>CM060631.1:23626799-24891799 GCA_030578275.1 Meda fulgida | reverse complement strand
AGATAGTTAGAAAGTTAGTTAGATAGTTAGATAATTAGTTAGATAGTTAGTTAGATAGTTAGTTATATAGATAGTTAAATAGATAGTTAGTTAGTTAGATAGATAGTTAGTTAGTTAGTTAGATAGTTAGTTAGTTAGATAGATAGTTAGTTAGATAGTTAGATAGATAGTTAGTTAGTTAGTTAGTTAGTTAGTTGATAGATAGATAGATAGATAGATAGATAGATAGATAGATAGATAGATAGATAGATAGATAGATAGTTAGTTAGTTAGTTAGTTAGTTAGTTAGTTAGTAAGATAGATAGTTAGTTAGATAGTTAGTTAGATAGTTAGTTAGTTAGATAGTTAGAAAGTTAGTTAGATAGATATTTGGTTAGATAGTTAGATAGCTAGTTAGATATTTAGTTAGTTAGTTAGATAGTTAGATAGTTAGATAGATAGTTTGAGAGTTAGTTAGATAGATAGTTAGTTAGTTAGTTAGTTAGTTAGTTAGTTAGTTAGTTAGTTAGATAGTTAGATAGATAGTTAGAGAGTTAGTTAGATAGTGAGATAGATAGATAGTTAGTTAGATAGATAGTTCGTTAGTTAGATAGTTAGAGAGTTAGATAGATAGTTAGATAGTTAGTTAGACAGATAGTTAGATAGATAGTTAGTTAGATAGGTAGTTAGATAGATAGTTAGAAAGTTAGTTAGTTAGATAGATAGTTAGTTAGATAGATAGTAAGATAGATAGTTAGATAGTTAGTTAGTCAGAGATTTAGTTAGTTAGATAGTTAGAAAGTTAGTTAGAAAGATATTTAGTTAGATAGTTAGTTAGATAGCTAGTTAGATAGTTAGTTAGTTAGTTAGATAGTTAGATAGATAGTTAGAGAGTTAGTTAGATAGATAGTTAGTTAGTTAGTTAGTTAGTTAGATAGTGAGATGGATAGATAGTTAGTTAGATAGATAGATAGTTCGTTAGTTAGAGAGTTAGATAGTTAGATAGTTAGTTAGACAGATAGTTAGATAGATAGTTAGATAGATAGATAGTTAGATATATAGTTAGAAAGTTAGTTAGTTAGATAGATAGTTAGTTAGATAGTTAGTTAGATAGTTAGATAGATAGTTAGTAAGATAGTTAGTTAGTTAGATAGTTAGAAAGTTAGTTAGATAGACAGTTAGATAGATAGTTAGATAGATAGTTAGATAGATAGTTAGTTAGATAGATAGTTAGATAGATAGTTAGAAAGTTAGTTAGATAATTAGATAGTTAGTAAGATAGTTAGTTAGATAGATAGTTAGTTAGTTAGTTAGTTAGATAGTGAGATAGATAGATAGTTAGTTAGATAGATAGATAGTTCGTTAGTTAGATAGTTAGAGAGTTAGATAGATAGTTAGATAGTTAGTTAGACAGAAAGTTAGATAGATAGTTAGATAGATAGATAGTTAGATAGATAGTTAGAAAGTTAGTTAGTTAGATAGATAGTTAGTTAGATAGTTAGATAGATAGCTAGTTAGATAGTTAGTTAGTTAGATAGTTAGAAAGTTAGTTAGATAGACAGTTAGATAGATAGTTAGATAGATAGTTAGATAGATAGTTAGTTAGATAGATAGTTAGATAGATAGTTAGAAAGTTAGTTAGTTAGATAGTGAGATAGATAGATAGTTAGTTAGATAGATAGATAGTTCGTTAGTTAGAGAGTTAGATAGTTAGATAGATAGTTAGATAGTTAGTTAGACAGATAGTTAGATAGATAGTTAGATAGATAGATAGTTAGATATATAGTTAGAAAGTTAGTTAGTTAGATAGATAGTTAGTTAGATAGATAGTAAGATAGATAGTTAGATAGTTAGTTAGTCAGAGATTTAGTTAGTTAGATAGTTAGAAAGTTAGTTAGAAAGATATTTAGTTAGATAGTTAGTTAGATAGCTAGTTAGATAGTTAGTTAGTTAGTTAGATAGTTAGATAGATAGTTAGAGAGTTAGTTAGATAGATAGTTAGTTAGTTAGTTAGTTAGTTAGATAGTGAGATGGATAGATAGTTAGTTAGATAGATAGATAGTTCGTTAGTTAGAGAGTTAGATAGTTAGATAGTTAGTTAGACAGATAGTTAGATAGATAGTTAGATAGATAGATAGTTAGATATATAGTTAGAAAGTTAGTTAGTTAGATAGATAGTTAGTTAGATAGTTAGTTAGATAGTTAGATAGATAGTTAGTAAGATAGTTAGTTAGTTAGATAGTTAGAAAGTTAGTTAGATAGACAGTTAGATAGATAGTTAGATAGATAGTTAGATAGATAGTTAGTTAGATAGATAGTTAGATAGATAGTTAGAAAGTTAGTTAGATAATTAGATAGTTAGTAAGATAGTTAGTTAGATAGATAGTTAGTTAGTTAGTTAGTTAGATAGTGAGATAGATAGATAGTTAGTTAGATAGATAGATAGTTCGTTAGTTAGATAGTTAGAGAGTTAGATAGATAGTTAGATAGTTAGTTAGACAGAAAGTTAGATAGATAGTTAGATAGATAGATAGTTAGATAGATAGTTAGAAAGTTAGTTAGTTAGATAGATAGTTAGTTAGATAGTTAGATAGATAGCTAGTTAGATAGTTAGTTAGTTAGATAGTTAGAAAGTTAGTTAGATAGACAGTTAGATAGATAGTTAGATAGATAGTTAGATAGATAGTTAGTTAGATAGATAGTTAGATAGATAGTTAGAAAGTTAGTTAGTTAGATAGTGAGATAGATAGATAGTTAGTTAGATAGATAGATAGTTCGTTAGTTAGAGAGTTAGATAGTTAGATAGATAGTTAGATAGTTAGTTAGACAGATAGTTAGATAGATAGTTAGATAGATAGATAGTTAGATATATAGTTAGAAAGTTAGTTAGTTAGATAGATAGTTATTTAGATAGTTAGTTAGATAGTTAGATAGATAGTTAGTAAGATAGTTAGTTAGTTAGATAGTTAGAAAGTTAGTTAGATAGACAGTTAGATAGATAGTTAGATAGATAGTTAGATAGATAGTTAGTTAGATAGATAGTTAGATAGATAGTTAGAAAGTTAGTTAGATAATTAGATAGTTAGATAGTTAGTTAGATAGATAGTTAGTTAGTTAGTTAGTTAGATAGTGAGATAGATAGATAGTTAGTTAGATAGATAGATAGTTCGTTAGTTAGATAGTTAGATAGTTAGATAGATAGTTAGATAGTTAGTTAGACAGAAAGTTAGATAGATAGTTAGATAGATAGATAGTTAGATAGATAGTTAGAAAGTTAGTTAGTTAGATAGTTAGATATATAGATAGATAGATAGATAGATAGATAGATAGATAGATAGATAGATAGATAGATAGATAGATAGATAGATAGATAGATAGATAGATAGAGAGTTAGTTAGATAGAGAGTTAGAAAGTTAGTTAGATAGTTAGTTAGATAGTTAGTAAGATAGTTAGTTAGATAGTTAGTTATATAGATAGTTAGTTAGTTAGATAGTTAGAAAGTTAGTTAGATAGACAGTTAGATAGATAGTTAGATAGATAGTTAGATAGATAGTTAGTTAGATAGATAGTTAGATAGATAGTTAGAAAGTTAGTTAGATAATTAGATAGTTAGTTAGATAGTTAGTTAGTTAGATAGCTAGTTAGATAGTTAGATAGAGAGTTAGATAGATAGTTAGAGAGTTAGTTAGATAGATATTTAGTTAGTTAGATAGTTAGAAAGTTAGTTAGATAGATAGTTAGATAGTTCGTTAGACAGAAAGTTAGATAGATAGTTAGATAGATAGATAGTTAGATAGATAGTTAGAAAGTTAGTTAGTTAGATAGATAGTTAGTTAGATAGTTAGATAGATAGTTAGTTAGATAGTTAGTTAGTTAGATAGTTAGAAAGTTAGTTAGATAGACAGTTAGATAGATAGTTAGATAGATAGTTAGATAGATAGTTAGATAGATAGTTAGATAGATAGTTAGAAAGTTAGTTAGATAATTAGATAGTTAGTTAGATAGTTAGTTAGTTAGATAGCTGGTTAGATAGTTAGATAGAGAGTTAGATAGATAGTTAGAGAGTTAGTTAGATAGATATTTAGTTAGTTAGATAGTTAGAAAGTTAGTTAGATAGATAGTTAGATAGAGAGTTAGATAGATAGTTAGAGAGTTAGTTAGATAGATATTTAGTTAGTTAGATAGTTAGAAAGTTAGTTAGATAGATAGTTAGATAGTTCGTTAGATAGATAGATAGTTAGTTAGATAAATAGTTAGTTAGTTAGTTAGTTAGTTAGTTAGTTAGTTAGTTAGTTAGTTAGATAGATAGTTAGTTAGTTAGTTAGCTAGTTAGATAGATAGATAGATAGATAGATAGATAGATAGATAGATAGATAGATAGATAGATAGATAGATAGATAGATAGATAGATAGATAGATAGATAGATAGATAGATAGATAGATAGATAGATAGATAGATAGATAGTAAGATAGATAGATAGATAGATAGATAGATAGATAGATAGATAGATAGATAGATAGATAGATAGATAGATAGATAGATAGATAGATAGATAGATAGATAGATAGATAGATAGATAGATAGTTAGTTAGATAGAGAGTTAGATGGATAGTTAGATAGATAGTTAGATAGATAGTTAGATAGTTAGATAGATAGATAGTTAGTTAGTTAGTTAGTTAGTTAGTTAGATAATTAGATAGTTAGATAGTTAGATAGATGAGTTTATTAGTTTAAATGAGTCTCAATGGCTCATATAGTCTATAGAATGGCAGTTTGATGTAGTCTCTGGTTTCAAGGGATATAGATTTGAATTTTTACCAGTTGGGGAGTTTGAAAATCTGAAAGTTCAGCAATGTTAAGTCAATGGGAGTTTTTTCCGAGTTTGATCGTCATTTTTAGGAAAACCGTAAGAAGGTTCAGTTAGAAAAGATATTGCATACCGAGTCAGAACAGTTTGAGTGTGTGAGCCGAGTTTGGAGTATGTGGAGTTAAAGCTCTAGGACGAGTTCGAGTTGTAAATTTTTGACAGAATAATAATAATAACTAGAAAAAGTTAGTCAACTTTAAGTTGGCTTGTGAAAGTTTGGACCAGAAAGTTTGAAGAAGTTTAAAGTAGTTTGAAGTTTAAAGTAGTTTAAAGTTTTAAATAGTTTAAAGTTTAAAGTAGTTTATAGATTAAAGTAGTTTAAAGTTTAACTTAGTTTGAAGTTTAAAGTTTAAAATACTTTAAAGTTTAAAGTAATTTAAAGTTGCTAGGGTGTTTCTAGTGGGTTGCTAGGGTATTCTAAGGTATTTTGGGTGGTTGCTAGGGTGTTAAGGGTGGTTGCTAGGGTGTTCTAAGGTATTTTGGGTGGTTGCTAAGGTGTTGCTAGGATGTTGTTAGGGTATTCTAGGTGGTTGCTAGGCTATTTTGCGTGGTTGCTATGGTGTTGCTAGGGTGCTCTTAGGTATTTTAGGTGGTTGCTAGGGTGTTCTGGGTGGTTGCTATGGTGTTGCTAGGGTGTTCTAAGGTATTTTGAGTGGTTGCTATGGTGTTGCTAGGGTGTTCTAAGGTATTTTGGGTGGTTGTTAGGGTGCTATGGGTGGTTCTAAGGAAGGTTAGGTGTTCTAAGGTATTTGGGGTGGTTGCTAGGGTGTTCTGGGTGGTTGCTATGGTGTTCTAAGGTATTTTGGGTGGTTGCTAGGGTGTTGCTAGGGTATTGTAAGGTGTTTTGGGTGGTTGTTTGTAAGTTGCTAGGGTGTTGTGAGTGGTTGCTATGTGCACACATACACACACACACACACACTAACTAGCTCACACACTCGCTCACACACACACACACACACACACACACACACACACACACACACACACACACACACACACACACACACACACACACACACACACACACACACACACACAATCACACACACACACACACACACACACACACACACACTAATGCACATAAACACACACACAAAAAATGAGCCGTCCCCTTGTCTCTATGACACTGTGATCCAGAGCTATGTTCAATACAAAATCCCTATGCGATGTGTAGGACGGCCCCTGGGGCAAACACCGTACCCCCGATCGGTAAGAAAAGTCACAGCACACCTCTCCTCAATAATCCGCACAAGTTGACGCCTCAATCAGGGGTCTGTGATGTCGGCATGTATTTTTTAACAGATGATTACTATGGAGTCTTTAAAAGGAGTTTTTATAGAGTTTTTATAGAGTTATTTAGTATGGCACGAGGCCTGCGGCCTTTGAATTTCTGAACATTCCGCAATGTTAAATCAATGGGATTTTTTTGGCCGCTTTTTTGTCCGCTTTTTTGTCCGCTGTGCGAACATCGTACACCCGATCGCTTAGAAAAGTCATAGCACACCTCTCCTCAATGAGCCGCACGATTTGACGCCTCACTCAGGGGTCTGTGACAAAATTTGCGGGACGAGTCACGCGCCAAACTTTGTCCAGAATAATAATAAGAAGAACTAGAATGTACATTTCCAGAAGAAAATGTGAAGTGGTGCTTGCAGTGGCAAAACTCGCCACTCGGTTGCTAGGGTGTGGTACATGATTGCATACGAGCCAACAACCATATCTGTACTATGTTCTGTTGCTGAGATATGGCTTATTCATGTTGTTCAGGTGGTTGCTAGGGCGTTGCTAAGGTGTTCTGAGTGGTTGCTAGGGTGTTTTGGGTGGTTGCTAGGGTGTTACTAGGTGGTGTCTAGGGTGTTCTGGGTGGTTGCTAGGGTGTTCTGGGTGGTTGCTAGGCGGTTGCTAGGGTATTCTGGGCGGTTGCTAGGGCGTTGCTAGGCAGTTGCTAGGGCATTCTTGGCGGTTGCTAGGGCGTCGCTAGGCGGTTGCTAGGGTGTTCTGGTTGGTTGCTATGGCGTTGCTAGGCGGTTCCTAGGGAATTCTGGGTGGATGCTATGGTGTTGCTAGGTGGTTGATAGGTGGTTGCTAGGGTATTCTGGGTGGTTGCTATGGTGTTGCTAGGTGGTTGCTAGGGTATTCTGGGTGGTTGCTAGGACGTTGCTAGGTGGTTGATAAGGTATTCAGGGTGGTTGCTATGGTGTTACTAGGTGGTTGGTAGTTGTCACAGATGTTTACTATTGGAGTTCTTAACATTTTCTTGGCATGATTTAGCACTACCCAATCGCTATTAGCATGTAGCTATTCACAGCTAGCATGTGTAGCATGTTGGAAGCCCTGTTGGCTAGCATGAGTCAAAAGAGCCAAACCACATCTCTATACGATGTTCTGATGCAAAGATATAGTTCTTGCAAAATGGTTGCTAGGGAATGGCTTGGCAGCTGCCAGTCATCAAAGTCCAAAGGTTGCTTGTCAATATGAATGATATAAACCAACTCCCATGCCTCTGTGACATTCAGAATGAAAGATATCCCTCTATAGATTTTAGTTGCTAAGGTGCTCGACAATGGTTGCTAGGGAGGGGCTAGGAAGTGTTGAGGGGATTCATGATTGGCTGTGTGCTGCCCCGAGTCAAACGAGACCAACCTTGTGTTTTTATGACACTTCTATCCGGAGATATTCTTTTGACCTCTCTTTCAATGGAAGTCTACGGGACTTGTTGCTAAGCTGCTCTAAATGGTTGCTAGGGCGTGGCTTAATAGCTTCACAATTATCCTGAGAGACTGAATGGTCATCTGAGAAAAATGAGCCCGTCCCCTTGTCTCTATGACACTGTGATCCAGAGCTATGTTCAATACAAAATACCCTATGCAATGTGTAGGACGGCCCCTGGGGCAAACACCGTACCCCCGGTCGGTAAGAAAAGTCACAGCACACCTCTCCTCAATAATCCGCACAATTTGACGCCTCAATCAGGGGTCTGTGATGTCGGCGTGTATTTTTTAACAGATGATTACTATGGAGTTTTTAAAAGGAGTTTTTATAGAGTTTTTATAGAGTTATTTAGTATGGCACGAGGCCTGCGGCCCACGGTTGCTAGGGTGCTGTAACTGGTTGCTATGGTGTGGCTATGAAGATTTTAGGCCATTACTTATTGGCTGCTTGATAAAATAAATCCTCTGAGTAGGGCTGTCAGGCCCTTTTCTGTGGGTGTGTGTGAAAGTGACAGATGGGATTTGAATTTCTGAACATTCCGCAATGTTAAGTCAATGGGATTTTTTTGGCCGCTTTTTCGTCCGCCTTGCGAACATCGTACACCCGATCGCTTAGAAAAGTCATAGCACACCTCTCCTCAATGAGCCGCATGATTTGACGCCTCACTCAGGGGTCTGTGACAAAATTTGGGCGACGAGTTACGCGCCAAACTTTGTCCAGAATAAGAAGAACTAGAATGTACATTTCCATATGAAAATGTGAAGTGGTGCTTGCAGTGGCAAAACTCACCACTCGGTTGCTAGGGTGTTGTGCATGATTGTATACGAGCCAACAACCATATCTGTACGATGTTCTGATGCTGAGATATGGCTTATTCATGTTGTTCAGGTGGTTGCTAGGCAGATGCTAAGGTTTTCTGGGTGGTTGCTATGGTGTTGCTAGGCGGTTGCTAGGGTGTTATGGGTGGTTGCTATGGTGTTGCTAGGTGGTTGCTAGGGTATTTTGGGTGGTTGCTATGGTGTTGCTAGGTGATTGGTAGTTGTCCCAGATGGTTACTATAGAGTTTTTATAGAATTCTTAATATGTTCTTGGCATGATTTAGCACTTAACTAATCGGTATTAGCATGTAGCTATTCACAGCTAGCATGTGTAGCTTTTTGGAAGTCCTGTGTGCTAGCATGAGTCAAAAGACCCAACACCCATCGTGATACAATGTTCTGATGCAGAGATATAGCTCTTGCAAAATGGTTGCTAGGGTACTCTGTGTGGTTGCTATGGTGTTTCTAGGTGGTTGCCAAGGTGTTGCTAGGCGGTTGCTAGGGTATTCTGTGTGGTTGCTATGGTGTTGCTAGGTGGTTGCTAGGGTATTCTGGGTGGTTGTTATGGTATTCTGGGTGGTTGTTATGGTGTTGCTAGATGGTTGCTAGGGCATTCTGTGTGGTTGCTAGGGTGTTGCTAGGCGGTTGCTAGGGTATTCTGGGTGGCTGCTATGGTATTGCTAGTCGGCTACTAGGGTGTTCTGGGTGGTTGCTATGGTGTTACTAGGTGGTTGGTAGTTGTCCCAGATGCTTACTATAGAGTTTTTATAGAATTCTTAATATGTTCTTGGCATGATTTAGCACTTAACTAATCGTTATTAGCATGTAGCTATTCACAGCTAGTATGTTTAGCATTTTGGAAGTCCTGTTTGCAAGCATGAGTCAAAAGACCCAACCCCCATCGTTATACAATGTTCTGATGCAGAGATATAGCTCTTGCAAAATGGTTGCTAGGGTACTCTGTTTGGTTGCTAGGGAGTGGATTGGCAGCTGCCAATCCTGAAACTCCAAGGGCTGCTTGTCAGTATGAACGATATAATACAACTCCCATGCGTCTGTGACATTCAGAATGGAATATATCCCTCTATGGATTTTGGTTGCTAAGGTGCTTGACAATGGTTGCTAGGGCAAGGCTTGATAGATTCACAATGATAGACTGAGAGACTGATAGGTCTGGAGAGACCGAGTAAAACTAGCCCGCCCCCTTGTCTCTATGACATTGTGATCCAGAGCTATGTTCAATACAAAATCCCTATGCAATTTACCATAGTAGTAAAAACACTTGCATTTCATGGGCCATCCTTCACCATAGTAAGTCAATGGGGCAACTTTGGGTAGCTCCTGCCCCCAAGGGGTGCAACTTTTACCCCATTGTGAGGTATGTTCTTACAGAGCCTGTCAGCCTCTTCAAATGTGGCAAATCACACATTTCTGCGAAATCCTCGCTCAGTGCTATGAGTCGTCAAATTTTGTCACAATGTTAAGTCTATGGGTGTCAGGGTTATGTCTGGGTAGGAATCACAGGATCCAATAGCAAGTAAAAAGTATTTATTAATAAATACTGAGTGAACAGTGAAACAGGAAGTCTGGTGAAGTCCTTGGTCAGACAGCAGAGCCTTAGCAGCGCAGATGACTGCAGTGGGTGAAGCGTGGTCCCGGAACCCAGTAAGTCCGACACGAACCAGAAAATCCACTGAAGCAGAGTGAACATGACACGGACCAGATAATCCACTGAAGCAGAGTGAAAGGGCTGGTAGAGAGCTCCAGGAATCCGTGAGAACCGGAACTAAGAACGAGACTGAAGACAAACATGAGACTCGAACAGGACCCGGGAAACAACGATCTGACACTGAACATGACAAACACAGCACTACATATAGGACTCACAAACGAGGTACACCTGCGACTGATCTGATTGCTCGTCAGCACAGCTGACGCTCATAAGCAATCAGATCAGAGGAGTAACACACAGAATGAGAAAGTGAACCTGTGAACCGTGACAATGGGGCTTTTTAACCCAATTTTTTGCCCCTGGGGCAAACACCGTACCCCCGATCTCTTAGAAAAGTCATAGCACACCTCTCCTTTATAGGCTCACTCAGGGGTCTGTGATGTCGGCATATATTTATTACAACATAGTAACTGATAACTACTATGGAGTTTTTTTTTTAAATCTTTATTAAACGAGTGCATTTAGGGTGCTGTAACTGGTTGCTATGGTGTGGCTATGAAGATTTTAGGCCAGTGCTTATTGGCTGCTGGCTAATATAAATCCTCTGAGGGAAAGAGAGGGGGAGGGACTGCAGGGCTGTCAGGCCCTTTGTGTCTGTGTGTGTGAAAATGTCGGTTGGGATTTAAATTTCTGAAAATTCCGCAATGTTAAGTCAATGGGACTTTTTTGGCCGCTTTTTCGTCCGCTGTGCAAAAATCGTACACCCGATTGCTTAAAGTCATAGCACACCTCTCCTAAATGAGCCGGTCGATTTGACGCTTCACTCAGGGGTCTGTGATAAACGGTGCGGGACGAGTTATGCGCCAAACTTTGTGTGGAATCATTTTAGCAAGATAACACTAGTGTTGCGTTGCCTTTGGCAAGCACCACTAATAAGTATGGCGAATAACAATAGTGATGCCTTGCCTTTGGCAAGCACCACTAATAATAAGTATACAGAAGAACACTAGTGATGCCTTGCTTTGCAAGCACCACTAATAATAATACATTTAATTTGTTGGCGCCTTTCAAGACACCCAGGGACACCTTACAACACAAAAATAAACAGAACATTAATACAAGCCCAACAATAATAACAATAGTAAAATCAAAATAATAAGTACAATGAAAATGTTAAGAACCATAAAATCCAGAAAATTAAGTTGGAATGATGAAATTTATGTAGGATAAGCTAATCTAAACAGATGTGTTTTAAGTTGTGATTTGAATTGATGGAGAGAGTCTAGTTGGCGAATGTGAGGTGGGAGAGAATTCCAGAGACGTGGGGCAGAGCGGCTGTAGGCTCTAGCCCCCATGGTGCTGAGTCTGAATGTTGGTACAGTTAAAAGTGCACCCGTGGAGGAGCGAAGCATTCGGGAAAGATGGTAAGGAAGAAGCAGATCTGAGAGGTATGAGCAAGGTCGTGGAGGGCTTTGAAGGTAAGCAGAAGAATTTTGTAGTTGATCCGGTAAGGAACTGGAAGCCAGTGGAGCTGAGTAAGGGTGGTGTGATGTGGTCAGTTGATCTGGAGCTGGTGATAATACGAGCTGCAGAGTTCTGAATGGATTGTAGGCGATGGAGGAGTTTATTTGTGGTGCCAATGAGGAGGGCGTTGCAGTAGTCAATGCGAGATGTGATCAGGGCATGAACAAGGACCTATGTATTGTGTTGGGAGAGGAAGGGGCGGAGTCTAGAGATAATGCAGAGGTGAAAGTAAGCAGTCCGAGTGATATTACTGATGTGCGGGCCAAAGGAAAGTGCACTGTCTAGAATGACGGCAAGACTTTTGACTGGGACGAGGTGGGAATCGGAGAGCCATCGACTGATATGGTGAACGGATGACTTTTGGAGAGTATGGCCTTTGAACCAATGAGGAGAACCTCACTTTTATTTCCATTAAGTTTCAGAAGATTGCTTGACATCCAGTTGCTGATAGCTTGTAAACAGGAGGTGAGGGTAGAGGGGGGAAGAGAGGTATTTGGTTTTGCGGAGAGGTAAAGTTGTGTATCATCATCGTAACAGTGAAAATTGATCCCGAAGTGACGGAGAATATTGCCAAGGGGTAATATGTAGATGATAAAAAGTGGTCCATGTACTGAGCCCTGAGGAACACCATGGGTTACTGTTGAAGTTTTTGATGTAACATTTTTTTCCCTGAATTAACTGTTTTCTATTATGTAGATATGACCTGAACCAGACAAGTGCATTGTTAGCGATCTCGATTGCAGCCAGACGTTCCAACAAAATTTTATGAGAGATCGTATCAAAGGCTGCAGTGAGGTCGAGAAGAATTAAGATGGATAAAAGGCCATTGGCAGCTGTAAGTAAGAGATCATTTGTGATTTTTACCAGGGCAGTTTCAGTGCTATGATTGTGGCGAAAACCAGACTGAAAAGGTTTGTAGAGGTTATTGTTGTGCAGGTGGGCTTGAAGTTGAGTTACTATAGTCCGTTCAAAAAGTTTGGTGATGTGTGGGAGGGTGGAGATGGGACGATAATGGTTTGGGTCATTAGGATCCAAACCAGGTTTATTCAGAATCGGGGTGACGGAAGCAGTTTAAGAGATGTAGGAACAGTGGAAGTAAGCAGAGAAGAGTTGATAATCGATGTTATGATTGGTGAGATAGAGAGCAGACAGGTTTTAACCAGGGTAGTAGGGATGGGATCAAGCACACAGAAAGAATTCTTGGACTTAATGATGAGTCTAGTAATTTCTTCAACTGATGAAGGCTGGAAAGTTGATAGAATGGAAAATGGTGGGTCCAGTGCAGTGTTAATTTCGCTGACGAAAATTATTCAACAACATTTAAATAAATAAAACCTAGTTTTGAATGACAAAAACTATGACGAAAATCTATTGACATTTTTGTCAACGAATAAAAACTAGATGAAAATGTTAGATAGTGACAATCTGGGAAGCGATCCAGTCAGAACTGATGTCCTGCGTGTGTGATAGATACGCACATTTGTACTGCAACGTGCTGATCTACGCAGCGGTCTCAAAACTTAAAAAAATGTAAACGTCTGGGAGAATGAGTATAGTAGACATATAGATTTGAATAAGAGCTAAAAAAAAATAATTTAAAAAGTGGTTTTATTTAATTTTAAGATATTTTTTTAAGTCACAATAGTTAAATCTGTATCTGTATTGCATGTTCAAACCTAAAAATCATTCATTATATAGGTTAATAAATGTTTTCTCCGGGAGTATATGGGTTTGAAGATTTTAGAGGAATTCTAAATTAATGCATTACAATTTAACTAAACCCATAATATTTTAGTCAACTAAATCTACTGTAGATTTAGTTGACTAAAATATTATAGTATTTCGTCGACTAAAACTAAAATAATTTAGATGACTAAAATATGACTAAAACTAAATGGCATTTTAGTCAAAAGACTAAGACTAAGACTAAAACTAAATCAAAATTTGCTGTCAAAATTAACACTGGTCCAGTGTGGTAGTCCAGGATGGGCAGCTGTATGCAGAGGCAGAAGAGTTCAGCTGGTGGTGAATATTGGTAATTTTTGTACTAAAAAAAATCCAAGAATGTGTTACACTGAGTGGTGTGATTCGGAGTGTTATTTTCATTGGTACTGATAATGTCTGAATAAAAAGAGGATTTAGCAGCAGTCAAGGCACGTTTATAAAAGAAGATGATCAGTATACATTTGTTGATGAATAGTTAGACCAGTTTTCTTTAATAGTCTCTCCAATCGTCGACCCATCATTTTCACATGTCGGAGTTCAGGGGTGTACCATGGAGAAGACCTAGTAAATGAAACTGTACGAGTTTTCAAGGGAGCCAAGGAATTTAGTGAATGCGATAAACAGTTGTTGTAATGATCAGCCAGGTTAGCAGTACAGAGTGAAGGGGATGTAAGACAAATATAGGTATTAACTAATATATTAAGGTCATCTGGGTTAATGTTTTTAATATTACTGAATGATATGGAGCGCTTCAAGTTCAGATTAGGGAGTGGCAGAATAATATCAAAGAAAACCATTTTATGGTCTGAGATAGGAAGCTCAGTGAAATTAAAATTGCATGGTGTCACTCCTAAGCAACAGACTAAATCTAAAACATGGCCTTTAATATGAGTTGGGAAATTAATATACTGAATGAGGCCAAAACTATCTAATACAGAAATAAAATCTTTAGTACAAGTGTAATTTTGTTTATCACAATGGATATTGAAGTCACCCATTAAAATGACATTAGGACACAATGCACATAAATCGGATAAAATAGCAGTACGTTCGCAAAAAAACTGCAGAGGGTCTTGGAGGACGGTAAATAGAAACAATAAGAGTTGGAATACGACCGTTCAGTTGAACAGTCATGATTTCAATCGAAGACGGCTTTCTCAAGATATATTAGAGCGAGACCACCTCCTCTTCCAGAGAGGCGTGGTTTGCAGGTGTAAACAAACTCAGGAGGTAATGCATGGTTGAGATGGAAGTAATCTTCGGGCTGTTGCCAAGTAAGACACAAAACGTCGAGTTTAGAATCCAATATGATGTCCGCGATTAAAACGGCTTTATTGGAGAGAGATCGGACATTAAAAAGTGAAAATTGTAATCCTTTAGATGGAACAGCGCGGTCAGATAGCAGAGGAGCTAGAACACTATGGTCAACTTTTCTCTCTATGCTGTGGGGTTTGCGGGGACCAGTAGACCAAAAGGAGCTGATGGAATTAGAGTTATTGTAGGAGAAATTCCTGCGGGATCCACGGTGGATGTATTTTGGTTGGCAGAGAATATCACGATGGCTGAGGAGGCAGGACGAGGCCGTGGAATGTAGTCGAAGCCGGTGGAAGTCTGCTGCTGAGACAACCGTGGAATGGCTGTTATGATGGTGACAAGCAGGATAATCCAGAGTAGCATTTTAAACATCCACATCTTGCCGCCTCGGTGATGCTGCAGGATCATAAGTTAACTAATGCCTTCTCCAAATCCACAAAGCACATGTGGATTGGTTGGGCAAACTCCCATGAACCCTCCAGCACCCTGGAGACAGTATAGAGCTGGTCTAGTGTTCCACGACCAGGACGAAAACCACACTGTTCCTCCTGAATCCAAGATTCGACTATCGGCCAAATTCTCTTCTCTAGTACCCTGGAGATTTTCCCGGGAAGGCTGAGGAGTGTGATCCCCTTGTAGTTGGAACACACCCTCCGGTCCCCTTTTTTGAAAAGAGGGACCACCACCCTGGTCTGCCAGTCCAGAGGTAAAAGCCAAGACAGCCCCACAACATCCAGAGACATGAGGTACTCAGGGCGGATCTCATCCACCCCCGGTGCCTTGCCACAGAGGAGCTTCTTAACTACCTCGGTGACTTCAACTTGGGTGATGGACCCCCTCTGAGCCGTCTGCCTCTGCTTCCTTAATGGAAGACGTGTCGGTCGGATTGAGGAGATATTTCCGCTCGGTTTCTCTATCGGGCAGGTGTAGAAGTCAGGCCACTCACCGGGAGGTAGCGTTAGCGTTAATCCTGTCAGATCGTCCATCCATTGACTGAGCTTGTACGGGTCAGCCAATCTGGTTCCGTCCGTTAAAGTTAACTTTTGCAAATAACAATCGTGGTCCTGGACAGTGAGTGACCTTGCACATTAAGATAAAATCGGATTTTCTCCAGTCATTGTTAAAAAACAAGCTAATAAAACTTGCAAACTAACGTTCGTGAAGTGGCCAGAGGGATCGTTCTGCCACCACCTAAGCTCCGCCCCCAAAAAACGTCACCATGTTTACTAACTGAAAAGGGGTCTATTGGAAATTAAAGTAACAGAGATTGTTTTGGCTTTACAGCAGCTCTAGAATAAAGCTATTGTCCAGCTAAAGTTAGTTTTTGATTCACTTCCATTGTAAAGATCATTGGTTATTAACTTATGATATTAGCACTAGTCACTTCACGTATAAACTACTGTAATGCTCTTCTCAAAGCTCTCTCCTTCCAAATTGCTTTTTTACGCCTCCATCTGCCGGTACATTCAGAGCAGTGGTGCTGCTACAGTTTGAAACATCTTTGGGGCCTCTTTGTGGCAGTTGGATGTGACTGTCTCTAGCCCCTTTCACACAGAGATTCCGGGAAATACACGGATAAAGTGACTCGGGATTTGGTTCATTCACACTGCCAGTGATTTTCCGGAATCAGAGAGTGTGTTCACACACAACCCGTAAAAATCCTGTTAAGACACGTGACATCGATGTGACATGTAATGTCTCAGCAGCGTCTTAAGTTTGCTTATTTAGGTTTTGTTTTGGTTTTGTTAGACCTTAGTGCTGCATTTTCTACCATATGTCACAGCATATTATTGGACAGATTGCATATGTGGACTGGTCTGTCTGGAACTGTGTTAGACTGGTTTAAATCGTACCTCTCAGATCATTCACAATTTGTCTACCTGGGTACTAACAGATCTCAGACTGTGCCTCTGTGTCAGGGTGTCCCTCAGGGGTAAGTTTTGGGTCCTGTTTTATTTAGTGTTTATATGCTGCCTCTTGGGCAGGTCATTCAGAAGTATGGCCTGAGCTTTCACTGTTATGCGGACAACACCCAGATTTATATTTGATTTATATCTCAATTCTTCCTCTTCAAAACTTTCTGACTGTTTGTTGGAAATTAAAGCGTGGATGAAACTCAACTTTCTACAACTGAACTGCTCCAAAACTGAAATCTTATTAATTGGCACTCCATTTAATGTCAGTACATGTAAGGATTTAAAAATTTCAGTACACAATGCCCAATTGTGTCCTTCTGGCCAGATGCGTAACTTGGGCTTGATTTTTGAAGCCCAGCTAACTTTTAATTCACATTTTAAAAAACATAACGAAGGTTGCTTTTTTCCATCTGAGGAACATTTCGCGTTTTAGACCATTTCTCTCTAGGCCTGATGCAGAGAGGCTTATTGCAATATATACAGAACTCTGCCTCACGTGTTTTAACTCATACATCCTCACGCCATCACATTACATCCGTGCTCCAGCAACTGCATTGGCTTCCAGTTCAGCCACGTATTGATTTTAAAATTCTGATTTTAACCTATAAAGCAGTACATGGGTTGGCTCCAGATTACATCTGTGATTTGATTTCTCCATCCATTCCCGCTCGCTCTCTCCGTTCTGCTGGCTCTCTCTCTCTCTGTATCAGCTTCATTGTAAATTGAAAACCATGGGGGGAAGAGATTTTTCCTATAACGCGCCTAAGTTATGGAACACACTACCTATTAGGGATGCTGCTTCAGTGGATTGTTTTAAAAAACTTCTTAAAACATCTTTTTAGTCAAGCTTTCAATTTATAATTGTATTATTTTTATTTATTTTTTACTTCCATGTTTGATTATTTTGTTCTTTACATGCTGTAGCACCTTGAGTCTGAGAAAGGTGCATTACAAATAAAATGTATTATTATTATTATGAGCCACGCTTGTGCATTTTTTTTTCTCTGATTCGATCATAAACTAGCGCATTACGTACCGTTTCACTTGCTGGCGAACGATCCCGGCTTCAGCGTCACCATTATGACAAAGCATTGATTACGGCGTTTTTTCACACAACGTGCTTCCGGGACTGAACACAGCAATGTTACAATGATCCCGGCATCAATCTCTGGTCGTGTTTGCGGTCACACAGAAGGCGTTCTGGCAATTTCCCGGGATCAACGCGCTGTGTGAAAGGGGCTTCTGTTACAGTCAGGCTTACGGAGAAGATTTTAGGGACAAGCATCCAAACTTTAATCGAGGATAGTAAGCACGCACGGACTTTAGATACATTTACATTTATTCAT
This sequence comes from Meda fulgida, assembly GCA_030578275.1. Taxonomy (NCBI): domain Eukaryota; kingdom Metazoa; phylum Chordata; class Actinopteri; order Cypriniformes; family Leuciscidae; genus Meda; species Meda fulgida. The sequence continues at coordinate 24,873,921 of CM060631.1, read as the reverse complement.
TTAGCAGACGCTTTTATCCAAAGCAAATGAGAACAATAGAAGCAGTTAAACTAACAGTAGGACAACAAAATGCAAGTGCTTTGACCCTTCTCAGTTGAATCTAACGCAGTACGTCTTTTTTTTTTTATAATAAAAAAGGATAGAAAAGAAAGTGTTAGTATTACTGGATCAAGTGCTGCCGAAAAAGATGCGTCTTCAGCCGTTTCTTGAAAGTGGCTACTGACTCAGCAATTCTGGTTGAGTTTGGCAGATCATTCCACCAGCAGGGAACAGTCATGTTAAATGTAAGAGAAAGAGATTTTGTGCCTCTTTGAGATGGTACCTCAAGACGTTTCTGGATGGCACATTAAGTGTAATATATGTTTTACTCGGTCCTCAGACTCCTCACAGATAATCACTCATAAAAATAAAGCTATACAAATAACCGAAAAAGGTGTAGGCTGAAGCCTCTGCGTATTAAGCCTACCCTTTATACATAATTATCAATCAAATTAGCGTCATTTTTTTCCACAGTTATTAATAAATACAAGACAAGAGAAAAGAAAAGAAGAAAAAAGACATAAAACAACAAGGTACACAATTCAGATACTATCATAAGTACATAAAAAAATTACACATTGAATTAAATAGTTATTTACCACCTTATTTTTTATAAATTCTTGAATTTACAAAGTGAATTATACAATTTTAAATCCTTATGCAAATTATTCCATAGATCAACCCCTTTGACAGCTATGCATCTATTCTTTGTATTAGTTCTTGCACTTATTTTTTTAAACATATGCATTCCTCGTAGTTTCCTCGTAGACTTTCTCTTATTTCAAACAGCCTCTGGATACAGTTTGGAAGCAAATTATTATAAACCTTGTACATTGTACAGTATAGAAATTAACTGAATCATCAAATTTTAAAGCATTTAAATTACTAAACAATTGATTTGTTGGTTCGTAATAGTCAACATGTTTTATAATCCTTATTGCTCTTTTTTGTCACATGTATATTGGATTTATATTGGTTTTATATGCATGTCCCCAAACCTCCACACAATAGGTCATGTATGGAACTATGAGGGCACAATACAAGATATATAATGAGTTTTCATTCAGAATTTGTTTAGTTTTATGTAATATTGCAATGGATTGTGACATTTTTCTTTTTACTTGAGTAATATGTGGTTTCCAGCATAATTTATGATCTATTATAACGCCTAGAAATTTATTTTCATATACTCTGTCTATTTCCTCATTGTTAATCCTATTTTTAACTTTGTTATTACTTTTCCGATTACCAAATATTATGAACTTTGTCTTACTTAAATTCAGAGACAATCTATTATCATCCAACCATTTTTTAAGATCATCAGTTCAATTTCCACTGTATTCAGAAGCTGTTCTAAATTTTTCCCTGAACAATATAAGTTTGTGTCATCAGCAAACAAAACCATTTTTATTATTTTCGACACTTTCCAAATATCATTTATATACAGTACAAACATTAAGGGGCCTAACACCGAACCCTGTGGAACTCCACAAGTGACTTTCATTAAATCTGATCTAACATCATGTATTTGTACAAATTGATATCTCTCATCAAGGTAACTTTTTAACCAAGAATAGGCTACGCCTCTTATACCATATCTTTCCAGTTTCCTCATTAATAGACCATGATCAATAGTGTCAAAGGCTTTTTTTTAAATCCAGGAACACCCCCACAGTATATTCATTAGTATCCATTGAAGTGGAAATCTCTTCCACCATTTCCATCACTGCCATTGAGGTTGACCTATTTGCTCTAAAGCCATACTGATGTTCACTCAATAGTTTATGTTTGTCTATGAAGTTATCAAGCCTACGCACAAATAGTTTCTCCAAAATTTTAGAGAACTGGGAAAGCAGTGAAATTGGTCTGTAATTGGAGAAAAGATGTCTATCACCACTTTCAAAGATAGGAATAATTTTAGCTGTTTTCATATTATTTGGAAATATACCTTTTAAAAATGATTGATTACAAATATGTGTAAATGGTTTTGGATATAAGTAAATGGATATTTACTTCATCTGGCTTGTCCTCATTTCTCTGCTCCACAATCTCTTTTGCTAACTTATAACCAACATTTACTAAATACTCATTAAATGTATTGACAATGTCATTCACTTTATTTATAATTCCTGAATCTTCATTTACAAAATAATTAGAGTAATCTACTTTCCCTCTTTAATTATACTGTTAAGTACTTCCCATGTTTTTTTAGTATAACTTTTGTACTTGTTCAATAATGCATGATAATAGTCCTTTTTACTAAATTTTATAATACTTACCAATTTATTTTTATATATTTTATAATTATATTGAGCTTGTTTTGTCCTTGTTGCAATGCATTTCCTATATAGTGTATTCTTCCTTTTACATGCCTTCTCTATTCCATTTGTAATCCATGATTTTTCCACATTTTTGCGCTTCCATACAAACTTCTTGAAAAAACAATGTTTTTCATATTTTTCAATAAGTATTGTTAAGAAAGCATCATAAGCTCTATTAGGATCGTCATTTACATAAACCTCACTCCAGTTAAGCTTCTTTAAATCCTCCCCAAGGGCAGCAATGGCTTTTGGTGTTCTATGTCGAATCATTTTGTTTGTCCTATTTTCCTTTGGTTTTGTAAGAAATCTTTGAAAGATCGCAAAAACTGGAAGATGATCAGTCATATCATTTATAAATAATCCCCCTACAATTTTCCCTCCAATTTCATTTGTATATATATTATCAATTAGTGTAGCAGTGTCAGATGTTACTCTAGTTGGTTTTGTAATCACCGGAAATATACCTTTACTATACATTGTGTCTATAAAATCTGATGTTCTCTTATGTCCATTTGGATTTAACAAATCAATGTTAAAATCTCCACATATAATTTGTAACTTGTTCTCATTCCATTTATTTAACACACCTAGTAATTTATTCATAAATGTATCAACACATGTTCCTGGTGCTCTGTACACACAACTAATAATTATATTTTTAGATCTTTCAATGTCAATCTCTATGGTTAAGCATTCCAAAATGTTTCTATAGTCCATGACATACTTTTAATCAAACTACATTTTAGCTCTGTATCAACATATAAAGCAACTCCTCCTCCTTTTTTGTTACCTCTGTTAATCGTAAACAAATTATATCCATCCAATGCCACATCTTGTGCTTTCTCATTATCAAGCTAAGTCTCTGACACCGCAATCACATCAAATTTATTAAACTGGCACAAACAATCCTTAATTTGTACGAAGTTTTTATAGAGACTTCTACTATTAAAATGTATTATTGATAATGCCCCTTCCATTTCCACATTTCTCTTAAATTGTTCTTCTGTATAGTACTCACAACAATTATTACTTACATTATTGAAAAAGTGGTTTTCTGGATCAATGTCATTATCAATCTCATACATTTTGTAGTCTGTGTGATTGAAAGTTTTAAAATTAAAATGTTCATACTTAGTGACTTTGTAAATGTCCAGACGCACAGTCCTTATGAATATTAACAAACTCCCCATCGTCAATGTCTCTAAATGGGAACAAAAAATCCTGATCAAGGTCCATCATTTATATTGATGATCCGTATAAACAGTCCACATAGTCCTCCCTTGTAGCCACGATGTACACTTATCATTTTACATGGATATTCCTCCACGCAGTCCTCACTTATCCGTACTGGTCCAATTCTTTAAGCTCTCTTATTGTGAGTACTTTGGCTTCTTCAGGTATTCCATTTAGCCATATCATCACTTTGCAATTCCTTGTCCATGTAGCTTGTATCTTGTTCTGTTTCCTCAGAGTGCGTGCATGTCTAGCGATCTCGGCGTTCTTTTATGTAAGATGTTCGCATAAGTCTGAAGTAATGAGTTTAGGTAAAAGGGAGAAGAGCCAGTGGTTGTTCTGTAGGCAAACGACGGTGACTTGAATTTAATGCGAGCGGCAACTGGGAACCAGTGCAATTTTGTGAGGAGAGGAGTGAGCTCTCTTCGGCCTGTTAAAGACCACTCTGGCTGCAGCATTCTGGATCAGTTGCAGAGGTTTGACAGAGCAAGATGGAAGAGCAGCCAGGAGAGCATTACAATAGTCCAGTCTGGATAGAAAAAGCGCTTGGACAAGGAGTTGTGTAGCATGCTCTGATAGGAAGGGCCTGATCCTCCTAATGTTGTGCAAAGCAAATCTACAAATCTACAGTTCTAGCAATGTGGTCTGCGAAGTTCCACAGCTCCACGACACCCTAAAGGACCTTTCTGAGAGGTAAGACGAGCCATTGGAGTGCGGTTCCTGAGATGCCCTTTGTGGGGAACAGGACGGCCGAGGGACGTGAGAGAACGGCGCGAGGCCGGTGGTGCGATTGCTAATGAGCGACACCTGTGAGGCACACCGGTCTCGCATCTCTCACGGAGGAGCGGAAGCATAAAGGAGGAGCGACGACGTTGATGATCGAGAGAGGAACAGGCCTGTATTTTTGTTGTTTTGTTTTTTGTATTTTATTTTAGCCAGCAGTCGTCCGCGAGGGGCTGCTGGCAGTTCCTTATGTTTATTTTCGGTAGCCAGCAGTCGTCCGCGAGGGGCTGCTGGTGGTATTTTGGTTGTTTGTTTTATTTTAAATAAATTATATTTTGATGGTTCGTCGGTTTCCGCCTCCTTCTTCCCTGAACATTGCTACACTGGTGCCGAAACCCGGGAAGAGGGAGGAACGCGCTGTCAGAGAGTCCTCGCCGATGTGGGGAATCCGCGGTGCCATCGAGCATGGTGCGCGAGTCGCCGCCGCTCGCCGTGGGCCGGAGCCTGCTGCCATCCGCCGAGCGAGGGGAGGAGCAGGGAGCGGGGGACTCGCGGCCACGGACGCTCGAGGCGGTGCGCTGGAGTGAGTTGCCGGTGGGGCGGTCGAGCTCGCTGCCGGCCGCCTGGGTATTGGAGGGGCGGCTGCCATCCGGGAGGGAGAGGAGGAGTCGCCGCCGCTCGCCGTGGGCCGGAGCCTGCTGCCGTCCACCAGTGAAGGGGAGGAGCAGGGAGCGGGGGACTCCTGCCGTCTGCCCAAGGCACCCGAGGAGCCGTCGCCGTCCACCGGGCGGCGGAGGAGCGTCGAGCCGTCCACCGAGGGCTACCCAGCGTCACCGCCAGGCACCGCGGAGGAGAGCGCACAGCTGGTGGGGGACCAGATGGCAGCGCGTTGTGGGAACCGGACCAAGTTTTTTTTTTTTTTTTTCCTCTCTCCCCTCTCTCGATCTGTCGCTCCTCATGCTTCCGTCTCCGTTTCCCTCGGTTTGTTTGTCCATACTCCCCAGGGATCGCCGCCGCCGGGGGGGGGGGAGTAGGCACAGGCTCGTGGGTACCCCCCGGCCTGTGAGGGGCGATGGGGGTATGTGGCGAACAGGACGGCCGAGGGACGTGAGAGAACGGCGCGAGGCCGGTGGTGCGATTGCTAATGAGCAACACCTGTGAGGCACACCGGTCTCGCATCTCTCACGGAGGAGCGGAAGCATAAAGGAGGAGCGACGACGTTGATGATCGAGAGAGGACCAGGCCTGTATTTTAGTTGTTTTGTTTTTTGTATTTTACTTTAGCCAGCAGTCCTCCGCGAGGGGCTGCTGGCAGTTATATTTATTTTCGGTAGCCAGCAGTCGTCCGCGAGGGGCTGCTGGCGGTATTTTCGTTTGTTTGTTTTATTTAAATAAATTATATTTTGATTGTTCGCCGGTTCCCGCCTCCTTCTTCCCTGAACATTGCTACACCCTTCATCTTCAGTACATACTGCTTTGGATGCGACTAACTTGGTGAACTCTGTACACTGTTTGGTACCGCCTGTAGACCCCTTGAAGCAGGGCAACTTTGTGACCGTGAGATGCTATAGTCGTGGGACAAAACACCGCTCTGCCAGTCCGATTACAACATCAAACAGGTTATCTCCACTCAGTGACGTAACCCTAACCCACTGAGAATCTTGTTGAAGAATCCTGTTGCCCGAGTTATTGGCGATTGAATTACACGGAACATGAAAATAGAGACACCAGAAACCATAGTTACATGTTTGCCGGGAGCCAGAGCGCCTGACCTCAAAGCAAATTTAAAAGTGCTGGCTAATGGTAATAGTAAATTCTCTAAGATCATTATTCACGTCTGAATAATGATGTTTGACTTCGCCAGTCGGAGATCACTAAAATTAACTTTAAAGAGGTGTGTGAACGCGCAAATAAGATGTCAGACACTGGAATTTGTTCTGGACCCCTTCCTGTTTGCCAGATTGATGAGACAGCCAGCCATTGAGTGAGGACAGTCTACTAAGTAGTGTCCGCATAATAATATAGGGTTCATAGACAATTGGAAAAGTTTTGGGGCAGACCTGACCTGTTGAAAAGAGATGGTATTTATCCCTCCAGGGATGGTGCCACTCTACTCTCTATGTAATATGGGACATAGTCTCAGAGTTGATCATTGACTATCTGATTCTGGGGCCTAGGTCAGGAAGCAGACAGACTGGCTAGACTGACCGTCTGCTAGCTGTTTCACATCACAGAAGTCAGATAAATCCCATCACATAATGACTCTTTCAGATAGAGACATCTCAGTCCCAGTCATCATAGAGACTGTCTGTTCCCTGAACTAGGAAATACAAAAATCTTCCAAACACATTTAAGGGTAAAAATTTAATTGATGTTCAACAAATAAAAAATAGATATAATACAGAAGAATAATTTAAAAGCACTTATTGTTAATGATATGATTACAGATTATAACCTAGATGTGCTGTGCTGACAGAAACCTGGTTAAAACCAGAAAATTACATTACTTTAAATGAGTCCACCCCCCAAGATTACTGTTATAAAACAACCCACGTCTGAAAGAAAAAAGGGGAGGTGTATAGTATATATCTTCAGAATTACTGAGAAGTCTAGTTAAGTTGGCTTGTAAGAGCAAACTTACTGAAATCCTATTTAAACTTAAGTTGGCTTGTAAGAGCCAAATTACTGAAATCCTATTTAAACTTATTATTATTATTAATTTGGCTTGTAAGAGCCAACTTACTGAAATCCTATTTAAACTTAAGTTGGCTTGTAAGAGCCTATAAAGGAGAGGTGTGCTATGACTTTTCTAAGAGATCGGGGGTACGGTGTTTGCCCCAGGGGCAAAAAATTGGGTTAAAAAGCCCCATTGTCACGGTTCACAGGTTCACTTTCTCATTCTGTGTGTTACTGTTCTGATCTGATTGGTCATGAGCGTCAGCTGTGCTGACGAGCAATCAGATCAGTCGCAGGTGTACCACGTTTGTGAGTCCTATATGTAGTGCTGTGTTTGTCATGTTCAGTGTCAGATCGTTGTTTCCCGGGTCCTGTTCGAGTCTCATGTTTGTCTTCAGTCTCGTTCTCAGTTCCGGTTCTCACGGATTCCTGGAGCTCTCTACCAGCCCTTTCACTCTGCTTCAGTGGATTATCTGGTCCGTGTCGTGTTCACTCTGCTTCAGTGGATTTTCTGGTTCGTGTTGGACTTACTGGGTTCCGGGACCACGCTTCACCCACTGCAGGCATCTGCGCTGCTAAGGCTCTGCTGTCTGACCAAGGACTTCACCAGACTTCCTGTTTCACTGTTCACTCAGTATTTATTAATAAATACTTTTTACTTGCTATTGGATCCTGTGATTCCTACCCAGACATAACCCTGACACCCATAGACTTAACATTGTGACAAAATTTGACGACTCGTAGCACTGAGCGAGGATTTTGCAGAAATGTGTGATTTGCCACATTTGAAGAGGCTGACAGGCTCTGTAAGAACATACCTCACAATGGGGTAAAAGTTGCACCCCTTGGGGGCAGGAGCTACCCAAAGTTGCCCCATTGACTTACTATGGTGAAGGATGGCCCATGAAATGCATGTGTTTTTACTACTATGGTAAATTGCATAGGGATTTTGTATTGAACATAGCTCTGGATCACAATGTCATAGAGACAAGGGGGCGGGCTCATTTTACTCGGATGACCAATCAGCCTCTCAGTCTATCATTGTGAATCTATCAAGCCATGCCCTAGCAACCATTGTCAAGCACCTTAGCAACCAAAATGCATAGAGGGATATATTCCATTCTGAATGTCACAGACGCATGGGAGTTGTATTATATCGTTCATACTGACAAGCAGCCCTTGGAGTTTCATGATTGGCAGCTGCCAACCCACTCCCTAGCAACCAAACAGAGTACCCTAGCAACCATTTTGCAAGAGCTATATCTCTGCATCAGAACATTGTATAACGATGGGGGTTGGGTCTTTTGACTCATGCTTGCAAACAGGACTTCCAAAATGCTAAACATACTAGCTGTGAATAGCTACATGTAATAGAGATTAGTTAAGTGCTAAATCATGCCAAGAACATATTAAGAATTCTATAAAAACTCTATAGTAACCATCTGGGACAACTACCAACCACCTAGCAACACCATAGCAACCACCTAGAACCCCTTAGCAACCACCTAGTAACACCATAGCAACCACCCAGAACACCCTAGCAACACCCTAGTAACCGACTAGCAATACCATAGCAGCCACCCAGAATACCCTAGCAACTGCCTGGCAACACCCAAGCAACCACACAGAATGCCCTAGCAACCATCTAGCAACACCATAACAACCACCCAGAATACCCTAGCAACCGCCTAGCAACACCATAGCAACCACACAGAATACCCTAGCAACCGCCTAGCAACACCTTAGCAACCAGCTAGCAACATAATAGCAACCACACAGAGTACCCTAGCAACCATTTTGCAAGAGCTATATCTCTGCATCAGAACATTGTATCACGATGGGTGTTGGGTCTTTTGACTCATGCTAGCACAGAGGACTTCCAGAAAGCTACACATGCTAGCTGTGAATAGCTACATGCTAATACCGATTAGTTAAGTGCTAAATCATGACAAGAACATATTAAGAATTCTATAAAAAACTCTATAGTAACCATCTGGGACAACTACCAATCACCTAGCAACACCATAGCAACCACCCAAAATACCCTAGCAACCACCTAGCAACACCATAGCAACCACCCATAACACCCTAGCAACCGCCTAGCAACACCATAGCAACCACCCAGAAAACCTTAGCATCTGCCTAGCAACCACCCAGAACACCCTAGCAACCACCTGAACAACATGAATAAGCCATATCTCAGCATCAGAACATCGTACAGATATGGTTGTTGGCTCGTATACAATCATGCACAACACCCTAGCAACCGAGTGGTGAGTTTTGCCACTGCAAGCACCACTTCACATTTTCATATGGAAATGTACATTCTAGTTCTTCTTATTCTGGACAAAGTTTGGCGCGTAACTCGTCCTGCAAATTTTGTCACAGACCCCTGAGTGAGGCGTAAATTCGTGCGGCTCATTGAGGAGAGGTGTGCTATGACTTTTCTAAGCGATCGGGTGTACGATGTTCGCACAGCGGACGAAAAAGCGGCCAAAAAAAACCCATTGACTTAACATTGCGGAATGTTCCGAAATTCAAATCCCAACTGTCACTTTCACACACACCCACAGAAAAGGGCCTGACAGCCCTACTCAGAGGATTTATTTTATCAAGCAGCCAATAAGTAATGGCCTAAAATCTTCATAGCCACACCATAGCAACCAGTTACAGCACCCTAGCAACCGTGGGCGATAGGCACGAGGCCGCAGGCCTTGTGCCATACTAAACAACTCTATAAAAACTCTATAAAAACTCCTTTTAAAAACTCCATAGTAATCATCTGTTAAAAAATACACGCCGACATTACAGACCCCTGATTGAGGCGTCAAATTGTGCGGATTATTGAGGAGAGGTGTGCTGTGACTTTTCTTACCGATCGGGGATACGGTGTTTGCCCCAGGGGCCGTCCTACACATTGCATAGGGATTTTGTATTGAACATAGCTCTGGATCACAGTGTCATAGAGACAAGGGGATGGGCTCATTTTTCTCAGATGACCAATCAGTCTCTCAGGATCATTGTGAAGCTATTAAGCCACGCCCTAGCAACCATTTAGAGCACCTTAGCAACAAGTCCCGTAGACTTCCATTGAAAGAGAGGTCAAAAGAATATCTCCGGATAGAAGTGTCATAAAAACACAAGGTTGGTCTCGTTTGACTCGGGGCAGCACACAGCCAATCATGAATCCCCTCAACACTTCCTAGCCCCTCCCTAGCAACCATTGTCGAGCACCTTAGCAACTAAAATCTATAGAGGGATATCTTTCATTCTGAATGTCACAGAAGCATGGGAGTTGGTTTATATCATTCATATTGACAAGCAACCTTTGGACTTTGATGACTGGCAGCTGCCAAGCCATTCCCTAGCAACCATTTTGCAAGACCTATATCTCTGCATCAGAACATCGTATAGAGATGTGGGTTGGCTCTTTTGACTCTTGCTAGCAAACAGGGCTTCCAACATGCTACACATGCTAGCTGTGAATAGCTACATGCTAATAGCGATTAGGTAGTGCTAAATCATGCCAAGAAAGTGTTAAGAACTCCAATAGTAACCATCTGTGACAACTACCAGCCACCTAGTAACACCATATTAACCACCCAGAATACCTTAGCAACCACCTAGCAACGTCCTAGCAACCATCCAGAATACCCTAGCAACCACCTAGCAACACCATAGCAACCACCCGGAATACCTTAGCAACCACCTAGCAACACCATAGCAACCACCCAGAATTCCCTAGCAACCGCCTAGCAACGCCATAGTAACCACCCAGAATACCCTAGCAACCACCTAGCAACACCATAGCAATCACCCAGAACACCCTAGCAACCGCCTAGCAACGCCCTAGCAACCGCCAATAATACCCTAGCAACTGCCTAGCAACGCCCTAGCAACCGCCCAGAATACCCTATCAACCGCCTAGCAACACCATAGCAACCACCTAGAATACCCTAGCAACCGCCTAGCAACCACCCAGAACACCCTAGCAACCACCTAGTAACACCCTAGCAACCACCCAAAACACCCTAGCAACCACTCAGAACACCTTAGCAACGCCCTAGCAACCACCTGAACAACATGAATAAGCCATATCTCAGCACCAGAACATAGTACAGACATGTTTGTTGGCTCGTATGCAATCATGTACCACACCCTAGCAACCGAGTGGCGAGTTTTGCCACTGCAAGCACCACTTCACATTTTCTTCTGGAAATGTACATTCTAGTTCTTATTATTATTATTCTGGACAAAGTTTGGCGCGTGACTCGTCCCGCAAATTTTGTCACAGACCCCTGAGTGAGGCATCAAATCGTGCGGCTCATTGAGGAGAGGTGTGCTATGACTTTTCTAAGCGATCGGGTGTACGATGTTCGCACAGCAGACAAAAAAGCGGCCAAAAAAATCCCATTGACTTAACATTGCGGAATGTTCAGAAATTAAAATCCCAACTGTCACTTTCACACACACCCACAGAAAAGGGCCTGACAGCCCTGCGTCAAATTGTGCGGATTATTGAGGAGAGGTGTGCTGTGACTTTTCTTACCGATCGGGGGTACGGTGTTTGCCCCAGGGGCCGTCCTACACATTGCATAGGGATTTTGTATTGAACATAGCTCTGGATCACAGTGTTATAGAGACAAGGGGACGGGCTCATTTTTCTCAGATGACCAGTCAGTCTCTCAGGATCATTGTGAAGCTATTAAGCCACGCCCTAGCAACCATTTAGAGCACCTTAGCAACAAGTCCCGTAGACTTCCATTGAAAGAGGTCAAAAGAATATCTCCGGATAGAAGTGTCTTAGAAACACAAGGGTGGTCTCGTTTGACTCGGGGCAGCACACAGCCAATCATGAATCCCCTCAACACTTCCTAGCCCCTCCCTAGCAACCATTGTCGAGCACCTTAGCAACTAAAATCTATAGAGGGATATCTTCCATTCTGAATGTCACAGAGGCATGGGAGTTGTTTTATATCATTCACACTGACAAGTAGCCTTTGGAGTTTCATGACTGTCAGCTGTCAAGCCACTCCCTAGTAACCAAACAGAGTACCCTAGCAACCATTTTGCAAGACCTATATCTCTGCATCAGAACATCTTGTAGAGATGGGGGTTGGCTTGGCTCTGTTGACTCATGCTAGAAAACAGGACATCCAACAATGCTACACATGCTAGCTGTGAATAGCTACATGCTAATAACGATTAGTTAAGTGCTAGATCATGCCAAGAACATATTGAGAATTCTATGAAAAGTCTATAGTAACCATCTGGGACAACTACCAACCACCTAGCAACACCATAGCAACCACCCAAAATACCCTAGCAACCACCTAGTAACACCATAGCAACCACCCAGAACACCCTAGCAACCGCCTAGCAACACCATAGTAACCACCTAGAAACGCCATAGCAACCACCCAGAAAACCTAAGCATCTGCCTAGCAACCACCCAGAACACCCTAGCAACCACCTGAACAACATGAATAAGCCATATCTCAGCATCAGAACATCGTACAGATATGGTTGTTGGCTCGTATGCAATCATGCACAACACCCTAGCAACCGAGTGGCGAGTTTTGCCACTGCAAGCACCACTTCACATTTTCTTCTGGAAATGTACATTCTAGTTAGTGGTGCTTGCAAAGCAACACTATTGTTCTTCTCCATACTTATTATTAGTGGTGATTGCAAAGCAAAGCAACACTATTGTTCTTCTCCATACTTATTAGTGGTGCTTGCAAAGCAAGGCATCACTATTGTTCTTCTCCATACTTATTAGTGGTGCTTGCAAAGCAAGGCATCACTAGTGTTCTTCTGTATACTTAGTGGTGCTTGCAAAGCAAAGCAACACTATTGTTCTTCTCCATACTTATTAGTGGTGCTTGCCAAAGGCAAGGCAACACTAGTGATATCTTGCAAAAATTATTCCACACAAATTTTGGAGCGTAACTCGTCCCACACCATTTATCACAGACCCCTGAGTGAGGCGTCAAATCGACCGGCTAATTGAAGAGAGGTGTGCTATGACTTTTCTAAAAGATCGGGTGTACGATGTTCGCACAGTGAACGAAAAAGCGGCCAAAAAAGTCCCATTGACTTAACATTGCGGAATTTTCAGAAATTTAAATCCCAACCGACATTTCACACACAGACACAAAGGGCCTGACACCCCTGCAGTCCCTCCCCCTCTCTCTCCCTCAGAGGAGTTATATTAGCCAGCAGCCAATAAGCACTGGCCTAAAATCTTCATAGCCACACCATAGCAACCAGTTACAGCACCCTAGCAACCACAGGCCATAGGCACGAGGCCGCAGGCCGAGTGCCTTACTAAATGCACTCGTTTAATAAAGATTTTTAGAATAAATAGGTAATAAATTACATAAATTATGTAAATAATACATGCTGACATCACAGCCCCCTGAGTGAGGCCTCAAATCGAGCGGCCGATTGAGGAGAGGTGTGCTATGACTTTTCTAAGAGACCGGGGGTACGATGTTTGCCCCAGGGGCAAAAAATTGGGCAAAAAATCCCCATAGACTTAACATCGCGACAAACTTTGACGCGTCATAGCTCCGAGCGAGGATTTCGCAGAAACGTGTGATTTGACACATTTGAAGAGGTTGGCAGGCTCTGTAAGAGCATACCTCAAAATGGGGTAAAAGTTGCACCCCTGGGGGGCAGGCGCTGCCCAAAGTTGCCCCATTGACTTACTATGGCGAAGGTCGGTCCATGAAACGCATGAGTTACTCCTACTATGGTAAATTGCATAGGGATTTTGTATTGAACATAGCTCTGGATCACAGTGTCATAGAGAAAGGGGGCGGGCTCATTTTACTCAGACGACCAATCAGTCTCTCAGTCTATCATTGTGAAGGTATCAAGCCACGCCCTAGCAACCATTTAGAGCACCTTAGCAACAAGTCCCATAGACTTCTAATGAAAGAGATCAAAGGGATATCTCCGGATAGAAGTGTCATAGAAACACAAGGGTGGTCTCGTTTGACTCGGGGCAGCAAATATCCAATCATGAATCACCTCAACACTTCCTAGCAACCATTGTCGAGCACCTTAGCAACCAAAATCCAAAGAGGGAAATCTTCCATTCTGAATGTTACAGAGACATGGGAGTTGATTTATATCATTCATAGTGACAAGCAGCCTTTGGAGTTTCATGATTGTTTGGTTGCTAGGGAATGACTTGGCAGCTGCCAGAGTACCCTAGCAACCATTTTGCAAGACCTATATCTCTGCATCAGAACATCGTATAAAGATGGGGGTTGGTTCATTTGACTTATCATGGTAAACTATGGTAAATGATGCTAGAATTATGGTAAATCATACTAGAACATGGTAAATCATGGTAAACTATAGTAAATCATTGTAAAATGGTAAATCTTGGTAACCATGCTAGGAACTTGCTAAATTGTGTTAAAATCATGCTAACGACATGCTAGCATGATGCTAGCAACATACTAATCATGCTAGCATCATGTTAAAAATATGCTAGCATGATGCTAGCAACATGCTAATCATGCTAGAATGATGCTAGCAACATGCTAATCATGCTAGAATCATAATAGCAAACATGCTAATCATGCTAGAATGAAGCTAAAAACATGCTAACATGATGCTTGCAACATGCTAACATGATGCTTGCAACATGCTAATCATATTAGCATAATGCTAAAAACATGGTAGCATGATGCTAGCAACATGCTAATCATGATGCTAGCAACATGCTAATCATGCTAGCATGATGCTATCAACATGCTAATAATGCTAGCATGATGCTATCAACATGCTAATCATGTTAGGTTGATGCTAGCAACATGCTAATCGTGCAAGCATCTAGCTAAAAACATGTTAGCAACATGCTAAAAATGCAAACATAATGCTAACAACATGTTAATCATGCTAGCATAGTACTAGCAACATGCTAATCATGCTAGTATAATGATAGAAACATGCTAATCATGTTAGGTTGATGGTAGCAACATGCTAATCATGGTAGCATCTAGTTAAAAAAATGCTAGCAACATGCTAATCATGCATCTTGGTAAAAACTAGCTAACCGCATGCTAGCAACCAAGTGGGGAGTTTTGCCACTGCAAGCACCACTTCACATTTTCTTCTGGAAATGTACCTTCTAGTTAGTGGTGCTTGCAAAGCAAAGCAACACTATTGTTCTTCTCCATACATATTATTATTAGTGGTGCTTGCAAAGCAAAGCAACACTATTGTTCTTCTCCATACTTATTATTATTCTTCTACTTCTTTTTATTCTGGACAAAGTTTGGTGCGTAACTCGTCCCGCAAATTTTGTCACAGACCCCTGAGTGAGGCGTCAAATCGTGCGGCTCATTGAGGAGAGGTGTGCTATGACTTTTCTAAGTGATCGGGTGTACGATGTTCGCACAGCGGACGAAAAAGTGGCCAAAAAAATCCCATTGACTTAACATTGCGGAATGATCAGAAATTCAAATCCCAACTGTCACTTTCAAACACACCCACAGAAAAGGGCCTGACAGCCCTCCTGCCCCCCCCCCCTCTCCCTCTCCCTATAAAAACAATAACAACAAATAACTCTATAAAAACTCTATAAAAACTCCTTTTAAAAACTCCATTGTAATCATCTGTTAAAAAATACACGCCGACATCACAGACCCCTGAGTGAGGCGTCAAATCGAGCGGCCTATAGAGGAGAGGTGTGCTATGTCTTTTCTAAGAGATCGGGGGTACGGTGTTCGCCCCAGGGGCAAAAAATTGGGTTAAAAAGCCCCATAGACTTAACATTGTGACAAAATTTGACGACTCGTAGCACTGAGAGAGGGTTTCGCAGAAATGTGTGATTTGCCACATTTGAAGAGGCTGACAGGCTCTGTAAGAACATACCTCACAATGGGGTAAAAGTTACACCTCTGGGGGGCAGGAGCTGCCCAAAGTTGCCCCATTGACTTACAATGGTAAGTTTGGCGCGCTACTCCTCCCGCACCGTTTGTCACAAACCCCTGATTGAGGCGTCAAATCGTGCAGCTCGTTGAGGAGAAATTTGCTTGGACTTTTATAAGCGGTCGGGTGTACGATGTTCGCACAACGGACGAAAAAGCGGCCAAAAAAGTCCTATTGACTTAACATTGCTGAATGTTCGGAAATTTAAATCCCAACCGACATTTTCACACACACAGACACAAAGGGCCTGACAGCCCTGCAGTCCCTCCCCCTCCCTCTCCCCTGGTCTTGAAACTGGGTCCCCGGCTTGGGAGGCAAGCGCTCTAACAAGGAGGCTAAAGACCGCAGTCTAGCATCAGTCGCTAGAGCAACTCTTGAGATCAGGGGAGAGTGAGGTTTACCTGCACATCTCTTACTTGCTGGCCTCCGTTACATATGGTAGAAATATGTTTGGTTTGTGATCTCTTCTAAACGTTAGAGGAGACAAATGTGAGCGATCCAGAGTCTCTAGCTAAGGAGAAAATATTAGCACAGTGTGTTATGTTGTGGAGATCTCTTCTAAATTGAGACAAATGTGAGCGATTCAGAGTCTCTAGCTGAGGAGAAAAATATGTTCACAGTGTGTGATGTTGAGATCTCTTCAGGATCTTTAGAGACAAATGTGATACCCACAGTGTCTTTACTTTGAGAAAAATCTGAGCACTGTGTGTGATGTTGTTGAAGTCTCTTCTAAAACTTTAAAGGAGACCATTGTGAGAAAGTTAGAATTCCTTGGTGTCAGGAGAAGTGGGAGAAAGCAATGTAATGTAACCTCATTTATGTCTAGCAGAAACTTTTGAGATGTGAAAGATCACTTTTTTTCTTGTCTCTGGGTAGCTTCAATCTCATTCATCCATACAATTTCAGTCAAACACAATACATGCATTGTCATATTTGAAGTAATTAAGTGTAGACGGTTTTGTTGCACAATAATTTAATAGAGAAAATCATGACCTATATTTACATGCATGCATAATGGGTTGTATAAGATAACATTTTCAATGATAAAAAACAAGGTCATGCAACAACAATGAAGTACATCTATTCACAAACAAGGGACGTGGATGGGAACCACTGTATTATACCAAACATCTTACACTTATCTAATCCCTTTTTAGTGTGTTTGGAAAATGTTCTACATATACAATGCTGGGCATTGAAGATAAATTTAAACTAGTAACCCTTAATATTCCAAAATGTATAATGGTAGTTTCAGTATTTACATATATATATATATATATATATATATATATATATATATATATATATATATATATATATATATATGTCCTTCTCAAAAAATTAGCATATTGTGATAAAGTTCATTATTTTCCATAATGTAATAATGAAAATTAAACTTTCATATATTTTAGATTCATTGCACACCAACTGAAATATTTTAGGTGTTTTATTGTTTTAATACTGATGATTTTGGCATACAGCTCATGAAAACCCCAAATTCCTCTAAAAAAATTGGCATATTTCATCTGACCAATAAAAGAAGTGTTTTTAATACAAAAAAAAGAAGCCAACCTTCAAATAATTATCTTTAGTTATGCACTCAATACTTGGTCGAAAATCCTTTTGCAGAAATGACTGCTTCAGTGTAGCGTGGCATGGAGGCAATCAGCCTGTGGCACTGCTGAGGTGTTATGGAGGCCCAGGATGCTTCGATAGCGGCCTTAAGCTCATCCAGAGTGTTGGGTCTTGCGTCTTTCAACTTTCTCTTCACAATATCCCACAGATTCTCTATGGGGTTCAGGTCAGGAGAGTTGGCAGGCCAATTGAGCACAGTAATACCATGGTCAGTAAACCATTTACCAGTGGTTTTGGCACTGTAAGCAGGTGCCAGGTCGTGCTGAAAAATGAAATCATCTCCATAAAGCTTTTCAGCAGGTGGAAGCATGAAGTGCAGGTGGAAGCATGAAGTGCTCCAAAATCTCCTGATAGCTAGCTGCATTGACCCTACCCTTGATAAAACACAGTGGACCAACACCAGCAGCTGACATGGCACCCCAGACCATCACTGACTGTGGGTACTTGACACTGGACTTCAGGCATTTTGGCATTTCCTTCTACCCAGTCTTCCTCCAGACTCTGGCAACTTGATATCCGAATGACATGCAACCACTAAGCAACAGTCCAGTGCTGCTTCTCTGTAGCCCAGGTTAGGCGCTTCTGCCGCTGTTTCTGGTTCAAAAGTGGCTTGACCTGGGGAATGCGGCACCTGTAGTCCATTTCCTGCACACGCCTGTGCACGGTGGCTCTGGATGTTTCTACTCCAGACTCAGTCCACTGCTTCCGCGGGTCCCCCAAGGTTTGGAATCGGTCCTTCTCCACAATCTTCCTCAGGGTCCGGTCACCTCTTCTTGTTGTGCAGCGTTTTTTGCCACACTTTTTCCTTCCCACAGACTTCCCACTGAGGTGCCTTGATACAGCACTCTGGGAACAGCCTATTTGTTCAGAAATTTCTTTCTGTGTCTTACCCTCTTGCTTGAGGGTGTCAATGATGACCTTCTGGACAGCAGTCAGGTCGGCAGTCTTACCCATGATTGCGGTTTTGAGTAATGAAACAGGCTGGGAGTTTTTAAAAGCCTCAGGAATCTTTTGCAGGTGTTTAGAGTTAATTAGTTGATTCAGATGATTAGGTTGAATGCTTGTTTAGAGAACCTTTTCATGATATGCTAATTTTTTGAGACAGGAATTTTGGGTTTTCATGAGCTGTATGCCAAAATCATCAGTATTAAAACAATAAAACACCTGAAATATTTCAGTTGGTGTGCAATGAATCTAAAATATATGAAAGTTTAATTTTTATCATTACATTATGGAAAATAATTAACTTTATCACAATATGCTAATTTTTTGAGAAGGACCTGTATATATGACACAACTGTACCTTGGACAGCACGAGTTTGTGTCCCAGCTAAAGGTACTTTACTGCTCCTGTTCCCTTCTCACCTCTCCCATCGTTTCCTGTCTTTCTTCCTATTGTCCTGTCCATTAAAGGTGAAAAACCCCAATGGCATAAAATTTTGATGGTCCCTTTTGAACATTCTGGTAACTATAAGTAACTATGCAACTACATGTCAACTAACTCTCATTAGAGTATTAGTGTACTGTCTGCTTAATATCTGATAACTCTTTATTGTCATGGTCCTCCAACAGACAGTCTACTGACTATAAGTAACTATGCAACTACATGTCAACTTATTCTAACCCTACCAGTCTACTAATACTCTACTAACACTAATGAGAGTTAGTAGACATGTAGGTGCAACGTTACTTATAGTCAACAGAATGTGTTAAAGGGACCATCCAAATGAAGTGAAACCAATGATAATATTAAAAAAGAAACCTCTGCAAGACAATTGTAATAATGGTCCACTGAAGGCAAGTTTGTAGAGAACCCATGTGCAGCTTATTTACAAAACGTGATCAAATATAAAACAAAAGGTAAGGATGGCTGGCGCGAAACAGACGTTCCGAAGCTTTGCGAGATCTCGAAGCAAAGATGATTCGAAACACTGATCCGAAGCGTGATTCAAAACACCCACGTCACGTGACAACGGCTAAATGAAGCGTGTAAGTGTTTCATCAGGTGGAGTGCTCCGCCGAATCAGGGTTTCATTGATTGGTCGGTTCGGGAACAAATCACACAATCACACAGTATAAAAGTTTTGTCAACGCATTTTCATATCGTGGGTTTTTGTGAGAGGAGTTTGGTTTTGAGATAGCGGATTTTTGGTGATATAGTGACATTTATAGTGCGATTTGTTTAGTTATATTTAGGATTTAATTTACATTTACACATTGACTTAGAGACACACAGAGTACATATAGTGACACATTAATAGATGCATTGATAGAAATATATATATATATATATATATATATATATATATATATATATATATATATATATATATATATATTAATAGATAGATACATATATTACAGATACATATAGATTATTAGATAGATAGGCTACATATAAAATAGATAGATAGATAGATAGATAGATAGATAGATAGATAGATAGATAGATAGATAGATAGATAGATAGATAGATAGATAGATAGATAGATAGATAGATAGATAGATAGATAGATAGGTAGATAGATAGAAATGGAGGCTCCACAGAAGAGATGCCGTACATCTGTGATGTGGGAGCATTTCCATTTGGAAACCCCAAATAAAGTGAGATGTGTGTTGTGATCGGCAGCTAGCCTACTGCAACAATACATCATCCATGATGCGCCATTTGAGGAGCATTCATCCTGGCATTCTGCAGGGTGCAGAGGATGGTAGTGTTCCCCCTGTACCAAGGCCTGCTACTGACACTGCTGGACCCAAGGTTTAAAAATGTGGCTTTTGGAAATCCTGCCAAAGCCCTGGATGCTGAAAAGCACATCACACTGGAATGTGCTTCACTGATGCGTTCAAACACAACTCCTGGTGAGTTTCAGTCTATGTTATCTTATGTAATGTGATTCATGAAATTTATACTTCATATGTGTTGTCAGTTTATGATTTGTTACTAATTGCCGTTTTCTTTTAATTCAGAACCACAAATGTCAACATCAGGCCAATCATCATCAACACCAGTTGAAACACAAGACAGTTTATGGGAACATTTTGACAATCGTATCCGTGAGACCCAGATGATACACAATTCTACAGCTGATGCCACAGTGGAAGTGAAAAAATACCTCAGCGATGCGTTTTTGCCCAGAACTCATGATCCTCTAACTTACTGGAAAGAGAGAGCAGTAATCTTTCCTCAGTTGTATGTCCTAGCTAAAAAATATCTTTGTATGCCAGCAACAAGTGTCCCTTGTGAGAGAATTTTTTCAAAGGCTGGAGAAATTATCTGTAAAAAAAGAAGTAGGCTGAGTCCTTCAACAGCAGAGAAATTAATATTTTTGAATAAAAATCTATAAGAAAGGGAGACATTGTGGCTTGATTTATTTTTATTAATATTCATTTTTCATGACCAAAATCACATTATGCAATGTGAAGAGACTACAGGTTACAAGCTTCATATATTACAAAAATACAATAATAAAAAATAAAAAAATAAAAACATTTTTTTATTAGCTCTTTGTAAAGGTTGTTTCAGATCAACACCTGCAAGTGACCATTAGGTGTCACCGTGGAGACGGGTTTCTGATTGATTCGAAGCCTCGAAACAAAATGGCACATTTGCTTCGACTGTTTCATTGCTTCACGAAGCCTCGATCTGCCCATCACTAACAAAAGGCATGAAAACATGGACATAACGCTTACCAACAGAGATTACAGGAAACAATACTTGACAAGGAACAAGGCAAACATGAGGGTTTAAAATACACAAGGACTAATGACAAGACAAGGGACACCTGTGAACAATGAACCAATGACAACACAGACCACATGGCTGGATCACATGACTAGAACAGGGGATCACATGACAGGAACATGAAACAAAACCAAATCATGACAATAAAGAGATCACCCATGTTTCTCACAGCCCATTCTCATTTTGGACTCCTTTTTCTCAGAACTTTCTCAGTTGTGTCTACTTTTATTTCTCCTTAGAAATTTTAGGAGAAGCATCTGAGACACCGTTGATACTAAAATGCGAGATATTTAAGAATCACAACTAAGTCTCCTAACAGCTAAGTTGAAAGGGCACGCTGGCGCGTTTGGCTGCCGCTCCTCTCTCTCGTTTGTTTTTAGTAGCTTTTTTGGAAATGAGCCAGTGAAGACTATCTGTGTCTTTTTTCTACCGTGATGTGGAATTATGCTTCGCATGCTGAACTACTGCTTTTATCTCTGAGTGATGCTTACTGGAATTTACTCTTCTGTTGCCTGGCCCAGGATGTACACTGCTTACACCGCTGTGAGGCTGCTGTTGGTGTGGACCCTCCCCGAATGGCTCTCAGGGACACTGCTTGCCAGTTGTTGAACTTTAACGGACATTTAGATACGGCGAATGATATACGTGCTCTCTGCAGTCATGTTGGAATACTGCGACCTAAGCATTACATACATCGCCCTTCAAGGCGTAGTTTTTTTATGCTCAACATCTAAACCTGTCGCTTCTCCGAGAATTCTGCGCAACCCCCATAGACTGCTGTTTAGACCTACAGGGGTTAACTTCAATAACTTATCAGCACTCAGGCGTGAGGAGGTTGCATCGGATTTATCTACTCCCCCGTGTCTGCTGAAGTCAGAACTGTTTAACTGTCACTCTGACAACGCACTCTGTCAACAACAAAGCTTGTTATTTTATCTGACATTATTTTAGAACAAAAGCTGGACCTTGTCTGTTTAACTGAAACATGGCACTAACATGGTCTTTTTAACGAACTGACTCCTGCTGGCTATGGATTATTTGATCTCCCGTGTTTTTCTGGTATCATTGTGTTGCACAATCAACAGTTCAACGTGTCCCGTGGCTGTTCCCAAATCTGACTCATTTGAATGTCTTGTTTTGAGTGTTTCTGCACCCCTCTCTACTGCAGTGGCTACAGTCTACAGGCCTAATAAATACTTTCTATCTGAATTATCAGATATGTTGTCTTTTCTCTGCCTCAGATTTGAAAGAATTCTTCTCCTGGGGGATTTCAACATTCATATGGATATAAAAGACACTGCTATAATAAGATTTTTTGTCCGTATTGGAGTGCTTCGAATTAGACCAATTTGTGGACTGTCCTACGCATGACAAAGGCCACAATTTTTTAATATGGAATTACCGGTCATGATCACTACTGCTTCTCGCATCATTAATTATCGCAATTGGAGATCTGTTGGTGGAGTTTTAGGACACCAGTAGGTCACTTGGAGTTTTTCGTTCCTTGCCACTGTTGCCTTTGGCTTGCTCAGTTGGGAATATTCAAATTAATTAACCAAGCATTTATACCATTGATCGGCCCTACGAAACGTGGATGTTTTTTCCACTAAGAAACAAACATTGTTATGTTATTTGATTGATACTGTGAAGCTGCTTTGATGCAATTTATATTGTGAAAAGCGCTATATAAATACACTTGACTTGACTTGGCTATTGAGCCCTCTGACTTTTCTGATTTTATTGACTCTTTTAAGTTGTGATTCTCTATCTGATGATCTGGATGATAATAACGTTCCTGTACTGAATTCTGTGCAGCTGTCTGGCCTGGACACGCTGGCTCCCTTGAA
This sequence comes from Meda fulgida, assembly GCA_030578275.1. Classification (NCBI taxonomy): domain Eukaryota; kingdom Metazoa; phylum Chordata; class Actinopteri; order Cypriniformes; family Leuciscidae; genus Meda; species Meda fulgida. The sequence goes on along the minus strand of CM060631.1, from coordinate 24,850,751 downwards.
ATCACGATCTGTTTCTTTTGCATGCTCCGCTCCTTGGTACAATGATGATCTGCGTGCTATAAAGGGTTTGTGTCGCAAAATGGAGCATAGATGGCGCATATCAGGTTTAACCCATCACCAGGCCTGGAAAGACTGCTTACTCGAATATAAGGCTGAAATTGTGTCAGCTAGATCTGCTTATTTTTCTCAGATAATTGTCACCAATCAGAGAAACCCTAAACAACTGTTTCACTCAATCAACAAGCTGCTTAAAAATCACAGCCTCTCTAATGTTCCTGCTTCAACTCACCTTTGTAATATGTTTTTGAATTTTAGCACCAAAATTGATAATATCCCAAGTGAAAAAGACGTACTGTTAAATGTATTAAACATGCATTATAGTATATTTTTATTGTACTAAAAACATACTCAAGTACATTTAATACATTTAATAGTACGTCTTTTTCACCTGGGATACGTAACCACATTGTTACCACTTATAACCTTACTGCCTCTTCCTTAAATATCTGGTATCTCTCTCTCTAACTTTGCAATTCATGACTCCCAGTCTTGATGTAATATGGTTTCAAAACTGAAAGCCTCAACTTCTAGAGTTGATCCGAGACCATCTTGTCTTTTTAAATCATGTTTTGATTCCCTCTCTCCTGTTGTTTTGAGAATTATCAATAACTCTCTGTGCACTGGTGTTGTGCCAGCAGCACTTAAAATTGCGGATGTCACCCCTGTACCAAAAACTAACAACTTGGGACGAAAATTATCAAAGCCCATCTCTAATCTTCCATTCCTTGCCAAAATTTAAGAAAACAAACTGTGGCTTCTCAAATGCTTTCTCATCTGTAGACTTGGAATTAAAGCCTCTTTTTGTTTCCCCGTTATTATTTGATTTACGGGACCAGACACCAGTTATCTTGCCAAGAAGGTTTTTATTCTTATATGTCAGGAGAGAAACTTCAAGATGTTGTATTCATGCCAGGTCTATGCGTTTCCGTGTTTCTCTGAGGTAGTACAGTAAGATTGAGCTTTTATACATCACAGAGAGTCTTACAGCTTCCTTGTAAGGTAACAAAACATGTTGCTCTGAGCTTCTTAAAATTAGAACGTATGTCATACGTATACGTTATGTTTAGCATGTCACAATTCACTTCCATATTAAGAACTATCCTTGTTGTTTACATCTGTGATGCACTTACATCAGTCGAACATGTTACATTGTACACACCCCATAGCAAAATATAGCTTCCCCCTGTCTGACATATGATCCTCCCATGGATCCATGCTATCTATAGTTCCCTCATGCATTCAAACTCATGCTTTTGAAACTTCATAAGATGATACAACTGATTATGAATATTAATAAAGATACATAATATTTAATAATAAAATAATATTAAAAGATGAAATTTTGAATCTTCATCTCCCTCCACTGGAACTACGGCCGTCAGTTCCACACCATCATTCCCAGGTGGCCAACCTATAGAAGTGATAGTGAGGAGAAGAAATAGCAGACCAAGAAAATAGACAGAAAGAACAGAAGAATGGAAACAGAGAAACAAAACAAAGAACAAAACCCCAGCCCATGTTATGTCCCCGTATACTATGTGTATTTTAATATCTATGTGTATGTTTTTAAAATGAACCCCAATCATCTAAGAAAAGAAAAACTAATAAGTCTTCTGCCCGTGCCTGAACTCATAAATTAATTAACTCATTAATTAATTAAATCCTTCAGTTCCGAACCAAAACAAGAAATTAAAATAAACATTGACGTTAAAGGATCCTATCCCTTGGGGTTGAAAATCAGTAAGCGGATGTTCATTGTTTGTGAGGTAGTGTTTTGCATAAAATCTCTTATTTCACGCTGTATGTCCCATTCTTAGTTCTATCCATTTGGTTAGAAATAATCAATTTGACAGGTTTGGTACTTTTCCTTCTAGTAACACATATAAGTACTTGGATTATTAGCATGACCATCGTCGTTGGGTATCGAGAATAACTTGCAACCATCTCTAATCAATGTCAATGGAACTGATTCCTGAAATGGAAGCAGAGAAATAATTAACATCACTTCTTTGTTCCCAATCTTTAAAACTAATGGATGAACATTGCTCAATCTCAGGCCATAAGCCATCATTATCATCTTGTCCATTCACTAAGCAAGGTTTAACTTGTGACCAATGATACCATCTATCTGTTCCTACACCCTTCCCTTTGAGACAAACACTTGTATCAGTAGTTAGGAGTATCTCATATGGTCCTTCCCATCTAGGCTCTAAACCTTTCCTAGCAATTCGTTTGATCATGACAAAACTACCTAACTCGGGAATGTGTGGAATGTCAGTAGTGGTGTGTTTTTCATCCCATTGCTGTTGAGCTTCTCGCACTTTCTTATTATTGTCTTTAGTAGCTTTGTCTAGCATTGCGAGATAGCGGCGTAACTTTTCTTGGAACAAAGTAGAGTCTCCTCCTGTTCCCGCTGGTGGCGGAGCATCAGGAGGTAGAACCATTGCTCTTCCCGTCATTAGTTCAAAAGGGGTTAGTCCTGTAACTCGGTTTGGAGTTGCTCTCAAGTTCCACAGAATAGCAGGTAATAACTTATGCCAGCCTTGGCCAGTCTGCAGAATGGCTTTGGTAAGAGCGGTTTTCAAAGATCTATTCATTCGTTCAACCAGGCCTGAGCTTTCCGGCCTATAAGGAATGTGGAATTTCTGTTTAATTCCCATCAATTTCATTGCTTCCTTCATCAATTTCCCAGTGAAATGAGTTCCATTGTCAGAATCAAGTTCGTATGGAAGGCCCCAGCGAGGAAAAACTTCTTCCACCATTACTCGTGCTGCCGCTTCAGCAGTGCAGGATTTTGTAGGGTATGCTTCCACCCATCTAGTAAATCTGTCCATGATTACAAGTATGTATTGATACCCTCCACTGGGTGATAAAGGTCCTGTGAAATCAATTTGGAGGTGTGTCCATGGACCTGTTGGTCTGGGTATATGTGACATTCGCACCTTTACAGATTTTCCTACATTTGCTTTGAGGCATATCAAGCATCTCCTACAGTAATCATCAATGTCTCTCATCATTCTTGGCCACCACCAAGTCTCACTGATTTGAGATTTCATTGCTTTTGCTCCAGCATGTACCTTTCCATGATACAGCTGCATTAGTTCTCTTCTTGTTCCGATAGGCATCACCACTTGTCCTGTTGGAATTCTCCAGATACCTTGATCATCCTCTTTCGCTCCCGCTTTCATCCATTGTTCTTTCTCTTCATCTGTCTCCAATTGATATGACAGAAGATGGAGCTCAGGATTATCCTTGCTATTTTCCTTTACCAAGGTAACAGGAGTAAAAGGAAGTAGAGCTGCTTCTCTAGCTGCTGCATCTGCTGCCGTGTTTCCTTGACTTTCTTTGGACTTGTCAGATTGATGTGATTTTACTTTGATCACGGCTGCTTCTCGGGGTGAGTAACATGCTGTAATCAAACGACGAATTATGGAAGCATGTTGTATTTCGCTCCCACTGCTAGTGATAAGTCCACGTCTTCTCCACAGAGCAAGGTAGTCATGGACCACGCCAAAAGCATAACGACTATCTGTATAGATGTTGACTCGATCTCCTTCTGATAGTTCAAAGGCTTCTGTAAGTGCTATAAGTTCAGCTACTTGTGCTGAAAATTTCCCAGAAAGGGCTCCTTTCTTTACAACAGTTCCATCTCCTTTCACTACAGCCCATCCAGTATGTCGTTTTCCATCAACATAATAACTGGATCCATCAACCCATAACTCTTTGTCTGGGTTTTTAAGAGGGGTTGGATTAACTGGACCAAGACTATCTTCTTCTACTTGTTTTTCACACTCATGTGGTATTCCCTCGTGTGGTTCCAGCATCATTGTTGCAGGGTTAAGAGTCGTGTCCCTGATGATTTCCACTCTTAAATCTTTGTTCAACAAAGTTGCTTCCCATTTTGCTCTTCTTGCATCAGTTATGGTTTTGATGTTCGTGTTGTTCAACAGTGTCACTATACTGTGTGGAGTGTGCAATATGATAGTTTGTGCTCCTATCAGATTCTCAACAGCATCCACTGCCCATGTGGCACCATCGAGGGCTTGTATACACCGTGGTTGCCCAATCATAGTGACAGGAATCTTTGTGGAAAAGTATCCAACTGGTCTGTATCGATCACCTGGTTTTTGACACAGTACTGCTGAATATGTCTCATCTCCTACCCTGGTCCACAAATGAAAATGCAACCGTCCGTCAGGAAGTCCCAATGCTGGGGCTGAAGTCAGTTTTTCTTTCATAGAAGTAAACGCTTCCTCAGCTTCTGGTGTCCAGTTTATATGTTCCACTCCAGGCTTTCCTCCCTTGTACAGGTCGATGAGGGGGCTGGTGATGCTAGCAAAATCAGGTATATACTGACGACAATAGTTGAAAAGTCCCATCACCTTCCGCATTTCTGTAACTGTTAGAGGTTTTGGAAGTTGTCGTAATGCCTCTACACGCTCTGTTGTCATTCTCCTTCCCTCCACAGATATTTCTTGGCCCAAATAGATAACCTTGGATTTGGCCAGCTGTGCTTTATCGTGGTTAACTTTGAATCCCCCTTTCCTAAGGGCTTGTAGGACAACATTCAGAGCAAATACATGGCTGTTTTCATCTGGGCTTGCAATTAACAAGTCATCAACATATTGGAGGCAGACACTTCCTGATTTCTCAATTTCAGCTTTTTGCTCCGTTAAGAACTGGTCCAAAGCTCTATGAAATACAACAGGAGAAAGATTAAGACCTTGTGGGAGTCTGTTCCAAACATACTGTTTTGCGCCCACTGTGAAGGCTAATTTCTCTTGAGATCTTTTGTCTATAGGTATAGACCAGAAAGCCGACAGTACATCCAGTACCGTAAAAATTTTAGCATTTCCTGGAATGTCATGTGTAATCAATGGTTAGTCTCCATGAGTTATCAGATTTCTTGACAGGCCAGACAGGACTATTAGTGGTAGATGAAGTTTGTCTGATGATTCCTTCAGCTTCCAAGTCTGCCACTATCTCCTCCACGGCTTGTCTTGCTTCAGGTCGGATGGGGTATTGTTTATGAGGGGCATGTATCGGTCCCTCAATAACAATGGGATCAATGTTGGCTTTACCACAATCCAATTTGTGTTTAGCCCAAACATCCGGATATAAACTGCACAGAAGACCCCACACACCGTCTTTCTTCCAGTTTCTGATAATTGGTTTTGCTGTACCAACAGACCTTAGATTACATGTGCGATCTTCGTGTGGTATTATCCCAGCAGTTGTAGCGATTTGACGACTGTCAGTGAATATGATCATGTTTAACAATGGAAGAATGTCCATGCCAATAAGGCTTCCTTGTGAATTCGGCCCAACCCAGAAAGATGTCCATAAGACTTCATCTTCATGTATTTGCAGTGGAACTTGAATACTTTTGCGGAATTTTGTGATACCTCCTCCAACTCCTTCAACATCCATAGTTTCCTCTGTTGTAGGTAGGTTCAGATCTGTTATTGAAATGGCTGCGCCTGTGTCAACAAGGATGTCACATGGGTGGCCCCCTATTAATGCATTGACGAAAAGGCGATTGTCTCTTTTCTTACTAATACAGGGGGCCGCTGATTCCTATTGCGGACGCATAATTCCCTCAATGAGCTGACGGACTTGTGCTTCGGTCCACGTCTTCCCTTGAGGGGTTTCATTATGGTTTTTTGCACTGACCTGTCTAAATGATGGACCTTGACCTTCTGCTCCACCTCCTTTAGCCCAACAATCTATTTTTGAGTGTCCACGCTTTCCACAGTTGCTGCAGGAAATCTCCCTATTCTTTGTGTCCTTGTTGTATTGAGCTGTTGCCACTCCTCTTCGATATGGCTTGTTTCCTTCTTCTTTATTTGATCTCATAGCCATCTCTAAGCGGCCAGCCCATTGCATAATTTGGTCAAATGTCTCACCTGGGTTGACTCCAAGTGATAAGGCTTGTTGGTATTTTGTGCTAAGTCCATCCACAAGTATGTCAGTGAACTGTACATCATCTCTGTCAGGTTGTTTCTTGGCACAGAGAGCCCATCTCTCATAAGCATTCCACTTACGTAGAGCATATTCATCTGGAGATTCATCATCCTTTTGCTTAATCAATGTCACTAATGTGAAAGGAATTTTACCACTGCCCAAGATTTCCTGGATTTCTTTTCGGAACACATCTAATGCTTGCCAAAGACCCAGGGGTCGTCCCTGGCCATCAACCCACAAATCTATCCATTGGGCGGTTGTTATCGAAGCTGGCAAGCGTTCCCATCTGTCTCTTGGGATTTTAGCTTTCACAATGGTGTGTATGTCTCTTAATGTCATTTGATGTGCTTCAATCAATGAGTCTAATTCTCGCCAAAACTCTGTGTTTGGATCTTGTCTCTTCAGAGGAGGCAAGGCTGTGAGAATGGCTTGACGTTCTCCTGGTGTGAATGGTCTCTCTTCTGTCATCATCTCAGATCCTTCCCTTTTAATTACAGGTGAAGAAAATTCAGGACCAAGCTTGTCAATTGTGATCATGTCGTCATCTCTTGTCTCATCACCCCAGTCAGAATCATAATTCCGAACTGGTATACATCGCAGCATGTCTCTGTTTGGCTGAACTGTTTTAGATCTTGTTATTACCGGAGCTGCTTGTACAGATGCAATATACATTTTGTCAACTGGACCTCCATTTGATCTCGAAGCTTGAGGCTGTGTCAGAGGTTTAGATGAATTTGTATATTGTTCAGGCAAAATTGGATAAATTGGGTTGTAAGGAGGAGGCGTTACAGTTGTTGCAGATTTCACTGGTGCTTGTGAATATTTCTTTTCAGCTTCAGTTATTATATTTGTCCAATCTGGATCAAATGAATCATCATTGGTTGTATTTTCTCCATCTGAACATTTAATAGACATAATTTTGTTCAATTTGTTATATGCTTCAATTTGAGGCTTCATTGCTTCAACAAGTGGGACCGGGCACCCATTGATACCACAACAAATTCCACCTTGTTTCAAAATCCAATGTGCGGCGAGGATTGGAAATACTTTTGACTTGATAGAGTCCTTCTGGGACTCAAGCCAGCTTAACTGCACATCCATAGATGTGTTAATGTCCAGTCCTTTTTTCAAAAACTTAGCTTGCTTTTTCTGTTTTCTTTCTAAGTACCAAGCAGATATTGTTCTGCTGTTAAATCCACTTTCTGCCATTGCAAATTATTTGTCACTCTGTGTCTGTGTGCTCAAACAGCAGGGCTATTTTTGTGAGGGAGTGTGTGTGTGAATTCCAGGGGAGGCCCTCTGCTTTTCTCCCTTTCCACCTGTTCTAATTTCTCAAGAACAAAGAAGGGGTTGGGAAACAAAAAAACAAAAAACAACTCTAATATTTTCTGTTTTTCTTTTTTGTTTGTCTTAATTCAGATTAATTTATATATATATACATATACATACACACATATATACACACATATATATATATATATATATATATATACACACACATTAAAGTTGCTCTCAGATCAGTCTTTTCCTCCAAACACTGAACAGCTTTATTGTCAAAATCAGAATGCATGCAATTCTAGCATCTATTCCATTGATACCCTTCTTCTAAGGGTTCAATCCTCTGCGTATTTACGTTTTAGGGTTTATTTGTATTTTTTTTATACTGCACTGTACTAACTTCAAGCACAGACGCGCCACTGTAAACCGCTATAAATCACTGCTTGTCACACTATCCTCGTCTTCTTCTGAAACGATTCTTTGTGTATTGGATATATTTTAGAGATAAATCTGCCCTTTATCGCAATCTCGCCATATTCCAACCACCTTACAAGCTAATTGCTAAATCGCCTTACAGCTATTTCCAAAATTTGACTAAGATGGCCTTTTCCTAAAAAAGATCCACTTTCTACAGTCTTTTCAAAAATGAAAAAGACTTCCCCAGCATCATTCAATATTCAGAGGTTTACTGACCAGAGCAACTCAAATAAGCCACATTCTAATTATTTAAATTATTTTTCTTTTTTTTCTGACACATATATTCATTGGCAAAACAACTGGTACTTTAAATAACACAGTTCTTTTAAGCAGTTTCAGTCAATGTCCAATCATCAGGCAGACTTAGAATTATTTAGAATAGGAAAAGTCTTACCTTGAATGATTGACAAATGCCTGAAGATGCAATCCTGTTCTCGTGACGCCAAATGTAGACTTGGAATTAAAGCCTCTTTTTGTTTCCCCGTTATTATTTGATTTACGGGACCAGACACCAGTTATCTTGCCAAGAAGGTTTTTATTCTTATATGTCAGGAGAGAAACTTCAAGATGTTGTATTCATGCCAGGTCTATGCGTTTCCGTGTTTCTCTGAGGTAGTACAGTAAGATTGAGCTTTTATACATCACAGAGAGTCTTACAGCTTCCTTGTAAGGTAACAAAACATGTTGCTCTGAGCTTCTTAAAATTAGAACGTATGTCATACGTATACGTTATGTTTAGCATGTCACAATTCACTTCCATATTAAGAACTATCCTTGTTGTTTACATCTGTGATGCACTTACATCAGTCGAACATGTTACATTGTACACACCCCATAGCAAAATATAGCTTCCCCCTGTCTGACATATGATCCTCCCATGGATCCATGCTATCTATAGTTCCCTCATGCATTCAAACTCATGCTTTTGAAACTTCATAAGATGATACAACTGATTATGAATATTAATAAAGATACATAATATTTAATAATAAAATAATATTAAAAGATGAAATTTTGAATCTTCACATCTTTCCTCTAATGATCTTTTTGAGCCACTTCAGTCTGGATTTCGTAAACTCCATTGAAACAGCACTAGTCAAAAGCCTTATTCGCACGGGATTAGTACAATATGGAGACCACGTGTGATTTAGAAATTACCCCTCCACATCTGAATTTCTTGTGGCGCATTCGCACGGGATAACCGAAGCCTGTGATTTTACTCAAATTTATTTCCCGGATATGACGTCAATAGGTTATTGCTTGGAAATGTCTTGCCGCTATTATAGGTCTAGCTGTATGATGTATCATAAACAGAAGAATTTTCTTACCGCATGCTGCTATACATGTCATTCATCTCCATCTAACAATTATTTGTTTTTGCTCTAGTAGTTATTACCGGACACCATGTGTCAAAATGATTGATGACTTCCGGTTGACCTTTGACCTTTTCCGGTCCCGCCCTTTTCCTGGTGTGCATCCGTTATCTATAGATAAGGATTGACCTATTGACCCCACCCATCCAATCGATGTGTTTTGAGAGATTGTGCATCCGGCGTCTATTGTTAAGGGTCAAGCAGTTGACCCCGCGTATCCGATCAATGAAATGTTTTGACCATCTGGCCTCTATTGATAAGGGTTGTGGTGTTGAGCTATCTGATCAATCAACTGTTTTGGCATTCCAGAGGCCATAGTGGTTTCAATGTGATGTGGGTAATGTGAGAGGAAAAAAGTCAGTGTCACCGGGGGTCCCTCTGTATGTGTGTCACAGACGCTCCCCCTACCTCTGCTCTGGCCTCTATTGATAAGGGTTGTGGTGTTGAGCTATCTGATCAATCAACTGTTTTGGCATTCCAGAGGCCATTGTGTTTTGCTGTGTAATGTGAGAGGAAAAAAAGTCAGTGTCACCGGGTGTCCCTCACCTCCCCTCTCTATGTGTGTCACAGACACTCCCCCTACCTCTGCAAGTGTGGCATTCCAGAGGCCATTGTGGTTTCCTGTGTAATGTGAGAGGAAAAAAGTCAGTGTCACAGGCTGTCCCTCTGCATGTGTGTCACTGACGTTCCCCCTACCTCTGCAAGTGTGTCACGGGGGTTCTTGCCTACCCCTCCATGTCTGCTCTGATATCTGAAACAATGTTACATAAACAGGGTCTATCGTTTTAAATATTATTCAAATGAAAGCAGAGTTGAAAAACATACTGATCTTTATAAATGTTTATAAAATAATTTAACTACAGTTGAAAACATAGCTAAAATGGTGTAAATGAAATGGTTATAAAATAATTTAACTAAGGTTGAAACATACTATTCTTTATAAATGTATAAATGAAATGGTTATAAAATAATTTAACTAAGGTTGAAACATACTATTCTTTATAAATGTATAAATGAAATGTTTATAAAATAATTTTACTATAGTTGAAAACATAGTTTAAATGATGTAAACGAAATGGTTATAAAATAATTTAACTAAGGTTGAAACATACTATTCTTTATAAATGTATAAATGAAATGGTTATAAAATGGTGTAAATGAAATGGTTATAAAATAATTTAACTAAGGTTGATCGTTTAAAATATTATTCAAATGACACTAGAGTTGAAAAACATACTGGTCTTTATAATTGTATAAATGAAATGTTTATAAAATAATTTTACTATAGTTGAAAACATAGCTAAAATGGTGTAAATGAAATGGTTATAAAATAATTTAACTAAGGTTGAAACATACTATTCTTTATAAATGTATAAATGAAATGGTTATAAAATAATTTAACTATAGTTGAAAACATATAGTTAAAATGGTGTAAATGAAATGGTTATAAAATAATTTAACTAAGGTTGAAACATACTATTCTTTATAAATGTATAAATGAAATGGTTATAAAATAATTTAACAATAGTTGAAAACATATAGTTAAAATGGTGTAAATGACTGTGTGTGTGTGTCTGTGTGTGTGTGTGTGTGTGTGTGTGTGTGTGTGTGTGTGTGTGTGTGTGTCATGGTGTCAAAGCACTAAACAATCTATCTCTGATACACACGGATGAATAGGTATTTGTTTAAAAACACTGATCCGATACATTTTGTTGACCGTTTGAATTAAATTAAAAAGTACTTATACATATACATATATTATACTCATATACATCCTCATTGTAATTTATTTATCCAATTTCAAAGACTTTTTCAGTATGCGCTCAGTAAAAACCTCTCAAACATTTTTAAGTTTTACTATTGTAAATCAGAAACACCTGTCATTTTGACTACCCTTATTTATTGTATCTTAAAGAGGTCATCTCTTTTGGGGTTGAATATTGAGAAAATTGTAATGATCTTTTGAAATAATAGTTCAATGTTTTTAATGGATAAGCTGCAAACACATTTCATTTTGTAAGTGTAAGTTCTAGATGTGTGTTGCACCTTCCACTCTGCATATCAGAGGGGATGATAATCATTAACTGGTATTTTGGTCAGTTTCTCACACAAAGCTACTGTATGGTTTTGAGGATTTTGATATTATGGTACTTTTCATATGATAGCCTACTTTTATGGGGCTTTTTTTATTGTGGAGCTTGACAGGTCTCGTTCCTTTCACTTTCATTATAATGAAAAGAGGTGTGCAGGATATCTTTTTTAGAAATTCACCTTTTGTGTTTTACTGAAGAAAGAAAGTTATACAGGCTTAGAACTAGGTTTTCACAGTACCAACATTACAGTAGTCGGTACCAATATACCAGTCTCAATACCAGTTCTCACTACCAGTTTTGGTACCATAGCAAAAACGATTTAAACTATTTTGTTTAATAAAAAAAAAATAAAAAAAATATGAATGGCTTATATAGAAAAGGAGCAAAGAATGCTCCTTTTAATAAATATGCCTGGGAGCCAGGGTTGCCAGGTTTTTGCTACAAAACTAGCCGAATGGTCAAAGTCAAAGTTTATTCATATAGCACAATTTATACAGCGACAGATGACCAATGTGCTTTACACTACATCATAAAACATAAAACAAAACAAAGGAAGAGGATAAAAAAACATCATATATGAAAGGAATGTGAGTATATATCAGCATTTAATGATCATTAAATGCCAGAGAGAATAAATAGGTTTTTAACAAAGACTTAAAAAGAAGAAGGGATGGCGCGGATCTAATCTGGATAGACAAGCTGTTCCAAAGTTTAGGGTCCACAACAGAAAATGCACAATGTCCCCTTTGCTGTAATCTGAATCTAGGGACAACTACGTTTTTTTGTCCCAGATCTGAAAGGGACTAATAGATTAGAGATGTAGGATGGCGCCGGATTATTCAAACATTTACAAACAAACAAAAGGATTTTAAAATCAACTTTAAAACGAACCAATGAAGTCATGATAAAATTTCAGTGATCATCATGTTTTTGCATAGACATGGTTATAAAATAATTTAACTAAGGTTGAAACATACTATTCTTTATAAATGTATAAATGAAATGGTTATAAAATAATTTAACTATAGTTGAAAACATATAGTTAAAATGGTGTAAATGAAATGGTTATAAAATAATTTAACTAAGGTTGAAACATACTATTCTTTATAAATGTATAAATGAAATGGTTATAAAATAATTTAACTATAGTTGAAAACATATAGTTAAAATGGTGTAAATGAAATGGTTATAAAATAATTAACTAAGGTTGAAACATACTATTCTTTATAAATGTATAAATGAAATGTTTATAAAATAATTTAACAATAGTTGAGGTCACCAGCATCAGTTGTCAATGTTAAATAAATATAATTGAGATTTGGTACTGTGGAGTGCTCTGAAGCCAGACTGAAGTCTCAAATAGAGATAGTATTTAGGTTAAGATAAGAATCAAGTCGACGTAACACAACTTTTGAGACCTTTGAAGATGAAAGGTAAATTAGAAATGGGCCTATAGTTTTCAATGAAGTTGCTACTTTTTATACTCATTTGTATAATTATTGACCAAATATATGTTCAGCTGTGGCATTTCCACCAGCAGAGAAGCACTTCCACTCACCTGGAAAGTAATTAGAAATATTAATATTTCCTTTGACTGTTGAATTTAATATGACAGGTGCTGAAACATTGCTTCCATTTTGGGCAGAGATATTGATTTTAGAGACTCCATAAGGCTCCACGGTTTCCCCCTTTTTCTTCTGATAGAGAGGAAAGACACATAATTAATGATATTTTTTAACCATAGTTTGTACGCAGGGCCTATAACAGAAATCAGCCCTGATCTGACTGGTATGTTTCATAGGGCCGTGTACATTACCATAATACGACGTGTCCATCTGCTGTTTTCAGTGCACTCCTCTAATCTGAAATGACCAGCTCAACCTGAGAAAAAAAGGCAAATATTATGTAGGGGTGAAGTTTGGTTAATTGTGACACTTTTTGCCACTGAGCTAACTGGGAAAAAACAATTATGCAATTGTTCACTCATAAGTGACGATTTTTCTTTTTTTTTTTTTCCTTTTCTTTTTTTTTTTTACGTAATTAGCAATATACTAGGTAGCCTAGAAATTGCATTGATTTATCTCCAAATAAGTTTACTACCATTTATTGATTAACTGTGTCAGATACCAATCATAATAATTTATTTATTACTTACCTCCTTCCCAAATGTATAATTAGAATAAAATTCAGACAGTTATTTTTATGGCAGTAAAACGATGCTAACCTGTCACTAGCAAGCACTATTATAAACAATGGCTGAAAGAATCTGAAAGCTTCTTAAAAACGATACTATGTTAAAATTTTATTAGGATAACATTATTGTTTATATTTGAACAACTAGTTGCCCATGGTTAAATTAAGGACAGGCTACATCTTTTGTTACAACAAGAACGGGTTGGAGTAGCCTATTAAAGAGGACATGTCTTCTTAACAGTATGTTGTCATATTTCTAACAACAGCAAGCATTTGATGAATTGAAGAGATACATTCGACTGCGCAGGCGCACATAAATAATGCATCACGCTGAACGTCAATTCACGTCACGCCCTTTATTTTTTTTTTAATGCAACAAAAAATATACAAAGATTAGCATACATGCGTACACCTCACAACAAGTAGAAAACATACATAAGGATATGTAAAATAAAGTAGGGGTAAAATTACAATAATTTAAAGTAACAAAAAGCTTCATAGGTCTTCCTTGCTTTTTTGTTAAATTTGATCTAATGTAGTACCATTTTTTATTACTTGCGTGATGACTTCATAAAGTAGGCTAGGCTATACTGCGTGGTCATCCTTATGCTTCCATCTATCCATCACTCAATTATAGCAACTAGCTAAGTCTCGGTTTTCATATGTTGTGCAAATGTATATTATTAGGCTAAATATTATTTTAAATAACTTATTTATGGTAAAAACCGAGTCTCAAGTAGTCTATCACTTACAACTGACGAAGATTTCTAATTACATAGTTACATTTATAGCGCTTTTTACAATAGGCTACAGATTGTTTCAAAGCAGCTTTACAGTGATAACGGGAAATAAGGCAACAACGTTTGTTTTGGCTGTTCAGCAGCTCTAGAAGAAAACTGTCATCCAGCTCAAGTTTGATTCAATTCCGTTGTAAATCGGAATGTCATCGGCCAGCTCAGTTCAGTTATCAGTGTCAGATAAATAATATTGTTGATTATTAAGATATATGTAGATAATCTTCTAAACGCAATAAAATTAGGCTTCGTCTTGTGATTGTAACAATAGTTTAATAGATCGCAGGAAATACTGTGATTCGGTGATCTTATTATTACTTTTTTTAATTATTATTAATAAAGTCAAGAAAATGACAAACCCCATAATTACCTGTCGCTTGTACATCGCTGTGTATCCTGCGTGCTTGAGCAGATAGTGATGCCTGAGAGGAAAAAAACTTTCACGTTTAATTTGACAATGAGACCAGTCAAAGTGCACTACATACATTTTTTTATCACTGTGAAACCATCCATCCTGTACACTCAACTCTTTAGAAAGCAATCTTTTTTCCCCAGAAATGTGTCACTTTGGTTTTCAGTGGCATTGCATAGGCTATAATTTTTACATTATAGGTGCTGATATAATTGATCTTTGTTTTTATTTTTTAAATGTTTCAACAGGGGTTTAGATTTTTATTATTATTATTATACATTTTATTTATAGGCGCCTTTCTTGACACTCAAGGTCACCTTACAACATCATCAACAATAACAAATTTAAAAAGCAATGAGACACAAGACATATAAAAAAAAAAAAAAAAAAAAAAAAAAAAACAACAACAAAAAAAACCAAAAAAAACAAAGTGCAGTTATGGTCAAAGGGAATAAGCTATTCTAAACAGATAAGTTTTGAGTTTGGATTTGAAAAGTGAAAGAGAGTCAATTTTACGGAGGTCTGATGGAAGCGAATTCCAGAGCTGAGGAGCAGAGAAACTGAAAGCTCTACTCCCCATAGTAACAAGGCGGACACGGGGAACAGTAAAATGAATAAAAGAAGAGGATCTTAGAGTACGCGTGTGTGGGGGTATATGGAGGAGATCAGAAAGATATGAAGGGGCTAGATTATGAATGGCTTTAAAAGTAAGAAGAAGTATTTTGTAGTTGATACGATAAATAATAGGGAGCCAATGCAGCTGTTGTAGGATAGGAGTGATGTGATAAATAGGAGGGGTGCGAGTAATGATACGAGCTGCCGAGTTTTGGACCAGTTGAAGTTTATGAAGAGTTTTATGTGGGAGGCCAAACAAAAGGGAATTACAATAATCTAAACGGGAGGTGACTAAGCTGTGAACAAGAATGACAGTCGAGTGCTGCGTGAGGAAAGGACGCAAACGGTTGATATTACGAAGATGATAATAAGTAGACCGGTAACGTTGTTAACATGAGATGTAAAGGAGAGGGTGCTATCAAAGATGACACCCAAACTCTTAACCTGAGGGGATGGGGGAAATGAAGGAGCTATCAATAAGAATAGAGAAATTATGGATTTTGTTTAATGTTGATTTTGTACCTATAAGAAGCAATTCTGTTTTATTACTATTTAATTTAAGGAAATTTGATGTGAACCAGGATTTTATGTCAAGAAGGCAGTTAGTAAGGGAAGATGGTGGAAGTGTGGAATTAGGTTTAGTTGAAAGATAGAGCTGGGTGTCATCTGCGTAGCAATGGAAATTAATATGATGTTTACGGAAGATGTAACCAAGGGGAAGAAGATAAATAATAAACAGTAAGGGCCCCAGAACAGAGCCCTGCGGCACGCCTGTTATGACAGGGACAGAATAAGAGGTGAATGATTTTAACTGAATAAACTGAGTGCGGCCAGAGAGATATGAATTAAACCAGTTAAGAGGTATATTAGTAATTACAATAGAGGAGAGTCTGTCAAGAAGTATGGTGTGTGAAATAGTATCGAAGGCCGCACTCAGATCAAGCAGAAGAAGAATGGAAAGTAAACCAGAATCAGCCGCTAGAAGAAGGTTGTTAGTGGTTTCAAGTAATGCTGTTTCCGTACTATGATGCGGACGGATTTAGGACACCAGTGGGTCACCTGATGGAGTTTTAGGACACCAGTGGGTCACCTGATGGAGTTTTTCGGTTCCTTGCCACTGTTGCCTTTGGCTTGCTCAGTTGGGGATATTCAAATTAATTAACCAAGCATTAATACCATTGATCAGCCCTACCAAACGTGGATGTTTTTTCACTAAGAAACAAACATTGTTATGTTATTTGATTGATATTGTGAAGCTGCTTTGATGCAATTTATATTGTGAAAAGCGCTATATAAATACACTTGACTTGACTTGACTTGACTTGACGGAAACCTGACTGGAATTGCTCATATAGATTATTGTAAGAAAGATGAGTATGGAGTTGAACAGCCACTATTTTTTCCAAAATTTTGGAGATGAATGGAAGATTTAAAATAGGTCGGAAATTATTATATTCACTGTAGTGGAATGCTACTTTCAAAATATTTACATTAATGTAAATATTTGACATGACAGTATTGCTTTAGTCTCTGATGAGACTTTGACTCACATTGATAAAACATTTGTGCTGAACATGCTGATCAGATCAATCAAAAATACATATTTTTTCCCACTTCTGTAGCCTGTTTTGTCTCACTGTATCCCTAAGATTGGTGAAAAGTTATCAGGGTACCCGCGGGTCTTAAAAGCCTTGAAAAAGTCTTGAATTTGATCATCTCAAATTAAGGCCTTAAAAGCCTTGAATTTAGTATACAAAGTCTTGGATTTCGTTACAAAGGTCTTATTTAGTTTTTACCAAAAGTAAAGTAACTGCAGTTTGACTAAAAGTTGACAAAAAATGCAAAGACTTTTCGTCAACTACAACTATAAAAAACAGGATGACTCAAATGTGATTAAGACCAATAAGCATTTTCTTTCTGATTCAAGAGGGGTTTACATGGCGCGTCTGTATTTTGTGTGTGTGTTCTTCTCGTGTGAATGGCTGTTGCTTGTGATGGTGATGGTCTCTTCTTCCTGAGGTGTGAGGGACGTCATGTTTGTTTGTATTCGGACAGCATGGAGTAATGGACGATAGAAAGAAAAGATATTAATTTAAATGTACAGTATAGTGCCTTGCTTTTGTGTACAGTTTCTATACCAAACACACTCTATAGTCTGCATTTCAGAGACTTTCTTTGTGATAAAAGAAATAGTGAATAAAGAAGGCATATTAAAATATTTTTTTTTCGTCTGTCTTGTGCCAGGGTACCCCCAGGATCCTCCAACTTAAATTCAAGGCTTTTTAAGACCTTTTTAATACCATTTCAAATGAAATTCAATGCCAACTTCGTACCCATTCCGACAGAAGTATGAGGGGAAAATGTCAAATCTGTATACATTTTAAACCCTAGAAAATAATTATGTACAAGGAGGTTACTTGAATTAAATATATATTGAATTATATATCAGTCATATTTAATACATTCGCAACAGCATTGTAGCGCGCACGTGTGTGTAAGCCAGTGTTAATTTTGGCAGCCATTTTTGATTTAGTCTTAGTCTTCAGACGAAAATGCTTATTGGTCTTAATCACATTTGAGTCATCCTGTTTTTTATAGTTGTAGTTGACGAAAAGTCTTTGCATTTTTTGTCAACTTTTAGTCAAACTGCAGTTACTTTACTTTTGGTAAAAACTAAATAAGACCTTTGTAACGAAATCCAAGACTTTGTATACTAAATTCAAGGCTTTTAAGGCCTTAATTTGAGATGATCAAATTCAAGACTTTTTCAAGGCTTTTAAGACCCGCGGGTATTCACCAATCTTAGGGATACAGTGAGACAAAACAGGCTACAGAAGTGGGAAAAAATATGTATTTTTGATTGATCTGATCAGCATGTTCAGCACAAATGTTTTATCAATGTGAGTCAAAGTCTCATCAGAGACTAAAGCAATACTGTCATGTCAAATATTTACATTAATGTAAATATTTTGAAAGTAGCATTCCACTACAGTGAATATAATAATTTCCGACCTATTTTAAATCTTCCATTCATCTCCAAAATTTTGGAAAAAATAGTGGCTGTTCAACTCCATACTCATCTTTCTTACAATAATCTATATGAGCAATTCCAGTCAGGTTTCCGTCAAGTCAAGTCAAGTCAAGTGTATTTATATAGCGCTTTTCACAATATAAATTGCATCAAAGCAGCTTCACAATATCAATCAAATAACATAACAATGTTTGTTTCTTAGTGAAAAAACATCCACGTTTGGTAGGGCTGATCAATGGTATTAATGCTTGGTTAATTAATTTGAATATCCCCAACTGAGCAAGCCAAAGGCAACAGTGGCAAGGAACCGAAAAACTCCATCAGGTGACCCACTGGTGTCCTAAAACTCCATCAGGTGACCCACTGGTGTCCTAAATCCGTCCGCATCATAGTACGGAAACAGCATTACTTGAAACCACTAACAACCTTCTTCTAGCGGCTGATTCTGGTTTACTTTCCATTCTTCTTCTGCTTGATCTGAGTGCGGCCTTCGATACTATTTCACACACCATACTTCTTGACAGACTCTCCTCTATTGTAATTACTAATATACCTCTTAACTGGTTTAATTCATATCTCTCTGGCCGCACTCAGTTTATTCAGTTAAAATCATTCACCTCTTATTCTGTCCCTGTCATAACAGGCGTGCCGCAGGGCTCTGTTCTGGGGCCCTTACTGTTTATTATTTATCTTCTTCCCCTTGGTTACATCTTCCGTAAACATCATATTAATTTCCATTGCTACGCAGATGACACCCAGCTCTATCTTTCAACTAAACCTAATTCCACACTTCCACCATCTTCCCTTACTAACTGCCTTCTTGACATAAAATCCTGGTTCACATCAAATTTCCTTAAATTAAATAGTAATAACACAGAATTGCTTCTTATAGGTACAAAATCAACATTAAACAAAATCCATAATTTCTCTATTCTTATTGATAGCTCCTTCATTTCCCCCATCCCCTCAGGTTAAGAGTTTGGGTGTCATCTTTGATAGCACCCTCTCCTTTACATCTCATGTTAACAACGTTACCGATCTACTTATTATCATCTTCGTAATATCAACCGTTTGCGTCCTTTCCTCACGCCGCACTCGACTGTCATTCTTGTTCACAGCTTAGTCACCTCCCGTTTAGATTATTGTAATTCCCTTTTGTTTGGCCTCCCACATAAAACTCTTCATAAACTTCAACTGGTCCAAAACTCGGCAGCTCGTATCATTACTCGCACCCCTCCTATTTATCACATCACTCCTATCCTACAACAGCTGCATTGGCTCCCTATTATTTATCGTATCAACTACAAAATACTTCTTCTTACTTTTAAAGCCATTCATAATCTAGCCCCTTCATATCTTTCTGATCTCCTCCATATACCCCCACACACGCGTACTCTAAGATCCTCTTCTTTTATTCATTTTACTGTTCCCCGTGTCCGCCTTGTTACTATGGGGAGTAGAGCTTTCAGTTTCTCTGCTCCTCAGCTCTGGAATTCGCTTCCATCAGACCTCCGTAAAATTGACTCTCTTTCACTTTTCAAATCCAAACTCAAAACTTATCTGTTTAGAATAGCTTATTCCCTTTGACCATAACTGCACTTTGTTTTTTTTGGTTTTTTTTGTTGTTGTTTTTTTTTTTTTTTTTTTTTTTTTTTTATATGTCTTGTGTCTCATTGCTTTTTAAATTTGTTATTGTTGATGATGTTGTAAGGTGACCTTGAGTGTCAAGAAAGGCGCCTATAAATAAAATGTATAATAATAATAATAAAAATCTAAACCCCTGTTGAAACATTTAAAAAATAAAAACAAAGATCAATTATATCAGCACCTATAATGTAAAAATTATAGCCTATGCAATGCCACTGAAAACCAAAGTGACACATTTCTGGGGAAAAAAGATTGCTTTCTAAAGAGTTGAGTGTACAGGATGGATGGTTTCACAGTGATAAAAAAATGTATGTAGTGCACTTTGACTGGTCTCATTGTCAAATTAAACGTGAAAGTTTTTTTCCTCTCAGGCATCACTATCTGCTCAAGCACGCAGGATACACAGCGATGTACAAGCGACAGGTAATTATGGGGTTTGTCATTTTCTTGACTTTATTAATAATAATTAAAAAAAGTAATAATAAGATCACCGAATCACAGTATTTCCTGCGATCTATTAAACTATTGTTACAATCACAAGACGAAGCCTAATTTTATTACGTTTAGAAGATTATCTACATATATCTTAATAATCAACAATATTATTGATCTGACACTGATAACTGAACTGAGCTGGCCGATGACATTCCGATTTACAACGGAATTGAATCAAACTTGAGCTGGATGACAGTTTTCTTCTAGAGCTGCTGAACAGCCAAAACAAACGTTGTTGCCTTATTTCCCGTTATCACTGTAAAGCTGCTTTGAAACAATCTGTAGCCTATTGTAAAAAGCGCTATAAATGTAACTATGTAATTAGAAATCTTCGTCAGTTGTAAGTGATAGACTACTTGAGACTCGGTTTTTACCATAAATAAGTTATTTAAAATAATATTTAGCCTAATAATATACATTTGCACAACATATGAAAACCGAGACTTAGCTAGTTGCTATAATTGAGTGATGGATAGATGGAAGCATAAGGATGACCACGCAGTATAGCCTAGCCTACTTTATGAAGTCATCACGCAAGTAATAAAAAATGGTACTACATTAGATCAAATTTAACAAAAAAGCAAGGAAGACCTATGAAGCTTTTTGTTACTTTAAATTATTGTAATTTTACCCCTACTTTATTTTACATATCCTTATGTATGTTTTCTACTTGTTGTGAGGTGTACGCATGTATGCTAATCTTTGTATATTTTTTGTTGCATTAAAAAAAAAATAAAGGGCGTGACGTGAATTGACGTTCAGCGTGATGCATTATTTATGTGCGCCTGCGCAGTCGAATGTATCTCTTCAATTCATCAAATGCTTGCTGTTGTTAGAAATATGACAACATACTGTTAAGAAGACATGTCCTCTTTAATAGGCTACTCCAACCCGTTCTTGTTGTAACAAAAGATGTAGCCTGTCCTTAATTTAACCATGGGCAACTAGTTGTTCAAATATAAACAATAATGTTATCCTAATAAAATTTTAACATAGTATCGTTTTTAAGAAGCTTTCAGATTCTTTCAGCCATTGTTTATAATAGTGCTTGCTAGTGACAGGTTAGCATCGTTTTACTGCCATAAAAATAACTGTCTGAATTTTATTCTAATTATACATTTGGGAAGGAGGTAAGTAATAAATAAATTATTATGATTGGTATCTGACACAGTTAATCAATAAATGGTAGTAAACTTATTTGGAGATAAATCAATGCAATTTCTAGGCTACCTAGTATATTGCTAATTACGTAAAAAAAAAAAGAAAAGGAAAAAAAAAAAAGAAAAATCGTCACTTATGAGTGAACAATTGCATAATTGTTTTTTCCCAGTTAGCTCAGTGGCAAAAAGTGTCACAATTAACCAAACTTCACCCCTACATAATATTTGCCTTTTTTTCTCAGGTTGAGCTGGTCATTTCAGATTAGAGGAGTGCACTGAAAACAGCAGATGGACACGTCGTATTATGGTAATGTACACAGCCCTATGAAACATACCAGTCAGATCAGGGCTGATTTCTGTTATAGGCCCTGCGTACAAACTATGGTTAAAAAATATCATTAATTATGTGTCTTTCCTCTCTATCAGAAGAAAAAGGGGGAAACCGTGGAGCCTTATGGAGTCTCTAAAATCAATATCTCTGCCCAAAATGGAAGCAATGTTTCAGCACCTGTCATATTAAATTCAACAGTCAAAGGAAATATTAATATTTCTAATTACTTTCCAGGTGAGTGGAAGTGCTTCTCTGCTGGTGGAAATGCCACAGCTGAACATATATTTGGTCAATAATTATACAAATGAGTATAAAAAGTAGCAACTTCATTGAAAACTATAGGCCCATTTCTAATTTACCTTTCATCTTCAAAGGTCTCAAAAGTTGTGTTACGTCGACTTGATTCTTATCTTAACCTAAATACTATCTCTATTTGAGACTTCAGTCTGGCTTCAGAGCACTCCACAGTACCAAATCTCAATTATATTTATTTAACATTGACAACTGATGCTGGTGACCTCAACTATTGTTAAATTATTTTATAAACATTTCATTTATACATTTATAAAGAATAGTATGTTTCAACCTTAGTTAATTATTTTATAACCATTTCATTTACACCATTTTAACTATATGTTTTCAACTATAGTTAAATTATTTTATAACCATTTCATTTATACATTTATAAAGAATAGTATGTTTCAACCTTAGTTAAATTATTTTATAACCATTTCATTTACACCATTTTAACTATATGTTTTCAACTATAGTTAAATTATTTTATAACCATTTCATTTATACATTTATAAAGAATAGTATGTTTCAACCTTAGTTAAATTATTTTATAACCATGTCTATGCAAAAACATGATGATCACTGAAATTTTATCATGACTTCATTGGTTCGTTTTAAAGTTGATTTTAAAATCCTTTTGTTTGTTTGTAAATGTTTGAATAATCCGGCGCCATCCTACATCTCTAATCTATTAGTCCCTTTCAGATCTGGGACAAAAAAACGTAGTTGTCCCTAGATTCAGATTACAGCAAAGGGGACATTGTGCATTTTCTGTTGTGGACCCTAAACTTTGGAACAGCTTGTCTATCCAGATTAGATCCGCGCCATCCCTTCTTCTTTTTAAGTCTTTGTTAAAAACCTATTTATTCTCTCTGGCATTTAATGATCATTAAATGCTGATATATACTCACATTCCTTTCATATATGATGTTTTTTTATCCTCTTCCTTTGTTTTGTTTTATGTTTTATGATGTAGTGTAAAGCACATTGGTCATCTGTCGCTGTATAAATTGTGCTATATGAATAAACTTTGACTTTGACCATTCGGCTAGTTTTGTAGCAAAAACCTGGCAACCCTGGCTCCCAGGCATATTTATTAAAAGGAGCATTCTTTGCTCCTTTTCTATATAAGCCATTCATATTTTTTTTATTTTTTTTTTATTAAACAAAATAGTTTAAATCGTTTTTGCTATGGTACCAAAACTGGTAGTGAGAACTGGTATTGAGACTGGTATATTGGTACCGACTACTGTAATGTTGGTACTGTGAAAACCTAGTTCTAAGCCTGTATAACTTTCTTTCTTCAGTAAAACACAAAAGGTGAATTTCTAAAAAAGATATCCTGCACACCTCTTTTCATTATAATGAAAGTGAAAGGAACGAGACCTGTCAAGCTCCACAATAAAAAAAGCCCCATAAAAGTAGGCTATCATATGAAAAGTACCATAATATCAAAATCCTCAAAACCATACAGTAGCTTTGTGTGAGAAACTGACCAAAATACCAGTTAATGATTATCATCCCCTCTGATATGCAGAGTGGAAGGTGCAACACACATCTAGAACTTACACTTACAAAATGAAATGTGTTTGCAGCTTATCCATTAAAAACATTGAACTATTATTTCAAAAGATCATTACAATTTTCTCAATATTCAACCCCAAAAGAGATGACCTCTTTAAGATACAATAAATAAGGGTAGTCAAAATGACAGGTGTTTCTGATTTACAATAGTAAAACTTAAAAATGTTTGAGAGGTTTTTAATGAGCGCATACTGAAAAAGTCTTTGAAATTGGATAAATAAATTACAATGAGGATGTATATGAGTATAATATATGTATATGTATAAGTACTTTTTAATTTAATTCAAACGGTCAACAAAATGTATCGGATCAGTGTTTTTAAACAAATACCTATTCATCCGTGTGTATCAGAGATAGATTGTTTAGTGCTTTGACACCATGACACACACACACACACACACACAATCACACACACACACACACACACACACACACACACACACACACACACACACAGTCATTTACACCATTTTAACTATATGTTTTCAACTATTGTTAAATTATTTTATAACCATTTCATTTATACATTTATAAAGAATAGTATGTTTCAACCTTAGTTAAATTATTTTATAACCATTTCATTTACACCATTTTAACTATATGTTTTCAACTATAGTTAAATTATTTTATAACCATTTCATTTATACATTTATAAAGAATAGTATGTTTCAACCTTAGTTAAATTATTTTATAACCATTTCATTTACACCATTTTAGCTATGTTTTCAACTATAGTAAAATTATTTTATAAACATTTCATTTATACAATTATAAAGACCAGTATGTTTTTCAACTCTAGTGTCATTTGAATAATATTTTAAACGATCAACCTTAGTTAAATTATTTTATAACCATTTCATTTACACCATTTTATAACCATTTCATTTATACATTTATAAAGAATAGTATGTTTCAACCTTAGTTAAATTATTTTATAACCATTTCGTTTACATCATTTAAACTATGTTTTCAACTATAGTAAAATTATTTTATAAACATTTCATTTATACATTTATAAAGAATAGTATGTTTCAACCTTAGTTAAATTATTTTATAACCATTTCATTTATACATTTATAAAGAATAGTATGTTTCAACCTTAGTTAAATTATTTTATAACCATTTCATTTACACCATTTTAGCTATGTTTTCAACTGTAGTTAAATTATTTTATAAACATTTATAAAGATCAGTATGTTTTTCAACTCTGCTTTCATTTGAATAATATTTAAAAAGATAGACCCTGTTTATGTAACATTGTTTCAGATATCAGAGCAGACATGGAGGGGTAGGCAAGAACCCCCGTGACACACTTGCAGAGGTAGGGGGAACGTCAGTGACACACATGCAGAGGGACAGCCTGTGACACTGACTTTTTTCCTCTCACATTACACAGGAAACCACAATGGCCTCTGGAATGCCACACTTGCAGAGGTAGGGGGAGTGTCTGTGACACACATAGAGAGGGGAGGTGAGGGACACCCGGTGACACTGACTTTTTTTCCTCTCACATTACACAGCAAAACACAATGGCCTCTGGAATGCCAAAACATTTGATTGATCAGATAGCTCAACACCACAACCCTTATCAATAGAGGCCAGAGCAGAGGTAGGGGGAGCGTCTGTGACACACATACAGAGGGACCCCCGGTGACACTGACTTTTTTCCTCTCACATTACCCACATCACATTGAAACCACTATGGCCTCTGGAATGCCAAAACAGTTGATTGATCAGATAGCTCAACACCACAACCCTTATCAATAGAGGCCAGATGGTCAAAACATTTCATTGATCGGATACGCGGGGTCAACTGCTTGACCCTTAACAATAGACGCCGGATGCACAATCTCTCAAAACACATCGATTGGATGGGTGGGGTCAATAGGTCAATCCTTATCTATAGATAACGGATGCACACCAGGAAAAGGGCGGGACCGGAAAAGGTCAAAGGTCAACCGGAAGTCATCAATCATTTTGACACATGGTGTCCGGTAATAACTACTTGCTCTTCTGATGATTTTCAGCTTTCTCTTCCTGCAAATTGTGTAGCCTAAACATTGTGTTAGAAATAGAAGCTTGTTGACAAGAAGCAAATTTTATACCCATTTTTTTTTTATTCAGAATTTGTAACAAAATTATTCATTATTATAAATAATGAATAATTGTAAAAATACAGTGTAACAATCAAGTAAATCAAATGACACATGGCCTTCAGGAACACATCACCATGTGACAATATTTTTTTTTACTTCTGTTCTTGAAACAGAGCTCCAGCAAAAAAAAAAAAAAAAAAAAAATGCTCAGAACAATGCTTGAGCTTTCAGTCTTGAAGTTTTAGTGTCACCCATTCACTGCTGTGAGCTTTTCCTGCATTATGACTGAATTATTGAATAGATTTCACATTCTCACAACATTGCTCTGTATTACAGGTGCGTGTGTGTGTGTGTGTGTGTGTGTCTGTGTGTGTGTGTCTGTGTGTGAGTGGATGTGTCAATATAAGACTCTTGATGTTTTAGAGTGTCACCCCTTTACTGCTGTGTACTTAAAAAAATTTGTGAAAAAAAAATGTGAAAAAAAAAAAATTGTGAAAAATTGTGTTTTGTCAATTTCCCATTCATTTCCTATGAGGGTCATTTTTGACCGAAGACCCCAAGTGTGACAATTATTTTACGACCACTTAACATGCTCGGATCATGACCTCAAATTTTTTTGTGTGTTCACATACCCAATGCAATAAAAGTTTTGTAACGTTCCGATGAAGCTGTGATTTTTAAAAATTCAAAACAGATTTTTTTGTAATCAATTTATTGGTGTGTATGTGTATAAAAGTGTGTTTGTATGTGTGGGTGGGTGTGTCTGTTTTGCACTCTTGATGTTGTAGCGTGTCACCCTTTTACTGCTGTGTGGTTTTTTTTTGTTTGTTTTTTTAGCATTGTGGCCGATTTGTAGTTTGTTCTCAAAAATTCGGAGAATTTGTGTTTTTGTCAATTTCCCATTCATTTCCTATGGGTCGGTAATTTTTTACAGAAGACCAAAATTTTCACTATTTTTTTTTTACGACCACTTAGCATGCTCGGATCATGACCTATTTTTTTTTTCACATACATAATGCCATAAAAGTCACCAAGTTTCATAACATTCCGATGAAGCTGTGATTTTTAGAAATTCAAAACAGAAAATGTTTTGGTCAGAAATGACAGAGGACCGTATGAGGGTTAATTTAACTCCTCTCTTTAAAAGAGACAGTGGTCTATGATTCCCACAAAGAGTTAAGTCCTGTCATGTTATAGGCCTACCCAGTCTAGGGTCAGGGAGGGGAAACAAGGACATTTATGACAGGAAAAAAAAAAAACAGCCAACTAAGAGCTCTCCTGTCCCAGCACTCCAAAAAGAGTGACATTTATTGGGAAGTTAAAATACACAAAAAGAAGCTTCAAAAATTCATCAGAAGGGGACCACCTCTCTAGGACCACAAACCTAACAGGTCAGACCTAGAGTAATAAGAATAGGAGCAGATGATTTCAACTTCCCAAAAGCCTAAGCAGCACCTGACCACTTAAACCTCTGTTTTTCTTGGGGGCCCTGGAGAGGTTTTGACATGCATTGCTGACATTTGTGCCTATTTCAGTTACTTACTATATAACATATTAATGAATAAAGTCTGATTTCACTATATTCAGCACAATAATATGGGAGTATAACATGTAGTTAGTGTTTTTGAGAAAATCAAGTTTACGCCTGTTGCAAATCACAAATGATGTGAAATTTATGTCTAATTAAGTATATATGTAGGTGGCATGTTGTTGGCCATTTTTATTTGTTTTTAGTTTATTAGCGATAGTAATAATTCTCCATGCTAGAAGTTTTCATCCCCAAAATTAATTAATATACCTTTTGGGCAACTTCAAAGATTTCGTAGAATTTGTGAGAAACAACAAGATTTTGAGGATAAAGCTAAGGGTCTAGCGAAACGATTTTCAAATAGAGGGTATATGTTTGAATCATTCAAAAAGGTAAGATACTTGCAAAAAGGGAAGATTTGTTAAAAAGAAAGACTAATTTTAAGTTATAATTTTCTGCTCTTGTTTATTTTGTAACAAAATACAGTACAATTGCTAAAATTTTTTAAAAAGAATAATAAAAAAATTGGGGGCATTTTACAGTGATGAATTGTTGAGAAGTACAACCCTAGTGGACAAATTAGGCCCTGTTTACACGAGGACGATACCGGGTGAAAACGTAAAAATATTTTATCGGATGTGCCTTTCGTTTACACGGCGACGACGTTTTTGGGGCTTAAAAACGCAAAAAAGTGAAACCACCCTCCAGAGTGGAAATCTTAAAAACGCTCCACCGTCGCGTTCCCGTCTAAATGGTAAAAACGCAAATCTGCTCTCGGTGGCTCTCGTCGCGTACGCGTTTACGTCACAGGCATGAGCCAGTACAGGAACATAACAACCAACATGTCGGATTATTTCCATACGTCGGACCTTCAAGTTGCCCTCGCAGCTCTGATAAACATTCAAGAGTGCTTTCAGCAGTTGTACAAAATATTCTCAGATATTGGTGGTGTTGTTTGTCAGTGCTTCACATCGCCACCTAGCCACCTGGAGTGCATACTACATCGAATTTCACACACTTTTGCGTCACCATATGCACGCGGATTTCCCCCCCATAACGCTCGTCTAAACGCAGAATAAAAAGTGATAACGCAACGTCACTTTCGCGTTTTCTCTTAAGATCGTTTCCGTGTAAACATAGCCTTTGTGCATAGCTATATCACCCAAAAAGAAAGCTCCTGTTTAGGGGTTAAACCTAAGGGTTGCTTTAAATGTCACCATTGTGATAATGTTATGCAAGGTAAAACGTTTTTAGATGTAAAAACAAACAAGATCTATTCTATTAAACATTTTATTAATTGTCAAACAACTTATGCTATTCATAGACTGGAATATCCTCAAGGTAAGGTGTTTTATATTGGGAGAACAAAAATACTACTGGATCGATTGGTTGAACTGTCATGATTCTGCCATCATGTCCTTGTATTCTTTTTGTATTGTGGCAGGATCATGACAGACCCATGTTTTATGTACAAGCGCATGGTTTGTTGTTTGGGCCATGTGCTTGTGTTGTCTCGTAACCCCGCCCCCTTGTTATCCTCGTCTCGTCATTATTGTCTAGTCAGTTTCACCTGTCCTTGTCATTAGTGTTCCCTTTATAATCCCCTTGTGTTTGCTGTCCTGTGTCGGTTCATTGTTTGACTTTGTCATACGTTGTGTGAGTCATTGCTAACTTACCTGTGAGGACCTTGTGAGAGTTTTGTCTAGTGTATTACTGATCCTGTTTCTGTTGTTAGTTTATAGTCTAGTTTGTCAGTGTTAGTCATTGTTTAGTCTTCCCTCGTCAGAGTTGCCCTTGTTTTACCCCCTCGTGGGTTTTGTTTCCCCTGTTTTCTGTCTACAATAAACGTTCTGTGATTGCATACTGTCTGCACCTGGGTTCATCCGCCATCCACATAACAGAATGAACCGACCACAACAGAACCCAGCAGACAGTATGCCTGACGATCATCCTGACGATCTTGTACATTGGTGACAGGAGGCAATTTCCGATTCCAGGAATGGTAAGCTTCCGTTTCCTTCCCAGGGTGAGCGGACCTTGAGACAGTAGGCTACGCCCGGGTCGTCTGCTGCAGAGAGCGCTGCGGCCAGTGTCAGCTCATCTAGAAATGCCTGTCATCATAGCTGCCAGGACCCTGTCTGATTATTTGTCGTCTACTCAAGATCCCCGAAGTCCCTGTCCGTCCTGTATGTGTTTAAAAGGTTCTCAGACATAAACATGTTTGTTTTGCTTAACCTTATGTAGGCCTACAATTTAATTCTAAAACGAATTTTAAGGTCACACAAGTCACATTACACACAAAATATAGTTCAATAGAATAACATTTATCTGAAATAGAAAGCTTTTGTAAGATTATACACTACATTTTAAAGAAAGCAGGGGAGACCGGGGACGGTTGTAACACTTTTTTTCTTCAGCACCTAAAACTACCCCTTTTTTTTTTTAGCTACACGCCTGAAACTTTAAGGCAAAGTATCCATATTCGTCTACTACAAATGGCAACAATTTAAATTTCTTCAAATATATCATAGACTTTGTGAGATGATCATGAATACAAGGTACTGGGGTAGGTTGTAACAGATACTGGGGTAAGTTGTAACAGGTAGAAAAAATGCACAATAACTCCAAGTCATATGCAACAAAAACATTTTTATTAAAATGAATGACTGCAACAATAAAATATGTGTGAATATGGAGAGTGTATGTGCATATTTTGTGTTTGTGCATGCACAAGTGTGCGTTTGTGTACATGTCTGTATGTGCACCTTCATATGGGTTTGTGTGTGAGTGAGTGAAAGCAAATTAAATAAACACTTACTCCCAACAAATGAAATGCATTTTAAGTCACAATGGTGACAAGAACAAACAGATGAAATGCATTTTTAAGGCACAGTGGTGATAAGAACAAACAAATAAAATGAATATTTTAGCCACAATGGTGACAAGAACAAACAAATGAAATTAATCTTTGTCACAATGGTGACAAGAACAAAGTTCTAGTCATTCTGTATAGTTATTAAAATCACTAAAATGTTCATAGTTGTATGTACGGGGATGGTTGTAACACTTTCAAAACACGTGTTACAACCTACCCCGCCACTGTCACCATTTTTTAAATAGCTGTATTAGCATGGTGCTTTGAAATTAGCAGGAGGTTGATACACCATTCTTTACTATAAAAACTACAGTTTGACCTGATATAACTCATACAACATTATCTACAACGGTAGAAGTACTAAAAATATTATCTTATGTTTTTTTTTACTTTCTGACCAGAATTTGATTTTCTGCTGTAGCTTCAGGAGAGATTACCACACAGACTTGAAAACCTCTGTGTGTGATCGTAAAGGAAGCCTGAGGAAACTGAAACTGTTACATGACTCTTATCTTATCCCTGATTGGTGGAATTGGTAGTGTTACACATAGACATAATAAATACATAGACATCCTATTGGCTGCTGGAGCGTACGTCAACGGCGCCGCCATATCAAGGAGGGCAACTTGCCCACACCTCTCATTATGGGAATTGAGAAAAATGCCTGTTTCGTGCGCTGCTTGGGCCTGTACAAGTCGCCACACAATTGAAAACAGGTCTCGGGGAATTACCTTTCACAAACAAGACTGAACATTTTTTCTGGTTGTATTTAGTAATTATATAATTAGTAATAGTAACGTACAACACGTGCAAACCACTGAAATC
Organism: Meda fulgida; assembly: GCA_030578275.1. Taxonomy (NCBI): domain Eukaryota; kingdom Metazoa; phylum Chordata; class Actinopteri; order Cypriniformes; family Leuciscidae; genus Meda; species Meda fulgida. Next base: position 24,819,626 of record CM060631.1, on the reverse strand, counting down.
GGCTGATAAATGTAAACGTTATTATTGTTTTTATCCAGGAAAACGGCAGCTCACCCATTTACTTGCATTTGTTCACAGTGCAGTCTTGCCCTCCGCAAAATGGCGGACACGTTGACGTATCGCAGCAACGCTCCAAAGCGGCCAATAGGGCGTCTATGTATTTATTATGTCTATGGTGTTACAACTAGCCCCGTGTTACAACCGTCCCTGGTCTCCCCTAAAAGCCTACTTTTATTCAACAAGGACACATTAAATGAATCAAACGTGACAAAGACATATATAATGTTACAAAAGTGTTTTTATTTAGGATAAATAGTCTTCTATTCATAGAATAATCCTGACTTCTTTTTTTTTAAAAAACATTAATAATAATCAGATGTTTCTTGGGCAGCAAATCACATCAGCATATTATTCCCTCGGGTAGATTGCATGTTTTCTTGCGTGGCTGGATGTTGGACTCATGAACAATATTCACGTTGTTTAAATTCACCAAAACTGATTTGCCGAAATCAAAACCCGGCCGGACAGTGACAGGGATTAGCCGTTAGCGCGAGACCGGATCGAACCGGGAGCGACCAGACAACAGAGGATCCTGTTCGTAAATCAAATTATCTGTCCCAAAAGAATAATTAATTCTCAATTTATAGTTTATTGGTATGGTCTGATGCGCGCGATTTGATGTCATTCTCAAATGTCGCGATCATTCTCAAGTGTCGTGTTGCTGTTGTATCAGTCAGATCAGCGTAGCACTCAATAAACGGGACAAGAGAGGTCCCGCACGGGACAATTAGGCCCAATAATCGGGACGTCCCGGCTAATTCGGGACAGTTGGCAACCCTAATTACAGGCCGATCTCAGATCTACCGTTTTTGTCAAAGATACTAGAAAAGGCAGTATCCTCACAACTATGTTCCTTTTTAGAAAGAAATTCTATCTGCAAGGAATTCCTATCAGACCGTAGGCTATCTGTCAGGGTGTGTGCAGGCAGAAGAAGAGGAAGGCAGAAGGCTCCAATACAAAGTGTTTACTTACAATTATAACTCAGGAGATACAAAATGGCAGGATACACACACGTTACACAGACGAGAACGGACAAAAGCTGACTGAAATGAGGGAGCTAAATACAGACACCATGAACATAACCCAGGTTACAAAGATGAAAGTGATTGACAAGATACAGGTGATGATGATGAACTAATGATGGAAGACATGGCAACGGATGAGTGGCGGGAAAATAAAAGACATGTGACTAACAATTCTGAACATAAACACAACAGTTACAGTATCATAGTACTGAGGCCCTGTTTACACGAGAACGCTCGCGGGGTGAAAAAAACAGCTCCACCGTCGCGTTCCCGTCTAAAGGGGTAAAAACGCAAATCTTCTCACGGTGGCTCTCGTTGCTTAAGCGTTTACGTCACAGGCATGCGCCAGTAGCCTACAGGAAAATAACAATCAACATGTCGGATTATTTCCATCCGTCGGACCTTCAAGTTGCCCTAGCAGCTCTGATAAACATACAAGAGTCTTTTCAGCAGTTGTACAAAATATTCTCAGATATTGGTGTTGTTGTGTGGTAGTGCTTCACATTGCCACCTAGCAGCCTGGAGTGCATACTACATCGAATTTCACTCGCAGAATAAAAAGTGATAACGCAACGCCACTTTTGCATTTTCTCTTCAGATCGTTTCCGTGTAAACATTTCCCTGAGACTGATCTCATTATAGTCACAAATGATTTGCTCTTATCATCCAATCGTGGTTGTATCTCTCTTTGATTTCTTTGGGTGTTACTCGATCTTAGTGCTGCATTTGAGACTATCCACCAAAACATTCTTTTGAATAGACTCGAAAATTATGTTGGCATTAGTGGAATTGCATTGGCATGGGTTCACAAAATTAACAGGATGACTAGTAATTTACTATTAGCCTACTTAATTCCGAAAAAAAAAAAACAGAGTTTCTAATTATTGGACAAAAAAACCTCTGCCCGTATTAACCCAGAATACTTTCTAACAATTGATGGCTGCTCTGTCATGTCTTCGTCGTCAGTTAGGAACCTGGGTGTGCCCTTTGATACCAATCTTTATACACAGCCGGAAATACTTTAGAATACTGTTGCTTCATTAATAAATAACTATACAGGAACAAATGAGTAACGCACTATTAACATTCTAGTAACTACTATTAACTAACAAGAAACTCTGATTAACAATTTAGTAAGTAACAGCGCTCAGTCGAATGTGGAAGTTCACTATTAGCTAATCTATAACTACCTAATATTGATTGAAGACATTGTAAGCTTTCAAGATTTTGGATAGTAATACCTCACGTGTTACTACATCTTTCTAAAGGAACTACAAATTATTTGGATCAGTATTCTAAAGTGAAGATCATGGGAACACACTAATGACTAAAGTGTTATCAAATACATTGGAAGGAATTACTATTCAAAATCTTACAATAATCTTAAAAGCTTGCAATGACTTCAGTCAATATTAGGTAGTCATCATGTTTTTCTCTTCTCTGATCCATATAATTAGTAGTTTCTTTAGAAGGATGTAGTAACAGTTGAGTCATTCCTAGTGGGCTACCGTTACATTTTATTCTAAATAATGCATTTATTCATGTTAATCATGAACCTGTAAATATATTTCTCTGAGAGGTATGACAAAAATAGTAGTTACTGATTAGCTAATAGCTGGGGCGTAGGAGCCATTATACGTGGGTAGCCTATATGATACATGGGACATATCCCTCCCACTATTTCCCAATGTAAGATTTTGTTTTGCATTGCCTGCCTATCTCTGCCGATTTCGGATTCTCCAAATGAATCCATTCTGTAACTTTTAAATAGGCCTATGCCCAATTCAAAGTCACGTTGCTCGCGGTACTAGACAGATCCGCAGACTTTACGCTCCACAAATTTGCTTTCAGACGTTCAGCTGTTTTCTTCAGCAGTCTGTTCAAGTTGCAGCTGACAGCCTGTTCTGCATCTAAAGATCTAAAGACCTCCCACACTTGTCTCTTTGGAGTAAAGTTTTAGAAAATCTTCTTGACTGACAGATCGCGTTCCTTCATCGTTTTGTCGCTATGGTTAAACACACACACACACACACACACACACACACCCTTGGCGGTGCGCTCAAAGTCATCTGTCAGTTACCCAAAATCTCATGAATGAAGTTAAAACCCTTCATGTCACTGGATACATTGGTACTGTGTCCAGCTAATTTAACTAGTTGTTCTTGTGATTAATATACAGGTGCTGGTCATATAATTAGAATATCATCAAAAAGTTGATTTATTTCAGTAATTCCATTCAAAAAGTGAAACTTGGATATTATATTCATTCATGGGTGGCCACGAGTGGAATGAGAGGAAAACAGGCAGTGGGTAGGAAACATCCATCATTGTTTTGGCAGACATCAGGATGAGGAACAACTGTGGGGTGTGATGGAGGTCAAAGCCTGGATCCCATTTCATGATTTAGTTTCCTTAAATCCCTCTTTTGGTTGTCTTTTTTTTATGCTAATAGCTCCTATTTATAGTTGGTGGGCTAAACTCTCATTTTGACCAGCGAGCGTGAGTGTAACAGTATAACGGAGCAGAGCTTGTATTGCGTCACTCAGGCTTACCTGTGTGCTTATGACAGGATTAAACTGGGCCAGAGCCAGCTGGAGCCAAACACGCGGCAGACAACTAACGGAACACAGAAGCACACATTTCACTGATTAGTAATGGAGCGAATGACATAGCCTATATACATTTAATAAACATGTAGCTGTTTGGTTTAGCTATTTTGACCATGTTAACTGCTGTATTTAATAGGTAGAGTAAGAAAGAAAGAAAGAGACTACAGGGAAAATGATAAAAGGGAACTAGGCTGGGAAATCTTCCAAGGCTAATGAAGCCTTACTGAACCGGTTAGGGTCAATGCCCATGAATCATAACAAAACCTTGATGGGACATAATGTCTATATTCAGATCTAAACATATAGTGTGTGTTTTTCAGGGTAGTATTAGCCTGTATGTGTAGGGACTGTCAAATTGAGTGTGATGGAATTCCGGTATATACACACTACCAGTCCCTTTTGTGTGTGTTGTATTCAACATGGATGATAAAAGTGGCCAGTAAACGGTGGACTGTAAAACATCTATATGGTTACAATAGATTTCATTTTCAAATAGAATGCATGTTCATTTTATCAAAGAATTCTGAAAAAATATCATGGTTCAACAAAGATATCAATCCTTAGAAAGATATCCAACTTTATAAACAAAGAAAAAAATGGGGGTGGGGAGCATCAATCATCCAATATTAGAAGATTTCTAAAGAATAATGTGACTCTGAAGACGAGTAATGATACTGAAAAGGTGCTTGTCTAACGATAATTGCATTTAATAAACGTGTATAAAATATAATAATATATATAAAACACACACACACACACATGAACAGATGTTACATGCGATTAATCCCAATAAATCAAATTTACAGCTCGTGAATATACACACACAATGTTGTTAGCGGGAGGTAGGGGTCGAGAAATCCAAGGGGCAAAGAGGTGAGATATATATATATATATATATATATATATATATATATTTACATCTGGGACTTATCTAGGCAAATATAGTTATAATGGGTTCATTCAAGTTATATATGCAATTAATTTAATAAGTACATTATGGCATGGAATTAAAAATTTGAATCGATTAACAGTCCCTAGTCTACCATTATTAGCCTAGAGGCATGATAAGGATGTGCATGGGCGATCCTTACATGCGTGTGCGCCTCAGGGAGGAGAGTGACTGTATGGATATATGAGTGGATAAATTTGATGCCACTTGTGTTACGCACTCAATCGTGTGTGTGTGTGGGAGAGAAGTGAATAACAGCATTGAGATCAGTCGGCTTCTCTTGACTCTGTGCTGCTGGGCTCCTCACTGAGATTGGTGTGAATTATTCTAGCGCACCATTCATTTCGCGAATACAAGGGACCAGACACACACACGCACGCACACCCAGGAGGAGGGACTGGAGGTTTAAGTTCATGCTGGACGTTAAGTTGTGTGTGTGGCCAGTATTGTTGAATAATTATTGAGACAAAACCATAGTATGAATATTTGGATGATGACAGTGTCCCATATGAGGGTTGCAAGAGACCACACCACGCCGGCACAGCTCAAGATGTGTGTGAGTGTGTGTGAGTGTGTGTGTGTGTGTGTGTGTGTGTGTGTGTGTGTGTGTGTGTGGTGTGTGTGTGTGTGGTGTGTGGTTGTGTGTGTGTGTGTGTGTGTGTGTGTGTGTGTGGGTGAGAGAGAAGGGGGAGAGAACACTGAGTGGTGTCGGTGTTAGAGGAGGAACGTGGGGGGGGCACGGGGGTTAAAATCTTTTCCCAGCGTCGCATATCTGTCTATCTTATTCTCCGTCGCGTCCCTCCATCATGCTTATCAGTGCCTTTTGTTATCAGTGACAGCTCCTGCTATCTGTCCGTCTCTGACAGACCTCTTTTAATGTGCACGCTCCTTCTGTCCATCACGTGTGTCCTCAATGGACTGTTTTTAATGCTGTTTGGTCCAAGAGTGAGCGTGTGCATATGCGAGTGTCCATTAAACACACATTCACTGGAATTTAGCAACTTAGTGTTAATTAGCTGCTAAATACAATGAATCTCTCTCTCGTTAACAAAAAAAAATGTCACTCTGTTTCCTAGTCCTTCCTAATTCTGACATGCTCTCTTGATTGTATATCAATCTGAGTCAGTTGTCTCCTGTGACTTCATTGCTAGTACGCCACATACGAAGCAGACACACATGCACCGATAAACACCACACACCACCCAGAGAGAAAGTAGCAGCATCTGCTGTGAGAGAGAGGGATAAGTAGGTGAGAGAGAGAAGAAGAGAGAGAGAGAGAGAGACATTAATTAACCCCGCCCCCTCTGTTGTCTGATGGGGCCCCTCTTGAACCCCCGCATTTAATCCACACTAGCCACTCACACCAATCACAAATACACACGTTTGATTCCTTCCCAAAAAATTGTGCTGTAAATGTAAGTGTCAACTGTGCATGTGAGACGCAGCTACAACATGATCAGGATGAGCTGGGCCTGCCGCGAGAAGCGCTCATCATATGTGTAGAACTCTGTCCCCTTCCTCAGTGACTCTACGAAATCATCTATCTATCTATCTATCTGTCTATCTGTCTAGAATCTGCTATCTGTCTATCTGTCTATCTATCTAATCTATCTATCTATCTGTCTATCTGACTATCGGTCTGTCTATCGTCTATCTATCTGGCTATCTGTCCTAGCTATCTGTTCTATCTGGCTATCGTCTAAGCTATCTATCTATCAATCATATCTTGTCTATCTGTCCTCGCTTGTCTATCCTGTCGGTCTTCTCCTGTCTGTCTCCTGGGGGGGCGCGGAGGTCTGTCTGCATTTTATTTATCTTAATTGGATTACTTTAGTTTTGAATGAAAGCACAAGTATACTGTAATTTAATATTCAAACATTTCTCTGAACACGTTGCCATTTTGTATGTGTCTTAGTGATTCTAAGATTGCCTCTCGCTAAGGATGTCAGGGGAGGTGGCGTAGAAGGCAGTAGGGGGGTGTACCTTCGTGGTGTGAGCATTCGTATGATGCTGAAGTGGTTGGTTCAGGTAGCGCTCGCTCGGTTGGACGGAGATCGAGTTTGCAACTGTTGAATGGTGTCGCGGCTCCCCCCAATCTCTATCCTGCTTCCTCTGACGCGAATTGTACATCTCGGTCGTTGTATCTGTGCCGTTTCTGCTTCGTTGGGGGGGGGTCCAAACCCATGTTTCCATCCAAAAGCCCAAATAACCATTTTTGTGTGTTTGTTGGTGACTGCAATTACAATACCAGAGTTTTTGGAGGAGCAACCATAAACCAATGAGAGAGAGGAGTCCTTTGTGACTTCCTGATTTTTTTTTATTAGCTCCTTTATGAGATTTTTCTTACTAATGGCACGTCGAGCCTCCCATTCGGTATGTTGCGATCCTGCAGCGTCGAACATTAAATACCAGCCTGCGAGACTGGAAAATGGCTGATTCACACCGTACTTTTATGGCGAGGTGGAGGTCATCGCGTTTCTGAGTCAATTCAGATGGCGGGCAGTTCTGGGGAACATGAAGAATCGTAGGACCGGGGACAGTTTTACACCGGGCTCATGGTTGGGAAGATGGAAAGAGTACTGAGGATTTGTGGTGTGTGTGTGTGTGTGCCGACATCTAACCCGCTTGTTTCTCCCCTCTGCTTTTGTCTGACAGTTCAAGGAAAGTGTCACACCTCTGGTTATTAACGTACACTTCCGGGACCTGCAGGCCATTTAACTACAATTCAATGTTTGCAAATATTGTGTGTGCGAGCGTGTGTGTGTGTGTGTGTGCCCTACCCTGCATGCTGAATTAGCTTACAGCACAAGTTTAATTAGCTCAGTTTCCTGATTTGCACAGTTGTGTTGTGTGATTCCGATGTATGCTCCAGTGCTTAATAAATAAACAGAGAAATGTCGTCGATACTTATGTAAACAAAAGCGCTGCGTGTTGTGCTTGTGTGTTTTATTTAAAGATTTAGTATCTTTTTCAGCATTAGACCTGGTGTTTGACAGATGACATCTCAATCCGGCGGTTGCAGGTGTTTCAGGCGTGTGGGGGGGGGGGGTTGTGGTGGTGTGTGTGTTTCAGGTCATACCTTGCTCTGGCGCTTGGGAGACAGTAGTCGAACAGGGCGAGCGGTTGAATGCTTGAACGATAGTGGAGGAGCGCAGAAAAGAGATTCACATCTCAGGAGATGTCTTTACTGTGTTTGCCACTGGGAATATCCTCTGCACTCTGTTTTCTCTCCTCCTCGTGTCCTCTCTCTCGCTCCTGCGCTCTTTCAGACAGTGAAGGAACAGATGGGGGCTTGACAGGGTGTGAAGGCACACCTGGGGTTTTCATCAGCGAAAGGTGAGAGACAACATGACAAAAAGAGAACAACCAGAAAAGACAGAGAGGGTACAAAAAGTGGAAATGTTTCGGATCTCGTCCGATTATAGTTTTACTTGAGATTGGGATCTGAGCGAGACTTTCCTAGGAAACGTTTTAGCCTTGCTTGAAGATTACAGGGCATTTGTAGGCACGGAATAAATTTATATAACTTAAATTGCGTGCGTCTCTACAGTCTGGTGGTAATCCCCACATTCCTCTGGGGGTACGGGAAAAAAGGTTGTTGATTATTGAAATTGTGTGAACCTTTGCTTGGGGGTCAAGTTGCCGCATATTACTTTTTGAATATTACCTTTCCATGCAGTGTGTAAATACACATTTGTGAACATAAAAGGTCCTGCAAAGTTTTTAAAGATAAAAGTACACGACAAATAAAGTTATTGTCTTTGTTGTTTCATGTCGAGAGACGCTGTATTCAGTCGCTGAATCCCTTTGATGCACTTAAAAAGGAAGACTCGCACTGAATCGATTCGGATAACGATGCTATCGTTACTGTTTCTGGTGTGTATCACTGGTGTAATCAACGCTGAGAAAGACTACGGAGCAAAATTCGCTGTAGAGCGGGCGATCCAATCACAACAGACTGAGCCGCCTGACAGCTGAGCAAGGGCGCTCAGAAAGTAGGGGTTTAGAGAGACTGAAATGTACCGAACAAACCGTTTTGAGACTCTTTGAAAAGGAGTGATGTGCAATAAATGTCATGAGAAGATGTTGTGTTTTTTTGACCTTGGATGCATGTAAACCTATTGTATAAGGATCGCGAAAACAAATTAGGAACCTTAAAATAGCATAACGGGCACTGCAACACTCTCTCTAAAACGTCTTCTTCCAAAAGTCTGGGTTGTTGTTTTAAAAGCGTTTTTCATAATTGCACCTTCTTACTAATACCCTGTCAGCCATCGGGCCTAGGACACAGCCAAGGGTGGAACCTGTAATCCCTAAATTTGGTTGGCGATAGTAATTTTCCCACCAGGTTTTGGATAAGGAGAGAGAATATTGACTGAACCTCGAGCAGAAAAAGCATGTTGTATTATGTCTTAACCTTTAGATGGTTTGGGTGGTGCCGGGGCCTAAAGTAGCACGTATCCTGCGGTTTTAGCTGTCAGTAAGAGTTTGTCCAGGGAAATGGCGGAGGCAGGCCCTGAGAGATGGACGACCTCTGAATGGTAGATCATGCTTGATGTCTTAGCTGATGAAAAGGCAGCGGGATAAAGCAATGACAGGGTGCCGGACACAGTTTGACCGGTCCCATCAGTAACAGTTGATACGGATTATTTAAATTTAAATTGGCAGGTTTATTTCCTCCTATTTTTATTTATTTGTTTACCTATTATTTGCCATCGTCTAACACTCACTGATGGAGTAATTAAAAACATAAATCATTTAAAGTATCACTGTTTTAAGTAATTGTTAGCAAAGCGCAAATAAAGATCCAGGCTTGATAAGGTGTATTATAAAATGTTGTGGATGACTAATATTACAAAAAGTGGGAAGGGGTGAGTTTTAGTTTAACTTTGTAACAGGCTCATAACAATTGCTTGATAGCTTCCACTTATTAAAAACTGCCGTAAGTAGCCCTTATGAAAAGAAAATATATTCCCTATTGATGAATGGATCAATGGTAAGGTTAAAGTGGTTTAACAGTATATTTCTGAAAATAGACAGAAATAATTGTGTTAATATATTCAATATGACTGAAGAATAACACAAGGATTGCCGCTTTTCATATAGCGAAAATGTGTGACAATATATTTACTAATATAGCATAAAGTAATGTAATTTTATAATCAGTAATGCAGCTAAATATAAATAATGTATATGTGACACATATGGTACTGCATGTGTAAATATGTTAGGATATTATTTACTCATGCAGCATAACTCATTTAAGAAAATGGTATAGTGGAATATATTTCTTATTTTTTTAATTATTTACATGATAAATTTTTCATATTGTTCATTAAGTTAACAAGAGCCCAAGCACACCTGCATGTACTAAAATTATTTAGCCGAGAGACCGTATCACAGTGCTGAGGCTGCACAGTCAGTCCTTTTAAAACACCAGAAAACCTTGTGTAAAATTCCAAAATAATAGAACATTAAACACTTACAGATCTCCCCCATATAATATTGAGCTACACACATGATATAACACTTAATTTAACTTTTTCTCTCCTTTATAGTCGGAAGAAAGCATGCGGGAACTAAAAATCTGTTGTAACTCTGTCCATGAAGGTGGGTGTATGGTGTGTGAGACTGTGCAGTATAAATTTATGTATTCATAGCCACACATGGTCAATGCATATATTGGCAGTTATATTGAAAAATATTAGCACTGGTTTACCATATATGGAAATGTATTATGTATATATTGCCTATATTTTTTGTCCGTATGGGAGCGCACAGACTCTTAATGGCTCCAACCTATTGTCACTTTGAATATGTTTTCCGACATGGTGAGCATTGAACTCAGCATCTTTTGCTGCGCCTCTAGCTCCAATCTTCAATATACCATCAAATAGATCAATCGATGTTTATAATATGCCACAACGATAGTGGAAAATACGCCAGTTATTTATTGATTGTAGTTAATTGTTAGTTTCCAGAATTTCCCTCGTATTATATCAAAGCAACTGTTTTTTTTCCAGACTATGGTAACAGCCTAGATAGAGATGAATAAGGGCTAATTAAATAAATGCTGAATGTGTATTCATGTCTGGGTCTTGAATGACTTATATGCTTGCAGTTGGAGCGTTGTTCTGCATGTCATCTCTCATACTTGTGATGGAAGACTTGATATTCCTCTTCTGCTGTCTGTAATTTCTAACATGTCATATTCTGCATGAGGTGAAGACTGCACAAACACTCATGCCCCCCGCTTGTGTGTAGTGTGTTGTGTGGTGTGTGTGTGTGTGTGGTTGTGAGTGTTGTTGTGTGTGTGGTGTGGTGTGTGTGTGTGTGTTGTGAGAGAGAGAATATTAAAATGTGGCAAGGCACATGGTTTCTGTGTTGTGTGTGGATCTGAATCAGCAATGTTGTGTTATGTAATAGTTGTGTTGATAAACTACTCCTGTGGTTGGATTATGCTTGAGTGGGAAATTTTGTGTGTGTGCGTGTTTTGTAATAACTGTTGTAGAAGTGTGTACTATGTTTGAAGGCCAGGTCCTTTAATGGTGTGTGGCGGTCCATGAACTGCACCGCAGGATCCACAATGAAGTGGCCGATGCTTGTGAGTTGTGATGGATCGAGGAAATAGTATGTAATTTCAGGTCAGGCAGGGGGGGGGGGATGGAACGTGAACCAGAACACTTAAAAAGCAAGACTTATACTTGTATTTAATGTGGTATGGTTATCTTCTCTCTCTGCATCTCCCGTTCCCACTTTTAGATAAATGATCTGAATATGTTTTGGTTAGGTCCTTTTTTTCTCCTTGTATCCAACCTTCCATGAGTAAGAAAAGGCTCATTGCTATTTTCATGTTTTCTATGTACCTACTTTTTTGTTAGTTTTGGAGGTTTACTATAGCAACAAGCACAATTTAAGGTAGGTAAAAATATTGTAAGCAAGAGAGGGAGGGGGGGGGGGGGGGGGGGGGGGGGGGGGAGCAGGAAGCTACAGTGCAATCAAAGTAACTTTCTCAACCACTAGTGAGCAAACCATTACATGTACCTATTCAGGCATGTCTTTAAATATATAGCTTCTGATGACTTATATCGCCTCAGTGGCCACCACATCTTCCACTGGAACCTCATTGGCTCTCACACACGCAAACATGCTTGAGCTTATGTTTACCACAACTGATGTGTGAGTTCATGAATGTTATATTTGAATAAAAGCCTAAATTTAACTGTTTCATCATATAAAGCGATCGAGTCGCTTCAGAACAGTGACTAACCCGCCCAATTCATATGGATGAGTTTGAGCTTTTGAACGTTTGAAGCGTCAAAGTGTATAGCTGGCAATGGAGGGTAACAGAAAAGCTCTCAGATTTCATCAAAAAGATCTTCAGTTGGTTCTGAAATGAACAAAGTCTTACGGGTTTGGAACGACATGAGGTGAGAAATTAAATGACAGAAACATACATGTTTTGGGTGAACTATCGCTTTAAGTAGTAGCTTTACTACGTTTTAGTTTGTTAGCTCCAACATGTTTGTTTTTGTTAGCTATATTATTCTTGTCTTTGTAAACCGCTTACATTTTCTACTTATGAAAATCACAACCGATTGTCGAAGTGGATCGAAGCTTTTGTGCCTCCTAGATATTTATCATTGCATTTGTGGAAAGAAAATATGTGTAAAGTGGAGAGAGAGTGAACACTAAATAGAGATGTGGATGATGTGATGCACATGGAAAGAATGGGAAGAAAGGGTGAATGTTTAAAAATAAAAATCAGAGAGAAGGGAGGGGGAGTATAGGTGAGAGGAGAGGTAAATAAGTGTAAGGCAGGTTCGTTATCTCCCATTAGGCACCTAGCAGGGCTAACGAGGCTGTCTCTTCGGTACCATGGCTCAGTGGCTTGTCAAACAACACACACACACACACGAACAACACTGAGAACCCCAAGCCCTACTCCTCATTCCCACCATAAAACCCTCCCTTTCCCTCAGGTAAGTTAAAACACAAAACACACATCATTTTCAAGCATGTTGTGTCTGTGTTCTTCTACCTTTTGTGTTAAGTGCCATGAATAGTCGTCGGTTTGGATCAATAGACAGCGTTTCGCTTTGTGGTGGTGTGTGTGTGTGGTTATCCCTCATTTTTCCACCTCCATTCTACCATCCTTAAAGTCACATGGGCAGAACACGTGGAACCCGGCCACTGCGAACCTGTTTCGAGTGGTTCCCGCTGGAGGGAGGTGGTGTGTGTGTACGGGAGACTGACAGGGTGTGTTTTAAGTCTCTTGTATTAATACTGCAGCACAGCTCACAGATATTGCTTGTGTTAGTGATCTGTGATTGTCTCCGACCGCTAGCCATTTATCAGAGCTATATGAAGAGAAATAGCCTGTGGGAGAAGACGAGAGAGTGAGAGGACTCCCAGATAAGTGATGGCAGAGGGTTGGGATGAGGGAAAAAGAATGTAAGTTCAGTTCGTCACTGTGGTGTCTGTGTGAGAGTGCCGGTCAGTGCTCTCTGTCTGTGGCGACTATATGCACAAACACACAGTGTTTGGACATTATAGTGAATTTGGAGGTCCCGTTGCCGATGGACGGCCGATACACAGACCACACAGCAGGCCTGCTTAATAATTAACAATGCAAATCTATTATATGAATATTAATGAGGATGGTTCATGCGCTGTCCTGATATAGAAGTGTGTTTGCTGTGGGAATGTCCATGTGTGGATAGTATTTATGATTTACAACATTGTGTGTATGTTTATGCTGTTGTGTTAACACTACTGTCAGTCAGACTTACTCCGACAAATAATGGTGTTTGATCATAGATGGAATTGGAGGAGTTTTATTGATTAATCAGGTCTGTGGCCACTCGTGCACTATGTAGATAACTCTTTCACCAGTGTTTACTTTATTTTGTAAAAAAAAAAAAAAAAAAAGGCAAAGTTAGTAAATGTACTTATGACACTGAATTTTATTTTATTTTGTTTATTAACTTAGAAGTCGCACTGTAACGGTAGTAGCACAGATCAGATTGTGACCGTGAAAACTCGTAAAAATGTGAATAAATCGTGCAAAATTATAATTTTGATGATTATGGCTTACAGCATATGAAAACACCAAATTCAAATCCCGGAAATTTAGAATATGTACATATATTACAAATCAATAAAAAAAAGGATTTTTAAATACAGAAAAGGTCGCCCTCTGAAACGGATAATCATGCCATAGGATAATAGTTTATATACTAAATATATTAGTTTAACCTTTTAATTTGAATTACTGAATACATGAACTTTTGCACGATATTCTAATGTTTCGAGTATTCACTTACCGAGTGGAAACAAGTTTATCGGAAAAGGAAAAAACAAGTCAAAACAAACAAATCTTCCACAATAAGACCAATAACGGTGTGTTAAGAAAATGACTGTGAATTTCATTTCATGCTAAGTCCATTACAAATATAGAAGTTAATCACCGATCACTTGATTGATCTTGTCCCATTCATTATTGTCTAATTAGTTGGTTATTGACATTAAAAAGATCAATAACCAACATGCATGATAACTGGAATGGGCAGAGATGATTAAATTAGTTAGCAGTTTTAGATAGGTTAGCTGTGTATATCCGTGTAAATGTGTATTTTAGTTTGCTAATGCTTTGGAATGTAAAGCTTTTTGTTTAAACCTTGCCATGAAACCACTTGAATCGAGAGAGTGCGAAGAGTGAGGGAGGCAACAAACCAAGGAGCAAATAAGAGAGACAGCAACATGGAGAATAAAGGGAAACCGCGTGTGTGTGTGTGGTGTGTGTGTGGGGGTGTGTGTGTGTGTGTATTTGTGTGCAGTGATGTTCTCATTCCGCATCCACTTTCTCTGTTCCAAATCTGTGAGAATTAGAAACTCACCCAATCTCTCTCTCTCGTCCTCGTCGCTTCGTCCTTCATCTCTCTCTTCAACTCCCCCACCCTCTCATCTCCTCGTCGCTCTCTCTCGGCTCTCTCCTCCCTTCTTCTCTCGTCTCTCTCTCTCTCTGGCACTGACAGCTCAATGCACAGTGTCCCAGAGCGAGGGAGGAGAAGGAGAGGTGAGAAGAAGAGGGTAGCTAGGGAACAGATTGAGTAAGGAGAAAGTTGAGCAGCCAGTAAGTAACACTGCTGTGGTACTTTTGAGCATAAAGGATTGCATGATATCAAAGCTGGGCTTGAAAAGGGGAAAGATGAAGATGGTGGAACACAGAGACAGAACAAGGAAGTTACTTAAAGATTGTATTCTGGAAGTCAGAGATAATGGCATGGATTTTTCCGAATGCATGTTTACATTGCTTTTGGACCCAGATTTATGACCTTGCACAGTTCAACAAACAAACACACTCGGGTGAAAAAGTCTTTATGAATTATTCATCTCAAGGAAAGTTTGCTTGATGACAATTTTTACGATTTTGAGGATGTATCGCACCAACTAGATTTGTGACTTCCAATATTTTTATTAGGACCATCTAGGTCACATTTCGATAAAAGGTCCGGGCTAAACATGGTAAACCAAGTTTTATGGTGTGTTTCTCCGTGGCCACTCCAACAGACTGTTTACGTGACAAGAAAATGAACATCTTTTATCCAATACACAATGATTTCAGCCTGATCACATGACACCTGCCAAACCAAAGCAGCCATCCTGCGGCAAACAACTGCCCTCTTGAAGTGCGCTGTGTGTCGAGTAGACAGTGTTTGATTTGAATTTGAATGTAAAATATCGGCCTCATTACGAGTTCATTATCTAATCAATTATTCAATGAGTTAGGGGCAAACGAAATGGCTTTAGGATGCTCAGGCGAGCTCCCTCGAAGAGGGCGGATTGGCCTTGAACTTGAGTTTCGCCTTGAACTTGCATTGTGCGGCGGCTCCGCAAGCCGGTGGAGTGGGGATCCCTCATCGAGCTCTTTTTTTTTTAGTTTAAATTGCTCTTTTCACTGTCTCTCTTTCGAAATTTTCTTCTCTACAAAACAAAAGTGCATGAGATTCCCAGGGTGCGCTTTCCCCAGCTTTCAGAAACAGTATTCGTTGCCACGTTCAGTTCAAGAAAAATCAAGTGAAATGGGAAAATAGAGAAATAAGAGGTAGGAGGAAATCAGGATATGTGCATACAGAGCACGTGGATGAAAGCAAAACTGAAGCGGAAGATGGAGGGTTGGCAGATGGAGGGATATGAGAGCTTTGGGACTCTGTGTGAGAGAGAGAGAGGGGGGGGGGGGGGGGGGGGGCACAGGCAAAGTGGATGATACATGCAATTTGAATTATACATAACTGATTAAATTTAGTTGCCCAATTATTGTAAGGTAAAAATGTGTTTATTATCCGATTAACACTGTGGCAGAACATGTCAACATTTGGCCGATTGCCATTTGCTGAATTTTTGCTTGGTTTATTTAAAAAACCATGTTATGATTATATTGGGATTTGAACCCAATTTTCCCTCTTGCCGAATTGAAAACAGCACCACTTGAAAACATGTCTATGAAGGATTTTTGTCATTTAGGTTTGTATGCATGTATATGCTAAAGCCAATATATTGTACCATTCACAGTTGGGGATCAGTGAAGAAATTTATAGACATTATAAAGGACACCTTAAATTGATCACATTGACAGTAAAAGGAGTTACATTGCGAACACGTTTTTTTTTTATTTTAAATAAATTGGCTGCTATTTGAACTCTATCATCAAATAATCCTGAAAAAAACATGGATTACAGTGAGTAATAATCAGCAAATGTTTCTTTTGAGCAACAAAATCCGCATATTAGGGAAACGATTTCTAGAAAAGGAAATTCAGGCTTTGGATGACAGGCATAAATTACATTTTAAAATAATATTAAAATGCAATCAGTTATTTAATTTGTAAATAATTTTTTAGAATATTACCTATGTTTTGCTCAAACAAATGCAAATCATTGGTTTGAGCATAAGTAACTTTTTGGTGTACGTACTAACATTAGGCAGTTTCCATTACAGATTTGTAAATTTTTTGTTTTTTTTGTGTGGAAATGTGACAAAAACTGTTGCGAACTGACTCGCGGTTAATGGCGGTTTCCATTAACAGATGGTTATGGGCCACTAAAACGTATTTTTTTCCTCTCGTCGATAGAGTCATGCGAAGATCATTGGGACGGATGTTGGTAGATTTACATTATATCCCAGCCACTGCACTGGCCATTATTATAGACTCGAAGGGGATTGGCAGGGAAGAGGGAAAGATCCTGTTTTTGGTGAGCGTCACATATGATGATTTACTGGGTGTTTTCTCCCTCCTTCTGCTTCCAGCTTTTGAGATTGTGGCGATGTTCGTTTGAGGTTTAGGAAATCCTGTATTCCTGTAATTCTTTTGGTTCTTTTATTGGAGAGTGTTAATATGGATAACTCGTGTCTCGTATTGCTCTCCAAACAACCAAACATCTACATCATGAACGGTAAATGCTCAAAAAACGTTCCATTGCAGTTTTGCGAAATATTTATTTTTCGAATTGGACTGAAAAAACCACCGTCAATGCGAGCATAAAAACTTTTTGGCTATTAAATGCCATTTTTTGCGAAATGTGACGTGTTTTCCATTGAGCGTATTTTTCAGTTCGCAAAATTTCAATTTGGCTGCAATTTGAAGGGTATTGAAACGCGGCTATTGACACGATTGGTTTTTTGCAGATACATGCATTAAAACGTCAAAATGTTCTCTTGCAGAAGAACAGACCAAAAGTCTTAATGATTCATCCTGTGCTTACAAAGTTTTATCAGTGCACTGAGAATGTCCCTCCTCTAAATGCAAATGGACTGACAAAGCCGCACCGGTCGTGGTTCATGACTGTGAAGATAAAAAAAAAATCCAAGTCGGTGATTTTGAGTTTTAATGGGTGATTACATGCGCGTATGCGCGAACGAATTAACGAGATTAGCGTCATACAGGAACAGAGAACCCTGCGCTCGATATGGGCTAATATTTCTAGGGCGCTCCTTCCGGAACGTGAGCCAGGACGTGCCTACCGGTGTGCCCTTAGAAATAACAGGACGTGATGTACCTGACGACCACGCTAATAGTAAGCATCTCATCATATGGGGCCGAGTATACAAGGGAAAGAACGTGGCAAAAATGGACTGAGAAAAGAGCGGCTCTATTCAGGCAAATCCATTCAACATGACAGCTTTCCAAGAGGCAAATTATGTTTAAGATAAGAATCTTTTTCTTTTCGCCTCTCGCTCAGGCTCAGGCAGATAAATAAGGAAACGTAATGAGAAAAGTTTTGTGCAGGCGGCAGAAAAGCCATTGTGTCCTGTATATTACCAACCCCCCAAATTACGGCTGTTAAAACACCTCTTTGCTCCCCAGCTCCCCCTCACCAGCCTGAGCAAAGATAAACACAGGCCAGATGGAGGGTAAAAAAAAGAAATCTATATGAAACAAATGACCGGTCTTCTTTTCATTTCTTCAGCCCCCCCGCCACGGCCCCAACGCACTCCTGCTCCTTCGTCTCTCTCATTCTCGCTCTCGCTAATGGTTATTGTCCTGGTGGAAAGCGACAGTGTTCTCAAGAGAGAAAAGACTCTTTATATGAGGAAAGGAAAAGAGAGTGGAGAACAAGGGTGTGGATGAGAGAGAGGGGGGAGAAAAAAAGGCAGAAAATAGTTCATTTAGATCCATTTTTCATCCCCAGCGACCAGATCCCCTTACCTCTGCTGGCAGCAATAAAAGAAAAAAGACAGAGTAAGCGGAAGGGGGAAAGAAGATTCTGGGATGGTGAAAAAGAGAATTCATGTCAATTTTGTTCCACTGTGGCTCCTTGGATAAGGGCTTGATTACATTTACCTAGACCGCTCCATGTAAACCAATTCAATAACGGCGAGGTCTTTGCCGAGGATCAGTGACCTCAGGGGCAGCGACGGAGAAACAACTGGAATGGAAACGAACAAGGTGGGTGACGGAGAGATGAGGTTGAGGACTGGCTTAAGTGAGAGAGAAAGAAAAAGAGTGTCAAAGCAACTAAAGCACACAGGCAACCAAAGAGATGGGCTAAATTGAAGGCCTTAATTGTTTCTGCCACCAAACATTTAGTCCAAGACTCGATGCTCCTGGAGGGCCGCGCTTCCTGCAGAGTTGAGAGCGCCTACTTGCCTCAAAACACCTGCCTGGAAGTTTCAGTATGTCTAGTAGCTCCTATCAGCGGGTTCAGGTGTTTAATTGGGGTTCGAGCTGAAATCTTCAGGGGTGGCGTTTCCCAAAAGCATTGTTAGCCAAATTGTTAATGCAAATTCAGTCCATTATAGGCATAGTGTCAACGAGTCGGTTGTTCTCCCGAAAACAGTCTAACGAACATCGCGAAACAGCTATCGATCGCAAACTTGTGGTTTGAAAAACATCAAGCATTATTCGATCTCAAACAGATTCATTTAAATAGGTTCTAACTCCCACCACCTGCGTGAACATCATTAACTAAGTGGTTGGACGACAATTGCGACAATAGGGGGGGCGAATAAGTCGTGAACGCTAGGTAATGTCGTCAATGATGCATCGTACCATGGAGTTAAGCAGGAGTACGTGCCGTTGTACGGAAACACAGCCCAAGAAGTTGTTGACTAGGTAGAAATGAGTAATCATGCAAGGGGCGTGTCACATGGTCACTAAACTAGGTTGTCCGCAATCACTGTCCCTTCAGGAGCTGAGTTGAGGCAGATGGACTGCAGGAACAGGTGCTTCTCCAGGACAACTTTGGACACCCCGTCATCTATACTTTTGGTGGAAAAACATTTAAGGCCTTCTATGTAGCCCACATTAATTTTGGAGGTCGTGGAGCTGTTGAAAGATAAATTCCAGAGTAGAAGATGTTAGAAGTTCGCCCATGTATTGTACTTGTTTTTATGTTCTTTACGCACAAATTGCACTTAAGTTTGTGGAAGCAGTTGGGGAGAAATTGCTTTTTCATCCTTCATGTGGATCAATCCAAGACTAGGCAACAACTACGGTGAAATCGGAAAAAGTAGGATATAGTGATGAAATTAATTAAAAAAGGAGTGTTAAAAAGACAAAATAGGCGGCCCGCTGAAAAGTATAAATCATGCCATGATGGGATATAGTTATATACGAAATACGTATATTTAGTTTCACCTTTTAATTTTAGATTACAGAAATACACAAACTTTTGCACGATATTCTAATTTTTCGAGCTTCAGCAGTAGTCATGGTTTGGGTTGTGAGCACATAAGCTTGTAGAAAAGAGCAGGTTAGCTCGCGCAACCCAGATCACTTTGTGATGTGCTGGTTCGAGATATGGGAAAACTAGCAATAGTCTAAGGAGAGGTGGTGGTATGAAGGTGCATACTATCATACATAATGTGGGAGAAAAGATCAAATTAAGAATGATAAGGAATTGACAGGGATTGTGGAGAAACATGAGTTAGCAAAGCTTCAGTTTTGTGATACACTCACAGTGAAGCTCTTTTTCGTTATATTCGCTTAGAGAGTAACAAAGAATGTTGAAATGCCGTCGCAATGGTATACTTTTAACGAACATCCAGCCATTTAGATGAAAGGCAGTAATAGATTGCTTTAAATCGCACATATATCATGTTTCTCTATAGTCGACTGCAATTGAGATAAACCAAAATTGTCCTAATGAATTAGCTGCATCATATGCAATTTACAGACTCAAAACATGTGGTGGTTCCACATTAAACTGTATGTTTAGTTAGGTACAGTGGGCACTTCTCCAGTATCACAAACCTCCTTGCTCATCACAGCCCAAAAGCATTATTGGTAAACTAGATCTAACTAGTTAACTGGCACAAGTCCTAGTGCATTTTAGTTACATCATAAAGAAAGGATCCAGATCTCATAAAGGCTTTAATCAGAAAACAATTTCATCTGTTCCATCTGTGGTTTGATTAATGAAGAGAGTGTTCATCACCTTCTGCAGAGTATTTTCTTCATAAACTCTAAAGGCGTATGTCTTTTTTTTTCCGCCTGTGAAACAAGATTTTTTCATTAATGGAAAAACTCTTACCAACAAAACAACAGGTGATCATTGGCTTTTGTTCTTACGTCTGTTTTATCTATCTATCTTATATATTTATATTTCAGGTCTGTTTTTTTGTTTTTATAGCCAGTTGTACTGTTTTTTTTTTCATTACAAAAAATGGTAACTTGATTCCGTGGCATTTTGAGCTGTTACTTCAACGCCCTGATGAACCTAACGATGTATGGTGGCTTTTGTGCTTTTGCTCTCAGAGTAATTATGTTTGTTTGTGGGTCTCATATGGTCTTTGTATTAATCCAGATGGTTTTCCAAAACAAGACTGTTTTGCCTGTAAATGCTAAATGAACGTGTCTTCGCACATTTGCTTTGATTCATAGTGGTTGTTGCTATTGAGTCTGGGGCTCAGAGAACTTCAGTGGACGGGTCGTGATCCTGTCTCCTACCTTCATCACCTGTCTGTCAGCACAAAGTAGGCTGGGACTGGCTGCGTGGGAGCCTGTCCATTCAGCCTTAGAAGGGAAGGGTCCCGAATAATGATAGCACGGCGGCCATCTGGCCACGAGGGCGACAATGCACGGCGGCTGAGTTGGGGGTGAAAGACCCAAGTACGCCCGATACGTATTTCCTTCTTCAATCAGAAGACATACAGCGAAACTCCGGCACGTGCATGTTCAGTGTGTAATGTGTGGTATGACATGCCAATGAGGAGACGATGGGATCCCCTCACTTATACTCCATGCTGACGCTCGCTCACGAGCCAGCCTCTGCCTCATTTCACCCTCGGCTCCCCGTGACGCTGGCAAGGTCGTAGGACCTCTCTAACCCTTGACTTTAACAGTCGGGACAAGCATATGGAGGTAACTCGTGTGGTGGGGGGGGGGGGTGGCTGGGGGTGGGAATAAAATTTTATGCCGCACGACATTCCACGCTTATTGTTTGCAAATTTCATTTTCCATTTAAAGCCCACTCCTGCTTGATTCGTGGGGGGTTGTCCGCGGTCTTCATAAATCGTCCCATCAGTTGGCAGAGATCTACAGCAGTTAAGTCCATCCTGATTTGCGGTACCGAGGGCCCGCGGCGAAAGGGCAACGGCTACCCTCACGCTGTGTGCATTAACATGTCGTAAGCCAGCACCCCGCCTTGATGTCTCCATTCATTAAGAGCGAGAGAGCTCTCAGGCTGCCATGGTGCGCGCGATGAGCAAGATCACTTCAATCTGGTCATACGGAGAATATCTGTTGGTGGAGGTCTTTGGCGAACACGCACGCGCGACAAATCCTAGCGGGACACGTTTGGCTGAGCTCCGCTCCCGGTGTTCACCTGTTCCATCTCGTTCGAAGGAAACGCTAACGCTAGCTTCTTGAATGTCCTCACCTCATTGAGATACTAGTCGAGTCTATCAGTCTCTGGCGATCGTCACACATCACACTCTTTCAAAAAACCTGAGGACTGGCATTGCTGCTTTAAGATCATCAGATACCATGACCTCCTGAACTGAGCCGCGCAAACGTCATTTTCCAACCGGCTCTCCATATACGTCTTATGTAAACGAAATCTCTCCTTATTTTCCACATGTGGCGTGACAAATGTCAAAATGATTTGTTTTTGTACTGTGTATGTATCTGTAAATATGCATAAATGGAATCTCTCTCTGTGGGTGTGTGTGTGGTGTGTGGTGGTAGCCGTGCCCAAAGCCTCACCTTCCGTCAGTAAGACAGGCACAGCGTAATAGCCTGGGTAAACAAGTAACACAGGAGATCCATTCTGATGCATATGACCAAACCCCCAGCAGACCAGACACAATGCCAGCCGGTGCAATGCATTAAGAGTCATTATGATTCACCTTCCAGGTTGGGCGAAGCACAGACCGGTCTGGGTGTGTGTGGTGCGTGCCGGTGGCATCTGTCCATTTGTTATTTTATTGATGTGTTTCTTCTGCAGCTCTGTCCTCTGTTTGCCGTTCTCATTAAGGATCAGGTAAATGTTTTTTAAATAAATGCCGCATCAGGTAAGCTGGATGGAAATTCCGTTAAATTGGGAGGCCGAAAAAACATTTAACTGGCGAAGAGGCTGGTGACCCCGTGGGTACAAAACTCAGGCTTTCAATCACACGTAGTTTGCTCTGTTAAATCCACAGGACCCATTATTGTTCTTGTTCCCTTCCTCTATCCTCCACATGGTGGTCTCTAAATTAGGAGCGCCACTACCTCTGGCCGCCATTTGCTGTCCGTTTTCTGCTTTTCAATGTACCTCTGCATGTTGGATTTACTCCATGATTTCATATTTTGAAATCACAGATTGATTGTCATAATGGGTCGTATTTATTTTTTTGTGATGTGAGTGTGGAAGTGCAGGTTATGGGGATTGATTTTAAGGGCAACACATTAATGACTTCATTCACTGTGTCACTTAAACACTTATTTCCTTGTAACGCTTTGCATGTTGTGTTTCACGCAGAGAGCGAGCGGATGTAAGATAGAATATATATTTCGATGCACTGGTTGAGGTCATTTGTAATTATTGTTTTTTTTTGTGATGCATCCATTTTTGGAAAAGGCGGTGTGTGGGACATCTGTGCAAATGCAGCACGGGAATAGAGTTTCAGCGGTAATGGCAGCACTTTTATGCACTTAACGAGATCATACGATATAGTTTTTCCCTGGGTTTCCCTCCCGGAACAAAACGCTGTCGCTTCAGAGAGGGAAAAAAAGACTGGTTCTCTTTCCTCTAAGAATAATGAGGCTATGAGTGGAAACACAAGTTTTTGCTAATTAAATCAGGCAGTAGAGGGAAAATGAGGTGAATGAGAAAAGATGAGAGGAGAGGATAGGTAGAGAGATGGAGAGAGGATCCTGAGATGAGAGAATGAGAGACATTTAGAAATGGAAGGAGAGAGGCAAGAGTGGATGAGTGCAGGTCACATGGGGAGGGAGAACGTGAAAAAATACAGGGGCGTAAGGAAACAATGGAACAAGATCGAGATTTTTGAGACAAAGATTGGCACATTATAGAGATTATGATTGAATAACAGACAAGATGCATGCATTTAAAATGTCGTTACAGTGATGGGGGGGGGACTTTGCATGCATTTTGCGAGATGTCTCTCAGGGAACGACAAGAAGTTTTTTGCAAGACGCAAGGTTTCTGCGAGCAAACGCAACAGGAACGTTTTATGCCATCATTTTAAGACCTTTTTTTGACATAAAGGGTTCTTTAAAAACTAAAACTAGAAAACGCATTCTATATAGAAAACCGATGAAAAAAAAAATTTGTAAGATGATATCACTTTTTTTTTTTTTAATCATAGCATTTATTAAGTGAAGCTATTTTATTAATAGGGATAGGTAAAATGGCCCCATACAAAAAAAATCTAAAACAATATTTACATTTAAAGACGTGTGCACAGTATGTTCATGTTGTTTCCGGGGAATGAATGACCTTTTAATCAGTTTCTTGTCGTCTTCGGATTTTTATGTACACTACAACTGTTCAAAATGTTTGTTTTCTATTTGATCGTTTTTTTGAAAGAAGTCTCTTATTATCTAAGGCTCCTTTATTGATCAAAAACGGTAAAACTGTAATGTTGAAATGTATTGCAATTGTTTTATTTTCATTTTAATATGTAATTTTTTCATTGTGATGGCAAAGCTGTTTTTTTACTCACATTATCCTGTCGAGAAATCTCATTCTAATATGGCTGATTTGGTGTTCAAGAAACAGATCTTATAATTATCATTTGATAACCTGTTTGGCTGCTTAATATTTGTGTAAAACTGATTTTTTTTTCAGGAATCCTTGATGAATAGAAAGCTTAAAAGACAGCTTTAATTTGCAATATAAATCTTTTGTCAACATGGAATAATGGCTTTATATGTAATTTTTATGCATCGTTGCTGAATAAAAAGTATGTCATTTCTTTTTGTTACTTTTGGAAAAGGTAACTGTATGTCTAACACAGTTGTTATTGACCAGTCGCACATGGTCTAGTTGAGCACAAAAAAATCCGACGAGTTTGGCTTGCACTACCGTGTTGTGTCCAAACCAGGCAAATGGGGCGGCCCAAATGGGCTGTAAGAAGGATTTAAAACCCTTCAGACACTTTGATTGACACATGAGGTGTTCTTGGGTGAAGAGAGGTGATGGCTTGCCATGTTCTGTCTCTCTCTCGTCTTTTTTGCTGTCTCCTCCGGAAAAAGCATGTTTTAATTTTATATGTAGGACGAAAGGTCCATTTTCTTTGGAGTTTTGCTAAAATTACCCTCTTAGCGTCCAACCGCCCTCATTATCTCTCCATCTATCGTCCATTCATTGCCATGCCCCTTTTTTCCATTTTCACCAATCTAGTTTCATCTCTGCTGTTCCCCTCAAATCGCATCTAATTCTCCTCCGATTTATCCTGTCTTTTAGTGCCTAGCCCTTCTCTCCTCCATTATTCTCTTCCATCCGCGTCCTGTTTCTAGCTCTGTTCATCATCCCAGTACCTGTAAGCTCTTTCCCTCTCATACGCCAGCATTGCCCAATCTCTGTGGGAACTCCTCTTTTGCCCCGTTCGCCTGTCATCCTCATCCACTCTTCATCCCTGCCTGTTCAGCCCCACTCCAAATGTTGGAGAGGGCTGGTTCCTCTAATTAAAATCTTAATCAGACTCCCTATTAGCCTAACCAAGCTTGGACACACATTTCCGCCTCCTTGCCTCTCCTACAGACCCGGACCAAGTCCTCTTTGGAAAGCGTTCGGCCCACGTAATGCTTGCTAAATGGAAAGCGAACTGCGTGGATATGACAGAAAAAGGAACGAGCCCTCGCTCTTTGTCCGGGTGGGTTTCCTGTGGAATGCACACTGTGTGATCTGTACGGTCCTCTGATGTGGTGTAAAGCTTAGCATGGCTTCCTGTATTGAGGCAAAGGCTGGAGATTTTTCTTGCTGTGGACTTAGGGACGGCTATCTTAAATCTTGGGGGCCTCATTTATATAAATGGTCAACGCATTGTTTGTTGCCACGTTCAGAACGCAAAATGGATAGTGCTGTCGCTTGAAAAAAATGATTCATTTGGAGTGTACAGTAATCACGCAGACCCACAGCACTATAGCACGAGGCCAATCACAGTGCACATTTGTTGATGAGCAAACCCAATATTTTCCCTGTGTTCTCTTCACTTAGAAAGAAAGTGTCTAAGTGTCAGACTGTCTATCTTTCTCTGTCTGTCTCTCTGCCGTCTCTGTCCTGTGCTGTCGTTTTTTTCTTTCTTTCTTCTGTCTCCTTGTCTGTCTGTCTATCACTTCTGTGTCTATCAGGTTTGTTTTTGTTTGTTTGTTTGTCTGCTGTCTATTTGTATGACTTTTCTGTCTGTCTGTTTGATTCTGTTTGTGTGTCTCTGTCCCTATTGTATTTCTGTCTGTCTGTCGATCTGTTTGTTTGTTTGGCTGTCTGTCTATCTCTCTGTCAATTGTATGTCGTTCTGTGCTTTTCACTTTATGGTCAGTCTGTCGATCTGTGTCTCTCTGTCTGTTGTCTGTCTGTATTGTACTGTCTGTCTTCACTTTATGTCTGTCTGTCGATTCTGTGTCTCTCTGTCTGGTGGTCGTTGTATGTATGTCTGTCGATCACTTTCTGTCTGCTGTTGATCTCGTTTGTTTTGTTTGTTTGTCTGCTCACTTTCTGTCTGGTCTATCACTTTCTGATGTCTATCGATGTTTTGTTTTTGTGTTTGTTTGTCTGGTCCTGTCATTGTAAAACTTTTCTTTCTGTCTGTTGATCTGTTTGTGTTGTCTCTGTCTATTGGTATTTCTGTCTGCCTGACGATCTGTTTTTTGTTGTCCTGTTCTGTCTTATCTCTCTGTCTATTTAATGTCGTCTTCTTTACTTTATGGCTGTCTGGCGATCGGTGTCTCTCGTCTGGTGGCGGGGGGCTGGAAGTGTAAGGTCTGTCTATCAATTTTCCTTTCTGTCTGTTGATCTCTGTTTGTTTGTTTGTTTGTCTATCACTTCTGTCGGTCTATCTGTTTGGTTTTCTATCACTTTCTGTCTGTCTCTCTCTCTCAGTCTGTCTGTCTGTCTCTCGTTGGCTGCCTGCCCTATCTCTCTGTCTTAGTGTCTCGGTCTATCAATTTCAATTTCATATCACACGTTAATTGCAGGGGGGGGGGGTGGGGGGTGGGGGTGGGCCCTCCTTATGTACCATGTACCTAGCCAAAGCATTGCCCAAAGCAAAACAAAAAGCAACCAACCAATCAAGTATGTCTACATATTTATATACCCATACAAATTACTGTCATAATGACATCCATAAATTATATTGATCATATTATATAAATATACCAATCAGACCTAGCCCTAACAATCATTCTACCCCACATAAAAATGTATGGTGGGACGCCAAGCCAAGATGGATGAATGAAGGAATGGTCCTTTACTGATCCTAAGGGGAAATTTAGGAAGATGAGCTTTTTGAATGACTACCATACATATATTAACATCACCGCACTCAGTCCTTTACTAATTACGTCTGCACGACCGAGTCTCCATAGCTAACATGCCTCAGGCCAAACTTTATATGAAACTAACCTCTGCTTCCACACCTCTTCATCTCTTGAGTCCAAGCCACGGGTCGCCCCGGAAATCCACCAGCATCCAGTGAAAAACCGAACTCCCGTGTGACTTGGCTAATTACACAGTGGATGACTTGCCCACCGTTAATGGTTATGTCGGGGTTAGTTGTGGTGGATGTGGAACAAGAAACGTAATGAATCTACACTGTAGCCGTGGCTGATTTACTCAGGCACAGCTGGATGAGGACATGATGGAAAAGCGAGCCTTGTTTTCCTCGCTCACCCTCTCTTTCGCTCATGTATTACGAGGTGTTCTGCCTAATGCCCCCAAAACGCACTTACAGTCTCATCCTCCACGGTAGCTGAAGTCATTATTTGGATAAACTGACATCACCTGTTTTATTTTCTCGCAGACCCTCGAAGGCTCATATCTTTTCTTCTGCGCCTTTCTTTTGTCTCTCGTACTCATCCCCTTTCCTCAAGCCGCAGGCCTGGTAATTTTTTTAGGGCCATGTGAAGGGTGAAAGCTCGAGTCGACTTTTTCTCTCATCACGTCCATTTTAAGCCCTGAGTGATGGCCTGAAAATGTGCGAGGCCGGCAGAAATGACAGTCTCTCCGCGCCCTGCGGGCATGAGCCATCAGTCAACCTCACTACAGACTAAAACAGCACAATTCCTTTCCTCGCCAACATCCGGCCCCCAGAGGTGTGTACGTGTTGTGTATGCAGGCTGCATTATGCCGAAAATTCAGAAACCTTCCCATGTGCCGCTCCGCAAAACACCGCTGGGCTAAACGCCGCACTATGCATCCTTCACTTTTTCACCCTCGTCTGTTCACGAGACCATGGTTGCTGACTTTTTATGCTCCCATCACATCACTCACTAACACACACACACACACACACACACACACACACACACACAGACACACACACAGCACACACAGGCACACACACTCATTGGGTTTTCATGATTAATGTGGGACTTAACCAGGCACGTCCATAGACAATTGAATTTAATAGCTGTACAAACTGGTATATTTGTAGCCTCTTTAACCCCTAAACCTACACATCATAGAAAACTTCTGCATGTTTACTTTTTGTCAAAAACATCATGGCTTCGACATCAAAACATCAAGAAAAAAACTTATATTTACAGTATAAACTTTTTCCTAGTGGGGACCAAACATTTCCCACAAGGACAAGGATTGCCAGTATAGGATTGCCATCTTTGGGGGACATTTGTGTCCCCATAATATATGGTTAACTAGGACCACACACCAACGCACTTCACAACCCACAAACTCCTGGGATGGTATAAGGTAAAAACTGCAATAATGTGAAGTATTATTCAAATAAATAAAACTTTTTGAATGTATTTTAAAAGTTTTTTTTTTTGTGGAGTTTATTTTTCTCAATATTATCAATGATTATTGTGCCCGCAATTATTAATGAATTATTCTTACTATGATCAAAGTTGAAACAGTTTTTTGCTGCTTATTTTTTTGGTGTAAACTGATGCATTATTTTCAGGATGCTTTGATGCTACGAGAAAGTTCAAGTGAACTTCTATTTACTTTCTATGGGAAAAGAAAGCGGGGGGAAAACATTATAAAAAAGTTTTTACTGTCACTGCATGCTCAAGGGTAGCTTCCGGAAATGTAAAGTATTAGTTTCTTAAATAAATAAGATCTTACTTGATCCCCCTAGAAACTTTTGAATAGTGTTTCAAACGATTTCCAGCAATATATGAACTAGTCACGAATTGTTTTTGAACATTGGAGATGATGAGGATAAGAAATGTTTCCTGATACCAAATCACCATACGATTTTCGACACGAAACCAGTGGGTTGTGAACTTGATTCGCCTCTTTGAAGACAAAAATGAACATACGCCTATCGCATCTACAGAAACACGCAGACACACACACTCCCTGTTTTGCATAATGCAGTGTGCTGTAGCCGTGTCAGCGTCGTCAACTCCCCCCCCACGCCCAGTCTGGTTCCAGGCTAGTCAGACATGGACAGATGCCAGCTGGGCGCCAGCAGAAGGCCGAGCAAGAGAGGAGGAAGAAATAGAGAGTCCAAGAGAGAGGAGAGAGATGGAAACAGCAGCAGGACAATGTGAAGAAGAGATGCAGGGGGGAAGGAGAAAAGAGCGAGGGGGAGTGGCCTCCGCGTCTGTCCTTTCCTCCGCGTGATCTAAGACGCGTTGGCAGAACCGTGCTGGTCGGTTTTTTGGACGGAAAGCGCTCTGGGTTTGAGCAGTGTTCGTTTTAAATATAGACAGCTGTCAGCACAGGAGTGTGTGCCACATTCCAAACACTCACTCTTACGCTGACATCACTCTAGCAATAACTGCCCAGTTAACCTCGCTTCTGTTGATAGACTGAAGAGAGAGAGAGAGAGAGAGAGAGAGAAAACAGATCGAAGTGTATCTGTTTGAGCAAATCCCATGTGTGTTAAGAAGTGTGAAGAACTGAAGAAAGTCTGTGTGCGTGTCTTGTCCATCTGTCTGGGAAGGTGTGCCTGTTTAAACCAGCATGTGGATGTCTGAGTTAGGCTCAGACTGTTTCAGAGACTTCACAGCATTGTTTTCTGGGGCGCATATCTGCGGAGTCGGGAGCGGTCCTTATTAGCAGTGCGCCTCACCACGCTAGAGACCCGGTTTGAATCCCGCTGGAACAGGTCGAGTAGGAACCAGTTACATTTGGTGCCGGGGACCCGGTTGGCAGTGAGGTTTAGAGGGGTGAAGCAGGGGTGGGAATTCACAGGTACCTCACATAGTGGGCGATACATGGCTCCAACAATACCGATAATATACGATACAGCAATTGTGGCGATATCAATATAGTGCTAGAAACAATCCTAGAATGATACTTCACGAAGCTTACTATGAAAACAAAATGCCAGGTGAAAGGGTTTAAGTGCAGGTTTTCTCTCTTTATTAAGTCCTAACTGGAGAAAACAGCACAGCAAGTTTTTCAGTCCGTAAATGAAATGAACATTTGAAGTAAATTAAACATTTTCATTTTGAGAAAAGCAGGTGATGGCGTTGCCAAGTGGCGTTGCCATGTTTGTGGTAGTACCTGTGCACTTATTTTTACCAGCAGTTCTTGTATATCGGATACTCTTTGTCAATTTACACAGGTAGGCCAGTAAGAGTTGTGTGTGTAAACTCACGTCCCCTGGCGTCAAGAGGTGGCTAGCGACTGAGGCTAGAGGCTGCATCTTTAGCATACTTATTAGCACACCCAGGCCTCCGCATGCCGGAGACCCCGGTTCGCATCCCGCAGGAGGCAAGTGAATAGGACCCGTTCATATGCTAATAGCTGTGTGTCCCCATACACGGCTTCCTCTATGATAAAAGCAGTACGTGTAGGGTTGTGTGTAGTTTCGTAAGTGTGACATCGGTGGATTTTTAGCTACTCATTATGCCTGGTCAGAGTAAAAGGTCAAAGGCTGGGCGAATAAGCATGATGTAATTTGTCCAGAATTTCTTTAGCACACGTTATGTTGATAAGTTTAGTTTTTTCATTTTACGGTATTAACATTGGTTGTTGGTTACATTTTTCTAGAATTTTTATCATTTGTTAAGATACTGTGAACATATGGACATGAACCTCATAGGACTACAGGATCTTCAAAATGAAAATTACACGTTTCAACGATATTAAAGAAACAGGTCCCTACCAAATCAGAAAATTCTGTCATCATTGACTCATCTGTTTATTCACAATCAAACCTGTATGCATGTTAATGCTGAAACTTAATATTCTAGTGAGATTAACTTATGAAACTTGTGCCTAAGACACGAGCAACAAGAAAGAATGGAAGCTATCCTGATAAAACGACTGCAATCAATTGATACAAAATGGCCCTTATTCATCACCACATCATCACCGCAAATCCTGCAACAGCAAGTTCATTGGCGAATTCCTCCGGCGGTCGCTCTCCGCCAATTCTCCCTCATCCCGGCCTTAAAGGGTGGCTTAAACAGACATCTGAGGGTTTTTAGAAGATTAAATACAACCCGAAACTAAAAAACAACAGGCCCTATTTGAGAAACTTATCCAGTGCGACTTCTAAAGTCCTTTAGCTTCACACGTGACACTTTCATGCTTAATAGATGGTAAACACACGATACAGAAAGTTATCTGATAGAAAACACTACTCTTTAAGCAAAAGGAATTACATTTCTACCTTATTACCTGCACACCTAAAGCACTAACTCCAAAGAAAGGACAGCATTTACAAACTAATATAGATGAACAAAGTCAAAACAGGTTTTTTAATACAGCATATCAATTATATTGACTATTATAGACTGTATTAAACATCTTGTTATGACTAAGTCTATTGAAAGTGGTGATTCCACACCTGGTTATTAATGCGTTCTCTATTTATTTAAGAACACAAAAGGTTTTCATGACTCGGCAGTAAGAACACGAGAGGACATGCGGGAAAGGAAAACGTGCATTGCAACACATCCAGACGACTGCCATAAGGAGATGAATAGGAATCTTTGGGAAAGAGCCAATCAGATGTACAGTAAATGCATCTTACTGTAAGTCTCTAATACATTTAGAAGATGTGCCGGTAAAATGTCCAGTTACTGTCAGAGTCGTGGCACTAAAGTATTTGCTCTCAACAGATGAGCTGTTGGTACGAGACTCAAATGTCTCATTCCCACTCTTTCCTCTCTATATCTGTAAATTAAGGCTGAAAAGCAGAATATTATAAAATAACTTACAAAAAATAAAATCCAAAAAAAAAAAAAAGACAGACAACCAATATGATATATTGAGTTTACTTATAATATTTGACCAGCCTGGCCAAACCACACTTCAGTGGCACATCACTACGACAGCGGCAGTCAAACATTGTTTCTGTTTTGGGAATTCTGAGATAATCTTTGCTGTGACTCAGGACAGGCAGTGTGACCTTGGCAACTGTGTCAAAACAATACTAAAGTTGACTTTACAAAACTGTACTAACCTTTAAACACACATCATGTACACAACCTTGACCCTGAATGAGTGTTGACTTGACCCAGACCAGAACTGTTTCTGAAGACAATAGAATTCAGAGCCTATTGAAATTTAACAAGTAAACAAGCTAAAATGAAAATAAAAATGTGGCCAGAGGAAGAATAAGTGGTGTCTAACATGTAAAGTGTTCAATTGCAACACTAATGATGGTGTTAGTAGAGCAAAGTACAGACATCTTGACGGGTTCATTTGATGTTGCAACATCTTTTTGTATATCATGTAACACAAACTTCACGCATGATTTTTAAAAACTGCGTGTTGATTTTTGCCACCATGAAAAGAGTTCAAAACAGACGCGAAAACTCTAACAAACGTTTTCTTTTACTTTACCAACCAAATAATTCTATAGTATTATAACGATCGGAGGAAATGATAGACGCACTTAGCAGTTTCAATGCTCTCTTTTATTCGTGAGCACCCGTGTGGCCGATGCTCTTGCCTCACACAATCCAAAAACAACAAACACATAGGGAAAACCCCCTTCTCTCTAACCCCGCCCCCACATAACTGCGCAGGCTCGTTCTCCAGAAGAACAGCAGATGCCTTAAAGCCCCACACACCTAGAACACATAACACATGAAAGAAAATACATTTATCTACATATTGAACATAAACCGTCTTTAGACTTGCTACACTGCTCCCCCTTCACAAAGCTCCTCGACCTCGAGAGAACAAACAAAGTCCCTGAACCGTCTCGGCGGCCTTCTGACACGCAGAGGCCGCAATTGCCCTTCCTGTGTAACTGAAACCGGGCTACCTGAATGTCAGGTTCGCAGCTCAAGAACTGGTGTGGCTGCATGTGGGTCTGCCAGAGGGACTGGAAGTGCTTGACTGGGGACCGGGCCCCCCCTCCGGGGTAGGCACAACTGTAGAGGAAGCCGGGTTTTTGGGCTACAGGGGTACTTCCTCTATAAAGGTGCCAATCTGTCTCGGTGAATGGCCACCTTCCTACCCCTTGGAGGCAACTGCACTCGGTAAACCACTTCTCCAATTCTCTCCAGAACACTGCACGGCCCAACCCACTTGGAGTCCAGTTTAGGGCACCTACCCTTCTTTCTCTGCGGGCTGTACACCCACACCAGCTCTCCCGCTGTAAAATGCCGCCCTTTTGCCTTCAGATCGTAATTTCGCTTCTGCCGGGTCCCCGCTTTTAACAACTGCTCCCTTGCGAAATTATGAGCGGCTTCCAATGAGTCCTGAAGCTTCCTAGCATACTCAGGGCCCGGGGGCACAGCAGGCACATCAGGTGGCCTCCCAAAAGCCATTTCCCCAGGTGTTCTGATCTCCCGCCCCAACATACTAAACATGTTTTGTGAATCCCTAATTTTTCACACATCGGCGAGAAGACACGCGACTCAAAATTCCGGCCTTGATCGCTGTGTATGGATTCAGCCACCCCAAACCGACTGAACATGCCATCCACCAACGCGTTCACCACTGCCTCAGCTTTTTGGTCAGGCAGTGCGTAAGCTTCTGGCCATTTAGTGAAATAATCCATAGCCGTCAGCACAAACCTGTTACCCCTCTCGGAACATGGAAAAGGACCCATTACATCTACCCCCACTCTATCCATAGGGCCTCCTACGGGGAACTGTTGCAGGGGAGCGAGGGACTGGCCAGGCGGGCCCTTGCGGGCAGTGCAACCATCACATCGCCGACAAAAATCCTCCACATCTCTCCTCGCAAGCCCCCAGTAAAAACTCTTTCTGACACGTTTGAGTGTTTTTGAAACCCCAAAGTGTCCAGACCCCACCGTCCCGTGGGCAGCCCTGATAACGCCCTCCCGCAGCGACCTGGGCACCACCACCTGCCACCTCCCCTCCCCAGAAAGACCCTGCGTCTTTCCACTCCCTCTCTAAGACCCCATCTTGCAGACGCAGCTCTTTGAATTTTGCCCACAAGTTCTTCGTGGGCAAAGAGAGAATGGCCACTTCCTCCCACAGGGGTCGCTGCTGTGTTTGGACCCACTGGATTACTGGCTGCAGGTCTGCATCTTCGTCTTGCAGACGCCTCCAGTCCTCTACTCCCACTGTCCCCACCGTCAAACAAGCCGGCGTATTGCCATGCTTGCAAACCACAGAAGCCCCACTGGCATCCGGGTCCCCTGGCTTCTCTTTTATCACGGTACCGACAACCATCGGCAAAGCATGGCCGACGAGAAAGAGCGTCTGCATTTGAATGGCCTGACCCTGGACGGTGTACTACTCTCATATTATGTGCCTGAAGTTCCTCAATCCAGCGTGCCAGCTGGCTCTTTAAATGACATTAGCCATTGGAGAGCTGAATGATCAGTGCGTACAGTGAAAGGTAGCCCGCACAGGTAATACTTAAAGTGCCGGACTGCAAACAGCACCGCAACAAGTTCCCTTCTGGTGACACAGTATCTGCGTTCGGCCTTGTTGAACACTTTACTGTAGTAAGCCACAACTTGCTCTCCCCCAACCCCCGCCTGAGAGAGAACCGCCCCCATACCCACATTGCTGGCGTCTGTGTCCAGAATGAAGGGCAGTGCGAGGTCAGGGGGAACCAATACAGGGGCTGTGACTAGAGCCTGTTTCAGGGCAGCAAGAGTTTTGACACTCCTCAGACCAAGCAAAGGACTTATCCTTCTTCAGCAGGCGGAAAAGTGGGTCCGCGATGCTGGAAAAACCCTGCACAAACCTCCTATAATATGAGGCCAACCCTAAAAAACTTTTGAGCTGCTGTGAAGTTGTAGGAGTGGGCCAGTTGCTTACCGCCTGCACCTTTTCTTCCATCGGGCCAATCCCCTGGCCCCCCAGCTTGTGTCCCAAAAACGTCACCTCCCTTCTAAACAAATTACATTTTTCTGGGTGCAGCTTCAAGCCAGACTCACTTATTCGAACCAGCACACGCCTGAGTGCCTCCAACGAGGTCTGAAATGATCGGCCATGGACCAGTATGTCATCCAGGTACACCACACACTCTGACCGCGGAATACCCGATAACACCCTGTCCATTAACCTGGCAAAAGTGGCTGGTGCATTGCAGAGACCAAAGCAGAGCACCCTGAACTGCCATAGCCCCCTGCTCGTACAAAAAGAAGTTTTCAGTCTGGCATCCGGAGCAAGTGGTACCTGCCAATAACCAGTGCGCAGGTCCAGTGAAGTGAACCATGACGACCCGGTTACGAGATCCAGTGACTCATCCACCCGAGGAATGGGGTACGAGTCCTTCCTGGTGACCTCATTAAGGCGCCTATAGTCAACGCAAAACCTCCACTGCCCCCCCTTCTTAGGCACCATGACCACCGGTGCAGCCCATGCGCTTTCTGACGGCTCAATAATCCCCGCTTGCTGCATGTCTAACAAGGCCTTATCAGCAGCATCCTGACGGGCAAAAGGGAGCCTCCGGGGCCGCAGCCAAATGGGCATGGCATCCCCAGTCTCAATTTCGTGCTGCGCCAGGTGTGTTTGCCCCACATCTCCTTCCCCAAATGCAAAACAATGTTGGAAATCAATCAACAAATCCCATAACTGCCCCCGCTGACTCTCATCCAAGCCCTCACAATTCTTCAGCCACAACTCCCTCAAAGCAAGGTGTAGTGTGTGGTGCTCCAAACTAGGGTCCTCAGGTGCAGCTGCTGCATCCAGCAGACCTGTAAAAGACATTTCAACATTCCTTTCAGTGGACATGGCAACCTCAGGACCCCCTTCAAAACGGAGCAGGCCATCTCTCAGGTCTAACTGGCAACCTGCACTTCTAAGGAAGTCCAGACCAAGAATACAAGGGTCCTGGACTGCAGCCACCCACACTGAATGACGTAATGTCTTTCCCCTTACAGTCAGCCCCACCACACCCTTACCCTTCATTGGCGCCAGTTCACCTGTCACTGTGCGTAGTCGGACAGTGGTGGGTTCCAGACTGGCATTAGCAGGAACTACCTCTGGTCTTATAACTGTCACAGTTGATCCCGTATCCACCAATGCTAAACATGGAATCCCCTCCACCAAAATTGGCACATCACAAAAATCACTAACACATGTTCGTCCTACCACAATCACAGACTCCTTAGGGCCACATTCACCCTCCCACAACAGTCCTTGATCATTTTCCCTCCGTCCATCCCTTGAGACTCCTGCCGGTGAGGACTCATATTGGGGATGAGTGTTGGGGGTCCGCATGGCCCCGATCATGCGGACCCCGTCCCATTTTCCGGGTTGCTGGCTAGCTTAGGACACTGACGAACTAAATGTCCTGTCTGCCCACAACCCCAACACATCCTTGGTCGTGTGCGAGGACGCTGATCAGGTTGCAGTGCCACCGCGCAAATTAATTCAGTAATCTCAGAAACCCAGGCTGGCCTTTCGCTTTTCCCCTCCCCCACGTCAGTAGACCTCACCGACAGAGATTGGCGCTGGCTTTCATCCGGCATGCAAGTTCCCCAAACAATCTCCCTCTCCAAAGCCATCTCCAAGGCATCCTGCAAGGTTTGAGGTTGGGCTAGTTGTGTCTGTCTACGGAGCTCCACAGGGGTAAGGGCCTGTATGAACTGGTCTCTCGCAAGCTCCCCTTGAACCGCCGGTGGCATTTGGGCATATGCTCGCCGAGTCAAATTTTCAATATCATTTGCCAGGACTCTCAGGTGCTCTCCCGACTGCCTGCGTCTATTACTCAGTTCGGAACGCAGGAGCCCTGGCTGCTCAAATTGTCCAAAACGCCGTCTCAGTGCCCCGACAAGCGCATTATAATTGTGTCTATCTTCAGGGTTCAGCAGTAACAAACAGTTAAGAGCATCATCTGTGAGACACATAGCCAATTCAAGAGCTTTGCGGTTCTCTGGCCAGTTTGCAGCATGAGCCAGCAGTTCGAACTGTGCATTAAAAGCTTCCCAATCAGCTTTACCTGAGAATTTGGGGGTTTTTACTGCCACCGTAGCCGCGGCAGCGCGGGAGCCGTCATATTCATCCACGTCCGGAAGCAGCGCAGCTCCGTGGGTGCCGCCATGTATGTTTACATCGGCAACCAGCGCGGCTCCGTGGGCGCCACCATGTCTCTTTATGTCCGAAGACAGCGCGGTTCCGTGTGCGCCGCCATGTCTATCTGCTGCACTCGTGAAACTTCGCCGGTGCTCAGCAGCACTCGGCTCCGGCAACGAAAAGCCAGCATCTGCAGCCATCTTCCTAGTAGCCTCCCTCACACGAGCTTTGTGCGATTCCAGAAAGTCTTCCTCTGTTGCGAATTAATCGGAAGCCGACGCCGAAGCGCCTAACCATAGAGCCTCACGAAACATCCGGCTTGCTTCTGGCTCGGACTTAATCTTTTCTTTAGTCTGCTTCCGCATCGTGTTTCAGGGATGATACGAGAGCAATCTCATATACTAACTGGATTCAAACAGTTCACTTCTGACACCAGTGTAACGATCGGAGGAAATGATAGACGCACTTAGCAGTTTCAATGCTCTCTTTTATTCGTGAGCACCCGTGTGGCCGATGCTCTTGCCTCACACAATCCAAAAACAACAAAAACTTAGGGAAAACCCCCTTCTCTCTAACCCCGCCCCCACATAACTGCGCAGGCTCATTCTCCAGAAGAACAGCAGATGCCTTAAAGCCCCACACACCCAGAACACATAACAAATGAAAGAAAATACATGCATCTACATATTGAACATAAACCGTCTTTAGACTTGCTACAGTATTTTATTATGTATCGTTTCATTTGGTAATCAACCATTTGAATTTCCATTTGAAGTTACTTAGTTTTTTGTAATATCCATTTAAATTACAAAGGCCATTATATATATATATATATATATATATATATATATATATATATATATTTATATATATTTATATATATACATACATATATGTGTGTATGTATATAAAATATATTTTTTTCTTTTCTTTTTGTATAATTCATGTTGATTGGGACACTTTTTGCCTGAGATGAAAAAAGTGTCCCCACTAAACCTAAATTCACCAACACACACGTACATATAAATAATGATATATTATACAAACATATGATTGATACATTATGAAAAATATATGATCTAATCCAAAAGATGGTTAAAAATACAAAAACTGAAAGTTGAGGCTAACACCGACATATCACTGTCAAATCCAGAAATGTTCAGTCTGGTTAGGCATCCTGTTAAATAATCAAGCTTTAATTAATAACATTTAAATGTCTAAGCTTCCCAGAGCATATTTCTGACACATTCACATTACAACACGCGCATATTGTTTACAGACATTTGATGTAAATGCAATTTTATGTCAAAGACCGTAGCAAAATGACTGAATAAAAAAAAATGAACTTTACACTAATTGAATGCATATGGGTCAAAAGTCAAAGATGAAAGCCAGCTCAGAGATCAGATACGCGTCTGCTATTCAGACTAGTTTGACTGCTGCATCTCAAACACTCATTAAACAGAACAAGTAAACATAGGTTATACTGCTCTGCTCATAGCCGTTTGACCTGCTGTAAAAAAAAAAAAAAAAAATTATATAATATATATATATATATATATATATATATATATATATATATATATATATATATATATATATACTTGATAGTGGGACATAACGGCCGTCACATTAACCCTGGACATCCACTAGGTGGCAGTGTGCCGTGATATTGTGTCCAGAGTAAAGAAAAGTAGGTAAAATGACCTAAAGCTTTCCACATGCTAATGAGCTGCCTGTGGCAGTACAACACTCTAACCAATGTATCTTATCACAAATGAAAGCAAAACACTGAAAACACAATGCCTTGAGGGGGGTGGAGCGATGATCTCACTCATTCACCGTCTGTCCTGTCCTTCAGTGGAGGAAGGGCTGGTCACAAAACCCAACCACATTTCCTTGAAGCAATGAATCAAGCGGACTGAAAACATTATTACCTATGGAGTACAGAGAGCCCTAACCTAGGATCAGGGTTATTGCTGTTAACTAAAATTAAAACCATGATAATGTATTCTTTATCATTACGTAAAATAAGCATTAACTAAAATGAAATGTTTATTTTTTTATAAAGAATTATATTTAATCTAGTTGCTAAGGAAACATTTCTCACTTTCGTTTAGTTTAAAGGCACAATATGTACGTTTTTTTTGGTTTAAAATAACCAAAAACCACTAAAACAATGTTATACTGTTTATTTTGTTGACATACTTGCATTATCCCCAATTTTTCCAACAATGTTTAAATCCAGAGAAACCAGTGTAAGGGCCCGTTGTCAATGCTTCGGCGGCCAATGATGTCATACGTTAGCCTCGATTTCCGGTTTTACTTCCGTAGCAAC
Organism: Meda fulgida; assembly: GCA_030578275.1. Taxonomy (NCBI): domain Eukaryota; kingdom Metazoa; phylum Chordata; class Actinopteri; order Cypriniformes; family Leuciscidae; genus Meda; species Meda fulgida. The sequence goes on along the minus strand of CM060631.1, from coordinate 24,780,103 downwards.
CATAGAAAACATCAACGATGCTTTAATATATTATTATGTTTTATCAGACAGGTGAGCAACTGTTTGGATACCTTTATCAACAGAAAACTAGTCATTGTTATATAGCTCAACACGGTTAGTCTTATTGTTAGAATATCTTGTTTTCTTGATTTACGTGTGTATGCCTCAGAGACAACACGACACATAACGTATGGATACTGCAGTCCAAATTCAAAATATCAGAGATTGTTGTTTCCTCCGCCCCCTCCTCCTCAGACTCGACGATCACGCGGGGTGCCAGTTTGAGGACACGCAACAGGATCGAACGCAATAAACAACGAAAGCTGAGGAGACTTACAGTGTGTAAGTTAATGAGTTGATTTATCCGCGTTTTAATATGCTCTTGTTCATAGAGATTTTTAGATGGATATCGAGGCTTTTTAGGTTGTGTGGAATCTGCAATCTCTGACCTAGTTTGTTTGCTCATTTCCAAGGCTGCAATTCGCTGCGTTTCCTGCCAACTGGCATCCCGGGGTGTCGAAATACTATTGGGTGAACTGGAAGTGGGCGAGATCACACAGACCAAAACAAAAACCGGCAGACAACAAGGAACATGTAAAATAATAAGTAAAATAACTGGCTGTAGAAGTGTTTTTCAGAGAAGCGAGTATGTGAACTTAATATGTTTGCAGATATTTAGGAAACATGCTATGGTATTTTTATGCTTTAGTAGAGTAAAAAAGTTACAGACAGCACCTTTAAGCCAAAAAAAAAAAAAAAAAACTGTTGACATTGTAAGACTGGAAAAACTGGTTGAAGAGATAGACCTGACCACTGGTCTATGAAACAAAGGATTTTGATGGGAAATTAACATTTGACTTCCCCCCTCTTCCCCTGAGACAAAAGTCTCACCTCATCTACATTTCATGCTCTCTCTCAGTAACACCTAAACTCACATAAGAATATATATGGTTTAATGTGAATGAATATCATTGAGTATTATGTTTAGTATCATTCAAACTGTCGCAGGGTGACTGGTATGTTTGGGTAAAGATTTTCCTCTTTGTTCTAGAACATTTGATGGTTTGCGTTGATTATCTTTGAATTGATTATGAAATTGTAATGAGACATTTACCTGACATAATAAATTGTTATACTTGATTATTCTAACTGACTTTTACATTATTTTCATTAGAAGTAAAGGAATCAAACATTCGCTTATATTTAATGATCCACAGATATCATTAAAAACCTTTTTTCATTTTATGGAGTCAGATGAAATAACGAGAAAATATATATGAGAAAATGTATTGCATGGAAGTTTCTAGTATGCCTAGTAAGACCCTGATTAGCTGGTTCAGGTGGGTTTAATTGGGGTTGGGGATGAACTCTGCAGGACGGTGGCCCTCCAGGAGCAGGATTGGACACCCATGGCCTAAAGTATCAATGACTTGACAGCAACCACACAGAATACCATAGCAACATACTAAAAACAACAAAAAACGCCTAAACAACCCTAGTAGCAACTTCTGAGAATGTCAAAATCTAGCTATGATTCCTATAGTAACAGTACTACAGAAGTCCCAACAAATCAATGGAAAACTCAACTGGTAAATTGTGAATTTTAATAAGGTGATGAGTAGGAAGTCTCTCGCTGTTTCACTAAGGACTACTTGTCAGGAGCAGGAGGAAATGGCAGTACAGAATTTGCACTATGCAAATTCAGCCAACTGAGAATCTGTGATGATAGCAGAGGAAATCTCACAAAGAGTCATGAATGGATTATATCATAGTCAGTGATTCCTGCTAAAGTATTCACCCTAGACAAAACCAACCCATCACCCTCATCTCATTTAATACTCACAATAAACTCAGTCAACATTAAAGGTGCTCTAAGCGATGTCAAGCGTTTTTTAGGCCAAAACATTTTTTGTCACATACAGCAAACATCTCCTCACTATCCGCTGGCTGCCTGTCCCCTGAACACACTGTAAAAAGACGCGGTTTCTGCAGACACCCCAGGCTCCACAAACGGCAACAAAAACAAACTGGGCTAACCCGCACCACGAAACATAACAAACTGTTCCAACCAATAACAGACAAGAAGGATTTGGGGGGTTAGTGCGCGGATGAGGAGGAGGGAGGGTTTGACAATACTTTAAACGTCAACAAGAAGTGACGTCACACGACATCGCTTAGAGCACCTTTAAGGATGCACTGAAATTAACGGAACAGTTCCCCCCAAACTTTAAATGATTTACTTACCCTCAAGCCATCCTAGGTGTATATGACCTCCTTCTTTCAGCCGACCACAAACAAAGTTTTAACACAAAATATCGGGTCTATTCCCATCTTAGCAATGGCATTGAATTGAGTTTTTAAAGCTCCAAAATGCGCATCTATCCATCATAAACAGGGTACCCCCAGGATCCTCCAACTTAAATTCAAGGCTTTTTAAGACCTTTTTAATACCATTTCAAATGAAATTCAATGCCAACTTCGTACCCATTCCGACAGAAGTATGAGGGGAAAATGTCAAATCTGTATACATTTTAAACCCTAGAAAATAATTATGTACAAGGAGGTTACTTGAATTAAATATATATTGAATTATATATCAGTCATATTTAATACATACGCAACAGCATTGTAGCGCGCACGTGTGTGTAGGCCAGTGTTAATTTTGGCATTTTTGATTTAGTCTTAGTCTTCAGACGAAAATGCTTATTGGTCTAAATCACAATTTAAGTCATCCTGTTTTTTATAGTTGTAGTTGACGAAAAGTCTTTGCATTTTTTGTCAACTTTGTCAAACTGCAGTTACTTTACTTTTGGTAAAAACTAAATAAGACCTTTGTAACGAAATCCGAGACTTTGTATACTAAATTCAAGGCGTTTAAGGCCTTAATTTGAGATGATCAAATTCAAGACTTTTTCAAGGCTTTTAAGACCCGCGGGTACCCTGATAAAAGTAATCCATACGACTCCAGTGGGTTAATAAATTACTTCTGAAGCGGAACAATAGTTTTTGTAAGAAAAATATCCACATTTAAAACTTTAAAAACTATAAATCACTGGCCACCGGTAACAGCTGTACACACTTTTCACAAGAGAGTCGTGTTCCGGCTGAAGGGTGACCTCTGACCTTTGACGTAACTTCACTTCTCTTATATTCAGGGTGATTGGGACACTTTTTGCCATTGATATGACTTAAATCATCCTAATTTTCTTTAAAACTTCAAATTTTAGACTTCTAATTCGTGACCAACTTGTTTTGTTTGCTCTATCCTCTTCACTTTCACGTTCGTCAGTTCTCACCCAAGCTTACTCTACTACACCTATGTCATAGATCCTACATCGCATTAGAGGTCACCCTTCTGCCATCATATACATATACATCATATAAGTCATAAGGCACTTGGGATGGAGTAAATTATGGGATAGTTTTAATTTTTGGGTCAACTATTCCTTTAAAATTATGGTTGATACTGATAAGCTGATAATTATTTATGTCGATTACTATAAAATGGCCAGCATTAGGCTACGTTTTGTCAAAAAAAAAGAAAGAAAAAAAAAGCTGCAAGCAGCGATGAAAAGGGCCCTCACACCCGTGCCACCGCCACCCGATTAATAATTTAATCCAAACTCATTTTAAATGTTACAAGTGAAGCATCAAATAAATTATAATATACATTACTAAAAGTGCACATTCTTTTTGAGATTTCCTAAAGATTTACCATGTTATCAAATTAGTTTTTGCAATTAAATATCCAATAGAAGGATGGTGAGAAAAAAAAAAAAATTGACAGCTGAATGATATTATACCGATATATTGTGCTATTCTTGTCAACATGTTACACAAAAACTGAGTTACACTAAAATGCTTTATTCTTCTAGAATATAAAGATGCTTTTACAGTGCATAACCGCATAACTTTGTGGATAAAACAAATAAAACAAACTCAGCCAAACATGACTGGTACAATCCATTACAACCCTGATAAAAATAGTTTTGATTAAAAAAAAAGGAAGAAGAAAAAAAAAAAGAAGCTCATCCGAGATCTCTTTCCCATCCTCCCCTTTTCTCTGGGGACATTGTAAACTAAGGAAGTGACCAAAAACATTCATCTTCAGTTTGAATTCTAATCACACATAAACATAATTGGGTTACACAACTACAGACCCTTGAAGACGAGCAGAGAAAATTCATGAGAGCCTTTTTGTCAAGGCCTCACACAATGTGTCTCCAGGAGACAACAGGAAAAACTACGACAGCCAAAAACTGGTGCCAAAAATTCAGTTACACTTGCCAGTTACATTAATTTGATGTAAGGCATTTATCTCCAATGAATGGAATAAAAGCAGTTGAATGTCCAGTCCTATTCAAACACACTGCAGTGCTATTCCCCATGTATCCACAGTATCACACACACACATGCTGGTACACATCATTATGAGGACATTCCAAAGGGGTAATGGTTTTTATACTGTACAAACTGTATATTCTGTATAGAAAACTTTCTGCATTTTTACATTTTTAATGCTTAGTATGTTTTTAAGCCATTTTAATTATGAGGATTTTTTTTTAATACACTATAATGTCCCTAGAATTTGACAGATACTGAACTGACAGAACTGTTTTCAGTTGGTGCTGTCATGGTTTGGGTTGTTGGAAGTAGCGAGAACTCAAGTGCAGGACAATGGATATTTATTAGGTAAAAAATTAAAACAAAAACTATCCCGTGGGGGAAAACAAGACAGGTGGCAAGACTTCAATGACTAGACTCAGCATGGACAGAAAACATGAGGCAGCGACGACGAACCAGCACAGGACTGAAAACACAAGTAAATAGGGAGAGCAAACGAAGCATGTAAGAGGAGGCTATATGTAACACAAATCACTTGCCATGTGCTCACACAAAACGAGACATGAGCCTATGAGAACACTCATAAGCCACGTGTTCACACAAAACATGACAACATGAAAGCACACCACTAGTGTAAAACACAAGCTGTGTCCTACACAGTACATGACAAAACATGACAGCACGCGGCCGATGTAAACACAAACCTACTACACAAAACACAACACAAGTGGACAGAAGAGCGTACGGCCCGAGCAAACTCGAAACCGCATGCTCACACGACAAGACAAAGCGCACAAGAACGAGCGTAAGCTCATCCTGTGCACTCACGACAGAATACAAACACGCGGAGCATGAATGTCCGAATTACGATTAGCGCTACCCGATCATCACTTCCTCTTTACTAGTTATAGTCCCTGAGTTTGCGCTAAAAAATGGGTGTTTTAAGCAGTATTGAGTGAATTCTTAAAAACCTCTGACACTTGGCTAGAATCCTCAACGCTTCAGAAAACACTTTGTAAAGAGAAACCTTTGACACTTTTTTACACAGCATACATAAAAATACCACGAGAATGCTTGAAAGTAGCCACCTAGCGGGTACCAGATTAATTCGGTACTACTGGTACGGTTTAAAAAAGCTGGTATTGTTAAACATTTTTTTTTATTTTAGTACCAACTTGGTAGCAAACAAGTACTTTTGACAACACTAGAACGTATTTATACCCCAGACATCTGCATATCATCATTGAAGTCTAAATACTAGACCTGAGCACCTTTACAACACTGGAACAAAGACCCACAATCCCAGCTGGACAACAGCTATTTTTAACACTATGAGTGGAAAACTCTGAGAGAGAGAGAGAGAGAGAGAGAGAGAGAGAGAGAGAGAGAGAGAGAGAGAGAGAGAGAGAGAGAGAGAGAGAGAGAGAGAGAGAGAGAGTCTGGTTTGTTTCAGTCTTTAAAGATAACATTTACAAGTCTTTTACTGCTGAGTCTGACCCAAGATCAGTTGAATGTGGCACATAATAATCATCATCATCAAGATCATAATGACAGAATCCAGGACTGAAGCTGAAGAAACATGAGACCAATGATAGCACAGGTCAGGCATCAGTGTTGGCATGGCAGGTAATAAACTTTATGCCTCTTGAAGTGGCCTAGTTTAATAAATAATGGAGTCCAAACAGCCCTGTATGTGTGTGTGTGTGTGTGTGTGTGTGTGTGTGTGTGTGTAGGCTGTCCATACAGCATTACTCATGCTGAAAAACTGAAGGGAGTTACTACACTTAGTAAGTTCAGAAAGGCTTATTAGAAGCAACCGGTTTCTTTTCAATAAGCAGACATTTATACTTTCTCACTTTTTTTTGGATATTGTGAAAATAATTCTCAAAAACCGGTTCACTGTATGAATGTGGCAATTTATGCAAGAATGGTTTTACAGTTAACTATCCATAAACAGGCTAAAAGTTTTGACTCAAATTGTGACAATTATGCCGCTTGGCAGATTAAAAGAAGTGCCACATACATTTTTTTCTGCTCTAGAAAAAGTATAAAAGTGTTAATTAATTTCTTTTTTTTTTTTTTTTAGCTTTTGTAATTTCTTCACTATTATCAGATACATTACACCAAGTTTACATTAACGTTAAATTAACTTTTTGGCAAAAATGTGCATTAAGGGAGTATATCAGCCACAAAGGAGGCGCTCTCGAGCAAATCTCAAATCACAAAATGGGAAACCCTACGGTCTCATGGACTTCATGATAACATGCAGAGCGGCCATTGAACAAGTCCACAAGATCGTAAGTGCATATGAAGTTGGCCATTTGGGACAGGGCCAATCCCCGAACTTTGTACACTCTGACCTGTGATGGTTCCTGCATCTCTGCAAATCCTGGAGGCATCATTGGCAGTGATCTCGCTTACATACTGCTCCTCCTGGTGGTCTGGAGCAGTGGTGGGTCGGTTCCAGAGGCACTGACGAGGATTCCGGGGGGAGAGCGGGACGGGCAGGGCTGAGGCTGTGGCAGTGGGGGGCGATACCACGGTGTCCAGCTTGACTGCTTTTCAAAGGTCAACAACAGGAGCCATAGGCAACAGCACACATGTGCTAACTCTCGGTCAGATAATCAAGAAGCATCTCTGATAGGATGGATCTGGAGAGGAAGAGGAAGGTAATGTAAAGCCAACAGTCGCTCAAGTCACAGGATGGAGGTTTGTTTATAAGAATAATAGGTTCGACAGATTTTGAAAGGAGTCTCAGCATCAATATCCTTCTGCTTGTCAAAAATGTCAGAAGAAAACTGTGCTGATATTATATTCAAGAAATTCAAGAAAAAGAATTCTTGAAAATAAAACTTTATTACAACTAATAAAAGGCATAATCTTTTATTATACATCTTAAAAACAAAACACGAGAATGTTTATAAATATTTTATTAATATTTATTATTAATTCACCTTTTTTTGGAAAGGAATTACAAGTAAAGGCTATGCCTTTTTTTAAATGTTTAAAAATTGAGTGCAACAATTCCTGAGGTGTGTAAAATATTGTTAACTTGTAAAATAATGTCATAAAAAAATAATGATACAACATTTGAGCAGTTAAAGATTTTTGTTGTAAATTGCATAAAGCTTTTTTATTTTTATATGTGAAACATTTTAGAACTTTAGAACTAAAGTTGTTCAAACTTTAGAACAAAGAACTTAGCACAAGCATTTTATAATAGATTTTTTAAAGCTTTTTTCTTGTCCTTTGCCACGTTGGTTTGGGTTTTGTTTTCACTTTTACGTTTCATGTCTTTTATTTTGTAATTTAGTCACAGTCATGGTTTCCTGGTTTGTCATGTGCTTCCCTGGTCTCTTGTGTATGTTCTGATTGGTTCCCTTGTTTCATTGTCACGTTCTCATTGGTTCATTGTTCACTGCTTTCAGGTGTCTTGTTAAACCATTAGTCTTTGTGAATAAATAAATAGCCCTCATTTTTCCATTATCTCTTGTCAAGTATTGTCAATGTAACCGCTGTAGGTGAGTTCTGTTCATGTTTAAGAAGTTAAGTCAAGTCTTTGTTTAGTTTGTTATTTTGATCAAGTTTGGATTTAAATAAAACTGCACTTGGGTTTGTCTACACTCGCCTCCAGTGGATCTGTCACATTCTTATCTTGGACACTTATTATAAATGGAAAAACAAATCTACCGTATGTGATCCACAGCAAACGCCACAAAGAATCTCAGAAAAGCCCTACAAATCAATACAACAATTAATTTAGCTGGTAAAGATTGAAATCAGCCTGCGTTCAGCTTTCACTTCTATTCAATCAGTGCTGTATTTACTGCTGTACTGGGATCAGCAGTTAACCCTAAATCGACCAGACAAAGCCATTAGGACTGCCATGTCTGCCAGAGCTGTGCTGTATGTTACAAATCAATCCCAGTCTTGGTCAACCAAGGCCACAACAAAGCAGTACTGTGCTAACAAAGGCTATTGCTAATAAAGATGCGGTTGAGCCTGCTGAATGGATTTGCTAGTGAGAAAAGTAATGTGTGTAGTAATAGACATAAAAGCACAATTCGGTTTGTTGCATCATTAATTGAATGGTCTAGAATGATCAGGCACACAGTCCTGGTTTTATGGCCAACACAGACACAGAAGCTGGTTTTAAAAGCTGGCAATGATTTAATGTGAACAGTTGGTGAGATGCTGTTGGTTACAACAGAAAATGAATTTGACTCATCCCTCAGTTTGTAAAATCATGCATACAATGAAAGTCTATAGGGCAAGACTGCACCAGGTTACATGTTTGAATTTTTGAGTCCCTGGCTTGAAAGAGTGGCCACAAAAGCCCATTAACACAGTATGTATTAATAATACCAGTGTGATTCATTAGAAAAAAAAAAAAAAAAAGAAAAACCTTGACATAAGAATATTAAAAAGAGAATGTTTACATACAAAAATTCATCCACAATTACGCTGATTATGTGTTATTAGATGTTCATTCAGCTAGAAAAGATGTTTACTAGATCAACTTTACGGCCCAAACGATGTGATTTAATAACAAGAAATACTTTTTGAACTCTATGGAATGTCTAGCCTCTAAGAATTTCACTATATGTGCATTAAACATATACATATTTTTTTTGTTGTCAGATGCAGTAGATTTAATTGAACTCATTTTAAACTAACATTTATTCATTAAATGGATTATTTATCCAAAAATATAAATTCTCTTATAATATACTTATTTTAAATTTTAAATTTATAAGATTTTAAATCTGTATGACTTTATTTCTTATGTGGAACACAAATTAAGAATGAATGAACGAGGCGTCTATATAGCACGTTTCATATGTACTACTGTACCCAAAGCACTTTACAATCATATCAGGGATTCTCTCCTCAACCACCACCCGTGTTCAGCATTCACTTGGATGATGCGACGGCAGCCACAGAACAACAGCGCCAGTGAGTTCACCACACACCAGCTATAGGTGGAGAGGAGAGAGAGTGATAGAGCCAATTCAGTGGATGGGAATTATTAGGAGGCCATGATTGGCAAGGGCCATTGGAGGGAATTTGGCCAGGACTTAGTTACACCCCTAATCTTTACGAGAGGTGCCTTGGGATTTTTAATGACCGCAGAGAGTCAGGACCTTTGTTTAACGTCTCATTCGATTGACAGTACTCTTATGACAGTAGTGTCCTTGTCACTATACTGGGGCGTTACGACCCACACAGAACACAAGGTGAGCGCCCCCTACTGGCCTTACTAACAACTCTTCCAGTAGCAACCTGGTTTTCCCAGGAGTCTCCCATCCAGGTACTAACAGGCTCAGCCCTGCTTAGCTTCAGTGGGCAACCAGTCTTGGGCTACAGGGTGATATGGCTGCTGGCAAAATAAGATATTTTGAGTGTTGTGTGGATGAGTCAGTAATGACAAAACTGTTAACAACATTCTTCAAAAGATCTTCATGAGGGTTAGTAAATAATGCTAAAAAGAACTATCCCTTTTAAAGCCATTGCACATCAGAAGACTCACATACTCTCAGAAAACTTCTGTACCGATTCTGTAAAAAGTGAATCGTTGTCATTTAGGATTGAGATCATGTGGGTGTTTTGAATCTTTTAACAATAGTGTAGATCTACTCAGTAGTGCATCGTTCTGTGGAAACTCCCTTGAAACATGGCTTTTCCAATGGTGCACCATCAGACAAGCATTCTGAATCCAAACTGAGTGCTTTTAAGGTTCTGTGAATCAACAGTATGACTCTTGATGAGGTGGTTAAATTTAGTACAAAGGTCAAGTAGCCTACATGATTACCAGTAACAGGTTATTGAATAAATGAGGGCAGTAAAACCTTGAAATGCTAGTTCTCCTTCACTCAAAAGCATCACACTCCTCCTCACACTCGTCAGTGTAACAAATAACGTAATCCATGTACACAAATGGGAAGGTCAGATCAGAGGGAATACAACCATAGAAGGGTTTGAAATAGTCTGCCAAAGCACTTTTTCTAAAAGTTTTAAGTTTAAAGTCATTCGAATTGTGTAAGTTAATAGGTCTGTGAGAGAGCCGACAGTTATGCCAGGTGATCTTGGTTGTCATGTAAAAAATAAGGAATATTTGTGTACAACATAATAACCAAATATCTACTAACCAAAGCTGTTACTGAACTTCAGCATTACACGTTTGTGAGATGTTCAAGGGTGATCATTTTATTTACATAACATGCATAATTGTGTTTCTATTTCAAATAAGTAATAAAAAAGGTGTGGAGATTTTCTGATCTATATGTGAGACTGTGTTTGGAATCTCAGAGGGTTTATGTCACACTATTAATCTGTAATAGCCTTTCTGTTTGGCGACCAAACTAAGTGCTGCTTCCATGGCATCCACACATAGCAGAGGAGATCTGGACGAATAGTTCCTGTTACACACACTTAAAAATCCCAAAGTCTCACTAAAATAAAAATAAAACAATCATGATTCATTTGTGCCTTTGGTTGTGTTAACGCATTCTTTATTTACCCTCTAAACCATCAATTGGTAGTGAAGGAATTAGCAGAATTGTATTGACTTTGAAAGTGTCTTCATTGTTTTCATCCATGATACATTAATGGTCAACTGTGGATTTAGGTGTGATGTATACTTCAAGCAACTGGCTACTTCTTCTGTGTATCTGACACTAGTATAACTCAATGAAACTGTAAAATGCTACTCTTATGCTGCGTTCACACCGAACGCAAATTGAGCATCAAATTCGCTTCTATCGCGTCTAGTAGGACGCTTTAACGTTTTGAATCCACTTTTCGCGTCTAAAGCGAATTGGAGGCGTTAGAGGTGGAATTCGCTTCTTGTACTAGGCGTAGTCTGTTTGCAAGATGGCTGATGTTGATCGAGCATTCATCGAGAGAGTCACCACTCTGTATTTGCTCTGGAGAGCAGAACAGCGGCATAGGGGTCATCAACGCCATACTTGGGTCCACCAGACCCTCCGGAGGCGTACAAAAGTTTGCTCCAGGAGCTGCGCCTGGATGACGGCCGCTTGTCCCGCATCCAGTTTGATGACCTGTTGTCCCGCATCAGAGCGAGGATCACCCTCCAGGACACCAACTACCGAAGCTATATCCCAGCTGCGGAGATGTTTATCACGTCACTTCACTACGGGACAGCAGCAAGCAGGCTCCTGATTGGTTAACGCGGCACGAACAGACGCCAAAGTTCCGATTTTTCAACTCGGCATCAGACACGAATTCGCTTCAAAAGCGTGAATGCACAAAAAGCACCAAATAAAATCACTTGCGCGTATCGCGCCAGACACTCAATTCAACGCGCAAATGAGGTGAAAATGCGTCTATCGCGCCGCAGGACCTCCAGACGCACGTCAACACGTCTTTACATTGACTTAACATATAAATTACTCTCTCCAGATGCTCAATTCGCATTCAGTGTGAACGCAGCTTTAGAGTAGCTCTTAAGATAAAGTTCATGTGGAATAGGGCTGCACGATATATCGTTTTAGTATCGATAACGCGCTGTGCACATCTGTGATAGCCACATCACATAATGTGCGATGTTAAGTATAGGGATCGTAGTTGATACTGTGATCCATAGACCCGGCAACTGGGTTGGAAATGCACACAATTCTCAGATTAATTGCAAAGTTTAACCATCAAGAGTAAAAGTTTATCACTTGCACATGTTTTAGGTCCTGTCAGTTAAGGCCTGGGACACACTAGACGATCAAACGTGACTTGAGAGTAAAAAGAAAAAGGAGGACGATCAACGTCGTCAGCTGATTCTCCTAGCGTGAGTTTTGTTTTACGGGAAGAAAAACAAAGGAGAAAAAAAGAATATGGATTATCCTATTTCTTAATACTCCACTTTTGTGACATGTTTGTGGCCGCCAAGTTTCAGCTATAGAGGCATGCAACATACGGTTGGTGAAGCTCGCTCTCATTGGCTATCGCAGGTATCACATGAGAGGCAGCCCGATAAAGAGTCGTAAATATCAAACGTATTATATTTGTGATTTGGGATCGTGTGGGCTCTGACATGATCGGAAGCAGTAAAATTACCGTAATGACACCACACAATTGATTTTTTGGACAAAAAGTCCGTTGCGCGAAGCCTCGATTCGGGTCACACCCCTCAGATCGTTGGAGGTTGCAAATCATGCTCAATATTATCCTTAAAATCTTCAAGTGTGTGGCCAGTCGTACACATTTAAACTCACATTGGAACTCACGCACTGTTTTCTGTGCGCGCAAACAGAGCAGCACAAACAGCATGCAAACACTGAATTCTGTTCTATTTATCATCTATTTAAGCTTGAATGAACACATACACGCAAAATTATGTCAAAATGCCCATCCCGGAGAGTATTCTCATGAACACGGTCGCTAATGGCTTACATGAACGTAAACAATAGACAAAGAAAACAGATTTGTATCATTATTGGATCCAGTACATTAGGTCTTAAAGTGACAGCAGCCTTATTATGACAGCAGTGACAGCAGAGTTATTAATGTTAATCAAACAACAACATACAAAGAAAATCACTTTTGTAGCTTTTACAAAGATGAATTATATTTTATTTAGGCTATACAGTGAAGACCATCTTTGTTCTATATTGTATTTAGGGGCCAAGCACCGAAGGTGCGGGCACCTATTGTAATTATTGTATTGTAATTGTTTATTTTCTATGCAGATTCACTCACCTACAAAATCTCCACACTCATTCTAGAAGGATTAACTCTTTCCAAATAGAGCTATTCATCTGGTGAAACTGTTTTCATATCGCAATACATTTCACATAAAAAATTTTTTTTTTCCAATATCGTGCAGCTCTAATGTGTAGTGTTGTCATACAGTGAGATGACAGATGCTGAAAACACCATAAGTATCACAAGTGTTTGTGCATTTGTAGTAGACAAAACTGTGCCGCTCATTCACACAGACACACAGGATTCATATTCAAATTTTATATGCAATAAACTAAAAACAATTTTTATTTCCGGTTTAATTTCACAGACATTCAGACACTAGTCCCTATTGTGATTTGATTAAGTGTACAGCCCTACTTTTGAATTATTTACCAAAATTTCTCTCAAATTCTGTGGCACTCCATATTATACAGTAAATAAAAAAATATGACTGAATTTCTGCACCACGAAAATCATAGGGCCCCATGCATGTATCAAGGCATGCATAATTCTAAAACAATTCTGTACAAAACCTAATCAACTGCTCAGTTTCTGCAAAACATGAGAAAAGAATGGTACTTTTGACCTTCAAATTTGACCTTGCCATCTCTGTTCAAAGGTAAATTCATATGAACATTTTATAGTGAAGAAAAGTCTATCGTAACCTTGCAACCTTATTTCATGTTGACTTAAAAGTGTCATCCATGTGTCAGGAATTCTTATGACATCATCAGCCAGGGGCAGGTCTTGCGTTGTGGCTAAGTGAATGCAAGCTGCTATAAAAAGAAAACAAACCTGCCTTAACATGATCACATTGCATCCACCTTAAAATTCAAACATTTAGCAAGAACAGACACAGGATTACAAAACTATTTTTGTTTTTGTGCCTGCAGCAACAAGATTCTGTATGTTCATATCAAAGTCAATTCTACCCTGTACAGACCATAAAATGTCTGTCTCCGAGCGATTGCACTTTTACAAAGAGGCATTGCCTAATCATTCTGACGGCAATTATTTCAAAGAACCGCACACAAATCCAAGAAACTGTGAATGGAACCATCATGACATCATAACCAGTTGCCATGGGCAAATATTAACTCTCAAAGCCGTTGTGCAAACTATAGTCACCTTATTATACTGTAATACTAACAAACAAAAAGCCTACTTTAACAGCAATGCTGTAAATGTAGTGTTTAGAAAATTCGGAATCTTTTTCCTATTTAGTCATAATGAGGAATGATCCTTCACTGCACCTCCCTAGATTTCTTAATCAGATTTACTGTTGTATTTTGTACTAAATAATGGCTTGGACCACACCGGTGTTTCGGCTGATTACACCATTCAGAGCAGCTCCTACTGTAGAACCACATCATGGGAACAGGACACTACACAACACTGCAGTGGAGCGGACTTCCTGTAAGCTGACTGTGTAGGTGATTGTTCACAATGCACAATGTTGTACTTTTACACAGACACCCTTCACTGAAAGAGCACATATCCTATTATGTGCTTGCCTTAATACTTAATACTTGCCTTAATTTATCAACATCAAATTGGAGGCCAAATTAAACAATATTGGTAATATTGCCATTTTAATTCTAATCATTCACAACAAGAACAAGTACCCTTGCAAGTGCGACAGCACTAAGAAAGTGACGTTTGAATGTCCTTGAATCAATTCAAAGTCCCAGAGTGACATTTTTATAGTAATGATTTTCTATAAATGTTAGATATTGGGTAAATTGTACTTATTTTGTATGAATAAGTAGCTTCTGAAGGGTAGTACTAAATGAGACAAATCAAAAGTGACAAAAAAAGTTCACAAAAAAGCACACCTGTCTTTAACATTAATAATATTAATTTAAAAAAAGTTTCTTGAGCCCATAATTATCATATTTGAATAATTTCTGAAGGATCACGTGGCACTACAGACTGGAGTAATGGTTACTGGTTAACAGATTCAAAATTTGTCTCAATGTCTCTAAGTGTCCTTTTTTGGAAAGACGCCTACATTTACCTACCAAAAAATACAGTTCTGTGAGAATCAGCTGGTTTACTTTGCTATATAGCAAATTATGACAATATTAACTTGTTAAACAACGGTTTATGCTTAATTTCACAGTAAGTGAATGGTAAATACTGCCTGCCCTGATTTACTGTATTTTTGATCAAATAAAAGCAGCCATGGTGAGCATAAATACTAATTTCAAAAACATTTTAAAAAAATCTTACCAATATGTACATTTAATCTGTCAGAAAACCATTGCCAAAGTTTTAAAGCGTAAAATTAGACATGTCTAACACATACAAGACTACGGTTCTATGGTCAACAAGGCTGGACCCGAATATTCGAATATTCGTTCAGTGGGTTGGTATTCGATTTTAAATTTTTGGATTCGAATATTCGGGGTAATTATTTTTTTACGCACACCTGGCATCCCCCTTGCAACGGTTCTCATGTGCACTTGAAAATGTTTACACACTGTAAAATCTGCCGAAATGCAATACTCTTTTTTACAATTATCTTAGCTTAGCCGTTTTTATTAGGATGGATATTTGAAGGAACCCAACCTTGTTATATAATATATTTGCTGCCTCTTAGCCTGTTTTCCCTGCACCTGGAGTATTCTGGGTCTAGAGCTGCATGAGCTTGTTTTTTAGGTTAAGCTGCGTTGCCTTAACATTGTGGAAAATAGAATGTGGAAAACAGAATAATGGAAACAAAATGTATTAGCCTTTTTACTCATTATTTAGGGTTGTGCCGGTAAACTTGACAACGCAGCACATTTCGACCCCCCGCCAAATTATTGGTAATAATTTGGCAGGGGGTCGAAATTCGGCACAACACCGGCAGTGGTCCGCAAAAAACAATTTTGTTTTGTATGTGAATGCTGTTTAACTGTTTTACATGAATATTATGACACGAGTGAAGCACAAATCATTGTTTACAAAATAAACAATTAAATGTTACATCGCAGCCATGGAAACATTTGGATTCATGACGAATGAGAGAGTTGTGCGTGAGCCCATACAAATGTACGCTTTGTCGGTTTGTATTCTGGTTTGCGATCTGGTCTCCAGATTATCGGCCAATTTAACAATATTCCATTAGTTATTCCACTGGACATGGAATCTCTTGTTTCTTTTCCCAAAACTTCACTCTCGTCTCGTCTATAAATGTTTCTTCCTTTGTTTCGCTTTTAATTAGGCCTATTATATTCGCATTCTTTACTGTGGTAAAGTAGAAAAAGCGCTGTAGGACAGGTAGCCTAACCTTTTACTTGCACGTCAAATTCTTTTAAAAACAGCTTGTGCTGTGGCACGTCAAATTTATTTGTAAATGAATTTTATTTTTTATTTTATTTTCGATTTCTCTGGCAGCACAGAATCAAACAGCCTAAATGTCTTGACACTGCGGAAGATAAAATTCACTCTTCAGACCTTTTACGACAAGAAAACATGAAGATATTAGAAAAGAGATGGTCTCTTTCCTGCTCGTGTCCCACATCCCTGATCCCTCTCACAGCGCAGAGCGGTAGGCTTAGGCTATATCATGCGTCTTTGTGTGGAAATATAAAACAAATTTTTTTAAAATATTTAACTTTATTATATTATTTAAGTAAGCATTATTTACTGATATTTACTTCAATGCTTTACAGGCATTATTGTTTCATTGACAGAAGTGCTCAAATAAACACGCATGTCTGTTACGAAATGGATGTTTGAGCCTCGTTTATTATTATTTTTTATTTACCTCCGAATATTCGATGTTGATTACTCGAAGCTCAAAAAATGGTATTCAGACCAGCCCTTCTGCTCAGTGTTCCATTATCAGACTGATACTGAGCCCAATACATCTTACAACCCAAATAACAGGCCAGCTGTGACATTAAAACTCTTAGCCTACTGACCTTAAACCTGACACATTTAGATAGAAATAAGAACACAGATTATGTTTGTATTATAATTTAAACCTTGAACAAAGCCTTCATACAGATAATAAACACATTTTGTTCTCACCTCAGTCTTAGGCCTACAGCTTACAATACTAAATGATGTCCTGCACTGCTTATGATGCTTCATATTATGCTGCTTTTTGGCCTGTTAACTCATTAGTTTACCTATTGAATACCAGCAGTTCTATTAGGAAATCTCAACTTTCAGCAAACATTTTGGGATCTTTCAGCTATAACATAAGATATTCAGCCAATGTGTGAGTAATGGACTACAATCACCACAACTCCCCAATGGTTTGGTCTCCATTCAACACCATTTCACACTCCCACAGCTCAGAGCCGTCTCATGTTCTGAAGGGATATGCGACGCTTTTAACCTCTTGTCTGTCTATACAGCTCAGGTATAAAGATGCAGGCAAATGAAAAACACATCAAAGAATTCTATGCCGTGTGCGTGTACTGACACCAAAACACCTGCTGACTCAACAGAATCACACATCAGAAACAATGCCTCATGCTGGTGTTTTGAGTGGGAATTTCAGTTCCCATGCCAACCAATAGACTGCACAATCTCTATCATAACTGCTCACTGTTTCCTCTAAAATATGTTAGGAGGTAGGCCGTTTTTCTCAGGTTTCAGACTTTATTATTTCAGATCCTTATGATGTCATTCAGATCCTAATTCATGAAACATTCCCGGGAGTCACGTGTCTGATTTCTAAACATCTGTTGGATTATGGAATATTTTGACTACAGAACAACCTTGCCTGCAACACAATGTTTCCAAAAGCAAATGCACAGCGATTATTATTAAAAAAAAATACAATTAATATTATTTCAAAAATACAAACAAGTAGGCTAATTATATATTTTTTTATTTATGTTCTACAGATTAATAAGTCTGTACAAATTATCTACAAATAAGTACAAATTCAGTGAAGTAGACTACCTCAGTGTAAGTGTACGATAGAAAAATACATTATTTTATGATCAAAATTATATATTGCAATATTTATTTTTATTCATCATCATTAACATACAAAAGTATTGCGAAAAGCTTTTAACATTTAATTTTGGTGAACCACCACTTTAAAATGTCTGTGGGACTGAAATATTACAGAATCGCAGGAATGCCCCTTTAATAGTTCTAATATATCTTATAATTTAAATTACAAAATTACACCAATTTTTAGGATCATCAAGAAGATCTGTTTGAATTGTGACATTATTTACATGATTATAGTAATGTACAATAATGACAATCATTCTGCCTTCTTTGTCACAATGATTTTCTTATTATTAATAAAACTCAATTCAATCAAATAGTTAGACTACAATTACAACCATGACATACAAACACAATGTGTATGTGCTATCTATTTAATATAATTACATTTAAATTATATTATAAATGAAAAATAACATAATTTACCTGCTTTATCAATGAGAATGACGTTTTTTGTTTTAAATTATAGTTGTAATAATTGGTAGGGATGCCTCATTCAATTGTCTTTATGAAAAACCTTTTTTTTAGGTTAAAATATGATTTGGGTGTATTCTTGATAGGGTTTCTGAGTTTCACCCTATAACACAACAATATTCAATTTACACCAATTTAACCGAAACTCAAGCAGGAATCAATAATCCGCCTAACAGACAAACTAAAAGGCTGTTTCGGGAATATCATGTGACCTTAAAAAAAACACATTATCCACCAGCCATGTGCAGAAAGATGTCCATAAACTATTAATAAAGTGTCTGCTCAGTTCACTTCTCAGTAGAATTAACTTGCTTTTCCCTAATGCTATAAAAGCTTTAATGCGCCAACAAAGTGTAAAGAGAGAGAGATAGAGAGAGAGAGAGAGAGAGAGAGAGAGAGAGAGAGAGAGAGAGAGAGAGAGAGAGAGAGAGAGAGAGAGAGAGAGAGAGAGAGAGAGAGAGAGAGAGAGAGAGAGAGAGAGAGAACTTTACCTTACTCAAACTCTGTCTCGGCCAAGCAGTTTCCTTCCATTATGTTTCTGGGACTGCCTTTAAATGCAGGGGCCATTCAGGAGGAGGCCACGGGACAGGGGCGAAAGACCTACCCCCACCACACCCTCACACAAAGGAGCACTCTTTAAGATAAAGAGATAGGACTCACTGTAGCTTATTAACCTTGGTCACATTAATTCCCCTCCTTGCTGCCTTAACTTGTAATTTTGCCACTCACTTTCCCAAGCATGGTTCAACAAGCAAATGATGTGGAAAATATTAGCAAAATCCAGCAGTCCTCCTCAAGCCTTTGTTGGCTTCCACTCAGGCCTTGTATTTCCCAAGCGCTCTGAGAGAGGGAGGCGATGGCATGAACCCTGTGTTAGGTCATTTTTGCCGGGTTTCGATTGGGTAAGAGTCCAGAGAAGCAGAGCTTAAACATAAAAGCAGATCTTTGGAAAGCATGAAAAGAGCTCATAGAAACATCATCTCTGATATGGGCTTATTTCCTTCATTCTTAAACATGAGGAGGCCCTGCCTTATTACAGAAAAAAGGAAATATTCTGATTGGATTACGGTTGCTTGGAGACCACTGTAAGGGGCCGGTGTTGAATACGTGACTAAACAAATTCCTGATTTATTCAGCATATCACTGATCTAATTGATTTATCATCATCTGTGAATGTGCCTCGGTTTGAAGGCTCTCTTTAGTTGTATCTGGGTGATTAAAGGAAAAATAGAAAAAAGATAAGTGTTTGATGTAGATTATATACCCTGATTGTAATTCTACAAATATGTCACATCACCTTAGAGGCCATTTACCTGACACTGTTTTCAACTAAAACTGTTTTGGGGCGTTCATTTACACAATGACGGCATATTGGGAGCCTGAAAAAGTAAACTTTTGAAAACGGGTTTCAAATTGCAAATTTTGTAAACGACACCGTTATCGTCTCCGTGTAAACTACAAATGTGAATTTGTGTAAACGGTGATGTCATGCGCATGCATATTATGTGTTCAGTCTATACATCCATTAATGTGTCTTTACAAAGTGATGTCGCCAACTACTGGCCTGGCAGCAGAATACAGCATGTTTAATGGTTTTCGCAGATCCAGAGGGATCGTTTTGACAAAGTTGTCGTCTGTATGCGAAAAACAAAGGGACATTTCAGTTTTCAGTACATTATTGTCGTGTAAACACCCTTAGAAATCCAAAGACCTTATAAGGAAACTTAATAACAATTTTAAAACATAAAAAAAAAAAATCCTGAGATAGATGTTGCCAGGCTTTACATATGTCTTCTTAACCTCTGACAGAACATGGCAGAAACCTTCAGCTACTGTATGTATATATAAAAAAAAAAAAAAAAAAAAAAAAAAAATCAGGATGAATCCATATAGGCTATCGTTCAAGATTGTAGGATCGATACAATTTTTTAAAAGTTTTTGAAAGTAAAAGTAAATACGATAATATTGTGAAATATTGTTAATTTCGAATAACTGTTTTCTATTTTAATATACCTTAAATTGCAATTTATTTCTGTGATGAAAAGCTGAATTTTTAAGCATCATAACTCCAGTCTTAAGTGTCACATGATCCTTCAGAAATCATTCTAATATGATAATTTGGTGCTCAAGAAACATTTCGGATTATTATCAATTTGACAACAGTTGTGCTGCTTAATATTTTTGTGGAAATGCAGATTTTCTTTCAGGATTCTTTTATGAATAGAAAGTTCAAAAGAACTGCATTTATTTCAAATAGAAATCTTTTGTAATATTGTAAATTATTTACTGTCACTTTTTAATATGTAATGCATCGCTGTTGAATAAAAATAACTTTCAAAAAAAAAATCTTACTGACCCCAAAATTTGAATGGTAGTGCATTATGTAGGTATTCTCTGGTTCTTCGACTAAAACTCTACAAACAGTCTGAGAAGTAGGCCTACTAAGAACAAGAAACAGGAAATAAGCTCTATTATTAGCATGTGGCTGTATTTTTGCAGCTTTGCTATGACACTTCCATATTAATCGACTGAGTTATTAGCTGCTTTGATTAAGATGAGATTACATTCCTCCAAACTGAGCTCTGGTGTACGAGTGTGCGGATGTAAATACAATTTTGTATGAGAACTACAATTGGACAAATCTTGATACTGAAATCGAAAATGTGATGCTCGGAAAGCCACAAATATAACAAGACTACACATACCCAAATTCAGTATCCTGCATCTTATGTGATGACAACACAGATGGTATAGTGGAAGAGGTCTAAGCGCACACAGAGGAACTCAGGAATCACTTAACTCAGTTCCCTTTGGATTGAGATTACAACCAAAAGAAAGACAACAAAGCGCACCCAGAAAAACTCTTTAAGAAAAATCAATTGAGTGCATTTAAAGGTGGACTTTATAAAGAGCCCTGATCAGACAGGAGCAAGCTATCAGTTACATTGCTTATATTAGTAAAAAGCAACTCATTATTAAAAATGTAGATGCCTATCAACCAAACAGGAGGTTATGGATAATTATATAATGTCTCGTAATTCAAGAATCATAGACAAGATATCAAAAATGCATATGATGTATTTGATGTGCCAGCAATTTGGCAAACAAATTTATTAGTGTCAGTTTTGGCCAGTATTCAATATTAAATTGTACTTAAATATAAATATAGATTACCTTTACCAACATATAAAGTTACATTTATCTTTAAAATCAATATATGTAATAGCACTCTCACATGTAAACTTCAGCAAACCTCAAAATGAATAGCCTTTTTTCACAATGTCATGATGACTAAGTTCACTTGCTCTTCTTTTAATATTTTTTTTTTTTTGTATTTTATGTTTTAATGGTTATTGGTCACAACATAATTATTTATTGGCTCATCTGAATCAGCAAAATTTGAATATTTGTGCATCTCAAATATAAATATATAACTGAAAGGTACTTCAGGTACTACTTGTTTCAAATGTGTATAATTGTATTTTGTTTACTGATAAAATATGGTTAATATGCTGTTAAATCCACCTTAATAAAGCTGTTGATGTGAAGCAATAAGCAGTAGTAAAGTTCCCCCAAAAATGAACATTTGTCATCGATTACTCAACCTCATGTCACTCCAAACTCTGCTATGGCTTCCATTTACCGAATCTGAGTTCTCGTTTGCTGATCAATGTTTATATGCGAATAAAAGTTAAATCCTAAATTAAATATTTTCAGCATATACATTTATTATGTCTCCAGAAGACAGATTAAAATGCTTAATTCATAATATGGATTTCTTTTACAATCTCTTTATGAACATTTAATTTGAAATGTCAGAGTTTTGGGCGAATAGATTGGGGCTGTTTACACAACAGTTTTCAACTAAAAATTTAAAACTTTTTAAGCATTTTGGCCTTTAATTTATACAACAACAGAGTTTTGGGGGCCTGAAAATGCAAACTTTTGAAAACAGGTTTCAAAGTGAAAGTTTTTTTTAAAACAATACTGTTACGATACTCTGTGTAAACTTCAAAAACGCGGAATTGTGAAAATGGGGACGTCATGTGCACACGTATTATGTGTTCAATCTATGCATAGTGTTTCTTTACAACATCTGCAACTACTGGCCTGGCAGAATAATAATAAAAAAAAAGATCCCCATTCGTGGATCTGAATGGGGATCATTTTGACAATGTATATTGTCCGTACATGAACAACACAAAAGAAAAAAGTTTCTGTTTTTAGTATATCATTGTCGTCGTGTAAACATATCCTTTTAATAGAAGGACATAAATCTCTCAGATTTCATTAAAAATATCTTCACTTGTGTCCCAAAGATAAACAAAAGTCTCATAGGTTTGGAATGATATGAGGGTTAGTAATTGTTGACAGAATATTCATTACTGGGTGAACTAACCTTTAAGGTATACTTGTGTTTTAAGTTATCTGTACTTAATTAATTCAGTGGGAAGACCACATTAGATTAACTTGATACAATACGTTTTGTTAGACAGTTACATCAATTAAACTGGGGGAATGAGTTCACTCAAATCATTTATGTCGACTCAGCTTATTAGGGTTTACAGTGTAGCAATACCATCATCATACAAAAAAAAGAAGAAGAAAACAAACATCATAATAAGAGAAGACACAAGCTAAGAAACCACCATACGAGGAATAAATAAAAAAAAAAAGTAAAAAAAAAAAGATAAAGACACCTCTTTCTGTCAGTCTTATACCAAGGGTAAGTTATGAAAAAAGCCAAGCATGTGCAGAATCAGATACACCATACCCGGGCAGTAGTTATTGTTGACCTCTATGAGAGAGGACATATGACTCAACGTAACCCATCTCAGCCGTTAGAACATGAACTCAAGAACACGTGCTCATGAAAGCAAACCACACATGCAGAAACAATTAACCCTTGAGGAAAAAGTGTGCTCATGTCTCTCTCTCTCTGTTTACTTTCACGGTCTGTGGGGATGACACAGCTGCTGCGATTCAGATGACTATGAAACAGACATTCATATATTTGGGCATGATGATATTATGCAACATGAGGATTGTAAATCATTATATTATTAAAAGTCAAAAACTTTCTGTTTCACTTCAGTTTTCTACACGATCCTCCACTGAACATTACGACCCCTTTACAGAGCACAGTACTGCTGTGAATATGTCATGATCTAGGTTAAATCTGATCAGCAGAATCGGCGACATAACTTGATGTTTCATGAGACATGGCAGCTAATACAATCGCCATGTTTTTGTATTCATAATATATCCAGCTTTTAACATTATAAATCAATGGAATTCCTACAAGATGACGTCAGATGATTTTGGATCACTCTCTTGCAAATAAACTTAAGCATGTTACTGCAGAGAGAAAAACATTACATTTGAAAATATTCATATGGTAATAATAACCTACTTGGGGACTCTTGGGGATAACTAAAGCAGAGTTTCACCTCTTACGTTTCATCATGTTTATTTTTGCCAGTAACCCTGTCCTGATGATGGGCACATGACTTGTGTGATATCGTCACTAAAATAGTAGGACCAGGGGTCAGATGAACTTTATACCATCTGCTTGTAAAGTGTATCACTCTCACTTTTTCCCTCTGATGAGGTTCACTTGATCTACTCTCAAGAACCAGCAAATTTGGGCTCAGAACCAAAAAACTACTTATAGACGAGTATTGCTGCTTGCCAGTCTTTTACAATGTATAGAAAGTCGCTGCCTTCAATTTTTAAGTACAATCAACTTGGATGTTTAAGTAATTTAAACTTAACTTACATTAAACTGACTTAAAAAAAGTTGAATATTGTATAACTTATAAATATTTTTTGATTGCTTAACTTATTTTGATGAGTTAAAGCAATGTAAAATGTTGTCAAATTATTGATCATATATATATATATTTTTTACAGTATTGAAAGGTCAAGTATGAACACAATTTGAACACGAGCTGCTCTAACACGAATACAATCAAATCTCAAGAGTAGGCCTATTAAAGAAATGAGATTGCTGTAATCGGATTCCATAATCTGCTTTGGTTGTAGTGAGATCTTATTAAAAGTTTCTTGCTGAAGTTTGCTGGACATGAAGTCATATGTTTCTCCACTGAGCCCAAAGTGGTTTTCTGGTCTCCTAGCCTGGTTAAGATGGTCTTCAGCTGGTCTCCAAGTCTGGCCAGGCTGAAGGTGCCAAAAATATCAAAACGAGCAAACAGACCAGGTCCTGGACCAGTAAAACCAGCATCTATGGAAGTGTCTCAAAACTTAAATGATCAACGAGTGCAGCACTTTTGGCATCATTATGCGCGTTCCAGTCAGCTGTCTAGCTAGGCAGCTCACTAGATTTTGGGACACAGTCAGGTGTAATAGACAGCTACATACACAATGGCTAAACATATGTAGACGGTAAAAGGTGTGTGTGTGTCATCTTACCATTCGATGAAGGCTGTCCTTTAGGCAAAAATAATACAAAATAGTCCAGATCAGATGCAGGTTTACTTGAAAAGTCGTTGACGACAAACCTGTTTTTTTGTCTTGTTTTTTTAGAACCAGCTAACGTTAGTTGTCAAACCCAATTACTCCGTAGGCTAGTTAATCGGCAAACGTTTTAACACGTAGTGGACATTATTTCGTAGTTACGCGAAAACAAAGTGATTTTTTCAACGGACCTGCTGTATGAAAAGTAGCACAGCGATCCTGCTCAGTTTGGTTTTCCTGTTCTTTATGAGATATGATCATCTGTAATTCACCACAACGAAGCTCTCTGGGCGAAAGAAGAACGAATACAGAGGATGTGCTCTTCCCAATAATAAGGACGTTATGATGCCCAGAATCTCATCAGAAAAGCCGGTATCACACGCTGCAACACGCTCCCCGCCCCAGACATACAACACTGACCTCTCTCTCTCTCTCTCTCTCTCTCTCTCTCTCTCTCTCTCTCTCTCTCTCTCTCTCTCTCTCTGAGAGCGTGACGCCACTCCCCATCCTCCGAGCTTTTGCAACTCTTTCACAACTACATGTTAAATACAGCACGCTTGACTGTTTATTCCTTCTCTTTATAATCAAACAGTGCACGTTACATTTCAGTGTAAAAGTAGCTGCTTTGATTGTTTTGCATACACACAAAGAGACAGATAAAAGTGTCAGTAATGTTACTTAATACTAACTGCAATATACAACATAAAATAAAATGCAAAGAAATAAAATCAAACTTTCAGTAAGACATTAATGAACAGTTAGGAGACTGTTGTACATACAAAGGTTACTTCAAGTTCCTCAATAACCTAATTCAAAATACAAAGTGAATATTAATGTATATGGTTACATAATATAATACACATTGGACACATTTGAATATTTAAATAATAAATAATAATAAAAAATAATAACAATTGAGAAGAAGAAGGTGAAATGTAACCGGATTCTGGTGGATGCGCATGCTCAGTGGAACCTGTTTCCTAAACGCAACAGTGCGTCCTCTTCTGTTTCCTAGCAACGAGGGATCTTCCAGTAGTAGGGGTGTACAAATATCGGAAAGTTGAAAACAGATAGTAAAAAGGCATGCGGTTATTTTTTTACATACCTTTTCCATTTCTATGGTTTTAAAATGCAATTATATTATATAATTATAATTTAAATTACTAATTTAAACGCTTTTGCCGTGTGACTGACAAGACTCCCCCTCGTGCGAGTTAGTTTATAGCTTCTAATTTTGTGGCCGTTTGTCAGTTGCCAACCCCGCGTAAGAGCAACTTGTACAAAAGAAAGCTACACCCGTATTTAACCCCAATAAATTGTTAAAATTGTACAAAAAGAACCGGGACATGTTTTAAATAGGGTGTTAATCGGTCCGTGTGTGTACTATTTGATTTCTGTTGTGCCTGTTTGGTCAGGAAGTTGTGTTTGTAGTTAACGTTAGTACTGTGAACTGCCAGTGAGCTCGAGCTCGCAATCTCACGTGAGTCTCTGCAGGTGTGTTTATGTGATTATTATGCATCTAAACACTGGCTGGTTAGACGGTTGTTCTGGTATTAATGTTCATGCTTTTTATCGCTGCGTAGATGGAGAACTTTATTTTGTATGATGAGATTGGGAGAGGTAGCAGATCGGTTGTTTATAAGGGCAGAAGGAAAGGCAGCATACATTTCGTGGCCATCATCTGCAGTGACAAATCCAAGAGGCCTGAATTAACAAACCATGTATGCAAACGCAAAGTTTCTTCAGCTATTTGTTTTAAACAATGAATTTGCACATGTGTGTTTGATAAATGCCACATCATCTCCACAGGTGAGACTTGCCCATGACATTAAGCACGAAAATGTGGTGTCTTTCTATGAATGGTATGAGACCAGCAATCATCTGTGGCTGGTGGTGGAGATGTGCACAGGTGAGATCCTAAACTTTAACCAGTATACTACGTCTGCTCTAATCCTGTTTCTTGCTTTTCATGAAATCTAATGCTAATGTTTTGATCAATTTGATTGACTAAGTTTATTTTTCTTCTTCTAGGTGGATCCCTGGCAGCACTGATCGCTCAAGATGAGTGCTTGTCTGAGGATGTAGTGCGAGAGTTTTCCATTGACCTGATAAAAGGTCTTAAATACATCCACGACTCTGGCATTGTTGTCTCGGATCTCACACCTGCGAAGGTATAAGCTTCTCACAGCTGTTAGGCAAGCCATTGTAATGCATGTCCATCCTGAGCTGGTGAATGTGAAGTGTCATATTACACCCTAAACAGAGTTTTACAGTGGGCTGCTTCTAGGTTTTTACTGATGGTGGTGAATTTAAAGGGATAGTTCACCCAAAAATGAAAATTATGTCATTTAATTACGCACCCTCATTTAGTTCCAAACCTGTAAGACTTTCGTTCATCTTCGGAACACAAATGAAGATCTTTTTGATGAAATTTTAGAGCTTTCTGTCCCTTCATAGACCGTTACGCCACTACCACTTTGACGCTTCAAAAAGTTCATAAAGATTTCGTAAAACTAAACTATTTGAATTGAGCAGTTTAGTCCAAATTTTCTGAAGAGAATCGATCACTTTATGATGAACAGAGTGAATTTAGGCTTTTATTCACATATAAACATTGATCAGCGAACATAAACAGAAGCTCAACCGATCCTGCTTGTCACTCGAGAACAAACCGCTTGCTGAAGCTCAAACGTGCTGCGTAACACGAGAATGAACCTCATTGGTTCTTGCTGAAGCTCAAACGTGCTGCGTAACACAAGAATGAACTTCATTGGTTCTTGCACATCAAGCGAAACATGCTTGAGCTTCTGTTTACCACAACTGATGTGTGAGTTGGTGAATGTTTATGTGGATAAAAAACTAAATTCAATCTGTTCATCATACAGTATAAAGCGATCGTGCCTCTTTAATTTGGACTAAACCGCTCAATTCATTTGGATTAGTTTTATGATCTCTTTATGAACTTTTTGAAGCATCAAAGTGTCAGTTGCGTAGAAATGGAGGGACAGAAAGATCTCATATTTAAAAAATAATAATAATGTGTGTTCCGAAAATGAAAGACCGTCTGGAATTACATGAGGGTGAGTCATTTTTCATTCAATTGATACAATTTTCATTTTGGGGTGAACTATCCCTTTAACGCTAAGCACTTTCTAAAAATGTAAATTCATGTTCCCTCTCCCGCTCGCAACAACATCTCTTCTCAAATGACGTGTGCAGGGCAATAATCGCTGCCCTCCAACCGGTCACTCACATGAGATACAACACAGCACATAACAAACAACAACAATTCAGTCAAATCCAGATGGACAAAATCAAGTCCCGCGACTCCCGCCCTACATTTTTTCTCATTCGAGAAGACTCTTCACTCGAATTTACGCCACAATAGCGTTATGTTTCATGCCGGATTTAATAAAATGTTCTACCCATTAAAACCACATTCTTTATGATAACAATCTTTTCTGCTGTTTTCTGCTGTTTTATATTACTTCTTTATCCCGTTTAGTATGCACCACATGTGATCATGATGTTTTCCTTATCAAAATGTTTGTTTTTAAGTTTTGTTTTTGTTAACTTAAGTTTGTTTTTTCTACAAGCAATATTGAAGTTAAAAGGTGCTAAATAAATAAAATAACTACTCATATAAACAAACACCAAAACTTTCTTTTTTTTCTTTTTCAAACCTTAGCTAATGTTTCACCATGTATTCATTTAGATTTTGTTGGATGGACCAGGAACTCTAAAGTACTCCAATTTCTCCCTGGCCAAAGCTGAAGGAGAAAGTCTGGAGGAGTTTTTCTCTCTTGTGATGGCAGAGGAGACAGGAGCTGGAGACTGTATCTCTCCACAAAACATCAAGAAACGAATTAAAGGTCAGCAGAAGGACTCCTTTCACAGCAAGGTTCACTGTTTATATGCTGTACAGTACTTGTCTGTCTGTCTTATCTTCACTGTTCACTTGTATGATTGATTATAAGATGTTGCTCTGGCAGGCTCTCCTGCGTATTGCGCTCCAGAGGTGTTGAGAGGAGCAGACTCCAGTGTCTGCAGTGACCTGTGGGCGTTAGGGTGCATCCTTTATGAAATGTTCACAGGTTACACATTTTACCATTTCATCTTAGCCTATGAATTTGAATAGACATTATTTTGCTATGTAGTTTTTAGTAACACTTTACTTAAAGCCTTTACATACAGTACACTGTAAAAAAATGTTTGTTGACTTAACTCATTATTTTGTGTTATCTTTTTGCATGGTTTTTTTTTAGTTTAACTAAAGTGTACCTGACAAATTTGCAAAGGTTTACCTGACATATTATAAAGTACAATGAACTGATTTAATTTAGTTAAGTAAACTTTGAATCTAAGTTTGGTCAACTAAAGTTAAGTTTTCTAAACTACATCCAATAAGTTCGGCCAACTAAAGTTAAGTTTTCTAAACTACATCCAATAAGTTCAGCCAACTAAAGTGGTGTTTTGAAAATCAAAATTTTAGCCACCGTTATAGTGATCAGTGTTTGCTTTAGTTGGGCTCGTGACCCTTAAACTGTTAACATTATATTTTGTTCGGCAGTTGTATCTGAGTTATAACTGCCAGATGATCAAAGAGAAAAGGTGATTACGATGGTGTTGGCTATGTTTTAACATACTCATTACTTGAGAGTTTTTTAGTGATTCTATAGCAAACGATATTCAAGCTTTTTTAATATAGTCCAAAATATTTCTTAAAAGTTTTTCTGATCAAAACTCTGAAAAATGATTTTTAGACACACTGACATCAATAATCAGCCTGTGAATCTCAACAATGGTGACAATTATAAAGCATGTTGCAGTGCATTCTGGGTGCCACCAATCAAAACTCATTCATGGCTCCCATCATGCATTGCGGTATGAATAAATTATGATCTGAAATGTCTTTCGTAATATCCTTTTCCTAATTGAATATTCTGTTTGTCACCATTGTTGAGATTCATACACTGATTCTTTATGTCTGTGCCTAAAAAAGGCACCAAAAAAGTTTATCAGAACAACTGTTAAGAAATCCTTTGGATTATTTAGACATTTCTAGATCTTGTACTGTAGAATCACTTTGATGTTGTTATCAACATTATACAGTTAAAGTCAGAGATAAGGCTTTAAATGCGCTTTGTGATGCAAGTCAAGTGATGATTATGTCAAAACATAACCAACACCGTCAGATCACCTTTTCTCTTTGATTATTTGGCAGTTATAACTCAAATACAACAGCCGAAACAAAATATAATGTTAACAATTTAAGGGTCACAAGACCAACTAAAGCAAACATTAATCACCATAATGGTGGCTTAAAAAATTAGATTTTCTCCTTTGGTGATTCTGCTTGTTAACATCAGGTGTCTTCAATAATGGTCAATCATCACTCAATGAATCACTTAATTAGCTCTTTAACTTTAACACTCTCAACTTATATTAACAAGCCATATAAACTCCCAGGAGAGTTCATTTAACACTGGAGTTTTTGCTGTGAATAATTCTGAAAAAAATGCTTTTACTAATGTTCATTTGCACTTATGAATTTAATGTATTATTTATTATTATATTATTTTTTAACAGAAGACTATGAAACGCTTATTACGAACTAAAAACTCGCAACCATCACTTTCACTATATAAAATGTCACACTTACTCTGTATCATTCTATTTCTTCTGAAGACACGTGTAAGGAATTTTTTTTTGTGTAATTTAATGAATCCGTGCTCATAATTGTAAAAACATTGTTGAAGTTGAAGATTTATGTTTGAAGCGGTTTTAAAAGGTTGAAGTTTAGGTTTTAAGACCATGCAGTCTACCAGACTGCAAGATAGATAGATAAATTAAGTTTAGTTTACTATCAAAGCATTAGAGTATAATTGAAGTAAAACCTGCAGAAAATGTAGTGCAGTTGTTTCAACTTACATTTATAAGTTAAAATAACAAGTATACTTGTTAATTCAACTGAAAATCTAGTGCAGTTGTTTAAACATACATTTTTTAGTTAAAATAACAATTTTACTTGTTCATTCAACTTTCAGTCTAGTTGAGGACAAGAAAACTTAAAATTTCTTGTTGTCTGGACAATCTAGTTATCTTTACTCAAAAAATAAGTTGAAATAACTAAATTGCTAAAATATTTTTTACAGTGTATGATGCATTATAAAAGTATTTTCAATACATTGATTATGCCTATTATGTAATGCACCTTACAGTTTTGTATCATTGTATGATATCATGAATAATTGTAATGTAGAGATGCACTGATTGCAATTTTCTTGGCCGATTCTGATTTCCGAAGTGTTGGCCGAAACATGTACATGAAAAATCCTCCAATCCAAATTTTTCATTAAAAAACAAGTAAAAAGACAGTAATAAAATAACAATAAACAATTTTCAAACAGCACAAATAAATCAGTTCTAATGCATTAAATTACAGATCTATTCTTTGTTACACAGGACAAACAACGCATTTCAGATGTAACAAGGAATCTTCAAATATTATAATGCATTTTAACTTTGGTTACAAGTATTTATGAAAATATATAATGTATTACAATGTATATTTTAGACAACTATAATGAATTATACACAAAGGCTTCAAGTAAAGTGCTCTGTCTCATTTTCTCTTTGTTTCCTAGGAAAACCTTCCTTTGTCTCTGAGTGTATGACTGGTCTAGTTGATGTAATTTTAAATGAAGATCCTCCACCCCTAAGACAAAAAGGTTTGACACCTCACCTTTAACATACTGTACTTTATATTGTTTTTTTTAAGTGTTCATTTTATGACACATGTAATGACATCTATTTTCTTTTTAAGCACCTGCTTTCTCACAGCCCAGTGTAGAGTTTGAGAGGCTAGTCATGGGTTTACTCCAGAAAGACCCAGTGAAAAGGTACAGTATTTATTTTACTCAATCTCTTTTCAGAGTTGGAGAAATGTTACTAATTATTATTTTTTATTATTAATCACATTACTACAGTAAATACTTATGAATATGAGATGGATACAATGATAGACACCGAATCGTTCTTTCAGGTCTTTAATTTCAAATAAATAATGCAATTCATAGTCTTGAACATTTGCTTAGAGTACCTAGAGTGATATGACCAGGAATAAAAGCATTCACTCTTTTCACACCATTGAACCTGTCACATTACATTAACATTGTAGCTTCAGTGCTCATCGGTGAATTTCCTAAATGACTGTCATCTGTAGGTTAAGCTGGGACCTTTTAGGAGCTCAACCGTTCTGGAGGGAAGTGTTTTCAGAGGCACACATCACTATGGGAAAAGGGCAGGATGACGTCTCGCTTATATCCAGGTATATTTGACAGTAGTGCCAAATATCTATTGTGGCGCTCTTGACATTGTTCTGTTAAGTATTACGTTCTTTATTAAGCGAATCGAGCAGTTATGCTTTTTTACAATAAACCACGATCACTGACACCCATTTTACTGTACTAGTGACCCATGGCAAAAGCCCTCAAAGTCACATAAAATCAAAATTGACGATTTTTTTTTATCGAATATCACAGTATTTACTATCAATGATTTATCTGTGCACATCATTATTTAACATCTCTTCTATTATCTGATAAAGTGTTTACTGGCGTGAGGGCGGGGCAAACTTTCACTCACGTGAGATAGCAAACAACAATGATCCAATCAATTCCTGATGGACAAAAACAAGTCCCGTCCTAAATTTTTTCTTATTCGAAAAGCCCTTTCAATAGGATTTAAGTCACAATAGGGGAAAAAAAAAGACTATCGCAACTTTCATTTCATGCTGACTGGTGTTTGAATATGGCTCTATAGATCATCTTGTGCACAGAAGCTCTCAGTCCAGTATTGATGCAGTGAGTGGGCAAACAGCCCTATGGCACACTTCATACACTGCCTGTGTGTTCAACACAATGCCTTACACAATAAGCCTTTGTCCCATCCTAGCTAACACAACAAATGCAGGTTTTATTGTCGCTTCTTGCACTGAAAACACACCACGTCTGTTTCATTTGTTTCTAAGTCATTTGTTTTATGAGTCCAGAACAGTTATGCACATGTGTATGTGATTTTGTTGCTATTAACTATGAAGAATCAGAAGTTATTGGAATCACATTATGAAATAAATGTTTTTCTCCAAAACACGTTGGCCACAATTATTGGTACCCCTAGAACTTTTTACGAGTAAAATATCTCTGAAGTATATTCCCATTAATGTTTACATTTTTTAGCACACCAGGGTGACTAGGAACATGAAATTGTCCAGCCACGACATCTTGTTTCACAGGAGTTTAAATATGGGGAAACGCAAAGGCCAAATGCCCTTAATCATCACAATGAGTAAAACTAGGGATGTACCGAAATGAAAATTCTTGGCCGAAACCGAAAACCGAAAAAGAGGAAGCCAAGGCCAAAAACCGAAACACCGAAAGAAATTATGCCAATTATTAGTACTATTGCATTTATGGCTATGACTGTGTACTAACTTTACTAAAATAAAGGCATTGCAATTGCATGAATTAATATTAGTTTCAAAGAACAAATCCTTTACAAATTATGCAAATATTTATTTAGCACATTGCAGTGTTTAACTAAACTAAAGTGTTTAACTTGACCCCACTCATGTGTACATTAAATATGCTCTGGGACGTGAGTTGCAACAACATTAAACCGCTCAGGTAAACACACCTCTGAGAAATGTCGTCTGCTTGGCATGACATAACGGGGCTCAATGTGCTTGATCAGCCTACGAAATCCCACATCTTCTATGACAGAGAATGGCTGATCATCTAAGGCAATGCATTCCATAATCTTTTGTGTAATGCCCTTTGCCTTGGCACCATAACTGGGAAACCTCCTTGCCTTTTCAAAACCGTCCGCCACAGACGGAGTTGGCGTGCTTGGAGGCATTTTCCTTTTCTGTGCCGCGTTCCTCTCATATTCAGGGTAGCGATCGGAATGTTTGGATTTCAGGTGATGAATTAAACCCGACGTGGAGAAAGTCTTTGCAGATGCACCCCCTCTTGAAATTTCGGCATTACATGTTTTGCAAATCGCTGTCTGTGGGTCTTTCTCAGATATACTGAAATACGTCCACACCGCAGACATGTTGCTTCAGACAAGCACGTGCAGGTCGCGGTTTTTGTTTGCGTCATCACAACATTTTGGCCGTATTTTTTCAGGGATAAAAGTCTTTCGGTGAAATTTTTTTTCGGTGGCCGAATATTTGGTGCATCCCTAAGTTTCTAGTGACATTTTAATGTCAGCCGACTCTAAGGAATACACAGTTTTGGTTCTCTTGGACCTTTCATCTGCTTTTGATACGGTTGATCATAATATTATGATAAATAGACTCCATGTTGTGTGGGGTACCTCAGGGTTCTGTTTTGGGACCCATACTGTTCCTTTTGTATATATTTCCTCTAGGCCAGATAATTAGTCAATTCAATGACATATCTTACCATCTGTATGCAGATGACATTCAGCTGTACTGCACGTTCAAGGAAACTGAGTTCCATAAATTGTCTTCTTTAACTAACTGCTTGACTAGTATTAAACAGTGGTTATGTGACAATTTCCTACTTCTGAACTCAGAGAAAACAGAAACACTGATTATCGCCCCTGAAAGTAAAATTCCTCAGATTAAACAGCATATAGTTGACTTAGACTCGTCTGTTCAGTCGAGCATTAGGAGTTTAGGTGTTGTTTTTGATTCTGCAATGTCCTTAGAGCAGTGTTTCCCAACCCTGTTCCTGGAGGCACACCAACGCTACACATTTTCCAACTCCTCCTAATCAATCACACCTGAATCAGCTCATTAGTAAAGACTCCAAGACCAGAAATATATGGGTCAGATAAGGGAGACATCCAAAATGTGCACTGTTGGTGTGCCTCCATGAGCAGGGTTGGGAAACACTGCCTTAGAGTATCGCTCTAAACAATTAGTCAGAAACTGTTTCTTCCAATTTAGGAATATTTCCAAATTAAATAAGAACAATGGTGTCAAAGGGTGAGTTAGAGATGATTATTCATGCTTTTATTTCCTCTCGTTTAGACTATTGTAATAGTCTCTTTACCTGTTTGAGCAAGAAGGAGCTTTATCGTCTCCAGGCTGTTCAGAACGCTGCTGCAAGGCTTTTAACTCACACCAACAAGAAAGCACACATCTCACCTATATTAACAGCACTTCACTGGTTACCTGTCCAGTATAGAATCCAATTTAAAATCTTAGTCCTTACTTTTAGAGCTCTACATGGTCAAGTTCCTCCCTACATCTCTGAGTTGATACAGCTTCATACTCCGACCTGTAGTTTGAGGTCATCAGGTCAGAGGTTGTTAGTGGTTCCTCATACTCATTTTAAAACCAGAGGGGATCGATCCTTCCAAGCAGTGGCACCTAGGCTGTGGAATGCTTTACCTCCTTTTCTACGTTGTATTAATTCTGTTGATTCGTTTAAAAAGCAACTAAAGACGCTGCTATTTTAGCAGGCATTTAGTTAGACGTGTTTTTTTTATGGATTTTGTTTCTATGTTTTGTATTTGGTTTTAAATGTTTTCATGTATTGTACCTTGTTTTATTCTATCACATTTTATTGTGAAGCACTTTGTGATTTTTATCTGTGAAAGGTGCAATACAAATAAACATACTAAACAAAGAATATAGTTCTGATGTGCATCAAAAGATTGTAGAGCATCACACAATTGAAAGTGGCTGTAAGAAAATAACTAAAGAATTGAAAATTAATACATTTTCAATATTTTTTTTTAATTGCAATAATTAAGAAGTTCCAATCAACTAAAGATGTTATGTATCTGCCAGGAAGAGGATGTGTGTCTATATTGCCTTAATGGACGGTGAAGATGAAAGTTTGAGTGGCCAAAGACTCTTCAAGGATCACAGATGGAGAATTGTCGAGATTAGTTAAGTCTTGGGGTCAGAAAGCCAAAAAAAAAAAAAAAAAAACCCTACATCACCACATGTTGTTTGGGAGGGTTTCAAGAAAAATTCTACTCATCCAAAAACAAACTCCAGCAAATTCAGTGGTCGGACACGACTGGAACTTCAAATGGCACAGGGATCTGTGGTCAGATGAAACAAAAAAAAAAAAGCTTTTTGGCAGCAAACATGCTAGATGTGCACACAAGGATAATAAGTACCCCATGTGTACAATTTAATATACCATTGGATCTTTAATGTTGTGGGCATATTTTTCTGCTGGAGGTCCTGGACTTCTTGTTCAGATACATGCATGACATCGTGGATTCTATCAAATATCAACAAATAAAAAATCAAAACCTGACGCCTTCTACTAGAATTCTTAAAATGGGCCGTGTTTGGATCTTTAATCAGGACAACGATCCAAAACAAACACAATTTGTTACGGAGCACAAAATGAAGCTTCTGCCGTGACCGTCCCGCGTCCCAGTTCCCCGACCTGTGGAGTGAACTGAAGAGAAGCACCAACATGGATCTGGGAATCTGTAGGATCTGGAGAGATTCTGTAAGATGGAATGGTCTCTGATCTCTTGTCAGGTGTTCTCCAAACTCATCAGGCATTCTAGAAGAAAACTCAGAACTGTTATCTTGACAAAAGGAGATTGCAAGAAGTATTTAATAAAAGGGTGCCAATATTTTTGGCCAACGTGTTCTGGAGAAAAACATTTATTTCATAATGTGATTTCCCCCGCACTTTCAATTATTTTACTTCAATGAAAGGTTCGATTTTTGGGAATTTTTTTACAGCCAGTTTTAATCATATTTACCAGGGGTGCCATTAATTCTGAGCACGACTGTATGTATTCATTTATTTTTGGTGGTAAAATATGACCCATCCATTTTTACATTTGTCTATTGTCTTCTGCAATTGACTGGTTGTGTGTGTGTGTGTGTGTGTGTGTGTGTGTGTGTGTGTGTGTGTGTGTGTGTGTGTGTTTCAGCCTGCATTTGGCCCCTTTGGCTTCTCAGACAGCAGAAGAGTCACAGACGGCATCAGGTGACCCAGCCAGCCCAAACCTCAGCAAGTCCTTCACATTAGGTAATGCTGCAGACATGAGAGTCAGCACGTCCTGCCACACTTTGTGCCTGCATAGGACCTGTGGAGTTAATGCCTATGCTCTGTGCATGTGTGATAGGACCTGTGGAGTTAATGCCTATGCTCTGTGCATGTGTGGTCGCCAATCACGTACACATGTGTGATGCTGTACAACTCATGTTCAGTATTAAATTACACACACGTCTGTACACTTAAGGATTAGATTTCTGCTGGCTTATACCTCCATTGCATATTAACAGAGAAGCACTACATGACAGAAGAGTGAGCTTATGTAAACCTGAATCAATTGAAACACTTTTTTTTTTGACTGTACATTGTTAAAACTGAATCTGCCAAAATGGGCTTCATTTGAAACAGTAGAGCTGTAGAGTTTTCCAGGAGGAAAAAAACAACAACTTCTTCTCAAGAAGCCTTTTACAGTGTTAACAAACACTATAATTCAATAAATTTGCAAAAAAATGTCTGCCATACAGATGATTTCCTTGGGTCTTAATTTGTTTTTCTAGATATACAAGGATTAGAGTTATTTTTTTTATTTTTGGAAGACATTTTTTTCCATTATTATTTGTTGTCCAACCTTTTCTTTGTGATGTTTTTGTATCATAGATAATGTGATTGAGTTTAGACCAAAGTCTGCGCTGGACATTCATTCCAAAGAGGCGATATTCCTCCTCAGGTACCTCAAATCACTCTCCTGTATCTTCATTTATATCTCTCTGAACTCACAATCATTCATAAACACTTTAACATGTAGATTAGAATAATTCTGTGTTTTTTGGACCTGCTTGTAAACATTAAAATATAGTAAAATCAGAACATTTTGGTCTCATACTTTTAACGTGCAGCTACCACAAATATTAAATACAAAGTGTTTAAAATGCAGTGGGCAAATATAAATGTTAAACAAATAAAATGTATTGAATTAAAAAAAAAAGTTTATTTTTTAAATAAATACATGTATGCTGGACATTTGTTGGACGTTTTTTCCTTCTCTGCATCAGGTCTAACTTCATTAAAAATGTATTGAGATGTTTAAAGAAATATATATGTAAGGACAATATACATTTATCTACTAAATTAATTTCAAACATTTACATGAAGGGGTTTTAAGATCATGAGACATTGTGTGTACTTTTGATATTGTGGTATGTCATGAGGGGTGTTCAATGCTAGGATATTCCTGTATATTTCAGTTGTTTTGTATCTCTGATCAAACAGCTCCAGACCAACTCCCAGAACAAGCTCTAGAGAGATGGAAGACAATCGGCCTGGAATTCAAGTGAGTTCACAAGCATAACCATAGTTGCCCTCCAAGACAAAGTATCAATGCAAGTGGCATCTTCAGAAAATGATGCTAGCTTTTCCCAAAACTAACCGGATTTGCAATGGCTTTTAACAAAATAGTCCCACTGTAATTTATAGTGGATGTATGGAGTCAGATCCCCACAGGTTTACACAAGTGTTCTAGTAGTGTGTAGTCACAGGTTCCACTAGTGTTTGACATCCAGAATGTGTCCAAGTACTTATTTAAATATTGGCAAACTTATTTTTGTGAAATGTTTTTGTACCCTCTGTACATGTCCCACAGTCCATACTGAAAAACGCTCAACAAAACATCACAGTGGAAAGCTGAGCTATTAGTTTATTCCTTATGCTTGTTTAACAGTTAACCTCAGGCTTGCATATGATATGTTTTGTTATACCACAGCACCATCTACTGGATATATTTTACATTAATATTTGTAACTAGCACATTTGCTGTCTCATTTCAAAGCTGTGACTTCCGGAGGTCGCATGCATCATTGAGGCTGCCTCCTTTCAGAAAAACAACCATTAAATTCAAAAGTAAGAAAAAACATACAATAAATTACGCCTCACAAGGAATAACAGTCAAATTTATAATGGTGTCTTTCCTGAAATGGGAAATCCATAGGGCACAGCCTTCAAAATGAGACACAGATATTGGGTGTGTCTCACTCAGCTCCCTAGTTCAGTAGTCAGGACGGTCAGAGAGTCGGCCATTTTAACAGGTTAGTTGACCCATAAATAAGTAATTACTCACCCTCATGCTTTTCCAACCCTGTTAGACTTTCGTTCATCTTCGGAACACAAATTAAGATATTTTTGATGAAATCTGAGAGCTGTCTCACTCCTTCATAGGCTGCTGGGTAATTGCATCTTTGCAATTTTGCATAATTGCAAGCGACGAGAATACTTTTTGTGCGCAAAAAAAAGAAAATAAAGACTTTATTCAACTATTCATTTTGTTCCGTGTGGGCCTCTGACGTGAGTTCATGAGAGCGCCACGACACATGCGTGAGAACTGAGATGACGCCGAAGAAGGGTCTCGATCTAGTGTTTAAAATGGTTCTAAAGTGTGCATTTCCTGGATGTCCGAATCGTGAGAAACCATAACAGTGCCTTACTGTACTGTACCAATGCCGCAAAATGAATGACTTTTCTTTCACACTTTCCCATCAAATGATATAAGCTTCATCTTCTCAGTTCACGCGGATGCGTCGTGGCGCTCTCGAAAACTCACGTCAGAGACCCACACGGAAAAAATGAATAGTTGAATAAAGTTGTTATTTTTGTCTTTTTTGCGCATAAAAATTATTCTCGTCACTTGATAAACTTAAGGTTGAGCCAATGTAGTCACTTGGACTATTTTAACAATGTTTTTACT
This sequence comes from Meda fulgida, assembly GCA_030578275.1. Classification (NCBI taxonomy): domain Eukaryota; kingdom Metazoa; phylum Chordata; class Actinopteri; order Cypriniformes; family Leuciscidae; genus Meda; species Meda fulgida. Next base: position 24,740,401 of record CM060631.1, on the reverse strand, counting down.
AACTTTTCTTGGCCGGCAGAATGAAATTACCCAGCAGCCTATGAAGTAGTGGGACAGCTCTCAGATTTCATCAAAAATATCTTAATTCGTGTTCAGATGAACGAAAGGCTTACGGGGTTGGAACAATATGAGGGTGAGTAATTACTGACAGAATCTTCATTTTTGGGTGAAATAACCCTTTAAGGGCTGTCTCAATCGCAAAATCCTTCCAGTGCACTGAAATGTTTGCTCCCTAAAAAGTCCCATAGTACACCATGAAAACTAGGGAACATTGATGCTCACTATGTTCCTTTAACAGAAGTTCTAAAGTGCGAAATATAAATTACATGAGCCAACTCACTACACAATGGGGCGCGATAAATGTTTTTAAAATACAAATCATTATTGAATTACATGTCATCGTAAACATACATCACTAGGCATGTAATTAACATAATCTAGCTAACATTTATAATTTATTTTTGGTAAAATGTTGCACAAACTGTATATGTAACAAGCAAAGTATTTATCATAATGTATTTAAAATAACATACAATAATGTAGTGTAATAATAATATTTATAACAATATAGTGGAGACATCAGCTCTGCCATTGTTCAGAAATGCCAGTGATATACAATGAGGACGTTATCATGTCGCCATCATCAGTGTTCCAATGTGTAGTGAGCCAGGGTCCTTTCTGTCCTTACCACTGCCTGAATTTGTGTACATGATATACTGGTTCATGACCTAGGGAGCTGCTGATTGAAACGCACCCATAGTTATACCCACTTTAGAGGTGTGCAATCCTGCAGAACTTATGCTGTCTTCACGTGTTATTGGATATTTCCTACTTCCCACTTCTGAAGTCGTGATTACGAGCTTGTTGCATTAGTTGTCAGAAAGAACAGGAATCATAGAGGATACCAGATTTATTTTTGCCTATTTATTGGGAAAATCGTATAAATGCCAAAATGACATTTAGCGTCCCATCCATTGACAACCATATAAATACATAGTCAGCTTGCTGACAATTCTGGAATTCCGGTCAAATACATTTTCGCTGTGTATAAAATATACAATACGCTTCAAATGATTATTCATATTTGTAAATATGCTCTACTTTACCGAAAAGACAAGGCGATGTAGCTGTTAAAAAACTAATAAAGAATGCCAGTCATAGCAGCAATCGTTCTCCCCTCCCACCATATTTAAAGTTTGTGGCCAGCCCCAACTCTGGAACATGGGTATCAAAATGATCCCCAAGCTTCCCAGTGGTAAATATTTCATGGGAGTGCACCCATATTCAATTTTTAACTAGGAGTCTCGTATTTACGATTATTCCAATAGCACATGAAGGCAGCATTAGCTTCAACCCTAATTAAACACACCTGAACCAATTAATCCTCAGTTTGAGATTTTCAGCATTACTCGAAACTTCAGGCAGGTTGGAGCTGCTGGAAGGGGGTGGAATATGATTGGATAACCTTGCTCTGGATTATTGATCGCAGTGGTGCAGGAATATAGTTTTACCATTTTTTACCAGTGTTAAATATTCTTTTTTATATATATAGTACTATTTAAACCGTGTTAAGGAAAGGAGTGTGTTACATGTGTTCTGTAGGAATCCAGTGTTATGGTGGAGGAGCAGAGTGACTTGAACACTTGTATTAAATCACTTTTATACACGGATAATGACCTAGCAGTTACTCCCATCATGGATAACCCAAAGGTAAAGAGACCTTCAGTCCAACAAAATAGACCATGTCTGAGGGACCTGTTTTCTAAACTTTATGTCCCTATTCTAGTGTGAATATGACAACGTTCTGCATAACCAACACTGGTGTTAGTTTCTAATTTTGCTTTATTTTTTAGATTTTAAAGACTGCTCCAGTTCGGTTTGACCCCAAAACGCTTTGTGTACCAGCACACTCAGGTAAACAGGAAGATCTAGTGTTTTTTTTTGAAAATCTAAGATGAAAATTGTATTATTTACCCTTCCTCTATGTCATTCCAAGCCTCTGTTACACATTCCATAGTTTTATTTTATTTTATTGTTTTAATGAATTAGTTGGTTTAAGTTAACATATTTATTTAATGAATCATACTTTGAATCTAGTTTTCAAGTTCAGCTCACTGATTCTATAATCAAGTTACGCTCAACAGCTCAGAAGAAGCATTATCAATAATAAGACTTAAATTTAGGTTTGTTCAATATTTTCAATATTTTTTTCCTCATTTGCAAAATCATACCTTTGGTATCATGAATGTTTTCTTTTGCTTTGAGACCAAATGGGAATGCAAAAAGTATAATTGTTGTAGTTTCTGTTCACCACTGTAACGAGGAGTTCCGCTTTTAAAAACCCTGGAAATGTGAAAAGGGTGCATTCATTTTTGGTTTTAATTTTGTTTGAAGATAACTTTCTGTGGACAAAAAGTCCACACTGTGCAAACATTAAAGGTGTGTCATTTATATATGCATTTATTAATACCAAAATACATTCTCTCAACTCTAATTAATGTACAGAGAGTTTATTCTCAAGTAGTAGATAACTGTAATCAGTTAGATGATAGTTTTTATTTTATGTCTTATTTTTAAAGTTTTAGTAATTAGTGTTTTTGTATTTTTTATCAGTTTATTTTAACATGGCTATATAGCTTTTATTAATTTAAATAAAATAAAACTAAATGAAAATTAGAAATGTTTCCTTGGTAACTAGCTGAAATAAAATATATATATGTGTGTGTGTGTGTATATATATATATATATATATATATATATATATATATATATATATATATATATATATATATATATACAGGTCCTTCTCAAAAAATTAGCATATTGTGATAAAGTTAATTATTTTCCATAATGTAATGATAAAAATTAAACTTTCATATATTTTAGATTCATTGCACACCAACTGAAATATTTCAGGTCTTTTATTGTTTTAATACTGATGATTTTGGCATACAGCTCCTGAAAACCCAAAATTCCTATCTCAAAAAATTAGCATATTTCATCCGACCAATAAAAGAAGTATTTTTAATACAAAAAAAGTCAACCTTCAAATAATTATGTTCAGTTATGCACTTACTTGGTTGGGAATCTTTTTGCAGAAATGGCTGCTTCAATGCGGCGTGGCATGGAGGCAATCAGCCTGTGGCTCTGCTGAGGTGTTATGGAGGCCCAGGATGCTTCGATAGCGGCCTTAAGCTCATCCAGAGTGTTGGGTCTTGCGTCTCTCAACTTTCTCTTCACAATATCCCACAGATTCTCTATGGGGTTCAGGTCAGGAGAGTTGGCAGGCCAATTGAGTACAGTAATAATATCATGGTCAGTAAACCATTTACCAGTGGTTTTGGCACTGTGAGCAGGTGCCAGGTCGTGCTGAAAAATGAAATCTTCATCTCCATAAAGCTTTTCAGCAGGTGGAAGCATGAGGTGCTCCAAAATCTCCTGATAGCTGCATTGACCCTGCCCTTGATAAAACACAGTGGACCAACACCAGCAGCTGACATGGCACCCCAGACCATCACTGACTGTGGGTACTTGACACTGGACTTCAGGCATTTTGGCATTTCCTTCTCCCCAGTTTTCCTCCAGACTCTGGCACCTTGATTTCCGAATGACATGCAACCACTGAGCAACAGTCCAGTGCTGCTTCTCTGTAGCCCAGGTCAGGCGCTTCTGCTGTTTCTGGTTCAAAAGTGGCTTGACCTGGGGAATGCGGCACCTGTAGCCCATTTCCTGCACACGCCTGTGCACGGTGGCTCTGGATGTTTCTACTCCAGACTCAGTCCACTGCTTCCGCAGGTCCCCCAAGGTCTGGAATCGGTCCTTCTCCACAATCTTCCTCAGGGTCCGGTCACCTCTTCTCGTTGTGCAGCGTTTTTTGCCACACTTTTTCCTTCCCACAGACTTCCCACTGAGGTGCCTTGATACAGCACTCTGGGAACAGCCTATTTGTTCAGAAATTTCTTCCTGTGTCTTACCCTCTTGCTTGAGGGTGTCAATGATGGCCTTCTGGACAGCAGTCAGGTCGGCAGTCTCACCCATGATTGCGGTTTTGAGTAATGAAACAGGCTGGGAGTTTTTAAAAGCCTCAGGAATCTTTTGCAGGTGTTTAGAGTTAATTAGTTGATTCAGATGATTAACTTAATAGCTCGTTTAGAGAACCTTTTCATGATATGCTAATTTTTTGAGACAGGAATTTTGTGTTTTCATGAGCTGTATGCCAAAATCATCAGTATTAAAACAATAAAAGACCTGAAATATTTCAGTTGGTGTGCAATGAATCTAAAATATCTGAAAGTTTAATTTTTATCATTACATTATGGAAAATAATGAACTTTATCACAATATGCTAATTTTTTGAGAAGGACCTGTATATACATGTGTGTGTTTGTTTGTGTGTGTTTTTTCTATGGTTTTAGTTTTAGGGTGCTTTCAGACTTGGTTTAATTGCTCCCCTGCCCCATTGGACTGTGTTCAATTTGTATTATTTGGGCCCGAACCGCGGTGCCTTTGCATCATCAAAGCAGCAGCTGTTTACCCTGTTGCTTGGTAACAATGACACAGGAGAAGGCGGCAAAATGCATATCGTTGCTCGCCTCACTTTTATATTTTTCTTTTTGAACCATTGGCTTCGTTTCCAAAGCTTCGGTATCTAACGGCACTTGCATCTATCTGCCGCGAACGCACTGCAAATGCTCTAAAGAACGCTGAAGGCAAGCAGAAATGAGACAACTCTGTTTGCACTACGCCAGTCACGCTCATCAGGAAAGTGAGTAAATCGCACATCTTTATCAAATCATGCATCATTAATAGCGGTTTTCTTCCCCGATTTTGTACGATTGCATTCATATCAGCTGCGAACCATACCGGAGTTCACATGAACCGTATCCCAGACCACCCTTTTCAAGCGAACTACGGGTATGGTTTGCGGGTGCGCACACGAGTTCGGAAAACAGTGTTCACATCATCCAAGTGAACTGAACTCTGACGTCAATTGAACCCTGGTTGCTCATCAAAAGCATCCTTAGTGTTTAATAACCCTGGTTTGTGGAATAATATCTCCTGTCCTCTCCTGTCCTCTCCTCTCCTGTCCTCTCCTGTCCTCTCCTCTCCTCTCCTCTCCTGTCCTCTCCTCTCCTGTCCTCTCCTCTCCTGTCCTCTCCTCTCCTGTCCTCTCCTGTCCTCTCCTGTCCTGTCCTCTCCTGTCCTCTCCTCTCCTCTCCTGTCCTCTCCTCTCCTCTCCTGTCCTCTCCTGTCCTCTCCTGTCCTCTCCTCTCCTGTCCTCTCCTCTCCTGTCCTCTCCTCTCCTGTCCTCTCCTCTCCTGTCCTCTCCTCTCCTGTCCTCTCCTGTCCTCTCCTCTCCTGTCCTCTCCTGTCCTCTCCTCTCCTCTCCTCTCCTCTCCTCTCCTCTCCTCTCCTGTCCTCTCCTCTCCTGTCCTCTCCTGTCCTCTCCTGTCCTCTCCTGTCCTCTCCTGTCCTCTCCTGTCCTGTCCTCTCCTGTCCTCTCCTCTCCTGTCCTCTCCTCTCCTGTCCTCTCCTCTCCTCTCCTGTCCTCTCCTGTCCTCTCCTGTCCTGTCCTCTCCTGTCCTGTCCTCTCTTGTCCTCTCCTGTCCTCTCCTCTCCTGTCCTCTCCTCTCCTGTCCTGTCCTCTCCTGTCCTGTCCTCTCCTCTCCTGTCCTGTCCTGTCCTGTCCTCTCCTGTCCTGTCCTCTCCTGTCCTCTCCTCTCCTGTCCTGTCCTCTCCTGTCCTGTCCTCTCCTGTCCTCTCCTGTCCTCTCCTCTCCTCTCCTCTCCTCTCCTCTCCTGTCCTCTCCTCTCCTCTCCTCTCCAGCTGAACGGTTGTCCTGTCTGAACTCAGAGGACTGGTCTCAGTTCTTACAGCAGGTGTGTGCTGTTCTGGAGTCAGTGGACCGGGCCGGATCAGCCAACGCCACAGCACCACGCACTAAACTCAACCTACTGTGTTACCTCTGCTCTGTCTCTAACCACAGAGAGATGGCCACACACCTTATACACTCCCAGCTGGTAAGACGCATCTGAAACACATGCTGTCTACAGTCACATGGTTATTATCACAAATGAAACCCTGACAGGGTGATCAGGTGTCCCATATCACCCTGATCTTGTATCACCCTAAAGGGGTTTATTTTGGGACAATGAGCAGCTGACAATATTAAGCATCCGGTTTGTTCCAAGGAAAGGAAAGATCTAACGTTAAAGATACAAATAAGCTCTACAGATTCTGAGCGCCATTGACATATCTTTTCTTAAAATATGCAGTGTAATTGGTAATATAGTTTTTTCACAAGTTTATTCAATTGTGGGAAAATCAGCACATCCCCAGTGTATAGAACGCCCCCACTTCCCTCGCTACTGGAACTAACCTTTAAAGCCACACACTCAACAACTGCTCTCACCGAAACTAAAGAAATGTTTTACATACCCTCATCATGTTTTCATTTTTAATTAGATTCATGAATAAAAATGCATTTTTTTAATAAAAATAAATTGAATAGGACTTAGTAAACCTTTTAATCGATAATCATTCCATATGGTGCAAATCACACTTTTCTTTTGTGATATTTTTGAGCAGTTAGAAGTCTAGATCATCTAATGAGGGAAGTTGAACAATAGTGTGTCAGCTGAGGAATGGGTGTCTGCTGCCGTCCTCGCCTCAGTCTGAAAATGAGCTTCCTCTTCCTTTGCTTTCATCAATGTAAACTGTAATCAGAGGAACTTCATAGATTCTTAATGTATTAGATTTCAGTTGTACCTAAAGGGTTCATTCCATATTTATACTGAAACTTTTAGCCACTGTTAATCAGATAAGCAACATTTCTATTTTGGATCTGAACATTTTGGTCATTTTTTAGTATAATTTGTCACAGTAGCCTGTACACCTGTACATTCCTCCTCTGGCCACTAGGTGTCTCACCATCATTAGCGTTTCCATTCATTTAACGGAGATTACTTGAGCACTTCAGATACAGGTTTTTTTTTAGAGCCAATCACCATGCCATGTGACCAGTCACTTTGGAGCCACTGAAAATCATTTCTTGATGCGATGACAGCACTGATTGGCTGATGGCACATAAGCACTCACACAACTCTTCATTAGGGATTGTTCTGAGCTCTCATGTCAAAAGCAGAAAAAATAAATACAATTATATTATAAAATCACAGGGAGTTTTATTTTCTACAGTCCTGTTCCATGTGTACAGACTGTGTACTTATTATAGTAATTAACTGGGTAATAACTAGGTACTAACCCTGAACTTACCCCTAATCCATGTAGTTATCTTATATTGACATGTACTTTCTTAGGTAAGTACACATAAGTGGATGTACTGTAAAATAAAGTGCAACAAAGTTATAATGCTGCAAAATTATGCTGTTAAGAGCGCTAAAAAAACTCTCACTGGCTCTGATTTAATAAAAGTGAAAATATATTGAGACATCTCAAATTGTGACTTTTTCCCCATGTTTCTTTCTGACACAGTTCCCTGTGCTGGTTCAACAGATGCGACATGCTCCGAACTGGGATATGTAAGTTTCACCCTTCAGTACATAATTCTCTGCCTTGATTAAAAACAAACAAACTAAATAAAAAACGTTTAATTTATTACAAGGACATAATATTCGCTTTTCACTTAATCAATCACTTAATCACTTAATATTTCACTTAATCAATCAAATACATTTACCGGTATAAAAAAAATCCTACATACTTTTGCTGGATCGCTGTAACTAGTGTAGTATTCTCAGATGACACTATTGGTGACAGCATGGAGTGTCTGCTCAGAGAAATGCAGTGGCTGTCTTTCTCTTCTCTGTCCCTTTGACTCAGAGTGGAAGGAATGACAGGCATGTGTCTCACTGGCCCCTCACAGAATTACAGCCTCTATCTCCTCACTACAGTCACCAAGCAACGGACAGAACCACTTTAGTTTTAAATGACACTGAAAACCAGCATTAAACACTGCTCATTTAAATGTGAGATGTGGGGTGTTTACAATCTATACAATACTGTTAAATTAAATACCATCCAAACATTTTTTTTATACAATACCGTTCAAAAGTTTGGGGGCGGTATGTTTAAAAAAAAAGAAAAAGTTTTTAAAAAAAATGTCTCTAATGCTCACCCAGGCTGCATTTATTTGCTCCGAACTACAGTAAAAACGTTAATATTGTGAAATATTACGTATTAAAATAACTATTTCTATTTTAATTTAATTTATTCCTGTGATGGCAAAGCTGAATTTCTGGCAGCCATTACTGATATGATAGTGAACAATGATAAAAAATCTAAATATTGTACAGTAGAAAGGATGTATACATTCCTTTTGTAATCTAGACAGAGTATGAATAACATTGCATTCAAATCATCAACCTCCAAAAATTATGTTATAAAACAGTGCTGAAAAACACCAATCCTTAAACCATAGTGATGTATCGCTAATATCGCTATTTTTAAAAAGGCACTCAAGAGGCACTCAGAGGGCTCAAAGTAAGAAAGATTCCATTTATATATTTAAAAGATGGAATAAAATGTCAGATTTGGATCAAAGTAGAACAGCTATAATGAAAAACAGCTGGATGAGAGTCATTTGATTGTTTAAATTTGTGTTTTAGAAAGAGCAAAGTGATGAGAGTGATCGGCCTGCTGGCCTCCCACTGCACAGAGCTCAGAGACGACGTTCCCGTCACAGAGGTGAGACTGTGTGTTTGAAGCATGGTGGACATTTTCACATTAAAACAACAATGGACAACCAGCAGGTGTCACTGTAGCATTGCTGTATTCTCATCTACTACTCAAGAGGGAAAAATACTAACAAAAATAATTTCTCAGCTCTCAATCCAAAGCATTTGAAATCCAGTAAAAGCCAGGTGAAATAAGCTTTTTACGTCTCTATCCCAGCCTTTTCAAATACAAAGAGGACAAACATCTCATCCAAACAGGTTTAAAGAAGCTCTCACTTATCATCAAAGCGCTGCACAGATGCATTGTGGCTAGCCAAAAACAAATTCTTCCACCCCAATCCTTGATTTTACACAGGTTTGTCTTCCGTTCCACTACCACTGAATTTCACGTACCACCCAGGCTATGCGCAGACAGCGGCACAAAATGGCCGTCCGTCGTAATCTAGCAAGGCTGAGTTTTTTTTGCAGTTTTACACAATACAAGCTTAAACTTTGCAGCTCCTCTCTGCGGCTTCTTTCTCGCTTCTCTAGGCTCAGTGGGTCGGTATTGAAGAAGTGCTCAGGGTGATGGACTCTCTCCCCAGTTCTCTACAGGGGTTTTGTGTCTGAGCGGCCGATCCTGTCATGGCGATTTCTTTTAGTGCTTCTCTTTGGTGAGAGAAAAGCAGAGCTGCTTTCTTATGGTTCTTCTGCACTCTACAGCTTTTGCATCATACACTTGCTGATTTTGTAAATGGGTACAGAAAAAACAAACTGGGGATCACCCTACCAAACTTACAAATAATTTAGATCACGTAATTTTCACAACGGTTGTGAAACAGTCTGTTTTTGTTTACTGAAGTTTTTTTTCCTTTTCGGAAAGACGTTTCATCAGCTGAACAATAGGTATGTTGTTAAACAACAGTACAATCCAATGAACACACTGTACATCCCTCAGAGCCTCATTTTCATTCCTGTCAAAAAGTAAATATGGCACTAGCTTAATCAATCAATAAATCAATCTTTTTTTTATAAAGCACTTTAAAATCGAAGTGGACAGTACAGTACAAAACAAAAATTTGTTAATAAAATAAATGTTTATACAAAGCATACAATACAAATAAAACAAATCAAGATACCTAAAACATCAGAAGAATAGCCATACCATAGCAACAATAAAATAAATAAATAAATAAAACTAGCTTTTATCTGCTAAATGCTTTTAATGACTCACATTGCATTTCAAGGTACACATTTTAAATTCTTATCAATTCTTTCTTTCCCTGGGAATCAAACCCATGACTTTGGCGTTGCCAACGCTCTTGCTTTCCCTGGGAATCAAACCCATGACCTTGGCGTTGCCAACGCTCTACTGTTTAAGCTACAGCAAAGCTAAGCAAAATGTCAATGTCAGGTGTCAAAGGCCGAGGAGAAAAGTTGCGCTTTTAGAAGCGATTTAATTAAAAAAAATAAAAAAAAACAGCTTTATCAGATTACGGTCTTTGTGGTCTAAAATTTGCTCTAATTACCAAAGGCTGCGTTTACACTGGCACAAAAAATCTGACGCGTCGGATATTGTTACACGTGTAAACGAAAATCAAGATTAATTTTTTTGTAATTCCAAATGTGGAAATCAGATACATATCCGGTATGTGGACATCTGACCTACGTCTAAACAAGATGAGGGCGAAACATTTACGCACAAAGATATCTTTTCTTGTGGACACTTTATACGTAAGAGCTTGGGCACAGATAGATTTCTGTTTTGACCCAATGGGTCTCATTCATTAAGCATGTGTACGCACAAGTGTGTGAACTGTGTGTGTACGATGTTCTATTTCATCCTAACAAAACTATAATTATATTGAAGTACGTTGCATTAATATTATAACCCATATATAAAATCATATAATTATTAAATAATTCAATTTAATTTCATCTTAAATATTCCATCATATACAGTTAAAGAGTAAGAAAAGCTATGCAGCTTCAGAAAAGCTATAGCTATAAGCTATAGCTTCAGGTGTGAGGTTTCTCTGAATAACACAGATGTATGCATATGTACAGCTGGCTAATGAGAGGTCTGTAATCTGGGTCTGTATAAAAATGTTTATTGTGAGATCTGGTGAGATTGACACTAGCATTTCTTGAGGATCAGGCGAAGTGACGAAAGGCTGTACGGAAAGCCCTTATATGGAGATGCTTGGGCGTGTGTTATGCAAATAACTAACCTTGTGCACGTTGCCAATCATTTAGAATACTCCAGATTCACTAACATCAGAACAATGTTAAGAACAAATTCATGTGCGTACGAATGTGTTGTGAATTAGCTGGAAATTTTTCGTGAGAAGTTTTCCTGTTTACAAATACGAAATGATTAACACAATTATTAGCAACGAGGAGATAACATCGATGTCACTTACTCACTCACTCACTCATCATGGTATAAGTGAAACATCAAAACCCGACTTGAATTATATAAATGTATTTGTATATATGGCCATTCAAAACCCGGTGGTCAACAGTGAAAGTAATTACCAATCGAATCATTCTAGTTTGGTGGGGATTAATGAAACACCGATATCGAAAAACGAATCATGTCTTAAGCGAATTTGACTAAAAAACAAACAAAAAAACGATATGGTCAAATAATTGGATCTGCGTGACAAACTTAGCTGTGTAAACGCAGCCAAACATGTTTGATTTCCTTGGATCCGGGATAAAAGTCTAAATCTAAAACATTTGGAGTGTGTGCCCATCATACACTATAGGATTTTCTATGAAATTGTCAACTGTGACTCCCTAAAATCCGCAGACTAGCTATGACATTCAGCATCGATTCGTCCAGTTTGCAATTTTTTGTGTTGTGTATTCCAGCCATAATTGTACTTTTTTTTTTCTTGAGAAATGTTTTATAGGAGAGTCACAGTATTGATTTCGAGTTGTGATGCTTGTTGTTTGTGGGAGCTGGAAGCTTAGCAGTAAGTGGATCCACATGGGTAAGTTTCACTCAAAGTCAGTATCCATCATCTAAAAGAAACTTGGGCTAATTCATCGTCATGGCAACGATAAAAGCTTCTATAAATAGAAATGTCGCACGGGGGCTTGAAGCAGGAGGAAGGAATTACAGTTAGAGCAGAAGTCTCTTCTCAGGTAAGTTTGCTTTTGGTGCTTACTCTCTCTTTCTACATCCACCCCAAAAACACTTGGTCTTTCTCCCTCTGACGTTCAGTTCGTTCTCTAATCCTCCCTAAATCCCTCTGTGTCTGTGTTCGCCATGAATACTTGAGCACTAGTCTAATGAAGTGGTAAATTAATCATTGTCCTTGGCACCGGCAATCCCCCGTGCCCCTAGCCTAAATTCAGAGTTACTCTCAGAAGAGCCTGACTGTTTCCCCTGACCAATCCCATTACACACTGCTAAGAATTACAGCAGAGCCATCTGAGGGAGGTACCACAGGGATGAGCCATTTTTTTTTTCACTACTTTATTTATTTGATGGTAAACCATTTTCCGGAAAGTCATTTTAAAGTTACTTCTTCCATATATATTTCATAGAGAAATGTATTAAAAATCCAGATTCTGTCAGCGCATAAAGGCATCTGAAGCGTCTTGTGCCGGAGGGAGTGAATATTTCAGAGTTGAATTTTAAGTGGCATACAAGAGTATCAGTGCGATTGGAAACCAGTGAGAGAGTATCAAGGGCACTCTGTTTCTCCCGGTGCTCTGTCTGCTGGATGTCTAAGACTGCATTTGACATGACTTTGACTGCATTTGTCTGACTGACTCAGGGAATGATATTGATTCTCAGCTTCAGTTGATTAGATCAACTGCATCTCCCAATACGTCCTCCGTGGTACCTTGCCGCTTCTCGTGTCCTTTGTCTCACATTGTCGATGAGGTTTAGGAATCTGAATTTTAAATCTAGTTTTTGGTGTGACAATTTTTTTTCCCCTTTGGCTTTGTAGAAAATAGTGAAGTTGGAATACTTCCAGACAAACTCTTAATATAAGTTTAAGTGATTTAAATTCACAATTTCACTTTTTAATTTGTTGTAGGGAGAAAATATGCTGGCTGATAAAATTCTCCACTCATCCATTTACTCCCACATTAATATTTACATGATTATTAGAGAGATTTTAGAAACGTATTAAACTGAGGTATGAATAGCATGAGCACTGATATTGTCAGTGGATGTTGATTCAGATTAAGTTTCTTAATTTAGGTACTTTTACTGATTTAGAGCCAGGGTTCTACGCTAAGGTTTTCCCAAGGAGCAGATGTGCTCCTAAATGAAAAAATGAAGGAGCACACAAAGAAATTTTGGAGCGCAGTGAAAAATGTTCAAGTAACAGAGTTTAACAAAGTATTTATTTGTCGACTAAAATCTTATTGTATTTCATCGACTAAAACTAGACTAAAACTAAAACAATTCAGATGACTAAAATATAATAGGTTTAGATCAATTGTAATGCATTAATTTAGAATTTCTCTTAAATTTCCAGATCCCAATTACTCCCGGAGAAAACATCTATTAAGCTGTTAATATGAATGATTTTAAAGTTTGAACATGGAATACAGATACAGATTTAACTACTGTGACTTAAGAAAATATCTTAAAATTAAATAAAAACACTTTTCTTAAAGTAGAATAGTCTTCTTTTCAATGAATGATATTTGCATTATAACTAGCCTACTTGCATACATCATTCTTTATTCTTTCAAGCAGCAGACATATTTATTTGTATGAATTAAATATAATGAATCCTTATTAAAGCTATTAACGAGCAGTGAATGCTTTTCTCTTTTTCTTTTGTTGCTTGATCAATATTAAGGACACATAGCGCATTAGGTTTATTACCCACTGTCACTTTAAGACAGCAGATCCTGTCCAATGACATGCGGATCCAATTGCACTGATGCACATCCGATACACTCAAAACTGTTTAAGACATAGCCAACATAGTTTACGTGAATACTCTCCAAAACGGACATTTCAACATAACGTTGTGTATTTGTCCATTCAGACATGAAAGAGCTCAAATCAGTCCTCGTGTGCTGTAGCTACATGTGCATGGCTGCACGCTTCGGGTCGGGTGTGCGCACAGAAAACCGAACCAAATAGAGCTCTTTTTTTGCGTCGTCACTCTTATTCAGATCTATATGTCTGCTCTATTCATTCTCCCAGATGTTTACATTTTTTAACGTTTTATGATACATGCAGCGCATGTCAACCCGTGTGCCACTGGGTAGATCCGCATGTTACAGTACAAATGTGCGCATCTACCACAAACGCAGGACATCAGTTCTGACTGGATCGCTTGCCAAATCTTCACTATCTAACATTTTTGTCTAGTTTTTATTCATTGACGAAAATTTCAATAGATTTTCGTCATAGTTTTTGTCATTCAAAACTAGTTTTTATTTAGTTATCGTCTCGTTTTCGATTATGGTAGGTTGTAGTTACTCACACATTGTGCTCGTAAATCATTTTTCCAGTTCGCACGTATCGATTTTTAGGGGCATATGCGAGCAAAATGGTCGCACTGTAGAGCCCTGAAAGCAAATCGCTAGATAAATGGAACTCTGGACAAAGAGATCCAGTATGTTACTTGATAGTTGATCTGACGGTCTTCATGAACTTGGTGTATCAACTTTACATAACTCAATTATAGATTTAGATTCAAATATAGATTTATATCAATAGATGTTTCATTTTGTCTCGGGTTGCCATCTTAATATTTTTTTCCATGAAGAAATTATCCACAATTTAGAATAATTGTGTTAAATAATTCATCAAATGATAAAATAAAACAAATTAAAAATAAAGGAATGAATATGCTAAATATGATGTGATCATCGCAACTGGCCCACCTTTACAGGTACTCTGCCCTGCCCCATCTGTGAGCCAGTGGCATCGCGCTCTCTCCTTCTCTCCTCCTTTCAAGCACCGTCCTTCTCCCTGGGCCAGCTCAAAGCTTGGCTACATCTCTCAAGAGTTTGGTGGCTACAGCCGGTCATCAGATGAGCACCACTCTTCCTGGGTGTTTCATCGATTTGAGCCCACAACACCTCGGGAGGGCTCGACAGCAGATCCAGCGTCCTGGATCTAGGCCTGCAGACCACCACCCAACTCTATACCGTTTTTAGTCTTTCAACAGGTTGGCTCTGCCACCGTACCTCCCGCTGTATCCAAATCCAATTAGATGCTGTTTCCGCCTGTTCGGTGACATTGCCTGTCAGACGTTTTCTGACCATCCCTTCAATCCCCAACAGTCCAAGGGTTCTCCAGAGCGACTGTTCAGCAAATCCTCTGCAGCCGACCTTTACTGGTTGATTCCAGGCCTTCCATCCTTTTTTCTGGCTCTTGAGGATAAGGCCTTGATATTCTTTGAACTTGCGATCATGTGCCTCCACCATCCTTTCTTCCTAGGGTACTGTTAACTCTGAGGAACACCTGCTTGGTACCTCTAGACCAGAGGACAATATATGGTCTGAGGCTAGAGTGTGCTATCTCCTCTGGGAATTTGAGCTGCTGCTTCAGGTCTGCCCGCATTTCCCAGTCATTTGCTGAGGCCAGGACCCCTCTGCTCCATCCTACTTCAGTGCTCTCTCCTGTCCGGACAAAATGGATGAAGTGGTACCCGTCAGAAAGTTTTTTAACCTTCTTCCTTGCCTGTTCCACACCATCCGCCAACCGAGACAGGATCTTATGAAGCCACCGGAATTTCCCGTCTGCCAAGCTTGACTGGCATGCTGAAAGGACATGCTCAAGATTGTCTGGCTTTCCACACAGCGTGCAGCTAGGGCTCTCTTACATCCTCCAAATATGGAGGTTTGATGGAGTAGCCGAGACATCGTAGACAGAACCCATCAAGAACTTTATCCGACGTCCTTCCATGGTCCAGATGTCCTGCCACATCAGGGCCCTTTCTTGTACATCCTTCCACCTTGTCCAGCTGCCCTGTTTTTTCATGGCAACAGCCTTGACATGCCGGGTTTCCTCCTCTGCTTTACAGACCTCCCTCTGCACAATGCCGCGCCATTCTTTTGGGCCAGCTTTTTTCCAGCTCGTTCTGGTGGAGCAACCAAGCCCAAGCCTGCCGAGAGCTACTGTCTCAATGATATCAGCATGAGGCAGTCGATCCTCAGCCTCCATCAGTGCTCTGCTGGCTGACCATTTACGACCTGTCCTGACGACAATACCTGCTTGGCGTACTCTTTCATTCTTGCTGTCTCACAGCATCATGGCGTGGCGTGTCTTTGCTGCTTTATACACTGAAGAAACTGGCAGCTGCAGCTTGCTGCCTGTGCTATACAAGCCAATGGAGCAGAAGCTTCTTGGGACGCCCAGCCACCTCCTCAAATAGGTGTTAATCTTCCTCTCCAATCCCACGACAGTAGAGACAGGTACCTCATAAACAAGCAGAGGCCAGAGCAGCCTATGGAGTACCCCGTGTTGGTAACCCCAGGCCTTATACTTGCCGGGTAGGCTGCTCTTCTCTAGGGATGTCATCCAGGTATCTGCTTGGATAATCATCTCCCTCACACTCTGCTTATCATTGAGGTCTGCCCTTTACCATTTCCCCAAGCTCTTCACCGTTGGGATGATGAGTCGCAGCTTATTGGTCGCTGATACAAAACAACCAATCAGCTGTGCTATGTAGATAATGATGTGATCGCTACCAAATTAGCTAGACCTATTAGCCTGCACCATCTAGAGTTTCATGCCAGAACTAGGTAAATATACTAAATATATGATATTTTATTGGGTAGAATTTGAATATTAGAGAGAGAGAGAGAGAGAGAGAGAAAGAGAGTGAGAGAGAGAGACTGTGATATTAAAGGTCCAGTATGTAAGAATGACAGTCGAAATGGTTACTGCAGTCAAATTAAAAATTTCGTAGAGCGTCGTTTCTCCCGTCGTTGCCAGTTTGAGCACACACAACAGGAACGAGTGCAATGGACAATGAAAATTGGCAATGTGCAGTATCACAGACCAAAACAATAACAAACATTCCAGCCTGGAAACACACACTTCAAAGTAAAATAACTGGCTGTTAAAGTGTTTTTCAGAGAAACAAGTATGTGAACTTAGTATGTTTCCTCAATATATATATAAACATATTGTGGCGAAACAGGATGGCCGAGGGACGTGAGAGAACGGCGCGAGGCCGGTGGTGCGATGGCTAATGAGCAACACCTGTGAAGCACACCGGTCTCGCATCTCTCACGGAGGAGCGGAAGCATAAAGGAGGAGCGACGACGTTGATGATCGAGAGAGGAACAGGCCTGTTTTTCAGTTTTTGTATTTGTATTTTATTTTAGCCAGCAGTCGTCCGCGAGGGGCTGCTGGCGGTATTTTGGTTTGTTAGTTTTGTTTTAATAAAGTTTATTTGATTGTTCGCCGGTTCCCGCCCCCTTCTTCCCTGAACATTGTTACACTGGTGCCGAAACCCGGGAAGAGGGAGGAACGCGCTGTCAGAGAGTCCTCGCCGATGTGGGGAATCCGCGGTGCCATCGAGCATGGTGCGCGAGTCGCTGCCGCTCGCCATGGGCCGGAGCCTGCTGCCATCCGCCGAACGAGGGGAGGAGCAGGGAGCGGGGGAGGAGCGGCCACGGACGCTCGAGGCGGTGTGCTGGAGTGAGTTGCCGGTGGGACGGTCGAGCTCGCTGCCGGCCGCCTGGGTATTGGAGGGGCAGCTGCCATCCGGGAGGGAGAGGAGGAGTCGCCGCCGCTCGCCGTGGGCCGGAGCCTGCTGCCGTCCACCAGTGAAGGGGAGGAGCAGGGAGCGGGGGACTCCTGCCGTCTGCCCAAGGCACCCGAGGAGCCGTTGCCGTCCACCGGGCAGCGGAGGAGCGTCGAGCCGTCCACCAGGGCTATCCAGCGTCACCGCCAGGCACCGCGGAGGAGAACGCCTAGCTGGTGGGGGACCAGATGGCAGCGCGTTGTGGGAACCAGACCAAGTTTATTTTTATTTTTTTTCCTCTCTCCCCTCTCTCGATCTGTCGCTCCTCATGCTTCCGTCTCCGTTTTCTCTCGGTTTGTCTGTCCATACTCCCCAGGGATCGCCGCCGCCGCCGGGGGGGGGGGGGGGGGGGGGGGGAGTAGGCACAGGCTCGTGGGTACCCCCCGGCCTGTGAGGGGCGATGGGGGTATGAGGCGAACAGGACGGCCGAGGGACGTGAGAGAACGGCGCGAGGCCGGTGGTGCGATTGCTAATGAGCAACACCTGTGAAGCACATCGGTCTCGCATCTCTCACGGAGGAGCGGAAGCATAAAGGAGGAGCGACGACGTTGATGATCGAGAGAGGAACAGGCCTGTGTTTTAGTTTTTGTATTTTATTTTACCCAGCAGTCGTCCGCGAGGGGCTGCTGGCAGTTCGTTATGTTTATTTTCGGTAGCCAGCAGTCGTCCGCGAGGGGCTGCTGGCGGTATTTTGGTTTGTTTGTTTTGTTTTAATAAAGTTTATTTGATTGTTCGCCGGTTCCCACCTCCTTCTTCCCTGAACATTGTTACACATATTATGGTATTTTTATGCTTTAGTAGAGTGAAAAAGTTACATAGAGCACCTTTAAGAAAAATATTAGATTGGAAAATTATTTCACATTACAGCTCATGTGTACATACACTGTTAAAAGTTTGTACATTCTTTGATATCAGCATTTGAGAACCTCTCTCTCTGAGTTTCATTCTACTCCTGAAAAAAATAAAATAATGGTGTATTAATTAATATGCATGGCATGACAAAGTGACATTAGTGACATCAAACAAGTGTTTTATTATAGAGTTGATTAGAGCTAAAGCAATGCAGATATACACACAGAGGCAGCTGTTCCTTAAACATAGGACCCCATTAAAGTGCAAATCATGACTAGAACAAGGAGATTAAACGTATAAATCTAAGAGAGAGAGAGTTTTGGATTAGCTTTTTTTTTATTTTAAGGATAGGATTGCTTTCCGGTGGCACAGTGCAAAAAATATAATTGTTTAATACACATCTTTGATAATGAGCTAACTAGACTGCAGGTAGGATACAGCTCAGTCACTTCAGTCAGTCACTTGAGTTCCTGGAAGCTTAGTTAAAAAAAACAAAAACAAAAAAAAATTCAGACCAGAGAGAAGCCTGCAGTACTCCTCTGTCTTCTCCAGCATGCCACATCTATACAGCTTAAACCTTCTAATACTCAGCTCAACATGCATCTGTGTGTGCCGAAGATAATTATGTTTTCTAAAGCAGAATAGCATGTGTATGTGTGTTTATGTGCGTATGGATAATAACAGCATGCTCTAGAAGAGAATTTGTGTGTGTGTGTGTTTGTTGATGATAATGATATGTTCTAGAGCAGGAATTACTTTGCATGCGTGGCGTGCTGAATAAGACAGCTTAGCCCTGTTTGTTTCTTCCTGTGTAACAGGAATCATCGCTGCAGGTGCCAAGACTCATCAAACACAGCCGTCAACATCTGTTCCCTGCAAAGTCATCACTTATGAGACTTTTACAGTCTCTGGGCCAAACGTGATACACAGGGCATTTGCATAGCACCCCACTGAGAGAACAACTGCAGAGAAAGAAGCATATATACTTATGCGAGCACTCAGAGAGTATGAAGATATTGGAATTAATAGAATGCTAATGGAAGAGCTCTGTGGATGAGACCATATATTGGTCTGTTAAAAAATACAGACCCAAAACAGCAGGGAAATATTTTAACGACTCATCCTGCACTCATGGCATCCAAATGCTCTAGGAAAATGTCCCTTCCCTAATGCCACCTGTCACCAAATAGAAATAGCAGGTAGCAAATAATCATGATTCACAGCTGTGGTGCTAGCGAAAAGCTTTTGGATATTAAAAATGTCCTGCTCAGTGTTGTTTTAATGGGAAATATTGACACATGGAAACAGACAGGTTTTTTTTTTCACCCTAAATGAAAATTGTCATAATTGAATATTCCCCATGTAATTCTAAATCCATAAATTTTTCCATATGATTTAAGCGGTTACATCCAAGTCTTCTGAAGAGATATAATCGCTTTAAGATTAATATATTTAATTTAGGCTTTTATATACATTTAAACATTGATCAATGCAGATACACAGAGCACATCTAATTTGGTAAACATCAGCTCAAATGTGCTTGCTTGTGGAGATGAATAGAACAACAGGGGCAAATGATGACAGAATTTAATTTTTGGGGGGATTCCATAGTGATTTCATTCATAGGTTTTCATTAACTAAATTTAATTTATTATATATAAATATAAAATGTTGTGTTTGGCTTGCTCCTCAGGCGGTGGCCATGTTCACAGAACTGATTCGAGAGAACTTCAGGAGCAGCAAATTGAAGCAATGCTTGATTCCACCACTAGGGGAGCTGCTGTATCTCATTGCTACACAGGTAAAAAACAAATGGTGCCAATAACAAAATAGCATATGGACATTTCTTTACTTGTGGGTATTTTTCAAACTGTGTTGTCTGTAAAAAAGCAGTTGCAAATTATTTTTTTTAATTAAATTATAACATTTATTTTACTTCTAGCTAATATATAAATATACTTGTGCTGTCAAAGATTAAAATATTTAATCGTGATTAATCGTTATTAATCAAACATTTTTATCTATTCTAAATATCTCTTGATTTTTTTTTTGTCCCATTATTTCTTTTTCTCATTTTAATGCTCTTATCAACATGGAAAAGTGGATCGGATTGCTTTGTGCAAATGTTTTTTTTTATTAAAAAATAACATTGGCATATACTGTGTTCAATTTCACACTAACATTCTCACTTGGAGCAAATCATTTCTCACACAATGTATTACTGTCCATCAATAAAAGAGTGAAAGAAATACTGACGAGGTCCTGATATTGACGAGGAGGCGGAGAATGCGCATCAGCTGTGTGTGTGTTTGGCTATCAAGTGGTATTTCAGACTGGAAGTGCTGCGATGATAATAGCTCAGTTCACAACGACAAAACACACAGTTCACTTTGGTCTTGTCAATGGAACCATTTGGCCACTTTTTAAAAGTAAACTTTCCATTCAGAATCTCATTGGCATCCATTTCGGCGTCTCGCGCTCGTCATCCACTCAAAACGTAACGTTAACCCAACCTTCTAGGCTACTCTTTGGCCATTGTCACGACTCATTGTCTTGATCACCTTTCTTTCCCATTCTGACATTCAGTTTGGAGTTCAGTTGAACACCAACTGAAATATTTCAGGTCTTTTATTGTTTTAATACTGATGATTTTGGCATACAGCTCATGAAAACCCAAAATTCCTGTCTCAAAAAATTAACATATTTCATCCGACCAATAAAAGAAGTGTTTTTAATACAAAAAAGGCAACCTTCAAATAATTATGTTCAGTTATGCACTCAATACTTGGTCGGGAATCCTTTTGCAGAAATGACTGCTTCAATGCGGCGTGGGACGGAGGCAATCAGCCTGTGGCACTGCTGAGGTGTTATGGAGGCCCAGGATGCTTCGACAGCGGCCTTAAGCTCATCCAGAGTGTTGGGTCTTGTGTCTCTCAACTTTCTCTTCACAATATCCCACAGATTCTCTATGGGGTTCAGGTCAGGAGAGTTGGCAGGCCAATTGAGCACAGTAATACCATGGTCAGTAAACCATTTACCAGTGGTTTTGGCACTGTGAGCAGGTGCAAGGTCGTGCTGAAAAATGAAATCGTCATCTCCATAAAGCTTTTCAGCAGGTGGAAGCATGAAGTGCTCCAAAATCTCCTGATAGCTAGCTGCATTGACCCTGCCCTTGATAAAACACAGTGGACCAACACCAGCAGCTGACATGGCACCCCAGACCATCACTGACTGTGGGTACTTGACACTGGACTTCAGGCATTTTGGCATTTCCTTCTCCCCAGTTTTCCTCCAGACTCTGGCACCTTGATTTCCGAATGACATACAACCACTGAGCAACAGTCCAGTGCTGCTTCTCTGTAGCCCAGGTCAGGCGCTTCTGCTGTTTCTGGTTCAAAAGTGGCTTGACCTGGGGAATGCGGCACCTGTAGCCCATTTCCTGCACACGCCTGTGCACGGTGGCTCTGGATGTTTCTACTCCAGACTCAGTCCACTGCTTCCGCAGGTCCCCCAAGGTCTGGAATCGGTCCTTCTCCACAATCTTCCTCAGGGTCCGGTCACCTCTTCTCGTTGTGTAGCGTTTTTTGCCACACTTTTTCCTTCCCACAGACTTCCCACTGAGGTGCCTTGATACAGCACTCTGGGAACAGCCTATTTGTTCAGAAATTTCTTTCTGTGTCTTACCCTCTTGCTTGAGGGTGTCAATGATGGCCTTCTGGACGGCATTCAGGTCGGCAGTCTTACCCATGATTGCGGTTTTGAGTAATGAAACAGGCTGGGAGTTTTTAAAAGCCTCAGGAATCTTTTGCAGGTGTTTAGAGTTAATTAGTTGATTCAGATGATTAGGTTAATAGCTCGTTTAGAGAACCTTTTCATGATATGCTAATTTTTTGAGACAGGAATTTTGGGTTTTCATGAGCTGTATGCCAAAATCATCAGTATTAAAACAATAAAACACCTGAAATATTTCAGTTGGTGTGCAATGAATCTAAAATATCTGAAAGTTTAATTTTTATCATTACATTATGGAAAATAATGAACTTTATCACAATAAGATCATTTTTTGAGAAGGACCTGTATATATATATGTGCATATATATGTATATATATATATATATACTACTATATGATATAAAATAAAAAATCCCCTGGACAAAAAAGTTCCTCCAATTAAATAATCATCTATAATTCACATATCATATCAGTATTCACATGGGTTCAATTAGAGAGGTAATTATTGATCAGTGCACAACTTCCTCTTTGACTTCTTGGGGGACTAGCCACTCGATTGCGATCCCAAGAATGACTCCGTATGTTCAATGGCCTGAAATTTCATACAGCTCAATTTGCTTCTCATAAATGTCTTACAGGCAATATTTTCCCTCTGAGTATTCCATGACATTTAAAAAGCTCCCTTATGAGGAGAGTTTCACACAACCTCTCAGACCTCATTAACCTCAACATGGGAACCACCTCATAACCGATGCAGTCTGGTGCATCATGCGTAACCTTTAACATCATTTTAGTACAGTAAAGATCACTGCTGAAAACTGTGGGTAAAAATTTACCCATGTTACCTCTAGTATTTGCCATGGTAACACTGCATTTGCCAGCTAAAACACAATGCTTTGATGAAAGTCAGTATTGGGGGATTTTTAGCATCACACATTTTCAGAAGCCTGTGAATGAGGTCTAAAGGTGTAATGAAGCACAGCCTCTGGAGTCCATAAACGGCTCATCACAGCATCATTTTACCTCATTACAGCTAGTGTGATGAGATGGCCTGTTTTCCCCAAATTTGTCCTGTGTTGTAGACATCTTGTCATCTTAATCTGATCGCTGTATTGATCGCTGTAAGGGACTCGAGGTTAGCTGATAACATGCTTTGTTGGGCTTATTTAGTTGTGTATCTCCTGTACGGTTGTGTTTTTCAGGGTCACGCAGTACAACCGCACACGCAACTTTTATTGATCATATTAGCTCTGAGCTCAGGGGGAGGGAGAGGGACACTATGGCCTTGATTGGCTTTATCTAATGACTTTTCTCTACTCCTCAGTTCTAATGTTATGTGAGCAATTGGTGTGTTGACGCCTTGAATTTCAATAGCATTCCAGGTGAAAAACTATGGCTGTACTCTCTATGACAATGAATGGGAGTGATACTAGATAAGCCATGAAAGCATACACACACTCACTATTTCAGCATTCTTCAGTAAAACACAATTGTAATGTATTTGTTCTTTAACATTAAGAAAAAAAAATACCCTCAGTTTCACTAATAATAGTAAAAAAAAAAAAAAAAAAGGTCTTAGACCTTAGAAGGTCTTTCTTAGACCTTGTTTTTCTAAGCCATTTTTGCAATTTGCAAAATTGCCTGTTGACCAACTGGTCCTAATGTGGACGGGAAAACCATTTATCGACAAATTAGAAATACCATCTATATTTTGTAAACATTTAAAATAGAAAACAGAAAAAGACTAGCACACCAAGTAAGGGTGGGACAATTTTATTTTACCATATGATAAAAAAAAAAAAAAATCACGATAACTATACATCACAAAATAGTTGTTTTTATTTTTTTTGTTTTTAAAATGAGAACAAAGCAAATTACAAACAATACGACTAATACAGTAGAACAAAGATACAAAGCGATTCCAAGAGGGTCCTCACACCATCTGTGCTCGGACCCTAATAATAAAATGTTTAAAACAATACTGCATAGTCTTCATTGTATGAATTAAATATGAACTGATTCTTATTAAATATACAAAGGTTAAGAGCATTGAGTGATTTTTTTTTTCTTACTCTTTTGTTTGATTAACATTAATGACACAGACTGCGGCAGGTTTATTAGGCTGCTGTCACTTTAAAACTGAATGGACTGATCAATGTACAGAAAAGCGTCCTATTTTTACACAACTGTTAACGTTCACTTAAGACATAGAGACTGTTTATGTGAATACTCCACATGATATTATATTTGTGTATACATATTTGATAATACATAATTGTGTATTTCACCATTCAAATGCAATAAGCTGCAAAAGAGAACTGAAAGAGTGGCGGCTTTTTTCATGGCTTATTGGGCTTTGTCATTCTTTTTAACATCATGCACATCCCTCTCTTTATTATATCTTTCATCCATTTTTCTTTATCACTCTATAGTGTTATTAACTTTAAGTAGTTCTGTGCTATGTGGGTGTATTTGCATGCCGGATTATAAATGGTAGTAAAATCTCTTTATATTGTCGCCGGTACAATATAGAAGAGATTAAATATATTAAAATCAGATAACTAAATGTTTTTTTGTTTTTTTTTGGTAAAATAACTTTTGAATTAGTTCACATTGATAACGTAACAATAAAAATATTTATTTAAAATAAATATTTGCAAACATTATTTTTTATTTCAAAATTTTCACATTTTTAATAGTTTATGCAAAAACGCATGTAAAGGATAATTCCAGTATTTAGCACTTTGAGTCTATTTTGTAGTTTGTTTTGGATGAACTAGAGTGGTGGACAGAAATTTTGACGATGGGTCCTGTCTCGACTTTTTGACTCTTTTAGAATCGCCTCTGAGCGCTTCAGAGTGGCTGTCTACCGGCATGCACAAACATGTTCTTAAAACAACCCTTAACGTTCGTTTCACAGTCAAAACTGTGCAACTCACCGAGTGGTTAGTGGTGTTCGTTGATGTTCCAAAATTAGTGTAGCGAAATACAGTTTCTGTCGTGTTTTATTTGGCATTTTGTAAAATCGCATTGATTTCTGTTGGAGGACTCATTGCTCGCTGGTATTACTGCGCTACGGAAACGGAAAAGGGGTCTGTTTACATTTTGGTTGTAGACTTTTCGCTCTTTTCGAGACCTTTTTTTTACTGTCTATGCGCTAGACACCGTGTTCCGTACAGCATCCTTGTACGGCAAAGTGGTTGTCGCCATCAAGTGGTCGGGAGTGTGCTAACGCTTCAGACTCAAAATATCGAGCAGAAGTTTATAGGCGGTTGTGAGGTGTCTGAAAAAAATAGTTCCACTATAGAAAATAACACTGATTGAATTACATACATAGCGCCGATATATTTGTTTTTAATCATCAACGAACACCACTAACCACTCAGTGAGTGTTTTAAGGACATGTTTGTGCATGCCGTTAGACAGCCACTGAAGCGGCCAGAGGCGATTCTAAAAGAGTCAAAAAGTCGAGACAGGACCCATCGAAAAAATGTCTGTGTCCACCACTCCAGTTCATCCAAAACAAACTAGACAATAGACTCAAAGTGCTAAATTCCGGAATTATCCTTTAATGTTTGTTTGCTCATCACATTCAGTTATGAATTACATGGATGACGGAAATTATAGTTTACTTTCAATACACAATGGCGAAATTATACAAAAAAGTCTAGTAGTCTAGTCTAGTCTAGCCGGTCGTTTAACATTTCAGTTGTCAAACTGTAATATTACACGTTTAGTTACTTTCTTTGTAATCTTTCACCGTTAAAACTGAGGCGTTGTGCTGTAAAGTTCAGATTCCATCAAGACCTCTTAGGCAGACCAGGTAACAAATGCAACTTTAAAACATTTTGTCATCCCCACAAACAAATTGGTGCACAATGGATTGCAGAAGAGCAGCATCAAGAATTTCAAATGTGGTGGTTATGGCCCTTGGATATTTTATTGTCTAATTCAATGAAATTTATACATTCTTAGGTTTGGCTTATATAATAACAATTTATATTTTTATAAAACTGAAAATATAATAATAATAATAATAATAATACTAAGAATAAAACATATATATTATTTATCAGAAGTCCATGTTAATCTTCTCTTCAGTAACCTGCAGTGTACATAAAGAGGCCAGTGAGTTGGTGCTATTTTTCATGGAATGATTCCTGCCTCCAAATTTATTGTCAGCCACTGGGGGGTAGAGTTTTCCCCATTTTCTGCTGCTATCCCATGGCAATCAATTTTAATGGCCCTGTAAAGAGTTTGAAAAGTTCTCTGTTAGAACAAGAAGACCATTGATGTACTCACTAATGGGTATCAGTTTATTGCATTAGGTCCTTCCAAATTTAAAGGGTGTAAAATCTTATTGACTACAGAAGTGTTAAATTGACTGTAAAATGTTTTATTGCACAAACTGCGACAAAATGCCTGGTACTGTAAATGCAGCCTTGAGCTCATGTATGCTTTTTAGAATGCAAAATTATTTAAAAATCGTTCAAATAAAATATTGAAGTCTGCAGATTATTAAGGTTTGAAGATACAACACTAAATTAACTCTTTGACAGTTTTACTTTCTGACTCATATTAATTTAGCCGTTCACACCTAACCACTTACGGTTTACTTAATTGTGCATTTTAATAACCTTCAGCTAATTTATGTGGAAGTTATTTGTTTTGAATTGTAAAGCTGTTTACACTCATGAATTTTAATTTGAGAGAGGAGAGTTTAGATGGTTTTCGTTGTGTTAAATGTCTACCGTATATAAATGTAATCTTTTTTCCTTTCAAATTTATAACAGCCTACTGCACACAGCATAATGCAGCTACATCCAAATCAGGCCTTGACTTGTACGAAGATCTTCTGAGACTCAGGAGCTGCTGTTGATGTTGACGATCAGTCTCAGCGCTGTGCTGAACGCAAGCATTAGAAGTTAAATGAGAGCGGGATGTTACTTCGCAGCATTCTCCGCTTCTCCCTCTAATTGACACGATCATTGCTTCTCACTTGAGCTGTGTTTCCTGTAAATGCCTGAGCCTGGCGTCTTGTTTACCGTCGCAGGACTTTATTTATTTAGCCTCATTATGATGGTGGCTGCATTTTACTGCTTTTAATTGTTCTCCCAATGAGTCTCTGTACTAGTTGTCTCTCTCTCTCGCTCACACACACACATACTCTCTTTCCTTCCCCTGCAGGAAGAGAAGAAAGAGCGCCCAGGAGGATTGTGGGTCGTTCCTGCTGCCGCCTACACCGTGTTAATGAGGTGCCTTCGGGAAGGGGTAAGACTGCTACACTGTCCTCACAGAGTGTGTGTAAGTGTGCACACTAGTGTGTGCGTGAATATGTGCGCATGGGGGCGGGGGGGATCTGTCTGATAACCAACCTCCCCCAGCCTTTATTGGCATTATTCGCATGCCGCGAGTCAAGGGCGCTCAACGGTTGTTCGTCAGTCAGTCCTGTCACACAAAAACACTCACTCACCTGCAGCAGAAATGCTCACGTAACCGCACCTCCGGTCGTCTCAGTAGCAATTAACCACGCTGGCCTGCATTGTTTGAGAATGGAACCATCTGCATGGAGACAGACATCAAACTGATCATCTCCAGTCTGAACAGACTGTGTTTATTGTGAGTGCTGAGAGCTTCTCTTCCACAGGGGACCAAGCACCATACAGACTCCCTCATTATTCCTTTATTAGCAGGGGAAGATCTGCCATTAAGAAGACAGTTTAGGAGTTACAGCTTGTGTTGCCGACAACCCCTGGTCTGCAGCATTGAAATAAAGTATCATTTGGAAGGAAAAAGTTGGGAGTGAAAGTTTGTCTAGCTGTTCTGGCGCTTCTTCAGCTACTGTTGTTTTCTGGCTGGTCAGCTGCCAACGTTTGGCAAAAGTTTTGCCCTCCAGTGAATGTGCCCAATTTTAGCCCTCTTCTCCAACCTGCTTAGGCAGCATTTGAGGGATTTTTTTTTCTCTTTTTTTTTTGTCTCATCACTTTTTGGTCAAATTTAGATTCTCAGCTGCTTGAAGTAGTTTTTCCTGGAGTTCATCTCATTCCATTGAACTTTCAAGGTCGATTTCAAATTTGTGTTTCAGATTTGATGGCCTGTAATGATCAACAGCTGCTGACTGTTTCACTTTCATTAAAAACATCTCGTGTTTTTGATGGATCAGCAACTTTCTAAACTTCACAAGCAGTTCTTGTTTCTACAGAACACCCCATTGACTGTCTGATGTAAATTGCATGCAAAAATGGTGGCCATCAGATTATACCCCTGTCAGTATGTTGGTGTCTGTCAGAGCTTGTTTTGCTGAATCGTAAATAGAATTGTTTGATAAGTGACGTGCTATAATCTGGTGACTGTCGCCATTTTGTCTTAGTCTGTTGGTGCAGTGTGAATTGGCCTTTAGTATTACTAAAGTCGTCTGGACACACACACACACACACACACACACACACACACACACACACACACACACACACACACACACACACACACTAATTTGTGTATATATGTATACGTGTTTCAGACCACATGCACAAACAGTCTTGTATATACCCAACTTTATTAATTTGATTATGAAATTGTTTTAAAAAAAATGTAATACACTATTTAAACGTATACATTTTTGATATATAGCGATATACAGTGGCAGAATGTATTTAGACACATAATCCACACCTGAAAATCTCTGCATTATATAAAAAAATATCAAACCAAGAAGCATGTATTTTACAGAAATGTGGCATGGCACTTTAAGCAAAATATCACACAAAAAAAAAAGCTTTCGAAGTTTAGACATTATTGTTCAAAATTAAGTTATTTGGACACACTATGGATCAAACTTTATGCACATTTTTCATAGTTAAATTTGATGAACTGTGGTTACTGTGTAAAAGTCTAAAGTAAATGTCCAAATACATTTATGACAACTGTATGCAATTATTTGTATAAAAAAGGTTGACAAAACAATTTTAATATTATATGATAATATAATATATGATATTGTCCATTTATCGGCTGTCAAACATAACATGAAAATATTTATCAGCATCAATCCAAATGTCAATATCAGTGCAACAACCCCTAACAAACCTTATTAAGCAGAGAAACAGAGGGTGCGTCCCAATTTCGTCTACTTGTGTACCATCTGTGCCATTTTGTAGCGTAAATAGTGCGACAGTGTGTATGAATAGTTTCAGTGTGAACACACTGAAAATTCACACTGTATAAAACTGTAACTGTATAAAATTCATACACTATGTACTTATGTACTTAACCGTGTAGTGTTTACGTCTAAGTTCATAGTGTATAGTGTAATTTGGGACACAACTAGAGAGAAAAGAAGCCCGGGAGAGAAAGAAAAATGCACTTCTATTCTAAGATACAAAGCTTATAAGCAAATCTAGTTCCTCGCAGTAATAAGCTCATAGCAGTAATAAGCTCAGTAATCAGAGAGAGAGAGAGCTGGCCCTCCAGCACTGTTACTCCCTCGCTCTCTCTTCTCTCTTCCCAGCAGCACTGCCACCAGGCTGTGCAGTTGATCACTCTCTCTAAAGCAGGTCTAGACTGACAGCGACACGATTGGAGCCGAGGCAACAGCCAGAAGCCGGTGACTTCCCGACGCTGCCTTGCTAATTACACCCCGCAAACATTAACGGCACATCTTCTGGAAAGCCATGAAAGAAACGGGGGTTAATTCAATTCTGCCAATTCCCCAACATTAGCGTCGTGCGAGTACGGTAATAAATCCATGTGTGAGGCTTATGTAGGCAGTAATTGTAATGCCTCGCTGTGCTGACCTGTTTGACAACCTCTGCTGATTCAGAGAGAAATGAGCTCAGGAAACAAGACATCAGACAGGGAGGGAGAGAGAGAGAGAGAGAGAGAGAGAGAGAGAGAGAGAGAGGAAGGGATAGGGAATTAGAGGGAGAGAAGGAGAAAAAAGGCCAGGAGGTGATGATGGGAGAAGGTTGGGGGAGGGTACGAAGTGCATAACACACACTAAGAAGATGAGAGTAACAGAGCTAGCCAGAGAATATTGTGTGCTCAATCGAGAGTGAGAGTGCTCTTAATTCAGAAAGACAGCCAGAGCAGCATGCAGACAGGTTTTCAGGTCAGACTGCAGCTGGAAGAGCCGTGCGCGATAGTGTGTGTGTGTGTGTGTGTGTGTGTGTGTGTGTGTGTGTGCGCGATTCCGTGTGCATGGATGATGAAAGGGTTGTGCTCACTGTAAGTGGCGTGTAGCAGAGCCTTGGGCTGCAACTGGGCATCACACTACTCTTCCATTAAATATTTATTACACACACACACATACTGTGCATATTCCATCCCCTCCCTATTAGCTCTGCCTGTAGTGCCTCTCTATAGAGCGCACTGACCCATCTGTGACTCTGAATATCTATGATGCAGTTTATACCAATGTGTTTTTGCCTCTGATCTCCGCTCCGTAATCAAACACACTCAACGGCTCCACACACACCCCGTCTTTGCGTTGAGGTGCAAAGACGCAATGCTGAATCGGTCACAAACAACCATTCAATATGCATCACCCTGGGGACCGTCATCATGGAGCGTGTTGATCATGAAGGTACCGAGGGCTTATCAATGTGAAATGTCAGTGGTGTTTGGCCATGTGACCCATATTTTCCCATCGTCATTAAGCCTCAAATTTTTAGGCATTTGAACCAAGCAAATTTATTTCTCAAAAATGGTTGAGGCACCAAAGTACCGTCCCACTTTACTTAAAGTGGTCATATGATCCCATTTTTGTACACGTTAATATGAATCTTTAGGGTCTAAATTAAAACTTTGTAATATACTTTTATAAAAAATTCTCATTAGTATTGAAAGAAAACACTCATTTTACCTGGTCAAAAACAGCTCTGTTTTCAGCACGCCGTTTCAGTGCATATGCCTTTAAATGATAATGAGCTTTGCTCACTCCGCCCGTCTGTTCTTTGGGGTGTTTTGACACAACACACGTGGAGTGTTGCCTTGACAACAGTTGAGGGTATATTTTGGAACAAGAATGGACACATTTGTGCAACCATACCAATTTGAACCAGAGTCGGACCCGGAACAAGATGCCGGCCCAAAGAAGGTCGACAATTAAGGCTCGAACAGGACGTTTCTGAATGGTTGGTTAACGTATTTTGCCGGGATTGTGTTACCATTCATCTTCATGCAGTTATAACTGTTTTTTTTACATTACTTCTTAATCAGTAACAGACAAGTAAACCAGTTGTAAGTTGTTGTATAACCAGGTGCAACAGGTGTTACCACGTTAACTTTAACCCCTGCGTACACAGTTTTTAATAACACATTAACCATAATGCGTTGTTCATTATAAACGTGGGATTATGAATTATATTGAGAACGTCGTAACGTTACATAGAAACCATGTCGTAATATACCCTGAGTGTGAACATTAGCCGCATTCATCGTGAAGCGTGCAAGCGATTTGCAAAGATTAATATTTAAAGGTTAATAAAACGTTACACTCACTTCTTCAGGAGGTGCAGCAGGAACATGAATAGTTGGTACCGATTCTTTTTTCAGGAGCAGCTTCTTAGCAAAACCAGATTTACACTGACCCTCGTTTATAAAGCAGTCTGGTGAGAAATGATTAGCGCAAACATAAAAGCATTTACGTTGATCGTTGGGAATATTCCCTTCAAAAATAAAACTCAGCCACTGTGTTTTCAGTGGTTCGAATTTAGGAACATTAAAATGACCGCTGTGTTCCTTATTACACGCAAGAACAGAACACCACATTCGCTTAGACGCCATTCTGCTCCAGTGTATCAACAATGGCGGACTACGATGACAGCTCGCTCAGGTCGGGTCTGTGTTAAAACGCTGCTGTCAATCATCAATCGTGGGGGGGGGGCGTCCGATCTAGTGACGTCACAAGATCGAACGGCTCAATTTGAGGCAGG
Organism: Meda fulgida; assembly: GCA_030578275.1. Classification (NCBI taxonomy): domain Eukaryota; kingdom Metazoa; phylum Chordata; class Actinopteri; order Cypriniformes; family Leuciscidae; genus Meda; species Meda fulgida. The sequence continues at coordinate 24,708,460 of CM060631.1, read as the reverse complement.
GGAAAACAAGGAGATTTAAAACAAAAAACACTGGATGAATTTTTATCATTATATGATGGTTGTGTACAGGCACTGCCAACACACATTTCAGTACAATCAACTTGTAAAAGTGCATGTACCATTATATGACCCCTTTAACATAGACACAAATTATAAAACTAACACTGATGAACAAACAGTAAGTTGGTATGAGCAACCACAGTCATTAAAAAAACAGAAAATGGCACACACTGAAAATAAAGTGGTATGTTGGGTTAAGGTTATGGAAACTACAGTTACTACGGGAACTACACAATACTAACATGAACTTAATTAACATGAACACTGATCCTAATGAATAGAATGAACAGCATGTAAATCTTCGGGGGCGATATTGGAGACAGTCGCATTTGTCCCACCAAAAAATGATACCGCGGAGGAGAAAAATATTTGATTTTGAAATCTTTAACTTGCATGCTTTTATTTTGAAAGCGCAATGCAGCGTCTTGTCACCGGCCGCCCCCTCAACGGCTCTCAAATTATTGAGTGCAGGACTGTACAGTGCTATCCAACTTTTATTCGTGACAGAAAACTACATAGGAATTTATATTTATCATTTCGTTACATCCATTGTAATGTCTTTTTCGTTTACCTTTACCTTCACACACCAGTTAGTGAAAATATGGAAGGATATCACACTCGAGAAAAAAACAAGTTATGTTATGTTACAATTCTTGATGCTGTTTTTGCCTTTCACCTTAACCTTTGCATGTATCTGTCTGTGTTCATTGAGGCGTAAGATACAACTAAGAAAATACTATTTATTTTTAATTTGAATTCAAATTTCGATCAATATATGTCATTTATTAATCTACAAAACTGGATGAGCCTGCAATTAAAGAATTGATTTGATATTTATCAGTTAATTACTGCCATTCAAAATGTGTTTTCTTTATACTTTATTTTACTATAAAATTACATTTGTAACTTAATAAAAAGATAGTTGGTGAATGTTTTGCAGTGTAGTTATTTTATGACATATTTGTCATATTGTTCAAATGGAAAATTTAAATTTTAACTGATCTGTCTGGTTTCCGATATGGAACTCCAAAATGCACATAAATTCTAAAAATGCGCATAAACTCAATTAAGTCCGATATATATACATATATATATATATATATATATATATATATATATATATATATATATATATATATATATATATATATATCCGATAAGAAAACGTGCGCATAAACTAACATGGAAATACATTTACTAAATAAATTCCTCGATGCGAATCAAAAAAAGTCATGTGACTCTGTGATGGGACGACATAACTGGACTAACCAGCAGACCTATCTCATTGCACAGCATCTGAAATTTTGTTTAGGTTGTTCTGAAATGTCTGCACAAAGTGGTACATTATAATTTGAACTTTATTTAAAGTCTTACATGACTGTGTTCCCAAACAGCAGCATCCACCTCCTAACGCAAGATAACATCATTGCTAAATGATTATATACAGTGGCATCTCCTAGTGCAGAAACTTCCATTTTTCTTAGTGATATTTAGCAGCAGTTTATCAAGTGACGGCTTTGTTCTCTTCGACTCACTGGATGGAAACTGCATTTGCTTTATTTGCAAATGTTGCATGTGATATTCCAATTTTGCACATAGGTTAAATTTACAACTTTGGATGGAAACGTGTTAAACATGTAATGTAATTACAAATTGAAAAAAAAAAGTCCACGATAAAAAAAAAAATGCTGGTTTAATTTTTTTTGAAGAAAAACAACAGCAAACAATTAATCATTAATTGTCACAATCACATCGTAATCATTGTTATTTTGTATTATTTGATTTTTGTTATAAGCAATTATATAATATAATGTATTAAATTAATTATAAATTCATAAATATTACGTTTTTGAGGGGGTGCACCACAACATATTTTACAACCTGTAATGGCTTGTACATATATTAACCATGACAAAAGTTTACGGAGGTCTTTTTGAGTCCTTTCTGTGATATAGTTGATACATTTTAACAGGACTTCATGAATTTCAATTATTAGCAATCAATTAAAGGTCCCATATTGTACAACTTTCTGAAGTTTTATTTTAGGTTTTGATGACCTTAAGAATATATATTTGTGGTATAAGTACCAAAATCTCAATAGATTTTTTTACAGCTCCTTTCTCAGGAGCTCTGCCAAGAACAGGTCGATTCTGGCCTGTCTACTTCATATTCATGAGCCTCTCTTCTGATTGGCCTCTTGTTTTCTGAGTGTCCCACCATTGGTGAGGGTGGTGACTGAAGGCGGTGACTGAGTAGTTCTGACATCACATTTATAAGGAAGTCACAATAGCTTGTGAAAAAGCACAGCTACTTTATGCAGTCTGTGTGCATTTGTCTGTGGATCGACTGTTTTTAAAACTTATATGGAAGTTTCATAGCCCCTAGACCTCAGTTATCATGAAAAAAAGCTAGGAAATGTCAGTTTTGACAATATGGGACCATTAAGCATTTTTGTAAAATTATTATGTTCACTTTTTTTTTTTTCTTAGAAAAATGTAGTAAAAGTCATTTATAGAAGCAATGTGTTGTGAATACTGTTCCATGTCGACTTTGAGCATCTTCCATAGTCTTCCTAGTCTTGACCAGCTCTGGTTTTGGATATGGAGAGACCACAGTAGCTGGCATAAAAGAATGTTTATGTCTGGGACTGAATGGATTGATGCTTACAGAGAGAGAGAGAGAGAGAAAGAGATCACACTAATGAAAGGCCTGCCTGGCTCAGGCAATTTACATAGTCCTTTATTTAGGACCAGGTGTGCTGCTCCTTCAAACAGACACTCGTGTTGTTAGAAGGAGCCACACAGAGATGACCTCTGTAAGCTTTATGTAATCTCTGTCGATAACAAACACACACATAGAAATCCAAAATGGGCTTGAATAAGTGTATTTATCTGTAGAAAACACCTGTACTCCATTATTAAATATGTTCATTATTATTATTTTTTTTATTATTAAATAAGCCCAATCAGCATAATTTAACATAAATGCAGTCCTTTAATTGTTTCCCAGATGGTCGCAAAATATCAGTGACACTAAGGGCTGAAATGACTATAAGTGGTGGTGCTTTGCCACGACAATCATCACAATTACGATTGCTTGCCCTACGTTCACACCGCCGCCACGAGAGCGGCAAAATTCGCTCTCGCCGCCCTGCCAGCGACGCCATGGAAAGATTCGTGGACTCTCTGATGCTCTGACGTAGATCGAATGCTTGGTCTTTATTTAAAGGGGCCGCAAAGCAAACAAGCATGTCGATAGTTATTTTTGCAGAAAATTGATCAATGGAAAGAACTTAACAATTATAGTGACATGTTTGCTAATGAAATAAACCAATTAAAAGCATTTTGTGTGGATTTTGTGTTCATGGTTAAGTGCTATTCTAATTTGCATTCCTGCTGAAAAAGCGTTCTAGTGCGAAAATCTTGCCTATAGATAGTATTGCGCGCCTTCTTATCAAATTCAAATGATCATCCTATCCTCTATTTTGCTTGAGAACTAATGTGACTCGGAACCAAAGTTACTTGACTGCGTTCTCTGGAATCCTCTCAAACAGAGCACTTCTACATTCCAATTGGTTGCTGCCAAACCGCGTCATAGCTCATTACCATAAAGTTGACCTGATTTCAACTTCTCCTCGCCGCTCTCACCGTCCAAGATACGTCGCGCCGCCTTCGCCAGAGCTCGTCGCCGGCTCTCATTGACTTCCGGCCACTTTGCCGCTCTCGCCCGCCGGTGGCGGTGTGAACGCACGATTATACCTGCCGTATATTATTTGAACAACACCACTTTTTTTTAGCGATCAGACTTTCAATGATAAATTAGAAGAAGAAAAAAAAACACAAGTTCATTGTGTGTTATCAAACTAAGGATCGTAGTAAGAGAACTAAACTCAGAACCCTTGAAAAAGAACCCAATTCTCTTTAGATACACACTGACTTGCCTTGAAAGTGTACCTTTTTATCTATGCATGTGTACACGTATGTGGAACCCAACCTTCAGTATTACTGCATTCAGTACAGTATTATAATATTGATGATTATTATTACACTGAATATTCAAGGAATATTTTGGATGTCAAAGTTAACACCTTTTCTAATTGGTTTTAAGGATAAACAATCATGTGTCCTTGTTCAATGAACCGTCCTTTTCTGAATTCTGGCATCAATGATGCATATTTACTACAGTACATATTGTTTGATTTCTATACCTTATAATAAAAAAAACCCCAAAAATTATTGAAATAGAATAAAATTCAATACATTTTGTTGTCATTACCAATGAGCCTTCACTTGTGCAGTTATGAGTTTTAGTTCTCTTTAAAGTTTGGTTGTCAAAATTCATGCAAACTGCTCTCGGACCCCTGAAATGAATTTGGCCAGTAAGCAACCACAAACCCCCCTAATATCACAACAAACGCATAGCAACTCATCTACCATATAGAAACACTCTAGTGTTGTGTAAGTGGGTTTTGCATAACCATCACCACTCCTATTTTCTTCAGAACATTAAAAAGAATGTACTTGTGTTAATGATACATTGCGAGAATCTTAGCTCTCCTGTATTTAGGACAGCAAATCTGTTTTAAAGGAATTATGTAATTTCACTGTCTTCAAAGATGTTAAACTTTTTAACACTCCATCTCCAGTTACTGTGTCGGTGTGCATCGACTTTTTCACAAACGTAGACTAGTTTAGGTTTGACCTTCTGTTACCGCATCGAGTTACTGACTGCTGATGTTGCGAGAGAGAATTTGGGAGAAATACATAAATTCAGTAAAGTTTGGCTTGAGCATGGCCTGAGGCAAGAATCGAGCTGGGAAGCTCAGCAGAGGTGTGTGAGAGAGAATGAGGCAGAGATTGGAGGACAGATCTCTGGTGAGAAGCTGTCCTCACCTCATAGCCCCTGTAAGTCTGACATTGTGTGGGTTTGGGAGGCAGCTGCAAGTTTATATATAAACATATATCGGAATAAGTCCTATGCGCATCAAATCAAGTTAGTCAGGCAGAACACATGGCATAGATGAGCGGCACGATCTGGGCAGGGTATCTGGCTTACGCCGTGTCCTAACCAGGAGCGGTGCGACTGCTTTCCAGCGACAAGTTGTATGTCTGTTCAGTAGAGATGTCAGAAGTACTTGTAAAAAGTGAAATAAATAAATAAAATGAAATAACCATTCCAGTTTTTGCTGTTTGGTTGCTAGGGTGTTCTGGATGATTGCTAGGTGGTTGCAGGATGGTTGCTAGCATTGCTTTTGCCCAATTAGAAATGAACCAGGAATTATTAATCTGGTATGGTTTACTTTAGAGTGACGACATCATTTTGTAACTAATTTATGCTGAATGCAGCCTCATAGAAAACTGCCTAGTTTATATACCTTAAATCATCATGACCTACTTTTATGTAAAATGTCCATTCATCAAACCACAATCTTTACTCAGTGATTCTGTACTTAATTAACTCTTTCCCTTTCTTTTTTTTTTTTAAGTTACCAGCCAGTGGCATCATTTTTGATCATTTTCACAAAACTCTGCTTAAAAAAACTTGAATGTGGGTAAGTTTCATAAAAAGGCAACATTTTGAACAAAAAGCTGAGAGAATCATGTTTTTTGCCAAAGAATATGTCCAGATCAGATTCAGAACGATGGTCAAAACATAGATGGAGTAGATCGAGTCCATCATAACCCCCAAAGCTTGAGTAGTACTGCACCTCTTTGTGGGTTTGACATTTGATTTAGGAACATTACCCGGTTTTGATTTATATGCAGTTTAATGTTTGATGATCACGCTCATGTGCATAAGCAATGCTTCTATGGCTTGTTTCTGCTTTTTGGATCTGGAGATTCTGTATTATTTCAAAAGATGCATAATATAGCGACCCTTATCATATAACAATGAAAACATGGAAAGCCAGATAATTTCGTCAATAGCTGGGAAAGAGTTCACTTTAATTTATTTGATTCTTAAATGTTTTATTTTAAGTGTCAATTGGCTGTTCACACTAGGAATAGTTAACCCAGGTTCATACTCAACTCCAGGTAAACGGAATCCATCTTAATTCACGTTTCACACTTCTCACAATTTACCTGGGTTAACAATTAATACTGGGTATTCATATATAAGCTGATGTTTCACATTTTATCATTCAGATGAATTCACATTGCGGTGTCAGTGTCATTGATTGGACATACGCAGCACGCGACCTGCTTGCATAAAGACTCTAATGTTGTTTTTCCTGAATTGACTTTTCAGACTATAAAGGTAAGAATGAAACTTAATTCTAATTGATGTGTTTTCACCTCAAATGCTGAGACTACTGTTTATCCAACATTCTGTGTTCACGCCATGTTTTTTACATCTCGCAATTACGGTAATTACGGCTTGGAGTGCACATGCACCGTGTCCGAAATCGCATAATGTATAGGAGGTATTACGTTTAGTTTTAAATTTACTTTGAATTTAATTTAATATATATATATATATATATATATATATATATATATATATATATATATATATATATATATTATCTACATTTTGTAGAGCCCGACCGATATGGATCTTTGGGGCCCGATGCCGGTATTATGGAGTAAAAAAAAACACTTTCCTATTGGTGTGTACAAACTTTTTATGGGTACTGTATATAGAATACACAGTATGAACAGAATAAATATATTTATCTTATATTTAGCAATGATCACTCAAATGTGGTGATCAAACACTTGTGACAAATATATGTAGAGGCAGGGTGAATGATCTGTAACCAAACTAGTTTGCATTGCATGTTATATTATATTCTAAAAACTGTTGCATAATCTTCACTAACGACTTTGTCTTTTAATTTAGTCACATTATATAAAATATAACTTATATCAATAAATATATCAAAAGTGTCACTGACAAAACGTTATCTTCTATTATTAGTCTTAATTCCTCTAATCTCTACCAGTGCAGAAAGAACTCTTAATTTTAATTAATAAAATTAATAATATCATAATGAAAACGTTTCAATTACATATGTACAGTAATTTTATACTATTTTAAATAAGTAGTTAGCAAAATGTACTAAACGTGAAACTAGGCTACTCCTAATGCAAAATGGCCCTAGATAAAGTGTTATGATTATATAAATTATTGGAATATTGCTTAATGTTGTAACATAGCGTTATAGGCAGAATGAGCTTTAACACTGTCTACACGGCCGTTATTGCTCGCATCGCTACAGCTGTTTACCCGAGACACGAAAAAGCGCCCGTTACAAAGCAGAATGGGGCATCGGTTTACTGTCGGAGATTTGTCGCTCGCGCCACGCATTTTAATCATTGTTTCATCAACCAATTGCCTGGATTTAATAAATAAGAAGTAAATATAGCAGACAATATAATCAGGACTTCTCAGCTGCGCACTTGCTGTAGTCACAAGCTCACACAATACATGACAGAGGCTGGTAACAGAGAAATCAGTTCTGTGAATTACACTGCGCAAATCAAAAGTAATAGGCTACTACCCACCGGATGAAGAAGGGTTGGCTCGCAACAGAACATAAAATATTCATTTTATTTTATTTTTCGTTTTCGCATTTATGAGGAAAAATCAATATTACGGATGTGACAAGCTCTGAAAGTGGCACTGAAGTGCTTTAAAACTTTCACAGAGACCTCAAACAGAAAGCACAAAGCCTTTCAATAAAGTGAATTTCGTTTTGTATTAATTGTATCTTAATTTCAATCAATGTTTCATCAACCAATTGCCTGGATTTAATAAATAAGAAGTAAATATAGCGGACATTAGATAATCTCGACACGGAGGCGCCGGCGTGTGAACTGCAACTCGTCTCATAAATGAACCAAAACTCAGCGTATAGACCTGAGAAATATATCTATATTATTGAGATGTCTACTTTTAAACAGAACAATTCAAAGCGAAAGACAGACTGCTCTCTGCTTATGTAATCCGTATGAAATCGCGAGACAGCGTTGTCAACTTCATCTTTGCAGCCGACCCTGACTGAAAACAGTTCTTTGTGACAGCTTTTAGGAGCTTTATTGGCAGCGCCACGCTTACATGAATCACTGCACCCCGCATTTTTTTAAAATATTCATTTATCGGCCATTATAAATGCCGATACCGATAGTTAGGAAAATGCCTAATATTGGCCTGCCGATATATCGGTCGGGCTCAAGTTTTTTGACATAATGCAATGAAACATGCCAAATTGTGCGCACATAATTTTTGGCCAGGCTGTCATACAAAGAAATGAACGCGAGAAAACCAACGAAATATGAATATCTGATTATGTTGTAGTCAATGTATGCTTTTTCCTGTGAGATTTTTGTTTTGTTGTTCTATGCATTTTTATTTCTTTTTTTTTGCATAGTAAAATAAAAACGTTTTTGGTAACACTTTATTTGAAGGGGTGTGCATAAGACTGACATAACACTGTCATAAACATGACATAACACCTGTCATGAACATGAAGGAGTCTTTATGAATGTTTATGACTCTTGTCATTAAGTGTCATTCGGTAAATTATGACACTTTTAATGCAAAGTTGACATTGTTTAAAATGTCTTTATGACAACTTGACATTTAAGAAAGACAAAAAAAGACAAAATGTCTTTATTATGACAACTTGACATTAACTAAGACAGAAAGTACAATGTGTTCCACTTTACTTGAGGACAAGTAAAATATTCATGACACAGTTATAATGGTGTCATGACGGCCAAAGTCAAAACCAACCACATATGACAGGGTAATGTAATGTGAACGCAAAGCTAAATAACTTCTTTAAGTGTGATAATTAGACCTGTTATGACATATTTGTGACAGGTTGAGAGGTTATGATTTCTTGGTTAATGTCAAGTTGTCATAACAAAGACATTTTAAACAATGTCAACTTTGCATTAAAAGTGTCATAATTTACCGAATAACACTTAAAGTGCGTATGTCAGGTTAAATTTGTAATTATGATTAACACAAAATATTTAGGGGAAATACACGTTTGACAAGTTGTTGTATTTTTTGTATGATTTTCGATACCTAAAGGCAGAATATAAGATGAAAAAGTTTGTTATTTTCAGTACTCACTTAAAACTGCTCCTCCCCCCAAACGGATCGCTTGACGTCATAAGAGGGAGACGTCTCCCCAGGTCGCTGAGAAAGTGAGTTTGTGAGCTGTGTTGATAATAGTACGAGTGATCGAGCGAGAGAATTAGTGATTAGAATATTTATTTATTTAGTTAGCTATTTAAGTTAGGAAGTTAGTTAGGTATACGCAGGCGTATTTTCACGATGATGAATGGCTGCGTTTGTGCTGGGTGCAAAAACACCGTTAAAAAGCGGTCACAGAGTCCACTTTTTCCCAAAAAGCAGGTCTGTGTTGCGTGCCTGGGTCAACTTTGATCGGACCAAACGCGCTGACTTCAGTGCTGCTTCGGTATCCAAGACTTCGGTCATTTGCAGTGCACATTTCTTCCAGTTTTTATGTTTCGACTGTTCGATCGCGCCCGCGTCTCTCTCTCTCTCTCTCTCTCTCTCTCTCTCTCTCTCTCTCTCTCTCTCTCTCTCTCTCTCTCTCTCTCTCTCTCTCTCTCTCTCTCTCTCTCTCTCTCTCTCTCTCTCTCTCTCTCTCTCTCTCTCTCTCTCTCTCTCTCTCTCTCTCTCTCTCTCTCTCTCCCTCCCTCCCTCCCTCCCTCCCTCCCTCCCTCTCTCTCTCTCTCTCTCTCTCTCTCTCTCTCTCTCTCTCTCTCTCTCTCTCTCTCTCTCTCTCTCTCTCTCTCTCTCTCTCTCTCTCTCTCTCTCTCTCTCTCTCTCTCTCTCTCCCCTCCCTCCCTCCCTCTCTCTCTCTCTCTCTCTCTCTCTCTCTCTCCCACACACACTTCAGTGCTGCTTCACACACACACACACACACACACCAACATATTTCAGCATTGCAATCTTGACATCGCAGCCTGTTCATTATAGCCAGGGAGCTTCAGAGCTAAGGCGGAGCTACAGATTATGTGTCCCTAAATAACCAGCGTATCTAACAGTAGTTCCGCATTAATTAATTAATTGAGTTTTATTTATTTTTATACCGTGTATTCTCCGTGTATATTCATACACCGAACCGTGACGCCCATACCGTTTCGGTTCAATACAAATAGCGCTACATGTACCGTTCCACCCAGGGCCGGTTCTAGACATTTGGAGGCCCTAGGCAATATTCATGTTGGAGGCCCCCCACCTTCAATAAAAAACTCTTGAAACAAATATGATTCCTAACCTTTTAATTTATACAACATTTAATTTTAAATGTTGTATATTTTTACTTACACAGTACATAAGTTTGGACAGATTACTATTTTTAATGTTTTTGAAAGAAGTCTCTTATGCTCATCAAGCCTGGATTTATTTGATCAAAAATACAGAAAAATATATAGTGAAATATTTTTACAATTTAAAATAATGGTTTTCCTATTTTACTATACTTTTAAATATATTTCTGTGATGCAAAGCTGAATTTAGTGTCACGTGATCCTTCAGAAAACGTTATAATATTCTGATTTATTATCAAATGTTAGCAATGGTGCTTAATATTTATTTTATAACCTGTGATACTTTTTTTCAGGATTTTTTGATTATTAAAAACTTTTTTGAAAAAAGTCTTCACTATCACTTTTTATATATATTTAACACATCCTTGCTGAATATTCTTTTTTTATCAAATAAATGCAGGCTTGTATAGCATAATAAGAAACTTCTTTCAAAAACATCCAAAATAGTAATTGGCCCAGACTTTTTACCAGTAGGCTACTGTATGTAGGCCTACATATTAATCAAACTTTATCTAAGGTAATCTCTTTTTTGTTTAATGAAGATGTTATTGTTATTTTGCTGTTTTATTCAAGTTATCCACAGTTCCAGAATGCCACTTCAGGAGATGAACATAGCCTAAGGCCGCGTGTCCACCAAAGCGTTTTTAGCCAGCTGAAAACGCTAGACGCTCTGCTGAAAACGCCTAGCTGTGGGCGCTTGAGAGCGTTTTGGCAGCGCTGCGTTTTTTCAGTTGAGACAATTCGTTGCTATGATACAGACTATTCGCAGCACAGTTAACTTGTAACTGATTTCGCAGATAATTTGTTTCATTCTAAAAAAATATTTCCCATCCATTTTGTTCAGTTTGCTTTGCTGGTTGACGTTGTACAGAAAGAATGTTTTGACAGTTGGTCGGTGTGGTGTTAGTCCCGCCCCTCCTCCACTGTGATTGGACGGTTGGTTAAAAGTGAGAGTGAGCGCTGTGTTTTATCCAAAAGTTGAACATTTTTCAACTCTCGGCGTCCAGTAAAAACGCCGAACGCTCAGCGCTTCAGCGTTGAATACACGCTCAGCGCCTCGTTACGCTTATGGCGTTTAAAAAACGCGGCGCTCCCATTGAAAACAATTGAAAACACACGCCAGGCGCGTGGAAAAACGCTTTGGTGGACACACCGCCTAAGTGCTTTTGTCATTTTTTTCATAGCTGCGGTATGGGCAGGGTTTTTCCCTCCCATTTAATCAATATTGACTGCAGATATTGTCATATTATTAATATAAGTAATATGATATTATGCATTGCATTGTTTGCTTAAATATGCTATACACAAATCAAGTGGAAGGGAAAGACACGGTCGCTACTGATTAGAAAAAAAAGTTCTAAACCGATATTATTGGCGATATTATTGGCGTAACTAAGTAGATGATGTCAGGGTATAATCTAATCATCAGCAGAATTTAGAAGATAGAGATCCTTTATTTTAAACATTTAAAAATGTTGTAGTGTGTTGGCTTTTTAACTTTGAATACAAACGTCTTGACTTTTACTTTTGTAGCATTTTTAGTCAGCTCCCGACGCGATGTTATTCATTATGCGTAAATTCAAAGCGTCGCGTCTGGCCACGTTAATGACGCTCGCGCTCTTTTAAACTCGTAATAAAGCGGTGAATGATTTTTCCAGGAATGACGCTGATCTACAGTACAAGTTTTTATTTAGGATACATTGCAATCACTCCAAAAATAGATGACAACAACTCACACACCTGCATTACGAGCTGTGCTTCTTTGTGTGCCTATATAGGCTTTTGCTTCACAGCACCTGATGGATGCGTCCGTTACACAAACTTTCAGAAGCCGGCACCCGCTTTGAAACGGAAACATTAATTGGTTTAACTGCAGATGAGTGACAATTGGCGCCTATATATATATATATATAGTCATGGGCTGGCGTTAATGTGACCTTATGTATCAGTCTTAAGATAAACATCGTCACTATTTTTAGGTAATTAATAAATATTGAAATAAATTGTAGATTGTAGAGGACATTTGTACTTTTTTTTTTTTGTCCCTCCATCTGGGCCCCATCCCGCCAATCGGTAGTTTGCCTTTGCGTTAATCCGGCTCTGGTTCCACCTCTAAGTTATGCCTATATGCACCTGCCCAACTCTCCACTGGTTCTCTTCACACACACCAGATATTTATGTTTCTTGGATAGGAATTATTTAAATTTATGTTTGGCTCCTCATCTGTCTCACCTGGGAGGCTCAAAATTGTATGGCTGTGGGCTTTTGGATCTCCTTAGACTCAAAACTCCCCATACTTGAATAGAACTTTTTTGGAACGTCTCCCTCTTCTGACGTCACAGCTCAGCTGTGTTTTAAAAATATGATCTTGACAGAAATGGCTATAAAGCTTACTGTAAGGCAATTACAGTAATAATTTTAATGATATTTACATTTTCACTCAGACATCTAACCCTTATTTAATATATCTAAAAAAAATGTAACCTGACATACACACTTTAATGACAACAGTCATAAACATTCATAAAGACTTCTTCATGTTCATGACAGGTGTTATGGCATCAGTTTAACCTCCATTCACAAATCCTCTCCTGTGACCTCATGGAATAGTAAAGTGCCCATCTAATGCGCACTTCAGAATTTGCAAAAGTAGTAGGTCATTTCTGGTATTTTTCACGGAGCAGGGTTTCATAACCTGATTGTAAAGCAATCTGAACCCTACTTCTAAATTACACATGTGAAATGTTCCTTTATCCCAGGGTTAAAACTGGGGTTTAGAATGTCGATAACTCTGGAATCATTAGGGCTTTTCACACTGCTTTAACCCAGTCATTTGCTTTTAGTTTGGAGCCGTGGCTGGTCAGGTTATGGAGTTGCACTGGATAGTGTTCTGTAGACTTGCCCTGGTCACAAGAAAGCGCAAATGCGTTTGTGTGTGCATATAGACGGATGAGAAATGTGCTCTGGTACGTTTAGTTTCGTGGTAATTTCTAGTCCATCTAGTCAGGGCAGCCTACAAAACTCCTTCCCCTCGACCGCAGCCAGATGATCCCTAAAGCATCTTACTCAGACCTCAGTGGAAATAGACTAGCTGTGTGTATTCGAAAAAGCACGAACTCGCCTACAACGGAGTGTATTTGTCCTGTGGAATTTAAATTCTTATTGAGAAACCTCAGGCTGGTGGATTTTAGTTTCATTTTCTATGCCTTTTTGACAAGGCCCTGTAGCAGCTGTCAGTCATTTCCCCTGCTCTAGCGAGTGCCAGCTCTAGTTCATTACCTAAAGCCTCCACGAAGCCAGACCACCAGACTCCAGCACAAAGAGTTACGATAGGGGCCAGGGACTCTGGAGGAGCTGCTATGTTATTTCAGTTGCGTCAGAATATTCTACTTCAGACTTCTTTCTACTTTTTTTTTTGCCTCCAAGAGACAGTATGTGTATTAATGCATCTCTTCCATGGACGAAGGTGAACTTTCTTTTAGCTTTGAGACAGGGTCTAGGAACTACATTACAGTGAAGGCATCCATATTGCATAGCAGCAGTGCACAGTGTAACTGCGCCTCTAAGATATGCCCAACCTCTCCGTTTGCTATTTTCCTCACTCGATTCTGCGTGCCTGCCATTTGTTGAACGCCGTTAAATGTTTAATTTCCACCAGATACGGTTGCAGAGAGACACGCTCAAGGACAGGGGTCCAAATGCATAAAAAACACAGCCAGCTAAATCTCTAAATATTGCCCATCGTTATCTGCGAGCGAGATTTGCTGTGGTGTGAAATTTAAGGAAATTATTTCACTCAAGTTTGGAGGGTGCTGAGGGACTATTAGGTCATGATGTAATTGCGTGAAATTCATAAAGGTCTGTGTGCCCCACTTACAAATGGATTTATGAACACATGTCTTTGAGTGTAATACTTAATGCTACAGCCCATTCTTTAGATCCGTTTTTATGTTGTTGTTGTTTTTCAGAGATTGATTGCTTTTAAAGTCCACATGAAACACGGTTAGAAAGCCATTTTATTCGTGTAATCTTATGGGGCTTGATTTTAGCCAATGGGAATTGTTTGGATTGTAAAAAGTGGGGTGTTGCAAAATACAGTAGTATTAAGGTAAAAGTTATTAAAAAGGCAGAGCAAGTTGTTACATTTTGATTTAAAGATTACAAATATCTTTTTTTTGGTAACACAATGTTCCATTCGATGCATGGTCTTATAGGTTTTTTCCCTCCTCCAAATATGTAAATATAACATATTATTGGAGTATGTTTTTACAAGAAAATACTATTTCAGTCTTTCTACTTAAAACCAAACAAACATTTAATTCAGTGTTACTTGCCGTTTGTTTAGCGAAATTGTAATTTCTGAGTGAAAGTCATTTCAAAGTAAATCTTACCCCATTTTTTTTCAGTGTAGTTGATGTTAATTTCAACATTTACTAAATATTAAAGTAAAAACAAATCTGTTAATATTATTTAATGAACCTGAGGAAACATGAATAAAATGAACAGTTTATTTTATTAACTGACATTAAGATGAATAAATACTGTAACAAATGTGTTGCTCATTGTCAATTACCCTTTTGTAAATTGTTACACCACTCCTTCTTTTTTTTTTTATAAATAATGTGCTGATGAATTGTTAACAATAAGACCAGCAATGCATTAAGTGAAATATTTTTTTTTTCTAGGAAGTGTGATATATGAAATGTAACATTTTCCGTTAACACTTTACAATAAGGTTTCATTAGTTAACAAACTAATAATGAACTGCTCTTCTACAGCATTTATTAATCTTTGTTAATGTTCATTTCAACATTTACTTATACATTATTAAAATCAAAAGTTGTATTTGTTAACATTAGTTAATGCACTGTGATCTAACACAAACAAACAATGAACAGCTGGATTTGTATTAGCTAACATTAACAAAGATCAGCAAATACAGCAGGAAATGTATTGCTCACGGTTAGTTCATGTCAGTAAATGTTAACTAATGTTAGCAAATGAAGCCTTATTGTAAAGTGTTACCCCTTTTTCTCTTTTTGGAGCTCATCAGGTGCTTGGTAAAACATTGAAAGTTGGCAGACTACAGCAAACTTTGTGCATATTGATTTAAACCATAGCTGAATGTTCATGAATTATGGGGGGGTTCGTTTTTCTCAGGAGGACTTGGTGGTGAACCACTTAGCTGCCAAAACCATAGAGAATGTGTGCAGCCGAGAGTCTCAATACGCCCAGGGATTCATCACTGCAGAGGTGGGACCTGCACTCTGGTATCTGTTCACACACTCCACAGTGGATGCTCTCAGGGTCAGCGCTATATCTGTGAGTATCAAGCACACATCATTCTCATCACTTTAACAGTGCGTTCAAACGCATGGTGTTCAACAGTTCATACTGTTTAATTCATTTTACATTTAGAGAGTTGATTACAAAAGTTTCTGAATGCATCTGAATTCTTCAACAACGTGAGATTGAAAATATGTTGGTTAAATGTGCTTTATACAAGCTGCACTAAAATATGTCGACCCACCGTAAGGAAATCTGAGCTTGCACAAATGACATGGTCAAAGAAAATAGTGCAGGGAGTTTCATGTTAAAGGGATAGTTCACCCATTTATTTAATTGAAAACTCACCCTCATGTCATTCCAAACCCGTAACTCTTCCGTTCATTTTCGGAACAGAAATGAAGATCTTTTTAATGAAATCTTTCTGTCCCTCCATAGACATCTATGCAACTAACGCTTTGACCCTTCAAAAAGTTTATAAAGAGATCGTAAAACTAATCCATATGAATTGAGTGGTTTAGTCCACATTTTCTGAACATATGATGAACCGATTGAATTTAGGCTTTTATTCACATATAAACATTCATCAACTCACACATCAGTTGTGGTAAACAGAAGCTCTAGCACATTTGCTTGAGGTGCGAGTAATGCATTCTCGTGTTACGCAGCACGTTTGAGCTTCAGCAAGAGACTGAATGGTTCAAATTCAAACTCTCATTAGGGGAGAACATTACCCCTAATGAGAACACAAGGACTGCACACACTATGCATATGGTATTGATCTGAGGTGATCCCAGCAAACTACAGCCACATCAACTCGATAAAACACATCAAGTTTCATCAGATTCATTTACTTCACATCATTTTGGGATGCAGTGAGGAATAATCCTGGACAAATTTACCCTTAGAAGAAGAGCGCACCTGTTTCGGTTTTGAGGAGCAACTTGGTCCAGCAGATTCAGCCTAAAAATAAAACTCAAACCCCAGTGTTAAGCTATGAAACTTGCAGGATATTTTAATGGTTCAAAGACCATCTTTATGTCAAAAGTTCAAGGCCAGTTTGATTTCTCATGTCATGACCCCTTTAAATATATAGTTCATGATGTTATGGTTAGGTTTATTTTATTTGATACTCCAGACCTGCATGCAATCAACTGACACATTCTTCTTTTCTTCTTTTTACTTTAACTCAACTTGCTGTTATTATACTGTAAGGTTCTTAACCTTTTAATACGACATTCACATTACATTCCTCCAAATAAATAAATAATATTATGTAACAAAGCAGCAGCATCAGAGATACTGTATTCAACCCACCTCCACCCACCTGTCTTCTTACATTTACTGTATCTGCCCTTCCAGGCTCTATGTAAAATAACACGCCAATCTGCTGGGGCCTTCCAGAGCGTGATCGACAAGGTGGGATTACCCAGCATCCTCAGCTGTCTGGTGTCAGGCATCAGCCGTGTCCAGCAACACATGCTCACCATGTTCGCTGCCATGTTGGCATCAGGAGCACATTCCCACAGATTGATACAGGACCGGGTATGTACATACGCATACGTGCATGCGTGCATATTTATTAGGGCTGCCAAAGTTAAAATCAAGAGGAATCCCTTGCTTTACATTTTCAAGACAAAATTAATTCAATTACAGAAATGATTTAGTAATACATTACACCCAACTCTAGTCCAGACCAAACATAATCCAAACAATCATAGCAGGTTTTGGTTTTCTAAAGTAAAAATATAAACCGTGAGTGTGTACAGTCTTAATAAATAATTATATACTTTATTGGCCTTGGCAATGTTTAGGAAGAGGTTTTGGGATTTTATGTAGCTGCATAATTCATGTTTTTATACATTTAAATATTAATAAAGTGGTGGTGTGAAAGAAACATGCACCTTAATGATTGATGTTTTCATTTCTTCTCGGGTTTCTGTTTTTTTTTTATTGCATTCAGAAAATATTTACTCTTTCCTCTCACTTTTAATGACAGTATTAAAAATAGTTTCAGTAGGGAAAAAGAAAAGGACAAGCGTGCTGTGTTGCCCACAGCAATTCTAGCATGTGAAGTCCTGTGTGAGATTTCTTTGAGTTAAGTTTGGAGCAGGGGAGAATCCGTGCAATTGTCCTGAGAACATGGTGTTTTGTACTCCCTGTACAAAGAAACCCAAAGGACACTGCTCAGATTTTACACAACTTGTTGCATTCCGGGTGCATTTCTGAAAACACTTAAACTTGCACTGCTTTCTGCCTCTCTCTCTCTCTTTCTACTGCTGACTATTAGTCCTCCTCAATCTTTTCCTTGCACCTTTTTTCTTTTCACTCTTGCCATCTTTCTCTCTCTCATCCTGATTTTATAGTTCTCACTCTTTTTAATTCTTTTGATTAGGGGAAAAACAAAACCTGGACTATTATTAGACATACTATACCATGATAGAAAAAAAACTTCATATTATCACATTTTGTACAAAAAGTCTTACATTTACCCCGTAATGGTTGGTTTAGGCAATTGTAACACTAAAAATGAAATAACCCACTTTGTCTCAAATGAGAGTACACTTCAAAGTAATACTGTCACTTTGCATACGATACAAATTATTTTAGCTGTCAGGAATAATGTGCATTTAAAGCAAAAGTCTTTCTGAGATCATTAAAACATTAAAATGGTTGGGAAATACTTTTAACTAAAATATCGGCTTATTGAGGTGTTCAATAATACCTCGTTTCCACCAAGAAAGAACTGCTTCGGAACTGGTGTTGGTTCAAAGTTGGTTCAACTTGCAAACCTTCTCAGAACCTGTTTGTTTTTCCACTGACTAGAGAGTCCAGCGAACGGCGTCGTTACGTCACTGTGTAGTACGTCACTGTGTACGTCGCCATATGTCTTAGGTTTTCCCAGAAACGCTTACGCCAGCTTCAAGCATAACAATTACAACTGTTTCGCTTTAGAGTCCATCTTTCTTCAATTGTTGTACTATCTTTCTACTAGCGCTGTGTTTTTAGCAATGGCGGTCACAACTTTCCCGTTGTGTTGTTGGTCACAATAACCCCACCCCCAGCCCCCGACGTAAGAATGACGTGGTAAAAGAGCGGTTCTAGTCCAGCAAAGTGTTGGTGCCGCTTTGGAACCAATTTTCCTGGCCGAGAAACTAGGCACGGATGCTTTTAAAGCACTAGTTGTCATTAACTCACCCTTTATATCGTCTACACCTATTGGTGTGGTACCAGACTGTATTAATTGCTTCCTTCTGTGGAACTCAAAATGATCAATTTATTAATTTATTCATGTTTCACTCATTTCAATATAATAAATGCAAACACCGACTAGGGCTTTCAAGATTTAAAGTGACACAATATAAAGCAGTGGTGCCCAAACCTGTACCTGTTTTATACATTCAAAGTCTTTTAAAGCTTTTGTGTGATATCTTTGTGTGATGAACAGACTGTCATTATTCATTGAAATTCTTGCCATCCTCATATGTTCATAAGAGAAGTAGTAATGTCTGATTTGTGAATGAATCATCATTTTGAGTCAGATCTTCTCACTGAATGGTTGATCCAGTTCACTAAATGTTGGTCTCCTGATTAAACAAAGCTACAGCATTATGCATTAGTCTTCAGAAGACTTGGAACATAGTGCAAGAGTTTTTGAAAAAAGTCCTCTCATTCACTACCATAATATTGAATAGGCCAGGAAATTCTTTAAAAGTGTGTTTGTGTGTGGTTCAGGTATACCCTACATTATAGAGACAAAATGGTATAGATGGTAAAATCTGAAATCCTTGTCCTTGTGGGAAGATTTTTTATTTATTTTTGGTCATCATGAGGAACCAAGATATAAATCATACTAACACTGTGTTTGCACCAGACGCCCGGCAGTGCGATGCAACAAAACACAATAGAACTCATTAAAATGAGTGATTTTGTTTACACTGGATGCGTTGCTACACAACAATTCCCTGACAGTAAACTGATGACTTGTTCTATTTATGACGTACTCCAAGCACTTGTGATACTTCTCATAGGAAGGACAAATAGATTTGCAAAGGTTGTTTTGGAGAGCTGTCCAGTGTAGACAGCTTCTAGCTGTTGCGGCGCAGCGCCATTCACCACGTCAACTGTTGTGTCCGGTGTAGACACGGTGTAAGGGATGCAGAACAGTCTAAAATTGCATAACGTTTTCTGTGATGGGTAGGTTTAGGGGCAGGGTTTGGTTTCAGTATAAAAATCATCCTATCAATGGTAAGTCCCTGTAAAATGTGTGAACCCAACGTATGTGTGTGTGTGTGTGGATTTGTTAAAATCCTTGTGAGGTCAGTACATTTTTAAAGCATTCCTTGACCTATCCAGTATAATGGAAATGAATGTGTAATCAATGTAGTGTTTACCTACAATGCAGTCGTCTATTCTTCAGCATAATGGTAGCCACAAAAACTTCAACTTAACAAACTCTTTCAAATGTCTTTCCTTTCACTAAAAGAGAAATAACACTATAGAATATATTATACAATATATTCTATACAATATACACTATACAATAACAAGTTTTTATTTTTTATTTTTTATTTTTTTACTACAATTAATGCAAATATTTGAGTTTGTTACACACAAAATTGAGTTAATTTAATGATCAAAATTATTATGGTCAATGGATCTCAAAATAATGTTTGCTACCTAACATGTTTAAAGGGGTGGTTGATTTATGATTTCACTTTTCTAAATTTAGATGGTGTGTAATGTTGCTGTTTGAGCAAAACAATATCTGCAAAGTTACAACGCTCAAAGATCAAAGCAACGTCAATATAAAGTTACTGTGCCGGTGTTCTGTCGACCTGTGGTATTAGGTCTCCTATTAAAATCCCCTGCTTATATTTTTATCATGCTGAGAAACGACAGTATTTTAATAAAAAAGTGTCACTGAGTGTGGAGTGTGACTGAAGAAATTTAGAGCGTTACAATTGCCCCCAGTCTCCCCTACTGCACGTGACTTGTGATAATCCTTAGGCATAACGGTTTCGTTCAGTACATACTGACCCCAATTCTGATCATTTTCTTACGTTTGACCATAACCCTCCGAACAGTGTAGCAGTAGTTTAGCACGTCCAATTTGAGGAAAATGCTGCATAGTGCAGAATTTTTTTATTTCTTTTTTTAAACAAGTTCTGCCAATAAGTTTTTGATTTCTTTGGTTTTGGCACACACACACTTTGTACATCCTGTGCCATGTCTCTCTGGTTTTCGTTATTGACAGCCTGTATCTCTCTTAGTACTGGCAGCACTTCATCGGTCAACAACTTTAAGATCGGACCATTTTTGTTAGTCTCAGCAACTAAACAGTATTCTGAAGCAGCTGCGTTGACAGGCGCTGTGCCTCACTGCCACTCAGCATTCTTTCTTTTGTTAGTAACACCTGCAAAAAGACTGGCAGAAGAGTTTTTTTCTTTTTCTTTTTTTTTTCTTTGTCTTTTTTTTTACTCTCGAGTCTTGACTTCTGGAATCATTAATTGTCATCCTTCAGTAATATGCTGATTTGTTGCTCATTTCCTATTATTTAAATATTGGAAACAGTGTTACTCAACATTTTTGTGGATACCATGATAAATATTTTTAAATATATATTTACATACATATTTACATTTTTTTATTTTATTTTTTATTAAAAGTTCAAAAGAACCAGATTTACTGTATTTGAAATAGTAAGAATATTTTTCATGTTGCAACAGATTTGTCACTTTTGATCAATTGACTACATTCTTGTGGAATAAAATGATTCATTTCTTTTTTTTTTTTTAAATAGCCTTTCTGACCCAAAACTTTTAAATGGTAGTATAGTTTTAGTTAATCATAATCATTATTTCTGTATCCATTATTTCATTAGTTAATTTATCTCCATGAAACAACCTTAACAGTTATGTCCAGTTTTCATCAGGAATTATTTACAGATATATCAGTTCTTTCCCCACACAATTCTTATACAGTATATTATTATACATTTCTTAATCCTCTATTCAGAAACTGGCTGCTACTTATGTTTGTCTTAGATTTACCCAGCATGCTACGTGGCGTGTCAGCAGTGAGCAAAACATTGTACTGCTCTGCTTTGCTCTATATCTGAGGCAGTAATCAATTGGAAAATGGGCTGAGGAAATTGATTTAAATGCCACTGTATACTGCCTTCAAGGCCCTCTCAGATTAACAATGCTAATTTTCTTTGACCTGTATTCATTTGCATGTAAATTTCCAATTTGACTCTACATATTAGAAAAACAAAAAAAATATTTTGAGTGCCTAAAACTTAGTGGATCACCTCCGGACCAATTATAAACTGCTGTGGATTTCACTGCTTAATTCCCCTGACGAATAGAAGTCCAGAACGTGGCCTGTTTATTCATACATTGACTAGCATCGAATTTAAATTTCAATGAAGCAACGAGCGACTGGGCTAATTGGGTAAGGAAGTGCTGCAATCTCAGAGTGCAGCTTGGAATACTGTTGATGTAATTACGATCCATGCCGAGAGTACAGTAGGTGCGTTTGAAATTAATTAACCCCCCCCCCCTCTCTTGTGCTGTAGTTAATCCTAATGTTTCGGATTGTTTTGCTTTTGACAGCCCCCCTATATAATTATGCTGATAGTGAAAGTTAATCAATTCCTCCTGATTTGCTGCCCACTAAATGTTGTGGAACTTATTAGCTTATTAACCTCTGTTTTATATCAAGTGCATTTCAGGGTGCTTTTCCATCCCCTCCAGCACCTCCCTGTGTAAGTGATAACACCTGTCAAATTACTGTCAGACAATTGGGGCTTATGCCACACTAAATGTCCAGAGGCCTCCCGGTCATTTTAAATGACGCGTGTGCGCTAACAAGACTGTGCTAACGGCTTGAACGCCTCTTTTGCAGGACTTTGTTATGAAGATGATCCGCTCTCTGGAGAGTCCGTCTTCAGTCATCCGTGCCAAGGCCTTTCTTGTTCTTCTGCAGGTCCTTATGCACAACAGAGAGATGCTTCTGCTCTGCTGTAACTCCAGGTAAACACTCTACACCAGGGGTGCCCAATCCTGCTCCTGCCGATCGACTACCCTGCACAGTTCATCTCCAACCCTAATCAAACACGCATGCCTTTAATTTTCAAGTGATCCTGAAGACCTTAATAGGTTGCTTTAGGTGTGTTTGATTAGGGTTGGAGATGAACTGTGCAGGACAGTCGATCGGCAGGAGCAGGATTGGGCACCCCTGCTCTACACAATGAAATCCCATAAACCAACTGTGCAGAAAATACATTGACAGAGCACACACGTTATAGATCCGGTGAAATGCTTCTGTTCCTCAATAGCGCTGAGAGCCAAATATACACAGAACGGTAAACAAAGACACAAGCACAAAGGAAAAAGTAGGAGAGATGTTCCTCTTGTGCCCCATATTCAAGTACAAACACACTACAAATAATTCCACATATGAATCAGAAAGAGAGAAAGAGACCATCATGGAGATGGAGATAGGGAAACGCATAGACTAAATCAATATCATATATGTTTCATAAATGGTTGGTGGAGAGATGCATGAGAGGATGTAAACTCTAGTGAGTCTGTTGCTCCACTGGACAGTAACTGTTTTAGTTCAAGGTTTTTAAGAGTTTCAGTGACTTTCCTCTGTTATGACTGCAAAAGTTCCTCAATTTCTTCCCAACATTCATCATGTTTTAAACATCTCTAAATATCCTTGCATGCATGATTATTACACATTTTCACAAATGCAATTAATGCTTGCTCATATCAATTAAGAAGTGTTTATTTAAAGGTGATGTATGATTTTTGTATGTTTAAATACATTCTCTTGACCCAGTTTATTGTTCATTGAGTACTATTTGTATGCCATTCATTTTTTTTTCCCCAAAAGTTTAAAGATTGAGCCTCCCAGGCTCCATCTAAACATTGAGAGCGGTACCAATAACTAGCAAGCTGAGCCAAAGGGTGTTTAGCCACTGTGAGACCATGGTTGATGCGTTACATGGGAAAACAAATTCAGCTTTGGTTACAGAAGTGCAAGCCAAAATTCACTGCATTTTAGACCTTTAAATATTAAACCGGTCATTAACACGTCTTTTACTATGGTCTGTCTAAATACTCGATTCTGATTGGCTGGATGGTGCGCAACAAAAATGTTTAATGCAGAGGGGGAGCGCCACTCATGAAAGGGGTGTTTGCAAGGTTGTTTGCCTGCTTTATTTTGTAATTCCTACACTCAGGAAAAAATGCTATAAAAGCGGTCACTGAGACCTTAAAAGGTTCTAATAGACCAATTTTGAGCCGATGTCACAGTTGCGTCACGGCGCTAGCTGGAGGCAAAACAAAGGGAAAACTGGAGGCGGCAAATACAAACCAGCACAGATTCGGCTACATAATAAGGAGCTTAAATTATTATTATTATTATTAAATGTCATCTTGTTGTGTTGTTGGGTGCAAGAATCAATGAAAAATGAATATGCTGTATCTGGAATTTTTATTTCTAGAAAATATTAAAATCATTAAAATTGCACCGTAATGTCACTCTTTACATTGTCGTCTTCTTGGTGCTGGCTAGGCAGAACTGCGGCTCGTACCACACAAGTCTTGTACATAACCATTCATCACAAAGTTATAGGCATGTAAGGATTTATATGCCCTCAGTTTCTCTTTACGCTCGGTTTCTCTATCGGATAGGTGTAGAAGTCAGGCCACTCAACTGGAGGTAGCGTTAACGTTAATCCTGTCAGATCGAGTGTGTACGGGTCAGCCAATCTGGTTTCGTCCGTTAAAATTAACTTTTGAAAATAACAGTTGCGGTCCTGGACAGTGAGTGACCTTGCACATTAAGATAAAATCGGATTTTCTCCAGTCATTGTTAAACAAGCTAACAAAACTTGCAAACTGACGTTTGGGAAGCGGCCAGAGGGATCGTTCTGCCTCCACCTAAGCTCCGCCCACAAAAAGTCACCATCTTTACTAACTGAAAAGGGGTCTATATGTACACTTTTTGGTTCCAATATGTAGCTTTGAGGTAATAATATGCACTTTTTAGGTACAAAGGTTTACCTTTTGAAAAGGTACCGCCCCAGTGACCGCTTTTGTACCTTTCTTTTAGAGTGTAGTGTCACAGAATCATTACAAGAAAAAAAGGGGAAAAAGTGAAAATCTTTCAATTAAAAAAAAAGTGCTCTGATTCCGCCTGGACCTAATAATTGCATTGACCAACAGAAAAATGCTTGGTTTGAAGGTGTGTGAGTGGAAACTTCTGTGGTGCTTCATCCGTCTCTACACTATTGACAATGGATAATATACTCTTCTCTTTTTTTTGCCTGCAAGAATCACTTCTCTGAAATAACAGGATTTAAAATATCATGGACTTTAAGCTATGGTTGGTAGAAAGTTAATAATGAAAAGATCTCCTTTTAGAATTTAGATTTAGAGCGTATACATGAATTTCAGAGATGATAGATTATAGATGAGAATTTATGATGGTCACCTTCATCTGGATGATGATTGCAGGACCAGAGCTGCCTCTAGACATGGCATGGAAACTTAAATAAATGAGTTTCATTCTCTCATCCTTCAAATGTCTCTCTGCACCCAAAGTCATTTCCTCAAATAGGATTAGTCAAAAAGAGATTATGGTTGAAGATAGTTTGATATAAAAAAATAAATAAAAAATTGGTAACACTTTATTTTAAGGTGACATAGTTACACATTAATTCATGTACTTACTATAGTAATAACATTAAATTATGCTTAATTACAAGTAACTAAGCCTAACCGTAACTCTATAGTAAGAACATGCTGTTAATTAATTTTCCTCAGTACTTATTTGTACAATGTAACTATGTCACCTTTAAAAAACGGGCCCTATCATACACCCGGCACAGTTTGGCGCCAGGCACAACGCAAGTGTTTTTTGCTAGTTTCAGCCTGACATTTTTTACGTCCTGCGCCACGTTGTTTAAATAGCAAATGCATTTGCGCCCATCTGTACGCCCACGGGTGCGCTGGTCTGAAAACGAGGTGCATTCACGCGCATTGTTGGCGCCTTGCTATTTTGAGGCAATTGAAATAGACTGTGCCATTGACTTTGCAGTTTTTTTTTTTGTTATTTAAAGGGCACATTAGTAATGTGCGTTTATAGGTGGGTCCACAACGCGCGTATACTCTGCTTATTACACACACACACACACATGCACGCACGGCAGCACACAAACATGACAAATATTACAATTAAAAGGATTACAATGTAAAAGATTAATATTGTGTACATAAAGATATGGTGGAATCCGGCTTGTCTCGTAGATGGTCTGCTTGCGTGCTTTAACCTCGCGCACGAGCAGATCCGTTTCCTGGCTAGAGAAGTGTTCAGTTTTTTCCGCTTAAAAATTCCGCAATGCAAATAGCGAATCCGTCATGGCGCGAGCGATCCGCCGGTCTCCCTGACAGCATCTGATGTCTCATGTCAGTGTTAGCCAGTAGAGCATATACTGTAAACCTTGCTGCGACTGACCAGTGAAGTTATATTTTGCAAACCACACCCACTGGTAATTTTTTGTGGGACCATTTGGGATGGCAAGGTGTTGTTCTGGATATTTTAATAATTCTTCAATTATTTCTATGGATGTAAAAAAAAATAACTTTCATACCAACCCAGTTTAATATGCAGAGACAACTGTGAGTGATACATCAATAGATTTCTCTGAATTTTTTTAACTGAGACTGTTTTACTTTCAAAACATGGCATTAAATTAAAAATACAATCACCAGTACAAATAATTTTCCTAACCCAGCTCTTTTTGGCTCGGCAACAGATTGGCTTGACCTCGAACTGTGAAACTAATGACAGAAACAGGCCGATTTAAAACTTACATTTTCCATAATTGAGTATCTTTCCTTCAATCTTACATAAGAAGAATGAATCTTGAAACTGATCTCATTATTCCTTTTGTATGTACATCTTCAGAATATAACCGGTCATTTTCTTTAATCATGTTCTCCTAATTCATCTATATTTAATTTGAAGCCAGTCTTGAACAGCTGAAGCTCCTAATTGCTCTCATCACTATCTTACAAACACAGGATGTCTGTCATCACTAGCATTTCCTCTGCCCGGGAACAAGATTCTCTCTCTCTCTCTCTCTCTCTCTCTCTCTCTCTCTCTCTCTCTCTCTCTCTCTCTCTCTCTCTCTCTCTCTCTCTCTCTCTCTCATATTTTCTCCTTCTACCTCGAGTCCAAGCAGTGCCGCACTGAACTGACCCAGCGTTCCATCTCCCTGAGTGAGAGCGTTTCCTCGCTGTTCTCATAAACACTTCTCTAATTATCTGTGCAGCGTCTGCTGCATACAGGCCTGTCAGATGAGTGCGTCAGCCCGCCTCAGAAGTGTCAAACCGGACACGTCGTGCCCAGCCCCTCTCGGGTCAGAGCAGACACATTGACTTCTCCCAGCTTCCAGATAAGGGGATGTTTTTAACTCAATGAGACGGCAGCAGAGCTCAGAGGTATTGAGGAGATGCCTCTGTTCTAGGATTGGCCCTCTGGAGGTTTCTGTTGGAGGAGGGGTTGGAGCTCTACTGGAGTTTTTAATTTGAACATTGAGATAAGAATGTTTCATTTTAGAGACTGAAGAAATGGACTTTGCAGAATATCTGCGTTGTTAAAGGTTTTTCTTTTTTTTTAACAAAACATTGGTGATAAATACTAACTGCAACTGCGGTTAACGGATCATTCTAACTCGATTATACTCTAGCAGTGTGTTTGTGGCATTTCCCTAGCATCCATCTGGAATTTAATTTTCAGGTTTAATGTGCTTCCTTATAGCTTCATAGTGAAAGCTTTATGATGTAGATCGGTAGGACTGTCTCACATTCATGGTGTCCAGTGGTCTAGATTATGATTACATGACTATAATGGGTTCTTAGGGTGTTGCTAGAGTGTTCTGGGTGATTTTTAGGTTGTTACTGACCCAAGTTTAAAAAGCCTACCCAAAATGTCTATGATATTCTAGGTGTAGCTTCTCCCCTCCTGCAATACTATTTTTTTGGGGGGTCCATTGTCAATAGTGTAGCGATGCGTGATCTCATTTTCAAACCATGCAGATATCTGTTGTCAATGCGGTAAATTAGCGGGACCAATTTGAACATAAGTGATATATGCTTGGGGAATGTTTGTGTGGATTCCTATTGAAATGACTAGATTTCACCTGCAAAATTTCACTAGCAAGGTTAAATGTGACCGCATTTTAAGTCTATTTTTTTTTCTTCTTCTCCCTATCATATTGTTTTAACTTTTAGTTGTCTTATGAACTACTAATAACATTTCCACTAATTTGCTTGTCAAGTGCGAGGCAGATTATATATATATATATATATATATATATATATAATTTTTTTTTCAATAACATTTCAGTTATAGTAACTTTATTAGGTCTGTAGTCAACTAAAGCAAGCAAATATGCAACAAACAATATATAAGTTGCAAATATGTTGCTTTCACTGTGAGGTTGAGTTATTGCCTGAGGAACATAAATCCTCTTCGGAGTTCTTTGTGTGTGTGAGTGCATGAGTGAGTTAGGAACAACACACATTGCTTACGCCGACTGTATTTATGTGACTACTCACCAAGGTGGGTGTTTTGGCATATTCCGTTTAGGCACACAACCGAAGACAAAGGCTACTATGCTTGTCCGTGTTGATCTCGGAGTGCGTGTACATGCATCCTGTCATTGGTGGATTCTTGGGGCTTATTTCTATATTTATATATATATTAATATTTATTTCTTAATATCAAGCAGATGCCGCTTTTTATACTTTTTCATTCATCCATGTTTCTTTATTGAAAACCTTAAATGGTCCCACTCACTGAAAGCTGTAGGGATTATCATACGGACATAAATACAGCACATTTATAGGGAGTAAAAAGTCTCTGTGGCTAAAAGTAGCCGGTGAAACGCTTCGATGTGTCTCTTGGCACAGCAGAGCAGTTTCAATGAAAGGATATGTTGATTGAATCTGAGTGCACTATTATATTTCTAAACTTTTCATAAGCTTTAATAGGCTGTACAACAAAGGAATTGTAATTGGCTGCTTTTTCAGCAGGAAACTAATCTCTAGTGATGTCAAATTTTTTATCGATCATTTGTCGGTAAAGGGTGAGTGCTATAGGTTTCTGAATGCTGTCTCATGTCATGACTCATGACTTAACAAACGGATTAAAGTTTACATTATTAATGGTGGTTTCTCAGAATACTGCATTATATAAATTGCACAAATAAAAAAAAAATTTTTTTATTATTAATGTATAAATAATTCAATTCAGTTTGGAATGGTGAAAAATAAAAATGTCCCAAGACAAATTTATATAGACAGACTTGTCTATTGTCATTGTAAGGTGTTGATAATGGAGTTATTACAGATGTACATATGGGCCAGATTTATCCTAAATGAGTGCTAACTCAGATTTTTTTTAAATTAACTTATTTCTTTCATGTCTGCACTTCAAGTAAGCTACATAATCTAAAACACAATGCTCCTCTTATTATAATTTATGTTAAAATGTATTTATTTAAAATGATGCAAAGCATCAGGAAAAACAAATACAGTGATTTATCACTGATTGGTGCATAGTGACAGACAAAGGTTTTTTTTTACACAAAACAAATGGATTAATTAGCTTTTATCCCGTAATCTCGTTGTACTCTGATCTCTGAATCCAATTAGAGTACCGTCCTTGATTAATTATTGCAAATTTGTTTTCTTGAATATAGATATTAGCACATACTGCTTTAAAAAGTGTTTAAAATTGAAAATACTTTGGGAATATGACTTTACATATTTATACACTGAATCTTGTTCGATCTGCAACCAAAACTTAAGAATGCATAAACGTGAACAGTGCCCTTTCTGTGAAAAGATTGATTGATTGTCCCCTTAAAGTCTTTAACTGCTTACAGCCTCACTAACAGAAATAACTGCAAATAAACACATCCTGCATTAGACTTTCATACCACTGTTAAATAATTTTGTCCCACTCGTCACAGAACTGCTTCAGCTCAGTGACATTTGTAGGCTTTTGAACATCAACTGCGTGCTTTACATTCTGCGTTGCTTTTATGCTTTTGAATACTGCCTTGCTGCATTACCCCTACTGTGTTTCAGCTTAAGTTCACGGATGGATAGTATAACATTCTCTCAGAATGTAAGCAGCAGAATTCATGGCTGCTTCAACTACGACAAAGCATCAAGTGTTCTGATGCTTCAAACCATTACCAAAACATTCATGTTTCGATGCATCTGTCCATAATACGTTGTTGCAGAGCGGATCATTCAGGTGTAAACGCAAGACAGGTTTTAGTGTTTTCTTGTTTCAATCTTGCTGCTTAGCCGTGGACCCCATTTTTCCTGAGGGTAGAGCCATGTACACTGACATTAGCCGAGGCCTAAGAATGTTTTGATTGTTCGTTGAGGCTTCACATACAATGGACCTCTTTCACATTTCCTGGGTTCTGGAAAGTCATCATAGTTGGGTAAATATATATTGGTGAATGAGAACTACAAAAAATACCTATAGAATTTTTGCATTTCCATTTGGCCCAATTTCAAAAGGAAAAAGTCCACAATAGTGTTTCTATGACTTTCCAAAGAGGGGATAAAGAGAGATTGATTACTTTGGTCACTCCCTCGTCTGTTCTAGAAACAATCAAGCTGCAGCATTAACGTTTTCTGCAATTGAATGCCATGGTAAAAGTTAAAATATATAATGTAATAAAAAATGTTGCTAGATGTATATTGTAAATAACTGTGGAAAAATTAGTTTTTTTTGGTGAGATTTCGGCAGAATGGCCCAGGCCCCTCATTGAATGAAGGGAACATACATTTTAAAGCACTTACAAATGTGCTAATGGATGGGTTGATAGAAATGTGAGGCTCTGGTTGTTGGTTAGTGCACAAAAAAACCAGCTCAGACTGAAATATTGATACTCTTACCAGGTTATGTTATTCATTGGCTCCTGGTAAAGGAAGTTTGAGTGTCCTTGGTTTAGATGGTGCTGTTCTCATGCACCTCCGCCTTATAGATCTGCCCACTCTTTAGATTAGAATCCATTAATCTGGAAATCTTGTCTATTTTCTGCATAGCAAGTAGACCTAAAGCTGCTGCCAGACCCTCATCAGTTTTCAAATGAATTCTGTCGGTGCCCTGACATACCTAATTCATATAATCAAGGGTTTGGTAATTGACTGATAAGTTGAAAATGTCGCCTCAGAGCAGACAAAAACCAAATATGTGACCCCATTCTGTGGGTCTATAAAAACTGGTTCACAAATCACTGCATTACAGCTTGAACTGCCAGGATAACAAAGAACCGCTAGGGAATGAAATGTTACCCTGTCACTCCTGTTATTCCCAGTCATTCAGTCAAGAAACAATCTCGCGTAGGATTCCAATTATAACCGTATGCACATAGACCCATAAGCGCACAGCAGACCTGGCACCCAGTAAATGTAATTTATTGTGAAAGTCACAGTTCCCTTTTCTCATTTCTGTTCTTCCTCAGGTAATGTAGCGGCTGGCTCGCCATGTCCGTCTAATAAAGGGCTGCTTGATCCTAACATCTCGGAATAAATGGTTTTGTAAATCATGCTCATGTCTCCAGATTTTCATTTTCTCCCTCGTACCTCCTCACCCACGAGCACTGAGTATCCCCAGAGACAATTTATATAGAGACATGCCACTTACTCAATCCTCAATACAACTATATAGGGAAAACCCGTAACGCCAAAGATGGCGGTTGTATGCACATGCCCCGCCCCTCCCACTGGAAAGCCAATCGTCTGCTTTTAACAGTCAAGCCAGGAAACATTTAAGCCTATCGTCTGGTTCCACTGATGCATGCGCACAGTTGAGGTTTGCGACTGGAAAATACGTTACTGTTTGAAAAGGCGGCAGATTTGATATGCAGTGTATGTGTGCGCTGTGTAAATATCAGACATCCCAAGTGCCTACCGCATATTGATAGCGGCTCCCTGATGCCCGCAAATTAGTTCAAATCTCCCAGAATCTAGAGCGAGCGAGCGAGAGCTCACACATACTGTGTTTCAAACCGTGCCGCGCGCGCACGTCAGAGAGGGAGAGAACCCTTGCGCATGCGTAGTAAAGTATAACCTGTGGGGGAAAAGGCGTTTTAAACCTTATTTTGGGGCAAAGTCATCAAACTTTTTCAGCGATTTTTATCATATTTTACTGCTGTTTCTATACATGCAGTTTTTATGTCCCGGTGACCAGTGAAAATGCAGTTCTGACTCTCTGCCCATTCATTTAGATAGGAGCCTGGTCTTGTTAGTCCGAAATAGCTGCCCGGAGGCGTTGCCAAGATGGCGGCCGAGTGGCATGACTTGCCTAAAAGGACTTTGGTATCCCTGACATCCGACAACAATTCATTCTGAGAGAGGGAATATGATAGCCTTTTGGGAGGAGGAAATTTATTATAGGCTAATTTTTTACCAGTCTGGTAGCAACTCCATTGGTGCACTTGTAAATACCAACGTTGTCATTATTGCCTCCCTCCTGTCAGTAAGCGGAAGTTGGTTGAAATTTGTGAGGACTCTCAGAGTGCTTTCTTTATTTTAGATTTGTGGCAAAGATTGTTCTTTATTCAAAATGTAGAATTAATCAAAGAAAAACCTTGATGGAGAAGTTTCGTTCAGAATACTGGCAAATACCAATTATTGAACGGAGAAACCTCATCAGATAGTGTTTATAATTGCAGCTAATAATAATAGTCCATAAAAAACATTGTTCCTAAATTTTTACTTTATTATTATTATTATTAGTTATAATTATAGTTATAATTAAAACAAGAAGAATGATAACACTTTATAACAATGTATCATTTGTTAACATTAACTAACAGTGAGCAATATATTTTACAGCATTTTTATTTTATTTTTATTAACTAACATTAACCCTTTGTTTTTTTTTTCGTTTTTTGTTTTTCACTTCATCTGAAACCACAGTGATTAATAAAAGCAATAAACCCCTTGAAGCCGTGATTTACAGTGAATTTAGAACAGCTATGGCGTTGTAAAAATATTACATGGCTTGGTTAAATTCTAATGTAGAATGCGGTCTGTTAAATCTTGATAAACCTTGATGAAGTATAAAACACAGTTGCCATGTAAAACAGTGTGTTGCCATGGACACGGTGTTCTTTAACGGAAGCAATACAATCGTTTTTAAATCAATAAACTCCTTTTTAAATCAATATTTTGTGCCAAATTATTGATTTATTTGGTAGGTAGATGTAATAAGCGGGATA
Source organism: Meda fulgida (assembly GCA_030578275.1). Taxonomy (NCBI): domain Eukaryota; kingdom Metazoa; phylum Chordata; class Actinopteri; order Cypriniformes; family Leuciscidae; genus Meda; species Meda fulgida. Next base: position 24,675,463 of record CM060631.1, on the reverse strand, counting down.
ATGTATAGCGAGGTGGTTGTTATAGCGAATGCAACCCCTTCAGGCTGATTCAAAACCTCTCTGCTTCGCGTCGGGGTCATAATCAGCCTGTCGGGGTTGTATTCGCTATAACGACTGCCTCGCTATACTACATTATCCCTTGTAGAACGTTATAACATTTATTCCTCTGCCAAGCAATGTAGTTCCAAAGAGGTTGCCAAGCAACACATGCAGCAACAAAGAATCACAAACGGCAGTTGCGCAGTAATACTCAGGGTACCCGCGGGTCTTAAAAGCCTTGAAAAAGTCTTGAATTTGATCATCTCAAATTAAGGCCTTAAAAGCCTTGAATTTAGTATACAACGCTTGGATTTCGTTACAAAGGTCTTATTTAGTTTTTACCAAAAGTAAAGTAACTGCAGTTTGACTAAAAGTTGACAAAAAATGCAAAGACTTTTCGTCAACTACAACTATAAAAAAACAGGATGACTCAAATGTGATTAAGACCAATAAGCATTTTCGTCTGAAGACTAAGACTAAATCAAAAATGGCTGCCAAAATTAACACTGGCCTACACACACGTGCGCGCTACAATGCTGTTGCGTATGTATTAAATATGACTGATATATAATTCAATATATATTTAATTCAAGTAACCTCCTTGTACATAATTATTTTCTAGGGTTTAAAATGTATACAGATTTGACATTTTCCCCTCATACTTCTGTCGGAATGGGTACGAAGTTGGCATTGAATTTCATTTGAAATGGTAAAAAGGTCTTAAAAAGCCTTGAATTTAAGTTGGAGGATCCTGGGGGTACCCTGATACTATGAGGCTTCGAATGCGGCTCAACCAATCAGAATCAAGGACCGGAACTATCCGTTTTATAAAACAATTTGCCCCAGCTAGTAAGGAATAATTTCCCATGCAAGAGAACATGAAGGCAGCATTACATTTGACAATCGCAATGACATGCAAGAGGCTACATAATATTTTTCTGAAATTTCACCACAGGCGTGTTTTTCCAATAAGCCTGGGTAACATTTAAAGATGGTTTAGTGAAGGGTCACCACTTCAGTAGAGTTTTTAGGAGATCTGTCTGAGTTTGAGTTGAGATGTGTTTTTTACAAAGTTCTGCCTCCAGTAAAGTTGGGCACATATGGTGTCTAACAGTTTGCACAGCCCAGGCTGTCTGGTTTTTATCCCGTCAATTTTATTAACACTGAGAAAGTGTAAGAATCATTCCTTTGAACTCAAAGCTTAATCAAATGAATTGCATACCTGAAAATGCTCTCTCTTCAAATTACTCCCAAGATTCTAAGAGATGAGCTTTGCTTTAAAGCTTCTGTCAATTATGAGTGTAGCTCTGTTCTGTTTAACCCTGGAAGAAAGACTTGGCTGAAGAGAAAATGAGAACAAGAAGGCTGTGGAGATTATAGCACAGATGACATTCAAAGCAGTCATTTGCTTTTTTTTGCTGATGTCACTCATAATGCAATTGTTTTTGTATCAGAGTTTCATAAGTTGTATATTTAGATGATGACGATGATGATGATACACACATATGCTTGATAAGGCAATAATCACTATATTGCCCATACTTTGCCAAAAATAAACTTAAAGGTGTGGTATAATGCCCCTTCTTACAAGATGTAAAATAAATATCTGATGTCCCCAGAGTGTGTATGCGAAGTTTTAGCTCAAAATACCCCAAAGATATATTTTTTTAAAGGCTGTTAAGTGTCCCTTTTTGAGGGTGAGCAAAAAAGTGTCCCTGTGTGTGCGTCCTTTTAAATGCAAATGAGCTGCTACTCCCGGCACAGAGGGCGGAGCCTCAAGAGCTTGTGTGTGTTAGCAGCTCCGATTACCTCACACAAACACACGCTGAAAATTTCAAAAACCTCTAGCCTCTTATATTCAAACCGAAGTCGGACAATGATGGAGAGACTCAAGAAGAAGTGACAACATGTAGAAATGCAACAGGACATTTCTGAATGTTTAGTTGATGAATTTATGTTGCTGGTGTGGAGTTAACTATCTTCAAGTCATTGATTAGCATATTCTGTCATTATAATCTATAAATCGCTTGTGTGATAAATGTTGTAAGATGCCTACAGAGGGACATGCTGTTGTATTTGTGTTGTGTATTGCAATAAATTTGAAAAGACGGATGCGACAGCTTGAGCAGACTCACAAATGTGCTCTACTACAACAGCTCTTCTTCTTCTCATGGACTCACTCCCTTTGTTGCGTGTTCCCGGGGGCGGGGCTTATGTACATTTTAGGGCTCGTGATGTCATTAACCCGGGAGGAAGCTCGTATAGTCACTATCAGCCTATGTTGTAGTCTTAAAAAATGATTTCTGTAAAAGAAAATATCTCCCTTTGCTTTTAGCGTTGTAACTTTGCAGATGTTTATGCTCAAACAGCAACAATACACACTAACTAAAGTTAGAAAAGTGAAATCATAATCAACCACCCCTTTTAAGTATAACATTTTGGTGAATCTTTTGGTGCTCTTTTTAAAAATACAGAGACACATAAATTATTCTTCAAATTTTGTAAATTATTGAAGAGCTGCCATTAAGGTTTCTAAGCGATCAGACTTACACCTTTTCTCCAGCGGTCAATAAAATGGATGGTAAAATCCTATAAACTCACATTCCAAGAGGGACCAGAATATCAGAGACTTGTAGGTTGCCTCCAGTTAGTCAGAACCCTGCCAACGCCCTAGCAACCACATAACAACCACCTAGAATATACTAAGGTTTTAGTGACAACATTTTTTAAAATATTGCTTTAACCCTTTAGGCGCCAGAGTTTTTTTTCCTAAAACGTTCGATTTTGACATCTTAATTTCAAAAGGCTATATCTTAAAATTGATAAAATATAGAGACTTTCTGTAAATAAGAGAAATATTAAGGATGACCCGAAGTTTATGTAGGGATTACATTTCCCCATATTATTTGCATATTATGACGTCATATGGTGCGCCAATCTTGGATTATAGAATTTTCATAAAAAGTCACATGTTTAAATGATAAAATGCAGCACTTCTTTCCCCCCAAAATGTCCATCACCTTCTTTATGCTATATTGCACAATACTGAATGCTCAGGTATATAGTAAGTAGTAAACAAACTGTGTAAATCATTGCTAAGAAATGGTAGAAACAAACCGAATGCATGTAGTGATTGGCCTTTTGCTGTAGAGATTTTTCATTGACTAAATACAGTAGGAACTCTGATTCCATGTATGGGGCACATTTATTATTCACATGGCATACAAACACAAGTAGACAAGACCTTTTTAGTTCAAACGCTCACTGGCCATGGCAAGGCACAGATCATGAGTGAGATGATACGAGCAGCGCGGCCAGATCTGCCTCGCGCGCGCGCCGAGTGTGCATAGCTCGGACTACTGTCATTGTCATTGCGACTCCCCACCCTGCCTCCACGTTGCCTCCTAACTAATACTTCAACCTCGTCTAATATACCCAGTGGCATTAGACAAAGTCTCCACCACAATACTGTCGCCGCGATTGCGGAGAGGCTCTGATAAAATGGCTCACTCACACACTAGCTCCGCTTTTGATCGCACTGATTCAATGTGCTCTAATTCGAACATTTTGTATAGAAACATGACGATTTTTTGATTCAGGGGTGAAGTATGACATGTCTGCCATCCAGTGGAGGGGAGGTCGAACGAAATTTGACACCCAATTTGACAAAATCGGCCGTTTTATTCAGTGCCGCATCTTGTCGAGTAAACTCGACCCTGGCGCCTAGAGGGTTAAATGCAGATGCTCATCCTAGTAGTTCTTCAGATGGAGAACAACTAAGATCCAATCATCCTCATATACAAGCATTGGTCCAAACCTTCTCTGCATAGATTAGAAGAAATCCAATTCAGCCATAAGCTCCAATGACTTTATATTTCTCTCTCAAGGGAACAATCCATTGGGCTGTAGCTTTCCAACACATTGAAACACACATCACATAGAATCAATGGAGGTCACCTACAAAACCGTCAAGCTCAATCAGACTAATCTAAGAACAAACGTTCTCTGCAGATGAGCTCAATGCCAGGTAGGATTGGGAATGTAGCCCACACACTCCATGGCTGCGTTTACACTGGCATAAAAAATTTGATTTTTTTACTCACATCTGACACAGATCAGAATTTGTTGAACACGTGTAAACACAAAAATCAGGTCCTTCCAAAGGATCTCAGAGTTAGGAAATAGTGACTTTATTTTATTTTTAACAAAATTTATAATTTCAGTCTTGGCTTAGTTTGAGTGACACATTTCAGCACAAACTGGTTTGTTGCTGTGATGCAATGTACAGTAATACAAATTTTCCATTACATCGTAACAGGAAGGGTGGGGCAATGCAAACTATAGAGTGGAACTGTAACATTTTGGAACTAGTGGAGTTTATTCTCACTCCACTCTCAAACATCATGTCTATCTGTATATATTTGAATGGTATTTTACAATCATAGTCAATGACTTATAGTTTTTATTTTTTATGTTTCCAGAACCAAGGCTGCTGTAATAGTATTCTTTTGGACACGACAGTAAACTTGCAATTTGTGAACAAGCGATGTTACTCATTTTGGAAGTGTTTATGCAGAATTCTTAACTGAGTTAATCATTCAGTCAGTCAATCAGTCAATCATTTTTTCTTTTTCTTTAAAGTAAAAAAAGGAAATGGTCATAAAATGCTTTAATTACTTTGGTGGAGAAAAAAAAAAAAACCTTGACTAACATAAATTTACTTATACAGGTCCTTCTCAAAAAATTAGCATATTGTGATAAAGTTCATTATTTCTCCATAATGTAATGATAAAAATTAAACTTTCATATATTTTAGATTCATTGCACACCAACTGAAATATTTCAGGTCTTTTATTGTTTTAATACTGATGATTTTGGCATACAGCTCCTGAAAACCCCAAATTCCTGTCTCAAAAAAATTAGCATATTTCATCCGACCAATAAAAGAAGTGTTTTTAATACAAAAAAAAAAAGTCAACCTTCAAATAATTATGTTCAGTTATGCACTCAATACTTGGTCGGGAATCCTTTTGCAGAAATGACTGCTTCAATGCGGCGTGGCATGGAGTGTCACGGCCTTGGATGAATGACAGGAAGCAATTGCAAGTTAACAGTTTAATAAGTATCACAGAGTCGGCAGTACAAACAGATGGTAACGGTGACGCAGGGACAAGATGGTCAGGATCCGTGAAGTGGTGCGATGAAGAGACGATGGTGAGACAAACGTAGAAACTTGAATCCAGACGAAGAAACAGGAACACAAGGCAGGAAAAGGACACCGGTACACCAACACGAACCACATGAAACAACGATCTGACAAGGATGAGAGAACAACGGTGAGTATAAATAGTGTGGTGATGATCAACTGCAGCTGGTGATGTGATGATGAGCAGCTGGAGCGGATCAAGTGATGTCATACAGACACACCCCTCACACACGTGCATTCATACAACATAAACACGAGACTAGAAGGAAACAGAGAAAACATCTACCGTGACATGGAGGCAATCAGCCTGTGGCACTGCTGAGGTGTTCTGGAGGCCCAGGATGCTTCGATAGCGGCCTTAAGCTCATCCAGAGTGTTGGGTCTTGCGTCTCTCAACTTTCTCTTCACAATATCCCACAGATTCTCTATGGGGTTCAGGTCAGGAGAGTTGGCAGGCCAATTGAGCACAGTAATACCATGGTCAGTAAACCATTTACCAGTGGTTTTGGCACTGTGAGCAGGCGCCAGGTCGTGCTGAAAAATGAAATCTTCATCTCCATAAAGCTTTGCAGCAGGTGGAAGCAAGAAGTGCTCCAAAATCTCCTGATAGCTGCATTGACCTTCCCCTTGATAAAACACAGTGGACCAACACCAGCAGCTGACATGGCACCCCAGACCATCACTGACTGTGGGTACTTGACACTGGACTTCAGGCATTTTGGCATTTCCTTCTCCCCAGTCTTCCTCCAGACTCTGGCACCTTGATTTCCGAATGACATGCAACCACTGAGCAACAGTCCAGTGCTGCTTCTCTGTAGCCCAGGTCAGGCGCTTCTGCCGCTGTTTCTGGTTCAAATGTGTCTTGACCTGGGGAATGCGGCACCTGTAGCCCATTTCCTGCACACGCCTGTGCACGGTGGCTCTGGATGTTTCTACTCCAGACTCAGTCCACTGCTTCCGCAGGTCCCCCAAGGTCTGGAATCGGTCCTTCTGCACAATCTTCCTCAGGGTCCGGTCACCTCTTCTAGTTGTACAGCGTTTTTTGCCACACTTTTTCCTTCCCACAGACTTCCCGCTGAGGTGCCTTGATACAGCACTCTGGGAACAGCCTATTTGTTCAGAAATTTCTTTCTGTGTCTTACCCTCTTGCTTGAGGGTGTCAATGATGGCCTTCTGGATGGCCTTCTGGACAGCAGTCAGGTCGGCAGTCTTACCCATGATTGCGGTTTTGAGTAATGAAACAGGCTGGGAGTTTTTAAAAGCCTCAGGAATCTTTTGCAGGTGTTTAGAGTTAATTAGTTGATTCAGATGATTAGGTTAATAGCTTGTTTAGAGAACCTTTTCATGATATGCTAATTTTTGGGGTTTTCATGAGCTCTATGCCAAAATCATCAGTAGTAAAACAATGAAACACCTGAAATATTTCAGTTGGTGTGCAATGAATCTAAAACATGTGAAAGTTTAACTTTTATCATTAAATTATGGAAAATAATGAACTTTATCACAATATGCTAATTTTTTGAAAAGGACCTGTATTGGAATATAAATGGATTGATCCCTTTTACTGTTTTAATAGAAAATAACATAATGAATTCACTCTTTGGATATTGGATATTTTAGCTGTTGCACTGCAATACATTTTAACGGCCTATCTTCCTCGGCAGTCACGCATTTCTATTTACTGGACTATGAGGGGTTTAAAGCTTTTAGTTTGGTTGGCACTTTCTATATCGACTATTCTCGAAAGAGTACCCTGAGCACAGAACTTCTATGTTAATTTCAGTGCCAATTACAATTCAAAAGAGTTGAGTCACTTAGTCACTATTTCAAAGGGAAGATTAAATCTTACATTATTGACTTTTAGCCATCTAAACAAGCTGTCTTAAATGAATGTAATGCTCATTTTAGCTTGTGTTTTTCTTTGTTTGGTCAAAGACAGCAGGTATTTTTCAGGTTTGCATCCAGGTCCCAGTTCTCCTCTTTCTCGAATGTGCTAGATAAGTAGGCGATTGCTCTCTCATTGGAGTTTAATCCAGTGTGTTCCCTCTAGTCCTCTGTTCAAACTTACTTTCAGCCTCTGGTATAATTGCTGGGTGCATTTCCTTCCCACACTGCTGGGCTCTGTGCAATTTTCTCACTGTTTGCTTTTTCATCCGTGTCTAATTTGAGAGACGCGCCTCAGCAGAAATGTGTGTGTGCCAGTTTGTGTGTTACGAGGGACTGGAAGGAACTGACTCGCTTACGGGGAAATGTTGAGGCACAGATTGTATAGAAGTGTGCAGTGCTGGTTGCAAACAAGTTAATTAACAGTGTTTCTTAATTAGCATGGGCTTGAGGGCTGAGACAGGCTGCCACTGCTGGTGCCGTAGATCTCACCCTCTCACAATCTCATTTCTCTCACTTACAGCAGAGGAGAGGAGAGGTTGCTCTTGACAAGCTATTTTTAAAGACATCTGCACTGTTGGCAGAGCTGCACCTTTTTAGTGTAAGAATTGTAATTGAATGATCTTAGAACATCTTAGGCCCTGCAATTAATTTAATGAGTACTACACCGTGTGTCTGGATAGACTTGATGTCGAGCCAAGATTTAAAGCAAACTTCTTTAGAGTAATAGTTTACAATAAAAATAAACATCTATTTTAATTTACTCACTGTTTTTTTTTCTCTGTAACACAAACGGAGATATTCAACCATATGTTTACACTGCTTTGTAATCATTGGTAACACTTTACAATAAGGTCCCATTAGTTAACATTGGTTGATGCATTAACTAACAATAAATAATGCATTTGTAACAGTATTTATTATTCTTTGTTAATGTTAGTTGACTGTTCATTGTTAGGTAATGTTAACTCGGGTCTATTATATATATATATTACATCCAACTTTTGATTTGAAAACTTCCTTAGTAAATTAACACTAACTAAGATTGATAAATGCTTTAGAAGTATTTTTCATTGGTAGTTCATGTTAACTAATGAATTAACTAATGTTAAAAAATGGAACCTATATAGGCCTATAATAATAGGGTCTCCCGAGTGACTGACACACACATATACACACACAAATAATAATACAAAAATAAAAATCATAAAAGCCTATGTGACTTAAGTTGAGGTCACATTTACCTTTGCGCTGTAAAATTCATATCAATACGATTCTGCGAAATCTGCAGTTTCGCATGAGGACAAACAAGTTCCTGATGCAAATTTCCCTTAAATTGGTAATGTGAATTTGCCACATTTTGATCAACAGAAAGCTGCTTGTTTTGAAATTGATTTCTTTGTGAACAGAGCTTCATAAATTACTTTTAAAAAAATGTGGGGGTCGCTGAAATTTCGTCAATGTGACCGTACCTTTATCCACAGTATTCCAAATCTTGTAAAGCCATACGATTGCTCTGTATAAGGAACAGATCTAAATTTAAGTCATTATTCACCAAAAATCTTGCCATAACTCTCAAATGTCGTAGTTATACTTGATGTGTGAAGACATGGCATGTTTAACGTTGGTAAAACCATTTGCTGCTGATTCTCATATATCTTGTCATTAATCACAGTGCAGTAAGTTTAAGGCAAAAATTAAATTTAAAGGTATGAAAAAGAAAAGGTTTATTATAACTTTTTTGCCTCTATTTATTTAATTTGATGTACTGTATAAATCAGAGTAGACACTATAATAAGCAGCAATTTTTTGAGAATGGCCTTATCCTCACTGCATTCTCTTTCTGTTTCATCTATTTTCTTATTCGTGCTCTTCACTGTGTCCATGACATAAATTACTATATCATCAATATTACACGTTAGCTACTTCTCTCATGAGACATATCTGTTGTTTGTAGTGAATTGATTAGTTTGAGATACTAGAGGTGAGGCTGAATCAATAGTGTTGTGTTGTGATACACTTTTGTCATTGACACTCCAAGTGTTATGTATTCATCAATGGTATTTGCTAAGGCAAGCATCACTATTACTGTAGCTTATTCTTAAAGGTGAAATATGTACGTTTTTTTATGTTAAAATACATTCTCTTGACCCAGTTTATTGTTCATTGACTACTATTAGTATGTCATTCGTTGTTTTTTTTCCCCGAAAAGTGTAAAGATTGAGCCTCCCAGGCACCATCTAAACATTGAGAGCTGTTCACTCAGATCTGTCAGTCTCTTTCCAGCTCGACCAATAGCGTGAGTTTGAGCCGTGGGTACTGTAGCAGGCTGAGCCAGAGGGTGTTTATCCATTGTGGGACCATGGTTGATGCGTTACATGGGAAAAGAAATTCAGCTCGGGGTACAGGAGCGCAAGCAAAATTTCACTGCATTTAGACCTTCAAATATGAAACAGGTCATTAACACGTCAAAGTGAATAGTGTGTTGGATGCAACATGCTACTATGGACGCTTCAATACATCATCATCATGCAACCATTCAGAAAGTCAAATGTTCCAGTTTATAGTGTTTACTTTGATGTGTCCTGTATAGACAGCCTCAAAAGTTCAGACTGTCAGTCCAAATCCATTTTTTATGCAAATCCGATTGGAATCCGATCAGATTTAGATAGTGTGAACGGTTAAAAATCACATGAAATCCAATCTTTACAAATCCGTTTCAAGCTACATTCATATGTGGTTTGAAATCCTATTTAAATCGTATTTCTGGAAATCCGTCTCAGTCTGAACGATCTGATCGGATTTTGCGTGGTTTATGTGACTTTCTCACGCCACGTAAAACCTAAACGTCAGACGTTGTTATAGGAAACATGTTGAAAGTCGCTGCCGAAACAATGCGGTGTTGTTGCAATGTGTTGGACGAGCAGAAAATTAAAATATAGCCTAACAGAGACATATTTTGAATCCGAAGAGGACAGCGCGAAAAGAAAAAAAAAATTGTACATACCTGCCTCAGAAGACGCATCGTCCAACGCGACGGCATTGCCATAGAAGCCAATGCAGATATTATGGAAAACGGAAGAGCAGCATGGACACAAAAATTGGATTTGAACACTTGTGATACACAGTGTGGACATGAAAAGTTTTAGATCAGATTCCGATCGGATACAAAAATATTTGAGTAGGATTTGGTGGTTGGATTTGGACTGACAGTCTGAACGAGGCCGTAGCAACACAGCTAAAAGTAGTCCTAATATGTTGTAACTTTTATTTACAGTAGCCCACTTTTACCTGTTGAGCCTTCACATGTACCCGTAAGAGCTGCTTTTGTGATGTTTGAGGTGGGGGAGGTGAGACTCAAAATATCCTGTATTTATGGAATTCTTTGGAATTATTGCATTCTTATTGTATCAGATTGTATTAATTTACCCTTGTCACAGACCCAGACTTCCAATCTTAAAATATGAAAATCTAAAGTACATTCTTAAACGTTTCACACTAATGGTAATCTACACAAAGAGTGGGATAAATATAAACCAATTTGACACTGCATTAGTTAAGATTGTATTGTATTTTCATTTCCGTTAAGGTGGTACATTTTATCACATTGTGCGTCAAATAAAATAATATTAATAATAATAATAGCAATTACTATTATAAAAATAATTAACAATAAATAAAAGTAGAAATAACAAATAAAAAAAAAAATGACTGTGTTATGTATATATGAGATATGTATGTTTCATTGTATATATTAATGTAAAAATATATCAAATTAACTTTAGCAAAAAGTGTTTAAATACAATACATGATTTCAGATGTAGTTGAAATGACACTGTGTTGAGAAGAAGAAAATAATTGATAGTCTATAAATATAATCTGCTGGACAGGTTTGGTGGAAAAAAATAATGTGTGAAATATTATTATTATTATTTATATTATATTATATTATTAAGACCAAACACCCAAAAAAAAAAAATCCACCCAAAAAATGGGGCTAGTATTGTAATTTTAGATCCAAGGCAATTCCCAGAATCCCAGGAGATGTGATCCATGCTTTTACTAAGATTGTTCTTCGTACCCCGACCCCATTAATCAATCCTTATATGTCGGTTTGCATGTTTGAATCAAGTCACATTCATTCATCTCTAATTCAGCCACCAATTTGTGTACCTTATACACTTCAAATTCAATTCCATTCCAGATGCATCTTGTTTTTCTTTGGTCCTTTCAGTCAGGCAGACAGACCTCATTCCCTTCCTGATATTGTTTCAGGATCAACACCATTTCATCTTCATTCTGTCACCCCTCCAGCTGTTGAGTGTAATTGATTAAAAAACCTCTATCCTCTCCCCACTGTGTTTCAGCTCTCTCTCTCTCCTTCTGTTTGGTCTGGGTGTCTGCAGATGAATAATAATGTTTTGCCAACCCTTCTCTCAGGCTGGTGATGTACATTGAAAGAGACGTCCGAAAGGCCACGCCAGGAAAGGAGCAACAAAGCGGCAATGAATACCTGTCAAAATGCCTGACCCTCTTCATCCGTCACACCGTGCACGAACTGCCATCCATCCTGGGTAAATCAATCACAATACACCCCAAAAAAGAGGGAAAAGGGAATGCAAAGAATTCACCCGAGATGGAACAGAGTGAAATGGACAAAACCAAGAAGGGGCATTAAGATTGAACATCCAATTTGATTGGCCTCTCTTTAATTACCTTTCTGATTGAATACGTGAACAGGCTCTCAGGTATCGACCTGTTCCTCCTTTTTCATTTGTGAATCAGTGCCGCTACACACCACCGCACCGCCATTAAACTGCTTCAAACCGGTTTGGTTCTTTATGCGGGTTTCGTCCCAACACTGAGACGCACCTGCTCACGCCCCTGACCACCTACCCAGACTAAACATGATGGTTTGTTTGTGATTGGCTGATTTCTCACTGTCTCTGTTTATGTTGGCTCTCTTTAGATGACATCCTGTCCGTGTTAGGCAGCATCGTGGGAAGGAAGCACCCCTCTCCTACACAGTCCCGTCAGCTGAAGCAGAACCTCCCCATGATGGCTGTGGTCCTGCATCTGCTCACCTCACAGGTGTGTGTCTGTGTCAGGTCTAACTATATTTACCTATTTGCTAGTTATTTTGGGTTTTCGATCTCCTGAAGGATGGGACAACCTGAAAAAAACACACTGTAGGGACCTACCTTGGGGTGCAATAGATAATACCTTATTTCACATATAAACACGTTTAATGTCATTGTTAGAGTTTTGCTCAGAGTTTCACAATCTGTTTAGGCCAAGTACCCCTTTGTTTAGATCAGAACATCCTAGAACAGAGGTGTTCAAACTCTGGAGGGCCACTGTCCTGCAGAGTTTAGCTCCAACTTGCCTCTACACTCCTGCATGTTTCTAGTATGCGTTGTGAGACCTTGATTAGCTGGTTGAGGTGTGTTTAATTGGGATTGGAGCTGAATTATGTTGACGGGCTGAGCGCCAATGGAAAAGGGGCCGATTGCAGATCTCTTATGAAATCATGAAAAATTCTTACGATTTGTTTCAGAAAGCTGCAAAGGCTGCTAAATGTAATTATTTTTCTGAACTTATCACAAAAAATGGTCATAAACCTCAAGTTCTTTTTTCCACTATTAACTCTGTTTCAAATCCTTCTGCGCAATCTATTTTAGAGCCCTATACTGCTCTCTTTGACAACTTTGTAAAGTTCTTTGTTGATAAGATCAAAACTCTTCAGTTCTCTCAAAAAATATCTCGGTTGTCTAACTCTGTATACACACTATGCATGAAGTTCCATTATGTTCTTCCATCTGGTCTGAGTTTGAGCTGATTGATCTGGATTCATGTAATGAAATTGTTGGTCACCTAAAACCTACTATCTGTCCTCAGGATATTATTCCACCTTTTTTCCTGAGACAAATTATGGACAAGGTCGGTCCTGGTCTTTTATTGGTTATTAACAAGTGCCTGTCTACTGGTTCCTTCCCTAACTGCCTTAAAGTTGCTGTGGTGATGTCATATCTTAAAAAAAAAAAAAAAAAAACTTGGATCCTTCCTCTCTTTCTAACTTCTGTCCTATTTCTAATCTACCTTTTATTTCAAAGATCCTTGAGAAAGTTGCACTGACTCAATTACAATCATACTTGGCTGTAAATTCTCTGCATGAAACATTTCAATCTGGTTCTAAAGCTTTACACAGTACTGAAACTGCCCTTTTAAATGTTTCAAGACATTTTCACAGAAACTGATTCTGGTAAATCTATTGCTTTAGTTTTATTAGATCTTAGTGCTGCATTTTATTTAGTCGACCATGAGATCCTGTTGAGACATCTGGAGTTATCTGTAGGCTTTCGTGGCGCAGTCTTACAGTGGTTCCGTTCTTATCTGACCAACAGATGTTTTAGTGTTCGTATTGGTCATCAGTCCTCCTCTAGTCTACCTCTAAATTGTGGAGTCCCACAGGGATCAGTTCTCGGCCCGGTATTGTTTATCCTGTATATGCTACCTCTGGCTTCCATTTTTAATAAATACGGAGTATCCTTTCATCTATATACTGACGATACTCAGATCTACTTTCAGTTAAAACATAACAATAAAAATGGTTTACAATGGTTTACAATCCCTGCTGGCCTGTCTAAATGAACTTAAGCTTTGGCTGTCAAGTAATTTTCTAAATTTAAATGAAAATAAAACAGAAATAATTTTATTTGGGCCCAGGGAAAACTGTGTTCTTGATGTTGACCGTGGTCCACTTGCCCCTTATGAAACTCAATGCGCTAGAAATCTGGGCTTTCTGTTTGATCATGACCTAAAATTTGATGAACAGATCAGTACTGTTGTAAGAATGTGCTTTTTTCATCTTCGCCAACTTTCTAAAGTGAAACCTTTTTTAACCAAGAGTAACTTCCAAACAGTGATCCATGCTTCTGTTACATCGCGTCTTCCCTCTCCCGTCTACAGCTAGTGCAAAACGCAGCTGCTAGACTCCTCAATGGGGCTCGTAATTTATGAGTCGATCAACCCTATTTTATCCACACTGCACTTGCTACCTGTCAAATTTAGATTTTATTATTTGTTTAGAAATCATTCAACAAATTGGCCCCTTAGTACTTGACCGATCTACTTCGTCCATACACTCCCTCTAGAAATCTGAGATCTGGCGATCACTGTCTACTCATCGTGCCTAGATCTAGACTTAAAAACGAGGTGATCGCGCCTTTGTAACTGCGGGCCCAAAACTTTGGAACAGTCTACCTCTCCACATAAGATTAGTCCTGTCTTTTTTCTGTGTTAGTTCAAACTTCAAATGTGAAATGTGTGATTTCTGGGTCACTTGTGTCTTTTTTCAAAATTTTAAAAACAATGAAAACCGGTTTCTCAAATATTTCCCATCTGGCATTGGCCAAACAAACTGGCAGTCCCGCCCAAAATTAGTACTATTGTTTGTAGTACAATTTGTTGCTATGTTAAACTGATCAAAATACTCAAATGAGCAAAGCAATTTTTGATAGCATATGTACAATATTAAAGGTGCAGTAAGCGATTTTTGAGAAACGTTGTTGAATGTGGGTCGTACTGAGCATCACAACACACTTGTAGCCAATCAGCAGTAGGGGGCATCTACACTCATGATGGGGGAGGAGAGAGAGTGAGCAAGAGGGAGATTTGAAGAATGACTGTAGTAAGAGAGATGGCTGAGAGACATTATAAAAGAGAAAAGATCAGAAGAATATCACTGGGAAATAAAGGGTTACAATCAGGCATTTGCTTTAGGGCCCGCGTTAATATTCGAAAAGCTTTCTAGCGCTGTAGAGACCTAAGTGGGAAGGCCTGAAAACGGACGCTGATTTTGTGTTGTTTCTGCTCCATACACGAGTTACATTGGTTTTGCTATGTTTCACAGAATGAAGATATGCTGTTGTTGTAATATTGAGTGTCTTTGTTTGTCTGGAGCAACCAACTCTTAATATATTTGTTCTTCTTTGTCGTTTGCTTGTTATCTTCGCTTTATTTTTCCGAAACATTATTTTGCTTCGCTTCATCTGTGATAAAGGTGTTCGTGCATCTGTGATGTTCGTGCATTTTGGGGGCAGAGCAATGAAGAGAGGAGTGTGTTTATTTGGGTTAATGCATCAATGGGTATGTGCATCAATACAGATGATACTTCAACACAGAAACAAATTATCGATGGGTGTGCAATGTAAAATACCATACATAGTACAATATTAGGTACGATAGTATTTTATCCATTTTTTATATATATATATTTAATGTAATTTATATTGAATATGTTGTTTATCACAAATTTGTAATAAAAATGCCATTATGGATTCCTCTGGCTGCAACTGAAATCGCGTGTTCTCTGCATAGGTAAATATATTGTGAATATGAAATTATATATGTGTGTAGCATTGTCTAGGCAGTCAGCACTGTTGACCAATGAACTTTAGAATCTGCTGTGGGGAGGAGTTTGCACTGAATTGGTTCTGGGAAGAAAAAATAATCATGCATTCACAAGTCCTCTCTCTTGGCCTGATAGGATAATAAAGTGTCCATAGAATGTGCACTTCAGAATCTTGCCGCAAGTAGTCATCTAGGTAGTTTTTGCCTACTGTTTTATGAATTATCTGAAATGGAAAGCTGACCGGCATTGGCTTGTAAGAAGTAACATTTTGCATAAGTGCTGTATTGTATTGTATAGTATAGTATAGTATAGTATAGTATAGTATAGTCAAAAGCTGATTATCCACCGTCGGGCCAAAACGCTCTCTTTGCTTAACCGTTTCATTCTGTGCCGATCCAGGCCAGCCGGCTATGTTTTAATTTTCCGCTGTGGGATAACGGAGCTTTTTGGAATGTAATACAAATGTACAGTCGTTGCCTAAATGCAACTGTTTACAGACGATATGAGATGTAAAATCGACCATGTTATGGAAGATGATCATATATTTTACTATACTTTACTATACTTTTATATTTATTATTAATTTGTGTTCATATCACTCAAATAGTGTGCTTAGGCAGCTTCTGAGAAACTGGTAGCCGGGCAACAGACAAGTGACAAATGCTGAGTTGCAACGACACTTACACACATTCTACCAGCACTGTTCATCCCGATTAGCCAAACTGTGCTAAGAATTTCAGGCTGAAAATAGTTTGTAATTGTGCCGTGCCCTACCAGGCTCAAGTGGAAATACAACTGGAACCGTTCTTTACCATTCTTAGAACCATTCGGCCCGACGGTGAAAAAGCGATTTCACTCGGCGGCCATCTTTGAAATGCCTCTCGGGTGGCTATTTCAGTCATGCAAGTTCAGCTCCTATCTCTTTGAATGAGGTAAAATTTAATTCTCCAAAGCTGTTGACTAAACTTACGATTAAATTTCATATTAGAAATCACCAATGAAATCTGACAACAACTGTCTCAACTCATTAGCCTGGGAAAACCCAGACAACTTCCGGCAAATTTAGATTTGCTTTGAAAGTTAGTCTGGCAAAGAGCTCATTCAAGCCCATTTCCAATCCGTCGAAATCGAGGCACCAATCAGAAACGTTGGGGCGGGCTTTACACGATGACGACAGCGCTGGGATTATGAAGCAGATTTTGTAGCCTACATTACAAAGATGGATGCCGCCATTAAACATCACTCGTTCGAATCAGCTATCGCGTCTGTTTTAAGTGATTTAAACCTTTCCTTTTTGTTAAAAACCGAGCAAAGAACAATATTCTTTATTGTGTATTAAGAAACAAAAGATGCATACGTCATCTCCTTCATCGCTCTGATTGGTTTTAGGTCCATCCGCGACGTCCGTTGGTGATGCCCCTCTAGAAATGATTTGTCTATGACGCTTTGCCAGACCATAACTCAGTTACAACTGAGAATGGTCTGGTTTTAACCAGGCTATCAACTCATGATAAAAACGCTCAAATCATGATAATAAAAAAAACCCTGCATTTTTCAGGCTGGACTAGCCAATGCGCATTCGGAGTGCTAGGCCCACTGACTGTTTCTATAGCTTCTAACGGCAGCTGCAGTGACACAATGACTTTATTAATCAGCGATTGGCTCTTTTATTTAGAAGGTGGGAATTATTCCACCATATTGCATGTTGCACTTTCCCCCATTTATAGTAATATAAGTGCACTGTCTTTTATTTATATATATATATATATATATATATATATATATATATATAGTATTAAAATATATAGTATATATATATAGTATAAAAACACTTCTTTTATTGGTCGGATGAAATATGCAAATTTTTTGAGACAAGAATTTTGGGTTTTCATGAGCTGTATGCCAAAATCATCAGTATTAAAACAATAAAACACCTGAAATATTTCAGTTGGTGTGCAATGAATCTAAAATATATGAAAGTTACACACACACACACACACACATACACAAGATTATTACCAGTTGCCAAACAGTGCAAAATTGGATTTACTTCTGACACACTCAGTCACGCCAAAATTAATGTGAAGGGATCTGGTGTTCTCAGAGAAAGATGTTTGTCAGTGTGCAGAGTTGATGAGTCTCTCTGCTGATTAAATAGACTTTTACATTAGGCCAGGATTTGCCATGGAGACTCAGTGGCAGATTGAGTCTTCTCATTTGAAGGGGTCGGAGCTGATAGAGCTGTCTGTCTGATAGTTCCACCGTCATTAACTCATCTGAGGAGGATACACTGATGTCCATTAACACAGAGCTGCAGTGGGCTGTTAGAGTGGTAATAGGCAGTTACTAGTGTGTCTGTCTGCTTTAATGGTCCTCACAGTGAGTTGTGGTGGTGTAATGCCAGCCTCAGACAGCACATCCACAAATTGACCGCTCACTGGCCATCTAATGATTATTGTACTCAAATATGGCAAATATTTGTCCAAATTTCCAGCCTCAATCTTACTGGCTGTGGCTGACAATTTCTGGGAGATGTTTCTTTTTTTTCTTTTTTTTTAACCAGTTACCAGGCTGCTCCAGTGAGCGCTTCCATGGAAGATCACACATGGATCATCTTTTTTTTAATTTTTTTTTATCTTTTATGCTAATTAACTTTGGTTCAGGTTTTTTCATATGATCTTATAAACCTTTTGATTTTACATTCATTTTTAATATGCTCGTATGCTGTAATATACATTACCGTTCAAAGTCTTGGGATAAGTAATATATAATATAATATATATATATATATATTATTAGTAATTTCTGAAGGATCCTATGACACTGAAGTCTAGGGTAATGGCTGCTGAAATTTTAGCTTGGCCATCATCATCAAAATATATTAAAATAGAAAACTGTTATTTTGAATTGTAATAATATTTCCAAATTGTACTGTTTTTACTGTATTTCTGATCATATATATTCAGCCTTGGTGAGCATAAAATATATATTTTTAAACACAAAAAAACATACCAACCCCTTTTCAGGGCAGATTTACACTATAAAAGATATTAATATTTCTAATAAAACTAACTATTATTAATATAATTGTTGCTATTACAGTATATGCAAGTTTATAATACAGTTTAAAAAGGAAGCTCCTCACAAAGTTGGCTGAGAAAATAGACAATTTAGGCAAAGGTTGGCTACTTTGAAGAAGCTAAAATATGAGATTTTAATTTGAATTAATTTAGCATTTTGGTCTCTAAATAATTCACATTCTTCCATTTGTGTTATTCACAATGTTGAAAATAGTAAAAAAAAAAATCAAAAAATACCTTGTCCTAACTTTTGTCAGTCATTCGACCCCTTCCTGCCTAAGTAGGCGGTTCTTGGCTAGAATAAGATGCAGTGTGGGCTAGACTTCATGCCTATAGTCAAAAGTCTGGCCACACAAAAACCTGTGTGTGTGTGTGTGTGTGTGTGTGTGTGTGTGTGTGCGTGCGTGCTCTGATATTAAGAAAAGGGCTGCAGGGCATAGCTGGTTGTCTTCCCAGTAGCAGGTTGGTCTGCATCTTTGAGACTTCACTGGCCTTTTTATGCCCTTGAGCCCCATATGCGTGATCTCTTCAGCTGCTCTGTGGTTCTGAGAGGCGTCATGCTCTTGTAATGTGAGAGCATGCCTGTGTGTTTGTGCATCCATACATACATTCATGCGATGAGCCCTCTCTGTGTCTCATCTGTCTCTCTGGCCTGTTGCTTCACTGACAGCAACACACTACGCTGACACTCCACCACTCATCAGTCACAGGGGTCACTGCTGAGGTCAGATCCAGTATGTTTCTCAGAGACCAGAGTGGATAAGAACTCAATACCTCACAGTCCAGGTCTATGACCTCTGACCTCACATCATTACGGTCCTATAGCACAAACACGAACCCCCTCATTCTCACACCAGCAGTGAAGTCCTCCAGAGAGGAGAATCACATCCTAATATGACATTTTAAATGGAACACACCACATCTCAGGGCTCAACAGTGCAAGCATTTTACTCACATTTGCTGCTAAAATGAGATGTTTGTGAACTGTGCATTCTATTTAGGAGCACAAATGTGAATAAAAAAAAGTCCCTGTGGGTCCTCAGTTTTAGGAAATTTAGGGTCATACATATTCTTCAATATCTTAAATGGTACAACAAATGTTTTCATTATTTTAAGAGATCTTAAATTTGGGGATGGAAAAAACAGGAATTGCGATACAGGCGAATGTGATGATTAACCTTCAAAAGAGTATAATTTAATTGAATAATTATGAGTACTGAATGTTTCAAAGTAGCAACACGGTGGTGTTGGGTATTCTATTGGCTTGCGGTTTCAGAGCTGTTCACAATCAACATTAAATTAATATGCTGTAGATCAGTGTCGTACCCCCTGGGGCAATAGAGGGAATGCATTGACAAAAGAGCTGCAGGCACAGGCAGTTTGGAAACCACTGCTGATGGTTGTAATAGTGCATATTTTATCTCGATTATCTTTTTAAATAGCAACCGGCAATAGTGAAGCATAAACATTTCAAAATAAGAGTCCCAGTGTATTTCTGACTTGTTTATTAGTAAAAGGTCAACATAATACATACTTTTTTTCTTTTCTTTTTTTTTTTTCACTACCTGTTTATTATTGGTATTTTGGTACACAATAAACTGTGTCTGGCATTTAATTCAACATAAGCTCTTGTAGCTTTTGTCTGGGTTGACCTGTCAGTAGTAAAGACAATGTTATTTAATATTGTTTAAAGTAGGCCTATAAATAATTACATTATTAAATACAGTTTGAATAAAAAATATTTTTAAAAACTTGTGTATTTTTTTGTAATAAATGAATTTAATTTTGCTTTTAAATGTCTATTTATATCCATTTGATATATTTTCATTCCACAGGTTTTTTTTTTAATGTGCTCCTAAATTTTTCAACTTGTGCTCCTTGGGAGAAAAAAAAAGTGTCAAGCCCTGCATCTTCTGTTGCTTAGTCGAAATGGTGCATGATGGGAAAAATGTCCTCTGACAGAACAGTAGAGCTTATAACATTTTCTCTTAAACCAGCTGAACATTTTGCGGTTTTTGCTGTCCTCCACAATCATTGCTTGTCAGATTGTACAGTACAATGTGTCCCGCATGAGATCTTGGGTAAAGCCCACGGCAGACTTTGACGGTGACATTCCTCAGTGACATTAACGTTCTTATGTCAGACTGTACGATGCGCATCGTAGCTGGGATTTAAGTCACAATTGACAGCGTTGAGCGTTGCAGGAGCAGTTAGATTGCAGCAAAGCGGCCTGGAAATTCTGAACCTGCCAGAAGATTCATTGCAAAGGCAATTTATCGGCCGTCTGTGAGCATGATGCATTAATAGATCCAAGACTGACGATTTTGCTGTACGATGAAAGAAATCTACAGCGTGCATTCGGCTGTGTTCAAGACAACTGTAAGACTTCATAGCTGCTAAAGCTCAAGTGAAGACTGACAGTTTTGGTGGCGCTCAAAGGAAATAAGACTCAACGGTACTGAATAGCAATGTTGTACAGTGTTGTAGGATGGTAAAGCTTCTTTCTAAATCGAAATCTCTTCACACTTTGGCTTTTTGGTTTGACAGATCTTCCGACCCCAGGTGGTGACTGAGGCCTTTCTCATTAAATTTGGGAAACTGCTGGTGAGTGTCTCAGTTGAGTGATACTTTATGAATATTGAAATATATGAGTAAAAATTAAAATCTCTTGGAAATGTTTCCTTTCTGAAGTCGTTTGCTATATACAGTAGACAGACACTACTGTTCAAAAGTTTGGGGTCGTTAAGATTTTTGTTACTATTTTTGAAAGAAGTCTCTTCTACTTACTGAGTCTACAATTATTGGATAAAAAATACAGATTTTTAAAATAATTGTTTTCAAATGTAATTTATTCATGTGATGACAAAGCAGCCATTCGTATTATTATCAATGTTGAAAACAGTCGTGCTGCTTAATATTTTTGTAATGATATTATAGCAGCTTTTTTATGCAATAGAAATCGTTTGTAAATGTCTTTACTGTGACTTGATCAATTTAATGCGTCCTTGCTGAATAAAAATATTTATTTATTTTTTACTGCCCCCCCCCCCCCCCAAGCTTTTTAATTGAAGTGTATATAGTGTTTACAATGTATTGTTTCCAAATATTTTTTTCATTTTGAACAAATTGTGAAAAAATAAGTGTTTGTTTAAATTCAGCAATTTTTTGTACATCTTTCAATTAATTACATTAGACATATCGGCCATCTTGCTTTACATGTTACAGTGTCTGTATTGCCATTGGCCATTTAAAAATCCAAATACACTAACTACCATTTTACTTATGTAAAATATGATATTACCATGTTATTGTTCATAACATCTCAGTGAAAATTATTACGTAAATAAATATTACAAATATATTAGAATGTTTCATTTTAATATCTCTTTTTTCTTTCATTGCGGAAAGAATCACATAACCTCCATTGACTCCAATGAGACGAGTTTGGGAAGTGCTATAGGTAGGTTTTTATTTTTTGCAATGTCAGTGATCTAAGATTTTCAAGACTTTCTCTGCTGTTTACTTCAAACCTGTCTTGCATGAACTACATTCTCTAATCTAATTTAGCTCCAATTTACCAGACATGCTGTTTGTCAGGAGATCAAATGTAGGAAAATTATTGAAGTCTTCTACTGTAAAAAATAAATAAAATCCCAGCCATGTAAATGAGTTGTTTGGAAGTACTACTGTTTGGTGCCTACTTTTATGCTTTCTATGATCATTTCTTTAACAAATGAACAGGTCAGGCAGCATCTGAGGAGCTGATCAGAAACACTCTATCTGCAGTGGAGGCCATTTCCCAGCATCCCGTTCTTCTCGGCCTCTATCACTGTACTGTGAGTATATGCACCACTCTTTGATGTTCTGCAATTGAGTGTTTCAATTATTTACGAATTATTTAAGCATCTGTCCAACAGCATTTAGTTACATTGTGAAGATGTGTATAATGGGACTATTGCACATACTTCACAACCCACAAGGTGTTGATGAAAATGTTCCAACAATGTCAGTATCTAAACTCTCTATTTTGCCACATGCAGCCTGTAAAACTTTCCATCTTTAAGGACAGGGTCACAAAAAAATATCAAGCTGTGTATGAGAGCAGCTAGGGCCACATTCACATCTAACTTCTCACACCCTCACGCCTAATGGAGCTACAACTGAGATCACGGCTCCCCTCTGCCAACCTCTCGGCAACAGGAAATCACTCAGGAGTGAATGGAGTTTGTATTTCTCTGTGTGTGAGGCTTTTGTAATGAGTATTGACGTGCGTTCTGTAGGACTGATGCATCAGGAAGCTTTGAGAGGACACAGGTTCTCTGATACTCTATAATAGGAGAAGGCATCTTAATTACAGTTTGCCAGGAGTCATTAGATCACATTCTCCACTCTCAACACACACACACACACTCCATATAGTATGTGAATGACCATAGCTTATTAAAACTTAAATTTGTAAGGGTATAGACAGAAAGTCTCTCTTGGCAGCTAAGTTCAGTTTGACCTCCAAAAAGGCTCTATAGGAGTGTTTCGCAAAACCGTTTTGAGTGGGTCGTGGAGTGTGAAGTCAAAAAGAAACAAAGTACAAAGTACACAGTACAAAGACGTAATCGTTTTTTTTTTTTTTTTTTTTTTTCTGGTGCAAGACTTTTATTTTAAAGGCTGTATGTGAAAGCTGTCGACTCTTCTGTCAGACGCAGTTTAAGTCTGAGGAAAACGTGATTCGGTATCTGCTGTCAGATGAGATGTTGTCAGGCTATATGGCGCCCACTCTTCAATTGCACTTGCAAATGTTGAGCCGCGTGCTGTTTATCACTTAATATAATAATAATGCATTTCATTTAGAGGCGACTTTCAAAACACTCAAGGACACCTTACAACTTCATGAGTCATACAAATCAAGACAGATATTTAACTTTGTGTACACTAAGCTGTTTAAAACGTGTCTTCACTCAATCAATATTAAGCATACAGATCGTATAATCAAACATATTGTGTGGAGCGCTCTCAGATTATGCATTTGTTTTTCATTTTTACAGTTAGAAACAGAGCGTAAAAATGGATTTCAAAGATTTCTTATACTGTTGCGCCCCCTATAGGCCATGATCAGCGACTAGTTGACAGAGCATTAAAGTCGGCTAGTCTGTGCAACACCCCTTGCCCCTACCCCTTGTTTTCGAGTGTACCCTTTGTCCCTTAAAACAGAGTTACAAGGGCCAAGGGGTTGAAATATTCCCCTACGAAATGGAACAACCCTTCATAAACCCAATACGTCATCAGTCGTCGATGATGACTCTGACATTACGGAAGCGACGAGTTTTTACAGGATTTCTCCATGACAACGACTGACAATGAGCGCCGCTGCTCTTACCTCTGAGGAAACATGATGATTATAACGTTCCTTCCTCAAAGTGTATGTCTTTTCTGTTTCTGAAAGGTAATTTATTATACAATTTCTTAATTTATATGACTATATTATTATTATAAGAGTGAATAATGCATGGTGGTGTCATCTGGGGCTAAATTTAAATGTTTAATCGTTTGCAAAGCCATCTCGCCGGTCATTTGCGATGTATTCTGAGAACTTTCTCGTAGCCCTCCGTTCGGAGTGTGCCTCTGAAAAATCTCTGTTTCGAGGGCTGTGTAGCCCTACCCCTTCGCCCTACCCCTCTATCACAACAAGAATCGGGACACCCTACCCCTAGACGTGAACACGCAAAACAGAGGGGTAGGGGCAAGGGGTGAATTGGGATTGAGCCCTAGTGTCAACCATTTTTGAGAAATACATTTTCTTGTTTCAAATTCCTAAAAATGTGGGTCTTTATGACCATGGGAAAATATGGTCCCATGTCCAAACCAGTTGAGAACCACTGCTCTATAGGTAGGCAGCTAATCCGTTGGATTCTAACGTTTGAAACACCCATTAGACCCAACAATGATCTAGTTTACATTATTCATACATAGTTACATCTTCTATGCTGAACATATTTTTAACTCCTGAGTTCAATTTCATATAAAGGGGGGTGATGCAACTATCCTACATAATGAAGAAAAAGGCTTCATTAAAACAACACATTTTTAAAAAATAAAACCTTAAGTAGATTGGTTCAAAACTGCTTATTAATATTCAAAAATATGCTAAATCAAAGTCTTCATAAATTTCAACTTTTGTTGAAAGCAGACATGAAACCAACATGAATACAAAGAGTGTATTACTAAGAACTCAGCCTGTGTGTTTTTTTTTCTTTTTCTTTTTTTTAAACAAAACTTTGCCCTTTTTTTTATCATTGACACTTTTATTCGTCATTGGCCCATATTATGACTGTCTAGGTGGACATTTCACTAAGTTTGATTCTAATGTTCAAACATAGCTCAACTAAGCTCAAGAAAGAATTGCCATTATACTGACATCCACGACAATCCTCTCATAAGGAGTGGGCAAGAGATCAAAGATGTGCCATGGGTTTAGTGTAGCACCTGTACAATATGCGCGGCTCGGTGAAAAAAACCCGTCTTACAACAGAGAAAGAAAAAGAAAAATCCATAGATAACCTTTACAATATGCTTCTTTGGTGTTCTTTTCACTTGCAGCCACCGAAAGTAAAATCCTTTGTTTGAGAGATGCCCACAGCCATCCACATTAAGACACCTGTGTGCAACATTTGCTGCCGTGCGGCTGATTGTAGTTGGTAATAATTGTAAAACCTGATTCTAATTTTCAAAAGAGCTGGCGTAAGGCCTTTTGTTGGAACACACTTTCTATGATCAAAGGGCAGAGCTGACATCACATTTCCATGCAAATTGGAGCTGTTCAGAGCACTCTCAGTCTTCCGCTTCCAGCTGTTTCCCACTCACACCATGCAAGTGTGTGTGTGTGTGGTCTGGTGAGACTAAGAGCATATAGGTGAGATTTCTCACTTTTAAAATAATGCACTTCTCTCTTTGTTTCCCCAAGGTTGTGGATTTGATTGTACCGCCACTAGCGTCTCTGGCCTTCAGTAAGAACGGTGAGAACACACTTCAACGGCAAATAAGCAAAGACAATTATACACTACAAGTCAAGTTTTGACACACCTACTCATTCTTTTGTATTACTAGTCTACATTTTAGAATAATATAAAAGTCATCAAAACTATGAAATAACACATTTGGAAGTATGAGAAATGGTTGTTTCTCTAGGCCCTGTGGACTTATGCTATTGTAGAATTCATTCTCACACTCTCGCTAGTTTGTCATTTGTCAAATAAAAATGTCCAACAGTTGTTATACATTTAAATTAGGACAATTCTGTAGTATTATTATTATTAGTAGTAGTAGTAGAAGTATTTTAGAAAAGTTAGTTAAAGGAAACATTTTGAACATTATTTGAATAAAATGACAGACTCCTTTATCTCACTATATAACATGTCAAGTATACTCGTATTTCATGCATGTTCTTCATTGATGGAAGCACAGTAAGCATTCAAATGAAAAGGTTTATGATTGTTTCACTGTTTGGCCCTGTTGACACCTGGTATTGACATCCATTTTGGTCAATCGGATGACAAAGTGTTGGTTGGTTTGGTCAAAGTGGACGACACTACATAGAGGACTGTGGAAAAAGTTCATCGAATGGAAAAATCATTCAATTATGTAATGACCAAAAATGTTGGCTGTTTTTCCTTTCCATTGAATGTTTTGATTTATTTATATGGGTAAAGAAATTTATTGATGGGCAGTAGGCTCACACAAATCATAAGCCTTTAATGCTAAAGGTTTTTAAGATCATGAACATCACTTTTCCATTGAATATGATCTATGAATATGTTGATTTATAATTGTGCATATGAGTAAGTAAACATCTAAACCTGTGTGTGTGTGTGTGTGTGTGTGTGTGTGTGTGCGTGTGTGTGCGTGTGTGTGTGTGCGTGTGCGTGCGTGTGTGTGTGTGTCAGTGGAATGGCGTATTGTGAGTTTGCGTGTGCTGTCAGAGATCACGCTGCTGCTGCTGCTGAGCCAAGACGAGGTGGAGGAGAGAGAGAGAGATGGAGGAAGAGAACGAGAGGGAGAGTGGGAAGGTGAAGGCATCTCCTCCAACAATCGCTTGCTAACGCTCATCTCTGAGGCCCTGCTGCCACAGTAAGACTCACTACTCACTTACCTATATTCTGCTCTCTCTGTTTACTCCTCCGTCCTCTCTATTTATTGAAACTAAGATTGAGTCCTAACCATTATTATTTTACTGGATATGACAATATTCTGCTTAATATTTAAAAAATTAACAGTGATATTGCAAGACAGTGATATTACAACAACAACAAAAATAATACAATTGTCATAACAACAATTGGTAATTTAAAACATGTACATTATTTAATAAGCAACAGTATACTCTTACTGTTACTAATACTAATTACATAAATGCAAAATGATTACTAGTGAGTTTTAATAAGTAGATTTAAATAATTTTTTTATTGTATATTTTAGAAGAATGCACTTTTTAATATCTGAAATATATGCAATCACTGACAATACTATTTTGAACAGTAAAAAAATGGAAAAACAATATTGCAACAATAGAAACTATAATTGTTTAATTGTCAAAACATTATTAATTTAAAATGTGAAGTATGTAAGATTTTTTTATGTTAAAATGCATTCTCTTTACCCAGTTGTTGTTCATTGACTACTATTAGTATGCCATTCATGGGTTTATAAATACCATCAATACCATCATTGTGCACTTGACTAAGACAAATGTAACAGTTGTGTCCATGTGTCCAGTGTAGACACACTTGCGTTCGCTCTGGACAACAAGTTTGCCTATCAATTGCTTACTCATGTCATGACACATAGCAACACAGTTAAAAGTATTCCTAACATGATGAACCTTTTATTGAAAGCAGCCTACATTTACTGAAGCATGCATTCACAAGCCCCTGTAAGAGTTTTGTTTGTGATGTTTGAGTGTCACAGAAACTACATACTTCAACTTTAAAACATTTAAATTTCACAGTACATAATCAGTCGCAGTGTACTCTTACTGTCATCTTAATGTCAAATAAATACATTGATTATTGGAGTTACTGAACAACACAAGAAAATGCTGAAAATAACCCTTTTTTTTTTTTTTTTTTTTTTTTTGTGTGTGTGTGTGTAAAAGCCACAGTAAATTCAGTCCTGAAATTCTAATGGGTCTGGTTCAGTTCTCAGAGAATGCATGAACAATGTATAAAAATGTATGTGTAGAAATCAGTAATTATTTTTGTTGCATCTTGAATAGGGCTGCACAATATATATATATAATTTTAGCATAGAGATCACGATGTGCACGTCACATCAGATGTCAAGTATAGAGATCGTAATTGATACAGCCTTTAAGTGACAGCAGCCTAATATACCCACTGCTGTCTGAGTTATTCATTTTAATCAAACAACAAAATACAAAGAAAATCACTTTTACAAAGATTAATTATATTTCATTTATATAGTGACGAAAATGCAGCGCTATGTTACATTTGATTATTCAATTTATATACCTGAATACAGTTTCCTGAAAAACAGGCTAAAGCACTGTTTATTTATTTGTATCTTTGTTCTTTTGAATTTATCTGATTGTAATCTGTTTAGTATTTTCTATGCAGATTCACTCCCCCACAAAATCACCTAGAATGACTAATTCTTTCCAAATAGAGCTATTCATCTGGTGAGACTGTTTTCATAGCGCAATAGTACATCGCAGAAAAACTAAATATCGCAATGTCAGTTGTTGTTTTTTTTCTCCCAATATCGTCTAAGCCCTAATCTCTTTTTTTTTAATCTTTTGTTATGAATTAACTTGTATCCAATTGTACACATATTGCATAGCTTGTTTAATGCAGATTTTTCTGCAGGTATGTGACTCTGCTCCTGGAGCCAGATCCTGTACCAGTGTATGCTCTTAAACTCCTGGTGTCCCTCACAGAGCACAGCTCACCCGTCAGCAGGTAACCAACAGCACAGCAAGACATTCTACACACTCTGGTGGATTATTTATTTATTTAGCGAACACATTTTAGGAGGACCTTAATTTGACAGTTTGCACGGGTACACCAAATCCCCTTCCTTTATGTATAACCCCCAAGATGAGCCCCCTCACAATTCTATTGCATATTAACCATCGTACTGTTCCATTTTTTTTCTCTAGTGAGCAGTGGTGTACGATCTGGTTTACTGTAAAATCAGTTCTCTAACCATAAGACGACAGCTTGTCCTTTAATTTATTATAACTAATAATGTATTCTTACAGAAAAGTGTACTAAGAATATTTACAGTTGGAGTTTTGGACAAAAGCACTCCTAATAGTCCCAGAGATACCATGCAGAAGATTGTCTTGAGGCTTTTCTTTCCTGTGTGTTTCTGAACTCAACCTTATTAGATTATTGATCCTTCAAAAGTAGGTCACGTTGAGAAGAAATAAACTTCAGAGATGCCACATATAGTTTCCAACTGCATCCACAGACGCAGATTTGTGCTGCAAAGCCCAAAAAAGCTCAAATGAAGCTGGACATGAGTGGTATAATTTTATTATTCTATACATTTACGAAGTATTTATAAATCTATAATGAGATAATTTGTTTAAATGCAAAATCTGTCAGCACAACTCTTGTGGATCTTTGCTTAGTTTGGACTAGTAGCTCACATGCTGACACCCACACACACACGCACACAAAATTTCATCTTTTTGTCTTTTTAATTGTTTTCCCTGTTCTTACTACCTCTCTCTGTGGGCTTTTACGAGTGTCTGGGTGCACAGGTGAGGGAGGGAGTGAGTGTGTGTGTGTACATTTCTTATCTCATCCTCATCCCCCCGCTGTTTCTCTAATGGCTCCTGCTGGCCTCCTGCACATTGTCTTTCTTGGTGCTGATAGAGCTGCAGCCACAAAGTTGAACTATTCAAATTGATGTCACCTATCGGAAAATGCTCGTCTGTTGCAGAGCCACCCCCCCAGCCCCCGCCTGCAAGAGCTATTTCCACTCACAATAGTGAAATTAAATTGCGTTGCCTGTGCTTGATAAAGTCCTAAAAACGCAGACCTTCTCTTGATGGGTTCCAGGCGAAATGAGATTGCAAATGAGGGACATTAGCTGGTTCCGTGCGAGCACTGGTGTTCTTTTATTATCGGTTGTGATAGTAGTTCAAACTTTCCAATTATCGAGAACCTTTGGCCACTCTTGGGTTTAATAGAGACTAAAGAAAATATATGTGCTCTTAAGAGAGTTGTGCTGAACGGCTTCTCTAAAGTGTTAATTTTATCAGTACTAAGAATTTATGTCCAGTACATTAGCCATTGCTTAGTAAGGGGATAATGAACTAGTTTCTAACCAGTATGTTTAGTTAAAACTCTGAATGGGCTTTGGCTCAGCTGAAGGAAGAAATGTGACTCACTGATGGTCTGATTGACTAAAACTAAATTGAGTATTTAATCCATGCTAGGAGTGAGGGAGCGTGTGATTGGCTGTGACAAGTTGATCAGACCACTGAAA
Organism: Meda fulgida; assembly: GCA_030578275.1. Lineage (NCBI taxonomy): Eukaryota > Metazoa > Chordata > Actinopteri > Cypriniformes > Leuciscidae > Meda > Meda fulgida. The sequence continues at coordinate 24,645,336 of CM060631.1, read as the reverse complement.
CTTCACAGAATCTGTTTTATTTAATTTTACTTTGACAGAAAGAGCCTTTTCTGCTCTTTGTTTCATCGATACTGAAGAGCTGACAATAAACAATAGGGGAAGAGTGGAAGAATGAATGCATGTGCATTACCTGGCAGGCCACACTTCCTACCTACTCAAAAGGTTTAATGTGAATGGAATTAATTTGTAGATATCCCACATGTTGTACTTGCGTAAACATTATGCCAAGCGCGCTAGCCAAACAGAATATAAACGTTGTCGCCTAAAGACCCAAGTTTGGTTTGAAGACGAAAAACGGACCAAGCACAAATAATGTTCTCTCACCATTGCTGATTTCTAATATGTACTCAAAGCATTCGGTGTGGTCTGTCGGCTCTCAGAGCAGAAACTAAAGCTGATGCTCTCCATGTGTTTTTCCGTCGTCTCAGTGCGCATTCCTGTGTAAATTGCGCAAGCTTATTTTGTCTATTAGATCGAAAGATCTGAAAAAGCCGTAAATTTACCCACCCATAGACCCTCCCCTCGAAGTAATTGGGACAGAATGGGTTGAAAGTGGACAAAAGAGACAGATTAAAACATCAGGTGTAGACAGGCCACAGTTGCTCGATGAAATTTCGTAAGCAAAATCAAGTAATTTCAATAAGAATCCATGCAAATCAGGAATTACACATAAGGCCGAAACATTTCCAGACGCAGATTTCGGTTTGAGTAAATTGTTTCACTCAAATTCAGCACGTCGACCAACAGAATGCTGCTTGGTTTGAAAGTGACTCGCAATGGTGAAATTAAAGAGGTGCTGAACGCAGACAGCTCTTGATTGGTTCCAGGTGAATGCATTTATACATATAAATTAAATATTTATAAAATATATTATATTATATATTATTATATTATATAATATATTATAAAAATAGTTTCCTTCAGTAAGTTTTTCCAAACTGGAAAAGTCATGGTAGTTCATTGGTCAAGAGTTGTGAGAATCCTGTATGTGAAAAGATAATGGCCATTGGTTAAACTAATTGTTACCATTGCTACATACATTTATAGTTGTGACATTATTTTATTTGTATTAATAATAAAAAATATATTTTTTTAAATTGTCACAATTACCAATATAATTACATTGGTACAGAATAATTCTAATGAACAACATGTTACTTAATATAAAATAGTTTTGTGAAGTTGCCAATAACATACAACAGATTCAACAAGGACAAGTTAAAGTTAATATTAATTAAATACAGGTTAAATGGTGGTGATTTTATTATTTTATTATTATTATTATTATTATATATGTGCTAGTGTAGATGAGGTGATGTCTTTCTACACCAATGGAAGTGTCTTTGTTGCTGCTGTGAAGGATGACACCCTCTGCTAGCGGTATATTGGACAGGACGTGTGGTGTGTGGGAGCTGTCTGTGTCCATGGTGCTCAGGCATGTGGAAGTGTCACGATTTGTTTGTATGTGTGACTGGCTATTATTCTCTCAGCACTGTTTATGTGGGCAGCTCTGGACTGAAAAGATGTGTGGGCATAGCAGTTGCTCTGGCTACAAACGCTGGCCCCTGACAACATTGTACATCCACTGAACGGACGAGACAGATGGACGGATGGATGGTTGCTGTGTCTGGAATCTATGTAATGGATCTATTTGTTAGTACACTAGAACAACAGAAATCTCAGAGGTCTTCCAGGGAGAAATCACACCCTACGACGGCTCTGATAGTGTCTCGGCCCCAGAGGGCCGATGGTGCCAGTAAATGTCGGGTGCAGTTCTGAAAGAGTGAGGGTGGAGTGAGGACCACATAGCAGAAGCTCTCCTCACTGACTGATTGGACATCTGATGCAAAGGTTGCCTGCAAGCGTAAAGATTATGTGCATACGTTCTCTTATTAGATGCTTTAGTGTCTTAGGCTGACATTTACCTGTGTAAATGCCAATCTCGGCACTACCTGTTAATGTGAAAATGCTGCCTTTGCACCGTTAAAATCACTTTTAGATGCGAACGAAAAGTTGAGGCATTCATTATTTTCTAAGTTAAGACCTAGCGGCCTCGTTTTAGAGACAGGGGAAAGACAAGATGTAGGATTGAGATTTGAGATGCCTGTAATGGCTGGACTGAACCTTATCTCTGCTGATAGCATGTTGATTTTGTCACAAATTTGTCAACATCACCAATTACATCAGCTTCATTGTTATTGTGGATGATATCTGTCCTGAATTAACAGACCAGGCTGGCTGGTTAACTCTCTACAGTCCAGAGCATGTGAGGGATATTCTGCTCTATGCCAGTGCGCTCCACTCAATCACTCACAGCCCACGGTTACGCTCACCGGTAAAATGAAGTCGGTCAAATCCCGACCTTGAAGAGGTCGTTTTTTTAACTTTAGTTAGTGTGTAATGTTGCTGTTTGAGGGTAAAAAAGATCTGCAAGGTTACAAAGCTCAAAGTCCACTCCAAAGGGAGATATTTTATTAACAGAATCCCCTTTTCAAGAACTACAACGAATGGTTCATTTGGGCTACAACGTGATTCTTCAGAATCTTCCGAAGTCACAATGTTTCTCATTTAAATAATCCGCGCCCATAGGATAAGCAAAAAAGGTGCGAGGCCTGGTTGAGCTGCATTAGAGAAGACAGTGTTGTGACTATGTCAAAGAGACACTGTTTTTTTTTTCCCACAGCGTTTACAAAACTCATTTGTTTGACCTTCCTAAGGCTGAAAAACTTAGAGTGGTTCAAATGTATTTTAAACGCTGTTCCTGAACATTATAACACCAATGTTTATCTGTGCGCTGCACTTTTTATAGAGAACAGTTGCTTTGTAAGCTCTTGCTTTTGTAAGACAGTTCAGCACTCCTTAGGAAAATTAACCATGATTTTGTGATCGATTACTGTTTGTATTACCTTAGTTTTCTGACAAATATCATGATTAATGGGTGGATAACATTGTATCTATAATGTATAAGAAAATAACAAAAAACACCACTCTGAAATGTCATGTGAAGTCTCTGCATGACATCCGTTCTGCATGATCCTCTTGTTCGTTAACATTGTCAGGGTCTGAATCGGGCTCGAATTGGTGTGAAATTGACGCCATTCATATTTACACTAGCGAAGAACTCGCAGATATGGGAGGCGGGACATTTCCTGAACACGCGCTGAGCGGTGCCAATCACAACACACTATAGGCCAGCTAACCAATCACAGCACACTTCGCATTTCTGAAGGAAGGGCTTCTTCAAAATCAGTGTGTTCGAGCCAGACTGGGTAGAGAGGAGCTGTAATAATGTAAAATATGTGAAAAGTAACGTGTTTTTTGAACAATCAAGCATGAAAAGATAATCTATTACACCCTCAAAACAAAATCAAGACTTTGTAAAAGGGCATAATTGGACCCCTTTAATTTTTTTTTTTGTTTGTAATGAATTTCTTTAATAGAGAATAGGGATGTTCACTAACCAGCAAATGAAAAGGGGCATTCTTGGTTGAGTGAGCGGAATCTTCAGAAAGGCTCTCCCTGCTTCAGAGGAAAAATTACCACTCCCCGTTACACCAAGTGTCATGTAATAGATCCAGATTTTTTATGTAATTCCCATTTTTCTCAAAAGTGATTCCAAACCTTTATTTATTTTTTTATTTTATTTTTTTTGCTAGCTTCAAATACCTTTTATCCCATGTGTAGAACTTTGGAAAGCTAAATAATGGTGAAAAAAGTTTTGTATTTATTTTTTCTGAAATCTATTTCTGAAATTAAAAACCTGTGACATAATTTCCTCTATGCCAAACATTTTTAGTTTTAAGTGTACTTGTTTACGTTGGAGTCAAAGGTGTAAATAGAAAGTGTGCTTGAGATGAAATGAGCGGGGACAAAGGTAAATATAAATCAATGTAAATATCTCACATGTACCAAATATTTTCAGTGTGCTTCATGTCTGATAAAGATGTGATTTTGTCAAATAATAATAATAAAAAAGTGTCAATATAATTTATTAGTGTTTAAATCATACATAAAATGCAAACTATGAAATTGGCAAGAGTCATTTAATTTTGACATTTTATTACAAAAAAGTTCAGAATGTCAGTTTTTTCACTGTCATAACACAAAATCATGTCAAAAACAACATAGATGTTGTTAAAATGCCATTTGGGTGGGATTTTTCATTTTCATTTTTTTTTTTTTAATTAAAGATAAAACTGATCTTGTCCGCTGGTGGACTTTGTTATAAAGTAAATTAAATAAACTAGTGTGAAAAAATGTGTTTTATGAGTTTATTTTTTATAAAATATAGGAATGTGTTTAATTGTCTCAATGCCCTTAAAATTGTCCAAAAAACCTGCTTTATTTTCTTTAAGCAAAATATGACTTATCATTCCTTCAGATTTTGGGGTGATGGGTGACCCAAACATGTTCTTGACAGATTGCATGACATTCATCCGTAACCTGACACACAGTCCATCACTACGTGGGCCACGATCACTATATCCAGGTACGGGTTTTGCATTGAAAATCTGTGCCTCTGGATATCTAGGATAGGACTGTCTAAGTGGACCAATGACCTAGTTGGTCTGAAAGCTGTGTGAGTGAAAAGCTCAGTATTTTTTCACCCACCCAGTTGACCTCATTTACCTCTGCAAACGCCTGTCATTCAGAAAGATGGATGAGTGATCCTAGCCACTGGGCTGCTTGCCTATTAAAGACCTAATGGAGCACATACCGAGCACAAATAAGCCTTCGCTGAGAAAAGGCCACAATCCCTCTCTCTTTCTCTGGTGTGTCATGATAAAATGGCCCTATTCATTATGCCTGCTTACTCTGTTGTACCCAGAGTGTGTGAGTTTTTTGTATTGGCTTTTGTGTTTTGTTGGTAATTGTAGGGGTAATGATGTTTGTTGGGAAGTAGAGCGCAGACAGATGAGAGATCATTGACTGTTCTGAATAAACATACTGGAGAAAGGGCCCGTCGGTGAACACTTGAGTGTACTGATTGCTCGATGTGCGTCACTGTTCTGTCAATAGACTCCATGTACCGTGAGTGACGGTGAATGAATTGATGTTTGCTGCAGGTAATCTATTCTTGGGCTATTCTAAGATGCAAATTCTAGTTCAGCTTTTCTGTTTTTACTGTATATGAGCGGTATTCGAATGGCGGCTTTTACAGTTTCTACAGATAAGAAGTGAGCAGCGGTTCACATCACAACCGCTCAGGGCCATTTACAGTAATGATCTTTCGTCACTACATCCTTTAATATTTTTAATCTAGAGCCAAATGTGCTTCATTCAAGCCTTTTCCACTACATTCGCATTGATGATGCAGTTACAGGGATAGTTCACCTAAAAGTTTAAATTGTCATCACTTCTCCTCAAGCTGTTCCAAATCTGTGTGAAATTCTTTCTTCTGTTGAACACAAAAGAGGATATTTTAAAGATTGAGAGTAGGAAAACAAGTCTGTTTTATGTCCAACAGAAGAAAGAAACTCATACAGAGGGTGAGTAAATGATGACACAATTTTTCATTGTTGGGTGAACTATCCTTTTAACAACAGTAGCAGAAACACGATGAGCAGCAAAATAGACACTTTTGCTAAAATGCTGCAGAAAACAAGTATGCAGCCAATACAATTATTTTTATAAAGATGACTCTTTTGCTACTCTAAACCAGGTTTGTAGCAAGTTGACGTGTGGCACCTTTTCACGTTTTTTTTTTTTTTTTTTCATACAGTTAGGATTATTAATCAGCATATTAAGAGCATGTCATAATAAACAATGCAATACTTTGGAAAAATATTTAGAGATGCAAGGGAAGACAAAAAAAAACATATTATTGAAATTGCTATTTATTTTCTAGTTTTGTTTTGTGCTCATGATGCGAGTATTAATTATTAGATCATGTACGTTGTTTGTTTTTAGTAGTTTATTACTTTGAAAAGTATGGACCATTTCTATATTTTGCTCAAAGTAAACCCTGCACCCCTGGTATGTTTTTTCAGTCAAAAAATCGCTTTTAACGTTACTACAGCTGCTCCGATTGGAAATGTATAACTGTCTATGTATAATTGTCCAGACCTCCACTGGGAAGGAAATATAGAGACCGGACCTCTTGGAACTTTAGTTGAAGATCGCTGCTGTATATTATATCTGCATAGAATAGCAAAAGACCTCAATGTTTTCCACAGCATACAGAATAAGTGTAGTTTAGCTTTCCCTTGATTTTATATTTTATATATCCTGTTACAACAGGAATTTAGGACAAAATATATCCAGGCTTGTCAACAGCCAATAACCATTATGTCATAACTCATGAGCTCAGGGTTCAAATTCAAGCCTGTACAGAGAAGCAGATGTTATTATCAATAATTATATTATAATTATATGATATAATATCATTTATTTTAATGTAATATATTTTAAATTGATTTTTTTTAATACTTATATTCAGCGAGGATATATTTAATTGATCAAAATTAATAATAAAGACTTTTCTTTTGTTACCAAAAATTGCTGTTCTCTTGAACTTTCTAATTATCAAAGAATCCTGGAGAAAAATGGATTCCACAAAAACATTTAGCAGCACAACTGTTTTCAACTGTAATAATAATATTAAATGTTATACTTAAGCACCAAATCAGCATATTAGAATGATTTTTGAAGGTCTTTGACCCTGAAGATGGCTGCTGAAAATTTAGCTTTTCCATTAAAAGAATGTTACATTTTAAGATGTATAAAAATAGAAAACAGTTATGTAAATTGTGATTAAATTTCACAATATTGTATTTTTGAACAAATAAATAGCTTTGGTGAGCATAATCCTGACCTGAAACGTTTAAACGGCAGTGTATATGGACTCAACGCTAACAGACACTCACTAAAAAGCTACAAAACTAGTTTCACGGGGTCTCTGACTAACTAATAGTACTCTGGTCTGACGAACAAAATGACATTGCTGTTGCTGTTCCTGATGCGTGTTTTTTTTTTTTTTTTTACCCAACTCCATCAAAATACACACTTATTTTGGCACAGTAAAGCCTGTTTTGACCCTAAAAATCCCTAAATCCCAGGTTTTGAGCTGTGCTGACTTCTAGTAGACTTTCAGGCACAAAGAAGATATTTCTCTCTCTACCTTTGGCTTTGGTTCATATAGCAAGAATTCAGCAAGTTAGGGGGAGATTTACTCCTATAGACCTCTGCATTCACCTTATCTCATGTTTCCTGGGCAGCTCTCTTCCTCACTAAAAGAAACCATATCCTCCGTAGAGGACACTCTCAGGGGAGAATGGTCAAATAAGCTATGTCCTATATCTCTGCATTGACTGGGGAGGGCACCGTAGGTATTTCAAAATGTGACCCTTCTACTAATTTAATTTTATCTGTCTGTCCTTTTCTCAGATCATTGTGGCGTTCTGCTCTATGCACCTTTTGCATACTGTAATTGGCTGTGAATCAAAGACCTTAATCAATAAGAGAGCATGGCGAGTCATTTTCAATAAAGGCTTCCATTACTCCTCTATGCCTGGCCGTCTGGAGCATTATCTTGCTGTGTTTCGAAACCTCGTGAGCTGCCTACCTAGACTGCATTTTTGGGCATTATATGTGCGTTCGTACTTTCCATTCAGACCAAGTGGACTGTTTACCAAGACGTATTTGAAAGTTCAAGTCAAACGATACGAATCTAGTGAGTAGCCAACATAGTCAGCAGTTTTGGACATCATAATTACATACGCACCTAGTGAGCTGCCTACCATGTCAGCAATTTTTTGCATCATATAGACATTTTCTTTAAGTGATTTAAACCTTGTGAACTGCCTACCTAGTCAGCAATTTTAGACATCATATAAGCACATTTGAATATTTGACTCAAACTAAATGAGCGCCCTATCTAGATGGCATTTTAGCAACCATACACGTTCAAACATTTGATTCAAATGAGTTCATTACCTAGACAGCATTTTTGGATATTATAGTCACGTTTGAACAATCAATTTGAAACAATTTGATTTGAGCATCATAGTTCAAGCCTTCCTTGACATCGTAGACACCTCAATTGAACATCGGAAGCTGTCTACCTGTACAGCTACTTTTGGCAGCCATAGTCACATTTGAATGTTCATTTTAAAAACTGAGCGGTCTACATATGCACATTTTTGGGCACCATAGACGCATTTATATATTAGAATCAAATAGTCTGAACTTAGTGGAGCTTCCTTATTGATAGCTTTTTTTGAGCATAATATTCTTTTTCTAAGCATTTGATTCAGTCCTAGTGAACTTTCTACCTGAACAGCATTTTTGGACATTGGACAGATTCAAACATTTAGTTCAAATGATTCGATTTTGAATGTTCAATTCAAACGGTTCAAGCTTATTCAGCTGCCTACCGTGTAAAGATGTTTGTCGTTTTTCCAAAAATGTAAAAACGCTACAGTAAAATCTGGTTAACTGTGACTTACCTTACCATATATGGTGAAAAACTCTAAATGCTTTAATATTGTATTGTGTAATTCTACTATAAAATACTGTCAGATGTATGTTTTTCCACATGTAAGACTATTATACTGTATGATTTATGGTGAGAAATAATAGGACACTCCCTGTGGCACATTATATTTTATATAATCTTTTTTGTGTCTTTTTTTTGTTATTATGAACAGGGTGTTTTGTGTTCCATTTTCTGTTATGCAGTTCATGTTTATTGCAGTATTTTAGTGTCATGTGTTACCCTGGTGGTATTTTTATTTTATTTTTTGTTTTGTTTTGACCCCTCTGCGCACTGTCTGTGTATGAACATTGACCATGTTTTATGAACAGTCCATTTACGATGAACTCTGATTCATCATGTGGCTCTATTTGCCCACCTCTATTGTTATGGTGATTAGCAGTACATTTTAAAGTAAAAACCCATAAGAATCTAGGTAGGAAGCTCACTAGGTTTTGATATATAGCCCCTATTGCCCACTCTCAATATATGATTGTGTTTCCATCTGACTTTCTTCCTCCATCACTCTTTCATCTTTTCAGCAGCATACTTTCTCTCTCTTTTTCACTCGTCACTGGATTAGTCAAAGGTCATTTTCCCAGCTGACTGATCTTGGCACGACAGAGCGTTCACACCTCAGTGGTCCTGTTCAGTGCCAAAACCCAAATGTGTGCACAAGTGTCACACTAATGAAGATGGAACGTGGGCCTAGTGCCATGAAGTAAATGTGTGTCGCAAGCTTAATGTGTGTATGCTTATGTGTGTGTGTGTGTGTGTGTGTGTGTGTGTGTGTGTGTTTTCCCCCAACAGGCTTGTTAGAGAGAGCCGTCTCCTGCCTGCCATCTTTCAAGTCATAGAGGTAAGTGTGCTTCTGAGCTTTCTGGTTTCCTCTGTTTGCTTGATTCGTTTATTGCCTTGGGTTTTCGGCTCTGACTTCAGGAAGCAATGAAATTACAAGAAAATCAAAAGCTTTATGTAAATCTGAAAACATTATATTGGAGAAATTGGCCATGTGGCAGAAATGCATCAACGTATTTTAGAAAGAAATATTAGCACTTGACCTGTCTTAGACGAACCTGTGCTATATTGGATCTGCTACGATTCTTATCGATTTGTGAGATTTTTTTTTTTCATTATTCTAAATAGTTGTTGTTTCGTTTTGATCAGTTTTTGAACAGTTGAATGCATCCTTGCAGAATACATTTCTTATGTTCTTAAAAACATTTCAAATGTTTATTTAATTCATGTTTCGGCATACATATGGCATAGCATAACTTGGTAAAGTATTTATAGGCATTTATATAAAGGCAAATTAGCTATATAAATGTGTGCGTTTGTGTTACAGTCAGACCTTTCCTTCTGAGCATGTTCCCATCCCGGTATCTATTGAGTTATTATGTAAATGAGCCAGTAGGGGTCTGACCTATCAGAGTGTAATGTGTAATTGGGTTGCAGAGTTAATGGAGTGTGGATGTGAGGCCTTTTCAACAGCAGGTTACATTCTCATTAGAGTGGACCCTACATCGACTGTTAACAGTCAACACCACCCCCACCCCTCGAAAACATAGAAACACACTATGTGAACTGCCACAGTGAACTGCAGTCTAACATATCGTCGCTGTCGGGCGCAAACCTCACATCTCCAAAACCGCTACTTTTCAGGAAAATACAAACTGTATTTTTTAAATAATTAAACACTGTGTTGTCAAAGGTGATATTGTGGTTTCATGTATGGTCAGATACTTGCATGAGTCATTATATTATTAACATTTTACCCAAATCAAGCTCAAATGGAGGTTTTTGTTCACGCTGTAAACCCGATTAAGTTGGCAAAACTTTCAAAATTACACTCGTCACCATGATAGTAACCCCAAAAAATTCAACCACATAACCGAAACTCTTATAAATTAGCATAGCGAAACATTAAGCACAATTAAATATCCCACTTAACATTAATCTTGCACAAAAAATATATATAATTTTAGTATTTACTCTCCCTTTCAAGTTTCATGGCAAAGCATCCTGGTACATAGAAATCCCAGCCCAAGTTCAGTTACATTTAAGTTTGTCTAAATTAAAAGAAAACAAGTTTATAAAACTCTAAACAATGAAACAATTCAGATTACTTGAGATGTGTCAGTTTGGTGAACTCTAAAAGAAAAAGTTCTAAATACTCATAAAAGTTCATTTGATTGAACTGATGTTTTTGTTTACCCTACTCAAACTAATTAATTATTTTGAGCATTAAGCGAATTTTAATGAATTTCAGACATACGTGATTTGTCTGTCATTGGAACATCTGCATCTGAAGCAGCAAGTGCATCGCATTACATTTTCATAAATTTGCAGGTTATGGAGTTTATTGCACAGTATATACAGTATATTTTTGTGATTTTTGTGAAATTCAGTCCATTTCACTTTGAGATAGAAATGAATGAGTACAAGACTAAAACGTAAGACAAGACAAGACTAAGACAAGACCAAGAAGTAAGACTTAAGATGTAAGGTCTAAGGGGAAAAAAAGAGCCATCATCCTTGTCCTTTAAGGAAGACTTAGTCAACACCTATTTTGGGGGAAGTGACTAATAACACTCAGAAACTTTTAGCCGAAGAGTTTCTTGGTTTCCTTCTGACAGCCTAATTTGCATGTTTTATGATGGTGTCCAGAATTGGTAATTTCTACTCCAAAAGATGATAATACATTTTATCGTAACCTACAATATATATATATATATATATATATATATATATATATATATATATATATATATATATATATATATATATAGCTAAGGCAAACCGAGAGGTTTAATTCGGTACCAAGAAAGATATGTCTTGAGGATACAAAAGTAGAGATACATTCTTGCTTTTGAATATAAGCTTTTAGAGTTCAACTAACACAACTAGAAAGTCATAAGTTAAATGTAAAGAATGTTTGTGTATGTATATTGGTGCATCTCTCAGATGTCACCATGCCACCTGGCCTCAGTGCCTGCCGTGGGAGGGGAGTTGAGTTGATTAAGATCTTTTTGAAGCTCACGACGGAGTTTGGAGGCGTTTCTGTTTAACCTCTGCCATACCACTAAAGTGACAATTTGATGCAGACTCATTGGCGCTAGGCTTGTGATTTACATGAATGAGTTCAATAGGTTAAAAGCTTTCTGAAGTGATTTCGTACAGACGCTACATGTGTTTCTTGAGTAAAAAAAAGAATAATTACCCTTGCATTGAAAACAATCAGAAATGTGTGTGCGGCACTTCATTCCAGATTGAGGCACGGTGGAGTTATGAGGTTTTACAGACAGTTGCGGATTCAATGGAGTCTCGAGGTTTAGTCACAAGCTCTTTAAAACTTTCCATTGGTAAATATTTGCAAAAAGCCACAGACAGACGTACCAGGTGACCAATAGTAATGATTTATTTTTTAAAAAGCCATGGAGATATCAACAATATCTGAAGAGCTTGTATATAGTAAAGATGCGCGGATGGGCTATTATTTAATCCGTAACCGCATCACAAAACTCATCATCCCTCCGCCGTCCATCCGCACCAACGTTTTTTGACCAATTTTCAAAGCCACACCCGCCTGCAATACGCTGATTGTTTTGAGGTCTATGGGCGATGCTAGGCGCTGCTGACGCTAGAGCCGCGAGGCAGGAAAGCTCTTGCCTGTTCTAGAAAGAATACGGATGTACTTTTCGGATGTAGGTAACAATATTTTGTTAAAAAATAATTAAAAACAATTAAAAAAATTGTTAAAAAACAATCTTTGTATTTAATTTTTTTTTCATATATATATATATATATATATATATATATATATATATATATATATTATTTATATATATATTTATTTATTTATATATATATATATATATATATATATATATATATATATATATATATATATATATATATATATATTTCTGATAAATGGTCATTGTTGAGACCCAGCAGATTTTCAAGAAGTATCTGATGATTGAGCCCATTACCTGAAGTGAAAAATTGCCATTGCATTAAAAGAATTGTTCAAGGTTAATGTTAGCCATAAAGAAGGGTTTTATACACTGTAATTTACTTTTCCAAAGGATATACATTTTAATCAGCCAAGCCAACCAAATAAAAATCAAGTATTCAATCTAAGTATTTAATTTCTGGGCCATTTTTATGCAAAAAAAATTATGGTAACACTTTAAAATAAGGTCCCATTTTTTAACATTAGTTAATGCATTCATTAACAATGAGCAATACATTTGTTACAATATTTATTAATCTTTGTTAATGTTAGTTAATTAACAGTAGTAAAGATTAATAAATGCTTTAGATTTATTTTTCAGTTATTTTTCTACGGTAGTTGACTAATGTGAACAAATGGAACTTTATTGAAAAGTGTGACCATTATTCACATAATGTCTACAAGTAATCTTGAAGTCACCAATGTATTAATACAACTGAGAATATTACATCTGAAAGTCAAAATCAGTGGCAGTTACTTCCTCACCATGCAATGAGCTGACTGCACACACCTGTTGTCTTCATTTATTCGATTTCCCTCTCTCATGCACTGACCTGTGGTCTGTAATCACATTTGCTGCTGGTTTTAACACTGTGCCAGTAAGGTGGGATCATCTCAGACCTGTAACGTCCATCTGTCTTTTTTTCATTTTTTCACAGGTAGCATTTGTTTTGGAAATTCTCCAGCAATGTAGCAAAGCTGTTAAGCTCCACTTTATTTGGTCAGTTGCTGTTGTCTGGCTGGAGATTAAATCAAACAGCGGTTTTGGTTTTCAAAGTGTGCTCATTTTCATATTGATAAATTCATTAAATTTTAGCTCTGCCTCAGTAGATAATTCCTGAACTATTTGGCAAGGATACACCGATTAAATATTCTGGCCATTATTGATTACAAAGTAATTAGTCATTCTTACTAAGTCAAGCATTAGTATTACTTATTGCTCAAACTTGGATTTGTTTTTCTCTCAACATTTTGTTTTCTAAGCATTCTGACTTGCATTCTTGCTTATATTTTGCCTGAGGGGGCAATTAAAATAGATTAAAAGTTTTTTTTTTTATTATTATTATTATTATTATTATTTAATTTGAATGAGTAATATCTAGAAATAATGATAATCATTGGTTTGTCCTATTATGCTTTTTTGAATATTACCTTTCATGCAGTGTGTAATATAGCTGCTTGTGAATGTAAAAGGTCTGCAAAGTTTTAAAGATCAAAGTGCATGACAAATAACATTATTGTCTCCTAAAAGAAAGAATTGACTCTGAACTGCCGAAACGCATCATTAGTAATTCCAGTCTCACTTCCTGTTACATACCTACGTAAAAATGTTAAAATTTGTGTAATGGCAGCCTATGGTTTTCATTGGCTGCTCACAAACAATGTCTTCTTTGCCCTGCCCTCAAACACTGTAGTTGTAGCTGAGGCCTGGAAGAGTTTGGTTTGTGATGTCGATATGTTAAGACGACGCTGTTTTCTACGCTACTAAAGCAAATTCACTTTGCATTAACTTCAAAAGGATGAGGACTCGCACTAGAATTGATAAGGGAAAAAACTGCTGTGAGTATCACTGTGTAACAAGCAATGAGGAAGCTTCCAGAGCTAAAATTCAGATATGGTAATGGTTGTTTAGTTTGCGACATGCTGTAAGCGGTAGACCAATCACAACAGACTCTGCCATTGGACCAATCAGATAATGATACATGTAAATCTATTGTAGGAGACCTCCAAAACAAAATGAGTAAACAATAAAATAGCATAATAAGGGTACTTTAAATTAAAAAGTTGTAGGTGTGCTGTTTACAAAATGTCTCACAAAAATTGAGAGAGGATGTTATGGAATGAACAACTCTTGCGATAAATGAGATGTAGACTATTACACTTAAGCAGTTCCATTTGAAAGGCCCTGATTTATTGTTGATAGTCACAGCTAAAGGTCAATGTAGGCAAGATGCACAGCATCTCTAAACAAGCTCTGTTGTTGCACTGTACACTGAATTCTGAATTCAGTTTTGTTCTTTTTTTTTCATGTGTGGTTTGGTGTCCATAAATTTATGAATTATATGGACTTCTTGTATCATCATTAGGTGTCCTTTTGGAGTCTTCAAGTGTCCTTTTTTGGAAAGACACCTACATTTACCTTGGAAAAAAAGCTTGCAGAAAATAGAGTTTTGTGAGAATCATCCTTCAATCTGATAGTTTGCTTTGCTAGATATAGGAAATTATGACAAAATAAACGCATTAAACAAGATAAATTATGTATGCTTAAAGGGAGAGTTCACCTAAAAAATGTATTATCACATGATTTACTCACCCTCAAGTCATCCTAGGTGTATATGACATATTCTTTCAGAATAACACAATTAGAGTTATATTAAAAAATGCTCCAGCTCTTCCTAGCTTTATAATGACAGTGAATGGGGGACAAGATTTTAAAGCCCAAAAAAGTGCATCCATCCATCATAAAAGTAATCCATACGACTCTAGGCGGTTTATAAAGGTGTTCTGGAGCAAAGCGATGGGTTTTGTAAAAAAAAAAAAAAAAAAAAAAAATCCATATTTAAAACTATAATAGACTAATTAGATTAAAATAACTAGCTTCCGGTAAACGGCCTACGAGAGTCGACTTACTCCCTGACGCGATGTTGGAGTAGCGTAAGCTTTTACACCCCTCGCGGTTCAAACAAATAGAGCTGGGCAACAAACTCCAGCTCCTCTTCTCTTATTTCGAAATCCTCTGACATTTCTCTGTAAAAATTCCAACTTTAGACTTTGTGACCAGTGTTTTGTTTTGCTCTATTCTCTGCGCTTCTGCGTTCATCAATACGTCATGTGTCAGGTCAGGGGTTACTCTTTCTACATAAATCGATGCCTACGGCCGTCTGTCGGAAGCTGGCTATTTTAGTTTATAAAGGTTTAAATATGGATATTTTTCTTACACAAACGCATCGCTTCAGAAGGCCTTTAATAACCCCCCGGAGACGTATGGATTTCTTAGATGCACTTTTTTGGGCTTCAAAATTTTGTCCCCCATTCACTGCCATTATAAAGCTTGGAAGAGCTAGGACTTTTTTTTATATATCTTCGATTGTATTCGTCTGAAAAAAGAAAGTCATATACACCTAGGATGGTAAATCATGGGATAATTTTCATTTTTGTGTGAACTATCCCTATAATTTCCCAATAAGTATGCGATTAATCACAATTAACAATTATCGTAACACTTTACAATAAGGTCTCATTTGTTAACATTGGTTGATGTATTAACTAACATGAACTAACAATGAGCAATACATTTGTAACAGTATTTATTAATATTAGTAAATACAATTCCAGCTGTTCATTGATTGTTCATGTTAGTTTACAGTGCATTTACTAATTTTAACAAATACAGCATTTGATTTTGAAGGCAGTAGAAGTATTTTTAATTCTTAGTTTGCGTTAACTAAAGTAGTTACTAATGTTAACTTATGAAACCTTTTTGTGAAGTGTGACCATAGCCATGATTCCTGACTTGTGGTCCTTTCCTTATCGCCTCTCCTATCACTTCCTGTCATTGCTTCAACTTCCCTATCAATAATAAATGCAAAAAGGCCATAATAGCCGACAAAAATAAATAAAAAATAATGCCATTATTACTACCCAGTGAACACTTTCAGGTCATCTATATATCTCAGAAAAATCAGGAGCAAAGCGATCCATTCTATCAATTAAACGTACCACCCTTCTCTGAGTCAACTGTCTCGATATTAAACTTTCTTTGGAGGCCAAACTAAACTGGATTTTCCCTCTCCAATCAGAGTGCAGCCAAGTCTCTGAGTCTCAGTATAATTCAGATGCGGTCCATTCATCCTCATGAGCCCTGAGAGGACATGAAAGGAAGCCAAGGACTCTAATGAACAAGAAATCGCTAATGAACAAGGAGAGAGAGGTTTGTGTGACTTCTTTGGCCATCTCAGCAAGTTAGTGATCCGTAAGAGACGTTAGCTACAGACTCCCATCCCCTTTAATCCCAATCCCTCAATACTGCTGCCCTTCCAGTTCACAATCTGCCCTCCGCACAGAGGTTTGGGCCTGTTTGCTGTAACAAGCGAAGGGATTACCGCTTACCGAACATTTGAATTGTGTAAATGTGCTGAGGCGAGTCTTCTCTGTGTATCCCAAATCCCAAAGCGCCTTATTGGTCGAAACTTCAACAGAAAAAAAGACTAATACTGATGACAAAGGATGAGTTGTTTAACGTATATATTCCAGCCTATTCAGCTCTATGAAGATTATGCTAGGAATCAGTCTGCAATTATACAACACACGTGTCAACCAGAGAGCTGGTCAAAAGTTTGAATGTGGTTGAAAAAGACTTATGCTCATAAAGTCTGCATTTATTTGATGAAAAATACAGTAAAAACAGTCATTTTTTATATTAATATTATATAAACAATAATATTAATATTTTGAAAGAACATTTATATTTTAGTATATTTATTTTTTTAAAACAGCATTCATTACTCCAGTCTTCAGTCACATGATCCTTCAGAAATCATTCGAATATGATTTGGTGCTTAAGATATTTCTTATTATCACCAGCATTGAAGACCGTGATACACTTCTATTCAAACGTTTTTTTTTTTTTTTTTTAAGATTTAAAAAAAAAAATAATTTAAGAACACTTTTCGGCAAGGACACAATAAATGACAGTGAACATTTATAATGTTACAAGACGTCTATTTTTTTTTTATGCTGGTGTTTGAACTCGTCATTTGAACTTTCTATTCGTCAAAGAATCCTGAAAAAGTGGTTTCCACAAACATATTAAACTGCAAAGAGAACCATTGTTGATAATTGAGCACTTTCGACCAGGTGTGTGCGGTTTAACTGCACAAACAAGGTTATTTGAAATTATGAATGAAAATCCTGTGATTTATTTGACTTTCTTAAATTCTTTACTCTAGTCAGTTAAAAATCAAGGTAACCACAAATTATTTAAAGAAAGAAAGCGTTCTTTTCAGGCTGTATCATTGTAGTGTCATAGAGGGGAAACTTTACTGAATTACTCTAACATTGCTTCCTCCGTGTTTGTACTGCCAAGGCTTTCTTTTGAATGTGACCTGTCACTATAGAATGGACAGAAGAAAAAAAAAACATGTATGTTCTTGAGAGCTGAAATGTACTCACAGCCACACTTTCTGAGCAAGAAAAGTGCACTTAAAGCTTTTAGCTGTTCTTGTCAATCTAAGGAGAAGAAATAAAAGGAGGCTGTTTTTAAGGTAATAGATGGAAGTGTAAGACAGTGTTCTGAATATTTTCTCTTTGTGTATCAAAAGAGGGGAATAATAAAAAAACAATAGTCATACCTCAAATAAAAAAATAAAAAAATATGCCATGGTAACTCATGTATAACTGTACACAAGGTACTCAAATCAAGTACTTGAGTAAAAGTACAGATCCCCTAATAAAATAATACGTATTTTGCAATTTTATTTACTCCATCATTTTGCTCAAAATATGTGAGGCATATGATGTACTAGACTAGACATTTATTTGTATAGCGCTTTTCACAATACACTTCTTTTCAAAGCAGCTTTGCGGAAAATGCATGTGTCTACATTCCAATAGAGTAATCTGTTATCAGAGGTGACTGTGTCCATGCGTTTCAGAAATGCACATGTGCGGATCACACAGTTAGCTAGGCAGGAACAGTGAGCTCATTGAAGTAATTACAAGTTGTGAACATAATGATTACAATATAGAGAATATTTTAGCATTGGTGCATGTTGATTTAGAGTTTGCATTATGAATTATTGTGATTTGTCAAGTAGCCAGGATTATGCAGACACTTAATATGTATTGATCTGCAAGTAACCTCTTGTAAACAATGTCATATAACTTCACATTTACCTCAGAAAAGCAATTCAATGTCCAAAAACTCATTAGTCGTCTAGAAAAATGAACTTAGTGCACAGTGCATATATTTAGCAAAATACTCCTCTGTGTAAATATATGCATTGTATTTTACTTAACCTGTTCTTCAATATTTAATGTTTGAATAAATCAGTTTTATGACAGCCACCATTGAAATGTGTATATTAAATAAACATAATTATGTACAAACCTTGTGTGTAATTAACCTTTAATATTAGTTTACAACATGAGTTAATAGATTTTTTTTTTCCTGAGGAAATTTGCTATGTACTGTACCTGATAGGCCCCAAATTAATCTATATCAAATCGAATCCCAAGCTTGTGAATCGATTTTTTTATTATTTATTTTTTTATACAGTATATATTTTTTCAGAGTGCCTCAGATTGCTTTGTTTACTTGTTAAAATCACACACAAAAATTCTCCTGCGGGCCAATGAAAAGCAACACGCGTCAAACATCTTTCCAAACATGAGAATCATTTATGAATCTCTTGTCCAAGAGAAGACAACATTTAATAAATCAATCAGAGCATTTCAATCTTCTGTTTATTCAGCTACAGCAATAGTATGATGCCCATAGGGATTTCCTGGAATGACGTGTGCTGTCTACTTCTGCGGCGGGGCATTTTTGGCGTGTTTGCGTGAGAGCGCCCTCTGGCGTTCAGATGGAGCAACATTTACTACCGATCAGCCGCACTGCACTGACAAGCTACACATAAAATAATCGATTGTCATCTCCGCAGTAGTGGATGTGCCTATAGAGAGAGATGCAAGTTAAGTTAAACGTCATGTAGTAAGTGCTGTACTAATTTATCTTCCACACGAACACTTGGATATGCGCCTAATAATAGTGCACATTTATCTAGGTTAATGATAGTGTTAGAGCGAGCGGCCATGTGGCGGCTAACGTTAGGCTGCTACTTGCATGGTTCAAATGATAAGCCATGTTTGAGGTCGATAAATGATATGCAGACATTTGGACTTCCGGCCCGACGTAATGTAATTACCACAAGAACCAGCCGTGTTTATGATCTGTCCCTCGCGGAATGCTTGACTGCACTTCCTGTGTTAGTTAGTCACAGGAGGAAAAAAAAAATTACAGTTTGGTTGACTAAACATTTTCTCATCGACTAACATTGACTCGACTATTAGCGGGCAGACCTACTTTATTATTCACCTCAATTAGTTCAATGTTGATTCTATTTAATGTGGATGTTGCAAAGTTCATTAGTTATGAAGCAAACTCAGTTTAACATTAAAGAAGGTTTACAGAAGATAATGGTCTCATTATTCAGCTTAAGTCAGTTCAGTGTTGACCCAATTTGATTCAATAACAGTGCAAAGTTCATTATATTATGAACCAAGCTTAATTCAGCTATAATCTCTACAGAAGGCAATAGTGTTATTAATAAGATCAAGTCCATTTACTGTTGATTCAATTTATTATCCTGCACAATTTAGAAAGTCCAGTCCAAGTTTCGTTGTTATCCAATAGTGTCAGTATAGTCAAATTGATAATATTTCTGAATTTGAAGTGTCTATTATAACGCATATCTGACTGAAATGGCTTCTCGAACAGGAGAAAAAATGGCAAGACGTTTGTCCATCTGGAGTTGATTGGATTGTTTTTGTTGTTATTTTCTAATTTGCTGATTCTGAAAATATAATAAAAGAGTTCATACAGAGAGCAGACACAAAGAAATGATCACGCTATTCTTATTTTATTAGCAAACTATCCCACCACTTACTGGTTCATTCAGGTCGCACTCAATCGCAATCCCATGTATGGTACACACCTGACCACTTCTGATGCAAGACAGCAGTTTCCTGTCATCTTTGCAGGAATGTAATATGAAGATTATACAAAGTCATATTTATCTTAAGTGAATTGCACATAGCTGACACATGCTGGTATAACCATAGATATAAATAGGTACAATATACATTACATGACTAAAGTGTCATCGTCTCTGAATACCTTTATTGTCACAGTCCACAATACAATGAGAAAATGGCATTTTCAAATGTATCCACTTTGGTCCAAAAGGCGAAGACTTGTTGTTTTTTCAAATTTATCCGGATTACGAAGCCTGTGACATCAAGATGAACTGGTTTTGTTAAACAGGCTATTTTCAGCACACTCCCAATATTAAACGTTTCCTCATTGTCTCTCCTGCAGTTTGTGTGTGTACTATATTTATGTATGGACTGAAGGTTCCTGATGAATGCACGACCCCTCCACTCCTCTCCCGAGGCTCCTTGCGGAAATAAAGTGGAAAAAGTAATGATTCCAGGCCTTGAAAATTCTTGCACAGCCTGTGGAGGGGCTCGGAGATTCCCCTGGGGCAGACATACCCTTCTCTGGCTGTCTGTCAGCCAGTAGAGTTGGCCAGACCCCTCTTTCTCTCTCTTTATCTCCCTTTCTCGCTCTCTCTTTCCCTCCCAAGCCTCACTCAGACCTCTAATTAAAACCCCCATCGATTTTTCCCCTCCTTCTTCTGCCTTCTTTCTGCTCTTCTTTGTCTGTTTATCATGTTTTTAATCGGCCCCTGGACCTGAGCTCGCTGCAGGATTAGACAGTGTCTTTGACCCTAGAGTGGAAAGACCTAGACAACACCGTCCCTACACCTCCGGCCTTAGCCAGCTCCCCCTGTTGGCCTCACCCAGCCTCGGGTGTGCACCCTGGGGGAGAGATGAGAAGGGCAGAGCCTTGTCTCTCTCTATCTGGCTGCACCTCTGCCCTCTCTGGTTAGATTCACTCTCCACTCCTGAAACGGCTACACAACAGTGGAAGCACTTTTTCCTATTGCTGGTTTTATAGCAGATATTGTTTGCCTCATTGGAAGTGCTATATAGTCTTGGATTAAAGCGATGAGCGAGGCTTATGTTTCAGTGATTTTATCATGGTTTGGGGAATTAAATGCCAAAATGACTAACTTTGCTAAAATCATTGTACTGCATAGTGCATAGTCTTGAGTGGATTATTTTGTGTACAAAATGGTGGCAACAGCAATACAAGTAACCAATGATACATAAGTAAATAAAAGAATAAATAGTTGGCACAGAAGTGTCTCTGAAACTGGTATTTACTGCAGGTGACTGTTTAATGCTGCTCAGAGGTGACATAAATGTATTTAAATAATATACTTTTAGGGGCTAATCTGGGCATAATTTAGTCTGGCTTTAATGCATTATTATTTCACAGAATTTGAGCAGGCACAAATCCGCCTTACATCATCTGTGTAAAGATGCCTTTTGATAAGTAACTTAAAAAGTATTCCACTACAGTTGATTAACCGTTGCTGATTACTAAATACTTTAAAACACATTTTTAAAATAGCATTAATGATATGAGTATTTTAGAAATAGAATAATATTTAATATAATTTTTTTTATTATATATTATTATTTTTATAATTAATACAAATTATGTTACTCTATTACTTTATTGAAAATGTGATCAGATTTCAAATTACTTTCATGTTACTTTCTAAAACTTACAAACACTTTCAAACCAGAGGGTGTTGCTTGAAACCAATGTATGTGTGTGTGTTTGAATGATTTTTTTGTGCATTGCTTGTGTTACATGTACTGTATACTGTATGTGTGCAGATACGTCTGCTTGTGTATCTCATCAGTGTGAGTCTCATTCTATGATAAATTCCAAATCACTGTTGAGCTTACAGGGATTGAACATTCTTTAATGAAGAACTTACTTTTCACAGAAAACTTTTACATTTTTCCACTCAACATATTGCTCTTAACCTTGCATACCTCTGTCGCACTAGAGACGTATGGTCGTAATTCATGTTTTAAATGAATTTTATTAAATATTACTTTCAATATGTGTGTAACCCATTTAATATGTAATTAGTACTTGGAATGTAATAAATAGTCAGTAACCTTTTAGACTACTTTATTTGCTAAAAAAATACAGTATAAATAGATTACAGTCACTAAATACTGTACTTTGTATTCTGTAACACCCTTCATTCCCCCACAAATCATGTGTCATTCAGGTCAATATATGATTCCTTCTTTATTGTTAATCTATGTATTTTTTTTTTTTTTCATAATTACTGTATCATCCACCCAGCCTGATCATTTACAACAGTGGCTCAGCTTTTTTCACTCCAAGGCCCCTCTGGTCCGAGACTATATTTAAGCTAATATGTACCTCTGGTACTTCTTTTGTATTAAAACAAATAAACTCAAAAATATTATGTCATTTTAATACTTCACCCAAAAATGTAAATTTGCTGTTAATTTACTCACCCTCAGGTCATCCAAGATGTAGGTGACTTTTTTTCTTCAGTTGATTATAGTAAAGAGGATTTTTAGCTGAAACCTTGGTTCTTGGTGATTTTGTATAATGTAGGTCAATGGCTACTGTCACTTTGAGGGTAAAAAAAAAAGCACATGCAGTGACAACAAAATGAATACCCGTGGCTCCTGACGATACATCAAGGTCTTATGTAGCGAAACGATTGGTCTGTGCAAGAAACGGAACATTATTTACAACATTATTACCTGTAATCGCGCACGAATGACAGTCTGGAGCGTGAGCTTCCTGTCGCATAATGACGTATCTAGTAAGATCCAGCAAGATTCAGCAAGATCCACTAATAAACTATTCAAACTGTAGAATTCAGGTTATACGTGGTCACAGTTAAATCCACTAATTTACACAGAGCTTTGATTCATTCAAAACATCTTCATCCAAACTGCTTGTAACATTTTATAACAAAAATGTTTTTTTTTTGGGGGGGGGGGGGGGGGTTCCAGATATTTATTCAGATATTTGGAGATTTTAATAAGATATTCTCTCTTTTTTTAGGAGCACCAGAATAACACAGTTGGCGGCATGATGCAGAACGCCATGGCTCTCCTCAGCAATTTGATTGGACAGAAGGGCACGGACCTCCGACCGTTCTACCAGCAAGGTGCAGTGCATCTGAACGTCACTTGCTTTGATATATCGGCCCTGCGGTTTCTAGCCTGTCTCTGAACCAGAAAGCACAAACCCACACAGTCTTTTCACCCAGACACTGCCACGCACATGAAAAGGCCCTGCATTCAGAGTGCTTCCCTTGTTTTGTTTTGGAGTGTTTTCATTCCATTACCAGACCCTTATTGCTCTCATCTCGCTGTCTTACTCTCGCGTGTGACTCTGATGGAGGGGGAGGGTCTTCAGCTGCCTTTTTAAAGGGCTTTCACCAGATTCTGCTGCTTTTATCAGCATGGACTCTTGTGTGGTGGCCCTGTAGCCCACATCTACTTAGTGTCCCACCCTTTTAGCCCTCATATCACCCACCATCCAGGCTTGGGCATCTTAAAAAGCAGCCTCTCTCCTTCTGTGTTCATCTGGTGCTATCTAGCCTCTACTCATTCTCTCATCTGCACAAGTTGCTGTGTGTTGTCTCTCTGTTCATGACCATGCAAGGCTGTTTTTTTTTCTTTCTTTTTTTTTATTCCCCCAGCCTGCCATGTGAATGCCCAGTCTCACCCTGGCGCTTTCAGCTCCCTGTGCTGAATTATTGAGTAATGGATTCCTATAGCCTTACTTATGTTGACAGTTTTGGACCCGCATGCCTGTCTTCGCCGCACGCTAGGGCGAGATGGACGCTGAAGTGTGTGGGGGGGTGTTTGTGTGTGTCGTGTTTGTGTTTTTTTCAAAAGGAGATGAGTCAGATTCACACACACACTTCACATTCAACATGTTTTGAAGAGGGGGCACCTTAGTAAAAAAAAGTGTGTCGGTTCACACTTACATGCTCATGTGGTTCTAGAGAAGGTGAGATTCACGTTGACTACATTAAGTAACACGTTCTTAGCACTCACCTCAGAAAGAGAGCTGTAGCTGGGACAGGTGACCATGAGTTCACCAAGCAAAACATGTCACTGGTTCTACATCCTTGTTGTTCCTTTAACTAAATGATTTTGAACCAAATCAGATTGTATGGTTATAATTCGGACTATAACTTCAGGATTTGGTCCAAAAATCTGATGAGCAGCTGAGCATCTACTCATCAAGCCAACGTGCAAACTATCGCAAATCAAAGTGAAAGTAAGTCGCAGACACATAACACACAATCAGCTTCATTAAAAGTAAAGAAACAAAATAATCTTACCAGGGCTGTTGCCGCTTTCTCTTATTGCGGTCTTTGATTTTAAAACTAGCTGATGATCAATAAAATGCAGCTCAAATCTGTTGCTTTCGGTGACGTGAACTCCATTAAATCTGCTTATAGCGCGGGAATCGAAGATCGGATTTATATCCGTTTCAATTGTTTTGATAAATCAGATAGCTATCCAATCTGAGAAAACACTTGAAGTGGCCAGGAGGCCAACTCCTTAGTGAACATCGTGATGGTAAAAAAAAATGTATCTGTCGCATTGGCGGCATGCGAATGATCATGTTTTTCTGAACTATTTCGTTTGTACATAATTTGGTTGCACAATTTGTTCTCAGGTCAAGACTAAACTTATAGGTTATTAGCAGGGCTTGACTGTAATTTTTTTTCAAAAGTTACTAGCCACTCAGCATTTTCACTGCCCAAAATTTTGACATCGATACCATGGGAAAAAAACCTCCATATAGATATGTTTAATATTATCTCATAATTTGCTGCTGTCACTTTAAGACCAGATGTACATTACTGTTGCACATGAGTTTTCTTTCTCAACTGTTAATGTAAATTTAAAATAATAACTGACTGTGTTTTATTGAATACTTGCCAAGACTGGTATTTTGAAATTATTTTTTGTGTATTTGACTGTTTAAGCGCAATAAGCAGCGAATAGAACTCAATTTAGTACTGAGAGGCGTCTTTATGTGCGCACACTTTGGGTGTGAGCACACAATCTGCGGGATAAGTAAAATTGTGTGCAACCGCACATCGAATTTCAAGCCCTGTAACACCAACTATATTTATCCGGAGCAAAAGAAACAAGTGAGTGAGGGGAGGCGGGTTTGTGTGTCAACTCGCCGTTGGAGAGATGAGAGAGAGAAAAGGCGCAGCTGCTATCGTGAACTCTCGTACTACACTGCACCTGCATTTAGCGGTTTGGCAGATGTTAATGTCAAGCCCTGGTTGTGAACACGCTGTAGAATAACCTGTTGTTATAAAATTTCATTTACCTTTTTTATCTAATGAGCAGAGCTCAAAATTGTAAACAGAAGTAATTAAGTCATGCATTTTATTTTGTCTGGTCACAGTTAAAGTTTTTTTTTTTTTCCCTCTCAGAACTTTCAACAGAAATACAAATAAAAATTATGTTGAAGTGCCTTATATAATGCAATATAATAATTAGTCTATTTAAATATGTTAATAATAAATTCATGAATAATATCTTAGGAAGTGTGACAATATC
Organism: Meda fulgida; assembly: GCA_030578275.1. Taxonomy (NCBI): domain Eukaryota; kingdom Metazoa; phylum Chordata; class Actinopteri; order Cypriniformes; family Leuciscidae; genus Meda; species Meda fulgida. Next base: position 24,619,555 of record CM060631.1, on the reverse strand, counting down.
AGTTTCATTGGTTCAGGGAAAGGAGTCAGGGTCCGAACTTAATTAACAAAATAAATTTGGCACGAGGGCTCTTTCCAACATCAACTGAAAACACTTGCTCATCAGCAGTTTCAACACAGTCCAGCACAGCTCGCTCTCGTGGCAGGTTCTCTCTCTCTCCGCAGCCAGACATCACAGGCTTTTTATCCCGTCTCTTGACTCACTGCAAAATGATAACACCGGTTAGATCTTGTAAACCGGAGGCGCGTCCCTTACCTCACGTCTCCCGAGCTCACTCTCTATCTGCAGCAAACGCTAAACCACGCCCTCTTGCCACAAAAAGCAATATATTAATATAGCAAACACTATACTAAACTAATGTATTTTAAATGATAGTTTTTGTGTACCTGTGAAGTACAAGTTGACCATTCAGATCGGTTTCATGCCAGTAAGCCATTAATAACTTAAGCTACATTCTATCTGAAGTCTGCCATGCAAAACGTCAGCCCTTGATGAGTTTTGTTATGGGGGAAGGGGCATATTCTGGATATTTTTCACAGGTTAGTTCCTGTCTGTCAGCTGCAGTGAGGCTGACCGTAAGCACTCACATACGCACACACACCCCTAGCCTTCCAGATAAGTACAGGCCTGTAATGGCTTATTTTTCTGGTAGATCTGTGTACAGCATGCTTCCCCATATCACAACAACCCCTCATGGACCTCTTTTTGTGTCTAAGCGAGCCAGGCTGCTGCAGGCTGGGATCAGACGCAACAAACCCTGCCCTCCACACCTGTTTTTTTTACAGCACAGGGTCATCTCATGCAGCCACCATTGTTATCAGCACTCCTGCTCTCGGAAAAGCTCTGACCCAGCACTAAATATAACCCCTACAATTAGCGCTATCTTGCTAATGCCAGCCACCTCTGTCCTGCTCCGCTCTAGAAGGACCCGCACCGTAATTGGTTCTTTTAGGTGCGAGCAAGAGAGCATGGGCACGGGACGCAGATACAAGAAGTGAAGGAGGGGGTTAGAGAGAGATGAAGAAAGAACAGGAAAATGTGAGGAAAATAAAGAGCTGTGGCGGGGGTTGAGGGTTGATTGAGACGAGGAAAGAGTGAGAAAGACGAGATGAGTTTTATAATTGATGAGATTTGTCGGGGGTGAAAGATAACAGACGGAGAAGGAATAAGCAAGAAGAAGAAAACCAGACTGTGGAAGTGTCAGGATTATGTTGTGTTTTGTGTTCATTTCATTCCGGTGTGCTTCAGTTTAGTTTAGTCTTAAGTTAGTCTCTTGGCTTACTGATTATGTCATTGACTGTCTGTCATTAAGTTTCCCTATGTATTTATACTCCCTGGTTGTTTCTCAATACCAAGTACGCAAAGTGCCCGGTGGTCGCCTGGATCTCACAACTCCGAAAACGCCAGATTCAGTTTTCAAATAGACGCTATCTTTCTACATACACCACAGATTTGAGCTTTAAACAACTACATTACCTCCTGAAAAACTCCTAAAACTACATTTCATTACGCAATAACAGTAGTATTTTTAACTTACGCAGGTTTTCCCTCTGCTATTGACACTTGCTGGTTGGTGCGAGATGCATTCTGGGATACCTGACTGTCTCAAGTCCGCACAAGTCACCTCTCGATGCACAACCGATAAAAGATGCTGATCACGAACACATCCGGGGATTTGAACTAGAATTGGCTAGATGTGAACTTTGAATTGGAACAGTACTTGGGTAGCGACTGATGACATTTCACAAGTCCACAAGAACACAAGTACAGACAAGAACGCATATTGAGAAACGGCCCCTGTCTCATTCAGTTCATTGTCGGTTCTCTTCTCTGTGTGAGTAGTTTGTTACGGGCTATATGCCTTCATCTATGTATTCTCGCCATGTTCATTAAATAAGTTTATATTTGATCCTCTTCGTCTTCCTTACGTGAACTACCACAGTATGTGAACTACCACAGTATAACAGTTTGTGACAGGAAGACACAACAGAGTTCAGTGTTCCGGAGACTGTAGCTTGCTTGGTTACTCATAATGTAGTTTAATTACGCTAACCTTATGAAAAAGTAGCAATTTACACTATGCACTACTAATAAAACATAGCAGGCAACACCGAAGCTATTTAAAGGGAGAATCAATTTCTATTTCTGCTGACCTCAAAATAAGATATTTTGAAGAATGTAGTTCACCAAATAGTTTTGTTCCCATTTACTTCAGTTGTATTTGTTGTTTATGCGATGGGAGAAATGGGAACTGAAATTTCATTGGCAATATTCTTCAAAATATCTTCTTTTGTGGTCTGGAGAAGAAAGAAAGTCATACAGGTTTGGAACGACATGCGAGTGGGTAAATAATGACAGGATTTTCATTTTAGGGTGGACTATCCCTTTCATGTAAAATAAATTATATCATTTTTTTTAAGCATAACTATCCAATGATATTTATTAAGAGCCGTATTTTTTTTTTTTGACAGAGCACAACAAGGCTTCTGATCCAGTCAATTTTAGTTCTCTGAGTTAAAAGCATCAAAGGTTCCCACGAATGCACACTGTAATTCACCATTGCATGCAACAAAATAAACATGTTTTATACATGGTTTTGTAAGCTCACAGTACAGTACACAAATCCACATATCATTTGACCACTATGATTTAATGCACACATGAATGCACAGCCCCTTGCATTTATTTATAAGACTTTTGAGACTTATTTTGCAGTGTTTATATCAACCTTATTTTTTGACGCAGAAGGAAGCTATTGTGAATTTATGAAGCTTCTGATTCATTTGCCACCATGATTAAATAACTGGAAGGATAACAAAGTGCAGTAAATAATCAAACCATTTGTGCTACAAACAAGTGTGATAATTCAAATAATATGATAATAGATACCAGATGGCAATATAAAGCTGCATGCATAACAGACTATTTTTGTAAAGCTTAAATAGTGTGAAGCGACTGACACCGGAAGCCTTCCACAAAAATTCTTACAAAGCGAAAACAAACACTCACAATGTGAATCTCACCTACACTCTATGGTGTATGGCATCTATGGTTATATGAAGAACACTTAACATACATGGAACCTTTCCATTCCATTAATATTTATAGTGAAAAAGGGTTCTTTAGATGTTTAAAATGTTCTTAACACTTAGAACAATCGGTTTCTCGAACCTTTAGGTAAACAGTTCTTAAAGCAACCATTTTTTTCTATGGCATCGCTGTGAAAACTCCTTTTTAGAAACTTTGCTTAAGATTGTACTTTACTTGCGCTCACAATTTGAAATGTATGTCATAAGAAAGCATGTGGTTGTGAATAATTAAGTGAAGTGTCTTCTGAATTGATAAGGGCATGCAGTCTCATGAATAATTATGAGTCGTCATCATACTATAGCGTATCCTGTGACGTTAACACAATGTGTGTTAAACCTGGAAGACGAAAATAGAGCAAAAAGACTCAAAATAAACCAGTTACCTCCTTAAAATCAATGGATGCTCACATTTTCTGAGCTTGTCGTGATCCATTCTGGAATTGCCTTGTCCATGAAGTATGCATTTGATGCTGCCTTGAATTTTTGACTAAAAGTTGGTATCTTAGAAGATAGCATAGCATTACGCTGCCTAACTTTTGGAATGGTCTTTGTGTTGGGAGTACGATACTGCATTTGATTTTTTTTTTGTATAAGACATCGTATGTCCTGTTGCCTCTGAGGCATTTTGACACATAAATGTGTGCCATAAACATCAGGTACATTCCCTTGCTATATCTGCTTTCTGACTGTCGTACGAAGGAGAGAAAGAGGTATTTCCTCATAAAACTTGAACTGCTGACTTGTTTGTTTTTGCTTTGCTTGTGGAGACGGAAAAACATCCATATCCTAAAGTCGTATTTGCATGGCTCATTATACTGGAAGTAATAGCAATAAATTTGGTACCAAAAGAAAGTAAGTTACATAAATTTAACTGTACAGCTGTAAGGATAAATATTCAGAGTCTGGCAAGTAGCTCTTTGTGTTTGAGACAGCGCTGAAATACTGCTCACAGCTCTATTAAGACCTACGTATGCATTTCAGTTCAATATATTTGCATACAAATTTCAGAAGTAATTTTTGCACCGTGTGCATTTATGATAATTCACGTAAATTGCGAACGATCCAGGCTGCAGTTCCAGTTTCATCTGTATTTCCCCTGTATTAAAGGTGACAGCCTTGGCTGTGTTTTCTTCGTTCAGCGCTGGATTTGTATTGTTGATGGCATTGCTGCTGTATTCATCTTGCATAATTTGTCAAGCGGCGAATTTCATGCGTGGGTCCTTCACCTTAGATAACTGCAGTACTAATCTCAGATAAACAGCGTGATAGCCTCGGGTCTTACTCAACTCCTCCTGATTATTACTGCTGGGACTGGAAGATAGCTCAACACACACTTGCTTTCACATGCCATCCCCAATACACTGGAAATAGTCTATGTTCCAAGTGGCCACTTCACGCTTTGGTGTTTTTTGTGTTGAGTTTGTAGTAACCAGGGTGCACCAATGCAGTAAATTGATAGTATCCCATTTAGTGTGGAATGTTATGCTTTCCTCTGTATGTGTAGAGAGTCATAGGTCATTCTGTGTGTGGTTGAATGTATTAATCATCTGGTACATGTGTGTTTCTGTGGTGTATTGTCAGGTTGATTCCCACTTTAGTATGAATCATACTTAAAAAAAAAAAAAATATATATATATATATATATATATTTGCATAAAATATCCTTCTTACCTGACAGATATCACTGAAATATGTCTTGCAACAAAACCTAGGCTCTGCAAACAGGAAAAATGTATGAATATATGGATGAATGTTGCATTTATATTTCAGTTAAATCACACCAGAGTTTGTTTGAAAGTGGACAGAGTTCCATCTTTTCAGCGGTCAAGGTCCACTTAGTTGCGCCCTTAGTTTAGGTTTCATGGTCTGTTTCTATTCCTTGTTTTCATGTGTTTTCTTCCCATTTCCTCTTGTCTGATCATTAGTTAGTTGCTATGGTTACCAATTATGTTGCATACCTGTTTCTTGTTTAGTTTGTTATTATCCTGTGTTTATAAGCCATCATTTTGTTCAGTTCTTTGTTTTGGTATTGTCTTTTCATATTTTGTGTGAAGCTGTTGCGTTGATACTCACCCTTTGTTGATTACCGTCTTTGTTTTATTTTGGTTAATAAAGTTAAAAGCTGCAGTTAGATCTGCCTCTCATTTCCTTTGTCTGTCCAGCCATGACACATTCCCTTCTTTTTGACATACTATGACTTGGGACAGATAGTATGTGAACTGTGATTTAACCTCATTACGAGTCTCTTTTTCATCTGTTGGCATTAGCGATGTCAATTTTCACTAATTCCCATGATCGATCGTCGTTTAAATTAACGATCAATTAATACTGCAAAATGCATCTGCTGCAGTGATATGGCCAACAGCATGACAGGGTCTGCAAATGCTGCTCAAAACGCTACGTTCCTCACCAAATTAATGAGAATGGTTTTTAATCTAAATTAAGGGCTAGTAGGATTGTAAAATGTTTCGATGTGATTGATAATTAAATTAAATTAATTATTTATTAATTAAATATAACGACTAATACAACGTGTCACCAACACCGCCTCAGATCCGTCCTTGTCAGAATGTGTGACTGTTGTGGACGTGCTCTTCCTGGAACAACGCACTGAAAACGGAAAATAAACCCAATGAATGTTCTCATGTTATGTAATATGACAGTCCCAAATTAATCATCGTTATTATTAGTCGTGCATTGCTGCTTGAGTGGCGCGCGCTGAATGAATAACCGTTGAGCACTTTGCTAGCGAGTTATTTAACTCAAAGAAACGCATCCTATATGAGATCAATCAGATATATACAAAAGAAACATATTTCAAATTATATCTGCACAAAACGACGTGAATGCACAAGTGAACTTGAACTAAGTTACGTGTCATTCAGAATGACTCGTGTTGTGGACGCGCTCTTCCTGGAACAACGCTACACGGCAACTAAACTCAAATAATTCACAAGCTTTTATTACAATATTGTTCTCTTTATACCCCGCGCATGCTAACTTAGTCATGATGAAGGTGTAGTCCCAAACATAACTCCAGCGCGCTCGCTTACATGTTTCGCGGTTGGCAGCACGCACACAGCACGCGCATGAACCTGCTTAATCGATGATCGGTAAGTTTTATCGATTAAATGTATTATCGACAATTATTCGATCGTCGCTAACATCCCTAGTTGGCATGTCTGTCTCATTGCATTGTCATAAATCATATCAACTGTCACATTTTTACAGCCCTTGTGCAAAGATTTATTTATTTTAAAATAAATGCATTTAAAGGGCCAGATTTACTAAACAGGGCAAATAACGCAAGAGCGCAATTCAGATGGTGTTGGAAAGTTCTGCGTGTGATCTACTGACGCAGCGCAAATTTAAGAACACAGACGCAGTCGGATCATTTCCATAATGACCAACGCAATCTACCAAGAGCAGAGCAAATTAATGTCTGGTTTAAGACTACTGTTTTGGGGCTGTAAATAATGGCGCCAATACCAGTAAATTGACTAGCGCAAACCGTAGTAAATCACCTTGCATGATTCATTTAAATATTCTCCTCCCATACATTTTGCGTCTGAAAGGGAAACTCCTACAAATGCATACGCAATAAGGTCAGCTGCAAAAATCTTTCACTGCGTGTCTTTAGTAAATCCTGACAGTAGTTTTTTAACGCCAAAAGAGGGTTTGCACTTGCGCAAGCTGTTAGTAAATCTGTCACTGTCATCTAGAAATACAAACTTAGAAAAATGTATGACTCAATGCACTGGAGAGATTTCGGCTTATCAAATGCTTTATAGAGTGAGAATATTCTCTCCTCCCTACATTTTAAATACCACATGCATCAACATGAAAAAGATTTTCAAAATACACATCTTCACTATTACTAAAATTGATCATGTATGGTTTTAACAGTAAATTGTTTTATAAAGAAAATAACCTATTAAATCTAATATGGCAAATCAGTTTAATTTTTATTTATTTATTGTATTTTATTACATTAGAAGTTACATAATTTTCAAAGGGAAATACATCAACACATTGAAGCAAACTGCTCATCAAACTAATTCATGAGGATTTTCACTCGCATCTTAATCCTACAGTCTTCTCAGAGTACAAGTCAACTCACTTTGGATGCTTATTTTAGCTTTATAACTATGCAGAATGTGTGCCACCTTTAGTAGCAATAGCAGTATTAAAAACGGTGTTTGTCCACCTCCCAGTCTATATCTTATAAGCACAGTGTTCTGGGTAAAAGATCATACCATGTTGAGAGCTTAGCAAGGAAAGGAGAGATGAACACATAATTCATTCAATCTTAATATTTCAACAATACTGAGAAAGAAAATCACAACAAAGTGGGAGGGAAGATTTCATGTGTCATCAATATTGAGGAAAAAATAGACTTTTTGTGTTTTGTATCTCTGAATAATACTGTAAAAGAATGTTCAGAACATACTCTAGGAACAAGTAATTGTTTGTGCTTTGCAATATGTATCTGTAATGTAAAGACTCATGTTTGTGAGGCCTATCATTCATGCTGGCTGGAAATGTTAACTCCACTCTACTGTACAGAGTAATATGTAAATGTTATTTTACATTTCCTTTTTTTTGGTATTCTTGAAGTTAAATAATGTGTGAAGGTTTAAATGAAGACTTCTGTACATCTCTTTACTTCTGGTCTTTGGAAGTCACATTGAATGTATCAGACTGTGGATTAGGTTGGACTGTATTTTTTCATTTGAAAGTTCATTTGGACCTGAATCATGTGGTGTTGGGCATGAAGCAGAACTTAGTCTCACTTAAAGATTCAAAGACTTTATTTGGATGCTCAAAGCTAACATTGGTAACTTCATCCCAGTTACTTGTGGTCTGTGTTTGAGTTTGACAACAGACTTTTCTGCCAGGAATAAAATGATCAATATTCAACTTTAGTCATTTGCATATTTACAAATAGAAATAGAATGTAATAGAATAGAATTGAATAGAATACACGGAATATGATACATAATTTAATGATACATACTGTATATACATCCTTTAAGGCCCTCAAAAAAATATTACCAATTAAAAAATATTTAAATAGGAAAACATTTAATGTTTTTTACAAGACTAATGTCTATATATGTATATGTACCTTGTGTATTTTGTGATTTTACAAACGAACCATCAAAGCTAGCCCATAAATCTGTGGATATTGGATGAAACTATAGCTGCGCAATATATTACAATGCTATTCAAAATTTAAATACATAAAAGTGGTCACACTTTATATTAGGGTTCAATACTCACTAGTAACTAACTATTAATTATGACTTTTACTTCAATGAACTTGTAATTACTGCTTATTAATAGTTAGGAAAGTAGTTTAGTAGTAAGAAGTTGTTAAGTTTAGGTATTTGGGTAGGATTAAGGGATGTAGAATGTGCTCAAGCAGAATAACGCATTAATATGTGTACTTATAAACAGCCAATATCCTATGCTAATAAGTAGCTTGTTAATAGTGAGTTAATAGTGAGCTTGTTAATATATATGCATGTGTGTGTGTGTGTGTGTGTGTGTGTGTGTGTGTGTGTGTGTGTGTGTGTGTGTGTGTGTGTGTGTGTGTATATATATATATATATATATATATATATATATATATATATATATATATATATAAAGTACTGTTCATGTAAGTAAGATCTATTCTATAAAGTACTGGGATCAGTAAGATTTATTAAAGATGTTTTTTAAATAACTTTCTTATTCTCACCAAAGCTGCATTTGTTTGATCAAATATAGAGCAACAACAGTTATATTGTGCAATATTATAAAAATTAAATTTTCAAATTAAATGTATTTATGTGATAGCAGCGCTGAATTTTCAGCAGTCATTGCTCCAGTCTTCGGTGTCACGATTCTTCTGAAATCATACTGATGAATATACTGATTTTTTGCTCAAGAAACATTGCTTGTTATTATCAATATTGAAAACCGTTGTGCTGCTTGATTTTTTTTTTTTTTTTTTTTTTTTTTCGGAAAACGTGATCCTTTTTTGCAGATTTTTTTGATAAATAGAAAGTTCAAAAGCACATAATTTATTTTGTTTAATTCTAGAGGTTTTTACTGTCACTTCAGGTCAATTCAATGCATCCTTTCTGGAAAAAAGTATTAATTTCTTTCAAAAAAAAAATCTTACCAACCCCAAACTATAAATACACTACAACTGTATATGTTGTTTTTATACAACATGTTTTTTTCAACCCCTTCGTAAAATTACATCAGATTATATAAGTAATTTTTTTATGGTTTTGAATGTCTACCATAAACTGAGAATATTGATAAACTCTCTGCTTACTTATGTAACTATGACTATTTCAAACAGTTAGTATATTAAGTGTAATGTATTGTGTGACAGACAGTTGTTTAATTAAATTGCTGATATCTTATGCTAGATGTGTTTGTGTCCATCAGATGGACAGTCAGAGCAGATGCGTATAGAAGAGTGACTCGACTGTGTTTGTGTTTCTCTCCTCAGGTGTAATTGAGCTGGTGAGTAATGTCTTTGTGGAAGTCTCTGGCATATATCTGGAGAGAGAAATGCACTCAGGGATGAAGAGCTGTTCTTCTCTGCTCCTGTGTCTGCTGGACATCATCCACTGCCTACTCAAAAACCTTTCAGCTGTAGTCCGACTGGCCCTTCAGGTAATATTCTCTCTCTGTTTTAGTTTAGATTTATTAGCATGACAAGTAATTCAACTTAATTGTTTGTTGTTTGATTAACATGAATGACAGACAGCAGGAATTAGGCTGCTGTCGCTTTAAGAGCTGCCCAGATTTAATACACTGTTACACATGCATTCCTTTCTCAACTGTTTACATTCACTTAAGGAATAAATGACTGTATTTACCAGGATACTTGAAAAGAGAGGCATTTTGACACACACAAGTTTGTGTATTTAACCGTTAAACGCCAATAAAGCGGAAAAAAAAACAGTGGCTTCACATGAGCAAGAAACTCTAAGACAACCACCCATATAGCTAAATGAGTTCTGTTTCGCTGCCTATTGTGCTTCGACAGTTTAAAATCACTTGTTTTTAAACCACAATGCTTAAAAACACATGCAGACGATAAGCTTTCATGACCACCACGCACGCAGCACAGCAATGCCATGTGAGTGTAACTGAGATAGAGGCGATAGTCTCTACCGGTTGACAAATTTCTACCGGTATATCGCCAACCCTAATCGGGTATATTTAGGGTTTAGTGTAGGTAGTATGTTATTTTCAAATGTAAAGGTTAAAAGCATTAACCTTTTAGTGCCCACCACTGGACATTTTATTTCTAAACACCTGTGCTACATAAAACAACTAACATAACAAAACGTTGCAAAATTCACGTTCATCGGTTTCGGATAAAACTGAACGCACTTTCAGCGCCACTAATTGGACATTTCTCTTTGAAAGTGACACGAAGTTTCAGAATTTTGTCACCACAGGCACATTTTTCCAATAAGCGTGGGTTGTTCTTTCCTCTTAGTATTGCAGGGTTTTAATATGTTATCAGAAGATTCCAGAAGTTCATTGCCTGCTTTGTATCTCTATACTCTATTATTATTATTATTATTTTTTTTTTTTTAAATCATGTTGTTTAACAGCTGTGGTTGCCAGAATGATTCTGTACAAATATAAACATATTTACAGAACAACATACATTTTACAATTTAGATCTGTAATCTAAATTCACTATAAAAATGTGTCAAATCTGTAAATCCAACAGCCGTTTTGTACCTTTAACCTTCTACCACCATGATAGCACTGGTGGTAAAGAGAAAGTAGCTTTTCCACAGCTGAGGAATATAATTGACTAATTACCAGGTTTTTTGTTTGTTAAAACAAAAAATTAGTGTAATTATGGAATATTTTCTGAATTCTCCTCTACATGCTGTATTTGTTGTGTGTTAGTGTATTGGTTGGATATTTTACATAATTAGGCTTACAATTAGACGTTTGTCCCATTTTCATATTCTATTTTTTAAAGTGGACCCCACATCCCATTGGCATAAAGGGCAATGGGCTCAATTGCAGATTCTAATATTTCCAGCCAAATCCTAACCGGAGTTTCTAAAGGGCATTGTCGTTTTATGGCATACAAGGCCCTGCAGCCATTATCTCCCAGTTCATTTACTGCAGGGTTCTAGTTTCTTGTGGAATTGCTTTTAGTACTAGATACTAGTCGTGTGATGAGCTTATGTGGTGTGAATATGTGTTGTGTTTTCTGGGATGTGTATCTTTTGTAGAAAGTCATGATTGTGTATTTTTTGGGGTTGACTGGCAGTCTTTCTCCAGCAGTTCCAGGTTTAACTGTAAACACTGTTTAGTGTAAGACAGCAGAACCACTCATCTGTGCAGAGCAGGTGTTTGATTTCTATGTTGAGTGAAGTGAGACCAGGGGCGGAAGGTTATTCCACACAGATTCCACCTTGTTCATTGATTGTACATGTTGATGTACATATTGAGCAATGTTGGGCTAAATCAGCAACATTCATTCCACTGTCCTGAGAATTGTGTTGTCTTTTGTTGCTATTTCTATTAGTGTGCATTGATATAATAAGTTTGTAGGTTTTCACTTTGTACCAGATAGAATGAAATCATTCCATCCATCTGTTTGTGTGATTTAATGTTTCACAATAGTGAAGTACACACATTTCTGTTATTTGGATCTGTTTTTTCTTTTCTTTTTTTATTTCAAAATGTAATTTTTGATTTCGATGTTTAATTATTATTTTCACAGATATTGTGACACCTTTAATACGAGTATATTGTAGGTATCAAGAACATTATCTATCTTTGCTGTCATTATTTTTGTATGGTTTCATGTTGGTACTGTACGGTACTACTGACATTTTTCTTTGTCCAATGATATGAAGTCATTTTTTTTTTAAGAATACTCTGAAAAATAAGAGATCTGTCTTTTATCAATACTGATTTATTCCCCCAAATATGTCCCCTCTTATGACAGTTGACAGAGACACACACTGTGTGTGAAATCAAATACTTCCCTACTATGTAGTAGCCTATGCGAAAAAAACAGTGTGCCAAAAGAGTAGTTTGTCCTAATGCATAATATTTGAAAAACAGTAGGTGAAAAAAAAACCTGGATAAACTATTACTTTCACAGAGATTCTGAAGTGCACATTCAATGGACACTTTATATCCCTTGAGGCCACAGGAGAGGATTTATGAATGGAGGTGAAGCGACACAACTGACACTGGTGGGTCATGTCACAGTGACAGAAACAATATGGCGGATATAGTACGTCCAAATTTCATTCATACTGCCCATAGTCAGACTATATAGAGCATACTTTTTTGAACAATTTTGAAGTAAGTTCAAATGTAGCATTCAAATGTGATTTGGGACGCAGCGACAGTCTCTCCCATTCTTATTGACAATATGGTCATGGTTATATCTGTGGAAAGGCAAAATGTTGTTATTTATAGTGGACATGTTATTTTTGACTTTCCTGTGTCCATGAAGTCAAGCTGTAATCCTGTTTTTGCATTCAGATCCCCACAAACAAGCACATTTCCCTGAGCCTGGAGAGGGCATGTCTCTTTTTCCAGTGTATGAAACATATCTTCTCTGCAGGAGGGGTTATGGCGGTGGAATGTATATGCCATGTAGGAAGATGTCTTGTTGTGACAGGAAAAGTTCTTTATGGAGTTTCAGCTAGATATGGTATTTGCCCATTTTCATGGTGTCAGTGTAGCGGGGAAATTTATTCTGCCTTGGCACGCTTTGCTAAGTTTTTGTGAGGTTAAAATGATTCCTCAGTAATTGGGAGGACAGTCTTTCTCTCTCGTTTCCTTTATTGGCCTTCCTTCTTACTCTGTATTTCTTCTAGGATTTGAATTTTGTTTAAATTTATGAATATGGATATATGTACGTGAATAAGCATATTAAACAGACTCAGCCTCCTTTTACTGACCACACAAAAATGAAAATTGACAAAGATCATAGGGTTTGAATCGGTTGAATATTTTTTTAGAGAGAAAGAGAACTCTTTGAAAGATAAAGTAGTTTGATTCACTTAGTAGAAAACAAGCAAATTTCTCTCAATCTCTTGATAAATATATATTTTATATGCCTCTGTTTGTTTTTCTTCAGATTCATCTGTAAAATAAAAATGTCACCTTACATCTCAGACAGGGTGTGCTACTAAATAACTGCATTTTTCAGGAGTGTGACAGTAGCACGGCTGTTTTCAAAACCATAAAAATGTTCTCTCTGTTTTGCCTCTAACCATTCCTGTTGCATAAGCTATGGATGGATTTGGATGGTCTACTAGTCATCTAGCAACCAACTAGTTGGATATTGAGGTTGACTAGTGAGGTTTTTTTCTTTAAAAGTGACTAGATTTTTGATATGGTACATTATGGCAGAACATTGTCAACAGTTTCTTGTATTCTTTTCTTTAATGTTTCCTCTTTAATTTAGGGCTGGAACAAAGAAATTCAAAAATAAATAATGATAATTTAAAAAACGACAGATTAATCAATTATCAAATAATAAACTGATCAAAATAAACTTAATAGGCTTCGGCCTTCGTTTTTTTTTTGTTTTTTTTTTCATGTCACAGACTGCAAATATCCTCTTGCTCTTTTCTCGTTCCAGTAGATATCCATGCTTATTTTGTTTTCCCCCCCTCGCCATCTCACCCTCTTGTTTGTAAACACTTCTCACTCTGTCACCCTCATTTCTTGAGCTGTTCTCCTCGTTTTTCTCTCTATCCTCCTTTCCCCACGCATCCCCCCCCCGTCCTCAGGGAGCGCTTGCCTGCTACTGTCGCCGTAGGCATGCTTTTAGGGGGTTCATATCTGGATCCTCTCCTCACTGATGATTAGATAGTTATGCAATGACAACTGCTATGCAGATACCAGCAGGATACATCCAGCCACTCACTCCGAGTGGATCCACTACACCTTTTACCCATAATTACTCGCAGCGGACATCTTTGTCTGAGCTACCGAGGGTGTGCGCACGCGAGCGTTCGTGTTCAATTTCCACTGCTTTGACGTCTAATAGTTCCCAGTGCTATTTTTACCGGTACACTTCAGCAGACCCGTGGTAAACAGTGCTTTAAAGTCGGATATATGGCACACAGGACTCACAGGATGTCGCTCCCCTGTCAGTTCCTCCTCAACCCTCATTATCCACCCAAGGCCTTTGTCTTTCCCTCAGCGTCCTTCCATACATATTCATGCACGGACATCGCCAAAATGGAGTAATGGAATTCAGTACTCGGAGAGAGAGAGAAAAAAAAGCGACAGAAGAGAGAAAGCAAAGCTTATTAAAAAAAAAAGTGTCCACACAACCCAAATCCGTTTGGGTGATAATGATGAGGGAGACATTCCCGAACACTTTTCCCCACTGCGCCGACTGTCCTTCCCTCTCGCGTTTCTCTCACGATGTCAGCCCGAGCTCCGTCATTAATATTTTAAATGAGTGAAGGGAGTTTAATTGTGAAAAAGCTGCAGTCCTATTAAGCGAAGGCTTGCTGTAATCTCATTGCTCCGGTCTGTCAATCTGCTTGAGGATCCCAGACACTCACATTCACTGAAATATTAGCCAGAATAAGACAGCTAGAGACAGCGGCATGAACTTTTGAACCAGACCCACTGCACAGCTGCTCTCGCTGATGACTGATGGGTAACAAACTTTGCATTTCTTATGCATTCTTGCTGCTGTTGTCTATTTTTATCTGTCTGTCTCTCTCTCTCTCCCTTTATCTCTCTCTCTATGACAGCTGTTACTAAAGAGTAAGATGTTGTGGCTGATGGTAGACAGCAAGCTGTACACATTGTTCCGTTCTGGCAGCAGAGCTGGGCAGTGTTCAGAGACCCCAGCACCTCTGAGGAGCATCTCCGTTAAAAATAGCACCAGCTTCAAGCTACTGTACTTCCTGTGATGATTACATGAGCAAGAATCTCTCAGACTCTCAATCCTCTGTTGCGTTGGCTCTTGAGTTCTCTTCTCTAAGCATCTCCCCAATGACTGACTGTCCTCATTTTCTTCCTTTCGCTTCCCCTTTATTCTCCCTCTCTTTTTTTCTTCTCGGTCTAATAATGCTCTCTCTGCTTCTCTTTTTTGTAGAGATCAGACAGTGATGAAAACACTGAGGCTGCAGAGGAACTGCTGCTCATCAACAAGCCACTGACAGACCTAAACAACCTCCTCATTCAACTGGTCAGTGTGTGTGCGTGTGTGTGTGTTTCATACAAACTTTACATCTGTTTTGCATAACCATTCCTTTTGCATAAATTATGCATGGGTCATTAAGGTCTACTAGTCATCCAATAATCGACTTTTTTGTAACAGTAACAATTAATTTGATATAATTTGTATATACAAATAAAATGTATTTTTATATATATATATATATTGATTTTACTGACTTTTTTAACATTGCATTTAGGTGAATTAAAAAATGTAACAAAGAAAGCTTATTTTACAAGGTAAAGATTTGAGAGTAAAGGTGCAGTCACATTAGCAAAATTTTGCAGGCAAAAGGTGTCCATTGTCTCTTGTCAACAGCTAAGTATAAGGCAGCTCACACAGAACTCACTTTAAAACCAAGCTGTTGGTCAGCATGGTGAACTCAAGTGATCGTATTGAAAACGAGCAAAACTGAGTCATCTGTGTGAAACTCCAAATAGCATGGATTCCCATTGGAATGACTCAGTTTGTCCCATGAAGTGATCACATGTTAACGGGTTATGATCAGGGGAGTGAATGTTACCTGTTAACACAGAGTCTGGCCTTTTGTTTTTCTTCATTATAATTTTTAGTTTAGCAATTTAAACAGTCCATTGTTTACAAGTAAAAAGTAATTAAAAAGATGAATAAAATCTGTTTTTTTTTACCCGATTAATCCAATAATTGAGGAAATAATCACCCAATTAATCGATTATCAAACAATCGTTAGATGCAGCTTTATCATATATGTATCCATTTGTAATTAGATTCTTATAAACTCAAATCGTGAAACCATAATGAGCTGGTGTGTGGTGGGCGTTCTAGCGCATTATGGCTGCCGTCGCATCATCCAGGTGGATGCTACACATTGGTGGTGGCTGAGGAGATTCCCCCCTTCCATATGTGAAGCGCTTTGAACCAAAAAATACAGATGTAGAATTAAATTTACAGTAATGCGTTTAACAGCACAACTTGAGGAACTCTTCCGTATGTCTCCCCTATATGGGTGACCCCAGGAAAAGCTTGGAGAGAAAATCAGGTGTCATGTGACTTAAAAACAGCATATTATTGTTTTGTTCATTTGTTTAAGAATCCCCTTTTAAGTCCTAGAATTCAATTTGTTTTTGTTTCATTAAAATAATGAGAAAATTAGCAAAATGATATGTCAGTGTACCGAAGATAGTTAATTTGATTAAATGTAGTAACTTTTTAGACAGTGTGTATGAAATGGATTGTTCACCCCAAAGTTGTAATTCTGTCATTAATTCTCTCCCTCATGTCGTTCCAAACCCGTAAGATTTTAGTTCGTCTTTGGAACACAAATTAAGACCTTTTTGATCAAATCTGAGAGTTTTCTGACCCTCCGTTGACAGCTACGCAATTAAATTACAATTGTGACACTTCTACAATTCTACAATTGTGAGATCGTAAAACGAATCCATATGAATTGAGTGGTTTAGTCCTCATTTTCTGAAGAGACGCGATCGCTTTATATGATGAACCGATTTAATTTAGGCATTTATTCACACACAAATATTTATAAACATGCATCAATTCACACATCATTTGTGGTAAACAGAAGCTCAAGCATGTTCGCCTGACATGCGCTAACCAATGAGGTTCATTCTCGTGTTACGCAGCACGTTTGATTCTGCAAGAACCAATGAGGTTTGTTCTCGTGTTACGCAGCAAATTTGATTCTGCAAGAACCAATGAGGTTCATTTTCATGTTCCGCAGCACGTTTGAGCTTCAGCAAGAACCAATGAGGTTCATTCTCATGTTATGCAGCACGTTTGATTCTGCAAGAACCAATGAGGTTCATTCTCGTGTTACGCAGCACGTTTGAGCTTCAGCAAGAACCAATGAGGTTCATTCTCGTGTTACGCAGCACGTTTGAATCTGCAAGAACCAATGAGGTTTGTTCTCGTGTTACGCAGCAAATTTGATTCTGCAAGAACCAATGAGGTTCATTTTCATGTTACGCAGCACGTTTGAGCTTCAGCAAGAAACAATGAGGTTCATTCTCATGTTATGCAGCACGTTTGATTCTGCAAGAACCAATGAGGTTCATTCTCGTGTTACGCAGCACATTTGATTCTGCAAGAACCAATGAGGTTCATTCTCGTGTTACGCAGCACGTTTGATTCTGCAAGAACCAATGAGGTTAATTCTCGTGTTATGCAGCACGTTTGATTCTGCAAGAACCAATGAGGTTCATTCTCGTGTTACGCAGCACGTTTGATTCTGCAAGAACCAATGAGGTTCATTCTCGTGTTACGCAGCACGTTTGATTCTGCAAGAACCAATGAGGTTCATTCTCATGTTACGCAGCACGTTTGAGCTTCAGCAAGAACCAATGAGGTTCATTCTCGTGTTACGCAGCACATTTGATTCTGCAAGAACCAATGAGGTTAATTCTCGTGTTACGCAGCACATTTGATTCTGCAAGAACCAATGAGGTTCATTCTCGTGTTACGCAGCACATTTGATTCTGCAAGAACCAATAAGGTTCATTCTTGTGTTACACAGCACGTTTGATTCTGCAAGAACCAATGAGGTTCATTCTTGTGTTACACAGCACGTTTGATTCTGCAAGAACCAATGAGGTTCATTCTCGTGTTACGCAGCACGTTTGATTCTGCAAGAACCAATGAGGTTTGTTCTCATGTTACGCAGCACGTTTGATTCTGCTGAATAAGCCACTCAATTCATTTGGATCCGTTTTATGATCTCTTAATGAAAAAAGAAAAGAAAAGATATTTATTTGTGTTCCGAAGATGAACGAAAGTATCACGGGCATGAGGGTGAGTAATTAATGACAGAACTTTCATTTTTGGGTGAACTATTTGTTTAACTATGAATATAGTTGAATAGTGTTCAACATTTATAAATCTCAAGGCCCAAAGATGTTTCCACTGTTCTCTGACCTGCACACTGGAGTTCACAGAATAATCTGGAGGTTCTGAACTGAAATATTGATTGGAATCATCATCCATTGGTCCACCAAAGCAGATTCACTTAAAAAAATCAAGACTTTGTCTTCAGCAAATATAGGATGCGTTTTTGTTATCTTATCACAAGTGGTCAATCGCAGGTAGAAATGGAGTCTAAAACATGTTATGATCATTTCACTGAAACCCAACCCAAACTCGTTCGAAATACATGACTCTGCCTAAATTTTCTGAAACACTGCAAAAACGTGCCTATACAAGTGTTTCAATGCAGTTTATATCTGAAATGTCACTAGTGGCAGTAAAACAGCAACAGTTAGTTTTCATACTAGATGTCTAGATGTCACATTTCTGTAAAAAATTAAGTGAGATACGTTATTCTCCCATGTCACTGTTGCTGAGCTCTAGTCTTTTGCTTACAGCTGATTGGTCCATGGTTGGCCTCAAAGGTTCCAGGGTAGATAAAGTGTCATACTGAAAAAACCCTCTGGGCTCGAATTGGAATTTTTATTTTTAGAGTGCTGATGATGTGTGGACTATACTGTGGTTTGTAGTAAAGAAATACAAAGATATCAAATCATACCTGATGATACAAATGAGATTCTACAAATAAGAATGTAATTTTGATATCAAAATTGCATCAAAATGATTCCACTGTCTCCAACAATAATTTCATGAAATATAATAGTGTTCTTGATGTGAAATCCATTTTTAGATTATAGTTAGTGCATATGGGCTGTTTTGACACACCCCCTGCTCTCAATCACATTTCCACGTGTCATTAACCAATCCCTATAATGAATAATGGAGCATCCATTTAGAATATAATCAATCCAGACGAGTGAGACATTCATAATTGAAAAGAGAGATTTACTTCTCATTCGTTTCATGGAAGCCACAAATTGACAAAAAGAATGTTGTGTGTTTGCCCAGGGTTTTGTATCTTTCTCATGAAAGCATATTAGAACAGCCAGCCATAAACTCAATACAGCCTTTGAAAAGAGGGTCTGGGTGTTTGTGGGAGATGCAATGAACTGAAATGCTGTTCAGTATCAGTTTGTGTGGAAGGCTTTGTTGTATTTCGTATTCCATTGTGAGTTTCATATATTGCACACTGTATATGACTCATGTCTAATAGAGGCTTTCAGCAGACACTAGATGACATCTAGATGAGACTATGCTGAGAATCCCATCTATTGAAGATAGAGAGAGAGTGAAATGAAAGTGGTTGGCATGATGCACTGTGGCATAATATTCCCACAGATGGCAGAAAGACCAGAGACCAGCTTCCCACCAACACACTCCACTCAACTCTGTAACCCTCAGACGTGCATCCAGCTTGTGTATGTGTGTTTAAGTGGCAAGCTGTACCCACATGACCCTCAAAGCAGAATCCAAGCTGCCCACTGTGCCAGGAAAAACTGACAGACTCATTCTTGGGGCCGGTTCACTCAAAACTTATTTTGCTGTTAAAAACGCATGACGCAGGTCAGTAGAATGAAAAAAAAAAAGTGCAAGGTCTAGAGCAGTGTTTCCCAACCCTGTTCCTGGAGGCACACCAACAGTGCAAATTTTGGATGTCTCCCTTATCTGACCCATATATTTCTGGTCTTGGAGTCTCTACTAACAAACTGATGAGTTGGATCAGGTGTGTTTGATTAGGAAGAGTTCGAAAATGTGTAGTGTTGACGTGCCTCCAGGAAAAGAGCTGGGAAACACCGGTTTAGAGACATGTTTTTAAAAAGTTGGCCGAGTATTTTAACTTGAGCACTGCTTTTTTAGAATATAACACTGCGAGATGTGAGAACAACAGTTGAAGCCGCTTGTGAATGTGACCGAAAATGTGTTTACATTGAAAAACAATGAAAAAGTAGCGTTGTGGAAAGGAAAAGCGCAAAACTAACACAAAATGCTGCTCTGAAAAACATTTTCAAATGTTCTTGTGCATTATCTAAAATCTGACATCCAATCATTCTCTTGCAAAGACACTCAGGACACTGTTTTTTAAGTATTTTATTTGATTAGATCACAGCTAATCACATTAAAAGGCAGATTTTAATGCATCCAAGATTGTGATCGAATCATGATCGGATTGATGAAAACACATTTGAAGGTCTGTGATGGATTCTTATCACATTTGATGAAAGTTTAAATGCTAATGCGTTTTTATGATGCATATTATGTTAAGTAATGTGTAGTTACTATGTAATAAGCATGTAATTAAGTAATAAGTAAAAAAAATGCTCTTGCGATTTACTCAACTGATTTGATCAACAGTATCCAATTATATATGAAAACGTTTTATCCTCTTTTTCGTCACTTAAAATCCCTATAAACACCTTTAAATGGGGGGTTTGTACTGACAGAAAACACACTGGAGATTAAGGAAGTCAATGCAGTCAGTCAAAAAAAATTCTATCCAGATTAAAAAACAAAAAAACAGCATTTGCCAGAAATAATTGTGGCTTGTGGCTCTGTGGCAGTATGAAAACTCTGTTAGAGCACCCGCCTGGCCCAAAACCAACATTGGCTAAAAAGGATTGCCTGTTTTTTTTTTGTTTGTTTGTTTTTTTTACTAATGATAGATGGGCAGAGTGTTTGGGAAAATACCTAAATATAAATGTTTTACAATGTGTCATATACTTTCTGGAATAGCTTCTTTTTTAAAAGAGTCAAGGTCATTATTGAAAAACAATGAATATGATTCTATCTACTTTCAGTACAAACACTGCTTAGTGAGTCAGACATTTTCAGTTCTGTGCACTGAAACATCCACTCCCAATGAATTACAACTTGGACAGTTAAGAAAGAAAAAAAAGTAAACATTGGCTGCTCAGTATACTTACCAGAAATCTCATCATGTCTTCTCTATCAAGTCATCAGAAGTAGTGCATATTTCATTATGCCACTATACTTTTTAACCAGTACAGTGAAGATGTATGTTAAACAAAATGGAAGATACCAGCAGGTCATCTCATTATATGATGCTGTTGGTTAATTAATGCCAATGTTTTTAATGAACAACATCATATCTGTGCCACATGCAATTGAATCATCAGTGTCCCACTGTTTTCTGGATCAAGATTTTAGAAGAAAATATAAATGCCTGTACAAAATAAAAAATTGAAGGTTCTGTATTGCATACTGTCTATTATATTTTAGCTTTTATGCGGTTCACATAAAAGGTTAGTTTGCCCAAAAATGAAAATTCTGTCATCATTCATCATGTCGTTCCAAACCCAAAAGATTTTTCTTCATCTTCGGAACACAAATTAAGATATTTTTAATGAAATCTTAGAGATTTCTGTCTCTCCATCTGTCCCTCCAAAATTTTAAAACGTTAAAAACATAAAAAAGATTGTAAAAGAAATCTATTTGAATCGAGCAGTTTATTCCAAGTCTTCTGAATAGACACGGATCAGTTTATATAATCAAAAGATTTAACTAATAGGCTTTTATTCCATATATATGCAATGAGGTTCATTCTCGTGTCACACCAGCATGTTTGAGCTTCAGCAGAACCTGTGTTTGTTCTTGTGCATAAAGCAAGTTTGAGCTTCAGTTGACCATATTCGATGTGCTCTATGAATGTTAGCTGATCAATGTTTATGTGAATAAAAGTCTAAATTCAATCTGTTCATCATATAGCCCTGCATGTCTCTTCAGAAGATTTACACTCAAACACTTCATTCATTTGGATTTATTTTATAATGTCTTTATGAAAGTGTTGAACCATCTTGAGTTTTGGGTGAATGGATTTTCAATGGAGGGACAGAAATCTCTCAGATTTCTCTAAAAATATCTTTATTTGTGTTTTGCTGATGAATAAAAGTCTCATGGGTTTGGAACGACATGAGAGTGAGTAATTGACCAAATTTAAATTTTTGTGTGAGCAATCCCTTTAAATAGTGTTGCATTGTGAATAATAAGCAATGCAAGTATTAAAATAAGTTTTAAAAAAGCATGCTTTTTAAAATAGTTTCAAATCAAGTACATCATGTAACATTGCAGGACACTGCTGTCAGTGCTTGAAATTTAATGTCAACTACCCGCCTGCAGAATTCTGCAGAAAGATATCCACAGAATTTCATCATTCGCCAGAACACCTGTTATTCACATTCTACACATTCACTGGTCCTTGCATTTAGTTTATTTATTATTTTGGCTAATAATGGCTTAATAATGCTATCAATAAGACTGTGCACAGAAAATGTTTTTTTATTTTTTATAAAAATCATTATGTCCATGGAATGTCCAAATAAAATATGGACACCCATGTGCATGGCTCAAAATTGCAGGTTAGTTTAGTACTGCTTCTATTCAGGAAATGTAAATATATATATATATATATATATATATATATATATATATATATATATATACATACATACATACATACATACATACATACGTTCATACGTTCATTCGTTCATTCATTCATTCATTCATTCATTCATTCATTCATTCATTCATTTTCTTTCTTTCCAAAATCAAGCTCAAATGGAGTGATGAGGTTTCTTACCAGCGAATGAGATTTGAGTTTTGTCCATCATTAGTACGGTCACATCTGACGCAGTAAGTGCATCGCATTCAGTTTTTATCAACTGTAACAACTGTTGTTTAGATTTGGCAAAAAGCTTGTGTAACAAAAGACACACTGTATTGGCTATGACTATACTAGACTAAGACACTCTTCTCCGCTCCTTAAAAACATAAAACATTAGCCTTTACACACATCGTGATTTGAATAAAGAAAACGCTGTACTTTATTCAAAGAACCAAATTTGTATTTACCCTTGAGCTGCAAACAAGTAGCCTGACAAGCCAGACCCACATCAAGATGTTGAGTCTGGGAACACATAATTGGCAGGGCTCAATCCGAGGGGTGGGATAAACGGTTGTCTTTCAAATTCCCTCTGCACGCAATAGGATAGCGCTACGATCTAGGTCTAGATTTCTAGGCTAGCAAACAAGCAGAGATGATGTCAAAAATGAGGGCCGGACTTCGTTCACGAATCAGGCAGGTTGGGGGTTTTTGCCGATTTTGAGGATCAACTCGTTATGAGGTTTAGTCACAAGCTCTTTGCATAAAGTTCTATTCAAGTTCTGGTGTAAAGTATAGGCAAAAAAATAAATAAATCTAAATCTTATTAACTGCTTATTTTTGTTCTAATCTAACAGTTTTCGGATGGATAATGTTACAGAAGGAACGCATTTACAGAAACATTGAAAAAAAATATATATATATTTAAGCCCTGCCCATGTGTGTGCACATTATTAATGTGTGTGTGTGTGTGTGTGTGTGTGTGTGTGTGTGTGTGTGTGTGTGTGTGTGTGTGTGTGTGTGTGTGTGTGTGTGTGTGTGTGTGTGTGTGTGTGTGTGTGTGTGTGTGTAATATTCATATGCATATAAGTTGAAGCAGGGCACCAGGATGGGGCACTGTGTGAGAATGTTTTCAAGGGCAAATTGTGCCTAAGAATCAGGTGAACAGATCGTCTGTGTGTGCTAGGGACATACTGCATTTTAAATAGTTCATCCGAAAGGGAAATGTGTCACCTCAAAGTCTCCTCTCAGTATTAAAGCCTTTTCATGTGTTCACTCCATACGCTTTTCATTTTTGGTGGTAAACATTCCGAGTTTGCCCACAAACAATCACACATGATCTTCCCTGCAGTCTGTTTACGCAGCGACTGAGTACACAGTTTGAAGCAACACATGGTTTGAAAAATGTAATTTGCAGTGTTGTTTCTTCCAAAGGAGGCGGTGGGAAATATCGATCGCCTCAAATGCACAGGCCCAGTTTTGTGCCTGAGTACATGCGGAGGTCATGAGAGGCCTGCGCGTTACACGTCCCCATAGGCTTCGGGTTCTCCTCCTCTTCTCATTCTTTCTTTCTCTCCTCCAATCATCCATTCACAGCCCACAGTGGCATTAACACTCCCTAATCTCCCTGATTCCTGTGTGCTTTTCAGCCCTCAGTCCCATTAGACTCCTCGGCCTGATTTCCCCGATGCATCTACAAGCCCTGCTAAGTAAACAGGGTGGATTTGGGAGGCTGTCTAAGCAGGTGTTAACTCTTGTTCTGCTCTGACTCCGCGTTGGCATGTGAACAATACCGGAGCCGCGGAGCCTGTGGACACACACCAAAGGCCTTTCAGCGCCAGGGGATCTCCCTCCGGTCAGCTTCTCTGTGGGCCCGGGGAGGGGGTTGTGGTCTTTTGGGGGCATTGTGTGGCCTCGTAAAGCACCGCACTCCATTCTGGAGTGGCCGGCGACATCATAAAGAGGGGCGGGATTAGGCGCGGCTGGCCCTTGCCCCAGAGTCTCTTGGGATTATGCCTTTATGGCAGAGGGCAGCAACAGATCAGCGCCCAAAGAGGCTAGAATCCCTGAGCCGACCACACAGGGCTTTGAGGGCCGAAATGAGCGGCAGAGAAAATCCCCACGGCCCTTGTGTGTCGCTTTTTGTCTTTATCTCAGTCCTAGGCTGAGCGGGGATTGTTGTGGTCTGGGTTGAGAACTCACACTCCATGGTGCTCCCCTGATGGACGTGTTAAGCCTGTAACTGCTGTCTCTACAGTCTCTGAGGATGAGAACACAACTTTCAGCTCTCCTACCCAGAGATATATCTCTGCCAATATATATTTTTCTGCGTGGTATTCAGTTGATCACAATTCCTGCTGGTTTGGGGGTAGGAATGGCAGTCGTAAAGAAATTGTTGATCTTGATTCTAACGTACGATCGCTTCTGCATTGCTTCTGTAGTGGCCACTGCAACTTCCTGTGCGGGGCAGTGAATGGAAATTGTTTGAAAATTAAACACAAAATTACATCTCGAGAAGGTGTTACAATACAAGACAGGGCAATATTGATATGATTCATCTTCACACTAAAGATATTTAAAGCTTCTGGAACTCATTACAAACATTTGTTTAATATAATATACTAAAATTTGATGTTTACAATAATTAATATGTATAATATTCTATTTTATAATTATTTGTGATTATCCCATGGAGTCCATTTGATTGACAAATAATGAGATCATTTTAATAATAAACACTTGTAAAATAATTCTTGCAAAAGGTGTTTACACAGACTTTTTAATGTCTTTTTAGCCATATATCCAATACAATAATTGGTCTTAACTGTGTATTAAACAGCAATACAAAACAAAAAATGTGGTGACATTTTATTCATTGTATAAAATTCTACTGACAAATGTTGCGCCCAGAGATTCTTTTCTCTTTCAGAAGATGCGTAATAGCGCCCCCTACCTTATAACATAGATTGCCGAAAAATTCTGTCAGTGGTGGGGAAAAGTTAACTGTCATTTTATGAAAAACAGTATGCAATGAAAGAGAATGTGACAGGCTGTGAGTTCATAACATTCTGCCTAATATCGTCTTATGTTGTTTCAAACCTGTATAACCTTATGTGGAACATAAGGGTGCATGGATAATGACAAATCTTTTATTTTTGTGTGAACTATCCCTTTAAGTATCACAGATTTGTACAGATTGTTTAAGTATCACAGAGTTGTGTGGCATCACACTCCGTTTTCAGTGTGAACAGACAGATTTCTTGTTTCTGGAAATTCAGAATTTTGGATTACAGAACTTTTTTGTTGTAGCCTTAAGAATTCTATAAGAACCAAGTTGTTGAATCCGAATGTCAAAGCCATGATTTCTGAATGACATTTGTAGCAGATTTGTCCTTATGTGTATGATCTTGTCTATGTCTGCATTATTCATCACACTCTTGGTTCATGTGTTTGATTAGCAGGGAATACTATTAAACTTATCAAATATATACCTTGAATGCAATCACTTTGGATAAAAGTATCTTCCAAATGTAAATTTCATTTTCACATTATGTGTCCCTAAAAGTCTGAGAGAAACACCTAATGAGAAGTTTTAAAATAAATATATAAGACAGATTCTCTAGAACACTGTTATTGACCGTTCATGGACTAACACATTTGTAGTGCTGAGACTGATAAAGGAGTTTGATATTTCCCAAAAGCAACAGAAGAACCTCTGAGTCCAAACCATACATTTATTGAAAGTTTCGGGGATGTGCTGGAGGAGACTTTACAGAGTGCTTGACTCTTGCACTGTCAATACAAGATCTTGACCAAAAAATGGATGCATCTCTTGATGGAAATAACATCACAGCATTTATTTCCATCAAGAGGTGCATCATTTTTTGGTGCTGGTATATACATTATCAGTGTGTTTTATGTGAATCGTTCCTGAGTAAGTGTTGAGATATCCGTGTTTCTCTCCCATAGCTGGCGTGTAATGACAGTGAGGTGTATGAGGAGGCCAGTCACAGTGTGTCTCTGCTGGCTCAGCTGTATGGAGGAGAGGGTGTGGAGCGCCTGCAGTCAGAGGAGATGCTCAGCCTGGCACACGCACTGCAGATGCACACTGAGCCCAGACAGCAGAAATTACTGCTCCGCGTGCTGAAACGATTGGTGAGTGTGTGCAAAAACTGATCTGAGACCAGCTGAGCTGCACTGAGAATGCAATGTGAATGATTCATTGCAGTAAAAGCGAACGGTACATTTTTGCTGTGTATGGTGAATATGAGCAAAGTGGATATGTGTAGCTAAATTTATACACATACATATTTATCTGGTTTTTATTTTCTGATTTGATTTGACCTATTATGCTCTTTTTTATTTTAATTTCCTTTAGTGTGTAATAAAGCTGTTTGTGCATGTAAACAATCTGCAAATTTACAAAGGGGCCCAGGGGCGGATTGGCCATCTGGAGCACAGAGATTTTTTCATATATAAAGAATAATAGTAAATGTGTGTAGCTTCGTTCAGTACGCTCTAAGCAGTAGACCTGTCACAACACAGCGGGGCAGGATAAACAATAAATCATGCAAGAAATTCTAGGGCCCTTTTAGTAGCTAAATGTTAACACTAAGCAGAGGAATAAGAAAGAAAGACTACAAAATAAATTAAAGTTCAAACAAATTTTCTGATTTTATTAATGCACCATGTCGTCTCTAAAGAGTAATAAGAAAAGTAATAAAGAGTGACAGGAGGAAATTGAGTTTTGAGCTTAATTTTCTGTGACTCTGGAGGAGGAACAAGCAGGGAGTTTTTTTTTTATTATTTTCTTTATTTATTTTAAATTCTGGTGCTGTCAGAGTCAGTGTTTCGGCTCAATATCTGATGTGTCTGTGTGTGGCAGGTCGAACCCTCTCTTTAATATTGTATGTTTGTGTGGTGGGAGGGCATGAACTGTGCTCGCTGTTCAGTGTGGCCTTCTGGGTCGTTGAGAGGTTGGTTACAACCATACAGAACGAGGCACCCAGACCCTCATGACTGTTGATGTTTTCTTTCTTTCTGTTTCTACTTGTGAATAAATTAGCCGATCATGAGGTCATTTATATATTGAAGTCTAAATGTACAGTAGCACATGTTTAAATCCACTCTCTCTCTTTCTTGATCCTCTCATCTGCATATATTTGTTGATTAAGGGACTGTCCAATATCAGCAAGGACAAACTATAAATCATCAGTCTGGATGAAAATAACGCAGCAGGGATGTTTACATTCATCACACTATCATCGGCTGTGTGAAAGTCAGCGTGTCATTGATCATTCTTATTTATGATGGGCGAGACCATGAGGATGACTGATTTTTCAATCAGGATTAATCCCAGGATCCCTTTCGTTATCCATGTTTTCAACAATTTGCCTTGATGAGCTATAAACATTTATTTTATAATTTGCAAGGCAGAGAAGATTTGCATAATCATGACAAGATGTGATTATTTCATTTGCACTGTGCAGTCGGTCAACATTTAATAAAAATTGAACTGATTTTATCATGAATTGAAAAATGCTCCCCTGTGGAAACTTTCGGTAAAATTCAACCACATGCTTCACCTCTGAAATTTCCGTTACTATGCAAACTTAATTTTAAGCACCTCTCGTCCAATTTCCTGTCATATTGAGCAATTCTTCTTGAGCTTTTTGACCCCCATTATCCACAACAATATTCAAAGGCCCAATGATTTCATGGTTTACTGGATAACATTTTTTTTTCACACTAAAATATTTTTTAACTTAAAAAATGCCCATTGAGTTTTAATATTTTATTTATTTACATGACTTTTCCTTGTCTAGAAATCACACTTTTAAAATCAGGATGCCTAATTTTTTCTTAGGTCATGGGAATATGGTTCTTCAAAGAAAAAGAAAGTCTTGAGGTCCCCCTTGAAAGTTTAATGAGGCCCCTAGTTGAGAACCACTGATATAAAAACCAATCGATTCCCAATGGATAAAAAAAAAACTAGTGTTATGGTCACTCTCCAAGATCCAGGAAAGGTCCTCCTTTCTTATTTCGGGAGAGTCAAGTCAAGTCACCTTCATTAATATAGCGCTTTATAAGTGTCCCCAACTAAACAAAACAAAAGTCAAAGGTGACGGTGGCAAGGAATCGGAGTCTGTTGTGTGTGTGTGTGTGTGTGTGTGTGTGTGTGTGTGTGTGTGTGTGTGTGTGTGTGTGTGTGTGTGTGTGTGTGTGTGTGTGTGTGTGTGTGTGTGTGTGTGTGTGTGTGTGTGTGTGTGTGTGTGTGTGTGTGTGCGTGGTTTGGAAAACGTGTTGTAAAAATTGTGGATTTGTTACTGTGTGCAAATATATGGGTATCCTCTGCTCATGGGAATGTGTTTGTTTATAGTATGCGCCCCTTGCCCAGCCTGTGGTTGAGTCATCAGTGTTCTGATGACTTCATCTGCACTGAAAAACTGCAGATATTTGGATAGGAGCTGTTTGCTTTGGCAGACTCCAGAGAGAAGAGAGTGACCTCATCCAAAAAATCACTCACTGCCCAGCCACAAACTCAGACTGACACTTCAGGGACACTCAAGCACTGAAAAATAAACTCAGATTCCTATGAGCTTCTGTGGGTGAAATTGCTCTCCTTTTTTCATTTCGTTTTTTGCTGAAATGGCACCACTGTCCAATTAAGGAAAAGTTAATTAAGGCAATCAGGGTTCCTACAGTCATGGACAACCTTGGAAATTCAGGGAATTTAATTAATTTCAAAATTATCTGTAAAGAACGACTTCATCAATCGACTTTGATTGGTTCCAGTTATTTCTTAGAAATCATACTGGAAAATATGAAAAATAATAATATTAATAACAGTAATAAACATAGCTGCAGGTAGCAATTATCAAGGCCAAACATGACATTGGCAAAATGGGAAGCTAAGCAAGCATGGCAGGTAGTATCCATGAAAGTTTTTTAAGTGAAAAAATGAATCCTTAAAGGTAGTGATGCACCTGAATGGAAATTCTGGCCAGAAACCAAAAATTCAGGATGTACTTTTTTTTTTTTAGATATCTTGGTCGTCGGAACCTTTAAGGATGATGCCGACGCAGGAGAGATAATTGGCAAGTGTCTCTTTAATCCTGGGCATCTCTCCATACCTGTGTTCATTTAGTCCCACAATCGATGAATAGTTTGATTGTGAGGGACTCAAGACATGGGCAGAAACAGGCTTAGTCCAGGATCTCGACACCTCAGTGTGGATATCTGGAAAGATAGGTAGACTCTGACGTGGAGGTTGTGACTTACTCGGCAGGAAGCATTCATCTAGTTTGCTCTTGCAATGTGTTTCCTGTGTTTTCGCTTGGCCATTCAATATTTAGCCGTGTCTATTAATGGGTACAGCTGCACACAAACATGCCAAATATTAAAAATAAAAGGGTTACAATGTAAAAGATTATTATTGTGTACATTAATATATGGTGGAATCCGGCTTGTCCTGTGGATGGTCTGTGCGCTTTAACCTCGTCCACGAGCAGATCTGTTTCCTGGCTAGAGAAGCGTTTATTCTTTCCGCTTGCAAATTCTGCAATGTAAGTAGCAATCCGTCATGGCGCGAGTTTTTAAAGGGAATGGGAGATGTGACTCTGATTGGTTTATTTCACGTTACGCCCAAAACACACCCATTACTCATTAAGAGAATAGGGCGCGCCCAAATGAATTTGTTCGCAAGTTATTTGAAAATGGTTGGACTAATAAACTTGAATTGCATAAAATGTTGTTGCTGTGGTCCAAGGATTATCCAATACATTTTTGTGAAAATTGGAGCAGTAGTCTAGGAGGAGCTATAAAAAAATAACTATACTACTTTTTTAGGTTTTTCAGAAAATTCTAAATTGCAGACAAAAATGAATTAATAAAAATAACAAAGAAAAAAAAACGAATGGATACAGTATCAGTCCCTGAATCAGTCCCTCTGAATGCTAACAATTCTCGAACTGCTCTGAGCTTCAGACGTGGAATACTGTCTAGACAGAGAGAGAAATATTTTCAGTTAAGGTTATGTTTCTAGTCTCTGGAATGACGGTGTCAGAAAGACCAGCACAGCATCTCGCTCTCACACATTTATACTGTTTTATAGGAAGATGAACTCAATGACAGCAATTAAAACATGATTTCTGCTTTTATTACATCTGCTTCCAGTACAATTGTGTTTGTAGACATTAAAGGGCTTGTGCACTGGATTATTTTATCATTTTATAAAGTTTCCTGGGGTGCCCCTATAATGTTAGTATTTTTTTTTACATCAAAAATTGTCATAATTTACAAATAAAAGACATTTTTCCAAGTCTGATTTTAGCCTCTGATTTGAACTTGGGATGTGGCTGCTTTGAGACTTCAGTGTAAACGCCCACTGCTGTGATTGGCTGCTTTGAGACTTCAGTGTAAACGCCCACTGCTGTGATTGGCTGCTGTGAGACTTCAGTGTAAACGCCCACTTCTGTGATTGGCTGCTGTGAGACTTCAGTGTAAACGCCCACTGCTGTGATTGGCTGCTGTGAGACTTCAGTGTAAACGCCCACCACTGCTGTGATTGGCTGCTGTGAGACTTCAGTGTAGACGCCCACTGCTGTGATTGGCTGTTGTGAGACTTCAGTGTAAACGCCCACCACTGCTGTGATTGGCTGACATGTTTGCATATGAAATAGCCAGCATTAAATGTGGAAATCTCTCGAATACTTTTACAAAGTTTTTACTATTACAGCTATCGAGATTAACGAATCGTGAAAAGTATTGATTAAAGAATTATATTTTAGATCAATTCCATCACGTGAAAGGTTGCAGTGATGAGCATTGACCAGATGAAGTGATCACATCATCAATTTCTGCACTCTCACGAATGCTTTCACCAAATAACAATGTAAACACAATGTAAATACGGTAAGAGCTTCGTTGTGCTGTGTAACAGCGTCATTGTTTCATAACGAGTGTTGGCAAGTGTCCAGATAAACTCGCATTGTGTGATTGACAGCTTGGGCGATTGGAAAGGTAGCGTTCTTTGATCGCTTTCTGTATATAATTTAATCACTGTTTTAATAAGATTAATTTCATCCTACTAAGAGAAATGATGAAGTTGATCGTTTAGTCACTCACTAGCTTGATTTACTGATGCATAAACAGTATTGAACCATTTTTAGAGAAAGATTATCTGTCTGAACTTGATTACACATCAGAAATCACAGATCAGGCATTAGAATGAACATGATTACATGGTTACAGGTTGTTTGTGGCGTTGCTGGCAGATCCATATCGTAAAAGTCTACGAAGCCTGCATCGAAATTGCGACTGATTCACCAAACAATCCACAGTGAAATGCACCGAATACAAACAAATAATGCACTTCTGAGACATTGTTGTAAAAAAAATGCTTTCCTAGCATTAGGATCATTTGGAAGGTAATGGTATTGATCCTGTGTTGATCTTTTCTTGTTCTCATGTCACTATTCACTAACGCGCCAGTCGGCGGCACCAAAGGCGGTGATGTAGATGTAGGCGTTGATTTTCTGCTGCAAAGGCGGTCGTTCGCTGATCTGTGACGTTACAAGTCTCCACTTTTGAGATCCTGTCGTTTTCTAGCCTTGGTTTCAATAAAAGCAGTTTTTGGAGTAACAAGGAAGTTTTGATTTTGAAACTTACAGGGTATTTTTATTGTATAACAAACTCTTAACTGTCAAAAGATCAAGGGAAATTTGAATTCTCAGTTCATGACCCCTTTAACAAAGATCTTATATATTATTGTGATTTTTATATTAGAGCAGTGGCCCAGGGCTGATATCTCATCAACACATTTCTCTCACAATTTCAAATATAAATCTACTGAGGTCACACACCTTGAATGAGAAGTGTGTATTATTCAGGGAAATAAAATAAATCTGGCTTATATAAAAGTCAGTGTACACTAATGTTCAAACGTTTGGGTTTGATCAGATTGGTTCAACGTTTTTGAAAAATATCTTATGCTCACCAAGGCTACATCTATTTTTTTTTATCAAAATGTTGAAAGAATTGTGAAATATAATTGCAATTTAAAAGAACATTTTAAAATATATTAAAATAGAAAACAGCTATTTATTTCTGTGATGCAAAGCTGAAGTTTTAGCATCATTACTGCAGTCGTCAGTGTCACATGATCCTTCGGAAATCATTCTAATAAGCTGATGTGGTGCTCAAGTAAGATTTCTCATTATTTCTAGTGATGAAAACAGTTGGGCTGCTTAATATTTTTATGGAATCCATAATACTTTTTTCAGGATTCTTTAATACATAAATCAAATTGTTTTTTTGTTTTTTGTTGAACAGCAGTGTACTAAATTTACTTTATATATATATATATATATATATATATATATATATATATATATATATATATATATATGTATATGTATATATATATATATATATATATATATATATATATATATATATATATAACATTTGAGTATGTCTTTGTGTATGTCTATGTCTTTTTGAGTATAGAGCACTTTTTTGCAGAGCTTCGCCAAACGGTGAATATTTTCCCCATGCATACTTTGTAACTGGCTGAAGTTGGTCATGCGAATTTGCCGCATTGACCAATAGAAATCTTGTTGATTTGAAAGCAACGTTCTTGTGAGCTGTGCTTCATACATCTCTACACAATTGACAATAGACCATTTTTGCCCACGCAATATAACTGAAATTTCACTCATTTGGCCGCACCTTAAGTCATACAGGTTAGCAACAATTTCTTTAATATTCTACCACCCTTGATTACAACCACAATGAATTGCAGAAAACCATTGTCTTTAGCATAATGGCCTAATTAAGAAAGTCACCCACTTCATAATTTAAATTACATTGGTTTGT
Source organism: Meda fulgida (assembly GCA_030578275.1). NCBI lineage: Eukaryota > Metazoa > Chordata > Actinopteri > Cypriniformes > Leuciscidae > Meda > Meda fulgida. Next base: position 24,586,080 of record CM060631.1, on the reverse strand, counting down.
GAAATAGACTGCCGTCTCCCAGAACATAGTCTACACAGATCACTTTTTGTTCTGAACAAACTAAAGTGCTCTACCAATCTGTCACACCTATCTACTTTTTCCCATCTTTCTCTCGCTTTCTCTTTCTCTTTTTGTGTAATCACCAAACCCTTTTTTTATTTCCTATTTCATCACTGTAATGTGTGCAGTGTAATCTATTTCACAGTGTAATGTGTGCTTCAGTGTTTCATATGCTTGTGTGGAAGCATCTCTCTCTCTCTCTCTCTCTCTCTCTCTCTCTCTCTCTCTCTCTCTCTCTCTCTCTCTCTCTCTCTCTCTCTCTCTCTCTCTCTCTCTCTCTCTCTCTCTCTCTCTCTCTGTTGATTATCTGCCCCCCTAGGATCTTCTCCCTCCATCAAGAGCTATTATAGGCCTCATTAGTGTCATCGAGCCAGATCACAACACTTCTGTTGTTTTAACACTGTCTCTCCTTTTATCTGTCTGTCTCTTACTGTCTCCACCTGTCTCTGTGTCTCTCATCCAGGATTTAGAGGGAGATGTAAATAATGTCTTTCTTTAGTTTAGGTGTGGTAGAGAGGACCGTGTGTTTGTAAGCACTTAAACAGATATATATAGTGTGCCAGTTTGTGTTTAACAAACCATGCGATTGACTGGTACTTCTTTATTGATCATAGAGTACACTCAGTAAAGGTGCTGTCTGCTTCATCCTCACTCTTAGCAGAACATATGGCTATAGATGTGATTTTTGGTCATTTTGGAATGATCGAATACTCAACAAATTAATGAATTGCTGATTTTGTGGACTTTGGGATGCCGGTTGATAGAACAAGTTCCTTCCAAGCTAATTTTTTTAAATGTTGGATTGTGTACAAATGTCTCAGATTGTCATCTTTGACTATGCCTTGCATTCTTCTTGTGCTGTCAGCTCTCACCATCTGTATCACATTTGTGGCGGAAAAAATAGCTCAAAGTGTAAAATTTTAAGAATTCATCTCAACATGCATTCTGTTGCAGTCCATTCAGTTGTGATTCGTCTAGCTGATTTTTTAGCACAAAAACCGGGTCTACCCCAAACTAATAGTCACTGTATACAGTATCTCTATAGTTTCTATACCAACATTAATAAATCAGACTGCAAGGAACAGCACAAACACCATCATTAATCACAAGATCAAAAATGGTTGAAATAGTACTTGTGTCCATTTCTGTTTGTGTGTGTTTTTTATGCACTAAAGGATGTCTGTTGTTTTTGTGTTTTAAATTGTCCTCTTTGATTTATGATTTGCTGTCCCTGTCCTAATTACACACGGGCTCTGTCACTGCAGTGCTAATGGAATGAAATGACCTGGTCACATTACTGCCCTCATCTGCTGTCTGCCTTCCAAGACTTCTGGAGATAAATCACCCCGTCGGGCATTTCTCACACACACATATACACTCACTTGGCATCCCTCTGATGTGTTGCTGTATGAATGTTATTTATTGTCATGTCTGATTCTACCTAATGATTCAGTCTCTAGAGAATACTGCTCTGCTCTGATCCACATTGAGCATGAGTAATTAGCTTCCTTCTCACAGGCAAATGACACTGTTTGTTCCTTCATAACCTCCTGCTTTCTGATATAGTTGCTTTATTTGTGAATCTGTAGAAGTTTGACTCTTTTTGTTTAAACTTTCCCTGACTTCCTATATTACAGCCAATTAGTTGCATTAAGCACAAAGTTCTGATTGATGGTAATTGGTAAGGCAAGCATCATTACTACTGTAGCGCTTATGATACTGCTACGAGTAATAACTCAATTGTTGAGAAGAGATTTTTTTTTTTCTCTGGAGGACAATAAAAGCTGCATTTTAAATAAGTTGTAACCTAGGGGTGCCATCATATTGGACCATGGTTCTCCTTTGGCCAGCAAGCTTCCAAATCTGCATCATTTGCAGATTCTGTTTCTTGTCCTCTGCCCACTATCCTGTCAATATTAGGTGGGGAAAAAGCCCAAAAACATGATTCTGATCATTATGATTTTCGTCTCCCCTGCTGTGAGGAGCCCTGGACCACAAGGACACTAGTGTGGCTGCTGTTCTACATTCTCATTCAGTTCACTGAGTTGTTGGTGAGAACGAAAGGGGCGAACGAGGAGACAGCTAGAGACTGAGAAGGGATGGACGTAGGGAGACATTCCCTGAGATACACATCACACAATGCTCTCAGGGTAGCAGAATGTGGCAGTGTGTATCGAGTGCATGAATAATGCAGAGGAAGGAGCAGGACAGTGGTGCTAGCAGACGCTCGCTCACACACAAACACATGCACACACTTTTGCACGGCAGGCTCCTACTCCTGGGACTCAGAGGCGTGCTCATTAGCTCTGCTGTGGCCACCCCTGCAGACTGGAGCCCCTCACAGCATGACAGTAGCAACAATGGCCTCGTCGCTCAGCCCAGCTGCAGCATGAAAGAGTATTGACCCAGGTACGGTGCCTCGGGCCACCGGCCTCCGCTCACAAACATACATTTGCACACTCCTCCATGGGCAAAACTTGTTTTCGAAAGATGAACCGTCAGGGCTGGATACCACGCTGCTGGTCACAGTCGAAGGTGTGAGCTGAATTGTTGATGAGGTTGGGAACAGGATGGAGGAGTGACTTTGCTGTGATTGACAATTTTCCTGTGCAGTTATTGGTGATCATCTTTCCTGCAGTGCTTCATTTGTTACTTGTGGGGATGTTATCCCCTTCATATTTATGTTAAAACTACTCTACCCCACAGGCAGATCTTTCAAGGTTTCCTGGAGGTGAAGGGCGTCTAAGTTTCATCACCTAACCACCGGGGTGCCTCAGGGTTCAGTGTTGGGCCCGAAATACCCTGCTTCACTTAGCACACTTGGTTTCTACCATCACTTGTGCCCGTACAATATTAGGACAGTCAGACCTGTCTGAATATACTTTGCAGCTCCTGGTCCAGGTATTTGTCATCTCAAAACTGGATTCCTGCAATGACTTGTAAGCTGGATTTCCTAATCAAACAATGGCTAGCCAAAGAAATAATCCCCATGATCATGGCAGTGTGTCTTAGTCTTCAGTAGGGGTCCATGTGTGTCTAGTCTTCGAGGGTTTATGTCACACTCCATTGGCTATCCACATAAAGCTGCCTGCATCAAATTCAAGACAGCAGTTTACAGCAGAACTTTGTGCTATTATGGTATACATTGGATAAAATGTCCTTCTAAATCAATTTAATACTGATGAATCTAGCAGATCTTACTCCACTATAATATTAATATGTTACTAGCCCTAACAACAATTTTACTGTTGCTTCCTCACTGACCTTGTCCTAGTTTGACTTTGTAGGGTTCAGCATTGCCAGTGTAATGTTCCATTTCCACCACCACCACCACAGCAAAGTCAAAACTGTATTCTTTCTCCATCTCTCCCCCGCTCTCTCCATCCATTTTTATCTGTCCTCTATCCCATCTGTGCTATCTGCTCTGAATGATGTCTGCAGTAAAAACAATGCTCTCCGGCTTTCTGTTATCAGCATTGATCTGCATTATCTCACACAATTATCAGCTCCAGAAACAGCACACGCATTCTGATTTTGAGTGTTGGTATGCTGCGTGCTGCACAGTTGCATAAAAAGTTTTCAATGCCTGAGGTTTCATTCCAGCTCAGGTGCGTGAGCTGAGTCTGAGGTGGTGTTAGTCTCTACAGTAGATACAATACAAATAGCAAATATTTTTGATTAATAGCCAGGACCTGTAGACCTCATCTTAAGTTCGGTGAAAGCCTCTGATTGGACAGGTTATCACATCAAGAGCAATGTCAAATTCAGTGTAATATCATGAAACCACCGTATATCCAGGATGTTTCCCTGCCTTCTGCCCGATACTCTGGGATAGGCTGCTGCATCCCTGCGACCCTACATAGGTTGCTTTGGAGAATGGAAGAATGGACTATGAAACCTAACATGTAGTCTACCCTAGTCAGACCTTTGTCTTACAACATAAGCTGTGGTCTAAAGTGCAATTTGATCCAGCCAAGTCCAACTTAGACTGAAAAAGACTTGTTTACTGATATGCAATACGATCAACCATAGGTTTATTTGTTTTTATATCTTGTTTATGAATAGGTTTATCTGAAGTCAATTATATTCAAACAATGATGTGGCAATATCAGAAAAAACACTGGGTGATCGATTAATACTGTGGTATATAGAAGTACACGGTTTAGTAGCTGTACCGTAGTACTACCACAATATTTTTTTGTTTTAAGGGAATAATGAAGCTGCACTTTACAAGCTGAAGGAACCAGTGTCTGTCTCTGTCTAAAATGTCTCTTTAAAAGTAATAAGTACATTATTTCACAAATATAACTTGAAAACCATACACAGGTATGCATATATTTCCTAATACTTAGCATCTCAAACAAAACAAAGCTTATCTGTCAGAGATTTGATGCTAATTACCTAATCTATCTTCTATCTCTAAATTACAGGAATGTCTGTCTGCCTGTGTGTCTGTTATTCGCATATATCTGGAACCGTAAGTCCAATGGATTTCAAACTTGACAGGTGTCTTGCTATGGGGACGAGTAAGTGCAGTGCCAAGTTTGACGTTGTTTGGATTAGAAATGCAAAAGATATCGGTAAATATATATTGGTAAAAGAAGCACACATTGGCTTTTACCGCTCTAGCCGCTGGCCACTCCCCCTCTCATACTGCACACTGAGTGAGCACAGGCACAGCGCAGGACCAGAGACGGTTGAAGAGAGCAGCAGAGCTTTGGCAGCTACAATGTGAAATACACCTCAGACCCACAAAAATGTGCAAAGTACCATTTTCTTGGAATTCAGCCTGCTCCAGTCAACCTCCCCTGAATCGTCGCGCTTATTCATTTGTGGATGTTAACTGAATCTGTTAGAAAAGAGAGAAAAGTCAGCTACACTGTTTAATTCTTAATATGTGATGCGATCTGGGAAAACCCGTCGGATGTCGCTCTGGTACGTTTTCAGTAAAGTCTAAAAATAGATCGAATGTCAGTTTTTTGTCAAAATTGGGGTTTCAATAAATTATTACTCTATAACATCTTGTTTATCATCTCTGAATATATCTTGGGAAAATTCACTAGTTTAGTGCAGAAAAATAGCGATTTATAGTGGCAAGCTGAAAAGAGTCTTTTTCTTTAAGAACACGCACGGCGGAGCGGAGGGGCAAAAAAACAAAATCGCCCATTTAGCTCTCCTTCTCTAAACACTACAAACATACTTTTGCCAATCAAAATAAACCAAATAACAGAATAAAGGTCCTACCAGTCCTGTGTAAACTACAACGGCACGCAAGTTTTTATTTATTTATTTTTATCCAGCGTTATCGTGTGGTGTGATGCAGAGCACAAGAGAACAACAGTCTAAAGCTGCTCGCTTAAAAGACCTTGCTCCCCTCTCAATCGTCCAATTTCAAAACGGTTTTCACATGATGAATTTTGAGTTCATAAGCTTTCGAATGATACCTAATCGATGATTACTAATATATGTGATGTGAAAAAAAGACAATAGAAAAAGAGTGCCAGTCGTCCCGCTAGCAGGAAGTGACAGTTAATTAAACCTGTTTTTCTCAAAATTCCGTTTCTGAAAATCACAGCGATCAGCCGACTTCAGATAGCCACAACTTTTGTTACAGACAAACGATAAAAGAAATAAAAACAGATTTGGAAAGGGGTTGAACCCAGCTTGAATATAGTCTCAAAACCTGTAATGTGTCAAATTTGCGCAGAATCGTTTTTTCAGAGTTTAGTCTAATAGTAGCCTTGGCTATTCAGCAACTCAAGCATACGCTAGCCTGTTTCAGCAACTAAACATATCCTGTTCAATGCGTCCACAGTCTCTTTCACGGTCATCATTTGTAGTAGCCTATTCACAAACTGTTTGCTCAAGCATAGCCTGGTCTCAATGCTAAGTTATTACTGTGTCATGCGCGCTGAAGTTAGCTTGTAACTATGTGATGTTGAATATGCTATGTTAAATAGTTGCCCTGCCTATTCAAAAGGATAGCTCATGTAGGCAATGCAGGCTTAAACAAGGTTTACTCTCCTCTTACCGATCGTGACGGCAAATCCTCATCTTTCCATTGTAAGCCATCCTTACTTTTCATCGTTGAAACAACCAAGTTAGCTGTTTATGTGTTCTCCTTTGTTGTGCTTAACGTTGTATTATCAGTCGTTGACTGGATAGTAGTCAAAAAGTCAAACATAGCCTAATCTCAGTGTTACATTTACTATTAGGCCATATGTTTTGAGATTAATGTTATTGTTTCATCAGTCGTTTCGAAGTTCAGTAGATTCATTGCTGGATAGTAGCAACTAAAACATAGCCTGATCTCAATGCTAAACCTGCCTATTATGCCTACATTAACTTTTCTGCATTTTTTCCCTCCTGGTTAGACGCTAACTGCCTTTCATTGTCTCTATAATTGTACTCTGCACAATGACAACAAAGTTGAAACTAATGTAAATCTAATCTAATCTACCTGCTAAACGCCTGCTACCTGTACACAGATACCCAAATACATGTCACCTAATTTCACCATTATAAATTGTTATGCAACCATGTAGTTTAATTTTCCATATTTATTGTATGTCATTATGTCAGTATCAGTATTTGCTTTCTACCATGTGCAAATAAAAATGTCACTGAACTTTTGCTGTGAAATTGTAACGAGCACTCAAACACACCAAACCAACAATTACTAAAAACATGCAGATTTTGTACGGGCACTGCACTAGTTCCACTAACTTTAGCAAATCCAAATATTTGTTCTTCCTCAAAAGTGTGCATAATATCAACCTGGTACATTAAACGCAACAAAGTGCTTTGAAGTTTTGTATACAATGTGCATCGGGGTCAGTGAAGGGAATGTGTGTGGTGTGTGGATGTGCCATCTGAGGCTGAGGCTACCTAATGTGTTAAATGTGGTAGAAGAGGCTAATCTGTCGTACTAAAAACTCTACAAACTGTCTTCTTTACAAAATTCTCTCTTTGAATTCATCAAATTGAAATTGGATTGACCTAGATCCGGTAACATTATAATATAAAAGGCTCTAACACACTAGTTCCGTTAAGAGGTGCAAGGCTCCAAATAAATGACACATTCTACACATATCCTTTCAAACATCACTTTTTCCTTCCGCTTCCCGCACCATACAGCAAGACAGGTCGACACTCTGCTGTCTTCGGAACATTCAGTAGGATGAAAGAGTGATGAACCGAAGCCGGATTGACGTAAACCTGTGCGAGCATGGATTATTCAATCGGACAAACTTGTGAGTGATGGTTGGATGTTTTATGAATTCGACTGCTTTCACCACCTATGCAAAAAAGCTTTATATTTATGCAAATGATGCAAATTAATTTACATTGTTCTCTTTTTTTTTTTGGAGTGACAGAGAGCACTTATTCACACGCGAGTGGGCAAGTGACAAAGGGTTTCAATTAAAGCAAGAAAAACCAAGCTCACTCATCCATCTCTCACCCCAGCCATCAACAAAGGCCTTTTAATTAGTATTCATTAATTGCAGAGCTGTAAAATCTATGCATGCTCATTTTTATCAAGCCATCAAAGACCTCACTAATTGCCTCTATAATATCAGAAATAGATCCAGCACATGATGAAGGGATTTTCAAAGAACAGTACAAAGGCTAAAGAGGAAGAGGGCTCCATTTCATGCCCGGGCCACTCAAAACATTGGGTCAGAATAGGAACAGAATATGTTCTGAGTAACCAGAGTGCTGTGTTTAAAAAGAAGAGTCAGTGCATGCAGTCAGCAAAAACCACTGCAGATCAACATATTCCGAGGATGGGTAATGTTAGAGTTTTAATGAGAAAGTTGATGAATAAGAGTTAGGACCAAAAGATCTCAAGAAGTTTAAAGACTATAATCAGAATTAGAGGTTTGTATTTTTTTAGTCCATTTGCTTACAGGTAAAATTGACAGAATTTGCATATACACGTTTAAAATTGTGTCTTTGCCTTTTGGGAAAACAAACCAAAAACATGACCCCTCCTGCACTTTACAAGTTTTTGTCCAGTCAAATGCTAATTGCAAAGTTTAGTAAATCATGACTGTTATGTAACTGGAAGGTATTGTTAATGGCTATTAAATAAATGGACAAGCCCCTTGGTATGTCCCTCCTAACCTGTTTCAATTGGTAGATGTTAACTCATGACTGAAATACGTTCTTCAAGCGAGGTCTGTAGACTGCAGATCAACTAGGAAGCTTCTTGCTTATGGTTTTGCCATTTTCTACAAGGTTTCTATAAGGATCTTTAATAAACATGCAGGTTAACATAGGACCTAGGAGACTTCCAAAGTTTAATGTGGCTCCAAAGTAGAACCTTCAGCCTTAGACATCAACAATACTAGAAATGTAATCTAGTTTGTTAAATGTCTTGAAACAATTTTTACTCTCGTTTGGCGCTTGGTGAGTGTTAATTTTAGGCCCTGTATATATGTTTGATTATGTGAAGTATATTTACCTTTAGAATGGTGTGGTCCAGAGCTTGGTGTATACGCAGATCAGATCTTTAGCTGATCTTGTGTATTGTAAATATAGTACAGTTTTTGATTTGTTCATTTTATTTTTTATTGCTTTCACCATGTGGCACCAATAAATCATCCTTAAAACTTATCTTACCCAGTGGTTTCCCTCGTCACTTCTGGCCTCCATCCGCCGGTGCAATCTTAACAGAAAGGTTTGGAAAAACAAGTTCAAGGTTGTTGAACTCTTTGTTCTGAACAACTCCATGAGCAACTGCAACTCTGTCTTAGCTCGTACTTTGCCAAGCAATTTTGGAACTTGTTTTGGTGTTTGTTCCCAACTCATGTTCTGCTAAATAAATACATGTAAGTGTAATGGAAAAAGCTAGAGAATATATACTAAAGTATCTTGATACGGACATTGTGCTGTGGTAAAACATTGTTTTGTGGATACACACATTACCATTCTTACAGACATGTTTTTTTTTTCTTTGAAGTACCATGTAAATAACATGATGAATGAATATGGTAATCATTCAATACTGTAGTATATAGAAGTACACTATATAGTGTCTGTACCGTAGTACTACCACAATACTTTTTTTGTAAGGGAATAATGAACATGCACTTTTCAAGCTGGAGGAAACAACATTTACCCCGTCTCACAGCAAAGCTATACATTCAGAATGCTCTTTTGGCAGATGATACCCATCCCATCCAGTTTAATATAAATTTTCATTGTTATGCGGACGACACTCAGCTCTAAATATCATCAAAGCCGAGTTCTGTATTACTACTGTCTTCTCTTGTGCTTTGTCTTTCTGAAATCAAATCATGGTTCACACAGAATTCTCTCAAGGTCAATAGTGCGAAAACTGAAATTTTATTAGTAGGCACCAAATCAAAATTGCGTAACTGTGGAAGTTTTAACTTTAATTTTGATGGATCTGTTATTTTTTCTTCTTCCCAGGTAAAGAGCCTAGGTGTCATTTTAGATAGTACTTTGTCTTTCGAGGCACACGTAAATAATATCACACGGTTCGTATATTATTATTTGCGCAGTATTAATCATCTTCGACCATCGTTATCTGCTAGTGGAACTGCGGACCTTGTGCATGCATTAGTGACTTCTAGAATTTACTATTGTAACGCTCTGCTTTGCGGCGTTTCACAAAAAATGATTCACAAACGTCAGATGGTTCAAAACTCAGCGGCTCGGATAATTACGCGAACATCAATGAGCGAGCATATTATTCCTGTTTTGGGGCATCTTCATTGGCTTCCAATTAAATCTCGTATTCAATTCAAGATCCTGCTTTTTACATACAAGGCCTTACATAATTTAGCACCTTCGTATCTCAGTGAACTTTTGCATCTGTATGTTCCTACTCGATCCCTCAGGTCTTCTACTTCTGGCACTCTTGTCATACCATCTGTGCGTTTAACTACTATGGGGGGTAGAGCTTTTAGCTATAACGCTCCGGCAATGTGGAATACTTTACCTCACGATATACGCAACAGTCTGAGTCTTTCAATTTTTAAGTCACGTCTCAAAACTTATTTATTTAGACTAGCTTATCCTGATTGATGATAGTATTGAGTATTCTTCTTGTGAATTATTTTATATTGTTGATTGTATTATTTATTGTATTGCTGTCTCTTTTGTATAGTTATGTATTTTATCCTTGTAAGGTGTCCTTGAGTGTCCTGAAAGGCGCCCTTAAATAAAATGAATTATTATTTATTATTATTATCCTGCTCACTCACACCTGCCTCAAACTGTTTATCTTCTCAGTCACCAGTATTTTTCCACTGAGGTCTGACGAGAGGTATTGTCTGAAGACAATGTGCATAAGTGTCTTAAAGCTCTTGTGTTCTTCTTACGTGATTATGCAGCCACTGATGAAAGTGTGTGTTTGTGTGTGTGTGGGGGGGGGGCACGTGTTTGGGTTGTGGATTGATTGGGTTCATCTCCACATCCTCTCATCTTGTCCTCTTAACAGAATGGCGGGTCGTGCACTTGAGTGAGCGAGTGAAGGAACATTGGAGTCTCCCTTAAGACCAAATCTGAGAATCTGTTATACTAATATGCTAATAGGCATGTTAATTCAGTTGGTAATTACAAGGACTTGGGTGTACTGTTCCATGTCAGCCTTTGAAGTGGGGAAACTAGGAAACTGCTTGCATATTAAATGCGCAACAGAGCTTGTTTAGGTTCGGAGGAGGGAGTTGAAGAGAAAACGTTTGTTTTTCGTGATGTTTTCATATCAGTGTTAAAAATCTCTTTATCAGAGGGCTCATCCTAAGTTCAGGGTTGGTAGAGACTACATAATTTTAGGGTGTGTTCACACCAGGGCTTAAAAACAAAGTTTTAGTTAAAAACTAAAAATAAAGTACAGGTCCTTCTCAAAAAATTAGCATATTGTGATAGTTCATTATTTTCCATAATGTAATGATAAAAATTAAACTTTCATATATTTTAGACTCATTGCACACCAACTGAAATATTTCAGGTCTTTTATTGTTTTAATACTGATGATTTTGGCATACAGCTCATGAAAACCCCAAATTCCTGTCTCAAAAAATTAGCATAATTCATCTGACCAATAAAAGAGGTGTTTTTAATACAACAAAAAAAAAGTCAACCTTCAAATAATTATGTTCAGTTATGCACTCAATACTTGGTCGGGAATCCTTTTGCAGAAATGACTGCTTCAATGCGGCGTGGCATGGAGGCAATCAGCCTGTGGCACTACTGAGGTGTTATGGAGGCCCAGGATGTTTCGAGAGCGGCCTTAAGCTCATCCAGAGTGTTGGGTCTTGCGTCTCTCAACTTTCTCTTCACAATATCCCACAGATTCTCTATGGGGTTCAGGTCAGGAGAGTTGGCAGGCCAATTGAGTACAGTAATACCATGGTCAATAAACCATTTACCAGTGGTTTTGGCACTGTGAGCAGGTGCCAGGTCGTGCTGAAAAATGAAATCTTCATCTCCATAAAGCTTTTCAGCAGGTGGAAGCATGAAGTGCTACAAAATCTCCTGATAGCTGCATTGACCCTGCCCTTGATAAAACACAGTGGACCAACACCAGCAGCTGACATGGCACCCCAGACCATCACTGACTGTGGGTACTTGACACTGGACTTCAGGCATTTTGGTATTTCCTTCTCCCCGGTCTTCCTCCAGACTCTGGCACCTTGATTTCCGAATGACATGCAACCACTGAGCAACAGTCCAGTGCTGCTTCTCTGTAGCCCAGGTCAGGCGCTTCTGCCGCTGTTTCTGGTTCAAAAGTGGCTTGACCTGGGGAATGCGGCACCTGTAGCCCATTTCCTGCACACGCCTGTGCACGGTGGCTCTGGATGTTACTACTCCAGACTCAGTCCACTGCTTCCGCAGGTCCCCCAAGGTCTGGAATCGGTCCTTCTCCACAATCTTCCTCAGGGTCCGGTCACCTCTTCTCGTTGTGCAGCGTTTTTTGCCACACTTTTTCCTTCCCACAGACTTCCCACTGAGGTGCCTTGATACAGCACTCTGGGAACAGCCTATTTGTTCAGAAATTTCTTTCTGTGTCTTACCCTCTTGCTTGAGGGGTGTCAATGATGGCCTTCTGGACAGCAGTCAGGTCGGCAGTCTTACCCATGATTGCGGTTTTGAGTAATGAAACAGGCTGGGAGTTTTTAAGAGCCTCAGGAATCTTTTACTGGTGTTTAGAGTTAATTAGTTGCTTCAGATGATTAAGTTAATAGCTCGTTTAGAGAACCTTTTCATGATATGCTAATTTTTTGAGACAGGAATTTTGGGTTTTCATGAGCTGTATGCCAAAATCATCAGTATTAAAACAATAAAACACCTGAAATATTTCAGTTGGTGTGCAATGAATCTAAAACATATGAAAGTTTAATTTTTATCATTACATTATGGAAAATAATGAACTTTATCACAATATGCTAATTTTTTTAGAAGGACCCGTACAGCGTTTTCTTTATTCAAAAAACACAGGAGCTGAGAAGAGTTTCAGCCTGGTATTTGCCCTCTAATCGGCAATACACCCTGTGCATAACACTTCATCTTTTATACACAAGATTTTAGCCAAATGTATTAAACGACAGGAAAAAACTAGCGCCCACATAAACTTTATAACCTGCAAGTTGATGAAAACGTGATGCTGAACTTGCTGCGTCAGATGCGACCATTAAAGACTTACAGAGCACTGTGGTGGAAAAAAACTCATCCATTTGAGCTTGATTTTTGGAAAATTGTAATTATATAACTACACACGCAAGTGCCACGATACTAACTTTGTCAATCTGGTTTTTAATTAAAAAAAAAAAATCCTGAATAGTAGTGTTCTTGCAATTTTTCGTTGGTTTCAAAACACACACCACTCTGGATATAACCTGCCATTCATTTTCATAATACTTTAACGGTTGTTGAGATATCCTCGGTAAAACCCCTGAGATCCTAATCCTTAGCTAATGCCAGCGACTTACCTATGATGACTTGATAGCTGAGGCATTTCACTCACGTTGGATGGGTCAACGTCACATTTGCATAGGTCGTACTATTTTAATTCATGATTGGTTGACTGCCAAATGAAAATATTAAACAGAACGATAAAATAACGTTATTAACCGGTTAATGGTCATTTAAAATAAGTGTTTCTGGTCAGAACGCTAGATTTAATTTTTGTTTGTTCCTGTTAAAATTTCGTTCGTTTACGTTTTTTGTTAGGAGCCCTGGTTTACACTGACTGCATGTGTGTATTGTTGCATAGTTGAGCGGATGTTTTCAACTGATTTTCTATGAGAGCTGAGCGGCAAGTACACTTGCTTGTTCACCTATGTACACTTGTGTCGTTTGTAAGCCAGTTAGAGCAGGTTGTTCCAAGCATCTTGGAAAAATTGCTACAGTTGTTCCATGGATTGCTTCTGTCTCTTCTTGCAATCCCACACTGACTTAGTGATGTCAGAATCAGAGCTCCATGGAGGCTACACCATCTGTTGTAGGACTTCACATGCATACAAAGATCTCAATGGATTGTTTCTCTTCTTGCTAAGGGAATGTGTGGAAATCTATAATTGATGTGTCCTACTGCTATAAAGAGAGAATAAGAATAAGGTTTTATTTGTCTGCAGTTGATGCTTTACTTAACCCTAAAAGAAGAGTGCAAGAGTGGAAAATGATCAGCAAAAAATGTGTTCATGTCACTTTTTTATATCATCTGGACTCAAGTAAAACGTATCCAAAGTCATTTTTAATATATCTGATGTATTTTAGATTTTATTAGTGGTATCTCCCAGGATACGTTGCCCTATTAGCCAAAGTCATCAATATTTCTATAATTTATTTGATGTAAAAAAAAAAAAAGAATTTGTAAAATATGCTGCATGTATGACATGTCTAAGTGTCCTAAAATTGAGTTATGTACATTTCTAGTATTTGTACACTGCTGAACTGTCTTGTCTTCAACCTCAGGGGTGGGCAGTTCCAGGGTTTATCTCCATCCCTAATCAATCTGCTGAAAAATGTTGATAAGCACACAAAAATCCCTCAATTAAAAGTAAAAATCAAGGTTATGGTGAGGCACATATAATAGAAGTTATTGGGCCAGATTTTTGGAGGCTATATAAGCTGAAATGTAAAGCTTATGATTTTATAAAGTACTTACATTAGCTCTTTTGTTAAAACTTGTGTTGTTTGAGCTCTAAAGCTGTTTAAATCATCACAGAAAAGGTTAGTAACTTGACTTTCCCCCACTAAAATCATGTTAGCATGCATATTGTTCATGTCTTGTGGTTATACTTTTGTATTCACTACATTTTCATTGTAATCCAGTGGGGGGTTTGTGGAAAAGTGGGCAAGTGGAAATTAACTATTGTGGTAATGAACATTTCTACCACTAACGCTGTCTTTTGAGCTTAATTTATATTCCTTTAAATTGCCAATTGACGTTAAATGAATGACTTTTCATTATTTCACGCTGCAAATTGCTGTCAGTTTGAATGCTACAGTACTTTAGACCAGACTGGCCGTCTGCAACTGATGACAGTCATAAAAAGCCGAAGTGATTCAAGCTATCAGCTCATCACAGCTATTAGCTCTCACACATGCATATAACATTTCTTTCTCGTTATATTGTTTTGTCCTATGCCCTGATCTCGATTACTCTTTCACTCACTGTATTTTGTCAGCTTCCATTGTTCATGTCACACTGCAACCCTTTGCATCTGATATGCAAGATTATGTGTCCAACTCTGAGGACTGTAGGCCAACAGCGTGCACTGAGTCTGACTGCTTCAGGTGAATTACACAGAGGGGCTGTGAGTCTATCAGCTGCTGAGAAAACATTTCAGCCGCTATTTAAAGCAGTTTCTTCTAGTGACTGTTCCAAAATATTCTCCTCATCTGCTTTCTGGTGGGCATTTGAGGGTGTTCCAGTGAGAGCTTGTTAAATAGCTTGAGTTAAATGCTTCTCTTAATTATTTCCTGGCAAAAGGAAGAGATTTTCTCAGAACAAAGCTTCATTTCCTACTGGTCTATACTATGTTTTTTTATATATATATTGAGGATAATTGAGGATGTTGAGGATTGGTATAAAACATGGCTTGGAGGACAAAAACATATCTGTGGTATTAAGAAGGAATATTAAGAATCAAGAAGAAAGTCATAATATTGTACCTAAAAGGTTTGAAAAAATTTTTACAGCGGCATTCGATTATGAGCTTAATTCAAAGCTTTACACACTGTGAAAACATTTGACAAGCCAAGGCTCTGGGAGCAAATTCACTAAATAATCTTAATGAAAGAAGAAATTTTATAAGATAAATTCGAAGAAGTTTGTAAGATGCAATACAATTTATACTGTATTTTCTGAAAAACTTTTTTTTCTTAAAGTAAATGGCAGGCATTCGCTGATCAACGAAAGAATAAACTCAATGGCTGTGTTTTTGCACCGCTAGAAAAAAAATTCAAGTAATAATGGGGCAACATGGGGCCATCTTCAAGGTCATAACCAACCAAAGGTAATTCGTTTTAATATGATGTTTAAAGTGTGTAATGTTACTGTTTGTAAATGTAAAAGATCAAAGTTGCAAAGTTTCAAAGTTCACAATAATGTCTCCCAAATGAAAGAACTGATTCTGAAGTGCGGAAATGAGTCGTTAGTAATTCCAGTCTCACTTCCTGTCCAAATCTACAGGTTTGTAACAGATTTGCATAATGTCAGCCTATGGTCTTCATTGGCTGCTCGCAAACAATGTCTCCTTTGAGCCTCAAACACTGTAGTTGTAGCTGAGGCCTGGAAGAGTTTGGTTTGTGCTGTCATTATGTCGAGAAGTTTTCTGCTCTACGAAAGCATATCCACTTTGCACGCACTTCAAAAGATGAGGACTCACACTAGAATTGATACAGTAAAACCGGCGCTATCATTACTGTTCGTATCACTGTGTCTCAAGCGCTTAGGAAGCCTCTGGAACTGAAATTCAGATATGGTAATGGGGTTTATGGGGTCTGACCAATCAGAGCAGAGGAAGCTCTCAGAAAGGAGGTGTTTAGAGAGACTAAATCCTTTATCGAACCATTTCTGTGACAAAAGAGCTGATGCTGCAATCATATGAGAAAGTAAACCTTTAAAATAGCATAAAGAGGCACTTTAAGAGCAAATAAAACTAATGCGACGCATAAAAAAAAACAACGCTGAGTGTTGAACTGCTTCCTGTCTACTTGTGAAATTGTTGGCCAGAATAAGCTACAATGTACACTAGACATTACAATCATCTGGTTGAATGAATGATCTTTTTATAATATAGTTTAAAAAAATCAATTTACTTATACCTCTGTCAGCCCCATGGTAGAGCTGCATCTGTCAGTTAGCAACAGTTGGAGTTGTTAACCAAATGTGATTATTTAGCATAAATGGTCTTCGTCCATTCTAAATGGGTGATTAGGAGGTGCCTTGTGTATTAAAAGGAAGGAAATCCAGGAAATAAAGTCAAAATGACATGTTCAGCTGGGTACATAACCCTGTTGCCTAGTAACGGGTGCATATTGAGGTGGGCAGGCGGGCTGGGGTGATGACATCAGAGATAAAGAGCACTGGCGTGTGAGACATCAGACTCGTCTGAAATGCAATAAAGCTTCCACCACCCTTCTTATCACGGGCCCCTCTTCATACTCAGGGCTGTTACCCTATTCCTCCATCAAGGCTTCTTCCAAATGAAAAACAAAAACAGAAAAATGGCAAATTTGTCCCTTAGTGTCACAGGAGTTGTTTCAGATAGTGTTAGTTCTTCAGAGACAGCTTTTGTGCACAAGCTGTCACCCTGTTGTGGTTTGCCTGGTTGCTTTGGAAGTAAAGGGAGCATCTTTTGAACAAGCCATCACAATCTGTGGGCTCCTTGCTTAGATGTGGCTCAGCATGAAAGAGTGTGTGAAACATAAACACGCAGACAAACTTCTGAAGTGCCAGTTGATCCCAGTCTGCTCGGGAACTTCAGTGAAGAGTCCGAACATGATAGTCTCATTCACATCAGCTCTCTGTGCTTCTAGGTGAATCTGTGTAGCTGTTCCTAGCAGCTTTTGTGGCCGGCTTACTGATTCCAAAATTCACTTTTTGCCAATGGTGGGTAAAGTGATTGATTTTTTTTCCTATACCTTTTTCATTTTAGTTGGTACATATTTACAGTAGGTGATTCATTGGCAATATTCACCACAAAATGTGGGGGGGGGTGTGTGGTCCTGGTAAACCCTATTATGTGGACCAAATGTTCCCACAAATATAGTAATACCAGTAAATTTGGACCTTGTTTGTAAAAAAAAAAAAAAAATGTTGGTCCACATGAGAAAAAAAGATTATATGTATTTTGTATGAACTTTCTGTAATGAGTAAGGTTAGAGTTAAGGTATAGAATTTACAGTTTGTACAGTATAAAAATAATTATGTCTATGGAAAGTCCCCATAAAACATGGAAACCCCAACATGTGTGTGTCTGAGTAAGCGAGCGAGCCCTGCGATGGACTGGCACGTTCAGGGTGTTTCCCAGCCTGTGGTCTGAGACGCTGGTGAGGCTCCAGACCACTGACAATCATTCTGCCTTTGCACATGGATGTTTCTTACAACAAAAGATGGCGGGTAGATTTGTAGTAGTATGTGAGTTATAAAGGAAAAAGTTAAAAACCGGGTTCCTTATATCTCATCCAAATGGTGCTCACTGCAGACCCAAATGACGTCCAGCTCCACCTCTCTGGACATGATGGGTGGAGTTTGACCTAGTTCAGCTAATGGGTGGAGTTATGATTAACGACAGGGTTATGTGTTACGGTAGATGAGGGTGCGGTGTGACAGTCTAGCTGGACATCAAGCTCCTCCCATTGTCTCTGCAGTGAGCAACATCTCTGCGTCTCTCAGCGTGAGAGCTCTTACAGAGATGAAGTGTGTGTCCTGTGCTGTTCATCAGGGGGCTGTCACTGACCCTCATTCACTCAGATGAAGCATCTCATCTGTGAGACGACACAGAGATGACATGCTGAAGAGCGAGTCTAATTCTAAAAACAGACATGTCAAATCAGCGGCAAACTACTCGAGTGTCGTACGGGTTACCATTCATGCTATTTTCAGTCTGTTTTGAAAGAACGGAGCTTGCGGAGCACGTTAACTGACTAAATGGGTTTCATGCTGCTTCTGGTTGACACCATATGAGAGTGTGCCATCTCTGAGCCTGTTTCCTAAGGTACATTTGATCTTCTTCCTGTACAGATGAGTGCAGTTGGCAGCTCCTGTTGGGGTTCTTCGGAAGGGCAGATCCTGACTCACGTGCTGCAGAAACTGGCGCTGTCTACTGGGTGAGTAACCCGACACCAGCTCCCTGTCAGCCCCTCATCCAGCAGCACACGGGCCCCCTCGAGTCTCTTAGTGTGACCCTCATCTTTGATCCATTCATGTCGGGGCCGAGGCGTAGGCCTCTGATGAGAGCTTGCCTTCACCCTCAGACTGATACAGGGCTATAGTGCCCCCCTCCTCTTCCTCCTGCTGAAATGAGAAGGCATCCCTTTGAAGCTGGCCAGCCGAGCTCGGGAGGCAAAGCTTCAGCAATATTGGGTTCTTGGCAAAGCAGAGGCCATTTTTTTTTTAAACAATACGTTACTGAGTGATGACATCACCAAAATGCATTCCGCTCAAGGGAGCGCTATGAATGTAGTTGAATTTAACGTTGAAGCAATATTGTAGGTATGATTCAAGGTTAGTTCAATCAACAGCACTTGCAGCATAATGTTTGTTACTGCAAAGATAATTTCCTTTAAAGAAAGCAAAAATCTGGGTTACAGTAAAGCCCAAAGTATACACTGGCTTTGATGCGAACGGTTGGTGCAGGGCTTGATGCTTACTTTTCTTTCCAAGGAGCAGATGTTCTCATAGTTAAGTACTCCTAAGTTTAATAATGTAATTTTTTATAGGCCAACTTTATATATATATATATATATATATATATATATATATATATATATATATATATATATATATATATATATATACATTTATTAGTGCTGTCAAAAATAGTGTTAACTTTTTTCAGTTTAACGTGTTTAAATATTTTAAATATTTAACGCAATTAACACAGCATCCGTTTTTTTTCTGTCATTCTTTGACTAGCGTTATATCATATGATCACGCTCTTATTCATGAAATTGCTTTTAAATCATTCAAGCGACAAGACAAACGAGAATGTGCTGTCTGTGAATGTCCTGTCTATGACACACTCGACGCACAGACAGACGCGCGTCAGCATCATGTGCACAGACAGCGTCCAGAATAGAGTTCTCTTTCACGCTTGAACTAACAATAACATAAAAATTATGCCAAAATGCCCGTGTTGTGAATATTCTCATAAGAGCAGTCTTAGTTAAATAACATCTTAAAGGAACTTAAAGAGTTTTGAGAAAATGAGATGCGCATCAGATCCGCATCATCTGCAGATCTTAAAGTGACAGTAGCCTAATAAACCAGTTGCTGTGATGTCTGTCATTAACGGTAATCAAAGAACAAAGGTAACCAAGACAATTGTACACTTAATAAGGATTAATCTAAATGTAATTTATGCAGTTACGACTGTAAAGTGTTTGATAACTTTATTCAATTTCTGTAGATTTCCTACCTTTTAGGAACCGCACGGGTAAATATGACATTTATTTTGGGTGAAGATTGTTTTGCTAAATCAAATAAATTTAACTTAAATCAAAAGTTTTTATTTTCTTAAAGTCTAATAAATGTTGAAATTGATAGCTTTCAATTATACTGTAATGTCGAATAATGTTTTTAAGTTACTTATTTGTATAGTAAGGTACACACTAGGTGGTGGATGCTGCTTTTGGGAACACAGTCGTGTAAGACAGTTCTAGGAGGAAATTATAATGAACCACTTTGACGACAGACTTTGACCAGGCATTTCAGAACAACCAAAAGAACATTTCAGATGCTGTGCAACGAGATCGGTCCGCTGGTTGGTCCAGTTATGCCGTCCCATTGCAAAATCGTGTCTTTTTTCGGTTCGCATCGAGGAACTCATTTGGTAAATGTGTTTCCATCGTAGTTTATGTGTGCGTGTTCTTATCGGATAAAGTTTATCTGACTCAATTGAGTTTTTTTATGCGATATCCCAAAATGCCCATAAAAATAGGTGGATGGAAACCGTTGCAGAGCCTTTAAAGTAGAGACACTGTTGGTCTTGTGCTTGATTCACCATTGCATGTTATACGCTCCATAACCTTTCGTCAAACTGTAAGCAGCAGCAGGAAGAGGCTCGGAGAAATATGGTTTCTGGGACATAATGTTCATCTTCCTCACAGTATATCGCAAACTCATTCAGATCCGGCTCCCTTTCTAATATAGAACACCCACTTCATGATCTAGGCAATTTCCAACCGCATTGCTCGTCTCTCTCAAAAATATGTACATTACGTTTTTCTGAACATTATGTTGGTAAAAGGGCTTGTGAGTGGGTTTCATGTCTACTAGACTGTTAGAACACATGCATGTGCAACGCTAACAACTGTATTAGTTTCAACAGACCTGTCGTATTCTTAAATTAAAGGGATATTTCACCAAAATTTTTTAATTCTGTCATGTGTTGTTCCAACACAAAGAAAGATATTTAAAGACTATTGGTAACCAGACTGTAGCCATTGACTTCCAGTGTTTATTTGTCCTGTTATGGAAGTCAATGGCTACCATAAACTGTCTGGTTACCAACAATTTTTTTTTTTAATATATCTTTGCGTTCAGAAGAAAGAAATGTATACAGGTTTGGAACAACTTCAGGGAGAGCAAATTACAGAATTTTTATTTTTGGGTGAACTGTCCCTATGTTATACCAAGGCAAACAATGAATACAACTCAGAAAAATACCTACTTGACTTTTAAGTAGGTTCTGCTCAATAGTGGTATTTAAAATAATTGAATCAGCTCAGGCCCAGGTTACATCATCTCGGTTTTAATTTGGAGAAAAGTTCATTTTTAAATTAGTAATTCATTTAGGGTGAAGTTCCCAGTGTAATACATGTGGACAGCGTGGTTATCTTATTTAAGCAGGTCTGCATGTGGCACTGCTCTCTAATTATCATATTCATGAAGTAAACAACCATTGTGAATAACTTTTGACTATAAGCTAATGCACTACATGCTTCATGCATTTACGTACAATGAATAATCCAGTTCAAATCTGGCACCAAATCTAATATATATTAGGGATTTAAAGTATATAAACTCCCCATCAGAAGATCTAGTTCATGATGTCCTTCAGCTCATAGGAAGTCTACTAAAGCCAATGCACACTAGAAGACTGAAGATTGTCACAGCAACACTTTATATATATATATATAATGACATGGATGAGTGTGCTTGGAGTTTATTCTGCGTGTCACTCTTTCACTCTGGCCAGACACTGATCTAGTTCCTGACTTAAAGAGCTTCAATCTTATATTGTGCACTTGTGTTGTATGTGAATGGACTTCTCACACATTGCCTGACCTTATTGGACAACTGTATTAATGAAATTAACTTGAGTTATGTGTAGGGTAATGCGATCACTTTTCACTTTTTCAGGTCTCAATCAGAGATGACCGTACAATCACTAGCTGCAGAGATTCTGAAGTCCATCGGGTCCCAGGCAGAATTGAGATCCACAGAACAGAGTGTCTCTCCTGCTACTTAATGTGTATATATTTGCACGTGTGAAAAACCTGCAGACTTGTATATTATATTTTCACAATAGACTACTGAACACTTGTGAGTGGTTTGTAAAATTTACTATGTAATTCTACAATGAAATGTAACAGTTTAAGTTTTCCAGAATTTTTCCAAAAATAAAAATGTTCACAAAATTAAATTTAGTCCATTTTATTGTTTAGCCAGGTCATAACCAAGTCTCCAACCAACAATTGCAGGCTACAATATTTAGGGGGTTCTTTTCAAAACCTTTCTAAAGCTACCATCAAAAAATAGATCAAGACAAGAAAAAAAAAAAAAAAAAAAGGAAAAAAAGGGAAAAAAAAGCAAAACTGGCCCCAACTGATTACAAACCCTTTGGAACATTTGTATTTCATTAAAGCAAGAGAACTGATATTTGGACTTCTCCAATTCTTGGTTTTATACAAAAGCTACACAATGTTACATTTGATAAGAATACAATTGAACTGATTAATTAGTGTTCTACACCATAAACTCGATAAAATCTTGGATGGATCATTACCACTATAACTCAACACTATGAGAGAGAAAGACAGTCAGTCGAAAGGAATACAAACTTCTGCAAAATAAAAGACAAGTATCATAAAGCAAGCTAGATAAGTACCATTACAGACTGAAATATTCTTTGAAAAATAAAAAGTAAAAAAAAGTACAGGCAAGGCTAAGGTTGAAAATTCCATCTTAGGATTTGCTTTTTGGGCTTTTCTTCTGTCAATCACACCAAATTCTGACCGACTAAGACCAGAACAAAAGTTTTACTTCCATGTGTTCCCATAGGAAACTCAGCTTGTATTAGTGTGTCAGGCACTTTCAGAGAAACTAGCCCACTCTCTTGAGCCCGCTCAGCAACTCTACAGGCCAAAATCACAATGCAGGTTCATTCAGATCAGACGATACAGCTGCAGCAGAGAGAAAAGAGGGGACAAACAGATTAGAATCCCATTAAACGCACACACAGGACTGTAATCAATTCAGACGCAGCTCAGATTAGTTCTGCTACCGGCGTGCTTTACTCCAGCCACACACAGTGCGGTCAGCACAGACCAAACAACCGGCCCTTCGCCAATCAGGCGTTTTTGGTGCCTCACCTAAAAAGTCATTGTATTTACAGATCGGTATCGAACCAGGCCAGCTGATTGCTGTCGCCCGGCGGGAGGCCGTCGATCAGGTCCTGGGCGTGGCCGAGGTCGGGAAGGCCGTCTACGGGGTAATCTGGGCCGGGGTGGTGCCCGCCCATCTCGTGCTCCATCATGGGATCCATGCCCATGGCATCCTGCCCGTAACCTCCGGAATGGAAGGAGCGGTAGCTTGGGTCTGGAGGACGAGGGGAGTGGATGGGAAGTGGAGGGAGCACACACACACACGTACGTTAGAGGAAGCGTATTAAACAGGCAGCTTACAATAGCACAACCTCAGACTCAACTGGAAACTGGCATTCTCCATGAATACTGTACACTTTGGTGCCTCACTTCAGAGCTTCGAGGACTATTAGACGTTTGATTATCTATAATGAAAATGACTTTGCCCAGCCTCAATCCAATTGAATCCAATCAAATTGACTTCAGCAAAATTCAGCTGAAGTATTTTTATTAATTTTTTATTGATTATTTGTTGAGTGAATATTTCTAAAATTTAAAAAATGGTCAATTTAGTCAGCCTTGGGTTGTTCCAAACTTATATGAATGACTTTCTTCCATAAACCACAAAATAAATGTTAGCCTAAATGACTATTCACTTTCATTGCATAAAAAAGTAATGAAAGTGAATAGTGACTGAGGCTGCCTGTTTCTAAAATGATGCCTAACATTTCATATAGTGTCACGGGTTTGGAACAACGGCCCTATTTAGTCCTCTCTTCATGGAAAGTGCCAGGTGTGTTGGGTGAAGTCTGATGAAGCAGTGGATTAGTGCGCATCACACCCAGATGCTGAGAGCTGATCTCATTTCTGAGAATGATGAACCTACCGTCCTGTCTGTAGCCTAGAGGCTCTCCCTGTGCGCCGATGTCCAGGCCTAGATCTCCAGTCTGCAAACACACACGCAACAAACAGGATTCATGAGAGAAACTCACTTCAGCCTCTAATTCTGCATATATCAGGACCGAATGACTTCCACGAATGCTTTCAAAGTGCTTGAGGCTCATGAAAACAATAATGCTTTGTTAGAATCACCTGCTCAGTAAATTCATAAATATAACACCCACATCTGTCATAACAGATTCTGTATTGCACTGGGAATTGATAGGCTTAATCTACAGCAGGGCTCTGTGCCAGCGTTGATTGCAGGATTTAGCAGAGATGAGCCCCCTTACCTCGTTCCAGGTCATGGGCTCAGTTCTGAACAGAGAGCTGGTGAGCTCCACAGACAGTCGTTTCTTGTAGTCCTGGGGCTTATCCTCAGACATGCGGAACAGAACTGCAGCAGCGTACGTGGCTGTGGGCGAGAGATAGCAACGTTAGTGTGACCGAGAAAACATTTGAGCCAGCCCTGCTCACCTCAGCCACAGCCTCCAGTGGAAAGCAGTGCAGAGCTGGGAAAACAAATCTGCATAGCGTTTCGTATTCACACTAGCTCCTCTCTTTATTCTGTGGAAGTTTAACTTGTTCCTGCCAACTTTATGTTGAGACATCAGTTGGCAGTGACACTGTGCTGGTTATATTTATTTGATTTCTTTCTGTATTCTACATGCTTGCACACTCACCAACGCCCTCGTTTCTGGAGTGGAGGAGCTCTGTGAGGGGAGCGGTGGCTCCTTCCGCCTCGATGGCCTCGGCTGCCTCCTTATCCTGAGCCAGCTCACACAGCACGCCTGCAGCCACACGCTGGATGTTCTCGATAGGAGAATACAGCAACTGCACACACAGAGACATGTCAGACGGGATGAAGCTGGTTCAGGAGATGGAAATATACCTTATTGGCAGGAAACGAGGGTCACCCAAAATGTTCTTGATTCACTAAAATAGGACCATACAGAGTGACAGTTTAATAAAACAATAGAATAATAGAGGTAGAATAAATGTGCGAATAGGCGGAACGATAGATTGACACTGAACAAATGAGCAATAGATCAATAGACAGAATGAACAAGCTGTAGATTAAAACACAGAATAAAACGAGTGAAAAAAATAAGTCAATAGAACGCCAGAACATTACAGTTAGAAGAAACTACAGAAACTACATATAGAACGAACAAACATGACAAATGATGGAAAAGACAAAGATCGACCAACGATAGGTAGATCAGTAGAAAATAAAACAATAGGCAGAACAAATGATGAGACATCTGACAGAGTGAGCTCAGCGACTGACCTGAACAAAGAGTGGAATAGTGTTGAGTCCTCTGATGACAATTCTGTTGTGAATGTCTCTGGCTAGAATGTGCAGCGCTCCAGTGCAGCCCTCCACAATCTCCTCCATTCGCACTCCCTCCTGAAACAACACACATGAACCTCATTCACCATGTCCTTCTGCAATAAATATTACAAGTGTATACTTTAACTTCAACGCTAGGTATAAATGGATTACAACATAAATTGCTCTGAAAGGTTTCATTTCAGAACAATGAAATTACACAATTCAGCTGCCTTAAAAACTGCTGATCATGTGACCGTGACTCACCACAAACTGCTGCTGTGTTCCACCCATGGAGGTGCGTCTCTGAGTGTCCTGATGGGCCCTGACCAGAAGCTGCACCAGGCGGGGAATGGCACCCTGCTCTCTGAGCGGGGAGTGGTTGGCAGGGCACAGAGCCAGGTTACGGATCAGCCCGACGGTGGCCTGGGAGAGAATACAGGGAGTGTTCAAATAAAACTTCAGTTCAGGCACAATGTAAGCCACTAAAAGACAGGAGTGATGACTGTCACTTACATACCTTAATGAGAGGCCAATGTGAGGGAGGGTGGAGTAATTTGACCACCACAGGCAGCCCATAGTGCAGCCGCACTGCATTCTGTGCCATCTCTGCATCCTGGTGTCTGGATGTAAGGTGACGGAGAGCACAGATAGCCGGCTCCGTGATGTCCTCTCTGTCCCCGGCTCGAAGAACAGTGCGCACGAGGGCCTCAATGCCGCCCACTTGGCACACCATCATCTTGTTCTTGTAGTTGTTGCATGTGAGGTTGGACAGGATTCCAGCAGCACACGTCACCACATTGATGTCATCTGAACCGAGCAACTGGACAAGGGTGCCCAAGAGCCCCTCCATACCCTCCTGTAGATCAGAAGGATCCAGAGTTGAGATGCATTCTTTAGAGATGATTTCTTTAACCCAGAATGTGCATCCATGACAAACTCAGTCCACGATTTTTTTAGTCCCGCACACGACCAGCCACAGCCATTCGTAACATTTTACAACACGTTACATGAGGTTGTAAGCCTACCATGAGTGGGTAAACGGTTAAATACACAAAATCATTCCAGAAATGTTTTGATAGTTCAAGAATTCTGACGTCACAACAACAGCTGGGTGAAATGTACACATAGCGCAGGCATTACAACCAAATGTAGCATCCGTTCATGCTCCATCGACACGGTTCTTTTACAATTTGATGTCCTAACTGTGTGGGGTCAGAGCTGGCTACAGCCCCCAACCCCCATCACAGACAAAGGCAGGAATGACTGTTACCTGCACATCTACTTCTGCTAAAGATGTCTTCTCCATGGAAACAATGGGGAGACAGAAAGAGAGGGCTCATGTAGGAAGAACAGAAGACAGCATAAAAGAGCTGAGGGAAAAAGACAGAGACGAATCTGTACCTGTTTGGTGGCAGCATCTGAAAGATTCCTCAAAGTCCACAAGCAGTTCTGTACCAGTCGCTGACTAGGGTCTGTGAGATGGAGGCCGAGTGCTTGCATGCCACCTGAAAACAGACACAAACCATATGCAAACCAACCGAAATTCTCAACTTTCCGCTATAATATACTGTAGAAACTGAAGAAATGGTCTCACCGGCCTCAACGATGGCAGGTTTGTTACTGGAGCACACAGAAAGCACTTTGAGCACTCGACTGGTGGTCCACAATAGTTTCTCATAGGTGTAGGTCCTCATGATGTTGACCAGAGCCTGTGGGCCTCCGCTGGCCAGAATGATAAGCTGAAAAGAAAAGAAAATGTTATGTTTACTCAGTTTACCAAAGTTAAAAATTTTACAGTCCATACTGCACAGCTCAAAGAAGTGTAACTGTTAATAAATGACAAAAGATACACAAAACAGGAAAATCACCAGAACAGATGATAAAGTACTACAGTTAATATAGTAGCGCTGAACGATTAATCAAAACAAGACCGTAATCGCAATGCAGCTTAGTATGATTATCAAATCGCAAACACTGATATAATTAAATATGTGCTGCATGTTTCAGAGGGAAGTGCGGCAATGTGCTCATTTACACGCAACCTCACGATTTAGTGTTTTCAGTGTCTCAGCACAGTACTGTAATTGAGCAAATTGAGCAGCCCAACAAACAAGCACAGCAAACCTTGAGCATTTTTCCCCAAATTGTGTGGCCCTATAATGTAGTCAGAGATTGAGTGCCAAGGCGGCCAACATCAAGGTGCAAATAAAGAACTTCAAATCTAAAAATAGCAGAGGAATTTTGTTGCAGTGCTAGAATGATGAGTGACGTAAGAAAACAAGTGAAGTTGGCCAAGCACCCTGCTGTGATGTGCCTAGCTTTGAGAAGTTTTTGCTGCTTACTTTGCTTTCCTGATTTCCGTATGCCAGAATCTGAAGGCAGTCTGTCGTGATGGCGAGGAATTTCACATTTGTTTTGTTTAACAAGGCCACCATTTTCTGCAGGCCTCCGGCCAGGCGGACGGCCATCTTGGCTCCTTCCTGGTGCAGTAGCAGGTTGTGTAGAGTTGTAATGGCATAAAACAGTACAGAGTCCACCGGGGAGCTGAAGAGACCACAGCAAAATTAATTAGCACCAAACTAGATAAATAATGGGATTCAAGCTTAAGCAACCAGAGCAGGTTTTAGCACGACTCAGCCTGCTGGTCCTTGAACTCCAACACACTACAACTTCCCGGATTCAAAAGATTCATAGGATATACATCCGCATTGTGGTTGATGCATGTCTGCCTAAAAATAGAGCATGAGGGAGAACCAACCCAAGCATTTTGACGAGGGCAGGGATGCCACCCGATTTGAAGATGGCGAGCAGGCCTTCTCTGTGGTGGGAAAGGTTGTGTAGGGTGCCGGAGGTGCAGCGGGCCGTTTCTACATCACTAGTGTTCTGCATGGTCCTCACAATGGCTGACACCATCTGTGGGGATCGCATGATGGCGTGACGAGAGGCCTCCTTCTTAGAGAGCTGATGCACCATAACAGCTGCCTTATTAACCACCACCTGATGGAAAAAGAAAAAAAAACAAGCCATTAGCGAACTCACAGTGTCACAGCACTGGCTGTTTTTGTCAATCTATCTGTCTTCCAACCTGATCCTCATCATTCAGTAGTTTGGTGAGCTCTGGAATGGCGCGGGTGGCCAGCTCTGCATCGTCCTGGTAGTTGATGAGGTTGACCACGGCATGTTTGAGCATCTGTGAGGGCTCGGCCAGGCGCTGGACGTTGGTGGGGTGAGCAGTGTCAAACTGTGTGGAAGGTATCTGCATGCCCTCATCTAGAGTCTCTGGGAACATGGCCGCCCGGACTCTCTGGGCTCTGGTCATGGCGTACTGACCATCAATGTCTACAGAGAAGCAAAGTACTATATTAAGCAACTGTACAGTTAATCAAAATGACTTCAAAGATCTATTATGTCTATGAATATAATTGAGTGACTGTTAATAGGGTACATGTTGAACGTGACATGACCAAACCGGAAACCTGGTCTCATCGTATCCGCTTGTCAGAGAAAGTGTTACGGCCGTAAGAATGGACTACGATATCTATGGATTTTTAAGGTAATCAGCTAACCTACCTAGTTCACTTTGTTATAGGTGTTTTATTCTATTTAAATATCTAAATGTTAGTGTGAAGAAAAATTAAATATCAATCTGCACATGCAAGGGACATTGGTTATGCTCATCTTTGCTCACTCCTTTTAAGTTATCTTGAGTAAAACCGCAAAAATTTTCATGAAGCACATACTAAAGACCTGAATCGGAAGCGATACAATCTGTTTTACAGAATACGGAAGTCAAGTCGCACAGAACCCCTATTCCACATTGAAAAGATACAAACAAGCCAGTACAATAAGCAATTGTCTCAGTGCCATGTCTTACAATAACCCTTGTGAGTGCAGTTCATAGTTTAAATAAGTGAATTGTGCATTTTCCATTCCAACATTCAAGGGATTTTTTGACTCTGTATAAAACCCTTTTTTTCCCCAAACATTCTTTCCATAATTTCTCAGATATGTCTAAAAATTAAAGCATGAGACAATAGAATCGACACATACCTGCTACCTGGTCCTGGTTGAAGGACTGGTTAAAGCCCTGCTCCCACTCATATAGCACCTGATTGTCCACATCTTCATCCTCTGGGTTGCCCTTGCCGCTCAGGGACGGGGCAGTGGTTGTGGCGCCAGAGTGGATACCTGAGTCCAGGTAAGACTGCTGCTGCCAATGGCTGACCGCAGCCTTGCGATCCGGCTCCATGGCCATGTCCAGCTCCATCAAGTCAGCTGCACATGAAAAATTACACACTGAGTTCATAAATAGTATTTAGGCAAAAGATTATTTTACCTCTTCAACCTGTTTCTATAGTAAAATATTTTTGGCGTAACAAGTTGTGAAGCAGAAATGTTAGAACTTACATTGGGTAGCCATGATTCTCTCACAGCCAAGGACAGCTTCCTAATCTGAAATACACACAGCAACATGGTTAATTTCACATTCGCAGTGCCAACTCACTCTCTCAAATAGTCGGACACAGCTCAAACACATTCCAGAAAAGTCCAGCATGCAGCACACACAAGCCTCAGTGTTCGGACTGAATGCTCTCTGTCTCCTAACCTGACTGCAGCTGGGATGAAAGAGTGAGGCAGGATATGCCGCACTACACACACAGCTACTCTTATTATCTGCAGGTCTCTCACGATATTCCCCGGAAAGACATGAACAATAAACACTGCTACAGGAAATCAAAGGTCTTTGTGATCATTCAGGAATTTAGGGGTTATTGTAGCAGTTTCTCCATTTATCCTTCAAAACTGCATTTATCAGCCACTAAAACAAATTTGGTCAAGACTTTGTTACAGAGTTTTTCCGTGATGTATATACAACAATATAAATTACATCAACGTAACATTATCTACCGAGCTGACAACAATGAGGTTTTGTTGATACATTGACAACATTAAAATGTTGAGAAAACAAATGCCATCTTTTTATTCAGCAAAAAGTTTGAATTTATAGCCGTGTAATATATTACAAATTAAACCATTCTTTTGCATTGAAGAAAGTTCAAAGAAATATTTTTTTTTATATACATTTCAAAACAAAATGTCATTTTCCACTTAAACATAGTCCTGAATATATCAGGACTCTCAATAACATTTCTGGCAAAAAAATACCCATATACAAATCCATATTTGGCATTTAAAAAGTCATTCCATCACAAGCATGATAATAAAGCTTGAACTATTAGTGTCACTCCAAACATACACCTCCATCTCCTCCTCTAAGCCATACACTAGCAAAAGAGGTGCTAAAGGTTTATATGACCTTCAATAATGTGCTCAGCCAGAAACCCCACCGTCAAAACAGCGTCAATATGCACATGACATTCTTTGCCGATTGCCCATCAACCCTGGCAGTTAACACCTACTGAAACCATACTGAATTCAGTGTCTCAGTCCGGGGGGCCCTAGTCTCCTTCCCTTTTGTGAGGCCTCCTCCTGAATTACCATAACACAAGCCCCGAGCCCACCTCCTTTATTCAGATGTACAACACCCCTCTCCAAGTCAGCAGGCAGAACACAACCCCTCTCCGAGACATTCAACATTCACATGTAGCCTTGAGACTAAAACTCGCTGCCCATGCCTCTCCATTGTGTTGGTTAGCAAAACAATACTGTTCCTCTCAGTAAAACAACTCTTACGAAACACAAACATGTTGCAGCTTGTGAAAAGGACACTCGGAAGAACGTTTCAGCAAGCTCTCGTCAACATTTTGCTATTCTTGTTCGAGAGCTGCTAGTATGTCGAACACCGCAGGAGGTTTAGCTTTATGACGCAGCAAGGACTTGGCAATTTTTCAGAGAAATACAACTTTCCTGTGCATTTGGCTCTATAGTCTCGCACACATTCACTATTTGTCAGGATTTGGCTCTCGAAAGCAGCCTCAAAATTCAGGAGCTGAATTAGGTCAAGTACAGAAAAGCTAGACTGGAATACAGAAGTGTTTGGTGTTGCACAGTCTATTATGGATAAACCTCCACTATTCAGAAATAATGGGGCTTTAAATTTATAACAAATTGAACACTATGGCAACATAGTGATGCAGTGGACTTTCATGAGCATATTTTGTGCACAAAACAAGGATACAACAGGAAAGGCAACTACAACAGGTAAGCATGTTAGACGAGTCGCAGCTTTCAAATTTAATTGTCAGTTTTATCATTAAATTCACACAATAAATGTGCTTTTGGAACTCTTTAATGTGGTGTGACATATTGAGGTGCGAATCTTCACTTGCCTCACGATTACATTCGATTACAATTCAGTGGGTAGCGATTCGAGAATAAAACTATTCTTGATGCATCAGGATGCGTCTGTTCTTCCTAATCTTTTATTAAACCACAATTTATTTATTTTTTATCTTTATTAAAAATAATAACAAATATGCAAATAGACCGTAGAACAAATACAATATAAGAAAAAATATATATAAATTTACATCTAGGCTATTTAACAGTGTTATGAAATACAGAAATCAGATGTAAAAAATATATAAATAAATATCTCAGTATATATTTATATCTCAATGCACAGTTTACGAATGATGCATAAAGCATACTTTATTGTATACAGCAGGACTCGACAACAAGGACTGCCTGATGGCCCGGGGTCAGCATAAATGACGCTCAAGACAGTTGACAGAACTGTCACTTGCCCGTTCGGACCAGTGCTGAATTGTCAGGAATGTTTATCATTTGCACGCGTTTTTAAGCCATGCTAATTTAAATATTCAAGTATTCAATACTCGTGCACTGTGTGAGAAGTTGTGTGTGCGGAACAAACATCTGAAGCACGTGCACAGAAAGCCGCCTCACAGACTGATGAAAGATGAATTGAGTTCTCTTTCACTTGTGGACATTCCCACAAAATTGTCAAAATGCCTGTTGACAAGTATTCTTGTAAACAGTCTGTTATGTCTAAAGTGAACGCAAGCAGTTGAGAAATAAAAAGCATGTGTACAGTAGGGCTGTCACATTTTATTCGATATTCGAATATGCGTTCGAACATGACGTGAAATATCCGTAAACGAACTTTAAATAAACTATCCAATTTTTAAAGTGCCATGTTTAGCACATTTTTTACAGTCTATGATTAGACTGTTTTTTTTTTTGTTTTTTTGCCATCTCATCCAGGAGCGGGCGCTCTAAACGCATTGTAGCGTCAAGCGAATAATAGCCAATAGCCACCCTGTTTTGAAACGCACAGAATGGCCAGCCTGAGCGGACAATTACGACCCCAACTCGTCTAAAAAGTAGTGTCTGGAAATATTTTGGGTTCTACATATACCACTTCTCTCAACATTGAGGCACAAATACCTGTATGTGCCAGGCACTTGTGAGGCATGTCTGAAAAATGTTTTTCAGACATGACCGAGTCCTGTTTATGACTGTCAGACTGTTAATAAATTTGTGTTTGAATCTACATTACGTTTTTTTTTTTTTTTTTGTGGGGCGGCGGGGGCTAGTAGAAATTGATACATTCGAATACATGATTGATATTTAATAACCGTTCGAATTTGATTTTTCTCAAAAGTTACAGCCCTAGTGTACAGTTATCCGTAAATTGGATCATTGCATTGTCTTAAAGTGACAGCAGCCTAATATTCCTGCTGCTGTCAGTATTATTAATGTTAATCAAACAACTAAGGCTGAAAAAAAAAAAAAAAAAAATCACTCACTAATCTTGACTAAATGATTAATTCTTAATTTACAAAAGTTATTTAATTCATACAATGAAGGTTATATGTAGTGTTATTTTACATTTTACTTATTTTTTCTACCTGAAAAACATGAAAAGCACATTTATTTTATTCACGTTTGTACTATTGTATTTATGCTATTGTTTTTAACAATATTTTTAAATTTATATGAGTTAGGCTAGTAGTTTTTAGTATTATAACCTTATTTATTAAGGTTATGGGTCAAAAACAAAGAAAACAATAAGTAGGCCTATTTTTTTTTTAATGGTGGGTCGTGAAAATTTTGGTAGGGCAAGTAAAAATTTGAACCACTAGAGAAAATCCTTCGTATTGAGCCCTGTTACAAATAAAATAATTCTTATTAAAGCTACAAAAGTTTAGTCAAGAGCAGCAAGTGATTCTCTACTTTCTTTTTTGCTGCTTGAAGGATCTAATATAAATGTAACAAATTTTTACCCCAACTGTTTACGATTAAATTAAGACATCACGGACAAAGTTTATGTGAACACTTGCCAAGACAGATATTTTATATTAATTCTGTTCATCTGACCATTAGAGAACGAATTGCTGCTAAAGAGAACTGAATTTAAGATTGCAAGCCGTCTGAGAGAGGAGTGCGTCTTTGTGTGCATGCTTCGGGTGTGTGTCAGCGTGAGTAAAGCATTGAGATATTATTTGTGGCTTATTGCGCTCAATTCGGTTTAAAATCAAGCATGTAATTTTCATAAAAACCTAAACAGACAACTGCTTTGCTTCCAAAGGACATATGCAGCTTTATTAATATCTAACAATAGTAGCCTACTTTATTTAAAGCTCTAGACAAATATAGTTCTATAGTTCTAATCATAAATTAACATTAGAAGGCAAATTGAAAGAAACAGTACGACTTTTACTTAACCTGCTAGTGATGTCTTTAATGTATATTTGAATAAATATTTCATAAAAAAGTTATTACAGCCACAGTTTCAACAATGAATTGGAATAGAACAATTATATTAAAAGGTTGTTGTATACAGAACAGGCTAATGATCAATTACATTTCTGTATACAACTAATTATATAAATATTAATTTAGAAAACGATTAAACTATTTTAGGTATCTATTTTGCATCACTATAACAAAAATCAAACTGTAGCGCAGCTCAACAGTAAAACCAAAAGCAGGCTGTGTTGTGAATGCTTTAGTTTTACGAATCTCACCTGGACCAACACAGGGGTGCCAAAACAAACCCCTAGCCCATGAGAAAAATGGAATTGACACCAAAGAAAACAAAAATCTCTCAATCCTGTGCAGCTCCACGTCAAACCGAGTCAAAACGACAGGGTCAGCTTGTTATATGTATGCGGCAATAACGAGGACAGTTCCTCTAGGAGGCAGCTTTCAGTATTCTGAAGGCAGAGCATGGAAAGCGTGTTTGATAAGGGGATGTGTAAAACAGTGCTGCTGTGGCACTCCGCCTGGGGCTGCTGAGAGTTTTACAGCAGTCAGCCAGTCGCTTGGTCTGTGGCTCACAACATCTGGAGTCAATTGGAGAGATAAACCCAGCAGCATTCAGGCTTTAAACCCCATACGGTATTACAGCTCGCTTTCGCACGCAACGTGAGGTGCAAACTGAGCCTCAGCCTCCAAGAGATCCCACACACAAGCTACACTCAATCAGTCCTCTCGCTCACAGTCAATTGAGATGTATGGAAATGAGTCCTAACAAACCACTACAGGTTAGTCTGTGTCACTGATGAGGTCAATCATGCTGGATATATTTATATGATCAAACTGACTCCCATTTCCAGACTTCAATTGCTGAGTTATACAATCATGTGAATGAGCAGTGTGATAATACAATGACAAAGAGAAAAGCATCTGGGTGAGCTCTTCTGAATTTTACTCTAGCTGAACTTCACTAGTTTCTTTAATACACAGATATACTGGCTTGGGTATGAAGAATCCCAACCATAATAACCACATTCGTGTGATTTTCACTGCCGGGCCAACATGCACATCTGAAACCAATCTGAATGTTTTGGTACCTCTTCTGGGTGGAACATGGGTGGACTTGGCCACTCAGAAAAATGGGAGAGAGAGGAAAGATGCACAGTCTGCAAAGAGATCTACAAGAGAGGCTACTAACAATGAGCAACAAATAAGCATTCATTACTCAAAGCTTAAATTTGACTTGGAACCTGGCACACAAATCTGTGCTACGCATAGCCTACATAGAATTTCAGAGTCAGCATTGTGAGGAAAAGCTAACATCTGCATTACAAGACTGTGATATCATTAGTTACTTCATCCCCAAGCAAGTCTACATGAAACTTTGCATTGAAATAAGTGTGAAGCCAAAACCAAAATGCAGTTTATTTAATATTAAAAAGAAAACAGTTATTTAAAATGCACTTATGTTATTCACACGCACATGAGCGAACCTGGTCTTTGCATCTATAGTGAACGTATCTGGCATATGGTACTAAAACAGATACTAAACCAAAAAAAGGCAAAACAAACAGCAAAAGTTCTCCCAAACCTTGTGCCCATTCCACACTCCACCATGGGCTTCTCCAAAGAAACATGAGGCGGCTAGAGAAGACTGGGGCATTTGTTTGTAACCCTTGGTATTCAAACAGCATGTGAATATAAATACCACCCAAACGTTGTGACCAGGGGAATCCAGCTTAGATAGCGATTTCAACACCTGCATTCGATTTCGAAAATCTGCCTATTGTGTGCAGCATTTCATAAGATCTTAGTTGCTAGCTCCCATGAACATCCTATACAACACATCTGCTCCCAATGTGTCAACTGTGATGAGAGATACTGTAACAGCCTGAGTCTGCACACATGTACACACAGAATACAGCTTGGCTCAACGTATTCTGACTTTAGTCAAAAACACACTATAGCCTCTCTGTTCAAGGACTACCCAAGACACTTCTATTTGGAGAGTTCAGGCATAAAGACTCAAAGAAAACAGTGGGAGAACATGTGTCAGACAAACACTTAGTCACAGATAGAGGAAAAGGACTTGCACACAAATCAGAAAAACGAAAACTTTAAAGTATTCTAAAAGTGCTGGCATGCTTGCTAATGCACATGACCACCATGCTGAATAGGTGGTGATGTATGAGAACTATCACGGGCATTTTATTAACTCTGATAGGATCAGATTAATATCGATTTATTGCGGTAAAAAAAAAGCTAGTAAAAATGGCTAAAGCTTTCTTTTGAATGTTTTTGCACGATTTTCTCCAAGTAAAAATCTACTTAACAAAATTTAGTCAACTTTCTAAATTTAAGGAAAGATTTTAGACAATCTTAATTTCAGACAGATATAAACAGATGTTTGTCACTGCACTGACATTAGCACAGCTATGCTCAATGAATGAAGCAACAAACACCATAGTCAATCACACAAACATCCTAAAACCTGTGGTTGCCACAATGAACTAAAATATCCAACATAACTGATAAAATACTTTGCCTTTTCTCAGTGCATAAAATAAAACTTGGGCCAAATTTCAACATTTCCTCTCCAAATTCAGTCCTATGCAAAATAAAAATCCACCCATGAATTAAGGTAAAACAACCAAAATGAGTCATGTAATTCCAACACAAATTAATTAACCTTCAATGTGACATGTTTAAGTGGACTATACACATTTAAATTACGTTTAATTTACGGTAACATTGAGCAATTGTGTTGCTTTCGCTCCTTTTAATTATGTAAATTGAACAAGCAGTAAAAAATATTTTCCCAGAGAATTCTCAGAACCTACCAAACCACCACAAAGTGTCATGGGGGAAAACACATGGATTAGTTCCTACAAGCAGAAAAAAAAAAGAATATTTGAATGCCTAATGTCTAAGCAAGGAAGCTATGCATTCTGCCTAAAGTTAGACTCCATGGCAGAAGTGGAGGAAAAGGCACATTTGTTTGGTTTTCGTTTTAAGCCACGTGAATCATTAACAAAATTGTACAGCCAGTTGCGATTACAGGGGCGGCAACGGTATCATGTGGTGTGCAAAAAGAAAATAAACCCTTTAAAACTAAATAAATAAATCCACGCCTTTGCAGGAAAGAGTGTGATCATTTCACACACTGAATATTAGTAAGGCTGGAGTCAGACAGTTGTAAAGTGAAGAAGTGATGTACGGGTCCGCAGAGCCCGATGATCCCCACCCCCATCAGCACGAGCTCCAGCAGAGTCAGGTTTCACTCAAGCTCCTCCTCGACTTCCTCTCAACGGACAAACACTTTAAATGCCTTTGTTTGTTTCTTACTGAGAAACTTGGATATGGGTCATGTTTACTACCGCGCGGTTTTACTAAAAATCACAAGTATTTATAACTCGGGGTGATGCAACTTGCCAGGCATTTGAGCTGAAAATGTTCCTAAAAAACTTACTGTGCTCAAGATTTTAGTAAGTCACAAAAAAGTCAACATCTCGGGTTCAGTAAAAACGCAAACACGAGCTTGAAAAGTCAACAAAAAAACACAGCTAGTTTATATCTGTTAACCAAAGCCTAACTTTTAACCTAACACCTAACGTTACCACATGCCCGGCTTTAAACAAACACAATGTATAACGTTATCGCGGTTAAACCAAACCAACTTTTGTTGTTGCATTTGACTGTGAGAATTCGCAGAGATGTTAATAATTCGTGTAAAAAGAAGACTAATATCCAGTTGAGTTGTCGGAGGATTTTACATGGTCTCCACAAAACACTTTCCCAGCCCTAAAATGCTAGCCAAGCTAGCACCAAATACACTAAATGTCTTTATTCTGAGCTTCAAATATACCATTTCAGATAACGTTAAATTAAAACGTGTACAGAATAACAGCCGAACCAATCCGCGTTGATATGAGTCAATGTAACGTTAGGTGGAATTTGGTCGTGATTTTGCAGCAAATCTATCCAGTGGCTGATGATCTCCTCCTCATTCCCCACAGCTGCAGAGAGACATTCCCTCCAAACATTCCGAACAATAACCAACAACACGTTTTATTGGCGAACACTTACCTGTATCAAAAGCTGTATATTCCCTTTTCGCGTTTCAGTACTTAAACACGAATAATGGCGACAATCCGTTGAGAAATTTTGAGTGAGTAACCCGCAGCTCCTACTGAGAGTGAATGTGTGCGCGAGGACTCCGCGCTCGCGCAGCAGCAACACACTGGGAAAGATGGCGTCACTCCATGTGTGCGCGAGCCATTATAAAAACTCCTACCCTTACTATATCCTGCCGCCTTCCGGAAAACTAGATCCCGTGCCGCCGGATTTTTATTGTAAAGGAACCAAAAGCGGTTTCCATACCCCAAACCAATTTAAAGATATAAAATTGAGTAGTGTCGGATATGGTTGCGCACTGAACGACCAAAATGTGAGATCGTTTTGGGGGAGTATGTAAAATAAGGATTCGTGCGTAGGAATACACTAGCTACACGGCTGTGGTGCGGCAAGGGGGCGCACCTATTCATTAAGTTTTATGACTCTCACAATATAAAGAGTGTGTAGTGTTGACGGGAAGCAACGCGACAAGACGACTAGCCCTAAAATCGTGAATTAAAAAAAAAATCTTTGTGGAAATAAATGTCTTTAAATCTTCATAGCAAATGGGAGCTAAAATGGGCTCGGCGGTTTAGGTTTTAGAGACGGAGGAAGTTTTTCCATCTCTCCCCATAGAACAATGCAGCGAGGATCGGAAAACTACTGGATTAAACCACTGAGACATTTACTTATATATGCTAAAATATCCATCCCTTTAATTATATATTGTATTTACCATAATTCACAACTAGAAGAGCTCCGAGGACATATTTTCGGCTACAGCATATTGTTGGTTTCACGAAAGGAAATATTCGATGCATGACGTTTAAACCCCTGAAAATGACTATAAACATTTAAAATGACTGTACATATCTAATACATGGCCTTTTAACGTGCATATTTTGCGTGTTTACAAAACACAATTCGTGTCGTGACTCTGTGAAGCTGTCATGTTGAGATGGTTCTTACCTCAACTCTTCCCATGGAAAAATAGAGAGGAGGGGCTGAGGAAACACAACAGTGCCAAAACACAGTTGGATCATATTGGCTTAATAAAATCATCTTTAATTGTCACAGTATTGACATTCATTATGGTATTTTGTACACCTTGTTGTGTCAACATTGTCATGGGTTGCCCCTTTATTTGGCCCCCTGTGCTCCATTCACTTATTGAAATCTTATTGAGGATAGAAGTCATCACCATTAAAACTCTAACTAACAGTATGTAACATATATGTCAACAGCAAACAAGATTTGTGGGTTTCAGAGTTTAGGCTACTATTGAAGTCAATACATTATATTTTATTTCTACTAAACAAAGTTTTACATTGATGTCCAGTGATTTTCCTAAAAGCAGAACAGGCAAATGAAGCTGCTTTATTTTGATATGCATACAATATAATGTCTACTGGATTCAAAATGCAACAATTCAGGTGTAGTTCAATACTCACATTCATCCTTTCATATGAAATAAACATTAAACACTATCAAGATTTTTTTTAATTTCATAAAATTATATTTGAATGCTTTTTTTAATTTTACAATGTTTATTAATTGCATCCCAGATATTTGTATTCCTATAGAATTAACGTCTAATGTTATCCTCTCTTTTTAGCTCTTTTAAACAGCCAAGCTATCTAGATTTAGATTTTAAATAGCTAAATAGAAATATTTCTAAAGTTTGAAATGAAATGTATTACTATATACTATATATATATAGTACTACATTTAATATGTATATTAAATTGTGAATGCTAAGAAAGCTAATACAAATAAAAATAGGCTAATAATTTAATTGAAAATATGATTTATACTAGAATATATTTGTATTTATGGTACGAAAACAGTACATGAGCAATTATTTCAGTGCATTTGACAGTTTTTCCAATTAACTTTTCTCTCTCTCTCTCTCTCTCTCTCTCTCTCTCTACAGAAGATGGTAATTTGTTCATACTGGAATAATAATAAACATGTTTGCATGCATAGAAGCACAGCTTGTATTTTACTATAACATTGCAGTCACAACTAATTTAATAAGGTTAATATTCTGTATATTATATTTTAATTCAACATACATTTGTAATATTCAACAACAACATTCAACAATATTACAATTACAATTAGCTACAATATTCTCTTCTTCATGAAATAACTTCATATAACATAACTTTTGCCATGTCTTCTTGTATCCTCGTTCCACATGATGTAAGCGTAGTGAAATAGACTGTTAATACATATCATAAATGAGTTATTATTGTTTATAAACTTGAATCTTATGTAACCCTTGCTCCAGCCTCCATCAGAAGGATTGACTTTGTTCTGTTATTTAAATAAAATAAAAAAAGTAAAAAATGAAAAGTGAACCTCAGCCATTTGCACTTTGCTCCGAACATCAACATGTAATAAATAAGGGCCAAGAAGAAAAAACAAGAACAAAAGAACTGAGTCCTCCTCTCTCACACATAAGCACACATCAAGATTATATATGCATCTCCTGCCTTCTCCCAGTAGGATCAAGCTGAGAAAAGAAGTCACAGGTCTTGCTCATAGCCAGGAGTGCCGGTTTACCTAAAGGAGAGCCGAGGTCACGTCCCGCTAAGCTTTGCTCTCCTACTGGAGTGTGTGTATATGTGTGTGAGAGAGAGAGGGTGAAAGAGAGAAAGATATAGTGGGTTTATTTAGAGAAAGGCAGTATTTTCCCTCGGGAAGCCGGAGGAATTGAAGCTGTGTGCTGAGGGGAGGGGAACCTTTCTCTGCACTTGAATGAAAGGGGTGCGCTAAAACCCACTTGTGTGCTGGCATGATTGTCTACCGTGACCCCGACTTCACCAAAGGTCCTGAACCCACATCCTGGCTGTCACAACAGAGTCAGCCACATCCTGTCCGGTCCACCGGACCAAGTCTTTACATTCACTCATGTCACTGAAAAACTTGTATTTTAGTTAAATAAATGTAATAATGGCATTATTAACATGAAATTATGTTAAAGGACTCTGTAAACCCAACAGCACAGAAGATGAAGGTGCATCTTGTTGAGATAATTTTGTTAAATTGTGTTAATTATGAAACTCTGTTCTAAATGTAATATATTTTATCATTAGTGTCACATATACTCAAACCAAATGATTTATGTGTCTTAGCAATAATTGTATTTGGTTGGGTGATTTTTGAACGTCCCATGGAAGAGCAGGTTTATAGGCATCAGTTTGATCATTTAATTGCTTTTGGCTTCATTCAATTTATTGTTAAGAGTTATTCAATCTCAATCCATGGAACTATATTATTGTTGTAGAAATTATAAATTCTGAAAATTACAAAATTGTATTTAGGACCAGATTTAATAATATTGAACTGAAAAACAAAAGGAAATCCTGCACACTATCAATACTTGCAAAAAAAAAAAAAGTATTTAAAAGTATATTAGTCTCATGACCTTCATCAGACATATACTAATATAGAACTGAAAAAAAAAAACACTTTCAGCAAAATGGAGACAAAGAAACATCATTATTTTTAAGAACACAAATTTTTGTAATGGCTGGATAAAAATAAACTAACAGGAAAAATGATTATTAGTAATTAATGTTCAGCTTTTGGTTTGCCCAGTTTGAAAGAAGCATTACACATAAAAATAGGCATTGCCTATAACACAGAACATACTTCACATGTAAAAAAAAATCACCATGATTAATTTAAAATATGTCCTTTGATATTGTAAACATTGTGGAGGAATTGTCTTAAATAAACATACTCACAAGATTTTCTTTATAAATATTTACACTCCATAATTTAAAGGAGAGAGTTTTTAAAATAATAGAACCTTTTTAGAAAACCAAAGAGAGAAAATTAACATATAATATTAAAAACAACATCTACAAAACATGTTTAAGATTTAGGACTGGAATTTAGAAAGAACCTAAAACAATTTCAAGCGATATTCTTCGTGGTGAAAGGTCAAATAAAAACACTGGCCCATCTCCTACGCTTGTCAGATCATTTTAATTGCAAAATACCATATTTGATGCTCAAACAATGAATACAAAATTGAGAATCTGAAAGCATTTACATAAATTCTTCCAGCACATTAACAACAGTCAACAGTGAAAAGAAAGAAAAAAATTACAAGCACTAACATCAGTCTTTTTATTTCTTCATTTTATTATACATGCAAAAATAGCCATGTCAAATAGCATAAAAGCCTCCCTCAGTATATGTTCCGATTAAACTGCAACTTTTTCATCTTAACTGTTTAACTGTTAAAGCACAGAACCCCAAATATCCAACTAGCC
This sequence comes from Meda fulgida, assembly GCA_030578275.1. Classification (NCBI taxonomy): domain Eukaryota; kingdom Metazoa; phylum Chordata; class Actinopteri; order Cypriniformes; family Leuciscidae; genus Meda; species Meda fulgida. The sequence continues at coordinate 24,543,870 of CM060631.1, read as the reverse complement.
TCACACATCTCAGAGTAATCTCATGCACGTAAACAAATACAAAGCTTCTTTTCAGCGCGCCGACTCCAAATTCTCTTCAAAGGCTCTCCGCTTTGTAAGGTTGCACAGGCAACAATATCTGTGTGCGGACCAGCCCCTTTTGTGTCCTGGTTCATTGTGAGGTTCAAAAACACAGACTAAAGACTTGGTTTGCCACCCCCATTACATTCAGCCCTCCACTTTATTCCAACTGGTGCCATTGAAATCTCTAATACCGAATAAAGTTTGGGATCCCCAGATCAATGCGGTGTAGTGCATTGTGATTTTAAAATGGAAAGCTCCTCGTGAACACAGCATTAAAACTTGCAGAATTTGAGCCAGGCACTTTGAATAAATACCTCTGCATACAAAAATGTGAAAATGTAAGGGAAAAGAAGAAAGTGAACTAAGTTCAAGCAAGCAAAGAAAGGAGGATCATTTTGAGCTCTTTCTAAATAGACGTGTCTTCATTAATACAATTATTATTATAGTCCAATTGTTTACTTGTTTTATTAAGAAACAGTAGTCAAATACCAAGACATTTGATTAATGCAACATAAATTAATTTAATCCCAATTTTGCTTTTTTATTTTACCCTGGGTATCAACATCTTTATTATAAGCTTCTTACAATGTTGTTAATTATCTGTGTTTAGTGGCACATGGCTGTGGAAAATTAAGCCTTGGTTAAATGCACAAAAATAATAGCAATAGCTTAATATTTAATATTTTTCAGTTTGTGCATATTATCACTGTGTAATATTTTAAAGGACAACACAAAAACAATTATTTCAAACAATACAGGTATGCTTTCAAATTTCACCTATTTTATTAACCTGCATTATCGCTGCTACTATTAATGTTGTTGTTGATGATGATGATAATAATAACAATGATGATGCTCTGTCAATTGTTTTTGCTATTTCTCACCAGCATTTATTAGTACTGACTGTTTCCCCCCATTAATCTCCCCTGAAGCAAAAGAAAAACAAATCAAAGAACGGTTAAAAGATGAAGAGTGTAATGACATCAATAAACACCAACTAAAAACCGTATAATACACATCAGAGCATTGAACACATCTCCATCAATTTTCTCTTTTCTTCCTGCTCTTGCTTATGCAGAGATCAGCCTTTTATCCTTTCTTTGTTTGCAGAAGTTAGAAAGGGGGGGAATACGTCTTTGAAGACATATCAGAATATAGGCAAGTGACTGTGCAGTTTGTTTTAGATAAATAGAGGATTCAGTCATGGTGCAGATTTGTAGACGATACAGACTGAGATTTGTAGACGATAAAGCCTATGTGTAATGTCCTGGTGGCATATTAAGCTTTATTAAACCTCATGAAATGATACAGAAATGGCTGCTGCTCGAATGTTAAACCACCCATGAGCTTGGGCTTGTAGACAGCACATAATGTAAAAATGAAGCAATGATGCACAAATGATTAAATATGGTTTGAATTACACCGGATGAAATCTAAACTGATCTGAATTATGATCTGGTATTTAGAGATAACATATTATACATATATGATATGTAAAAACAACAGCCACACTAAAAAATGCACAGTATTATTTCTGCAGCATCATGAATCTAGAATTTCAAGAAATATTCATATTAAAGCCGAATGTCACAATTAGATTTAATTCAATTTTTTTAAAGAATGTTATTTTTTAATTTTATTGCAATTCTTTTTTTTGTGTGCTCTATTTATTTTAGAGTATAATTAGTGCTTAAATACCAACCATCAGACACATTGATTTGAAAACACAACAAGCTCCATCGTCTGCAAGGAAACTAAAACGTGCAACACATCAATTCAGAGGAAAACACTGAAAACAGAAGAATCAAAGCCAGCTTAAAAAAACATAATAGTGTGCTTTGAGGGAGGGTGAGGGAAAGAAAGGAAGGAGAGAGAAACGGGCGGAATATAATCTCATCATGCGGCGTCCACGATACCTATTTACATCGAATGCAAAGAGGGCACGTCTGCCTGCGCATCCCTGCTGCGTGGACTGAAAAGCAGGAACAAATCAAAGACACAGCTCATCTGTGTTTATATTTTCAGACAATGAAAAACCTACTCTTTGTATAAATACCCCCCCCCCCCCTTTCTTTATTATTGTATAAAAGTCCCCCCACCCTCAACCCATTCAAAAAATCCATATATCCCCTATCTTCCTCAGAAGCATGGATAATTAACATCGCTTGCTTATTTTTTAAAACTAGTTTATAGAAGGCTTATAATTATCTGCCGAATTTCGAAGTGACGCTGTTGCTGGTTTGGTTTACGACAGATATGCTTCCTTATTGTCTCCCCATAGAGACAATCACAGATCCTGCAAGGGTCAAATCAAAAACGGTCTTCACATCACACCTGTCATCTGATATTCTGGATTATACCTGTCTAAACATGTCTTCTGCAAAGAACTGTGATGCACGGGAGCACAATGACTCTCTGCACACGCACACACACACACACACACACACACACACACACTTGCATCACTCAGTCTGACCCCCAGACCAAAACCCGTCCTCCATCTCCCCTCTGCAACATGCACAATGCTTCCTTCGTTCCCCACACCAAACTCAGCTCAAGCTCGAAGTTTACAGCATCTCTAACACAATGATTTGCATTCTGCCCACTGGAATTGCGCCTGGATATCCTGAATTTTTCAGCTGTGTGTCATGCATTTTTCAGATGGACTGACAGAATACAGACAGCACTGGCGGAATGACTGCTGCTTGTGTGTGTACAGTGTTGTGTGTGTATGCATTTTTGAGCAAAGATGGCGTGTGTGTGTTTGTATGTGTGTTGCAAGAAGGATGGTCCTTATAGCTGCATTGTTCTGAATCTTCACCTTTGCAACACCAGCTGTATGATTCTGCAGACACACACACACACACACACACACACACATATACATACACACACACACCAGCTGACTCTGCTCAGAAAATGCTTGCACGCATCATTTTTTGAACAATACATGATATAGTCTTATTAGCATTGCAAATGCTGACTGTTTTGTTGACACTTCAACTTTGAGGAAGCTCGCAACCTGCTCAATGGTATTGAGCGAAAAACACAATATTTACACCTTCTGACCTTTTCAAACTCAAGTCAAATGAGCTCTGATCATGATATTCTAAACTACACGACAAACAATGTCTGATCTAAGACCTGAAACAGAACCGTTTGGATGGGAAGGAACACAATGCTCACCTTTCTTAGCTTGCTCAAGACCACTAGCATGTCACATCCATCGGCCAATGTATGCAACGGCACTGATTTCTCCAAAAGTCCATGAGATCCTGCTCTATAAAACATCGTACTAGCAAACCCAAAGAGGAACAAGCCTCAACCTATTTCATCTTAGATCTACTGCGAGCGAGGACCGATGCGACCACTGCTCCTCGTGAGCTCAACTTTCATGTAAGCCGGCGACAGATGCAGCTTTTCGGTCTCTTTTGGGGGGCCTCTCCCCAATATTTTAAGCCCAATTTTCTATGGTTTGATTTAGGGACGATGGGCTTGATGCCGGGAGTGAGACAGCAGGCTCAGCGGGGGCCATTAGCCATGGTGTGGTGGCCGACATAAAAAGAGTTCAAGCTCCCGCAAGTGAAAGGAGGAGGGAAAACCCCCAAGTCTTCCTTTCCCACCTTCTCCTCTTCAGTAACCTGATGATGGTGCTCATAGCAATGATAATCTTTCCCCTCCATCAACAGACTTCTTAGGAAGCATGAATGGATCAGTGTTTGTGAACTATAGAGTGTCAAAGTTTGCCTGACAAGCATCCACCATTCTTTATTTTTTATGTTGTGTAATGTGAAAGGTGTCAGATTCCAGTTTTTCTTGATTGCTAACACACTATAACCAATGGAATTTCCCATGCCATTCGTCCAGTTCTTTAAAGAAAGACATGTTTTTAAAAACCATTTAACACATTTTACCTGTTTTCAAACACATTCCAATTTTCTCAATGTTTTCTGCAAAACAAAACTGTTCTCATTTTGCGCAGGTTTACCCTGTTCTCATTCCGAAAACACAAGTACACAATATAATTAACTCAAGTGTCACACTGTGAACTCAAATAGCAGACATTTATGTGTAAACATTAAGTAGCAAAACTGATGAAACACAAATCAGAATCACATGATAATATAAATAGGGCCACGGGGAAGTATGTGCTTTTGGAAAATGAACCTTGGTGGGAGACAAAGAGGAAGAGGAGGGGAAAAGAAGAAAGGGAAACGTGGTAAAAAGACATTTGTTACTGATGAAATACAAAGCTCTATTGGTGACGTGCATGGAATGACCATTTGGAGAGTTGGTCTACAGGGTCATCTTATACTACTTACACATCCATTATAATTACAGTACAGAGTAGCAGTACTTTAGTCGAGAGAACTTTCACTATTCTATGTACAGTAAATACCGTAACACATTTTGTACATCCTCAAACTCATAATTGTCAAATTGATTTGAAGCCAATAACTTCTAACATTTTGTATTTTTGTAGAACTGGGAGACGACTGCCATAGGGGAGGTAGAGACAATATTTTGTCAGAAAACTAAGAAACTGATATTGTATGCAAATATGGTCATTGCAATACTGTAATACAATTTGGCAGAGGATGCTGAATTAATTTATTTTACTGTACTGTACTGTATTGTTTGCCTAGTTCATATTTTTATTCTTCGGTATTCGATATTTTCTTTAGTGCTCATCTGCAAGATCTTTTTACAGAAGTGTAATGAAAATAAACTTTTCTTTAAGCTTATTGTTGAATTTCACAGTCTGCACCCCTCTGTTTATACTGTAATAGACATTAAGCTGTAAAATGGTTCCTGGTTGCCAAAAGGAAGTTTTTGTAACAGTATTATGAATTGATCTCACTATTGTTCTCTATGGTGTAGTCTGTATTTTTGGTTTTGTGTGTCATAACGTGAGGTCAAAGTTTTATTCTGAAAAAAGAGAATGTGTTCTTGACTAAAATATTTGAATTTGAAGTGAAAGATTGAGGTTTGTACAAGTTGGTGTGTAGTTTTGAGATTGTGTGTTTTTTTTATTTTATTTGTATTTATTTATTTTAATGAAATCAAGAAAAACTTTAGCAAAGTAGAACCTCACATAATTAATTTAGTTTATTTCGTTCAAACCGCACAAGATGAATATGAACATAATTATCATATTGATTGGGTTCAGAACAGTAAATTACTGTAAATGAATTGGGTTTGGAATTCTTTTTGCAATATATTGCAACTACAATATTAGTACCAAATGAGAATCTTCTATTATTTTCTGTCAAAAAATTATTAATTTTCGCTGTAATTTTCTTATGAATTACTGTTAATCAACAGCAAAATGATGCTGACATCACAGTAATTTACTGCTCTTGTTTTACTGTGAATTCACATTATAAAGTTGTCTTTAACCATGCCACTGTAAGAAATTATATTGTTTACTGTCATTTTTTTGAAGTCACCATAACGGTGATTAGTGTTCCATTAGATTGGGATCTTGGACCTTGTATGTTCATATTCAAATTTCTGATAAGCCAAATCGGAAGTGTGACAAATGAAAACATTTGTTATAACAATGACTAGCTAGAATATAAAATAAGCAAATTGGCAGATTTTAAGTCAAACTATACTATTAGCATTATTTCAGCATAAAGATTTACTAATATCTTAACTCAAATTCATAAATATATAGATGGATATTTCACAATAGCAAAGCAGCTGCTGAGATTTATCTTTGAAAGGTGCGACATCATATTGCAACACAAGATTTTTGTTTCTTGCATCACCTGATGCACATACATCAATACTCGACAAACACAACAATGGTGACACGCGACAAACAATAATAATAACTGTGCGGTAACAATAACGGTAACAGTGTTAAAGCACTATCGGTAAGATTTTTTTCAGGATTCTTTGACAAATAGAACAGCATTTATTTGAAATAGATTTTATTTGCAACATTATACATTTCTTTACTGTCACTGATCAGTTTAATATGTCTTCGTTGACTAATCTATAAATCACTAATACCTTGATCCACTTTTACGAATAATACCCATATGTTAATTGGCTGCTAAATTACCCAGCTCATCGCTTTTTGATAGAAGCGTTATGAATTTTTTTATAAAATACTTCAGTAAAGCTTAAGAAATGACCTGCGATGTATGGAGGCTTTAAATGTATTACTTTAGTGAGAGGAAGGAAATCTTTGATTAAACTTCAGCCTTTGAGATTCTGATGTCTGAACAGATAGTGAAGACCAGGATTACATTAAATAACATTTTTTCACAGATGTGGATTCAACACCACCTATAAAAGCCAGGATTGATTCAAATAAATTTCACCACAGTGTAAAAAAACCTGTCAGTTGACAAGTATCCCTTCTACTTTTTAATGATGCCAAGTAACTTTGTTTCAGCAGGTTTAGCCAAACATTCTGTTAATTCTTCATAATGATATTTTCTGTCACACTGAGGAGTTTGAAGCTCAATATGTCTGATTATATGTTGGTTTAGACCTTGTTCTCTGCCCAGCCTCAATCTCAGCAGGGTGCCTCCAATTACGCCACTGATTAAGACACTCTTGTGCGAAAAACCTAATTGGCTTCGTGCTGCAGAGAGCTGCTGTTTTTTTTTTTTTTTCCACTGTGGACATGAAACAAGAGGCACTGAGAGTGAAAAACAAGACCCTCTCTCTCCTTCACTTCATATTTTCCCCAGTGGCCAAGGTTATTTTGAAGAATCCCTAACCGAGAACAGCTTTGCAGAATGCCACTTTGTACCTGTTGCCACCATCTTGTTTTCCGATAACAAGCTGGCAACAATACGGGAGAGAGTTAACTTCTCAGTAAACATAACAGCAGCATCTTCTCTCATTGCCTTCAAATTAAATTGAAAATCTAGAATTATCTACTCAACAGCTGTCAAGAAAGGCATATGCTCCCCTCGGGTTGCATTTGTTTTTTCTCCCCGCTCCCTAAGCCCTGATAAGAGTGTTTGTGAAGGCCATTTGTGTGTGTCGACGTCTAGGAGGATGGGAAGGCTAGTTGGTTGGGGGGTTTGAGAACTGGTGACATTTGTTCCTGGGTTCTGTCGAGGACTCCCTGCTGTGTTTCGCTGGGCTAGAGCTTCTGAAGCTGGCCAGCGAGGCCTCCAGGAGCTCTAACTAAGCCCCCTTCCCCCATACACACACACAAAGCATATATACACACACGGACACATGAGCACTTTCACACGTGCGTTCAGTTACACACAAATCTGCAATGTAAAATTAGAAGCAAGTGGCACATGCATAAACTAACAAACATCCATGCACAGATGCAGAGTTTAAGTGATTCATGCAAGCAACTATACGCTACATGATTCCTAATGATGGGCTTTTTTTTCTTTCTTTCTGCAGGCATTGCAGTGTGATATGAAAAAAGAAAGAGAACACCTCTCAATGATTAATTCACAGCAGATTTTAAAGTCGCTGAGCTAATTTTAGTAATTGCATTATACATGTATAGTGATCCACTCAAAGGTTCCAAAAAGCAAAAATCAGCTTTACAGCTTAAATAGCCTAATACACAGGTTTTGACAAGAATATACCATTCCAAATGTTGAGGTCAGAATGTATTTTTATTATTCAGCAAGGATGCAGTAAATTGATCAAAAGTGAGAGTACAAATATTTATAATTTTATCAAAGATTTCTATTTCAAATAAATACTGATAAAAAATGTAATTATTAAGCAGTACAACTGTTTTCAACATTAATAACAAGAAATAATTTCGGAAAGATCATGTGACACCAAAGACTGGAGTAATGGCTGTTGAAAATTCTGTTTTGCCATCACAGGTATGAATTTAAATAATTTAAAAATACATTAAAATAAAACAGTAATTTTTTTAAATAATATTTCACATTATATTATATTAATTATATATATTATTTTATATTAATTTTATATTATACTCAGTGGTGGACAAAGTACACAAATCAAGTACTCGAGTAAAAGTACAAAAGTAGCCTATAAGTATTAAATATAAAAAGTACTGACAAATTAATGTTTATTTTGTAATTTTATATACTTGTATACTTTTATATTGATTTAATATTACTTATTGTATATAATCCTCCTGCTCTAAATACCTGGGGGGTTGCTGGATCTGACATCATTGTGTCAAGTATCAGTATGGAAGATTAGTGGATGATGCAAATACATAGGCCTATGTATTTATCTGCAAGTAAGAAAATAACATTTTATTGAATAACCAAAACTTCAAACAGTCATATCAAAACATTAAATAAGCTGTATTAAAATATAAAATTAGGTTACTGATAGGCTACTGTGTGCAAACAAATTAACTAACAAAGAATATAAAAAAGACGTCACATTGGGCTATAATGCACAGTATTTTAAAAAGAACACTATGCAAATATACAAGCTTTATCAAATTTGAAGGGGGGAAGATGCATAGACATTAACTTGCATTATTTTAATGTTATGCAAAGGGGTGTTTATACCTAAAACCTGCTGATGTGAACATATGCATTACAGCAGGCTGCCTTAAACTTGGCCATCTACAGACGAAAAATTCAGTCGTGTGACCTAAATATGATTTTCATTTATAATAATCAATCCTAAAATTCAGCATTTGTAGCTTACTTTTCGCGGCATATCTCCCGGTTCTTGGCTAATTTTCAGTCAGACTTGTGAATTCAGTCAACTCGAGACTCGTTTTAAACGGATAATTCGGTGAGTTGTTGACTCGAAAACAGCTGCAAGAATCGTTTGAAAAGAAGGCTCGTTAGCTCGCCTATGTTCCACCTATGCGCTGTAAAAGGCCAAGATGTGCATACATTCTAAAAATGCACATAAAAAAGCGAATGCGTCACATGTCCTACACCACAATGGATACAAATTTACCGAATAAATACCTCGATGCGCATTAAAAACAAAACAAACAAACAAACAAAAAAAACGTCACGTGACTTTGCGATGGGATGCTATATCATTGCAAAGCATCTGAAATGCTGTTTTAGTCATTCTGAAATGCCTGAACAAAGTCTGTCATCAAAGTGGTTTGGTATAATTACCTACCAGAACTGTCTTACACGACTGCGTTCCCAAACATCAGGTAGGCCTATCCGAAAGCAACATGATCGCGTTTATTGCGTTTTGTCAGCGCGCTCAGAGGCACAAGTAATTTATTATACACGAAAATGGCTTCTTCTAGTGCAGCAACGTACCTTTTCTGATTGATATTTAGCATCAGTTTATCAGGAAGTGACGATTTTGTTTCAAAACGGTGCTATTGAAAACAATCCTGCTTGGAGCACGTGACGTTTTCTTCAGTTCAATATAACAGGAAACGGAATGTTTTTAGGAATTGTTGTGGAGTAAAAAGTAGGCAACTACATAGACATAATAAATACATAGACACCCTATTGGCTGCTGGAGCGTACGTCAACGGCGCCGCCATATCAAGGAGGGCAGCCATTCCTCTCATTATGAGCGCTGCTTGGGGCTGTACAAGTCGCCAAACAATTGAAAACAGGTCTCGGGGAATTACCTTTCACAAACAAGACTGAGCATTTTTTTCTGGTTGTATTTGGTAATTATATAATTAATAATAGTAACGTACACCACGTGCAAACCACTGAAATCGGCTGATAAATGTAAACGTTATTATTGTTTTTATCCAGGAAAACCGCAGCTCACCCGTTTACTTGCATTTGTTCACAGCGCAGTTTTGCCCTCCGCAAAATGGCGGACACGTTGACGTATCGCAGCAACGCTCCAAAGCGGCCAATAGGGCGTCTATGTATTTATTATGTCTATGGGCTATATTATGCTTTTAGAATGTAGTGAAGCAGGGCCGTAACCACCATAGACACTGAGGGGGACCAGCGCTATAGATTTAGCAGTGAAAAATGTATTTTCCTTAAATCCCTTTTAAGCCTTTAAACCAATCAGTTGTAATATAAGTTTGCTTTTCATTTTTTTCAAATGAATTTGTTGTGGTTATCAACATTTGAACATTAAATACAAAACTTAAGTGTCCCATTTGACTAATTTTCTCACTTTACCTGTGTTCCCTTATGTGTAGTACCTTGGTAGGCTACTTATAAATTAACATTTTTATTTATGACTCAAATTAATCAATCTTAGACATCTTCTTTCCGCATCTATTATGGTTCTGTTGAATAATTGGTAACATGCACATGCTCGTACACCTCGACTTCATCCTCATGCACGAGTGCCCTACGACTGCTATCATGCAAATCGAAATCGAAATGGTGACAACAGCACTTCCAGTTCACTGAAGATTCTTTAGATATAATTACCTACAAACGCAAAGATGCATTGTAAATTAATATGACTGTGATGATAAAGATTTCAATGCATATGCTCATATGGAGAGATCATCCAGGAAGTGTGAATTCTGTATTTTAAAATCTCATTCAAATAGTAAGAGCCCTGTTTGAACACAATTCTCATTTAGATTGGTTATCTGCAAAACTTGTGATGCGACAGTAAAACAACAATGAATTACTGTGAATTGATTGTGTCTGGGTCTGCTTTCTGAGTCTGTAATACAAATATACTTTAATATAGTCTATCGATTTTTCAATACCTGGTCATTTGAACAATAATATGAGTGGCAAATGAGAATCTTCAACAAGCCTATTTTCCATTGCCTTTCCTATTATTCTGTTTGACAGCAGAAACTTTATGAATTTATGAAACATATTCAAATTATTGTTACTAACTCAAAATGCAAAAAATAAAAAAAGAGACTTCGATGTACAAAGTTATAATCCATGGCTATACTCAACTTCTGAAAATCACAGGCCACAAACTAGGATCCTTTTAGCCTCAAAGGCCGAATTTATTTTTTATTGTAATCATTTGTTTGTATTAATAAGGCAACATTTGATATGGTTTTTGTGTAAAGCTTGGGAATCTTGAATTTCCCTCTCTTTTGCAGCTTTTTCTGACTGTTGTGTTTTCAGGCTGGTTCAGTGTTTTTGGTCCGCGCGATACCTGAAGTAATTATATGTATGAAAGCTGAGACACCAATTTATCAATAGTTTAAAATCAACGTGATAACGCAAACATCAATAACCAGGAGCAATGAAACAGAAAATTAAAATTCAGAGTAAACAAGCACAGTATGACATTATTGCTGTATTAGACAGAGAGCTGCAGGCCAATTTAGTGAGCTAGTTTAACAGCAGCCCCAAATGGGATTTGATTTGTTCCTGCATGTGCGTGTGTGTGTGTGTGTGTGTGCAGGAGAAAGGGAGAAGGCGAGAGAGAGAGAAAGAGAGAGAGAGAGAGAGAGAGAGAGAAAGAGAGAGAGAGAGCGAGTGACTTTGTACTGCAGGTGAGTGAATATCTCATGCTCTCAGCCCCTGGACCCCCTGCTGTTTTCAATCAATACCATTAGAATGCCAGAGTCCGGTCACCCTGACTGTGTGTGTGTGTGTGTGTGTGTGTGTGTGTGTGTGTGTGTGTGTGTGTGTGTGTGTGTGTGTGTGTTCGTGTGTGCGTGTGTGCGTGTGTGTGTGTGTGTGTGTGTGTGTGTGTGTGTGTGTGTGTTTCTCCGCCAGCCCCCTCCCTGCTACTATCTGTTCGATAAGCTTTGGCACAATTTAACACAGATTTGGGCTACGGTTCATTTTTAAGGTTTTTCATTTTTTATCAGGAAAAATAAGGAAAACAGCAGATGTTCAGGAATTAGTGTCGAAACGCAAGACTGAGAACTGCCTGATCATGGTTATTGGAGCATGTGAGTGAACTTATATCCTTACCATATGAAGCTCAAGTACATTTTAAAACAGCATGTCTCTCAAAATCTTATTGGGAATCTTTTTTTTTATTTTTTTAAGGGAGTAAATAAATTAATAGAATTTATTGGACATTGTACTAATTTTTCTTTCTCAAATTAAAAAGAGTAAATCATTTTGTGATTTATTACAGCATTTTAAATGGTTTGCCAAAGTATGTTTATGTTAAAGAATTTATATAAAGTACTTTTTATAACACATTCTCAAACATTATAAATGCTCATTAATGACTTAAAGATGTTCAAAAACACTTTTTTAAAAATGATTTTTCCAAACATAATTGGCAAAGAGATTATAGCTTCTGCACTAGTACATGAAGTATGATCTGTATACAGCAAGAACATATGTATCTGCCCAGTGGATATATGCAAATTTAGATATTACTGGTAAAAATTAATCTTTCACCCCCAGTTGTACACAGCTGCATTGACTTTGCACATGGTGCATGAGAAAAAAATACATGCTTGTATCATTGTGTTTAAAACTCTAATCTATGGTAATTAAAGTTTTATCATACCATAATTATACAGTAAGTATAGTCATTAAAAAAATATATTTTTGTGGTATACACTTGTAGTAAACATTGACTACTGTGTATAATGTGTTCACACAAAAGGTCCTTGTTATCAGTTATAATTTTTTGACAGTTTTAGTCATTTTATATTTGCCTACCTGATTTGTTTTTCAAACATATGCATCTGTTTTTGAGGTAAAATGTGTTCAATCATGCTATTCTTCTCACATTAGTAAGAATGTAATTTACAAAAAATGTAAGTAATTCTAATATTAATATTAAATATAAATATATTTTGAAATCCAAAGGGAATAATTTTATACACGGAAAAAGGTGCATTACATATTAAGCAAAGAACACAAAGCGCCTGACCAACTTCCTTATTCACATCCATTGATTGTTTAAAATGCAATTATTCCTATTTTAAAACAGGCACTTTGCCAGGTGTTCTCTAAATCAATGATACAGACAGAGTTTATTTATTTATTTGAAAACTGCATCTTGAAAAGCATTTAAAATTCAACTGTAGATTATAGCTTCAACTTTAATGGGCAATTCACCTTAGCAAGTAGGAATACTCCAGCATTTATGTGTGATTGCTGTGACAAATTAAGCCTATTTCAGGAAAAAATTAAGGTTTATGTGTAATATGGTGAGAGCCAAAAAGCAAGATTGAACTACCACTAGGCTCATCATTGAAAGTGTGAATAAAGCACTTTGGATGAATGGACCATCAAGTACTGCTTTAATTGGATGGTTGCGGGGTGTCAAACTGAGGTTAAACGTATTTGTACACAAATGAGAGGCTGGAAATGTGATCTATTCTGAAAGTGAGAAATGATTCTGAGTTAGAGAATTTAAAATGACTCTGCAGTGTCTGCTTTTTTTCAGTTGACAGTATTGTTTTTGTTATGCAGAAAACAAATTCCTATATTTTTTTTATTTTATATTTTTTGTATTGATCATATTCTTATTTGTCTGTAAAGTCTGATATACAATAAATATAATTTTAATGTTATTTTTAAAAATTCCTTTTCCTTCCTAGTGTTTGCCAGATAATCTTTGGCACTGTTTCTTTTTTTTTTCAGGACTCAGATTTTGATGGCATTTTCTTTATGATAGGATACGGTTTCAGCCTCTTTTGCGGAAGATGTTAAGAAGATTTTTTACGCCTTTTAGTGTTTAGTGGGAAATGAACACCTGGATGCTTTACAAGCAATACATTCAGCAGTATATGCCAAATAATCATACAATGAATGTAAATGCTGGTAATGGACAATAGAATATGTAAGATGTCTGACATTTTTTACCAAGTTCTGGTTTTTACATGTAATAAACCATAAACTATGAATTCAGTTTTATTTCAATTATATTTATTATGTTGGTACAATCATTTATAAACCTTTAAACAAATCATGCTGAAGCCAGTATAAAATGAAGGAAAAAAATGTGATTTAAAAAAAACATTTTTATATATACATTTTTTAGACCAATAATTTGTAGGCACCAATTCATTTTACAGTGTCCTTGTTACATAAGTTGCATGTACTTTCTGTAGTAATAACAGTAAATTAGGGATAATTACATACATCTAACTAAACTCTGTTCCTAACCCTAACCAAGTACATGTATTTAATGAATATATCTCAGTGTAATCAATTTGTATAACACATTTTGGTTACACTTTATTTTAAGGTGTCATTGTTACAGTGTAATTATATATTTAAGCACTGAGTGATATTAAATGACAACATGTACTTACTATAGGGTAAGGATTAGGTTTGGTTTAGGGCTATGTAAGTAATTGTGCATAATTTACTGTTATTACTATGGTAAGTATGTTACATATGTAACAAGGACACAGTAAAACAAAGTGTAATGCACATTTCTATATGAATCCAATTTCTGCTTGAATTTAATACATTTTAAATCGCTTGTCATATGTAGTCACTTTATTTTGAATGTGCCTTTGTTACAATTAAATACTGAGTAATGTTAATTAAATACATGTACTTAGTATAGGTTTAGGGTTATGTTTATGTCACTACGTTATTACTATGGTAAGTACAAATAGCATGTGTAACGAGAACACATTCAAATAAAATGTTACCATAAATGTGTGTATACAGCTTCTGTAATAGTAAACAGTGAATTGTAAGCATAAACATGCTGACAGCTGACATACAAAAGTTTTTTTTTTCATACACTACCAGTCACTGAACTGATATGACAGAGGTTTATAACACACTTGATTAGGATTCAGCGCAGTCAATACCAAGTAAACCTTGATGCAAAAAAAAAAAACATTTTTTGGAGGGGGGTTGTTGGGGAGATAATGAGGTACCATTAGCATTAGCTAGCGTGTCACCTTGGCAGGTAAAATATAATTGGGTGCTGGAGTGTCTCTGTATGATCAGCCCATCGTGCAGTGCATGCACATACTGCATTATTTAGCAGCGCAAGGCACAACGCAGCTAGGTAGCAATCTCCTTTCACAGCCCATTAGCCAACACTGATCCAGCGCTGGCAACGAGCTGCCCCATTCACAGCACACTAATTATTTTACATCAGTCACAGTATTTTTCCCCCAACAAATGTGACCAGTGATGCATAATTATGAGCGGTGGGGTTCGGAGAATGCTGAGGGCGCTGGAGACTAAACTGTAGCTATTTTAGAGAAAGCACAGATGTAAGCTGAGAGAACAACCAGATCTCCACATAACTCTGCTAGATGCACCAATAATGTCTGAAAATGTAAAACCCAGCTGAGTACGTGGTGCAAGTTAAAAGTCAGGAATTTTTTTTAGACAAAAGTTATTCCTTAAAGATTGGCAAGTAGCAATTTTAGCTAAAGTTTTTTAAGGAGCTACTTTTACGTACGTTTTTAAATCTCGAGAAAAACAAAATGAAGTAAAAACATCACACTCTGTTCATGAAGACCTTCAGCATCTCTCTAAATGCAAGTCATCGCTTTCTTTTCCACTCACAAAGACCTAATAACAAACCCAAACAGTCATTAAACCTTGTATGCTAATTCTATTAGCTTTAGCACAATATCTCTTCACATGAGACAAAGACTACTGAAGTATCACAAGACAGCATTTTCACCCAACATACCTATAGCAGACTTAATGTCGAAGAGGACAAAACAAGCACCATACGAAGGCCATGGCTCGGTCAAAAAAGTCCACTTTTAATCTCATCCAGAGAAGAAAAACACATCCAAATCTTCAGTTTAAATGATGCAGGTGAAACGCATCATTCTTCTTAAGAGGCAGAGGAAAATTTAGGTTTTCTACTTGCTTGCCTTGTGATATTTCTGAGCCGTCAGCAATGTAGAAGCTGCTTTTCTCTCCCCTAATTCTGTGGACTTGGAGCTTTGAAGCCCCCCAACTGTGCACAGTATGGTCTTTGAAGCGAGGAAGAAATTCAGAGATTTAAAAAAATGGATAAAAAGCAGGGGGAACATGCTTCTCCTCACACATACCATTGTCTACATTTATCTGTTTTTTTGGGTGCCATGTTCGCTTTTGGATACAGGAAGCTTGATTTGAACGGATCTATGACTGGTACAGCAGCAAAATGTGGAACAGTATAGAGCTGCTCATTTGTGCAGTTAATTTCTAAATGTATAAAATATAAATACACTATTCTCTCTATAATATATAATTTACAAAATGCATGTCACCTCTTCACCAAAAGAACGTTGGTTATGATAATTACATTAGCAATTTTGTTTCCTGTACAAATGTAACCTTTGACAGTTTACCTTCAAATCTTATTACTTTAAATAAGTCTATAATATATATTAATATTCAAACTGCAATTTAAAGAATAACAATTTATTTTGTGAAAGTCCTTTAATTTTGTACTTTGTCGTTAATTTAACTTGAATTAATATAAAACTATTTTAAATTGAAAGACAAAAAAATCAGAAGAAATTGGGAAATGTTTAGGATAACGGGTATGAATCATCATATGGTACGTTAATATCAAACTATTTAAAAAAAAAAAAAACCCTTGTAGAGATCACCCAGCGTCATAAAGGACATAAACCAACAAGGATTGACATTTTGGTGCTTTTTTCCCCCCAGTGAATGCTTGCAAAGCTCCACAAGATCTTGTGAGAACATAAACCAATACGGCCATAATGCTCATTGTTAGGAAGGCGTAATGTTATGCAAATGGACTTTAGCTGAGGGGCCGTCTTCAGTACTTTTGAGCTTGTGGCTTTGATAGCCTCCATTACTATAGGATTAGATGAATGCTGATGTTTTGTCAGTCTCCTTGGACACTAGTCCTCAACTCAGGACTAATCCTGTAATTCTGATTGTCTGAATAGAAGTATGTTGTCGATGACATTCAGTTCAGCAAGACACAACGACACTTATACTTTAGATGAATGTTGTTTATATACAGCCCGAAAAACCATACGGTTTAATAAACCAATCCGATATCAACGGGCAACAAGGAAGGTTTTGATGGCTTGTTTCAAAGAAAATCTTTTATCGTCAATGTTTTTTTAACGATATAGATTTAGTTTATCTCTTTTTTCCACCCTCTGACCCTCTGTTGTTTTCTTTCTTTGAGCTTCTCTGAGACATCTCCAGATTTTTTTGGAGGTGATGGTCTCTCTGCTCTCTGGCTGTTATGTTTATTTATTTGCTCATTGATTTTTCAACATGTATGTACACACGTTTCTCGGCTGACAGATCGATTTTTTGCAGTGCCAGAAATCCGTTCTGCATTTAGCCGTGTCCTGTGATCAAATTCCATTTTAACCACTTCAGATGCACTTCGGGCCTTTCTGATCGTGGAGAATTGAATAAAGGAAACTAGGTTGGTTTCCCAAGGTTTTTTTTTTTTTTTACTCTAGCAGGAAAGTGGACAGCTAGTGGACACAGATTAATACAGATTTGATTTGTGATTTGTGCACATAATTTGCAATGCACTGATTAATAAGCCTCTGAAACCACAATTAATAATAGTAAATATATTTACTGGATCTTTCATGACCTATACTTTCCATATTCACTGGATGGATGGATGGACAGACAGACAGATGTGGGTGGATAGATAGAAAGATAAATAGATAGATAGATAGATAGATAGATAGATAGATAGATAGATAGATAGATAGATAGATAGATAGATAGAGACATTTTGTTGAAAATAATAGACATTTTGAACCTTACAGTATAAATTTTAAATGAGATATAGCCCTGTATCCAGTATTCATCATTTGCTATGTTTCAGCTATATGATTGAACTCAAAATCCATTATAAGGGTGTGTCTATGATGATTAAATTTGGTATTGTGTACAAATTTTCACTCCACTTTGACCACAACCTTTGAAAAAATAGGCATTAAGAGTCATTGTTGGACTCCAGCAGGACTCTCTGGACTCAATAATTTTAATCAGTGAGTTCTCTCCGGGGGCTTTCAGTGCTGCTGTCAGCACTTAGGACCCCTTGTATACCCGAGACTTCTTTTTCTGCATTAACAGTATCCCAGACTATCCAGACAAACACACCTCAGAAACCGGTATGAGGACTGGTCTGTTACACAATACATCCCTATATTCGAAACAAAGAAACAAATTATACATCATTTATGTAACTTGAAATATTATATTGTGGAAAAACCCTTCAACAAAATATTCCTTGAAATATTTATGCATAAAAAACATGTGTGGCATTATGCTAGAATAAGAGTATTTTTAATGTATATTATTCTAAAGTAGAAAAACAGTCTATATCATCAGCCTGGTTTCATTACAGATTTTCACAAAACTTTTGCCATATTTTCTAAATGTCGATTAAAAAACATTGCAAAATGATGCCGTTAACGTAAATTTTTTTCCTCTCGCAATAAGTCATTTAAAAATTCATGGCAACAGATGTTGTAGGTTTACGTATATCGCAGCTACCTGCACCACAAAAAAAGGTCCCTTTTTTTTACACAAACAATCAGTTTATATACCCATGACTGCTGTATTACTCAAGTCATTGTGTATGCCAAAGCTGTAGTATGAAATGTTTCATACATTGGGGTTATTATGGCAGTGTCTTGTTTTATATGCTGGCTTATCTGTCCTTGTTACAGTTTTATTTGCGGTCTTGTTTATTGATTGTTTTAATTTCTGAAAACAACTGTACTGCAGATACTGGCAAGGCAATTTGCAATTATACTGCAGCTACAGGCCATTAAGACTTTTAAGTAGGACAATCAAATGTCCAAGCCATACATAAATCTTAGCAAAATATTGAATTAATTTAATTATACTGTTTTCATGAAGATTTACTGCCACAATCACATTCAAACAAGGATGAATAAATATATGAGACTGTGGCAGGGTTCTTTTCAAATTTGCAATCAAATGATTTACTGACAGTGTTCGTGTTTTATGACAGATATATTCCATGTACCGTCAAGCTAAAATGGTCCACTAATTATAATCTACAGCAGTTATTCTACTGCTAAAAATGCACCTATTCGTTATTTAGGACATTGATTTATTTTTCCTATTTTATGTTAAAGCAATCAGATTGCATTGATCTGCAATCACGTTTTAATGGTCTGTATCACTGAATGTTGCAATGTCCTCAGGTTGCTGACAAACTCTTGACCTGTGGATCGGGAAATGCTCAAGGCACTGCTTAGAATCCCTTAAAGCTGCAGTACGGCATGTTGGCATGTCTGGATCTGGTTTTTGTGGTTTGGCAGGGACTAAGATAATGATAGACTGCTGTGGTCCGGACAGCTGGAGTGTAGTTCCCAAAAGTGCCAGTCCTAATTTTCAATTACTACTGTCCGAAGTACAAGTAACAGTTAGTAATGGCTTTATTTTCTAAACCTTCATGGTCTGAGAGCCTCTGTTTCTTTTTAGTTGGTAGTCGAGGAACAGACTGAAAGAAGCTGCTGACAACCTAACAGCCATTTAAAAAATACATACCTTCATCTATGTTAAGGTCAGAGGGACTGTTAGTCATCAGCTACAACATTCCTATTCTGAGGATCTCTTTGACTCTTTCGGTGTATCATATCAGCCAGCTGAGTAGATAGAACCCTGCCAAAATTCCATAGGCAAAGGCCACTTTGACTGCCGTAATTGTAGTGATGCTGATGATGGCATTAGATCGATTACAAACATTTACCATGACGCTAAAAGTGAGCTTTTGTTATCAGAGCTAAAACTTTCTGTGACACTTTATATTTGGTGTCTTTAACTATGTACTTACATTTTAAAAGTGTGCAAAACACTTTTGCTGCTATTGAGGTGGGATATGGGTAAGGTCAACAGTGTAGTTATAGATGTAATTACAGAAATTAATAAGAGCTGTAAGTACATGGAAGTTTTTTGGAAGAATAATGTATGTACACAATAAGTGCATTGTATTAAATGATTAATTAAAATTTTAGTACATAGTAATTACATTTAATATTGTCAGGTTCATGGTTTAGTTCAGTGTGTTTTGATTCTGCCCGGAGTTTTTGTTAGCCCCTTTCACACAACGCGTTGATCCCGGGAAATTGCCGTAAAATTTCTAGATTGCCTTCTGTGTGAACGCAAACACGTCCCGGGATTGATGCTGGGATGGGGACCTAGTAACATTGCCGGGATCAATCCCGGAGCACTCCCTGTGTGAACAAAATCCAGGACCAATGCTGTAAAAGGGTATTTTGTTGCTCTTAGAGGAAAGTTTGTATTCGTCATTAACAAAGAAAGAACGAAAAAATGTCTGCAAAATATAATGAAGCAGAGACCAGGGAGCTCCTTACTATCCGCGCTGAAGCTGAGATTGTTCGCCAGCTTTGTGGAATGGTACGCGTTAGTGTACGACTGAATCAGGAAAAAAATGCTTGAGCCTGGTTTCTCGAGATCGAAACCGCAGATCATTAGTAAACTTAAAAAAATCCACCAAGTGCACGACTACAATGGAAAGAGCGGTAGCAGAAAATTAGACTGGCCTTTCTACAACACATCCTGACGTCACGTGTCTTTACGGGATCTTTACGGGATGTGTGTGAATGCACTCATATATTCCGGAAAATCACTGGCAGTGTGAATGAACCAAAATCAAACGATCCCGGGACACATTATACGTGTATTTTCCTGAATCCCTGTGTGAAAGGGGCTTATGTCTCTAGAGCTCTCGCCCAGCCTTCCTCTTCCACCTCCTCTTCCCAAATTAGCCAGTTCCTCAGCCCCTCCTCCGCTGGTTTCCTTCATCATCTCGACATCTCCTCTTACGCCTCTCTGTGAGGATCTACGTCTGATGTTCAGGTCAACTCCGCCTTGGCTCCTCCCTCCCTCAGCTCCACCACAAACCATCATCCCTGCAGCTCATCCTGGCTCCCCTGTCCCTCCGTTTCCCCCTTGGTTGGACATCGTCCTACCTGCCAAATGGGTCAATCAAATAAGAGTTTCTACGAAAATGAAAGGAAAAAAATCCTTAAAAAATCTTGCTTGAAACACATGTGGAAGATTCTTGGAAATGTACTCTTTGTCATGTAGGTTTCATCTGATTTAGAAACGTTTGTATTTATTGATTCAAAAATGTAATCTGGTGTTACCATCAGGTAAAAAGTAACATCTTTTCCTTGCCCTTGAGTGTCCGTGCACGTGAGTGTCCACATTTCCACATCATTGTATATGTACATATAATTAATATTAAAATAAATTGTAACATTTATTAAATATAAAATTTGTTTATAGATTAGATAGTCTGATGTTTTAAAAGCCTATTTAACCTTCCTGAGGGTCTGCTGGAGTCCTGTTTTTTTTTTTAAAAATGTCCTATTTTATTTGTTTGTTTGTTTGTTTTAAATTTACTGTGTTTATGTGTTGTTCATGTTAGTTCATGTTCATGTTTGCTTCACCACATGATTTTCTTTGAGAAGCCTCCTCTTTTATGTACTATGACGTTGCTACAGGTCTATCAGGCCAGGGCACTCATGGACATGCGAGGGTTGACCAGACCGTGCACTCATAGGTGAGTACCGCACTGCATCCGACCTCGCCCTCCGGGGCATGAGTGTCGTGGTGTGTGCGATCGGTCTGGCGATGTCCACATAAGTGGTTCAGGAGCACCATTGCTCTTTCAGACTCTGTCAGTTCAAAGCTAAATTAAAAACACTCTTTGGCCTAGCTTACACATAACACACTATAGACTTCTATAATTCAATGTAAGGCTGCATAGATTAGGTCAGCTGGAACCGGGAACACTTCCCATAAATCCTGATGTACTCGTTACATCATAAGAAGAATGGCGTCTACGTTAATATTAGTCTCTCTGTTTATCCCGAGGTTTACCGCAGTCCGCCGTATCCAGGCCGTATCCAGATCTGATGAAGGACCTGCGTCTGGATGCGACGACAACGCATCCTTGAAGTGCCAGCCCATCAGCCCTGTGAAGGCCTCATCGACACGACAGGCATCGGCACTGATCCTCAACAAACTCGTCTCCATACCGGCGTGATGACTCCGAATTCCAACCAGATTGAACTGGATAATATTCTGAATGCTCTGATCCAATCTGACTTCTGACTTGTAATGCTGCCTGAATCATAAACATACACTGTTCGTTCGTTGGCCAGAGGAGAACTAGCCCCCGACTGAGCCTGGGTTCTCCCAAGGTTTTTTTCTCCATTCTGTCACCTGATGGAGTTTTGGTTCCTTGCCACTGTCGCCTTGGCTTTTGGCTTGCTTAGTTGGGAACATTTAAATATGCAACAGTATTATTGATTTGCCTTACTTAAGATGATGCAATTTTTTTCTAGAAACAAACTTTGATGTATTATTTTGTTGTTATCACTGTGAAGCTGCTTTGATACAATCTGTATTGTAAAAAGCGCTATATAAATAAAGGTGACTTGACTTTGTTGGCTCAGCCTGGTTGATATGGCGGATGCGGACAAGGTTCGGTTCCTGGTCTCCCCAATTTCCCAGGTTGGCCTGGTCGGTGACGTGACAGATAACTGCACCCAACAGTTCTCTGCCGCCCCAGCGCAGACGGAGGCCATCCGGCACAACCTGGCTTGGCAGCGCCTGGATGGGCTGGGCGTCCCTACTGCGGCCGGCTCCATGCTGAGGCCTAGGTGGAGGCTGCTGCGGAGGCCCAGCGAGAGCGGCGACGAGCAGGCAGAGGAACTGCCACCGACGGCGGGGTGAAGGCCACGGGTGGAGTCTTCATTGGTGTGTGTGTCTGTTCCACCGCTTGTTCCCAAAAAGAGTAGAGCAAGCGGTACCCACACTTCAAAGTAAGAGCAAATTCCTCTGTTCCTGGGTCTCAAGAGGGCAAGTCTGGCGGTGTGTGACCCTGTAAAGCCTTGCACCCCTCAGCCCCCTCTTGTTCGCCAGCACGGCAGCTGGGTGCGGTTCGAGAACCCGGTCATCCGCCTTCTCACGCATCCCTGGCCGTCTCGTGGAGACCGGTAAGGGCCGTGCACCACACTCAGACCCTACTTCGGGCCACCTTCGGGCTTTTCGCGCCGGGTCCCTGTCCTCCAACTTGCTGCCCCACCTCGGATACGTCTGTGGTCCCTGGCCCGGTTCGTGGAAGCCAAAAACGCTTCCCAAACCGGTCCAGATGGCAAACTATTCCATCAGACTCAGCTTGCGATTCCCTTTCGCTACAGGCTTCCGCCCAAGCGCAGTGATATTCATCACACCTAGATGTTGAGCAAATATGCTCCTAAAAATAGTGACTTTTGTCGCACCTAAGTGTTGAGCAGTGCTCCTGTCTTGTGTGCGCCCATCGCAGTCTGCTGGCGAAGGACGCGATGTAGCCTCTTCCTCCAGCCGATATGAAGGCATTGACAATGTCAATAAACAATGTCAGTGTATTCACCAGATTAAAGATCTCTATAAACAGAAGGTCTTGTCACAGTACAAGGAGGGTGGGGTTTAAATCGTTGTATTCAGGTATTCATAGGCTGTTATCTTTCTTGTAGGTATTCTGATTACCATTGCTATTATTTAATAACAGATGTATTCATGTATTCATAGGCTGTGTAGGTATTCAGATTACCATTGTTGGTAATACTATAATTATTTACCGGCGAGAATATGGTGTGTATTTAAGATATGCGGTGTTCTTCTGTTTTGTTTTTTTTCATGTATTCATGTATTCATAAGCTGTGTAGGTATTCGGATTACCATTGTTGGTATTACTATAATTAGTTGCCTGCTGTAATATATAGTGTGTATTTAAGAGATGCAGTGATTTTTGGTTTTGTATTTTCTTTTATACATGTATAAATAAAACTGCAATTGAGAGGAATGATAATGTTAACAATTAAGGAAGTAGCTACCTTTGTTTTTCTTTCTTGTTTTCCCCTTAACTGTAACAGACAGTTGGGTATAAATAAGTCTGACCTCTTCCCACTCCATTTTGAGCAATTGACTGATTTATGTTGTTAATAATTAAATGCTTCTTATTGCCTTTGTTATATGTCACTATATTGCTCGAAACAAAATAAAATTCATTCATAAAAAAATTCATTCATTTAAGGCCGGCTTCTATAAGCCCGTACTTCATTGTACCCTAGAGAGGTGGGTCATGGCCATCTTGGTCCTGTGTTAATTGAAACGGGCCCCGTTTCGGAGGCCTCCGTTCAATTTGTTAAACAGAGATGCATTTTCAAATGCTCCTTCCCCAAGATTGGTCTGCAGCTTTCGACCTGAGAGACATGTACTTCAGATCTTTATCCTTCCGCACCACAGGCCATCCTGTGTTTGTGCGTCCGAGGGGTGTGAAGTATCAGTACAAAGTCCTACCCCTCAAGTGCTCATAGCCAGTTGGGTCCTCAGGTAAACTTGTCCACAGACTGAGAATCTCTTTTCTAGTTTGGAGATGGATTCGGCCATCGCATCTCTAAGACGAGTGTGTGGATGGTTAGTGCTCTTCAGAGGCTCCTGGGGCATGTGGTAGACGCAGCCACTCAGCTTCCTCCATATGAATACCGCTTCAGCACTGACTTCACGGCCGAGTCCCAAGGTGACTGTGGTGGAGCGGCACCCTGGTCTGCTGCCAAACCCTCAGTCCGTAACAGACCTGTTGTTTCTCCGGACCAACGGCCCTTAAAACGAGTGTCAATCAATATCGGCTGAGAAGCCACGTACAAAGGGCATGCAGTAACAGAGGTATGGGCAGCCCTCCGACTGCATTGGCATCCATTGTCTACATTGCGACCGTTGCGCTACACTTTCCTTGTAAGTTACAAGCCCGTCACCTCATCCTTGGAGTCAGAAGCTTCTGAGGTCGCTTCATTCCACTATTTCTTCCGGCCTGCTCAATCGTGTCGCCCACAAACAAGCCTCACGACAGCCTATGGCCAGAGAGATTCCATCCCCAGGCGGTCCAGCTGGGCAGGGACAACTTTGGGGATGCACAGTTACGTCTGTTTGCCTTTCCAGATTCGTTCCTCTGCCAGTTGTATTTTTCTACATCCCTTGGACGGAAACTGGGTCTCAGCTGACCCCGGGGCCCCACAGAAATGCGTTCCCCAGTGAGCCTTCTAAAGCGGCTATACGATTCATTGTCGCTTGGCGGCCTCTCAAGTCAATGATTTTTATCATACTCCTGGAGCTCAGTGAATTCTATCACACTCAGGTGTTGAGCAGAAATGCTCCTGAAGCTCAGTGATATTCTTCACACCTAGTGTTGAGCAAGGCTACTGTCTGGTGCTCCTGTCTGGTGTCTAGGTCAGGAGTGGAGCAGGTCTTGATAGTTGCCCCTTATTGGCCCAACCAGACCTAGTTCTCCCCTCGACAGCCCTTCCTGACTTCCCCTGAAAACATTCTCAGGGACGGGGCATGATGGCACCCGCGTTCGGACCCCTGGAGGATTTCAGGCCGGTCCTAAATTTGGACGCTGAGGTTCAGGTAGCTACCGCAGGATTATGTGGTAGTCACCATCACTTCTGCGCGAGCACCCCCTGAATAGGAAGTTGTGCTTACGCCAAATCGACTTACGAGTGAGTCTTCTCTCTGTGAGGAGATCCTGAAGGCGTTTGGTCATTTCAGTGCTCTCTTTCCTGCAAGATGGGTTGGAGGGAGGGCTGTGTCCTCCACCCTCAAAATTATGTTGCCTCTATTTTTGACGCGTATCATGATGCAGTAGCATGGGAAGCACGTCCTGATCATCAGGTTCCTGAGTGGAGCAAGGGAAATTAATCACCATGCGCCCCTCTTTATCCTCTAGACCGCCCCTGAGCCACTGCAGGCAGTGAGTTAAAAATTCTGTTTTAAGAAACAGTTCTCCTGCTCGCCTGGTTTCTACTAGGGGGT
Organism: Meda fulgida; assembly: GCA_030578275.1. Lineage (NCBI taxonomy): Eukaryota > Metazoa > Chordata > Actinopteri > Cypriniformes > Leuciscidae > Meda > Meda fulgida. Next base: position 24,518,170 of record CM060631.1, on the reverse strand, counting down.
AGGGACTTGCTCTCTTTCGGCCAATGAGTTGTGCCTGGAATTCGGGCTGGCTAACTCTCACTAGCTGAGACCCCGGCCTGGATATGTGCCCAAGGTTCCTTCCTCTCCCTAAAGGTGGGACCAGGTAGTGAGCCTGCAAGTGCTGCCCCGGAGGAGGCAGACCCAGCCCTGGCTTCTCTGTCCGTCCGCTTCATTGCGGTTATACGTGCATAAAACGTAAGCGTCTGTAACTACGTCTGACATTCTCGACTGAAAGGGTATGTCCTGGTTGCGTATGTAACCCAACGTTCCCTGAAGGAGGGAACGGAGGACGTAGTCCCCTCGCCACTACTGCTGGACCACCGCTGACTCCAAGGGCCGATCGGCAGGGGCCGAAAAGCAACTAGTGCGTGCATCCACTTCCGTATTTATATCCGCGCTGCGGGGGCGGAGTGTGTGATGTGAGTCACGCACGCCAATTCCATTGGCTCGCTCAATAGTAATCGAAGACAATTGGCTCCCTAGTGTGATCCCCATTCATTCCCTCCTTCAGGGAACGGTGGGTTGCATACACAACCGTGAGCACATGGCTGGTGATTTGTTTTACTGGCCATGTGCTTGTGTTCTAGTCATGTTTGGTGTGAGCACATGGCTTGTCATTGTGTGTTTCCTTGTGCCATGTGCTCTTCTGTAGATTTTCTAATCCCGCCCATCTTGTTACATGATTATTGGTTCATTTGCCCCTCCTGTCCTCCCTCATTACCTGCTTTGTTTGCTCTCCCTATTTATTCTACTTGTGTCTTCAGTCCTGTGCTGGATCGTCACTGAATGTTACCTTGAGTGTTTCCCTGATCTAGTCAAGTCATGCCATGTCAACCCTTGCTGTCCTGTTTTGCCCCATGGGGTAGTTTTTGTTTGAGTTTTCATTTTTATTAATAAAGCCCTTTTAGTTCTCCTGCAATTTGAGTCCTCGCTCCCTTCACTCAACTTGACAGAACGATCCAGCCATAATGAGGACTCAGCGGAAGAAGGGCTTGTACCTTCCACCAGCCTCCACTCTCTCCAGGCCCCTCTACGAACGCATTCACCAATTCAAGGCCTTGAGTTCCCTCCGTCAACGGGGAACTGATCTTAGGAAGTTTTCCGTAGAGTTCAGTGACTCTGCAGAGGGGCTGGGATTGAACAACGCGGCTCTCAAGGATAGTGTCACAATCCTCAGTCACCAGCTCAGTCACCACAGAACTACATTGGCCAGCATCCATTCTGGTCCCCACCAGCACTCAGTCAGTGCCACTGATCATTTTACAGTAGGAGCACTTGCATAATGCCCCTATTATGCTATTTTAAAGTCTCCTAATTTTTGTTTCACATGCATTCAAGGTCAAAAAAACGTTTAATTTTCTCATAATATACATTGCACATCACCATATTTATCAATGATTCTAAAACGACTCGATGGATGAATCAATCTCTCTAAATCTATCCTTTCCGCAAGCTACTCTGCTCTGATTGGCCAGATAGCTCAGTCTGTTGTGATTGGTCTACCGCATACAGAGCGCGTCGTAAACAAAAACTTCCATTGCCATAACTGAACTTCAGCTCCATCCGGAGGCTTCCTACAACTCAGTGAATGTACACAATAAACTAAAGACAATAACGAATGATGACGTCGATTTTACCATATCAATCTGAGCGCAAGTCCGATGATGAAACATTGGAATAAGTTATTCAACTCGAACCTCCATCACAAGGACGACTTGAGCCGGACGTTTCTCAGTGATACACTACTCAGTTTGAGGTACATTTATGAGATGTTGCAACTGTAGTCCCTCACCATCAGTATTAACAAGTGTACATCAACAAACCGATGTGTATATTTAAAATTTATTGCGGTGAACATGCAGGAACTGTATCAATAACAGGACAGACAATCTGCATTAATAGACGCAGTTTTAGGTAATACTGACCCACAACTAAACTCTTAAAACTCTAAACTATATACATTAATAATTAGTCATACTTATTGGTTGTGATTCTGAGGAGCAAGTTGTTCCAATTAAACTGGGTACTAACCCATCTTTCAAGAGCAAGCGTTTTGTGAGTCCTGCATTGAACTCCTAGATTTGAGATGCAGTCGTCAGTAAAATGAAGGGAACACAGCAAAGGCTGGCATTATACTGCTGTGGTATCATGGTAAAGATCACAGCCTCATCCTTTGGAAGTGAAAATAAACCGAATTTACTTTCACAGCGGAGAGCACAGCGCCTTGACGACATGATATCCACACGAACGAGCTACAGCAAGATGTCCTGTCCACACAGAACGTAGGCGGGCATTATGCAAATGTAGTAAGTCATGACGTGTGAACTTCACAAAAATAGATTTGAAATCCAAACGACTTGTGAGCGGTTCAGAGTCGAAATAAAGTATAAAATATCTTTAAAATAACTTAATAAAATAACTTTTATTTATTATGCACTTTCAGCTGTACAGCTTTAAAGACTGTTTACATTCACATACAGCTAAATTACACACTGCATGAAAGGTAATTTTCAAAGATCCATAATTGGGGCACTTTAAGAAAGTACTGGTTAATATAAAGTAACTAAATGGGTTAAGGTTAGGTTTAGGGGTAGGTTCAGGGTTGGTACTTAATTCTTACCCAGATATTGTAATAACTATAATAAGTACATATTATGTACACGGGAAACAGGACTGTAAAATAATGTGCTACCGAGTTTTGAATAAAAAAAAAAACATGTATCACAATCAGGTGGATTTTATTCAAATTTTGTCATTAAAAGAAGACAAACTGTTTTTCTAATCTAAAATATTCCCCGTTCATTCACAGTTTGATGTACACTGAAGGCGGCAGTCAAATCTCGCTGTAGCATGCAGTAGACAACACAGAAAAGGTATATTGAAAAGCACAGTGCTTCCCACCAGAGGGACCAATTTGAAGCCTGCGCAACATCCGCTACCACATGCATGCACAGATATGCCAGAGCTCATCCCTGACAGGTGGGACTCTGACTGCTGGCTCTTTCAGGGGGTTTCTCATGGGACCAGCACAAGTGTCTGCCTCCATACCTCACACACACAGCCAGAATATGACTCTGACAGTCTCTGTTACTGAGCTGCGGCTCTGGGAAAAAGTGGCCTTCATTAGTTCGACTGTACTGAAAGATCTGATGACATCCTTTAAAATGAGCCTATGTTGTTTATGTTATTGTTAGCTTATGTGCTGTATTTGGAGTCACACCATTCCTTCCATTTAAGGGATATTAGAGTAAGAGTTGTGCTATTTGTAGGTCAGTGTTGGAAAATAGTTTTCTTTTCTTTGTAAAGTCCTCCAGAAAATGCTTTGAGTGAAAGTACTAGAAAAGTTAAATTGTTGTTAGTGGAATTCACAATATTTTGCGCAAGGCAGAATGTTTGTTTCAGGCACTCAAAGTAAATACATATAGATTAAGGTCGGGATGGAATAATTTTCTGAATGCATCATAATGATCTTATTGTGAACAATTTATTTACGTATTTGTTTTTTTAAATCTTCTGATGACGTATGCTGGACTGGATCATTTAGTCCGCTTAAGAGGATCCCTTTCTTACAATCGACTGCAAGCTCGCATTTAGATGTGCCTCAATCCAATCAACAACTGATGGAAAGAACCAAGCCCCGGCCCTACATTATTTTCTTTTTAAATCTGAAAACATTAAATCTGTTTCACTCAAATATACATCACAATACGAAATAAAATATGTAACTACTTACATTTTAGTGCAACTTGAACTTGGGAATCTCACAGCTAAACGCATATGTGAATTCAACAAATTTCAACTAAGAAACTTTTTTACCTCAGTATATTTTATGGACGTTTTATAAAGAATCTGATTGGATGAATCATGCTTAAAACTGTTGTACATTATCTGATATTTGGATACCTGTGATGACTTTAGGTTATTTCTATGTTAACAGACCATTAAAATCATTTAAAATAGAGCAAGAACACTTCACAAACACAAGGAATGTTAACACAGAACAAATAACTAAGGAAAAAGAGGGCTTCCATACTCATTAACAAAACAGAAAACAGGTGTACATTAATCAGAAACCATGACAACAAATGGACAAATTAGAACACAGGCAAAACAGTGACAAGGAAAACCATATGGAAACAAAACAAAAGCACAAAATGACAATGAAACTACAAAACTTAAGAAGACATGATAAAATGAAATATGAGCATGACACCCACTTTATATTAGATTCATTACTGCATCAAAAAATATTGTTTGGTACACTACTTATTGTAAGCCTACTTATTGCGTTCATGTTGCAAAACACTTTTGCTGCTATTGATGGGTATGGGTAAGTTTAGCAAGTGTAGCAAGTGGCTCAATTTTAGTGACTACGCCACCCCAGGTTAACGGGGAAAACAACCCAAATATAGCACACAGATACGTTCCACCTAGAAAAGGCCAGAGGCATGGGCTTCCGTTCAAAAAATATTTTATTAACTTTAAAAGTTGATCAACAATGATTTAAAATCAGTAATTCACACTAGTCATGATTGAATTGAGCAAAGTCAAGAAAATAATAAACAAGACTCACAATAAATCTCCACAAGATTTACAATAACCCCTCACAAGATTTACAATAAACCTTCACAAGATTCATAATACACCCCACAGGGGCTGAGGCTCCCGGACAGGAGCAGGCTAGTATGCCGGCAGCAGGTCCACCATAAGAAGCACGCCAACCCAACTTACACCTACCAAATTCACTGCTAACCGCCAAAGGTAGTGACACGGCAATAATGAAACTGCAATAACACTCTTAGTGAAGCAAAACCTGCAGTGAGACAGACAACCAGCCTGCTCCAGGAAGTCCTCAGCTCCTAAAGAAAAAAAGAATATAGATAATTAATAAACTGAATATAAATAAACAAAAATATATATATACATTCAAAGTCAATTTATTGACCTTAGCGTAACAAAAACAAAAAAAAACAAGTTACAATACCCCCAAAATAAACAAAATAGGAATACTATTAACAGATGAAAGACAGACAATAAACAATTACAATGACGCTGCAGGAACACGGCCGGAAGTTATTACAGGCAGACCGGCCAACCAGAATCAAATAAATGCACAATAAACAGGACAGGTCAATTTAACAAAAAAAAGAATAAATAAACAAAACGCATTCCAGGTCGATCTAATTGACTTAACAGTCCAACGTGATCGACACATAAAAAAGAAAAAATACATATTTACCTTGACCCAAAAAAATACTCTAAACACTCACGTTCACATCCAGAAAAAAACAATAATAAACAAATACACTGTGACCGCGGCAGAAACTCACACCAAATACAGAATCAACTGCACTTAACGCCCGGGAGTGATTTCAGGCAGACAGTCACTCAATTACATAGAAAACAAATCTACAAAAAAAACAAACGTAAAGAATTGCCAACTAGTAGCAAGAGAAAACAAAATGATCTTTCAAGCCCGCATACACGCTTGACTTGAACGTAACGATGTGGAGAAAGCAGCAGCGTGGCTTTAAAGAGCGAGTGGCGGAGAGGGAGAGCGCGCTGTTTAATGCGACTGCTCACTTAACCCGCTTTAGCGTCCATGAAGACCTTCAAAACAGTAAACAAGAAGGATTATGACTAACAAAGTGATCAACCAGTTACCCGCCCGGTAATGCCATAAAGTACTATCCCAATTTACCTACCAGGGAGTACAATCTAGTTACACTTCAACATATACCCTCAGAGTAACATTTAACAGCCTTGTTGACTGCAACAGCTGATGTTCCGATCAGTTACGCTGCGATGCCACACCGATGGAAGCCCTGAAGGCGCATCATACTGAAACAAATTGCCACAACCTAAGTCAGGGAAAAAAAAGGAAACTTCCCACTACGCCCCAAGATGGTACCAAGCCTACCTGGGGGTAAGCAGCAACCCACGCGCACAAACTAAGCGGCACACTCAGTCTGTAGTTACAACGGAAGGGGCGGGCTTTCAATCATGACGCACCCCAAGAGGCCTGAATGAATGGTTTATATACCCCAAATGGGCGATCGTTCATTGGCCACCTACCAAACAGAACTGACGTCACACAACTTCACTACACAAGGTTAGTAAGTGGTATGGTTAGGTTTAAGGGTGCGTTAAGGAGTAGGGGTAGGGTCAAAAAGTGTTATTATTATAAATGTACACTGAACTAGTCTTCCTACCATTGTCCGGCAAGCAGACACACTCTGTCAGTTCAAAGCTAGATTAACGACACATCTCTTTGACCTAGCATTCACATAATACATTATCGACTTCTATAATTCAATGTTAGGATGCATAGATTAGGTCAGCCGGTACTGGGAACACTTCCCTTAAATCCTGATGTAGTCGTTACATTATAAGAAGAATGGCATCTATGCTAATTTTAGTGTCTTTGTTTATCCTGAGGTTTTCCCGCAGCTTGCCGGATCCAGGCTGTATCCAGATCTGTCTAGGACCTTCGCCTGGACCCGATGACAATGCAGTGCTGAAGTGCCAACTAGCCTCTCCCTATGGAGGATCCCTTTACCACTCTACAGATAAAGCGTTGTGGGGAAATCCGGTTCGCGTACCTACCCTGAAGTGATAAAATAACATTTTGTATAAAAATTTATAGGCAAGACAAGTTGTTTGTTTAGGCATTTGTTTAGGCGTTTGCAGGGAATTACAAACATGCGCTCATATATTCAAATGCACATAACTATAGAATCAATTCTTAATGTGCATGTGAACGCCATCAGCGTTTATCACAGGTTTGCGTTTAAAGTCTGTTTAGAGAGAACGGCATCATCTTAGTGGCCCCTAATTTAATAACAAATGATCATTTCAATGGCAGTGAATCAATCAAAACTAACTTTAGCTGGAAAATAACATTATTCAAGAACCGCTATGAAGCCAAAACAATCTCTGTTACCTTAAATTATATGTTTATCTCTGTAAAGCTGCTTTGAAACAATCTACATTGTTAAAAGCGCTATATAAATGAAGATGACTTGACTTGAACAAAATTATAAACGCAACACTTTTGTTTTTGCCCCCATTTTTCGTGAGCTGAATTCAAAGATCTAAGACTTTTTCTATGTGCACAAAAGTCCTATTCAAGATGCTGAATAGACAGCATGATTATTGCACAGGTGTTCCTTAGGCTGGTCACAATAAAAGGCCACTCTAAAATGTTTTATCACACAGCACAATGCCACAGATTTCGCAAGTTTTGAGGGAGCGTGCAATTCGCATGCTGACTGCAGGAATGTCCACCAGAGCTGTTGCCTGTGAATTGAATGTTCATTAAGTTCATGGTAATAAGCCGTCTCCAAATTTGGCAGTACATCCAACCTGTCTTACAACCGCAGACCACGTGTAACCACACCAGCCCAGGACCTCCGCAGCATCTTCACCTCCAAGATCATCTGAGACCAGCCACCCGGACAGATGCTGCAACAATCAGTTTGCATAACCAAAGAATTTCTGTACAAACTGTCAAAAACCATCTCAGGGAAGCTCATCTTCATGTTCTTCGTCCACATCGGGGTCTCGACCTGACTGCAGTTCGTCGTTGTAACTGACTTGAGTGGGAAAATGCTCACATTTGATGGCGTCTGGCACTTTGGTGAGGTGTTCTCTTCACGGATGAATCCCGGTTTTCACTGTACAGGGCAGATGGCAGACAGTGTGTATGGCCTCATGTGGGTGAGTGGTTTTCTGATGTCAACGTTGTGGATCGAGTGGCCCATGGTGGCGGTGGGGTTATGGTATGGCCAGGCGTGCCGGGAAGGGCGAGGGGCTTGGGCGGCGTTGGCAGGGCAAGACGCTGGGGCGGTGCTGGCAGGGTGAGGTGCTGGGGCGGTGCCGGAAGGGCGAGGGGCTTGGGTGGCGCCGGCAGGTGCGAGACGCTGAGGCGGTGCGGGGAGGGCGAGGGGCTTGGTCGGCGCCGGCAGGGCGAGACGCTGAGGCGGTGCGGGGAGGGCGAGGGGCTTGGTCGGCGCCGGCAGGGCGAGGCGCTGGGGCGTTGCCGGAAGGGTGAGGGGCTTGGGTGGCGCCGGCAGGGCGAGGCGCTGGGGCGGTGCCAGAAAGGTGAGGCGCTGAGTGGTGCCGGAAGCGCGAGGGGCTTGGGCAGCGCCGGCAGGGCAAGGTGCTTGGGTGGCGGCAGCAGGGCGAGGCGCTGCGGCGGTGCCGTAAGGGTGAGGCGTTGAGGTGGTGCCGGAAGGGCGAGGGGCTTGGGCAGGGCCGGAAGGTCGAGGCGCTTGGGGATGTATCTCCAGGCTCTGTGGGATAGAAGACGCCTTCCTCCTCCTCCGTTTACGAGAGCGCCTCTTTGGCCACCACTGGGGGTGCAATAAGGAGAGTGGACCACCAGACTTGAGACCCCCGAAGTCGGTTCCTCCCGGACCACTGGACTTGAGACCCCCAAAGTCGGTTCCTCCCGGACCACCGGACTTGAGACCCCCGAAGTTTGGTCCCCCTGACCTGTTAATAAATAAATGCTTTGTTACGTCATTTTGCCTCCCGAGTCTTTCTGGTAGAACTACTAGAACGATACTGAAGTTGAGAAGACTTTGCAGTTGGTTTTCTTAATTTTTTTTAGGTCAACTCAACTTATTTTAGCTTATTTTACACAGAACTAAAGAAAAACTAAATGCCGATGTCGACTTTTGTGCCATTTCATGTCTAGGATGGCAGAAATGCACGAAACCCAAATGATAAAGACGATTAAATTTAAGTGTCCCACTTTAATTGCATTCACCATAGTTTTTAATCAAACCAAGCATCTTGTATGATTATGTTGCTTCATATGTTTTCTATTATTATATACAGTATTTTGGGACCACATTTTTTTCCATAGGTGCAGTTGCTTGGAATCTTCACAGAAAAGGACACTTTAATTAGGAATCTAATTTATGAGACCATTGTTTTCTTGTCTATTTGTGAAAATGGCCAATTAATCAGGGACATATGGGGCAGTAGTTCCTAATTAAATAGCGGTTCAGAACTGGAACAAAGAAAACTTCAGCAGAGTACATGTGTTCTTGGCCAAATGTGAAGAATAATGCAGTAAATGGCTGAATACGGTTGGTGAATCTACCCACTGCAAGACAAAAAGCATAAGGCGTGTTCAGCACTTTCTTGTGAATGCAAGTAATGTGGTAAAGTATCTTGAAATAAATTATGTCACCCCCTTAATCTACAAAACCACAGTGTCCACAGTGTGTGTCATGCAACCATTATATTTAGAAAGCGGCCATCAAGTAAAGCTGCATATGATTGAGAAATGCACTTAAGAAAAGGGATAAAAATGCAGGAAATACTAATGCACTAGTCTGAATGGACAATTTTACATTGAGGACAAATTTATTGTAAAGTCTAAGGTCGCTTGGGCAAATAAAAATGACCTTTCAAATAAATCAATCAAGGATTTGGCCCATGAATTGAAGTATGCAATCTGATTTTCAGGAACCAACTAAGTTGGGTTTTACTCTTTTCAGTCAAAAATGGTTTTCAGTCAATTGAATTTTTAATGATTTTTTGAAAAACTTTAAAAACATTTTTGTATAAATTTTAGATTTTAATAGTTTTTTTAGCCCTTTTCTGGTTGATTTGTGTATCTTTAAAAGAAGGGAACAACGTGCAACAATACAAAGAGACGTTTTTAAAACTGCAGTGCAACTGTCACACTTGTAGAGAAAAACAGCACACACACACACACACACACACACACACACACACACATTTGTAGGCCCTTTTGTTATAGAGGCTGTCTTCTAATTTCAGTTCATTTCAAATGTCCTGAAATATGTCTAATTAGGAATAAGTCTCCTTTCTCAATTCCTACAAAACAACAGGTAAACATTGGCACCTCTTACCCCCTTCTCCCTTACCACAATTTCTCTGAAGTATATGTTTGGCTTTAAAAGTTGAAGGAAACCTGTAAAGTTAATGATAACAAAGGAAATAACATTTGTGTTCTACTTTTTTTTATAATTTAGTGAAAGTTAAGGCTGCAGCAGTGTTATTCAAGGATTCAAAAAAAAATCTTTAAGACTAAGTGGGTGAATTACAAACAAAATGTGTCTATATGCCAGCAGTCTGCCATGCAGCAGGCAGCAAGTTCAGTCTCTATCTCTAATCCCCTTTTAAGCATATGACACACTGGAGCCAGTCGGGTGCAGTGTCAAGTCGCAGGGCTGCCACATTCTTCCCTTTGTTCCAATCTTTAGAGCTCAGACACTTAGGTGACTTTTTAAGGAGATCTCATGTTTGAAACATTGAATTATTATCAGCGCATAATAGGAATGGAATTCTCTGCAACTTTCCCTTCTCTATAATGATGCGGGCTCCTCTGCAAAGCCTCGCCTTGTGCATTAGAAAGAAGTCTTCATTTGTATTCTTGAGACGTTGGAAAAATGGAATACAAATTGAACATCAGCTGGGATGAAAGATGTTTGCTGGTTGGGGGAGCAGGCAATGCTAATTTAAGTTAAGTAGTAAGCAGTACACTCATTACCCATGACCATCACAAATTAAATCAATATAACAAAACCTGTCAGACATTCAGAGGGATTAAAAACATATTTTGCATGTTCAAAGATGACTACGACTTTTGAAAAAGTTTAATCTATGTCATTGATTGAAACTTTTTTTGCAAGATTATCTTGCCCTGAGGCTCCTTGACCTTTTAGCAACCACTCTGCTCTTGATAGTCAAAAGAGGACTTCTTCAAATCCCATAAACACTAACTGAATATAATCTTAAAAAATGCTACTCCGTGTGCACGGTGCACGCAAAATCCAAATGGCAGTAGATTGGGGCTACACATGCCACTTTTTTCCTGGTGGTTCTTCTACAGCTCCATCTGTGCTTCGATTTCCCAGAAAGCCAGGCGGGGCCCTGAGGCCTCTGTTTGGTCCTGTAATTATGTGAGCCTGGTTAGCCACATACCACCCGTCACTGCCACGGTTCTATCAAACAAACCCATCATTTACAAACCCATCATTTACTGCACGTCCACATGCAGATGCAGGAACCGCAACTCTGCAGCAGCAGGGGCACAGATGTCAGGGTTGGTGAGGGCCAGGGCCCAGGTGATGGTGCTCCAGTTGGGGTGGAACATACAGTAGTCCTGCTGGAGCTGTGTTTGGCAGTTAGCCTGTTGGACAACAGGCTTCTCTCAAATTTTGTGCGGAAAAATAAAAAGGGGACCCCAAGAGTCCATCGGAAAGCCTGGACAGCACTGACAATAGCAGGAGAGCAATGCTTTACTTGGTCAAAGCTGAGCAACACAAGTGAACAGTTTTAGTGTAGAAGGCATGCTAATTTCATTCTACATATCGTTGCTTTCAGATGGAAACCTTGTATGTCCAAAACAAAAATGGGCAAACTTTGTATTTTTAAAATACTTAAACACTGTGACGTCGAAGTTGATATTTTGACATTACATATGGTCAGACACTTGTATGCATCATTATATTACATATAGCATTTTACCAAAATAAAGCTCTAATGACCAGTGAATGTTGGACATACTGTATGTGTTATGTCTGCCATTAGAACAGCTGCATTAGAGGGAGAAAGTACATCAAAGTTGTTTACTGTAGGTATGTGGGCGCTAAGTTTTTTTCTGTCATTTGGCCAGAATCTCATGTTCACCTCAACACAGGCACATCAGACAGTATTGACTATGGCGCAATGACAAATGCTAAACTAAGACACTATTCTATACTCCTCGAATACATAAAACATTAGCATTTACATATCAGGAGTTCACACTTACAAATAGTCAGACAGAGTAGAAAGTATGTATATATGGCGTCCTGTCTGAGGAGAGGGCCTCAAGCTTAGAATTTGGCCCGAACCCAAAATACTCCCACCCCATCTCTGGTTAGAATAGTAACCAGGTGAGTGTAAGGAGACAGGGTGGTGGAGGGATGCAGAAAACTGTCAAGAAACATAGGTGAGTCGGCTGTGTATATATATATGTGTATTTCAATACTCACGCCATTGGATGGGTAAGGCTCGCTGGTAGTCACATGGGGATAGATTTGGTCGTTTGACCGAGAGGGTTTTCGCAGCATCCAACGGGAGTTTGAGACTCAACGGCATGGGACGAAATAAGCCCTGTTGGGAATTAAGCAAGGATGGAATAGGGGTGAACTTCTGAGAGGCTGAGGGGTAAATGCTGCTGTAGTGGTGAGAAAGGGGCTAGATGTAAAGGGCAGGTCTCCTGCGGGTGCGGAGAAAAAGACGCTGCTGCTGTAGGGGAAAAACCGAGCTCTTGCAGGAGCAGAGGTGACATCACTGTTGCGGCACTGGACAAAATTAGCTATAGAAACTGAGCTCCTGTGTGAGCGGAGGGGGACATCACTGCTGTGGCAGTGGAGGAAATTTTTGTTACTACTGAGATGACACTACTGTGGCCGTGAAGGAAAGGTTAGCCAGAGACGGAGCTCCTGCAGGAGTGGAGGAGAGAACACTGCTGCGGCAAGTGTAAGAATGAAGTGGGCTCCTGTTGGAGCAGACGGGAAGACAGTGCTGCAGCAGTGAAGTAGAATATTTTCACAGGTGGATATGGTGAGCTTGTAGGTTTGAGTGGGAGAACAAGCTGGAGCTGAAGAATTTAGCTGATAAGGGTTTATTGAGCTTCTTTAATGTGGAAGCGATTGGAGAGGATATGTTCTTAAAAGCCTCTGATGACCAGCAACCCAGTGTTTGAATCTGACGCTGGGAGAGGCCTTTTTGTGCAGCTGTGGTTGCTGCTCTTATGCGGAAGTAATGATTGGAAAAGTGATCTGCTGGGATGCCAGATTGAATCAAAATGGATTTAAGGTGTTTTTGGAATCAAAAACATGTGACGGGGTGATTGAAGTCATCTACGAAGAGTGGGTCAGATGGGAATTTAGCTGTGAGTTTCTAAAATGTAAGTAGGCTAAAGTGGTTTGGTACGATGAATTGGTGATGGGAGATTAAAAATGTAAATGAAATGAATGATGAAATGAGATGGTGTCACCATCTAGCACTGATCAATCTTTAATTGTGGGATGGATTTTTGGGATAAAGCTGGATGTGACGGCGAGTTCTGAGGCACGCTCACGCTAGGGTCCGCGGTTCGAGCTATAAGCCAAGGACAAAAAGAAGATTTTGAGACTGATGACTGGACCTGCGCTGCTAGTGGAGGCATTCTCATGCTAGGGTCTGCTGAAGGAGCTGTAGCCACTGGTAGGGGAAAAGATTAGAGGCAGAGGGAGGAGAAGGAAGTGTTATCTGGGCCTGCGTCGCTGGCAGAGGCAGCCTCGCGCTAAGAGCTGCAGGCCACGGACAATGGGGACTGTTAGAGACTACGGAATGAAATGGTTGAGACAGCTGAACTTGCTCCACTAGCATAGGCAACCTCACACTAGGGCGAAGGGATTCGTTGAGAGGGGCGGGGATTGTTCGTCTACAAGAGATTGAATCAAAGGGAGAGGGAGAGGAGGTGTGAGATGAAAGGGCGGCCTTGCAGAGTTATGCGCATCGTAAAATTTAACTGGCCGAGCAAAGATAGCAGTTTGTGTTTAGAACAGTTTAGACTGTCTAGGAAGGTCATATCTTATCGATTTTTCCTTGTGGAGTCAGGCCTGGAAATTAACTATCTAATTGAATGCACGGAATTCAATGGATGTGGCTGGACCCATGGTTTTATCCTGGGCAATTGCAATCCCATGCTCAGTAGAAATCATGCAGGGCTGAGAGATTGATTATTATTATTATTTATTGTTTTTTTTTCCTCCACTGGTTTTCTCGAAGTGATAACATGCGCTTACATGATAACAAGCCTAAAACGCTTTATAACCTGTGTATATATTCACTTCTGACACATCGGTTCGAAACTGTAATCGTTGTTTGATGTTAGATGATCATCAAACAGCAATATACAGTCTTATTTAGATGATCGTTTAGACGATTCCTTTATCTGTTGCTGGTTTGAGTGGCACACACACATTCATTTAGTGAAGTTCAAAAGAGGCTCGCTTATGGTAAAAGACAAAGAGCTTTGCATAAAAATGTGTGCCTTGAATTTATTCAATTGTGTTCAACAATCACTAAGGATCACTAAACTTTGCCACAAAAACACACTGCTTGTATAGATAAAATAAATGTTTTATTTTCTTTTTCTTAATTTTTCTTTTTCTTTTTCCATACTTATCCCGACCTCGAAATTACTCAAAATACCATATTTTTCAAAACTGAATAGGAAATCTGAACATAACAGTTTTCATAAATTTTCTGTTTATTGGTCATTCCATTACTTAACGATTCTGTTCGTTCTAAATCAGATACAGATGAAGTGGAACGGTAAGATTACGTTTATTTGAATGAATTAGTGAGAACGATTGTGTGTATGAATTTGTCCTACAAGATGTTTAAATGGGTTTAAATTACTTCAAAACAGAAATACGTATATGCTATAAAACTAATTCAGTTTCTAAGCCATTTTGTTTATAAGTCGAAGGACAGCGTTGACAATAAGTTCTTAATGATTCTGTGTGCGACTGTGCGTGTGATCTGTACATTATGTGTGAGCATACTGTTTTCTATGAGGAACAGAGGTGAGTCGGCTGTGTATATATATATATATATATATATATATATATATATATATATATGCCTCCTCTTGTACTGATTGGATAGGCAATTTGAACATGTTCCTCGAACTTTTTTAACAAAACATTATTTGGTGTTTCTTGAGTAAATAAAATGTTTGCAAATTGCAAATTACATTGCAAACAAGTAGAGATCATCCACAATGTGTGCGGCACATCATTCAAGCTTGAGGCGTGGTTGAGTTATGAGGATTTACTGACAGTTTGAGGAGCCAATGGAGTTACAAGGTTTAGTCACATCTTTTGAATCATTTTCATTGATTAAATATTTTCATAAAGCCACAGACAGATGTAAAGTGTGATCAATAGTAATGATTTATGAAAAAAAGACGAAATATGGATATATGAGGTTTCTGCCCAACAGCGATAACATCATAGGGTTTCATTTTAACACTGATGATATCTCTTCAGAATTAACTGAAAGTAATACAAACCACATATTAGGTTCATTTGCTGACAGTCAAGTCTACAGATTATTTGGTGGAAGGAAGTTGCCATCTGTCTGTTATTTAGAGAAAAAAGTGACAGCATATTGGCATTGTAACTCTGAATACTTTTTTAATGATGAGATGCAGCCCATAAACTAGATTCAGTGCCAGGAGGCTTCATTCGTTTTCTTGGATCCTACATGATATAGCTGCACTTGTGCCAAAGAGGAAATCCTTTGGGAGGAAAATTAAATTTGTGTTTACAGTGGTGGGATTTACACTAACCACTCAAATGAGCAAAAGCCCTTTAGAAGAGATAATTATAAGATTATTATACTGTGAGAATTTTAATTAAGATTCAGCCACAGGACACTGAAAACCTTTTACTCTTTTTTTCTCCCTTAAAAATTATGAGGCCGACTGTCAATGGCTGCCATTATTAGATGCTAACTAAAAAAATTCAAGACAATTCTTATTTTTCTTTTTAGTTAATAAGCAATACTATGCTCAAATTTACACAAAAAAAACAGCAGCTGTGTAATGTTTTTTTACACGTTAAGTTTTATAATATGCCACTAAAATCTATTTCTTACCTTTATACTATACTGACATCCAATTTAAAAACACAGGTGGTACAGAGAAAGCCATGCATTATGATGAATCAAAGAATTCTGGGAATGTCAGTTTACGTTTTTTTCCCACTGTAAATTACAAGAAACTGCACATTGCAAAACTGTACATTTAACAGTATTTTAAACGAACTTTACATTAAATTCCCCATTAGATCTATTACAATTTTCAGCTTATAGATTAAGGGAAATTTACCGTTAACCAATCAACAGGATTTTACCATAAGATTTTTGAAATTATTGACTGTTGAAATTATGTTCATTTTTTATTTGTCTGATGCATTAAAAATGCACATAAAAAAATTAATTTAGTGTGAGAGAATATTTCATATGTCATAAGTTTTTTTCTGTATTCACATGTTTGTGTGATTGTATGGATTAAGAAGGAGGGCCAGGTGGCAGCAACATGTTGGCCCCAATACACCACGCCTGCGTTGAGGGACATGCCCAGTCATTTTAGCAGATGGGTGTAAAGCCGTACTTGTTTAGCTAACACATGGGTTCTGACAACACCTCAGGCCCAGTCTGTCCCTCATCTGCAACTAGCTGAGCCAGATCAACTAATGGAGGCTGGTCGCTCCAGCTAGGCCCTTCCTTGCTTGCCCCTAGGTGATGGAAACATATCTAAATCAATGCCAATGCTGCAATGTCTCAGCTGCGTCAGATTCCTGTTTGGGGGAAAGCTATATGATCAATGGAAGCAAAGTATAAGGGAAACAGGGAGGAGGCTCATGCATGGGAAATAGTCAGGTGTGTTTAGGTAAAAATGTGGCATTCGTTTGGGCTCAGGTGATCGGAGTGGATTAGAGGAGCCTCTTAGGAGAGCCTAACTAGGACAGTAGTTGTTTTTGAGGGTAGTGGATTAACTTTTTTTTTTTTTTGGGGTGTTAGATCCTTTAGAATATTTGAATTAATGCACCAAATATTCAATCCATTTGCATTGAAACATCTTCATAAAGATGTTGATTATCTCTTAACTCATATCAGCCAGAGAAAACGGGATCTTTTTGAAAAGGTTCTCAAGAACTTGATGCTGTATGGAACTGATACTAAGAGCTGCGGGATGTTATCAGTGTCTCAGTGTGACTCACATGGACGTCACTGCTGCAGATAATGCTAGTCAAAGATGTGGGGTGAACATTATTTTTACAGAAACTCATCAAAGTTTTATCCTCTTTATTTCATAGATCTTCACCTTTAAAAGGGTCCTATTATGCCCTTTTACAAAGTCTTGATTTTGTTTTTGGGGTGTACTAGAATATGTTTTCATGCTTGATTGTTAAAAAAATGCATTATTTTTTACGTATTTCACATTATTACAGTTCCTCTTTCCCCAGTCTGTCCCGAACACGTAGTTTTCGATGAAACCCCTCCTTCCAAAATACAAAATGTCCTGTGATTGGTTAGCTGGCTCAGCGTGTTGTGATTGGCAGAGTTTAGCTCGGCAAATGTCACGCCCCTTCATAACCGTGAGCTCTACTCAGATGTAAATATTAACAATGGCGCCCATTTAAATCCATTTCCTTTGACCCTGACAATGCTAACAAAAAAGAGGATTGCGCTGAACGGACTTTGCAAGCACGGATTTCACTGAACTTTTCAGAATTTTATGTTTTTTTTTTGTACTTTTCTTATAGATACGATGTTATCCACCATTTAATCATATTTGTCTAAAAACTATGGTAATACAAACAGTAATCAATCACAAAATCATGAATAATTTCCCTCAGGGGCGGTGAACAGTCTTACAAAAGTAAGAGCTTACAAAAACTAAAGTAAACTACATCAATACTGTAATGTTAGTTAGCAGGTTAGCGGAGCCAAAGCTTTGCCCTTTATTTATATCATAGCAACTACATAAAGCTTATAATTGGAACTATTAATAGAAAACACAACTACATAATACTACATACTTACAAGTGATCCATAAACAACGGATTGTCCTGACCAAATGGAAATAGCTACGTCTTTCAGGAGAAGCTTTTGTGAATATAGCCTGCATTATACTCTCTTCTGGAAGCTGTTCAAATGTGGAGAACAGACAAACGTTAAGGTTATAATGTTCAGGAAGAGTGTTACAAATAAATTTTAACCTCTCTAAGTTCGTCTGCCTTAAGACAAACTTTTCTGGGGTGCACAAAACAGCGACAGCATCTCTTCCTCTTCTCTAAAGCAGCCCAACATGGCCTCACCCCCTTTGTTGCGTGTTCCCGGGGGCAGGGTTAATGTAAATTTGTGATGTCACCAACCCAGGAAGAAGCAGGTTGTAGCCTAAAAGTTAGAAAGTGAAATAATAATCAAGCACCCCTTTAAAACAGCTTGCAGACCTACAATCATGTGAAAAAGAGTGTACACCCTGGTTTTATGTATCAGGACACAATAAAAAAATCATCTGGTCCTTGGCAGGTCTTAAAATGATGTAAATGCAATCTCAGATGAACAACACATGACATATTACACCATGTCATGTGTTATTAAACAAAAACTAGGCCAGAATGGAGCAGCCATTGATGATAAACTAAGGGGCTGTTTACACAAAACCTTTTTCAACGGTCAAGTTTTTCAAGTTTTTGAAAACAGTCTCCGTGTAAACAAAAAAAACATATACCTGTCAGGGACATGCTTATTACGTGTTCAATCTATAGTGTTTCATCGCCATGTAATGGCCTGGCAGCAGAATACAGCGTTTTTAGTCGTTTTCGTGGATCCATGTAAATGGGGATCGTATGGGGATTTTCGCGGATCCTTTTAAATGGTGTCATCTGTATGTACAAAACTCGAAGGAAAAACTTCTCAATTTTAAGCATATCATTGTCGTGTAAATGCACCCCAAGTACACCCTTACTGCTTCCATAGGAATTAAGAGGGTAAGTTGCAGCCAGGCGCTGCTAATCGAATGCCTTTGATTAATTTATCATCAGCAAGCGTCATCAACTCTATAAAAGCAGAAGTTTTGGCAGTTTGCTGGTCTAGAGGTTTCAGTTGTGTGTTAACACAATGCCAAGGAGGAAAGACATCAGCAATTATCTTAGGGAAGCAATTGTTGCTGCCCATTAATCTAGGAAGGGCTACGAGGCCATTTCCAAGCAATTTAAAATCCATCATTCTACAGTAAGGAAGATTATTCACATACAAGACAGTTGCCAATCCTCCCAGGAATGGACGTCCCTGCTAATTTTCCCCAAGGTCAGACCATGCACTGCTCAAAGAAACTGCAAAAAACCCAGGAGCTACATCTCAGACTCTACAGGCCTCAGTTAACATGTTAAATGTCAAAGTTCATGACAGTACAATTAGAAAAATACTGAACAAGTATGGCTTGTTTGGAAGGGTTATCATGAGAAAGCCTCTTCTCTCTAAAGAAACATGGCAGCACGGTTTAGGTTTAGAAAGTTGCATCTGAACAAACCACAAGACTTCTGGAACAATGTTCTTTGGACAGACGAGACCAAAGTGGAGATGTTTGGCCATAATGCACAGTGCCACATTTGGCAAAAACCAAACACAGCATTTCAGCATAACACCTACCAACTGTCAAGCACGGGGTGGAGTGGTGATGATTTGGTTTTGTTTTAAAGCCACAGTACCTGGGCAGCTTGCAGTCTGTGAGTCGACCATGAACTCCTCTGTAAACCAAAGTGTTATAGTCAAATGTGAGGCCATCTGTCTGACAGGTAAAACTGCTCCGAAATTGGGTCATGCAACAGTATAATGATACCAAGCACACCAGCAACTCTACACCAGAATGCCAAATGATATTTGCTGATACTTGAACAACATTCTTCAACATTCAAAATTTTTGTCCTAACCCTATCCCTACCATTAAACTTGTACTTAAAATCAAAGGGAAATGATAGGTAAATAACACTGATATAGAAGCACCTAACGCTGGTTGTAAGCCTAACTTGACAAAAACTGCTTGACATAAACTTGTCCTCAAATCTGATTTGGTTGATTGGAATGTTGTTCCAGGTTTAACAAAGATGTTGATCCAGGAACATGTTGTACTTGGTGAAATCACGTTCACACAATGTCATCTTCATGCAAATCATTGTCAGATTTATGCCCATGATAGCTAGCGACCCAGACTTTTGTGGAAGTCGGCTGGACGGCAATCAATGTTATTCTTTCGCTTGGGCTGCACGCAAACCTGCAGCTCAGGTTTGCAGAGGGCCAGATTGAGAGCCCTGATAAACTCACAACACTGATGACATCTAGCAACAACTACGCTAATTCTATGTGAACAAGCTTTTCTCTTAGAATCTGTATGTAAAAAAATACAATGTAACAGATCTTTTTTTTAAATTGGCCTTATTTTTCAAGTTAGCCAAAAATGTGTTGACTAATACTAATGGTGTGTTGTTTTCCTAATCAATTTCAGTGTAAAATGTTGAAAATAAATGTAAATTCGGTTACACTTTATTTGAAGGTGTCATTACAGTGTAATTATACATTTAAGTACTGAGTAATAAAAATGAAATACATGTTCTTAGGAATAGGGCTTGGTTTAGGGTTAGTTACGTGTAATTAAGCATAATTTATTTGTTATTACTATAGTAACTATTAAAGTTTTACCGTCAATTCATTAAAAAATAATGAATTAATTACACAAAATGCTGATTAATTAAATTAACTGCAACTAATTGCATATTTCAGCTACATAATTTGCTGTTAAATGTCCCCAAATTAAGACAAGTAAAATACATTACTGTTTCAGATAAAGGTCATTGATATGCTAGTGCATATACACATTTAGAGTCTTTCTTTTTTAGTCTTTATCTTCAGAAAAAAAACGATCAAAAAATATTGATCATTCATGTTGCACAATGTTCTCTAGAATGAAATTGCCCCTTAAATTCACCACGTCATTCCAATAGAATTATGTAAGTGAAGTGTCTTCGTGGGAATGAAGTTCTTGCAGCTAAAGCAGCAGAGCATGGCAATAGCGAATGCATAAACTGATCAAATGTATATCTTAAATCAAATGCAATGTAGGTAACTTTTGATCTACCAAATGCATTCATGTAAATTATGATTCATTGTGACATAATTAAAGCCTATTGTTTTGTTTTTTTGTTTTTGTTTTTTAAATAACAAGCCCTTTGTTATATCCTGCCATAACTTCCTGTTTTAATAGGGAGTACCACAGGACAGTTTTTTGTGTAATCATGTTATTATTGTATTTTATTATATTTTGCATTTTTTATTGTTTATTAATAAGTAAACCTGACAGTTGAAAAAAGCTTATGGTTGACATTGATTTTCCTCAGTATTTTTCAACAATTGTATTTAAATCATGTAATCATATAATCTGCTGGCATTCTAGCAGTTCAAAACATATTAATAGTCTGCCATTTATGTTTGTTTGATGCAAAGGCTGTTAAGGGTCTCAGTAGCAGTTGTTATTGGTGATAATAGTCTCTTGATATTTGTCCATTCAAAATATTCCAGGGCATTAAATGTTTAGATGGTATCTGAAAACTTGTTCTGTTCCCTTAGAGCATGTTATCAGAGAGAATCATTGCTTGCAGGTATTTTCAGACCGTGTAAATTCATCAAGCTCGTTCAATAAGGTCACCATTAATCCCCTGTGCTGTCTGTATCCTGCTTCATGACGTCCTGTGAATGATAATGCACCATCAGAAATGATCAGGAAGAGATGAATGCTCACACACACACACACACACACTAGAGCCGCTTTCAGTCCCTGTGCGTCAATGTGACTGAGGATTATCACAAAGTCATTTCATTTCTCTTGTCTACGGAACGATCAAGATTGTAGTGGAAAAAACTGAGTTGACAGTCAAAATCTCACAGCACTTGCTTGTCAGAAGAACTGTGCGCTTCTGTTGAGTTTTGAATTGGATCTTGTATCTTGACCTAATAATTGATTTAAGTATTTGCCCAAACATCAAGAAAAGATCAGTTTTTCCACAGCAGCCATGTTTAAAAAAAAAAAAAAAAAATAGTGTTACCTGACCTTTAGATAGGACCCAAATGCAAATGAGCAGACAAGGTTTTATGCTTCATGAACCACAGTTCAGACAGTAGGCCAGGGCAGATGACACGACGACGGGTATCACTGAGACGTCAGTAAGATGGTGATGCTGTGAGTGCAATAGAGGCAGCTCCGAAGCAAAGACCAGACAGGAACACAAGGAACTCGAAGCTCGATGTAGATCTCAGATGTTGCACCAGTCTTGCCACCAGGTAGAGGCTTGACACAAGGGTTAGATGGCTGCACCAGTCAGGCAGTTAAGAGTCAGTGGCAGGGAACTGAGGATACAGGGCAGGAACACAAGACAAGACAGACAAGATAAAGCAACAATAAAGATAACCAAAACTAAACTGATCAATGACTAGAGAAACAAAAAGTGGAGAAATATATGTATAAAAAAGCAAACTAATGGAAAAAAAAAAACAAAGATCTAAGATAAAGAGAGTTGCTAAAGAGAAGACTTCCATTTGACAGGGAAAATAAGAACTAAACAAAATAACTAAACCTAAAATTCTATAACAAAAGAGAACTCAAACTATAAAGCACAAGAGGCTAAAGTTAGGCAAAACAAAATAGCAACAAGGATAATCTGACACTGGGAATAGGATAACAAACCAGCGTAAGCACTAGGATAAATTCAAGATCACAAACCAGAAAACACCACAAAGTACATACACAAAACGAACTAGCAAAGACATGAGGGAAAGAGGCACAATATAAAGGGACCAGAGCACATGAGGATCAGGTGAGCACAATTAGTGAAACGAGGAGGCGAGACATGAGGAGCACATGGCAAACACAGACCAATGGTGCGTTCAAGTGCTATGGTAATTATGGTAAATACCAAAAGCCGACATGGGAAATGCACATGAACAACCCCTCATGTGGTATTTTCCACTGGGCAACTCGTAGAATTTTTTGATGCACGAGTTGTCGAGATGAGATAACCTTTGACCTTTTCAAAATGGCGGAGAGCAACGCGAGAGTGTTGAATGGTAAGCATTATATACAATTAAACGTTTTTTTGCTCACGTCTCACTCCAAGCTAAACTCAAAAGTTAGCAACCCTCCTTTATTGTCAAATATTAATTTATTTAGACACCCAAAAATCACAACATCCGCATTTAAGTGAGTAGTCACTACAGAAGTTGATTTGTATTATTTTTTACCCAAAATAGTTACTATAACCTACTATAACTTAACCCCGCCCACAACATTTGAGGATGGGCAGTTCGGTCTGGACTTGATAAGTTGTGAAGCAAGTATTCCTGAACCAAAGCTGTTCGGACATATCAAATTGTCAGGGCGGGCTTTATACGATGATGGACAGATGATCCACAGTAACGTAATCATCCACGTCACCAAAGAGTGCTTGGGTTGAATTCGTTTACAACAGAGAATGGCTTCTGCTGGAAAATTTAGATGTGTAGATTCAGCCATCGCGTCTGTTATAGAAGATCTAGACAGCATTTTAATTTTAGAAGAGGAACAGAGAACCGTAATCAAGGCATTTGTCGATCGGAAATATGTTTTTGGTCTATCCAATTGAGTGCAGAGGCATTTTTTTCCCTGGCTCGGTTAAAACATGGCCCATAATCACAGCCCAACGGAGCAGTATCAGACTCACATTCTGACTAGAATCAAAATAGGGTGATGTGGGAGCATTAGTGAGTACATGTAATGTAATGTCGGTTTCAGTCATACTCGTAGCCAGAGGGCGCCCTCGCGAGGAAAGTCCCCAAGTGAGACTCGTAGAAATCATGAAACTTTTGATATTCCAGGATATCTCTTATATGGACAAATGCATTCAGAACTCGGAGATGGTAGATGCTGGGAGATGGCAGATGAAACTGATGGTTCCTTTGAGCATGAAGGCCCTGACTCAGGCTCAGGTTGAGTTACCCCTACTCCTCCATGGATGTCAATACCACTACAAATGCCATCTGAAGCACTTGTGCCAATTATTGACAAGGCCTTTTCTTCCTCTGCTGTGAGAAGGGTGGACTCATTGGTTTTTTCTGTTTTTTCCTCTGCAGTGCCCTCTTCCTTTTTCTCAGGCTTGCAAAATCCTGCCACTTCTTGCGGACCTCCTTCCCTGATCTTTGAACACCAATGGTTGAACTTAATTTGGTAGCAATGTCCTCCCAGTTGTTTTGTTTTTTCTAATTAATATGGTGTCCTTTAAATCTGTTGAAAATAACATCTTTGTTTTGCTCTTTCTCCTGAAGAAGGACATAAATTTCATCTTTTTGAAAGGTATCTTTTCTTGTTTTTGTTTTTTTTGGTTGTTCAGCCATTTTGTTAGTGCCTCCACCTGTAGGTAGGTGTTTTATATAGACTTGTCTTGATTGCTAATCCACATCCAATGACGATTGTTAGGTTAAACGTTCAGGATATGATTCCATATAAGGTTATATTTCACAAATGCAAATATCTCTTAAGTAGCGTAGAGCGTAGAACGCGCTCTCGTGCATCAATGTTAAGAGCATTTTTGGGAATCGCTGTGAGCGTTTGTTACCTTGCACATAGAGAGCGCTCTTAAGAGCTAAGATACATTGTTAACGGGAAACCTGGCCCTGGCCTTTATCACTTTATATAATACTATACCTAATATCATTTCTGCCTCATTCTATGACATGAAGCCCCATCAGGTCACAAAATAAAGTTATCTTAAACACTCGAGTGTTCGTTTTGAGTAAAAATGTTACTGTCATTAAATGTTCTCTTTTTTTGGACAAACAAAACCTGTCCTGTTCCTCATACAATTCTATTGTATAATTTCAGAGCATTTGGAGGTAACACTTTATTTTGATAGTCCACTTTAGACATTCTGCTGACCATAAGTAACTTTGCAACTACATGTCAACTAGACCAGTCATTAGAGTATTAGACTGTCTGCTTACATTTCATTTTGTTGTTCCCACAACAGACATTCGACTAACTTTTCCCTAACCCAAATCTACGCTAACCAAAACAGTCTACCAATACTCTAAGAATTAGTTAACATGTAAATGCAAAGTTATTATAGTTAGCAGAACGTCTAAAGTGGACAATCGAAATAAAGTGTAACCATTTTTGTATATAGTTCAAAAGTCATATAGACTACTTGCAGTGTTATTTTTGCAGTGTTATTTTTGGACTAGTTACACTGTAAGAAAAGAGCAGCATGGGCATTGTCAAACATATTAGAAACGACATGTGGTTGGATAACATTCTAATGAACGTTCTAATTAAAAGAAATCTCTGCTGTCCTACTTTACCACTGTTCTAAATGTTCTATCTGTTGACAGGAGTGGGTTGATGTGCTTAATTTGAGGAAATTGCATAGTGTTTCCATGGGGGTTGTCTATAAAACTTGTGTTGTGGAAGAATTGGATGAGTGACAGCTCAGAGGTTAAGGGGAGGTCTCGGCTGGAGCTTCATTCCCAGTCACAGGTGTGTGTCAGAGCCAGAGAGCCTGGAGCCAGGCGCTGAGGGAGGGAGCACAGGTGGTGGAGAGCAGGGAGAGGAGCTGGGGTAGCAGGCTAGCATGTGGCACTGATCCAGCCTCTGCTGAAACATATGCCGGGGTGTGAAGAGAGCAGGGCGCAGACAACGTGACCTAGAGCGTGGGGAGAGAGGACGAGAGTGCATGACTATCTGTCTCTGTGGGAATGACAAAGAACATTTTCCGTAGACAGTTAAGGAGCTTTAAGACGCTGAGAGAATGAAAAAAATATACCAATTAGTGTCTGGGTCTTTTATTGCATCATACAGCAATATTATAATGTTATACATAATTCATAACAACAGTAACTAGATTAGAATTTCATGAAAGCGATACTAGAGCTTGTATGGATGCAAAAAATTGTGATAAAATCTTAGGTAAGCTTGGGTTTTAGACTTTCTGGGTTACACTTTATTTTAAGATGCCCTTGTAACAGTGGAATTATGCAAATAAGTACTGAGTAGTATTAATTAACAACACGTACTAACTATACAATTAAGGTTAGGGTTTGGTTCATGGTTAGTTGTTTGTTATTATACATAATTTACTGTTATTACTGTAGTAAGTTCATGTAAGATGTGTAAAAGGGACACTGTAAAATAAAGTGTTACCAAATATTGCATTAGATTCACTTTGCCCTTTGTTCACATCAACTCAATGCAGTGTAAAGGTGGATGCAATTTTTAGATGTATGCTAGGAAGATAAGACCAATAAAAATTCAGTATGCAAATAGGCGCGTATGACAGAAGACCAATAAAAAAACCCTCATGTATCATAAAAATCACACTTCTCTTGTTATACTTCTATAATTAATCAATACATCTGTTTCTATTGGCACTGTTCATAATCTTTCATACTGTGACAATCATCTACTGTTTCTGCCTCCTTCACAACCAGAGCATCTTCTGGATAATCTGTTTCTTATTTGCACTGACTGGTCTACCATCTGCATCTAAATGCACTTTAACACAAATTCAATAATACTTTTGTGTGTGTGTCTATATATATATCAAACCGATCAAACTCAGCCATCTTGAAGGACATCTCAATTCTCTAACTGCACCGCGAGGAGGCGAGGAATGAGGGGTGAGGAATCTTCCTGAGGAGTCAGGAGCGAGGATACACAGGTGTATCCTTCCCTCGCATCCTAAGGGGGTGGAGCTAAGACTTAAGGAATGAAAGCGAGGACAGGAAACGAGAAGAACCCTCTTATTCTGCAATAAAAACAGCAACAAAAAGTGAAACACAAATGTGACTTTGTCCAAAGTCATTTTTGCTGATTCATATGGTTGAATTGGATCACGTGAGGTCAGCAGCAAAGACATTGGCTAACAAAGTGAGATTAAATACATAATGTATTTTTGTGTTATTTACATATTTAACATTTAATTATTGCAGGTTTGCATAATATTCTGAGTTTGCATTTCACAGTTTTTATTTATTTCGAGGAATACTGAATCTATTTTTGTGCAAGGGAGATGAGTAAATGCCTGCTTACCTTTAGTCTACAGTAACCATCATGCTTAAACAGCGCACTGTACTCCCAGTGCCTCTCAACATGGGGACAGGAGAGGTGTGTGGTCCCAATAAATGGGACTCTTCCATTACTAATTTGATAAAGTAACAAAGATATTTTGTTCTAAATTGAGAAGTACTTTACTTTTTTTTACTTTACTAGTTACTTGAAAAAAAAATCAATCTGATTACAAAACTCACATTACTTGTAATGCATTACCCTCAACACTGATGGCATCACTGAATTTTGAATACCGAACATTTTATATAAATGATGAATCAAAGAGACACCCAGACTTTAATCTTAAGTTTGAATGGCATCTGTACATTAAGTGATTAAAGAGGAATTAATTCAGGATGGTTTAGAATAAACCAATAACCAGAATGTTTGAATGAATATCAATCAAATACAGCAATGCTAACAAAACATATTTACATGTAGCATTACAGGTAGCATATTTAAGTACTGAGTAATATTAGTAATGAGTAATGTACGTACTATAGCGTTAGGCAGGATTAGGATTTGGTTGAGGGTTAATTGCATGTAATTATGCATAATTTACTGTTATTACTATGGTAAGTACATGAAACATATGTAACAAGGACACTGTAAAATGACCTAATATTATTTAATGCATAATGACAAGCAACTAACTAAACCAAACCAAACCCTAATTGTAACCCTAACCATATAATAAGTAAATGTTGTTTATTAATATTAAAATAAAGTGTAACCCACAATAATAATGTTGCATTTAGGAACAGTATACATTATTTAGGAACCTTTTTGAAGAAAAAAAAGTGATAAATGCATTTTGGCTTAGAGTGGTTTTACAGAGTAGTTACTCTAAATATATATGACAATGACTGGATATAAGAACATGGTATACACAACAAAACTTCATTTTCTTATATTTGTATTGGTTTACTTTTGCTTAGGCTCAGGGTGCCTTACAGCAGAACGTTAAATATTCATGATACTAACCACACAAAGGCAACCAGGCCACCACTGGCGATGCCACTGTGGTCTTTAGAGGAATGTCAATCCACAAACAAGACCTCCCAAAAAACTCTGCTCCAGGCTTCAATCTCTGACTCTCTCTCTCTCATTCTCTCTCTCCGTTTCTCTCTGCCACACATCCTAAGGCTCGCCCAGGCCCGGCTCCTTGGGAGCTGCTCCAGCCTGCCAAGCCAACGCCAGCTTGCATTATTATCATATTTCATCAATTATGTAAACGATGTCCTGCTGAGTGTGCCTGCAACAGAGCACCATCAGGTCCCGCCCCTAAACGCATGCAAATGAGCTTGCCTGCAGGCGTGAACTGACCTCCGCCTCTCCCCGTCTCCGCAGCTTACCGTGATTCGCTCTCCTGCGTGTCAAGCAGCCCAGAACCCTGGACCCATGAAACCTCGAGCAGCCAGCCCCATGGGCCAGCTCTGCCGATGCTTGTATACCCGCAAATGTTTCTGAGCGAGTTGTTCATCTTTGCAGTGTTTTGAAAAATTTAAATTTCTTGACTTGAACTTGATCCAGTAGTCAGTGAGCCAAGGCCATTGCATAGCCTCTTTACAAATTTTATGAGCTTGAGGAGGAGTGTGTTTAACAAACATTTATTTTATATGAGGGGGAGGACTAAAGTCGGTGCTATAGTGATTCTCGACTGGTTTCGCTTCAGGACTCAGATTTTACAAGTATCAAAATTATTATTTTTTTGAAAGTAAAAATTGTTTGTGAAACAAAACTTTAAAATTTATTTTAAATAAATGAATTAAAATACTATTAATCTCTGCCACCAATAATTCACCACATTATGGTCAGCACAGGTCATGATTATCCTTGTTGTTTAATGTAGTCTGGGTCTTTATTCATTTATTTAGTCTTGTGTAGCCCATGTTCGCTTAATTTGGATATATTTTGTCAAGTGACAGAAGAAAAACAGCAAAATAATGTAGAATTTAATTTGATGCATTTGTTGCGGTCCACTCTTCGAAGAAACCTGCAACTCATTTTTGGGGTTATGAGTCACGATCCACCATGTGGGTCTTGTCCTTTTCTCCATTTTTTTATGGAACCACCTATAATCCAACTAAACAATTTGCCTTACTTTTATGTCTGCTCATTTTTTTAATCACCTTGAGCACAATAGGAACAGAATTTCACTCTTTTTTTATTCTGTCTTTCACAAATTGTCACCAAAAATGTTACTCAATGATAACTCTTATCATTATGTGAAATGGTTCTTTGTCTATAATCGGCAAGCCCACTCAATTTTCAATGTCAAAGGCAAGGACGCCCACTGGCCTCCAGGATTGAACGGAAACTCAATGAGTTTGAGCTACACATATCTGAGCCTCATTAAGCAGAAACTATAGAGCACTGAAAGGAAGAGAAGAGTCAGGACTTTCACTCAATGGAATCTCATATCTGCCTAATCCGCTCCCTCTCTGCTGCTCTACTGATATATATCTACTCTAGATAAGATGACTGATGCTTCTGAAAAGCAGTTCTCCCCAATAATTGAATTAATGAAAAAATGAATACATTTACCATTTTAAGATCCACAGCTGAAGTTTTGATTGGGGAAATGGTGTTTGTGTATAACTGGATCTAGAAGATGACCATTTAAATAATACATTACTACTACATTACTGACAGAGAGATAGATAGATAGATAGATAGATAGATAGATAGATAGATAGATAGATAGATAGATAGATAGATAGATAGATAGATAGATAGATAGATAGATAGATAGATAGATAGACAGACAGACAAGAAGTTTATAGTGAGGGTGCCGCTGGAATCAGACTGAGGCTAATTGCTTTCATAGTGAGGAGTGACCCCAATGACGTTTGATATTTGCACTGCAGTCAGCCTGGGCTGTCAGATGAAGACAGCTCTATCAGAGTGACAGTTATCTATGCAAAACAAAACAGGTAATTTCCCTTTCTCTGTCACTCCACTGTTATGCATGACAGACAGTTATTCAGATATCAGTGCAACAGAAGAACAGAGCTGCTACAGGCTCTCCTCTCTCAGTAGGGAAGCTTCTCTGGCTGTCTGATACAGACTGAAAGTAACTCCAAATTACAGTTAACTTTTGTAAATCCCTCACTGGTGCCTCACATATATTTTCCCAGTACAGATTAATTTATTTGAATTAATATACAGCAGGCATTTTGAGAATAATTTCTGTGCAAAAATACATTTGCAGAATGTTTGTAGAATGCAGCAAGATGTGAAATACTATGAAACCCCAAGCATAATATATAATTATTTACAATAAAGTCTTTTCAATTTTTTTTTCTTTTCTTGATGAAATATTCCAGGCTAAATACAATTTAATCTCTCTAGAAAGCTTCTGTGGCATGTTATCAATTATGGCTGAAAAATTATTTTGACTAGCAAGCAATCATATACAGCAAAACTCACATTTTACTTTTAATATCGTTATTAAAGTCATTTCCAAGCATAATCCATACTGAACTAAATTAAGTATGATAAATGAAGTAAAACAGTTCTGAACATTTAATGAGGTGAGAAAAGATGTTGACAAGGTGGTGATTGTTTTGTCCTGGCCCTGGCATGTTGATAAATTCACTGTAAAAGTACACATATTGATTGTAGCCATCAAAAGCACCCTGTCCTAAAACTCAAAGATGGTACAATTAAATTCGTCAGACCATCCCTATTGGAAATCAATGCTAGCTAGGCTTTGATGGAGCCTGAGCTGTTAGCTATGTTGAGACAATCTGGAGGAAATGGGCTCTGAAGGTGATTGTGACTGCCATTTCGTCCCCAACAATCCAAATCCTGCTTCCCCCTCCTACTTTATTGAAGGAAACTATATAGACTGTCAGATTGGCTCTATCTCTAGCTTGTCAGCGGCTAGAGAGCTCTCTGCCTTGACAGCCCAACCTGACTCACTCTGATCAATACAGAAAAGCAGTGCTACTCTTCCATTATGACCCTTTGTGGAAAGAGACAAGAGAGAGAAAGAGAGAGACTGATAGAGAAAGGGAAACGATAGGAAGGCCAAACCAAGAGATATTTAGAATAATATTTATATAGACTTGATATCAAAACTGGCATTTGTGGGGATAATGCTGGAGTTGGATTTGATTTTGGCTGTGCTTGCTTACAGTCTGTCAAGACCGGGGGTTCTAGAAGAAGAAAATTCATTCCGAAGTCTATCTGCCAAACCGACCAGGGATATTTGAGCCGTACATGTTTGACATGGTAGCTGGTGTATTGTTTTAGAGTTATACTTATACAGGAGTTATCATATTTATTGTACATATAATTTATAAATTATATACAGCAATGAAATCACTATGAGACATGACCACAATCCTGAATCAATTTTTGCAGCTAGTAGCATAAAACAACCATGTAGAGTAACTTATGAATTATAGTGTTTTCAATTGTTTTATTTTATTCAGAATTTCTTTCGATCTCAATAGCTTCAACAGCTACTAGGGGTTCTATCTGGTTAGTAACACTTTTTTTTTAAGGGTAGCATGAAGATCAGTTCTACAGTGATACATCATCTGTTTTCTGAAGCAAACATGACATAGATAATAAATAAATGCTGGCATTTCATTTATACATTTTGTCACGTATTTCTTGGGAATGCAGTCTTTGTGTGGCATCAGTAGCACTGAATTGCATTGACATGTTTTCTGTTAAATCAATAGTAAACATAATTTGTGTCATCTCAATAAAAAAGTGCCTTTTTTTCAGGTGCCTTTTTTTCACTTGTATTTGCAATCCTGGTCCTTTCTCTGCATATATTGAGTGCAATGACACAAAGGGACATGATTTTGACCAGAGCACCACCCGCTCCTTTTGATCTGGTCCTGGGAGCCCTGTGTGATTTCCTAGTGTGGGACATACCACCCCCCACCCCCCCCCCCCCCCCCAACCCCCCCACAATCCCTTTGGCTTTTACGCTGAAAAGGCATTGTTCAGAGGATGACTGTCCTCTCATTGTTCTCTTTGTCAAAAATCATTATGCAGAATGACAAACAGGTGTTCGGTAGCTTGCGAAGGTCAGTGTCAAATTCATGAGCTCCAGCATCCAACAGTCCCATTTAATTTATTTGTTAAATAAGAACAAAATCAAGTAGACATTGTCAAGTTTAGTGTAATTAGATTCGAGTATAAGAATTTGTAATCTGAAGTAGTAAAGCTCATTGTATTTAAAAAAAAAAAAACGGAATACAGACCAAAAATAAACTCTTCACTTTTTAAATGAGGATTTCCAATATGTTTTTTTGTAATATAGAAATCAATATGGCAGAATGTGGAGTTGAGACCAAGAGTGTATTGTAAATGCAGACAAGTCCCAATGGGTCAATATGGCATGATGATATTTCTTCATAGAGCACACACACGCGCAAGCACACACACACACACACACACACACACACACACACACACACACACACACACACACACACACACACACAAACACCATCTTTCAGACAATCTCAGCTGGCACTTACACTTGACATTTTTTGGTGGTGAAAGGTCTAGTTTCTGACAGACACTGCCATTGCATTAGTCTGACATTCAGCTGGTGGATATCAGCAAATCAAAATGTGCACATGAATTACCACAGCATTATTGTCTCATTTGCTTTGTGTGTTATAATAAAGGATGAGAAGTCAAATGTTTATTTATATTTATGCTTTTTTGTGATATGAGCTGAGATTCTAACAAAGCATTAATAACCAGTCTGTGTGTAACTAGGCAAAGCATAGTAAGTTGAAGTGTATTTTTTACCATTAGCATCACCAAGTGGAATTGCAGAAATAATGATTGTTATTACAGTGAACTCATTTTCCAAACATTCCCCTGTCTGCCATTGGTTAGCAAACACAGTTCCACCACCAACTCATGCCACTGGCTGAAACGTTTCTGTCAAATAAATAGAAATTCAGTAGCTTCACCTCAGAATAACAGCACTTTTTTTTCAAAGTTTTTAAAACATAGAATCACCGAAAATTATAGTTTAAATAAATGCAACTAGGACTTAAGTACATCTTTATATGTAATTTCATAATTACTCTTATTGTCATTGAAATATGACTAAAGAATAAAACTAAAACATATTCTATTGAAAGCTGTATGTCATGTATTTAAATATATATATATATATATATATATATATATATATATATATATATACACACACACATATTTGTAATGATGAAGTTGCAATTTAGTTCATTAAGAATACAGTATGCATTATACTTTAAATATAATCAAATAACACATTACAGTTAAAATTACAATCAAGTACATGTGCTTTAGTAAGTTTTAAATTATTGTACTTCTTTAAAGCATGACACATAAAACATGTACAACTTGTCATGAAAAACACTAGTCATGAAAGTGTACTCTCTTTAAATACACGTAAGTGGTCTTTTAATTCATTTATATGATATTATCTGCAAATAAGTAAAATAATATATATATATATATATATATATATATATATATATATATATATAAAATTGACACACTACAATTGCACATTCAATACAATTAAGCACACTTCATTTTCACAATAAGTACAGAAGAGACATTCACAAACAATCCCAAAAAAACATATGGAACGTATTTAAAGGGGATATTATACCCCAACATTTACATTTTTAAATTTCTTTCACCCTCATGTCGTTTTTTTTTCTTCAGGATTTTCTTTCTTATGTGGAACATAAAAGAAGATAGTGTTTTTCGTCCACATGGAAGTCAATAGTCACCAAAACCGACATTCTTCAAGATATCTTCTTTTGTGAACAGAAAGGCATTCAGGTTTGGAACGACATAAGTAAATAATAACAGAATTTCATTTTTGGGTGAAGCTCAATTTCCCGAGCTTCTGGTACTTTGGGGCACATTGGTCCTTTGTCGTCTTGAAAACTCTTATCAGTAGCAGGCAGGTCGAGCTGCATCGGTGACAGAACAGCCCATTAGGGCCCTAAAACATTGAGGAAGGATACCACCATCCCCTCAGTTCCCAGTACATACTAGTGGAGCAGAGCAGCCGCCCCATCATTCAATCCTAATGCTTGCACCTTCACTGTGTACCCTAATGTGATTCTAAACACATCTAAATGACATTTCCTCTCACTGAGATAGTGTCGATGGCTCTATTAGAAGTTGATAATGGCAGATATAAGTGCTGCAGGAGAGGATATGGAAGATCCGTATCTTAAGTGGCTCTCTTTCTTTCATGTCTCACTCCATCACTAAGGTTCCTGAGCTCACTCTAACACACTGGCAATGTGCCTAAGGTGATATGTGCCCAAAACAACCACATATAGTTCATTTGTGTGCATGAACACACACACACACACACACACACACACACACACACACACACACACACACACACACACACACACACACACACACACACACACACACACACACACAATTAGGTAAGTGGGCATGTCTGATATGCCAAAGCAACCATGCAATGAAAAATAGATATACAATACTGTGGCATGTGGGGCAAAAATGTGGTTGAGTCTTATTTTACAGTTCAATCTTGGTCATTTAATGCATTTCCCATGTTTTTGAAAAAAGAAGACATTCAATTTCTGGATTATTACTGTTATGCTCACTAACATGCTTAATAAATGGAGTTATCAGGAGTCGGCATACTTTTCCAAAAGATGGCTCAATAATAGTGCTTAGCATCCGATCCAGGATAATATTGGTTTTTGGCGCCTACAGTATTGGAAGACTGGCAATAATAACAGTGTCTGAGCAACAGTGATGTTTTACCTCTTAATGAGACTTTCCATTTAGAAGCTTTTTTTCTTCTTCTTAGCTATGTGACACTGACATGGAATTCTGCTTTGCAGCCTTTCATTTTTTTCAGCATAAGTCACCAGCCCTTTTTAAACAGAACCATTCAATTATTTGCTGTAATAAATAGGCCTGGCAGTTTTGCTCAGAATAACAATATTTGCAGGCATGGGAATTTGCACGCTTCTGAGCTAAAGTTAACAATATGGAAATGTCTTTGAGCTTACCTGCCAGACTTCTCGGAAAACACATTACTTGCAAATTGATAGCAGTGCTGAAAACAGCTGATTAGAAACAGGTAGACGGCGTCTGGATCAAGCACCATTCCCTAAAGACATTAGTTGTGCTCAAAATAGCTGTATGGTACATTTGCAGATGAATAACCTATGTATAAACCTAAACCCTCCCATATCAATGATCATTCATTTATGAGCTGAACACTTTACATGCGTGTTACTTCAAATTTCGGTATGAAAACTAAATGTCTTTATTAGTTGCACATAATCATCTTTCTTATGTATTCACACATTCATGCATTTGCTCATGATTTCTTTGTATTTTATGTATATGGCTGGTGACTTACTAAGGTAGTTAACTAATGAACCTTTATTATAAAGTGTTACCAATTAAATAAATATGAAAATAATAGTATTCATAATAATATACCTCATATATATATATATATATATATATATATATATATATATATATATATATAATATGGTATTATGAATACTTTTATTTTCATATTTATTTAATTGGTAACACTTTATAATAAAGGTTCATTAGTTAACTACCTTAGTTAACTAACTATAATGAAAAATACTTCTACAGCATGTATTACTCTTAGTTAATATTAATCTCAACATTTACTAATACATTATTAAAATCAAATGTTGTATTTGTTAACGTTAGTTAATGCACTGTGAACTAACATGAACAAACAATGAACAGCTGGATTTTAATTAAATAACATTAACAAAGATTAATAAATACTGTAACAAATGTTTTGTTCATTGTTAGTTCATGTTAGTTATTAACTAATGTTAACTAATCAGCCTTATTGTAAAATGTTACCATTTAATTTAAAATGTCAATACTTTGAGAAGTATTAGGCACAGTAGTTGCTCATATTTATGAGTGTTGATGAGATGTCAATAATAATAATAATAATAATTTAATATGTATTTAAACTTAAAAATGTCAATGCTTTAGGCATGTAGCTGCTCATATTTATGAGTGGACGTTGTTTTAGATTTTTTGATGATAATAATAACAACAACGACAACAATAATAATATGTATTATTTTTAATATTATTATTTTTAATTTATAATAATTATTTAATTTTTTACTCTTGGTTTATTAGTTAATAAATATGAATAATACTAGGTTTATTTTTTTTTTCTTACAGGACTTTTAATATATAAGCTTTGTTGTTAGGACTCTTAACACACATTCAAATATAAAACCCCTAAATGCTAACACTGGCCACGTTTGAATTGACAATGCAAACAAGATTAATTTCACGGGGGAGATCATATTAATCATTAAAACGTCGAATAACATTTTTGTTTTTCTTTTGCCTCCTAATTTAGCTCCTCCGTCTGCACTTGTATTGAAATGTAGAACACGGCCACATCCTCAGATCCCTCTCGATTAAAAATCTACAGCTAAGCTCAAGTCTGTTCTAGGAGTCAAAACATTTCCTTAACCCTCTTCTTAAGGGTGGGATTTGACTGAAACCGAAGCCTAATTAATGTGAATGACTGAAGCAAACTGGCAAATACTGTGTGTCCCCAGCGGTGGAAGAGAGGTAAACATATGAAAGATTTCCAGATTTATCACATCTGCTGCCATGGATAATCACTTCCGAGGAAGTAAAGAAACACTACTTTCACTTTGGTATTCAGGTACCAGTTCACGAAGCTGGAGGAATTCCGGGGATGCAGCTCGACTAGTTCGCATGCAGCCGGGGCTTCTCGTGCACGCAGCGTATCGACTGAACCGACAGGAAAAGAGAGAAAGAGAGAGAAAGGGAGGGCGAAAGCTGCTGAAAAATTCATGCCTCTGCCAGCTCTGTCTATTCGCTGCTCAGCAGGGGCCCGCCTTTGATACTTCACACTTGCGGAAAAAAAAATGCAAATGATTTTTTCGCTGCATAACACAGAGAGAATGTATCCCCAGTAAGTTATAGGAATATCCTGCCAACACATAATGAAATTTAGCCACCTCTCTCTCTCTCTCTCTCTCTCTACCGCTCGTGAGTTTTCCTCGTTTCTATGTAGGTGTGTGAAGCTAACCTTTCGCCACATTCTGGAATATCCCTTTCCAGCTTTTGTTTTTGCCAAATTCAGAGATCATACCGCATGCTACGAACTAGGACCCACACTTCCAATCTATCCAAAATGTCCACATCAACAATAAGCTGAGGTCATCTTCTATTTCACAACCAAATGAAGAGAAATCAAGTTAAACTTCTATCCAATTACAACTGGCAAACATATTAAGCAGGTGCTTGAGTTTGTTGTGAGGAATGATGGGTAATATATGAAAGGAGGTAAATGTGGTGTTGTTGTGGGGAGCTGAAGGGGAAATATTGGCTTTGACAGGTAGCACAGCAGGGGGGCCGCCATACTAAGACTGGGATCTATTTTCTCACCCCGCCTCGGTTTTAGGAATGCTGATTAGATATGCTCTCTCTGTGTCAGGGAGAAATCCACCCATGCAACCACGGACCAGACCTGCTCCCCATTTCCCACAACTGCCTCCGCCATTTTTATTTCCTCGCCCCAGCTTTGTTTTTGCTCGGATTGAATCGAATTCGGCTTGATTATCGCTCTCTCACGGTGATGTTTGGCAGCGACACAGGCTTCAATAATTGCCGTGTGAGACGTTTTTTTATTTATTGTAGCGTAGGAAGCTTGTATGGGTTTGGGTAGGGAAGAAGATTCTGGGATGTGGGGTGGGGTGCAATGGCGTCTGCTGTGTGTGCGTGTAATAATGTCTTCGCCTTTGTGGGTGCCCACATCAGCCAATTATGAGGCGACATCTGGTTTAGCTGACAAGTGACTGCGGAGGAGGGCGGAAAGTGTGTGTGTGTGTGTGTGTGTGTGTGTGTGTGTTGTTCTGGCAGCAAAGGAGTAATTTAGTAGAATAAATTTGAGCTCTGAATGCTCAGCAGGGCAGGGGTTGCGCAGAGGGCGATGTCAAAAACATCTATTAATATATAATTATTAGGCATTATTAGACATATGAACACCATACAAAACCATAAGATATATATATATATATATATATATATATATAACACCTGTGCGCACAAGAATATCTTGCAGAATGTTTTAATGACACTTTGCGCGTGAATAATATATAACGAATGTTGTCAATCAAAACTTCACTTCAATATTTCATTCTGCTTTTCATTCTCATGTACTCATATTTGACGGTAGGGCTGCAAACTGCTCCAGTGTTTGTTTATTAAAATTATAAATAAATTTATGAAGCATCCTTTTCCCCAATAAACACCTGGATTTTGTCAAAACAATTCAGTAAAACTGCAGTCATTCAGTTAACAGATAAAGTCAAATCAGTGTGGAGTTATAATGTAGCTTTGGTATATTATTGAAAGTGGTAGTTTGACCTGACAGACTGTGGTTTTCCAGCGTGATTGTTACGTTCTGAGAAGGTCCCCAGTATCAGGCCAGTATAAATGAGGCAGTTGACATGGATTACCTGCGGCGATGTGGATCATACTGAGCTGGGTGAAATACATTTGCACTGTGAAATGGGCCCAAGCCGAGGGCCCTGACTTCTACACAGGCACATCACTGACACTCAAATCAGAGAGATTCCCTCAATTTTTTTTTATTTGTACAATGAAAAGAAATATGCATAAAATGGATGAATCTGTTTTATGATCTCTGTGAATTGACTGTTTTGATTGAATGTTCCATAATTGCACCATTTTATTTATTTTATTAATACAAAATTATATATATAAAAAAATCCAATGGTAGATTATATAATATAAATTGTGTGTGAAATTTTACAAAATTGCAAAATGTTGTTTCTTTTATTATTACAAAATAATAATTAATAATACATATATTAGCAATTAATCATACTAATTTTGTAATATAGCAATTAAATGTGAATTCTTTCTTTCGTTCTTTTCATTTTTTTTTTGAAAGGCAGTCTTGACTGTTTTTGATATTTCATCTGAAAAGAAAATCTATAAATAAAAAATAATGAAATAGTTCTCATTTGCGCCACAGAAACAAATGCAGTTATTTACTAGATAAAAGCAGATTACATACTGTAACTTACCCTGCATAAGCGCTAATACCAGCACTGTTGTATTATATTTATGACATTCTATTTACAGATATCTGTATTTAATTGAATTTATAGAAATAAAGTTGATCATGTGCAGTGGCTCTGCTATAATGGTTCTATACTACCGCTAAGTTCTTTTCAAGCTAAGTAGAAAGAGCTTTGCAAATATGGGTGACCAGGAGTCAGACATGGATTCTTTTGTTTGCCTGAACAGGTTAGAGCCACTTTGATTGAACTATAAGTCTCAGATCACCTGTCTTTCATGGTCAGTTTGTGGTCAGAATGGATTTCTTTACTCTTTTTGCTGTTCATAAGAATGGAAGCATTGATTATATCCAGCAGTTCCAAGGCTGAGCAGATGTAAACTAACCATGGGCATATCGCAGTGTCTGTTCCCATGGTCCTCTGCTCCTCTTTTGGATTCCGACTGAAATGTTTGCATGTATGTTG
Organism: Meda fulgida; assembly: GCA_030578275.1. Taxonomy (NCBI): domain Eukaryota; kingdom Metazoa; phylum Chordata; class Actinopteri; order Cypriniformes; family Leuciscidae; genus Meda; species Meda fulgida. The sequence continues at coordinate 24,478,816 of CM060631.1, read as the reverse complement.
TTCTCATACAGAGGTGAGGGGATTTGCCTGTGTCTCTGAGTGGTTTGGTAAATCCGGCCCGGTCCTAGACACGGAAATAATTAATCCCTTCGGTGTTGGCTCCTTGTTCACCCTTTCAATGATTCTCCGAGCGGCTTACCATCGCATTGGAGCATAGGTGAAGAGGAAAGGAAATAAAAGGGAAGCAGGGAGATTCATCAGGGATGAGAATGTCTTCATGCAGACCCACCATCCCCCTCTTCCTTCAAACACACTCCCTTCTTGCTCCAGAGACCATGAAAGACCCTTCATTCATGATTTAAAAAAAAAGATAATTCAGCCGGTTTAATTTCCTTTTTCAATTTTGCTTCAATGATTTTACAGTGGCACGATAACCATTTTCATGGCTGAAAAGTGCAAAAGGAGAGATCTGATTTTCATCTACTTCTAGGACTCCATCTTGAATGTGACCATCCTCAGGAGTCATCATTAGGTTTGAGGTAATGGAGAGACTGAGCATTAAAGGACACTTAGCTGCTTTTACCCTATCAATTCTTGATGAAGGGCTTTCTTTTCGCGAGACTCTTTTGAAAAAGTTCTACTTTAAATTTGTTGATGGTGTTGCAATTGTTAGCTAAAGTTGCAGAGTTTGCATTCTCAAATTTGATTGCAGCATTGCCACGACTATCACAGCCCCCTTTTAACCTTTGACCCTTCTTGACCCTGGCTCAATGGCGAAAGCACAGCCCTTTGACTTGGAATTAAGGGATAAAACTCAAAGTGAATGGGCACTGAATGGAACGTTGTAGTGAGTTGCCGTAGATAGAACACCATCAAATAGAATATCTGATTGTTTTGAGCTTGTTTGGATGTGAGTGAGTCTACTATGCCATCATGATTGGGTCTAGTATATATATATATATATATATATATATATATATATATATATATAGCCTACAACTCAATCTAACTGTGTTTGATTGTGAATGAGATTATCCATCTCTCGCTCTCTGATGTGCATTTGTGCTGAGAAACTCCCAGAACCTACTCATCTTTTTAAAGGCTTAGGAGATCATAATCTGATCTAGATCTTTTTAATACGCAGACACTCCACAGATCTGGTAATTAGAGGGTGATGCATGGGTTCAGCATCAGGGTTTAGTATTGTCTACTGTAATTTTGTAATATAAACAAATCCCACAGGTTAAGACAGTTCTTTTGATTTAAAGACTCATAAAAGTCAGTCCTATTGACTGTCTTGGCTACTGTCTCAGCAACAATCCCTGCATTATGAGGCTTATTTATCATTATACGATCCCTGACGTATTCATAGACAAAGCTGAAGACTTTCTTCTTTAAAAAAAGAACAATCAGCCCTCCTAGTGCCTCTGACTATCAATAATACAGTAACTCAGATGACTTTTTGCTGTCATTATCACCAACATTTCCATCGTTACTAAATATTAACTTTGAACAAGCACAAATATCATCATTAGTAAATATAAATATAATTATGAATAGTACATTTTAAAAAAAGATGAAAAACATCTCATAAATGTAATTGTGTTAGTTAACTCATCTTAATTAATCATTTTTTTTTTTTACAAAACAATAAAGCAGACCCAGTTCTCAATACTGTGCATTTTCTTTCAATTTGAAGGGAACATATTTACTATATTCTGATAATGATAACCCAAATTACATGAGAATGATCAATTAATGATCTTTTCTGTATGCGCACATCCTGACTTTGCCATTAGCTACAATTAAAGTACAAAGCAAAAGTATGTGACATTCAACTTTTAACCTTGCTACTCTCACGGAGGCTGTCTCAGAATATAGAACGAGAAACATGAACTAGCCCTAGACTCTCAAATTAAGACAGATGACAGCTAAAAAAAATCTAATTTAATGCTGTCTGTTGTCTTATTTTTGTAAATGTATTGTAATATAATTAAATAAAAAAAAGGTTAAACTTTATTTTAAACTGTCCGTGTTACAGTGCAATTATAAATGTAAGTACCAAGTAATAATTAACTTTGCACTTACTATAGGGTTAGGGTTAGGATTAGGGTTTGATTTAGGTTAGTAACATGTAATTATGGACAATTTATAGTAATAACTATAGTAACTAGATGCAATGTGTAACAAGGACACTGTAAAATAAAGTGTTACCCACAAAAATACAACGCAATTTAATGGTATTGGGTAATATGTATTATATAATCTATGTGGCCTGTTTATTTCATTACATTTACAATAAGTAGACTTTCATTTCATTTCCGTTAGACTGTTGAAGAAACTCATGCGTCTTAAACATGGCTGCCACTGAAGCATTACCCCAGCCTAAGTCTCACAGCACGTCTCCTCCTGAGATGACTTAATTACATTCTGTGGAACTGTGCATTTATCGAAAGCATAACCTTTACAACAGACTACATGGCAACCGCTGTGAACAACAATTAATAATTAGAGGTTACTGAGACGAACAGGCCACACGCAGGGTGCTGGGCAATGGACATCTTATTTTGCCATTATTTTCCACCAGTATTGGCAATTTCAAGAACTAAAACTATAGATTTTGATAAAAAATATTACATATGATAATACATAAAACTAGATTTAATCTAGCATTAAATTAAGCGGATTATGGATTGATCAACTAATTTTATTTCTAATCAAATACTGAATAAAAAAAAAACTTAATTTAATCAATTCCATCTGATTCTCTTTTTTTCTTTTCCAGGATTGTAATACTGTATTTGAGTTTTAACAATAGCTGTGTTTTGAGTCTCAAATAAAATATATAAATTCAATAGATAGATCCCGTTCACTGTTGCCTGTAACAAACTGTATTAGTCGGGTACAGCAACACAGCTGGGCCAGATGCTTTCATGGCATTTTCAGGTTTGTTTAGTCATAAATAAAAAATCAGATCAACAAAGTGAAAGCAAACCTTTGATGTAGAGAGCTGGCAGAAAGGACGATGTACCAGCCATCAAATAATAGGTTTATGGCATCTGTGTTAAATATACATTATAACAGAAAATAGACATTTGACTGGTTGCTCCCCATATGATTTGAATTTGATGTACCATTGCGACGTCATGTAATATCTTGTTAATGTTGCTCTTTAGATTAAATAATATTTTACTAATGAGACAACATATGTGTGAAATCAAGATAGCACAAATAAAATAATTAATTGTATGTCTATTCACAATATTTAATTACTGAAAATTTGGTATTTTCTGCAAAAATAGCCTACTTGACATAGAGACAATAATACAGCTAAAGATGAAGCTCTCAGTACTCTAGTTTGACAAGCAACTTCTTTGGATTTGCTGCCCCCTTTTGACACAGGCCTAGCTGAGTTGTTAGAGGAAATCGGGGGATAAATCAGGTACTGTAATTTGTGCTGGTTTTTACTAATAAAGAATGTTTTGCTGTCTCAGTTGCCTTCAATTTTAACATTTAAAATTGCAGATGGCCATATGATGATCAGGATATCAGGTTAAATGCACCTGATGCACATGAAGTCTTCTTGTCATGAGGCGTTGGGTTCTCTTCTACCAAAAGCAAAATTATCATGCCAAAACGTTTCTCTTTAATGTTAATTAGGTCATGACAGTGCTTTCAGATGACAAATGACTGGCTTGTGAAAATTATTTTGCCACGTTTTAACGTTGCTCTGTGACTCAGCAATAGCTAGCCTATATGCTGAGAACCGGGATATACAGACATAACTGGAACATAACTACATAATTTCCAATAGCGATAGCTATATTTAGCATGGTTATAGCTGTGGCATCCTAAGGGCGTTTTCACACTTGGGTCCTCTTGAAAAGAACCGAACTCAGACCCATGATAAGGACCAGGTGTGAACACACCCTAAAACACACATATTGCTGTTAATGGCAGGCTATGCCTTTGTGTCAATTCGTTTATGAAATAATATGCGACAGCAATTCGCGAATAAATCACTCTTTTAAGTAATCAATTACTCAAACTGGTTAAAAGAATCGTTTCCGTTAGTTTGTCATTCAGTACAGCAAAGAGCAAAAAAAGCGCAGGTTGAAGTTAATATAAATAGCCTAAATAAGTAAATAAATTACAAAAAATAAAATAAACCAAACCTTCAAAACCATAGTTTGCGGAAGAAGAAAAAATGGTATAGGCCTACCTGGATTCGCAGCTTGAACGACTGCAGGTAGACTAACCAAAGCGTATGGAATTGGTTTCTATCACTCCTCTCTCTGTTTTCGGTTCATTACGAGAGACTGTCTTATTTTACATGGGTTATAGGTATAGTAGCATTATCCAGACATAGGGTAGGGAAGTTTACTGGCTCGAGAACCTGTCCTGTCCGTTAATTATCGAATCGTTCAGGGCTGCGTTTCCAGATAGCGATGGATCTTAGCACTTACGAGCATTTTCTACGAGCGACTTTACGCACGTTCGTGTTCATTACACGTGCACGGTCGTGCGCAGCAGTGCTGTCCGTTTGTCAAGTGCTGAAATGTCACCTTGGAGAATGGCTCGTAATTGTAGCACACGCTTGTATTTTGAAAAGTTTAGCCTAATTGTTTTCACCTGATGTGCATTTTCTCCGAGCCAAATTATCTATAAAAGCACAAACAGGTGGAGACACCAGTACAATGGCTTAACCAAAAAAAAAAAAAAAAAAAAAGCAAATACATTTTTCAAAAAGAGGAGATTATTGTAATTTTAGAGGAGGTGGAGCCGGTTTTTAGGAGTCAGCAGGTTTAAGGGCAGTCAAATAAAAAAATACAAATAAAACAAGAAATCTGAAGGATATTTCAAAACTGACTGCAATAAGGGCATTTAAAGATCAGGGAAGGAGGTCAGGAATAAGTGGCAGGACTTTGCCAGCCTTGCTAAAAGGAAAAGGGCACTGCAGAGGACAACATTTAATAAAACAGGTGGTGGGACCAATGAGTCCGCCCTTCTCACAGCAGAGGAAGAAAAGGCCTATAATTGGCACAAGTGCTTCAGATGGCATTTGTAGTGGTATTGACATCCATGGAGGAGTAGGGGTAACTCAACCTGAGCCTGAGTCAGGGCCTTCATGCTCAGAGGAACTATCAGTTTCATCTGCCATCTCCCAGCATCTACCATCTCCGAGTCCTCCCATCAACCGCCCCAGGCCTCAGTCTCCATCTTCTGTTGTCCAGACTGCAGCCATGCACAACACCTCAGCAGTTTGAGAATGTTAGCAGTTGCAGTCAGGACATTTGAGAGTGTTTTTACTTAACAGAGAGGAATATGAAGAGGTGGAGGAGGACAAAGATGGCATGATACTATAAATACCCAATACTGTTTTTTGTGCACGTCAGAAAGTCATTGACAGACTCTGTTTTTTTTGTTCATCCCTATTGCAGTCTTTCAAGCATATTACATCTTATATTTTATTTTTTGTTCATTCATTTAATTTAGATACAAATTATTAGATTATTTCGATATTTTTGTTTTGTTTTCTGCCCTTTTTAATTCATTTATACATTAATTTAAACAAAAAACGAGTAATAAAGTGTACAATAAAGTACAATCAAAACAAAGGATAATCGCATTGCACTTGAATAAAGCTAAAAGTGTAATCTGCCGGTTGTCCTGCAGGAGACCTCATAACTCTGTCTTCTTACGATGCACTTGGGGATTAACGATTACTCCAGAGCACTCGTAGCTCTACGAAGATTTTTAAGTGCTAACTTAAGTTACGATGCTTTTGGGAAACAGACCATAATATTAAGATCAGTCGTACGGTCGTTTTTACGATCAATTTAGGCTTACGATGTTTTTGAGAAACGCAGCCCAGATTGATTTTTTAAACCGGTTCAACAGATTAAAAGATCCGACTCAAAAGAACAATTCTTTCACGAATGGACTAAACCTTCACCATAGTAGCCAATGCTTCTGCGAGTAGGGAGGATCATTCCGTTGCTCATTCGGGGAGTTTGTTTTGTAATTCCGTTAGAATGGAGGTCGACTCCGAGTCCCGCATCGACAGCAGCATTACTGACAGAACAAGTAAAAGCTCAAATATAGAGAGTTTAGGCTTGTCACACTCCAAGTTAGCTTATGATGGGAACTTTATTCGTTCTGCCTGTGGGATGTGTATGGCTGGAGAAATCGTAAGTATACCGTGAATGTGCTACTCAATAGTTCATTACATATAAAGTTATTCAGTTAGGTTTATCCTATAGCTAATAGCCTATTTTAAGTCATTTGATGAAACAAACATATTACAGTAATATGAAGTAGAATGAAATAAATCTAGATTGGCAACTATTAGAAGAATACCTTTTGTCACAAGTTTTGTTTCCACTTTCTATTTTCCAGAGGAGGATCTCTGCAACTTTTGACATAGTAGCCTAAAAGTGAAACTGGTCCTGATTTAAAATCTTTTAATTCTGTTACAATCTTTTATAACATATACTATACATCCCTTGTAAAACACACACTTTAAAATACTTTTAAATAGAGCACTTATTTTAGAAATAATATAGGCTACTTTAAAATAATTGGCCTATATTTGAGTGCAAACTGTGTACTTAAATGAAAATGATTTATAGTGTAGACTGCAGTTTATATCAAATGCAATTAACTGAACTTAAGAGTGCTTAAGTAGGACTTTATGTAATTTCTTAATTATTTATATTGTCTTTGAAATATGGTTAACGTGTACAGCTGAATGTACTAACATACTTTAATGTAATTTCTATTGCAAATTGATTGTCATGTATTTAAATATATTTGTAATTACATATTTGTAATGATGAAGTTGCAATTTAATACATTTAAAATATATTATCTTTAAATGTAATATTGAGTATCACACTACAGTTAAATTATAATCAAGTACTTTACATGTGCTTGTATGTCAACACATCAAAATAAGTGTACTTCTTTAAAGCATGACACAAGTTTATTAAAACATGATGATTTAAAATGTACTTTAAAGTAAAATGTTTAGTTTAACATTACAAAGTGCACTTTGTTAAGTATACTTAAGTGTGTTCAGAAACATAGTGATGAAAGTGTACTCTCTTTATACACTTAAGTCACCTTTTATGTAGTTAAAATGATATTTTCCACAAGTACAGTTTTTAAATGTACTTTAAAGATTTGTAAAGTATACCACATGTGTACATTCAATACTATAAAACACACTTATTTTTCACAAGGGATTGCTTGAAACCATACAGTATGTAGTGAATAGGAATAACAACATTTAAGACTTTTTGTTGGTTATAAAGATGCTTCCTCACTAAGAGAGGAAGAGGACCAACCAAAACAGTTGGGAAACAAACTCTTCCTTTCGGCTTGTATTGTTCTTCTTCCTTCCACCACATGCCCTGAGTCAAATTCAATCATTCTTTTTACTGCTGTAATCTACAGCCAGCTCTGTCTTCTAAACCCAAAATAATTTTTTCCTGTTATATATATATGCACAGTGAGAAATTCTTTTGGCTGTATATAACAGGAAGGGAGGGTGGGAGATCTCTGGAGAATAACATGGTGTTAAAAAGGGGTAGTGGAAAGGCCCTGTTCTGCTGCTTAGAGAACATAATTGTCTTTTCTTTTTCTTTTTTTCTCAAAATGTTTTTTTTACAGCTCAATCAAGTTTTTTCAGGTTCTAAAATATGAGTTGGTGATTTAAACATGCATTTGTCAGAGGCTTTTATCCATGCATTAAAGTTATACATTTTTATCAATGAATACATTCCCTCAGAAACCGTGATACTGTTATCTGCTTTCTCATAGTTGGTTTTAGATCACTTTCATGTGTTTCACTTGATCAAAAGAACTGTGCTGTTTCAGTATAAGTCTGTGTCCATCTACAATCTCAGGTGTTTGGGCTTCTGGTGTGGACTCTGATTGGTGGGACGGAGTACCTCCATGTTCCTGCACTGGGGTGGGTAATGTTTGTGTCAGTCTTTTGTTGGGTGCTTACTGTCATTCTCTTCCTCTTTTACCTGACCATGGCCCACACCAAGATTCCCCAGATCCCATGGAAAATTATGGTGAGTAAATTAGAACTACACAAATGAATGTTAATTTTTTTTCTTTCTTCTTTTCCAAACTTTCATTAAACTGAAGGCTTCTTAATTCACAGGGAATATGTTTTAATGGCAGCGCCTCTGTGTTGTACCTGACAGCAGCTGTGATTAGTGCTGTATCTTCGAATGTGGCCATTAGGGGGCGCTACTACTTCATCAGCTGGGTGGCATCAACGGTATGACAAGCAACTTCTCTCTCTTATTAGTTTATCAATACTATTTGTTTCCTTATGAACAACAAACATATCACATGTGCAGCAATGTCTTCCCATGCACAACTGATTCTTTTCTTGGACTGAAATAATTTGTTGACATTAACTGAACAGACATTACTGTACTGAGTTTTGTATGTGTCATGAAATGAATTCATTTGAATGACACATTCATGTGTTCTTTTTCCTTTTCAGATATTTGCCTCACTAGCTATGGTGTGTTATGCAGGAAATACAGTTGTGAATTACAAATCTTGGAGATCAAAATGTGAAGATACATAAGCAGATTTTTTTTAAAACTATCCCTGAGGTACAATTTATGCAAATTTAAAGAATCACTTAACAAGATGATTTTTCTGTCATTGAAGCTGAATGCTAATAGATAGCATAGCATTTTTCTTAAAAGAAAAAATTTAACCTATAGATACACTATTTTTCTCATTTGAGTTTTTCTTTTTTAGAAATTATTTATTAAGGATCCATATAAAAACAAATTATGTGTAAAACGTTTCGTTACCATGAGTCACGAAGACAAGCTCACAGTAAAATATTGAGAGCTGTCAGATTCAATTTCATGAGAAGTTTTTGGGTTTTGATATTTATCATTCCTTGCTTAAATTAAACAAAGAAAATGAGGTCCGGCTATGACACTACAAATGATTCTAATGAGTCGGTTCATTTCAGTGAATCAATCACAACTGACTAATCAGGGCTGCGTTGATAGACCATTGGTGGCAATTGTTCTACGATCAATTTAGGCTTATGATGCTTCTGGGAAAGGCAGTCCAGTGTAGTTACTGACTGGTTGTTTATATAACAATGTGTAGTTAAAGATGCACATTTTTTTTTTTGCTTTTTTTGTTGTTGCATTATTTAATATTGGATTGCATTTATGTTGCCTCTAAAAAGACTGAAGTGACTAAAAAGTCTATAAACACATCTTTAAAAAAAAAATTTAATATTCTTCTTCAAGTAGCCTAACGTTAATTTAATTTTATCAACCCAACCAAATGTCATGCTTAACACACAATTCTGTTGAGTACATTTATGCGTTGTCATATAATTATTATTGTGTATATATCTAAAAATCTTTTCTGTATTAAATATGTTTGATTTCATAAATGAATTGCTTTTACTATTTTTTTTCCCTCCTGAACAAAGTCCACATATTTTAGGTTCTTTAAAGTATGTGGGTTTTCCTCATACTGCCTATTACACACTTAAATTATATTCTGTGTATTGTGTATTGTAATCTATTTATTGAAATGTGGCATGAATCAATGCGGAGAATGGCATAAATTATTTTGATTTAAGTACACTTTTGTCAGTCAGGCTACTTAATCTAATCTAAGGATTTCAAACAGCCGTTGCAAATAGTCATTTAGTTTAGATTTAGACTTCAATTTAAAATATTTCTTGTTGTTGTTTGTTTTTTTTAAGCCTAAGTTGAAGAAACACCTCAGGAGGGTTCCCTGAGAGGGGTACGAGACTCTGGGTCATGGCGTTGACGCTATGGGAACGTTTTCGCATGTACAGGCCAGGGGCGTTTCCTCCGAAGAGGCAAGGAAGGCAGATGAGAAATAATCCATATTACAAAAAATAAAACAACGCAAATATTACAAAATGTGACATTAAAACATGTATAAATCACTTGTTTTTATAAAGTAACACTGCCCAACAGCGACACCCACAGGTAAAATTACAGTGGGAGGCGCACCTCCTCTTTCCCTATTGACTTAAAACAGACACCCAAATCTAATGCGTGTGGTGGGTTTAGTGGGGGGTAATTGAGAATAAATGGGGGAAAGTCGCATGAGAGGAGGCAGTGCCCCCATCGCCACAGGTGATTGGATATGATCGGTTACGATTGGTTTGTGTGATTCCCACCTCTTGTTTTCGTTCACGTTCTTGAATCGGCCCTAATGAAGACAATGATGGCGTTGATGCAAAGACTTAAAAGTTTAAAAAAAGCCTTTAAAATATCACCGCTTTATGTCACGTCAAAATCAAACTTGAAATGGCCTGAAAACATGTTGACAGTGGGGATTTTTAGCTTGGAGAAATTTAAGGTAGTGTACATCTTCATTTCTGTCTGTGACCAGTGTGTACAAGCTTGATGACTGCTGAAAATAGGTTGACTATTAAAAATAAAAGCTAATCATTAGTTCACAAAAATATATTTATATTCAAGCGCTTGTTCTATTCAGACTGGACTATTGTAATGCTCTCTTGGCAGGTCTTCCAGCATGCACTGTCAAACCTCTGCAACTGATCCAGAATGCAGCAGCTAGAGTAAGAGAGCACACGTCACTCCTCTCCTCACAAAATTTCACTGCTTGCCAATTGCCGCCCGCATCAAATTCAAGACAATGATGCTTGCCTACAGAACAACCACTGACTCTGCTCCCTTTTACCTTAACTCATTACTTCAGACTTGCGTGCCATCCAGAGACTTGCGTTCTGCAAGTGAATGTCACCTTGTGGAGCCATCTCAAAGAGGCACAAAATCACTTTCACGGACCTTTACCTTGACTAACTCAACCCAAGCTGCAGAGTCCGTAGCCAAGAAACGGCTGAAGACGCATCTTTTTCGGCAACACTTGATGATCCATTAATACTAACACTTTCTTTTCTCTTCTCTTCTACTCTATATGTATTTAAATATAAATAAATAAACAATTACATATAATGCATGAGACTAAACTAGGAAGGGTCACTCACAGCACTTTCATATTGTTGTCCTATTGTTAGTTAAACTGCTTCTATTGCTCTCCTCATTTGTAAGTCCCTTTGGATAAAAGCATCTGCTAAATGATTAAATGTAAATGTAGTTATTATTTTGAAATACATGTAAAAATGCGTGAAAACGTGAACTTGATTAAATCTATAAAATTAAATCTAAAAAAATCTATAAAATATTACAGTCGTAACGGAGACGTTTTCACACAATAAATATTGAAATGATTTATATTTAGTTCATACCTGGTTTAGATTATCATAGCATTAAATATGTAATATTCATTTTTATATTTTTATTAGTGCTGTCAATCGATTAAAAATTTAACTAGTTAATCACATATTTTTCTGTAATTAATTGTGATTAATCGCACATAACATTAACGTTTTTAATATATTTTTATATTGTAATAATTTCCATTTAATCTCCAAATTAATGTAGAAACAAGATAAAGACAGTAGGCTATATTTTAAACATTTGATCTTACAGGTAGGAAATATCCAGAATCAAAGCAGTTATCAAACACTTAACAGTCTTCACTGCATAATTTAGATTAAAATATAGATACATTTTTATTAAAGCCACAAAAGTTATTCAATTAAGAGCTGTAAACGAAGAATTTCTTTGCAAAAGGAGATATATCCATTTTGAGAAATGTTGGTTCCCTTTCGGGGGAGTTACGTCGGATGACGACGAATGGGGTTTCGCTTAGAAAGCCTATCAACTTCGAGTATTTAAAAACGAGCCAATGGCAAAGAAATGCCACGGGTCTGCGGAATTTGCATGACGTAACTCCGCCCCACCTCGTAGGTATAAAAGGAGGACGCCGGCAAAATGCAGTTATGTTTTCGCTTCGGAGCCAAGGGTTTCTCTTCACTCCACAAGCCATCTCTGAATTGTCAGCTTCACAAACGAGTTCCTCTGGTGTTGGTGTGACGGCGATCTCCAGCGAGCGCGCGCTTCCTGCTTATCTGTGCAGTGGTTTGCCAGAGAGTGCGTGTCTCCCCGGGCGCTTCAACACTCAGAGTGTTTCTCTCTTAAAAGAGCTTGCACGCGGCACGTCTTTTTAAAGATGCCTCGCCCGTGCACTTCTGGTTGCGGCAGGCTGGTGTCCGACTCTGATGGGCACGAGCGCTGTCTAGTGTGTTTGGGCATGGATAACGCTAGAGCAGCGCTCGTGGATGAGTCATGTTCTCTCTGCGGGAACATGACCAGCGCGTCACTTAGATCGAGACTCAATGAACTCGCAAGAGTGAGAGTCCCCTCATCCACACCCCGATCTAGCGCTCCCCCGAGGAGTGCTTTTTCGGCTGGTGGCCAGGGTGACCTGAGGGTTACGGTCTGGAACAAGGCGCTGACTATCTGTCCGCGACCCCAGCCCCGCTCCTGTGTGACGGTGCCCGCTAGTGAACCTCCGATTCCCGCGAGTCGACCTTCGGGTGGCCCGCGAGTTTCGGTTGAAGCTACAGAGGAAGATGCCATGTCTGCAGCAGCATCACAAGGTGGGCTTGATTTTTCCGGAAGTGAAGACTCAGCGCAGCTGCCACCTTCCGGTGTGCATACGGCTGTGCCTGAGTCGGATCCGGAGATGACGGCCATGCTTTCCCGGGCAGCCGCGAGCATCGGTCTAGAGTGGAGGCCTCCACCCTGTCCTGAGCGCTCGCAACTGGACGATTGGTTTTTGGGTAAGGCCACTCTGCAGGTCTACCAGGCCCAGATGCTCAGAGACATGCACGAGGGCAGGACAGACCCAGGGCTCTTCGATGAGCTGCGCGCCGCAACCGACCTCGCTCTCCGGGCGACAAAGGTAGCCGCGCGCTCCCTGGGTCTGGTGATGTCCACTGCGGTGGTCCAGGAGAGACACCTCTGGCTGAACCTGGCCGACATGCGGGATACCGAGCGGACACGTCTGCTCGATGCACCCCTGTCCCAGGCCGGCCTCTTCGGCGGCGCAGTTGAGGATTTTGCCTAACAATTCTCAACTGCACAGAAACAGACCGAGGCAATCAAACACATTCTGCCCCGCCGACCCGCTGCTGCCTTGACGTCGGCCGGGCAGACGCCTCAGCCTGTTTCCCGCCGAGGGCGCCCTCCTAAGGCTCCCGCCCCTCCCGCTTGGCCAAAGCAGCAGCCTTCACCCAGGCCCAGTCGCGGAGGAAGCCGAAGGAAGGCGCCACAGCCCTCTCCAGCCCCGCCCCCCGCCAAGCGCCGGGCCAAGCGGCGCTCCTGAGACGGGCTGCTCAGGGATGATGGTTGTTTCTCAGGAGATGGTAGCAGGACCACTCCTTCCCCCGGTGGAGGGCCGGGGGAGAATCTTTTGTTCTCCACTCCCCGCTGCTCACCCACGGGTGGGCAGCACCCTAATGTGGTTAAAGACAGAAACAACCCCCTCATCCCTGAGCACACAGAGTTCTCGGACGACACAGAGCGCCGCCCACAAGCCGTGCTCTCCTCGTCCCCCTCTGTCCCAGAGTCGGTTGACACGGCGTGCCGTCCACGGACCGTTTCGTCCCTGTCCCACTCTGTCGCCAGACCCCTGGCAGAGCAGGCCCCCGCGGAACGCTGGTCCTTCCCTGGCCTCCTCTGTCAGGGCGCGGGTATTAACTGTGCCCCCACACCGGCCGCTATGCCGTCCACGTCTGGGCCAGTTACTCCATTTCGCTGCCCCTCCGGGGGGACGCCTGTGGTCCGCATGACCCCGCTGGTTCAGTTCCTGGGAGCCTGGCTAGAGCTTCCCCGTCTGTCCCGCTGGGTCTCCCGAACCATCAGGCTCGGCTATGCGATTCAGTTCGCACGGTCTCCTCCCCGCTACAGGGGAGTCCGCTCCACATTGGTCGGTGGCAATGCCCCCATCATGAGAGCAGAGATTGCCACCCTGCTGGCGAAGGGTGCAATCGAGACTGTCCCTCCAGCCGAGATGAGGTCCGGCTTCTACAGCCCTTACTTCATTGTCCCCAAGAAAACCGGTGGGTTACGACCAATCCTGGACCTGCGCGTGCTGAATCGCTCCCTTCACAGGATGCCGTTCAAGATGCTCACCGCCAAACGCATTTTCGAATGTGTTCGGCCCCAGGATTGGTTTGCAGCGATCGCCCTGAAGGACGCCTACTTTCATGTCTCCATTCTTCCTCGACACAGACCGTTCCTCCGGTTTGCTTTCGAGGGGCAGGCATACCAGTACGCGGTCCTTCCTTTCGGGCTAGCCCTGTCTCCTCGCGTCTTCACGAAGGTCGTCGAGGCAGCCCTTGTTCCCCTTCGGGTTCACGGGTTCGCATCCTGAACTATCTCGACGACTGGCTGATCCTAGCTCACTCTCGAGATCAGGTTTGCGAACACAGGGACCTTGTGCTCCGGCACCTAGCTCGTCTGGGCCTTCGGGTCAACTGGGAGAAGAGCAAACTTTGCCCCGTGCAGAGGATCTCTTTTCTCGGTATGGACATCGACTCGGTCGCCATGTCTTACGAGCGAGCGCACGCAGTCACTGCTGACTTGTCTGAGACAAATTCAGGGCAAGAGTGCGGTTCCACTGAAACATTTTCAGAGGCTCCTGGGGTATATGGCATCTGCAGCCGCGGTGACGCCGCTCGGATTGCTTCATATGAGACCGCTTCAGCTTTGGCTACGCGACCGAGTCCCGAGGTGGGCATGGCAACAAGGCACGCTCCGTCAGTTACTCCGACCTGCCGTCAGACCTTCACCCCGTGGTCGAACCTCAGTTTTCTCAGGGCTGGTGTCCCCCTGGAACGAGTTTCCCGGCATGTTGTTGTCTCAACAGATGCCTCCACCATGGGCTGGGGCGCCATGTGCAATGGACATGCTGCCGCGGGCTCCTGAACAGGACCCCAGCGCCTATGGCATGTCAATTGCCTCGAGTTGCTGGAAGTACGTGTTGCCCTGCACCGCTTCCGGGCGTTGCTCACGCGTCAACACGTACTAGTCCGATCAGACAATACCGCCACTGTAGCGTACATCAACCATCAAGGTGGTCTACGCTCCCGCCGTATGTCGCAACTCGCTCGCCACCTCCTCTTATGGAGTCAGCAGCATCTGAGGTCCCTTCGAGCCATTTACATTCCCAGAGCCCTGAACTGTGCAGCCGACGAGCTCTCATGGCTTCAGCTCCTCCCCGGAGAATGGCGACTCCATCCCCAGTCGGTCCAGCTGATTTGGGACCAGTTCGGGGACGCACAGATAGATCTGTTTGCCTCCCACGACTCGACCCATTGCGACCAGTATTATTCTCTGACCGAGGGCACGCTCGGCACGGATGCTCTGACGCACAGCTGGCCGCGGGGCCGCAAATATGCGTTTCCCCCAGTGAGCCTTCTTGCGCAGGTCTTGCGCAAGGTCAGGGAGGACGAGGAGCAGGTCCTTCTGGTTGTGCCGTACTGGCCCACCCGGACTTGGTTCTCCGAACTAGTGCTCCTCGCGACAGCACCTCCTTGGCCAATTCCTCTGAGGAAGGACCTCCTTTCTCAGGGACGGGGCACCCTGTGGCACCCTCGTCCCGATCTTTGGAACCTCCACCTGTGGCTCCTGGACGGGACGAGGTAGGTTTGAGTACCCTACCACCAGCGGTGGTGGCTACCATCACTTCCGCTAGAGCGTCGTCCACGAGGCACGCCTACGCGTTGAAGTGGAACCTCTTCGTCAACTGGTGCTCTTCTCGCCGAGAAGACCCCCGGAGGTGTTCGATCAGTTTCGTGCTTTCCTTCCTTCAAGATGGGTTGGAGCGAAGGCTGTCTCCCTCCACCCTCAAAGTTTATGTTGCCGCCATTGCCGCACACCACGACTTAGTGGAAGGTAAATCCTTAGGGAAGCACGACCTGATCGTCAGGTTCCTGAGGGGGGCGAGGAGACTGAATCCTCCTCACTCTCCTCTCGTTCCCTCTTGGGACCTCGCAGTGGTTCTAAGTGCCCTGCAGAGTCCTCCTTTTGAGCCTCTGCAATCAGTGGAGCTTAAGTTCCTGTCAATGAAGACAGCGCTCCTGGTTGCATTGGCCTCTCTCAAGAGGGTCGGGGACCGGCACGCATTCTCCGTTGACGAAGCGTGCCTGGAATTCGGGCCGGCTTACTCTCACGTGATCCTGAGACCCCGGCTTGGATATGTGCCCAAGGTTCCTACCACTCCCTTCCGGGACCAGGTGGTGTACCTGCAAGCGCTGCCCTTTCAAGGAGGCAGACCCAGCCTTGGCACTGCTCTGTCCAGTACGCGCTCTCCGCGCCTATGTAGACAGGACGCAGTGTTTCAGGACCTCAGACCAGCTCTTTGTCTGTTATGGTGGGAAGCTGAAGGGAAAGGCTCTCTCAAAGCAGAGGTTGTCTCACTGGATAGTGGACACCATTGCTTTGGCATACCAGCAGCAAGGTCGACCGTGCCCCCTTGGTGTGACTGCCCACTCCACCCGGAGTGTGGCATCCTCTTGGGCTCTAGCGCATGGCGCCTCGCTAACAGACATCTGCAGAGCTGCAGGCTGGGCGACACCAAACACATTCGCCAGATTCTACAATCTCCGAGTGGAGCCTGTGTCCTCTCATGTACTCGCTTCAACTAGCTAGTACCGGACCAGCTCAGGTGTCTTCGCTTGCTCGCCATTCCACTCCACAGACTGGATACGTGCGATATTCTCCTCAGGTGAGCTTCTCCGCAAGCCCTGAGTTCCTCCAGCACCCCTGATGCTAGCGCCAGTGTCTATTGCCTGGGCGTCGGCTAGGTGCCTCCCGTGTGCATGGTCCCTCCCCGGAGCTACCCCCACACGTGTATTTCCACTGTAAGCCTCTCTGAGCATGTGTCTTTCCCTTGGCAAGCCACCTTGCCACCCCTGAGGTTGAAATATTCCACCTGCGGCTGGACACCTCAGTATTCTCCATATGTTTCCTTCGGGTCATATGTGTATTTCCAAATGCCCCCCCCCCCCCCCCCCCCCCCTGGGTTGGTGTTAATTGCATATTTCCTCTAAACTATGGGATATGCTTCCCAGTGTACCTTGGTATTCCTGTGTTAAATAGGAGTCCTTCGTCCAAGTCTCTCGAGGGCTCAGATTTACGCAGGGCACTGGAAGACAGCTGTGAGGGTGGCGTGATTAGACTGATAACCCCATTCGTCGTCATCCGACGTAACTCGGAGTGACAACGAAAGGGAA
This sequence comes from Meda fulgida, assembly GCA_030578275.1. Lineage (NCBI taxonomy): Eukaryota > Metazoa > Chordata > Actinopteri > Cypriniformes > Leuciscidae > Meda > Meda fulgida. Next base: position 24,461,664 of record CM060631.1, on the reverse strand, counting down.
CGTCTCGGTTACGTATGTAACCCTCGTTCCCTGAGTCCTCCTTTTATACCCACGAGGTGGGGCGGAGTTACGTCATGCAAATTCCGCAGACCCATGGTATTTCTTTGTCATTGGCTCGTTTTTAATTACTCGAAGTTGATAGGCTTTCTAAGCGAAACCCCATTCGTCGTCATCCGACGTAACGTCTCCGTTCCCTACTCAGGGAACGAGGGTTACATACGTAACCGAGACGTTATTTGACATTATTATTTAAGACATCAACAGTCAAGTTCATTTACAATTTGTTGTACATTAAACTATTACTTGAGCTCACTGAAGGCCAGGGACACAATATTCTTCAAATCCAAGATATTCTTTATTTAATTTTATGTCCATAAGTAGTTCATAAAAAAGTCAAAAACCATGTCAAAATGCAACATATTTATCTTAAAATTGTCAAACATCTTAAATTGGTTAAAAAAACAATACATCATAAATATATGAAATAGTATATACAAAGATTGATTAATAATAATAAGATTCTGAGTTAGTTTTGGCCAGAACATACACAACATACCATTTTTTTTTTTTTTTTGCAAAACGCAATATACCCACCTAAGACAATATTCTACTACTGTAATACCCTTAAGAAAAGCTAGTGAATCAATGTTTTGTTTGTGTGTGTGTGTGTGTGTGTGTGTGTGTTTGTGTGTGACACAGACAGCTGTTGATCAGTGACGTAGCCTACGTCACTGGCGGTGACTCTCTCCTCGCGTGACATTCTGAACGTTCTATAGCCTAACCGTTATATCGCACTTTGTAAAGAAACATCCCGGTTTACGTATGTAATCCTAGTTCCCCGAGGGGACCGACGCTGCGTGAAATCGCAGTGGGAACGCCCTCCAGGGTGACGCATCTGAAGCAGGAAGGAAATCAGTCAATGGAGAGATGGAGCGTCACAGCGAGAGACGTCATCGACCAGGAAGCTATAAATATTCCCTGAGCACACAAGCCGCCAGCTGGAAGTTACTGAAGCTATCGACCCAAGGGGATGCTGGGAGAATGGCAGGACATGCAGTGTCCGTCCACTCTGGGAACTAGGGTTACATACGTAACCCGGGACGTTCCCCTTCAGGGACTACCGCTGTGGGATCGCAGTGGGAACGCAATCGCAGTGGGAACGCAATACCCACATCCCCATACGACCAAATCCCCATCGTGTGTCATTAGGAGACACAAACCGACGAGAGAACCTGAGCCCCGGGAGTGGAGCAAGGGAATAAAATCTGATGAAAGTGTGCGGTGAGGACCAGCCTGCCGCATCACAAACGTCCTGAAGAGAAACTCCTGAAAGAAGAGCTGTAGAGGTAGCCATACTCCTGGTGGAATGAGCCCTTACAGCCAAAGGTGAAGGCTGATGGGCCGAACCGTAAGCAATCGAGATGGCCTCGACCACCCACTTACTCATCATTTGCTTAGATGCAGGACACCCTTTCCTAGGTGACCCAAAACAGACAAAGAGTTGTTCCGATCTCCTCCACAGGGCAGCTCTGGACACATGAGCATCTAAAGCCCTAACGGGGCACAGCAAATTACGTTTCTTCTGGTCTGACATCAGAAAAGGCGGAGGACAGAAAGCCTGCAGAACTATAGGTCTAACAAAAGTAGTTGGAACCTTAGGAACATAACCTGGTTTCGGACAGAGAAAGGCCTTAACCATACCAGGAGCAAATTCCAGGCACGAGGGAGCCACCGAAAGTGCTTGAATATCTCTAATTCTTTTTAGAGATGAGATAGCGAGAAGAAGGATAGTCTTTAGTGTAAGAAACTTTTCCGAAACTTCCTTGATGGGCTCGAAAGGAGCTAGGGAGAGACCTTCTAAGACGATGGCCATATCCCAAGCTGGTACCCTTGAGCGAACTGCAGGCCTCAGCCTCAAGGCGCCACGAAGGAAGCGAGAAATAAGTGGGTGTCTCCCGAGGGAACCTCCACTTGAAGGGGCGTGGTAAGCAGCTAAGGCCGCCACATACACCTTCAGTGTGGAGTGGGATAGCCCTGTGGAGAGGCGGTCCTGCAGGAAATCCAGCACTGTACCGACCAGGCAGTTAACTGGGTCCTGCTGGCGCTCTCCACACCAAGAGGTGAAAAGTTTCCACCTCGCGGCATATAACATCCTCGTGGCGGGAGCTCTGGAATGGAGGATGGTCTCAACGACCTCAGTCGAGAGACCAGAACCTTTGAGCTGGGCCCCCTCAGAGGCCAAGCCCACAGCCTCCATAGTTCTGGGCGAGGGTGAAGAATCAACCCCGCCGCCTGAGAGAGTAGGTCTCTCCTGATCGGTATCTCTAGGGGAGAGCCGTCGAGGAGAGACACTAGGTCCGCAAACCATACTCGAGCCGGCCAGTACGGGGCAATTAGCAGAAGACTGAGCCCATCCCGGCGAACCCTCTCCAGAACTCCCGGGAGCAGAGCGATCGGGGGAAATGCGTGCAGACGTGACCTCGGCCACGGATGTACCATAGCATCCAGCCCCAGCGGGAAGCGAACAGGTCTACTTCAGCACGACCGAAATGTTCCCACAGGAGCTCCACCACCTCGGGGTGAAGACTCCATTCCCCGGGCCTCGGCCCCTGTCTCGACAGGAGGTCTGCCCCCTGATTTAAATACCCCGGGAGATAAATAGCTCTCAGAGAAAGAATTTTCCTCTGGGACTACAGAAGGATCTGACGTTCCAGTTTGTAAAGTGGGCGAGAACGCAGCCCCCCTGATGGTTGATGTAAGAGACCACCGATGTGTTGTCTGTTCGGACAAGAACATGGTGGCCCCTTAGGTCCGGGAGGAAGTGTCTCAGAGCCTGAAACACTGCCAACATCTCTAGACAATTTATGTGCCATAGACGGTGATGGTCCTCCCACAGACCCTGAGCTGGGCGACCACTCATGATCGCCCCCCAACCCGTGAGAGAGGCATCTGTCGTTAGCATTACGCGACAACAGGGAGCCCCCAACACAGGACCTTGGGACAGAAACCAAGGATCTTTCCGCATGATCAGGGCGCGATGACACCGTCGCGAACTCACGATCATGCGAAACGGATTTCCCCTCGGGGAGAATCCCTTGGTTCTGAGCCACCACTGTAACGGTCTCAAGTGCAAGAGGCAAAAAGGTATCACGTTGGACGCAGCTGCCATGAGACCTAGCAATCTCTGGAACTGTTTTACAGTGAGTGACTTGCCTAGCTTGACCTGATCTACTGCGGCGAGAATCAAAGCTAGATCACTCGATGCAATGAGACCTAACAATCTCTGGAACTGTTTTACAGTGAGTGACTGGCCTAGCTTGACCTGATCTACTGCGGCGAGAATTGAAGCCAGATCACTCGATGTGAGCTTTTCAACAGCCCGAGATAACACATCAATCAGCCCCTCATCTATATTTGTATGCTGGAGTGACGAGTCAGTTTCAACTGATGCAACACTTACGACATCCAGCTCCTCAGAACTGGATAATCTAAGCTCGACATCATGTGCCTCGACCCGGGCAGAAGTAACCGCCGCAGCGCGTGCTTCCGGAGCCGAGTAAGAGACACTAGATCTCATTGGAGATAGCTGAGATAGGGCAGAGCCCGTCTCAACGTCGCCAGTGAGATCCATCTGCGAGCCCCAAGACAAGCGCCGCTGCTCTGCCTCAACAGAAGCGGGACCCGAGCCTCGGGGAGCTCGCAAAGAACCACTCTCCTCGAAGAGTGATCGCCGCGAGCACAGAGTTTTCAAGGGAAAACGCTCGCAATGCTCACAATCGACCCCCTCGAGGGCCGACTGTGCATGCTGCATTCCCAAACAAGCAACACACAGCTAGTGTGTATCCCCACCCGTGATAAAACGTGTACAGGGGGAAACACACTTCCTATATTGCTCGCTCATCACTTCGATACTCATAATGTTTTTTTTTTTATATAAATACAGTATATACAGAGCCGGACAGTAATGGAGTACATTTACTTGAGAACAGTACTTAAGTACAATTTTGAGGGATCTGTACTTTACTCGAGTATCATTTTTGGGGAGTACTCATGACTTTACTCAAGTACATTTGAGAGGCAAATATTGTACTCTTTACTCCACTACATTTCTATCCATAACCGTGAGTACCCGTTACTACTTCTAAAAAGAGAGAACCCTCAATTTGTTGTTTCCCTCTCAAACGTGATTGGATTGTGCAGGCACCACTGATTCAGACAGCCTATCAGCAATCACCTTTCCGCCAAAGTCAACTCTATGGTCAGATTTAGATCAGAGACGAAACCATGGACGAAACAATGGATGAAGACGCAGCAGGTCCATCCCGGGAATGTGCCAACCTGTGGCCCCACCTCGACAGACTATTTACATTTTCTGAATTTTCTTAAATGTTAAATAAAGCAACATTGTAAAAATATGAAAATGACTTGATTTTACTTTCAATTCCTTTTACATTCTCGAAGGTATTAACATTAACATTTTTCATAACTCTATGTAGGACGTTTCTGTACATAAATGTAAGCATGTGGCAGTAGTAATGCAATATATTTAGAAAATGTACTCTTGTACTCTTGATACTACAAATACAAGTACTTCAGTACTTTTACTTAAGTAGACATCTGACTGTAGTACTTTTACTTGTACTTGAGTAAAATTTAGCAAGGGGTATCTGTACTTTTACTCAAATAATAATATGATATATTAATATGAGTATATATAGTGAAAACCTCCAGTCTAACACAGAAAAACACAATTGAGAGATTTCAGACACACAAAGAGCTTGCTGAAGTAACAAAAAGCTGGCGCCTTGTGTGCTCAGGGGATATTTATGCCTTCCTGGTCGATGACGTCACTCGCTGTGACGCTCCATCTCTCCATTGACTGATTTCATTCATGCTTCAGACGCGTCACGCTGGAGGGCGTTCCCACTGCGAATTTCACGCAGCGGTGGTCCCTGAAGGGAACCGGGCTGGCGGATATCGCGTTTTGTGAAAAAAGACATTTTGTAGTAGGCTTAAAATGTACATTTTTAAATCTTATTAATGGCAGCAATTCACACATAGATTGAGGTACATCTGAACAGTGATTTCCATTAATAAAATCCAAATGTCAAAAAATGGCGTTTATCGCGTTTTGCAACCGAACTCTTCAAATGATGATTTTTTGTTGTTGTTGTTCTTTGATTAACATTAATGGCAGACTGTAGAAGGTTTATTAGGCTTAAGACCTGCTGCACATGACACGGATCTGCATCTGATTTTCTCACACAACTCTGTGTTCATTTAAGCCGTCACCTTTATTTACATAGTCTTTTTACAATAAAGATTGTTTTAAAGCAGATTTACAGTGATAACAGGAAATTAATGTTTGTTTTGGCTATGCAGCAGATCTAGAAGAAAATTGTTCCATTTCAAAAGCTACAATCAATGCTTAGCGCATTGGGGAACGGCTTTAATCGTGACCATCTGTGAATATTGTGTGTAACACGTCAATAGAGTTGACCCGGAAGTAATATAGCCTTGGTCGGTGACGTCATCGGCGCGCACTCGCAACGCAAGACTATAAATAGATGAGCCACAGGTGCATCGTCAGGATTTTGTCTTCAGAGACCATTCTGTGCATGTGTGTGTCAAAGAACTCTCTCTCTTATCTCTTTATATCTGACTACAGATCTTTGTTAGGAGTTAGTTTTCAACTGGCAGTGTGCAGAAATTCTCATTTCTTTTTCTGAAAGTCTTTAAAAGAGTAATAAAAAAAGAGTAAACAACAGAGTAAGCATTGTGTTCCTCCTAGCTCCCGTCCCATGTCTGACACGATTACTGTTTTGCTTGTTTGGGGGAGGAGCATGCGGCTTTGGCTTTCGAGAAGGGTGAGTGCGAGCATTGTGAACTATTTACTGTTAAGATGTTTAATGCTCGTCTGAGTTGTTTCCAAATTGCACCCACATTACCATCGTGGGGCTCCCGCATGGATCTGAATGATGAGCAGGAGACGGTTCCGCCCCTATCGCTTGCTGTATCACCAGATCCAGACATCCCCTCTCGTCATCTCAATGGGGATGATTATATATCTATTGGGTCTGCGGACTGCGAGCAGCCTACCTCTGAGCGTTCCTCTCGCGAAAATAAATCTAAGATTGCGTCCAATCTTAGATCTTCGAGAATTAAACCATACAGTCAAAACGCTCAAGTTCAATATGTTAACTGTCAAGACGGTCGTGTCGCAAATTCAACATCACGATTGGTTTGTCACGATCGATCAGAAGGACGCATATGTTCACATAGAAATATTGCCACAACACAGGAAGTTCCTGAGGTTCGTTTTCGGGGGCGAAGCGTACCAATTTCGGGTTCTTCCATTCGGTCTAGTCTTGTCACCGACACATACACAAACTGCATGGATGCAGCACTAGCTCCATTACAACTCCAGGGTATTCGCATTTTGAATTACATAGATGATTGGTTAATACTAGCACAATCGCAAGAGATGGCACTTCAACACAGAGACATCGTGTTAGCTTATCTAGTTTATCTATGGTTGAGATTCAACACCAAGAAAAGCGTTCTATCTCCTGCCCAGAGAACGGCTTATCTCGGAATCGTTTGGGATTCGATCACGGTGCGGGCACAACTGTCTCCCGCTCGAATCGAGACCATTCGCCATACCATGAGCAAAGTCAGGCTAGGCCAAGATTGCACTGTTCGTCAGTACCAAAAATTGTTAGGTTTCATGGCTTCAGCATCCACGGTGATTCCTCTGGGGTGGTGCACATGAGACCGTTTCAGTTGTGGCTAAAAGCCAGGGGATTTCATCCAAGGGCCAATCCTCAAAAATTCCCGTGCCTCGGGCTTCGTACACTATCTCTGTGGCTCAGACCCCGGTTCCTCGCCTTGGGTCCTACTCTAGGGGTGCCTTGTCGTCGCAGACTGTTAACGACAGACAACTCCCTGATGGGCTGGGGAGCGGTCTTAAGTGGTCGTCCAGTTAAATGGGAATGGGAGGGTCATATCAACTGCCTCGAGCTGATGGCCATATTTCTGGCCCTGAAATATGTTCTCCCTCAGTTGAGAGGTTGTCGTGTCCTACTGTGGGTGGACAAAACAGCGACAGTCTCTTACATAAATCACCAGGGAGGTCTGCGCTGACACAATCTTAACAGAATAGCTAGGCGGATTTTTCTCTGGGCCCAGGAGAAGTTCCTGTCACTCAGGGCAGTGTACATTCCAGGGCATCTGAATGTGGGAGCGGATTTACTGTCCAAACAGAATTACCGACTGGGGAATGGAAACTTTGAGGTAGTCAAACAGATCTGGACTAGATTTTACGAAGTGAAGGTTAACCTCTTTGCCTCCCATCAGACAGCGCATTGTCCCCTCTACTTCTCTCTGAGTCACCCAGCACCCCTGGGTCTGGCCGCGATGGTGCACACATGGCCCAAAATGCGCCTGTACGTGTTTCCTCCAGTTTCTCTGCTCCCGGGAGTTCTAGCCAGAGTTCGCCAACAAGGGTCTTGCCTCTTACTGATAGCGCCGTGTTGGCCGACCAGAGTATGGTTCTCGGAGATAATATCTCTCCCCGACAGCTCGCCATGGGCGATTCCGGAGAGGAGGGACCTTCTGTCTCAGGCGGAGGGCACGATATTCCATCCCACGCCCAACCTGTGGAACCTTCATGTTTGGCCCCTGATGGGTACCAACTAAGGGACACTGGGCTTTCGCCTGACGTTGTTGAGACCATTCTAAGTGCTAGGGCTTCCACCACTAGAAAGAGTTGTGCCAACAAATGGGGTGTCTTTGAAAGGTGGTGTGTTGTACATAACCCTGTTCATTTATTTATACAGCAGCTCTCGAGAAAACAGTGATGTCATCGTCCAGCTCAGGTCAGTTCTCATATATGGGTGTTAAATGCAGGCAGATCATATCGTTGAATATTAAGTGTCCCCAAATAAGCAAGCAAGAGGCAACAGTGGATAGGAACCCAAACACCATCAGGTGACAGAATGGAGAAAAAAAAACCTTGGGAGAAACCAGGCTCAGTCAGTAGGGGCCAACAAACAAACAGTGTATGATTATGATTTATATGATTTAAATGAATGTGGCTGATTCATACAAATTCATACAACTTCACTTGTTTTTGTACGATTTGTCTAAACCCACGTGATGGTTAGGTTTAGGGGCAGGGTCAGGGGTAGGTCATTCGTTCGAATTCATACAAATTGGGCAACTTGTAAAATATGTACGATTTAGCAAAAATCGTACAAATTTGTTCGAGTGAGGTCGTATGAATTTGTATGAATTAGCCACCTCGTAAAATTCATAGAAACTGCCGTGAGATCGGGTTGGTGCCACTTGCTGTCGTGTCGATAAGGCCTTTACAGGGGAGAGTCTGTTTAAGACCAAGCAGTCAAGGGCACAGAATGCAGGATTTCTAAACAAAGAACATTATTTATTAAATACCAAACAAAGTTACAAATTAAATTACTTGAAAACTGAAAGAAATAAAGTCAGGTCTAAAACCCATAAAAATTGTCAAATAAATAGAACCAAACTTAACAGTAATCAAACCAACCAAGCAAATCAAACTAAACAAAAAACATGACCTCCCAAATGAAGGACTGGACCGGGACTGGTGGATTAATAGGAGAATAAAATACGGGCTTGATTTCAGATACATGAAAGGCGGGACAAATTCTCCTGTACGCCGGAGGAAGTTTGAGTCGGACTGTCACCGGACTAATAATTTTGGAGACAGGGAACGGGGCAATGAATTTGGGAGCTAACTTATTGGAAACGGAGCGGAGCGGAATGTTCTTAGTAGAAAGCCACACCTTTTGACCCACAACGTATACGGGAGGCTTTGACCGGTGGCGATCGGCCTTGGCCTTCATGCGCCTCCCCGCTTGGAGCAGAGTCTCCCAGGCTCTGGTCCAAGTGCGGTGACACCTCTGGACAAATGCGTGGGTGGAGGGAACCGCGACCTCGGATTCCAGACTGGGAAAAATTGGTGGCTGGTAACCTACACTACACTCAAACGGAGAGAGGTCCGTAGATGACACTGGTAACGAGTTATGAACGTACTCAACCATAGAGAGTTGTTGGCTCCAGGATGAAGGATTCTTAGCTACCAAACATCGTAACGTTCTTTCCAAATCTTGGTTGGCTCGCTCAGACTGACCATTACTCTGGGGATGATAACCCGAAGACAGACTGACCGTAGCCCCCAATAACCTACAAAACTCTCCCCAAAATTTGGACACGAATTGGGAACCCCTGTCAGAAATCACGTCCTTCGGGGGGCCATGTAACTGAAAGACGTGATTAACGACCGTGACTGCTGTCTCCTTGGCTGAGGGTAATTTGGGCAAGGGAATGAAATGTGCCGCCTTGGAGAACCGGTCCACCACGGTTAAAACAACCGTCATGCCATTAGAGGGCGGGAGGGCGGTGACAAAATCTAGCGCGATGTGGGACCAGGGTCTCGAAGGGACAGACAGCGGTCGAAGTAACCCATCAGGAGGTCGGTTAGACGTCTTGTTAGTGGCACAAACTGAGCAAGCCAAAACAAAATCGTGAACATCACGAGCCATTAATGGCCACCAGAATCGTTGCTTTACCTATCCGTTAGTACGACTTACTCCTGGATGACAAGCCACGTTAGAGCAGTGACCCCATCGAATAACGTCGGACCGTAAACCCTCCGGAACAAATAAACGACTCGGTGGGCAACCGGGCGGAGGCGTTACCCCTTCTAAGGCCGTCTTGACTTTCGACTCGACCTCCCATGTGAGTGCGGAGATAACTACCTTCTCCGGTAAAATACACTCGGGAGTCACCGGGCGTTCGGATGGATCAAAAATACGATATACGGGTTTGATGTTCTTAGAACCCGGGCGGTACGAGAGAACAAAATCAAAACGTCCGAAAAAAAAGTGCCCACCGAGCCTGCGAGTTAAGTCTTTTGGCAGATCTAACATATTCAAGGTTCTTATGATCGGTCCAAACGATAAAGGGAACCCCTGAACCCTCTAACCAATGTCGCCACTCCTCCAACGCCAATTTAACTGCCAACAATTCTCTGTTACCAATGTCATAGTTACGTTCGGCAGGTGATAAACGATGGGGATAAAACGCGCATGGGTGCATCTTGTCGTCTGAGGAAGTGCGCTGGGAAAGAACTGCACCTACCCCCACCTCTGACGCGTCGACCTCTACCACGAACTGACGTGTAGGATCAGGGGTGACAAGAATTGGAGCCGAAATAAAATGACTCTTGAGGTTGGCGAATACCGCCTCGGCAGTATCGAACCACCTGAACGCAGGTCTGGGAGAGGTCAAAGCGGTCAGAGGCGCGGCTAGTTGGCTGTAATTACGAATGAATCGTCAATAGAAATTGGCGAACCCCAGAAACCGCTGTAGGGCCTTTCGGGAATCTGTACTTGGCCAATCCATCACTGCCTTAACCTTGTCAGGATCCATGCGCATTCCCTCAGAAGAGACGATGTACCCTAGGAAGGAAACAGACTGTGCATGAAAACCGCATTTCTCCGCCTTGACAAAAAGCCCATTCTCTAACAACCTCTGAAGCACTCGTCTGACATGTTGAACGTGTTCCTGGAGAGACGAAGAAAAAGTCAATATGTCATCCAGGTAAACATATATGAACTGATCGACCATGTCTCTCAACACGTCATTGACGAGTGCCTGGAAAACCGCTGGGGAGTTGGACAGGCCAAATGGCATAACCAAGTATTCAAAATGCCCCCTGGGGGTATTAAATGCAGTTTTCCATTCATCCCCCTTCCTAATGCGGACCAAATGATAAGCGTTACGTAAGTCCAATTTTGTGACAATGGATTCTCCCTGCAACCTCTCAAAAGCTGAAGACATCAACGGCAAAGGGTAAGTATTCTTTACTGTGATGTTGTTCAGCTCTCGGTAATCAATGCAAGGAGACCCATCCTTCTTTCCAACAAAAAAGAACCCCACCCCCACAGGAGAAGAGGAAGGCTGAATGAACTCAGAGAATCAGAAATATATTTCTCCATAGCCTCCCTCTCAGGAATAGAAAGAGAGTAAAGTTTGCCCTTAGACGGAGACTTACCTGGCAGTAAATCTATAGCACAGTCATAGGGATGATGCGGAGGAAGAGAAGCAGCTCGTGACTTACTGAACACCTCCTTCAGGTCTAGGTACTCTGCGGGCACGTTAGACAAATCCATTGCCTCGCTCTGAAACAAAGAACCAGACTCAGACGAACAGGCAGACAACAAACATGACTCATGACAGTGGTTACTCCAGGAGGAAATGGAATTGTTATGCCAGTCGATACGGGGGTTGTGTTTAATGAGTCAGGGGTGCCCCAAAACTACCGGTGCCAAAGGTGAGTCCATGAGTAGAAACGAAATCCTTTCAGTGTGATTGCCAGACGTGATGAGTGTGATGGGTTTAGTAGAGTGAAAGATCCTGGGAAGTTCCTGTCGGTTGAGTGCATTGACGGAAATCCTGTGTTTGAGAGAAGTGATGGGAATCTGGAGTTTGGATGCCAGATTGTAGTCCATGAAATTACCCTCTGCTCCCGAATCCAGAAGTGCTTGAGTGGGGTGCGTGGAGGTTGCCCATCTCAGTCTTATCGGGAGGAGGGTCGATAATGTAGATGAGGTCTTCTCGGCGGAGATCCCACCTGATAGTAGCCTCATACTTACTATCGGGCTTGCTCTTTTACTGGGCAAGAGTAGAGGAAATGGCCAGCCTTACCACAGTAAAGGCAGAGTCCCTGGGACCTCCGCCTTTCCCTCTCCTCCCGGGAAAGCCGAGCTCTCCCAATCTGCATGGGCTCGTGGTCGAAACCTGGGCTGACCGCGCTCCCGTCGCCGACTCGTGGTTCCTCAGGGTACTGTTGGGGTCGATTAGAACGTGCACGAAGATTCACGCAATTCAAGCGTGAGTCGACCCTCAGCGCCAACTCCACCAGACCATTAAGAGTCTTAGGAAGGTCCAAGATATATATCTCGTTTTGAACGCGGTCAGCCAGCCCATGCAGGAACATGTCCCACTGCGCCTCCTCGTTCCATTGGCACTCTGCAGCCAGGGTGCGGAAACGAATAAAATAATCCGACACCGAGCCATCACCTTGGCGTAGATCCGCGAGTAATCTGGCTGCCTCCTTACCTGCCACCGCTCGATCGAATACTGTCCTTATCTCCGCGGAGAGTGCCTGGAACGAGGCGCAACAACGGTCCTGGTTCTCCCACAGCGCCGTTCCCCAGAGTGCCGCCTTCCTCGACAGGAGAGTCAACACAAACGCTACTTTAGACTTTTCATTCTGAAAGGTCCGTGGCTGCAAGGCAAAGTACATAGAACATCTCGTGAGAAAAGCTCTGCAATATTCAGGCTGGCCAGATTAGCCCTCAGGCGTGGGTAGACGAGGCTCCGGTTGACTCTCATGCGGCATCGGTGGGGGTTGAACGGGCGGTGTGGGCGGCGCAGTGGGAACACGTAGATGTTGAAGCTGCTGGGTGAGCTCGGACACCTGTGTCACGAGTGCTTGAACAGCGCGACCTGTGTTTGCGATCTCCTCTCCTTGTTGATCCATTCTTGTGACGCTGTGTGCGATGAAGTCGCTCAAATTGGTCAAACTTGCTGCTTCCATGATGGGTCAGATCGTTCTGTGATGTAACAGTTCGGAAACAATAGCAAGTAAAAGCTGTTTATTTATGCTGGTCAGGATGACATAAATAACACAGGTCGGTGAACAAACACTCAGATGGAGATGGGACACAGGGACGTTGATGGGCAACCCGGAGAGACGTGGTGATGATCGGCATGCTCAGTGACAGGAACCAGAAACAAACAATCCAACTGTGACGGAGAACACGAAGACTGGAATGCCACACGAGGAGAAGACTGAAGTCACACAGGAACAGGACACGACACCGGCTAAGCCACAACGATCTGACAACATGAGAATGAAATTACTGACAATATATAGGAAGCGGTGATGACCCGCAGCTGGTGCTGACATTCAACGGAATTAGTAACCACGCCCACACACCATACACACACACTAAACACCAGAATGAGACAGTGGATTCATGAACCGTGACACCAGCCCGAGGCCTAACATAAGGGCCTCTAAGGCTACGACCATGACCATCTGACACATGCGATGGAGGATGGATTACCTGAAGAATCATCATATTGCCAACAGGCAACAATGCCAACCTCGGACACATCTGTACCATGGCATCCAGGCCCAAAGGAGATGGATGTGAGAGAGAGTATCAGAGCGGACAATGAGAATTCTCATGTGAAGCAAACAGGTCGACGTCCGCCCGGCCAAACTCCCTCCATATAAGCTCGACTACTTCAGGGTGGGGCCGCCATTCCCCGGGCCTCAGCCCCTGCTTCAACAGGATGTCTGCTCCCATGTTATCAACCCCAGGGATATAAATAGATCTAACAGAGAAATTTATCCTGGGACCAAAGAAGGATTTGATGTGCCAGTCTACAAAGAGGGCATGATCTCAGGCCTCCTTGTCGGTTGATATAAGAGACCACCGACATATTGTCTATCCTAACAAGAACATGATGGCCTCTGAGGTCTACAAGGAAGTGCCTCAGGGCAAAGAATACAGCCAACATCTCCAGGCGATTAATATACCATGAGAGATGATGATCCTTCCAAGTGCCTTGGGTATAATGGCCCTCCATGACCGCACCCCAGCCCGTGAGGGATGCATATGTGGTCAGAGTTTTCCTCTGACAAGGCGCCCCCAAAGTCGGGCCTTGAGACAGGAACCAAGGTTTCTTCCACATAACCAGAGCACGAAGGCATCTGTGCGTAACTCTGATAATGCGAAAGGGGTTCCCCCTCGGGGAAAACCCCCTGGTCCTGAGCCACCACTGTAAGGCTCTCATATGCAGCAGACCAAATGGTATTACGATGGAAGTTGTGGCCATGAGGCCCAAAACTCTCTGAAAGTACTTGACAGTGATGGCCTGGCCTAACCTAATACTCTTCATTGTGGTTAAGATAGTATTTATATGAGCAGGAGAGAATTGTGCCCGCATCGTAACTGAGTCCCACTCTACTCACAGGTACATAGTCTTCTGATGAGGAGTTAAGGAACTTTTCTTCACATTGAGTCTCAACCCCAAGCACCTCAGATGACGCAAAACAACATCTCGATGTTGAATCGCCAGTTCTTCTGACTGAGCTAGAATGAGCCAGTCATCTATATAATTTAGGATACAGATCCCCTTAAGTCTCAATGGAGCAAGGGCAGCATCCATACATTTAGTAAAGGTGCAAGGGGATAAGGCTAGGCTGAAAGGAAGGACCTTGTATTGATAAGCTTTGCCCCCAAAAGCGAACCTAAGGAACTTCCAATGATGTGGGAAGATGGAAATACGAAAATATGCATCTTTAAGATCTATTGTTACGAACTAGTCCTCGGATCTGATTTGTTGAACAATTATAGGTATAGTTAACATCTTGAATCTAAATCTCCTCAAAGATTTATTCAATACCCTAAGATCTATAATGGGACGCAACACACCATCCTTCTTTGGAACTATGGAGTAACGGCTGTAGAACCCGGATTCCCTCTGGTGGGTGGGGGGCCTGTACTAGTAGCTAGGAGGGACTGTACTTCTTGTTCCATCACCTGATCCTGGTCAGGAGATACCAGTGTTTGAACAACACCACTAAATTTAGGTGGTCTATACTGGAACTGGATTTTATATCCCTTCTCAACTGTATTCAGGACCCACTGAGATATATTTTGAAGACCTTTCCAGGTGTCTAAATAATTTACTAGGGGGATCTGCCTCTCTGGGCTGACCTCAGGTATTATAATTATTTTTTCGGTGACCTGAAGCAATTTTTTGCCAGGAAATGAAAGCTTTAGCGTAAGTTCTGTCAGGAAGACTCAATCTGTGCGTCACGCATTACCTCACTTCTGACCAATCAGGTGCTAACGCTACAGTATAAAAGATCGGTACTTACATTTGTCTGAGTTCGCAGATGCTGACGCTGCCAATTACCTCCATCCTCCCCAACCACCACCAAGATGGTACCTTCCCCTTCATCCTCCCCACCACCACCAGGATGGTCCCTTCCTTTACCTCCAGGGGGGTCGGCTGCGCCCCTGCCTTCATCCTCAGGCAGGACATGCAGATTCCGCTACCCTCGGATTGCTCGCTAAGGACGAGGCCTACGCCAAAGAACTTTATACATTTATGCTTGCCGAGCTGTTAATAAATATAGGTTAGGTTAGGTTAGGTTACTTTATTGGTACCCATAGGTAAACTAGTTTTACAGTCTGAGAGGCATGGACATCCTTAGTTGACCACAACATAGCATTCAACATACAAAACATTAAAACATAAAAACAGCAGGTAATAATACTGTAGTACTTCCCTTTTATGTACATGTGAGAAGGAAGGAGACCGAGGACGGCTGGCTGAGGCTCATGGGTATTTTATTCAATAAACTCTGATTACACTCGCGCCACATGCGCATGTCAACATAAATCTTATTCTCAGTTCAAAGTGCTCAATAACTTGTCTTGCTTCAGTCGAGTCCTCTTCCCTCTGCGTTCCCACGAGTCCTCACCCCTCTCTCCTCGAACGCTGGTTCCCGCCTGTCTTTTATACGGTCTCCCCACGCCAATTACTGCAACGAGACACAGGTGTTAGTCATTTTACACTTGACCCACTTACCGCCGCTTGTCTCTCCACTCTCTGTCTCGTCGCAGACCTCGCTGAACCACGCCTCCCCCGCCACAAATACATAAAATAAAAAAGGAGGACCAAGTACAGTACATGACCAGGTTGCTTATGTGTTTTGTCCAGATAAATTTACCGTTTGTTTAGCATAGTGATTGCAGCTGGTATAAAACTTTTTAAATCTTGTGGTCCTGTAGCCAGGAACTCTTAGCCTCTGTCCAGAGGGGAGATACAGGAATTCCCCATTCAAAGGATTTTTTTTAATAGCCATAGCTAACCGCTGTAGTTGTTTAGCATACAGGGATGTGGGGTGCAGCTGGGGATCCCCAGTCAGCTTACTTGACCATTTTACTATTTGGTTTAGGCTGTTCTTGACGCTAATATACGCTTGTTAGTCAGTTTACCTGCCGAGTCTTTCTGGTAGAACTAACTGAATCATTTTCTTTTCTACAGGCCTTGTGAGAGGTAGCAAATGTTTCAGGGCTATAGATGTTGATGGAACATTTTGTGCAGTACATTCACTGGAAGTCGATGCGACCCGAATCGTACTTGACGGCGGGAAGCAGCATCGATTTCCTGAGGGCTCCGCGGAGCATAGTTTTAAAAAGCCCACGCGGAGGGGGGTACCCTCAGAGGCCTGAGTATCACGTCAGGGCCTCTTGGCCGAAGCCTTCCAAGCCTGAATAACAGTCCTCAGATCTGTTTTCGTTTTGGAAGGCTTCGGCTGAGACTGTTGCCTCTGGCTCCAGGCCTTCTGCGGTGGAGCACGAGAGGCAACACTCTCCTTCTGCCTCAGAAGAGGTGAGGAGCTGGCGGCGGTCTCCTGGGACTGCCCCCTGGCTGCAGATCCACGAGACCTGGAACGTCGACGGGGGATTAGTTCTTTGAATGCGGCTGACTGTCGTTTCGCCTCCTGAAACCTATCTACGACGTTATATACTCCGTCGCCGAAAAGGCCAGAAGGCGAAACCAGGGCATCGAGGAGACAAGCCCTGTCCTTGTCTCTGATGCCCGACAGGTTTAGCCACAGGTGTCTCTCCGTTGCTACCAGAGCTGCCATGGAGCGGCCGATAGCAGGGGCCGTCTCCTTGGTAGCACGGAGAGACAAGTCAGCCACTCGACGCATCTTGCGGATGTCGTCGAAGGCGACCTCCCCTCTATCGCCCACCTCTTTGAGGAGGTCGGCCTAGGAATGCCTGCAACAGCCCCATCGTATGCAGACAACTACCAGCCCGACCCGCCGCCATATATATATACATATACATATATGCCTTCCCAATGTTGTACGGCAGGGCTTGGTGGGAAGCACCGGAGCCTGCAGGGATAATGCAACGTCAGGGGAGAGATGTGAAGCAAATGACTCTTCAACCCTGGGCATCATCCCATAGCCCTCCTCCCTGGCACCCATTATATTTGAATAAATGTGTACATTGGGGCCAGATAGGGGAGGAGAAGGGCTTATTCCACAATGTCGACACCTCGGTGTGAAGATCGGGAAAAAATGGCAGACTACAGCGTAGAGGTGGTGGCCGAGCCTGCAGGAAGCGCTCATCTAGTTTGCTTTTTTTCGTCGCTTCCTGCTTTTCTTGTGGCCAATCGATTTTTAATTTGGCCACGGCTCTAGTCACCACCTCTAGCAGCTCCTCAAAGGCAGGGGAATGTGGAGGCGAACCCACATTCTCACCTGCCTCGATGTCCAAAATATCCATCTCCTCGAAGCCAGATAATTCGAGCACTGGGTCCGTTTCAAGGGCGGAAGAAGCCTCTACGCGGGCTTCCGCACCCTGAGCGGGACCCGAGGTACCAGCTTCAGAATGCTGAGAAAGGACCTCGGCCGTCTCAAAATTATCCACTAAATCCCTCCGCAATCCCCATGAATGCAGACGCCACGCTGCCACGCTTCCTCGACAGACGCAGGACCTGATCCACGGGGAGCACAAGCCTGACCAGTCTCATCGAACATGGCCAGGCGGGAGCGGAGCGTTCTTCGGGGCATTTGCTCACAGTTTACACAGACAGCCCTTGAACGCTGCCTGTGCATGCTCCGCTCCCAGACAAACTATAAAAAGCACGTGTGTGTCACCCTCACTCAAAAAGCGCGGGCAAGGGGACACACACTGCCTGAATAGTTTCTCCTTATTCGCCATTTTAATAACCTTCTTCTTTCAAAGTGACAGACAACACCAAATAAGACAAACAGGTTTGACATAGAATGCTTGCTGAAGACCAGAAGCTGACATTTC
Organism: Meda fulgida; assembly: GCA_030578275.1. Classification (NCBI taxonomy): domain Eukaryota; kingdom Metazoa; phylum Chordata; class Actinopteri; order Cypriniformes; family Leuciscidae; genus Meda; species Meda fulgida. Next base: position 24,443,695 of record CM060631.1, on the reverse strand, counting down.
CTGGTTCCTGTGACCTTGAGTGACGCGATTCCGCTACGCCAATCAAGATTTAATTGTTGACTTCAGACGCTTCATGCCGAAGGCATTCCCCAAAGCGTTGAGTATCGATGCAGCGGGAGTTCCCTTATGAAAGGGAACTGGAAGAACTGGAAGAACTAGAAGAGAGGACAACTCTCTGAGAAAACAAAAGAAATTAATATTTGAACATTCTCTTGTGAAGTTAGCATCACCATTTGAGTCTCACCTCAGAATACATCTCTTTTCCTCTTAACCCACTCCTTTCTCTCTCATGCTGAGATCACCAACATTCACCCAAAAATCTATATGGTTTAATGTGAAATTTTATCATACAGTATTATACATGTCTGGAATCTTTTGAAATGTCAGTTTGACTGGTACAAATCTCTCACCCCCGAAGAAGTAAACCAAAAGGTAATAAACTTCTTAAGAGTTTAGAGATAACTGGCACACAGAGGAGGGTGTGTCTTCCAAGCAAATGGCATTCTGCTCCTAAAAGGTGTAAACTCTGAATACAAATTCCCATTGTTAGCAAATGTTCTAGAACTCAGATCAGCCTATAATGTTGAAGGATCTCAAAGACTTCAGCATTATGTATTTTTCAAAATGTTGGGTTTAACCTACATCTTTTACTCTTTATCTCTGAGCATTTGATGTTATTGATTATCTTTGAACTGATTATGAAATTGGCATGATACGTTTACCTGACATAAATTGTTACATTTGATTTTATTCCGACTGACTCTGAAATTGTTTTCCCAAGTAGATTAAACGGATTTGTATGTTACCGCGTCAGTTTTGTAAGTTTTGTAAGTTTTGCTTCAGATTAGTCACACCTAATATTTGGCTCTAATTCAAGTGTATGTGGTTTGCAAAGACAAGAAGTGAATTTCCGTTTAGAACAGCAAACATGCTGCTTGACCAATCTAAATTTGGATGTGTCTTACCTCTGTTTTATTTATTTAATGTTACTTTAGATAATGTACGAGGGAAACCACGGCATGGCCAATCCAAAGCTATTATAAGATAAGTAATGTTGGCCAGCTTATATCTGTAATAGTGGCCATACCTCTACTGAAGTAAACGTTACTTTAATTTCAAGTGTATGCAACCACGGGGGTGTCGTGTAAATTTTAATAGATAAGATTAATTATGTTACTAACCATAAAACTCTGATTTTATATTTCTATCTTATGGTAAACTCTTATCATACTTCCCATGTTCATGTACTTCCTTTTATTTAGGATGTAGCCATCAGACAAACTTTCGATATGATCTAACCATCTAACAAACTTTTGACTCAATGGAACCTTGGTCAATGGAACTTTGAAAATGAACTAAATGTTCTGTTCTTTGACTGTATTGAGAAATGATTGACTGAAATATTAACCCCTTGCAATGTTTTTTGAGGATACAGGATATTTTGTGCTGATGTCACTAACAAAGGGTAATGAAGGGTGGGGGCTTGCTTTAAACAATGTAACCAATCTTGATAGAGCATGACATGTTAGTCATGATGATTCTATTTTGATGTGTCTGGCTTTATTCTATAAAGCTTGTTGTATTCTTCTTTTGGGTTGGGATTCTCAATGGTATTCGTTACTCTGGTTGTTTGATGAGAAAAAGATGAAAGTTGCAATAAACGAGATAAGAATCCGCACATCAGCTGCTGCAGCGGAGGACTCTTATTCTGCTGTGCAGAACTGAGGAAGGACTGATGACGGAACATTTTGATCTTCGGCTGACAAATCAGAGGAAAGGGGCGTTTCTCGCCCACGTGTAGAAATCGAATATTCAAGCTGTTTATTCATTTTTCTATCTCAGAACGAAAAAATGAAAAATCAAACTGAAATCTTGTTTTTCATTTTTGGAAAAAATGAAAAAGGAACTGTTTTCTCCTTTTTTTTACTTTCAATATTAAAACAAAAAACGACTGAACGAATGATACACAGATTTATTAAACACCCATATCCAGAATTGATTTTGAATCTAATTTTGTGTTTGTCCAACTTTGAAAGTTTTGCGTCTCATTAGTTTTTAGGGTGACACCCAGCATTTTAGAATGCCCGTCCTGAACACAAAGAAGCTGATAATGTATGCTTGTGCTTCTATATATAGTTTTGATGACATGCTTACCGGTTGTCTAATGACTACTTCAATGGCAATTTCATTGGTGCATTGGCACACACTTCGGACACTGGCTCACGCAGAGGCGTCTCTTAGAGTCAATCTGTCCCATAGAGTCAGTCTTATCTGACGCAGCGTTGAGTTCCATCGAAAAGTTTAGGGTTAGGGTTAGCCAAGGCTATTGCCTTGATGTTTTGTTTATATCTTTGTTTTTTTTATTGCATTTTGCATTTAGTGAAGAACAAATTCTAAATGACAAACAAAGTCATGTTACTTATTATTATTTTTTAAGACAATAGTTGAGAAACTAAAAATCTGAATGCTTCTGAATATATCAGGTTGGTTTGAACTTCAAAGTTTTCTTAACAATTCCTTTTCTTCTCAGAAGAAATAATAAATAAAAAACACTTGAGGAAATAAATCCTCATCTTGACCTGACAATTTCTGTTCCCATATATTTTTGATCAAAGAAAACCAGTTTATACACTTTTGTATGATCACCAGCTGGAGTGCCCATGATAGCCACTAGAGGGCATTCCCCACCAGACTATTGCCTGTGCCCTGTGATAGTTTGGACTGTTTACCATGTGTTTATGACCTCTTGCCTGTTTACTGGGTTATGTCTTTGGATTACTCTTTCATATAAACTGCATTTTGCAGCCTTCGTGTCTCGGAGCAGTTCACAACTGCATGACAGACAGATATCTGTTTGTTTTGTGATGGTATGATTTCTTTGGCTCTGCATTAAGGAAGGAACTACAGGGAACAATATCACTTTTTGTTGGTGTTGAAGTTTGTTGTTGTACTGTATTCTATCAAGTGTCCAGTTTTTCCGTCTCTGCTTTATTTGTGTCAATATTTAAAGAACATTTAACAGAGATTTGTGAATGAATTATGAACTTTTTAATGCATCATCTATATTTATTAAAGATCTATAGAGTGTTTACAAAATAATTGTAGGCGAAAAAGGTTCTTAATGTAATAAAATGCAGATATAACTTTTATAGCCTAATAATGCATAAAGACATTTAGAATTGGTTATTGTAAATGCATATTGTAAAATGGGTCAAAACAGTTGCTAATATCAAAACTAACAAATATCATAAATTGAAAAGATTAAAAAAGTTGACAAATAATTTTCCTTTGCAGAGACAAGTCATCTCTTACTTCCTCATTCATTACATTAAGTTAAAAAAGAAAGTTATATTTAAGATGCTCTATTGCTTGCCAGCTTTCTGAAAGAGATTAATTTACTCATTCATTATTAGTTACTTAATTCAGTTAAGTTTCCTCTTGTGAAAATAAATGCTTTTAAAAAGCATACTTATTACGGAAATAATATTGGCCTATTTTTAAAAGATTTAATTTAAGTGCAAATTGAATGTTATGATTTTGGACATTTAAAATTATATAAAAAAAAAGTTGGTAACACTTTATTTTGATGGTCCCTTTTGAACATTCTGGTGACTATAAGTAACTTTGCAACTACATGTCAACTAACTCTCATTAGAGTATTAGTGTACTGTCTGCTTAATATCTGATAACTCTTTATTGTGATGGTCCTCCAACAGACAGTCTACTGACTATAACTATACACTATACACTCTACTGAGAGTTAGTAGACATGTAGGTGCAACGTTACTTATAGTCAACAGATTGTGTTAAAGGGACCATCCAAATGAAGTGAAACCAAAAAGGTTTACAAAAATCCAATTCTTTGAATTCGAGTGTGTGTTTTTGACCCACTTAAGTAGGACAGCTTTATGCAAATTAATAATTATATTGTTTAAAGTGACCGGGCGAATGTTATGACAAGCATTTATGGTTAAAATTTGATGTAATTTCTATTGAAACTTGTAGGTCAAATATTTTAATATTTGTAATTACACATTTGTAATGACGAAGTTGCAATTTAGTACTGTTAGCATGGTTGCAGACAGATGAAGATCAGTGTAAAGTTCAAATGCACGGTTTAATAATAATCCAACAGGCAAAATAACAGAAGGTAGTAGTAACACATACACAAATGAGACCAGACAAACACTAGTTGAAGGTAAGTAACTCACAGTTCTCTTACGAGAGGTTCTCTCGTATTGCGTAAGTTTAGCTTACGCTACGGGAAAGATTCATCTTCTCTAGATATTGAAGCCAAAAATTATCCTTAATTTTGTATCTATTGTCAACGCAGTGCAGCAGCTAGCAGACCTAGAGCAGGCTGTCTAGTGCTCATTGGCTGCCCTGCGGCAACTGCAGCAGCCTACCAGTGACCCTGACGTGACGTCACGTCCAATGATGGGCGCTCGCGCCTTCAACGTGTCTTAGCCCGCCAGAATGGGCGTGGCTTAGCGTATATAAAAAGATAGCTCCTTTTGTCCATTATTTATTTCTAAAGAAACACGACAATGTATAAAAGGCTCCATTACTTTGTATCTTACGTTATGGCCCCATAGAAGCCGTTTTTGTAAAAATAGGCTAACGATTGTGTCATAACACGCGACTCTCTGTCGCACACTAGAGAAAATGACCGTATAGACAGAAGTAGAAGCTCGCGCAAAATCGGGGGGACGTGTAGGCATAAAGTCAAGGGAGAAGCCCATAGAGAGTTGTAAAGTTGCTCCTGCTGCTAGCTCATGGACAGCTAATACTCACGCTCTCCAACTCTGCAAGATTTGGAAGGGAATGATTCAGATTCCTCTTGGCACAGCTACTAGAAGACGTACAACTGTCAGTCAGGTTGCTCACGTCACATCTACGTCATCAAGCTCAGTTTGAGCCTGCGCAGTGCGCTTGGCTATCAGGAAGTGAGTGCTTCTATTGGGCTTCAATTCTCTCCATTGAAATCAATGGGGTCACTGTGTCCATTTCTTTTACTGTCTTTTACTAGACCGCCATGCATCTGCGCTCTCTGCCTGGGCCAGGAACCTCCGATGTCGACCCTGCGGGCTCGACTCGAGGTTTTAACACCGAAGCTGTCCCTCCACCCCTTGTAGGACCGAGCAAGAAGAAGCGCCGTTCTCAAAGGCCTCCGGAGCCTGTGGCCACTGCGAAACGCTCGCCGGAGTCCCTCCCTCGAGCTTCGCTTTCGCCTTCTCCGCCCCTCCTCACCGACGCGCAGCCAACGAGGCGGTAATACGACCCGCTCGCCTGCACACAACCGCCGTCTTCACAGCAACCCAGAGAAATCTCATAAAGAGTATAATGTCTGGTTATCTGGCTCACGCCGATGGTGTTTTATGTGTAGATAAAATGCCCACATCTGTGTTCACCCCTACACACAAGCACAAAACTTCCCATGTCACTCACAGAGCCCATTCTCGTTAAGCTGGCAAGTACCGTTTGAGTGTTAAATGTAGGACATGTACCCACGAGTCCATGCTCATACTCTCTGCCCGCTCTGTCACATGGCCAATTCAGCCTCATATCGATCAGGCTATGAATGTAAGTCCCGTGCCCGCTCACAAGCGCTCACGCTTACTGACACACTTCACGCGCTGCTCACGCATCACTAGGTTATCACAAAACGCTCCCCATCCAAAGCGATTGTGTCGTTGCATAGGAGTGTAAATCGCGTGCCCGCTCACTAACAAACACCTCGCCCTGGGCGCCACTCGCGCGTCTCAGTGCTGTCACAAAACGTACCCCATCCCAAGCGATCGGGGCATCACATTTGAATGTAAGTCCCTTGCCCGCTCGCGCATCACAAAGTGATCACAAAACGCTCCCCATTCATAGCAATCGGGTCATCCTATGTGAAACAGCCTGCCACCGCTGTCAGCGAGCAGCCGTATTCAAGCACCGAGGGCGCACGCGCCCACTCTATTACACGGCCAAGTCAGCCTCATATCAGTCAGGTTATGAACGTAAGTCTCGTGCCCGCTCACAAGCGCTCACGCTTGCTGACATGCACTTCGCCCACAGCGCTGCTCTCGCATCACAAAGTGCAGCCTCATATCGGTCAGGTTATAAATGTAAGTCAACATGTCTGTAGTGTCCTACGTGAACTTCCAGGGCGGTGTCAGATCCAGAAACCTCTGCAATCTGACAGAACGCCTCCTCGTTTGGTCTCAGCACCATCTGCGCTCGCTGAGAGCTGCGCATGTGCCAGGACACCTGAACGACGGCCCAGACAGACAGTCCAGTCCAAGCGGAAGTCGACCTGTTTGCGTAATAAGACAACGCTCACTGCCCAAAGTTCTTTTCAAAGAACGAGGACGCGCTAGCCCAAACCTGGCCCAGCCGCCCACTATATGCTTTCTGAGCTCTACCTATCTATCTATCTATCTATCTATCTATCTATCTATATATATATATATATATATATATATATGTGTGTGTGTGTGTGTGTGTGTGTGTGTGTGTTCACTAACAAGTCTAAACCGAGACAACTGCTTAGCCTTTCAGCTGAAATTGCAATCAGCAGTGTTTGAAAGGCACACGGCTGAAATCTAGAGTAGAAGAGTATCTCTTCACTCCACAGCCATTTATGACTTCACTCTACGAGACGAGCCATTCTCTCCGGTGTTGGTGTGGTAGCGATCTGCGGCGAGTTCACATTGCCTGCTGATCTGTGCAGTGATCTGCCAGTGAGTGTGTTCTCCACGCTCGCTTCGACATCGTTGAGTTTTTTCTCCTCTCACAAAAGAGCTCGCACGCGGCACGTCTTTTTAAAGACGTCTCGCCCGTGCATTTAAAAAAAAAAAAAGTGGCGGCAGATTGGTATCGGACTCTGATGGGCACGAGCGCTGTCTAGTGTGTAGGGCTTTTATCATGCTTGTACAGCGCTCGTGGGTGATTCATGTTCTCTCTGGGAACGTGATCATCGCGTCATTTAGGTCGAGACTCAATGAACTCGCAAGAGTGAGAGTCCCCTCATCCACACCCCGATCTAGCGCTCCCCCGAGGGGTGCTACTTCGGCTGGTGGCCAGGGTGACCTGAGGGTTATAGTCTGGATCAAGGCGCCGACTATCTGTCCGCGACCCCAGCTCCCTCCTGTGTGACGGTGCCCGCTAGTGAACCTCCGATTCCCGCGAGTCGACCTTCGGGTGGCCCGCGAGTTTCGGTTGAAGCTACAGAGAAAGATGCTATGTCTGTTGTAACATCATAAGGTGGGCTTGGTTCTTTTGGAAGTGACGACTCGTCACAGCTGCCACCTTCTGGTGTGTTATGCTGTGCCTGAGTCTGATCCGGAGATGACGGCCATGCTTTCCTGGGACGATTGGTTTTGGGTAAGGCCGCCGACCCGCGTCCACGGCAAACCCCAATATCTTTCCTGGATGATGACGTGCATGATGAGATCTCGATGTCCTGAAAGACCCCCGTGTCTTCTCAGGACCGTTCGTTGGTCTCATCCGCCTTTCCCCCCTCACGGGGCCGCTGCCCATGGGTACACTGGGGTCCCCCCGGTTGAAGCACTCTGTTGCGATGCTACTGTGTCCTCAGAGTGCTTCCCGGCGCTATCCTAAGCACCCGCCCGAAGCCTGTAGTTATTTTCGTCTACACTAATCTGTGGCGAATTCCTATAGTGCCACAGGACAGGCAGCCGCCTCACTGCATTCCGTGACCGTTCTGTGGTCTACCTGGCCCAGATGCTCACGGTTTTGCAGGAGGGCGGGACTGACTCGAGGCTCTTAATGAGCTACCTAGCGCGCCGCCGCTGACCTTGCTCTCCGAGCGACGAAGGTGGCCACGCGCTCTCCGAGTCAGGTGATGTTTACCACTCTGGGGCTGACCGGCTGATGTGCTGGAGGTCGGTAGATTCGTCTGCTCACCCCCACGTCCCAGGTCGGCCTCTTCGGCGGTGCGGTTGAGTTCTTCTGCCCAATAGTTCTTAACCGCCCGGGAGCAGATTGAGGTTGTTCTGCCGACGGCCCCGCCGTCCGCTCAGGCCCCTCAGTCTGCCAACCGCCGAAGGCATCCTCCCACGGTCCTAACCCCGCCTGTTCATCAGAGAAAAAACGGGCTGGCTTGGTACCGTGGGGGGATGCCTCAGCCCTCTCCAGCCCCGCCCCCCGCTAGTCGCCGGGTTAAGCGGCGCTTTTTGAGATGGGCTGCTCAGAGATGGGACTCAGTTCTTTCCAGGAGTTGGTAGCAGGGCCACTCCTTTCCCCGGTGGAGGGCTGGGGAAGAATCTTTACTCAGAAAGAACTGACTCTCTCATCTCTGAGCACACAGAGTTCTCGGACGACCCAGAGCGCCGCCCACCAGCCGTGCTCTCCTCGTCCCCCTCTGTCCCAGAGTCGGTTGACACGGCGTGCCGCCCACGGGCCGTTTCGTCCCTGTCCCACTCTGTCGCCAGACCCCTGGCAGAGCAGGCCCCCGTGGAACGCTGGTCCTTCCCTGGCCTCCTCTGTCAGGGCGCGGAGCTTAACTGCGCCCCCACACTGGATCGCTATGCCGTCCACGTCGGGGCCAGTCACTCCGCTTCGCTGCCCCTCCGGGGGGACGCCGGTGGTCCGCATGACCCCGCTGGTTCAGTTCCTGGGAGCCTGGCTAGAGCTTCCCCAACTGTCCCGCTGGGTCGGCCGCACCGTCCGGTTCGGCTATGCGATTCAGTTCGCACGGTCTCCTCCCCGATACAGGGGAGTCCGCTCCACTTTGGTCGATGGCAACGCCCCGATCATGCGAGCAGAGATTGCCACCCTACTGGCGAAGGGTGCAATCAAGACTGTCCCTCCAGCCGAGATGAGGTCCGGCTTCTACAGCCCTTCATTGTCCCCAAGAAAACCGGTGGGTTACGACCAATCCTGGACCTGCGAGTATTGAATCGCTCCCTTCTCAGGAGGCCGTTCAAATGCTCACCGCCAAACGCATTTTCGGGTGTGTGCGGCCCCAGGATTGGTTTGCAGCGATCGACCTGAAGGACGCCTACTTTCATGTCTCCATTCTCCCTCGACACAGACCGTTCCTCCGGTTTGCTTTCGAGGGACAGGCATATCAGTACGCGGTTCTCCCTTTCGGGCTAGCCCTGTCTCCTCGTGTCTTCACGAAGGTCGTCGAGGCAGCCCTTGTTCCCCTTCGGGTTCACGGGGTTCGCATCCTGAACTATCTCGACGACTGGCTGATTATAGCTCACTCTCGAGACCAGGTTTGCGAACACAGGGACCTTGTGCTCCGGCACCTAGCCCGTCTGGGCCTTCGGGTCAACTGGGAGAAGAGCAAACTTTGCCCCGTGCAGAGGATCTCTTTTCTCGGTATGGACATCGACTCGGTCGCCATGTCCGCGCAGCTTACGAGCGAGCGCGCACAGTCACTGATGACTTGTCTGAGACAAATACTGGGCAAGAGTGCGGTTCCACTGAAACATTTTCAGAGGCTCCTGGGGCATATGGCATCTGCAGCCGCGGTCACGCCGCTCGGATTGCTTCATATGAGACCGCTTCAGCTTTGGCTTCGCGACCGAGTCCCGAGGTGGGCCTGGCAACAAGGCAAGCTCCGAGTTCCAGTGACTTCGAGCTGCCGTCAGACCTTCACCCCGTGGTTGAACCTCAGTTTTCTCAGGGCTGGTGTCCCCCTGAGACGAGTGTCGAGGCATGTTGTTGTCTCAACAGATGCCTCCACCACGGGCTGGGGCGCCATGTGCAATGGTCATGCTGCTGCGGGCTCCTGGACAGGACCCCAGCGCCTATGGCATGTCAATTGCCTCGAGTTGCTGGCAGTACGCCTTGCTCTGCACCGCTTCCGAGCGCTGCTCATGGGTCAACACGTACTAGTCCAATCAGACAATACCGCCACAGCAGCGTACATCAACCATCAAGGTGGTCTACGCTCCCGCCGTATGTCGCAACTCGCCCGCCACCTCCTCCTATGGAGTCAGAAGCATCTGAGGTCCCTTCGTGCTATTTACATTCCCGGAGCCCTGAACCGTGCTGCCGACGAGCTGTCACGGCTTCAGCCCCTCCCTGGAGAATGGCGACTCCATCCCCAGTCGGTCCAGCTGATTTGGGACCAGTTTGGCGACGCACAGATAGATCTGTTTGCCTCCCGCGACTCATCCCATTGCGCCCAGTTTTATTCTCTGACCGAGGGCACGCTCGGCACGGATGCACTGGCGCACAGCTGGCCGCGGGGCCGCAAGTATGCGTTTCCCCCAGTGAGCCTTCTTGCGCAGCTCCTGCGCAAGGTCAGGGAGGACGAGGAGCAAGTCCTTCTGGTTGCGCCGTACTGGCCCACCCGGACTTGGTTCTCCGAACTAGAGCTCCTCGCGACAGCACCTCCTTGGCCAATTCCTCTGAGGAAGGACCTCCTTTCTCAGGGACGGGGCACTCTATGGCACCCTCGTCCCGATCTCTGGAACCTCCACGTGTGGCTCCTCGACGGGACGAGACAGGTTTGAGTACCCTACCACCTCCGGTGGTGGCTACCATCACTTCCGCTAGAGCGTCGTCCACGAGACATGCCTACGCGTTGAAGTGGAACCTATTCGTCAATTGGTGCTCTTCTCGCCGAGAAGATCCCCGGAGTTGTTCGATCAGTTTCGTGCTTTCCTTCCTTCAAGATGGGTTGGAGCGAAGGCTGTCTCCCTCCACCCTCAAAGTTTATGTTGCCGCTATTGCCGCTCACCACGACTTAGTGGAAGGTAAGTCCATAGGGAAGCACGACCTGATCGTCAGGTTCCTGAGGGGGGCGAGGAGACTGAATCCTCTTCGCTCTCCTCTCGTTCCCTCTTGGGACCTCTCAGTGGTCTTAAGTGCCCTGCGGAGTGCTCCCTTTGAGCCTTTGCAATCAGTGGAGCTTAAGTTCCTGTCAATGAAGACAGCGCTCCTGATTGCATTGGCTTCTCTCAAGAGGGTCGGGGACCTGCACGCATTCTCTGTTGACGAAGCGTGCCTGGAATTCGGGCCGGCTTACTCTCACGTGATCCTGAGACCCCGGCTTTGATATGTGCCCAAGGTTCCTACCACTCCCTTCCGGGACCAGGTGGCGAACCTGCAAGCGCTGCCCTTGGAGGAGGCAGACCCAGCCTTGGCACTGCTCTGTCCAGTACGCGCTCTCCGCGCTTATGTAGACAGGACGCAGTGTTTCAGGACCTCAGACCAGCTCTTTGTCTGTTATGGTGGGAAGCTGAAGGGAAAGGCTCTCTCAAAGCAGAGGTTGTCTCACTGGATCGTGGACACCATTGCTTTGGCTTACCAGCAGCAAGGCCGACCGTGCCCCCTTGGTGTGACCGCCCACTCCATTGGAGTGTGGCATCCTCCTGGGCGCTGGCGCATGGCGCCTCGCTGGCAGACATCTGCAGAGCTGCAGGCTGGGCGACACCTAACACATTCGCCAGATTCTACAATCTCCGAGTGGAGCCTGTGTCCTCTCGTGTTCTCGCTTCAAACAGCTAGTTCCGGACCCGCTCAGGTGTCTTCGCTTGCTCGCCATTCCACTCCGCGGACTGGATACGTGCGATATTCTGCTCAGGTGAGCTTCTCCGAAAGCCCTGAGTTCCTCCAGCACCCCTGATGCTAGCGCCAGTGTCTATTGCCTGGGCGTCGGCTAGGTGCCTCCGTGTGCATGGTCCCTCCCTTGAGCTACCCCCACACGTGTATTTCCACTGTAAGCCTCTCTGAGCATGTGTCTTTCCCTCGGCAAGCCACCTTGCCACCCCTGGGGTTGAAATATTCCACCTGCGGCTGGACACCTCAGAGTTTCTCCATATGTTTCCTTCGGGTCATATGTGTATTTTCAAATGCCCCCCCCCCCCCACTGGGTTGGTGATATTTGCATATTTCCCCTTAAAAGCTTGGGATATGCTTCCCAGTGTACCTTGGTATTCCTGTGCTAAATAGGAGTCCTTCGTCCTAAATATCTCGAGGGCTCAGATTTACGCAGGGCACTGGAAGACAGCTGTGAAGGTGGCGTGATTAGACTGGTAACCCCATTTCGTCGTCATTCCGACGTAACTCGGAGTGACCACGAAAGGGAACGTCTCGGTTACGTATGTAACCCTCGTTCCCTGAGTTGGGAACGGAGACGTTACGTCTTCCTGCCACTTCCGCTGTACCGCGGGGACCGCCTGAGTTCAGTCTTGGCTCCTCAGCGAAGAAACATATCTGCATGTTGCCGGCGTCCTCCTTTTATACCCACGAGGTGGGGCGGAGTACGTCATGCAAATTCCGCAGACCCATGGCATTTCTTTGCCATTGGCTCGTTTTTGTATACTCGAAGTCGATAGGTGTTCTAAGCGAAACCCCATTTCGTCGTCATTCCGACGTAACGTCTCCGTTCCCTACTCAGGGAACGAGGGTTACATACGTAACCGAGACGTTCCTCATATTATTGTTTATTCTTTTTTATAATTATTATTATTTATTTATTTATTTTAAAAAATTGGAAAATAAATCGTCTGTATTGAATTGACAGATGGGGAAAAACTCGCTTCTAATAATAAAATAAATAAAAAAACGCTTAGATTTCGGGAAAAAATACAATCCTTTTTTAACCTTTTGGCTTCCCGTACATTCAGTTCTGATGGTACGTATGGTAACTGGGCAACTACGCATGATTTATAGCTACACCGGTCGCGTGCAGCACTGCAGCCACGTAAACAGAGTTTGCGCTAGCTTCCCATACTGAGTTTCACTTTCGGTGCCCGAATGGAAGTGAATGAGGCTTTGCGACTTTTTTTTTTTTTATCTAGGCCTACGTGAAATTCTGCATCATTGTACGATTTATTTATTCCCCCTTGGAAGCGCAACGTGAGTCGAGAAGGGCATATGGGCAGTTGCCCGGGCAACCTGAGCAACCCCCCTGTGCACGTCCCTGATCTTAAATAAGGTTATGAAGCCAAATTTCTCTAGTATTTTGAGCACAATGCAAAGGTTATTAATAGTGGAATAGATATTGCCAATGAGTTTAATTCTTCTTTGTCAATGTCGGACCTAATACTGCAAAAAGACTCAAAATTATGGACTCAAAGACTAAAAAAAACCCAGAAAATCCAATTATGAAGCAGAGTGTGATAATGCGACAGGAGGAAGTAGAATCTTGCAGTCAATGTTTCTCAATGATTGCACCGAAACTGAAATCTTAAATATTGTGAGTAAGAGCAAAACTAAAACTTCGTGTCATGGTGATGGAATAGATATGAGAATTGTAAAATAAACAGTAGATTGCATACTTCAACCTCTAACTTATATTTTCAATCTTTCTTTTAGTTCAGGTGTTTTCCCTCAAACGATGAAGACTGCGAAGATAATACCTATTTTTAAAAAAGGAGATAAACATGAATTATCATACTTTCCACAGGTATCAATACTTTCACAGTTTTCTAAAATAATAGAAAAATGGTTTACTTATAAATTAGATCTATTTTTGAAAAAAAAAAATTACTTTTTGATTATCAATACGGATTCCGATCTAATAGATCAATAACCACTGCACTAATTCATTTAACTGACGAAATTCTTGCTGCAATGGATAAAAAACAGTATCTTGTAATTATATTCCTGGACTTATAGAAAGCGTTTGATACTGTTAACCATAAACTACTGTTGACAAAATTACAACATTATGGATTAAGGGGTCAGACATATAAATGGCTTGAAAGCTACTTAAGTAATAGAAGCCAATATGTTCAATTTAAAAACCAAAACTCAGACTGTAAAACTGTTGTATGCGGAATTCCACAGGGTTCTGTAATTGGCCCTAAACTTTTTATATTATTTATTTATGATATATTTGAGGTTTCCAAAGATATGAATTTTTTGTTGTTTGCTGATGACACAACTGTGTTTAAGTCCGGGGCAGATTTAAATGAATTAATGGCCCTTATTGAAAGGGAAATGACAGAATTAAAGAAATGGTTTGATTGTAATAAATTGTTTTTAAATTGGGATAAGACAAATTATATGGTTTTTGGAAATAAGGAAAAAAAAAGAATCTACAAAATTAGTTATTGAGGATGTAAATATTGAACGTGTTCCAGAAATAACATTTTTTGGGGTTACCCTAGACAGCAAACTTAGCTAGAAACCTCATATAGAGCATATCAAAGGTACAATTAGTAAAAAATACTGGTATTCTTTATAACGTTAAACACACATTGGATGAAGCTTCATTACAGCTTCTATGTTTAACCTTAATTGTTCCATATTTAACATACTGTATCGAAGTATAGCGTAATGCATGCACCAGTTATACAGACAGGCGGTTCTTACTTCAGAAGAAAGCAATAAGAATTGTGACTAAACAAAGGTTTACGAGACCACACAAATAAAAGTGTTTATAAAACTCCAGACTTTGAAATTTAAAGAGTTGGTCAAATTCAAAATACTACAAATTATGTGGAGAGTGATTTGGTGCCAGTTCATATTAAAAACAAATTCATGCTAATCACTGATTGTAACAACAGAAGAAAAGGCGATTTTGTGTACCTTATTCACGTACCTCACAAAAACAAAAGGGGTTTCTTGTAACTAGTATACTGTTGTAGAAATTGTAATAGTCATTTATTCCTAACAGATATCATAAGGGATTGAACCTATTCAATGTGTAAAAGTATATGTGTACGTGCTTGTGCGTGACGTCTCAGGAATATATGGGACAGGACCTCTTGACCTTAGGAATGGTCAAGATTTGGCTAGTTTATTTCAGGGCCAGTTTGTGTCCTTAAGAAGAAACTGAACAGCAGTGGGGACCTTATCTGAGTGGGTGAAAGGGTAACTGCTGTGAGGAGGAACCTTGAAAAGAGTATAAAGGCTGTCTCATGTCTTCCTGGTGTGCGTCACTCACTTCACAGGGTAACTGCTGTGTTGGCGACTGGGCATATTCTTGCAAGAATAAATATTTCTTTTTTATTAATTTGACTCTGAGTGTCTCTTACGCAGTGATGATGTTTAACAGAAGTTTTGCCACAACAATACGTTTATGGAACTCTTTGGACATGGTTCAAAAATCATGTAACACGGTTGTTCAATTCAATAAAATGTACAAAAAAATGCGAAGGAAATGAAGCATAAGATCCAATGTTTGATAAATTGGAAACTGTCAATTATTTAGATGTGAAGTAATATTGTACCTCGATATAAGGAAAAACGGGGAAGGAAAGGAAAAAAAAAGGCGAGCCATCTATTCTGTGGTAGCTCAGATAATTGAATAAAGGGGCATTAAATTATAAGACTATGTCTTCCTTATGCTCCTATTCAGTATTGAATGTTATTATTTCGTTGTTGATGTGATTATTATTGTCTGTAATAACATCATGACTGAATAAAGAACTTGAACTTGAACATTTGAACAAAGTGCTGTAAATCCACAGTGTTGTGCAGGTTGTGGTTAAAGACATGGGATAAGAGTATAGAGTTTTGAAAACTGTGTTCAAGCAATGAAAAACGAACTAGAGTTTGGTCCACATGAACTGCTGCTGTGCAGACTGTAGTTAGAGTTTTGCACATGTAGCTCCAGTTGTGCTCAATGTCCTTTAGCAATGGAAAATAAACTGTAAGTATATTGTCATTTCTTGAAACATTTAACTCCCAATTGCATGTCTTTTAACATCTCTGTGTAATTGTAATTGTGTTAAATAATTTATAACTGAAACAATGTGCTTTACTATAAATAGCTTGTTATCACTTATGACAAATAGCAGCATCTAACTGACTTTGAAAGAGAGAAAGTCCAGAAAGAAAATCCAGAATGGCTCAGAGTAATTCTGCATTTTCGTAACTCTGTATGTGTGTGTGTGTGTGTGTGTTTCTTTTTTTTCTTTTTCTTTTTTTAGTTTATCTCAGATTCATTTCTTTGTTTTTTCTTTAAGTTGAACTCAGATCAGTCTCCTCCCCAGCACTGTAAAAAATAAAAAGTTGAGTAAACTTAAAAAACTAAACCAACCAGTTGCAAAGCATTTTTTAGCTTTTGGCACTGTGAACTTAAAAAAACCTCTCTTAAAACCCACTTTCGTACTCTGTTTTTTATTTTATATATATATATATATATATATATATATATATAGAGAGAGAGAGAGAGAGAGAGAGAGAGAGAGAGAGAGAGAGAGAGAGAGAGATAGATATAGATATGTTAGATATGTTAGAAATGCCCAAGACAGTGGTTATTCTTTTACCGTTGTCACCACAGTGTCCACCACACCTCAAATGATGCACTGGGTTTATAATATTCTGGAAATTACTTCTTACCCATTTTTGAAAACATTATTTTGTAACACTGTAGTTTAGACTATGATATTAAAAATGAGAAGTAAGTCATATTTTTATTTGATTTTTTTGTGATTTTTATTTTATGTGAATTTCTAAAGTTTTATAGGTAAACAATCAAATCTATACATTAAAGGCATTTGAAAGTAGCACAAAAATAAATGAGGACTAGTAAATGTTTTAAAGTCAGTTTTATTGTGATCATTGAATCATTGAAAAAAAGTAAATCATTTGTTGAATCATTGAAAAAAGTATATAATTTGTTTTAGTAAGTTTTAATAAAAATCAACTTTAATAGTAACATCAAGCCTAATCAGAAATCATTCAAATAAGGATGACAAGAGCATTATTATCATCATTTTTAAGAGCAAAGAAAAAAATAGTAGGTTACTTATTAACCTATTAACTGATTTTCCCTACATAAACACATAATTCTTTATGATGAATTTATGATGTAGTGGAATTGTACACGGCCCAGTGAGCCCCAATGGAGGTAAGGGCAAATCCATTCTGTCGGCCGCTGAGGAAGCGTAGTTCACTTCCATCATGGGTCGGGTAGAAGTTAAATGAAAGTCCAGAAGGCTGCCCCACTTTGAAAGAGCGCCCCTCATTAGTGACAAACATGAGCTCAGAGATGTAACCAGAGTAATACTTTCCAGAGACCTGAACGAAATATTCGTTGTCGAAGAGTGTCATCGACTTTTCATTGCCATAACTGTTCATGCCAACCAGGGCTGTCCAGTTACCGTCATACTGCAACTGGAGCCTAAACAGATAATAATTTAAAAAATTCACAGCAAAATACCATATAAATAAAGTAAAAATAATACAGAGTAAACTATTTACAGAAAACATATTGTATATGAAGGGCATAATTTGTTGCAAAATGGATTTACGTGCAGGAAACACGTCCCAAAATTATGGCAGATTAGGTTATTATTTTGGAATTGATCAAATGTTGCCTAAATGTGTAAATCTCTAGCAGTGCTTGGGGAAACTTACCCATTGATGTAGTTGTTGTAGTAGTAGTAGTAGTATCCATTGGAGGGATATTCATAAACTCTGACTCCAGTGATGCGACCCTCTTGTGCAGTGGAGAATTCAGTTCCACTGCCGTCCCCGACAGCGGTGGAGTACGAGTAATGATCAGGCAAAGCTGGAAAGGTAATTAACAACTATTGGTCTCTAACATAATTTTTTTTTTCCAATTATGACTAAAACTCTTTTTATATTGGACCTTTATTTTGCTGTTCTACTAATGCCTAACACTTTATGCATATTCAATTAGTCAACACTGATTTATTTATTGAAATTCTGACTTTATAAAAACTTGAGTTGAGTTAGTGATACTCACGCATGGTCATGCTCATGGCATAAAGGCAAGAGAGTACCACAAAATAATGCAGCATTTTGGAAAGTTAGTTTACTGCTCTCTGAGAATCTAGATCAAACCAAACACAAGGGTTGAGTTATTAAACAGTGAAATCTTTAGGAATGTTTCGGCAATATGCAGATGACAATAGTTTAAGACATAATAAATTATAATTTAAAAACAATCAACACAATTGAATAGACAAATAGATAAATGAAAATATTTAAAAATATTAATTCATGATGTACAATATAGATAATTGATGTCGTTACCTGTAGTTAAGCCTGAGTGGATGTTCTTTGTGGAAGACGCTTAACCAAACCGTAATTTATACTCTTTTTCTGGTCCAGCCTCTTCTACTTTGTCATGCATGGCACATGCCCATCAACTGGATCAACCTGAAATATATAGCATTGTGATTATATTTCAAATTGTATTGCTTTTAATTGTTTTTGAAATATGTGTTTGGTAAGAAGTTTTTGAAACTTTGGCATTTCCTCAGTCAATTAGATTATGCTGCATGATAGAAAATAGCTGTTGTTATGTTCCCATGATGGCCACAGAGTGAACTGGAACTTTGTCCCCTCTTAATTGTTTATTCATTATATTACATTTAGTAAAAAAGAAAGTTATATTCAGTATGTTAATAGGCCTATATGCGCTATTGCTAGTTAACTGAAAGAGATTCAATTGCTTATTCATTATTAGTTACTTTATTCAGTTAGGTTTAATCTTGTGAGGCACACTTTAGTATACTTTTAAAAAGCGTACTTATTACAAAAATAATCCTACTTTAACTCTTTCTTTATATGTAATCACTTGAGGTCTTCTTGACATTGTAGCAATGACACCTTAAAATAAAGTGTAACCCTACTTTGTTCTCAGTGTAATTATATATTTAGTACCAAGTAATATTAAGCAACATGTACTTACTATAGGGTTAGGGTAGGATTAGGATTTGGTTGAGGGTTTGTTGCATGTGATTATGCATAATTCACTGTTAATACTATGGTAAGTTCATGTAACATGTAACAAGGACACTGTAAAATAAAGTGTTACCCAAAGTAGTTATAAATAGAATATCTGCATAGGCTACACAATCTCTGTTTACATCATTTAATTCATTATAGACTTTCTCAGGTGAGATCTTCAGTCAATCTTCAACCACCATGTGACCATCTGTCCCCCAGATTACCTTCTCACCCTTCCTCTCCATGAGATCATCTCACATAAACTTTCTCTATGTAATACATTCTTATGCAGAGAACCTGTTTCTACTGCTTCCCTTCAGTAAAAGGAATGGCTTTTTTCTGTATATCCGTAAACCCTGTCAATCATGTATTAACCCATATTCATGTTGACAAAGATGACCAGATCTGTACTTTTCATGTTTCCAAGGATGTCAATCTGGCCCATAGAAAAGTCCTCTGTCACTTCCAAGCAAAAGGAGTGATTAGCAGGACAGGTCAATCCTCCATATGTGAACGAATTCATCTCACTGATAATGCACCACTGTGTATGAGACACCTGAACAGCATTTGAATGGCCATGCAACGATTCAACATTTATGAGTTTGCTATCATTGGAGGAGAAAGGCTGTAATGTGTTACATGTACAGACAACACAATTGTGAGTTTCATGACAACAAGTGTAACTGGTAAATAAGTTCTCAGTACCCTTCAAAGTCATATATCCCGTGAGGTGATCCCATTTAATTACCTGATCTTTAATTACCATGCCAATAGAGTGAATAGTAGTGGAATTTGGATAAACTTGATCTGGGTGTATTAAAGGTGCAGTGTGTAACATTTTTGAGTATTTATTAACAGAAATGCAATATGAGATCCATAACTATGTGTTCAGTGGTGTATAAAGAACTTACTTAATAAACCGTAATGTTTTTATTACCTTAGAATGAGGCATTAATATCTACATAGGCGCAGGAATCCCCTTCTATGAAGGTCGCCATATTGTGAAGTCATGTTTTTACCGTAGCCGACAGCGATCAAACAGCGTTACAGAGCGCATTTCGTCACTACCTTGAAAGAGAAGCCGCAGAAAGCTAAGAGAAGCTAGTCATAAACACCGTGAGTAGTGACTTTTCCCCTGTCAGTGGTGTAAATATGTAGTTGGATTGTTTCATGTAACTTAATTCTTCTCCCTCGCTGTGTTATGGCTTTGCTATGTGGGGATAAATGTGCTGGTTGCGCTCGTGAGACAGCTGATTAGTAGGCTACTCTTGTCATTGACCGGAAAACAGTTACAGGAATCACCAAACCGTCGATCTTGGAAGCATTTAAGTCGATCGAGTTTCCAAAATCAGAGAAAAAAGCCTATTATGTGTAGTAGTGGTGTCTATGGGATGCGGAGGCGCGCGCGCTGTTACAATCACGTCATTTTTGCTGCGCGCACCTTTGGGCTCATGCAGACGCGTCGAGTTTAAACAAGGCTTAACGCTTTAACCAGCTCAGCCACAGTAACAGCTCATATTAGCCAGCTAAACTTTCACTACCCTGTTCGAAAAAATATATAACGTTAGTTGCATAGTTTCATGTGGTTCTTCTCCCTCGCTGTATTATTATGGGTTTGCTATGTGGGGAGAAATGTGCTGGTTACGTTCGTGAGACAATCAGCTGATTACTATTATTATATTATGTATTAAGACCCTTGATCCTTACCTGACTATGGCTTTGTAAACTTTATCCATGATGTGGTTTATAATGGACTGTGGTACAAAAGCTTGTTTTACTCTGGCTATTCTCTGCTGTCTCAGACGACGATGTTTCTCCCGTTTTAGCCACCGTAGCTTCTTCGAAAGGGAGGGGTGAGCAGTGGGCTGAGCCCTTAGTGTAAACTCCCAAACGAACCGCTAGATGTCGCCAAAAGCTACACACTGTACCTTTAAAGGAAAAGTGGCAAAAAATCCAATGCAACCAATACATTCGTTTCCAGTATACATCATAATTGTGGATAACAGTTCTGAATATTTGACATTTTTCATTTTCTCTGAAGAGAACCATCTATGCAAATCTAAAACTTCATTTAAATAATTTAAAACATGTCTAGGGGTCTGGTGAAGGCGAAGATCTAAAATTTCTTGTCTTGTGGCAGTGAATAAATCTTGTGCATATGATCTACAGGCTAAGTCACGTTCGATGGTACGGGTCTGATTGAACAATGTGTGGCTGATCGTCAGAAGCGCCTGCGCCTCAGAACGAACCGCTTTGATAATGTTATCATTGCTATTGATGAGGTGTTGGAAACCAGTGGCCATCTGGTCTGTCAACCATGTGGAGAATTGGGATTGTTTCGTTATTTTATAGGTGTTGGCTGCTGAATTAATTGATCCAAACAAGCCGGCCATACTGCTGAGCAGGTCTCGTTTTGAGCGAGCAGGTGGAATTTGGACGGCAAGTCTGTCTTTGTAATCAGAAATTAAATCATCGATTCGTGACTGTAGCCATGCATATGACTCATCATTAGTATTACAATGTTTTGTATAGGCAGAAAGTATGTTGGAAATGTTGTAAGTAACATGTGTCATTACCAAATTTACGTCATGTAACAAAGTTTTGTTGATGTTTCCTCTAATCAGTCCGCCAGGAGGAATTGGGTGTAATTCTGGACAAATTTTGGGTCTAGTGTACCCGCAGGTGGTTAAATTAAAACAATACATAACAGTCCGAGAACAGTTGTGTGGATTGGTGAAATTGTCTATGCTATGTGTACATTCTCCGACACAATATTTTCCTTCTTTTCGGTTGGTCCACACAAAAGTTTTTGGCTTCAGCTCGTTAGGTGTGTATGTGAGATCGTACATTAACTCTTTAAATCTTATATGTGTGTCATTATGTGTTTCTGTATGTGTGCACCTATATGTTGCAGGCTCCAAATGTTTAACATAATAGCATAATTTTGGGTCTGTGCCATTATTTTTGTTTTCGTGTAGAGCGTACATGCTGCCTATTGTGTCACCTGGATCTATTTTAAGCTGATACCAGGCAGTGAGGTTGTGCATGAATTTTGGTGCTCTAGTGTATCCTGAAATGTTTCCGGCAGGTGGGTGGGTGCTACCTGTACTACAGCAGATTTTTGGTGTACAATTTGGATCCGGTACTATACCGGGAGGCCATGTAGCTGTCTCTTCGGGTGTGACTGTGATTTTTGGTGTGAAAGGCCCCTTGGAATATTTCCACACCCACCTCCCACATTTCAGGTTGTGTGCGAGTGAAACCCTTTGGCCCAGTCTGATGCACATGGGCCCGGACACTTTTCTTCATCCGGCCTCCATGGGATCGCTGCAGTCGACCTGGAAGGCAAGAAGAAAAGTTAGTGACAGTTATTCATTTATTCTGTGTACCTTTAAATGACTTGCACTGAGACATGTGATACCATCGCAGTTTCCCTTTTATGGTTGTAGCCACACAGCTGTTGCATACAGCCTTAATTTCACACGGGCCATGCCATCTGGATGTGAACGCACCTTGTTTCACAAAAACACGTATCATTACCGTGTCTACCTCTGAGAACTTCACCTCAGAGTTTGGGATGGATTGTGCATCATTTGTTAGGTCTGACTGGTGCTGTTTCAGAGCAGCGTGTGCATGTAGCACTTCCAGCCTATCTCGTAGTTGCTTTAACACAGATTGTTGAGTTGCAATCACGAGAGGCCCCAGGTCTGCTGGGGTAATTTATGGGTCAATGGGCAGTTTCATGACTCTTCCAGTCATGAGTTCGAATGGACTGATACCAGTGGCTTTTGATGGGGTTGCCCGCAATACAGTTAGGACTGTGGGTAGGGCATCAATCCATTGGTTTTTGTGTTGTGCAACCTGTTTTGAGATGCTTTCTTTTATGGTGCGGTTAACACATTCCACCATACCAGAGCTCTGCGGCCTGTATGAAACATGGAATCATTGTTGTTTGATGTTCAGCATCTGGCATATGTTTTTCATCACCTGACCTGTGAAGTGTGTGCCCTGGTCAGATTCAATTTGTATTGGTGCTCCCCAGAGTGGGAGAATTTGGTTCGCTACCACACGTGCCACTGAGTTTGCACTGTTATTGCGAGTAGGAATTGCTTCAACCCATTTGGAGAATTTGTCAATTATTACAAGGCAATAACGATACCCCCCTTTGGCACTGGGTAGTGGGCCTATAAAATCCAATTGAAGTGACTTCCAAGGTCCTTTGGGTGGCTCTGGTCTACACAGCTTTTTACAGCCAGGCCTACCTTGATTAATGGTAGCACATACGATGCATGTGTCACACCATCTTTGAATGTCTGATGCAATTTGTGGCCACCAAAAGTTCTTTTGTATCAGCTGTTGTGTTTTGGGGGCTGATACGTGTGCATAATCGTGGTACACTTTATCACTGGTTTCTGCAGGGCTTCTGGAACGATGTATTTGTCGTCTCTTAAAATCATACCTTCAGTGACCTTGACTAATTGGTCCTGTTGCAGGTGTGGTGTCAGCTCTCCATCAGAACTCTACAGTTCTTGTTGGTACTGTTTCAAGTCAATAGGAACAGTCTGAATCGCACTCACAGCAGGAACAATCAGTCTGTCAGGCTTCCATTCATCCCCCTTTTGTGCTGCTAATTTAGCTAATTGATCTGCGATGTTGTTGTTTTGTCCGTTTTCATTTGCATTTTTGCTAATGTGCGTGCACACTTTGACGACGGAAAGTGTGGAATCACGTTTTTTAATCTCCTGCCAAATCGAAGTTATGATGTCAAAATGTTTTATCGGCGTTCCGGCAGATGTGAGGAATTTTCTCAACTGCCACTGTGCCATAAAATCATGGACTGCACCAAAAGCGTATCGACTATCAGTGTATACACACAGCGGCTCGTGATGTGATCTGATTGCTTCGAGTAATGCAATAAGTTCAGCTTCTTGCGCAGATGTGTTTTCGGATAGTTTCATTAGCAATTGGTTAGTGCCTGAATTGGGAGAGTGAGGAGTCCACACCGCACATCCTGTGTGGAATTTGGCATCATGCCAGTATCGGGAACCATCAATGTACACCAGTGTCTGATTTGGAAGTTCTTGATCATGAACTGGGCTCTGTGCTTCCTTCTTTGGCTTGGCATGTGTGTGGGTGACCCTCTACATCTCCCAATAAATGAGGTAATATTCGGTCGTTAACAGTTGTGATGTCACGTGCCTGTATGTCTGCTAGCCATCTTGCTAACCTTTGCGACGACACACCTTTTATTCTGCCCTGCAACAGCATCTGTACTGGCGTGTGCACTGTATGCACAAGGATAGGTTGAAAACCTATAATCGGTTCAGTTGTTGTCAACATCCAGTGAACTGCCAGCACGTGCTGAGTGCATGGGTCGAATCCCTGTTCGACCGTGGATTTTTTCCGGCTGTAATAGGCGACCGGACGCAATTTTCCCCCATGGTCTTGAGCTAAAACGCCACTTAGTGTGTTTTCATTCGCGTCCACTTGTAGGTGGAAGGATTTTTTGGGGTTCGGCAGACCGAGCGCTGGAGCACAGCATAAGTTTTCTTTTAGACTCGTAAAGGCTTTTTTGTGTTCCTCTGACCATTCAAGGACGTCAGAGGGCTTTGATTTTCCTTTTAAGAGAGAATATAATGGCGTGACGACGTTTGCGAAGTCTGGAATGAAGTCTCTTAAGTAGTTTGCTGTTCCCAGCACTTTCTGTAACGCGTTTAGCGTGTGTGGTCGGGGAAGTTCAGCAATGCATTTTCGCCTATCATCTGTTAATGCTCGGTGGCTTTGCGTTATTGTGTAACCCAGGTACTGGACCTCGCTTTGTTCTGATTTGAGCTTTTTCTTTGTTTAATTTGAAGCCAGTTTTGCCGAGTGTTAACAATACTTCATCAACGAGTAACAAATGATTATCAATTGATCACTCGGTCGCGATAAGTATATCGTCAACGTAATGAATCACGTTTCCGGTCCCTGTCAGTGGATTAAGCATGTCTTCTAATGCCCTGTGAAAAATTGCAGGACTGTTATGGAGGCCTTGTGGCATACGTTCCCACGTGTACTGTATTTGATTCACAGTGAAGGCCAATTTCCACTGATCAGCGCGTTTGATTGGGATGGACCAGAAACCGTTCTTTACGTCGAGCACTGTAAACCAAGACGCCTGTGTTGAAATCTGTGATAATAATGTCGACGGATTTGCCACTATAGGTGTAGCCTTGGGCAAAACTTTGTTGAGACGCTGATAATCAATACAAAGACGCCATTTACCGTTCGATTTTGGTACTGGTAAACACGGAGAGTTCGTGGTTGAACTACATCGACGGACTATTCCTCTGATTTCAAGTTGTTGTACTATTTCATGAACAGTTGACTCAAACCTCTGGTTTGATGCGGTATTGTTTTTGTGGGGGAAGGGGCTCCCCCTCAATGCACACAACACACAAGTCAACGAGACCGCAGTCATGCTCATGTGTAGCCCAAATGTAATCATGTTTGTTTACCATCTGTTGAATGGGATCTGGGGTGGATATGGACATAATGCTCGTTCTGTTTTTTGGTGGGCACTGTTTCACTGCTTTTTGTGTTTTCAATTCAATTTGTTTTTCAAAGCAGTGAATTACAAAGCCATATTTTTGCATAATGTCCATTCCCAGCACAGTCCGTTCACTGTTATTAGGTAAATACCAGAGGGGTTCTTTTAACATGGTCACGCCTAAATCGAGTTCAATTGGCTGTGTTTTTGTTGCAATCATTGACGTGTCGCCGATGCCTGACACCTGAATAGTTTTGTTGGTTAAAGGTAAGGGAATGTCTGTACAGGAGCAAGATGCACCAGAATCGATAAGTACGTTAGCTAACTGGCCTCCTAAATTAGCCCTTATTTTTATTCGGTTTCCACTCTTAATTATGCTCTCTACGGCGATGGAGGCCACGTACCCCTATTGGTTATGATATTTTTCAGTTGTTCCGCTCGCGTTGTGGGCGTCGCCATTTTGGCTTTTTCGTTTTTTAAACTCCGTGATGAAATTCGCGAATTGTTAATACAGGTCAGAGTCGTCGCTAGAGGGCGTTTTTTGGCAAAGTTTTGCTTGTTCTCTTAAATCTCTTTCTCTTTTTTGGCAATCTTTCATGAAATGGTTAAACTTTTGGCAATAGTGGCATTGCATTTTGCTTGGAGATCTTTGGTTAAATTTGCCTGGGCTTTTCCCTTCTGTTAACCATTGTGCGGACGCAACGCTACGGGGTTTTGATCTCCATCTGTTCTCTATCCTAGTACCCCAGTCTACTATTGCTCTGAACGTGTTTTCGGCCGGGTCGACGCCATTTGACAGAGCCTTTTGAACTGGAATGCCAGCATTGTTCTTAACAAGTTGTAGTAACACGTCATGGTTGCGCTCTACATTCTCTATGCCTGAGTGTTCTCTGTATGTTACCCATAACCGTTCAGCATACGTTTCAAATGACTCATTACTCGCTTGTTTGATTTGTAATATTTTGCTCCAGTCTGCATGCGTCGGTCCCCTCATGTCTAACAGTGCCTGTTTAAGACGCCCGTAGATTATTTCGTCGGTTTCATTAACGTTTCGGTTCATTATGTTGCCAGATTTCATATCTGCGGTGAGTTTCGGTCTAAGCTTCTCAGGGATAGTGAGGAGAGCTATTTGCCATACATCTCGAATTTCTAATTTGTATACAGTGGCCTGTAACATCAATGTTTCCCAGTAGGTTTGAAACGGCCCTTTTCTCTGCATAATTCTTACGACTTGTTTATGTCTAGAACATTCTTTGCATGTTAATGGGCGGCTGATTGTTGTGATTTCATCATCCGCATTCGTCATAATTTTAAGCACAGCCATTTTAACTGATTTCTTTGGCAAGTCATTCGATTTTGTTCGAGTCTTTACTGGGCTTCGCAGGTTTCGCTCCTCGGACCACAGGCTCACAAGAGCTCGGTTACGAGGTTCTCTCCGTGGCCTGTATCCTAACGCGACATTATCATCATCGTCACTAACGTTATCATTTTTAGTCTCTAGATCAGAGGTTTCATCCAGTGCTGCTTGTTTAACTGCGGCTACTGGAAACCCTGATTTATCACAGCAATCTTCAAGAGCAGATATGTAATTACTGCCGGTTTGAAGTTTTCTTTGAATTTGATAAATTTTCGTGGCCATTTCTTCGCGCTGTCTAGCCCACCCTTTTTGCTTGTATGCGAACGCTTCGACTTGTTTTCTTAACTTTTGCAATCTTTCGATTTCTTGGATATTTGCTATCGTTCGTTCATTCTCGGTTATGGTCTCGAGGTCGTTACGACGAAGCAAATACACAATAGCAGCGGGAATTTTTTTGTATTTTGATTTTGATTTTAGTTTCGCACCCTCTGCAGAATACCAGGATATTATTTCGTTGTTGTTCCACTTTAAGTTTAATCCCTTGTTGCTTAATCGAACAAGGAGCTTTTGTAATTGCACGCCTAGAATCTCCATTATCTCCTCATCTACGCTGCTGCTGTGCTTTCCCTGAAAAGACATGTTTCCCGTTTAATTCTTCCCCACCGGATTTTTTGGTTCCGGTCTAAACAGAGGGTATTCCGACCCGTACTAAAAATGTGTTTATATGTGACGTGCAACCAATCTGTCCCTCAACGTTTCTAAAAGGCAAACAAGATCGACTTAACACAGCAGCTGGAGATGGATGAGAAGGAGCTCAAACATCACTGAGTTCAAGTTGAATGTTGCGCCAGAAAGACGTTGCTCGTCTGGTTTCGAGATCACGAAGGCGTGTAAGCCTGTTTATTGGTCCAATGAGGGTTTCCAATAATACAGGTGAAGGTCTCTGCGAGTTACTGTCTTTCCTTTTACGCAACACAACAAGATTAAATGGAACACATTTCTCATATGTATTGACTCGTTATTTCATCTGACTCCATAAATGAAAAGGGTTTTAATGATATCTGGGTATCATTAAAAATGAGCGAATGTTTGATTATTCTTTTCAAACTCTTTAATTATGTTTTACCCGTTCAGATTAGGAAACTATGCCGCTTAGAGGTCCTCGCATCTTTTGTGGGTCTCACGATCACAATCTCGTCAGTTTCGTCACTAAACAGAGGTTTTTGACTAATATCTCAGACGGTCGGATTCACCCAAAACACAATCAGAGATACTTTTCGTTTAGTCCACTTGAATTGCATACACTTGAACTTAATTCAATAGTTATACTTTAGTAGAGGTTTTGGCCCTATTATAGGTATGAGTTGACCAACAATACTTCCCTCATAATAGTTTAGACTGGCCAAGCCCGTGATTTCTCACGTACACTTATCTAAAGTTACTTTAAATTAAGACAGAGGTAAAATAGACGTACCCAAATTTAGGTTGGTCAAGTAGCACGTTAGCTACCCTAAACGGAATGCCCCGTCTCTACAAAACAAGTACACTTGAACTAGTGACAAAGCATTAGCCGTCGCCAATCTGACGCAGTCTTGCGGGAGCATACGAATCCGATAATCTCCTTGGGAGAACAAACTCAGAGTCAATCAGAGTAAAATCAAACGTTTACAATTTATTGACCAGGTAATGAAGCAATAATTCAAAATCCAATTCATGTGAATAAAATCATCAGTTGATCATATCATAACAGAAATCAAAGAATTCGTAGAAAATATTACCTGGCAATGAAAATTACACACAGCGATTGTGTGGGGAGTCAACCTACAGACTCCCCGAACTTTTCTGCCCTTTTCCCTTATATACCCAGATAATTCAATTGTTACCAAATGGTGATGTCTGTCATTATAATTAGATTTTGGTTGTCTATTCAGGGGCTCCCACAGTGAGGTCTGCCTGATTTTACATACAGGAGGTAGCTTGAATAAGGCTATTATGGGACACATCACTTTTCTCACATTTCATAACTTCTTTTAGCTTTCCATCATAGTTGGGAGAATGAGACCATCCTACCAGGCGCACTGTGACACTTTAAAAGACACCAAACATGAGTAGTTACGTTTTTGTACACACATAACATTGCATAAGGTTTCAGTGTATTTCAGGTGAGGAGGAGGGGGATGTGGGGGAGATAGTGTGGGTGAAGTGTGAACTGCACTGTGTTCTGCGTCTCCAAAGTTCCTGTTACATATGCAGGAGGGAGTTACATATTCAAGAGATAGTTCAAGTGTTAATTCCCAGGAGGGCCTTTTGTCACATTGAGGGGTCGACTAGACATACTGACACCAGCCTTACACCGTTATCGTGTACCAAATCAGATCTGAGGACTGGTTTGTCACGATAGATCTAAAAGACGCTTATTTTCATGTCTCCATCCTTCCACGTCACAGGAGGTTCGCTTTCGGTGGCGAAGCATACCAATATCGGGTTCTTCCGTTCGGCTTAGCACTCTCTCCCCGCACGTTCACTAAGTATATGGATGCGGCTCTGGCTCCACTGAGGCTTCAGGGCATCGGTATAATGAATTACTTCGACGACTGGCTCATATTGGCCCAGTCTCGAGAAATGGCAGCGCGGCATCGAGATGTCGTCCTTGGCTACATTCAGAACCGGGGGTTGAGACTCAACACTAAGAAAATTGTGTTGGACCCAGCTCAGAAGACTACTCTTCTGGGCGTGGAATGGAATTCGGTTACGATGCGGGCACGTATGTCTCCCACTCGTATCGAATCCATCTTGGCCATGGTGTCCGGGATAAAAGCTAGGCCAGGCCATCACTGTAAAGCAATTTCAAAGACTGCTGGGTCTCATGACACCGGCATCCAACATAATTCCTTTGGGCCTGCTTCACATGAGGCCCCTTTAGTGGTGGCTCAAACCCAAGGGTTTTTTTTTTCCCCAAGGGGAATCCGTTCCGTATAATAAAGGTTACACGCAGATGCCTTCGTTTCCTATTAATATGGAAGAAACCTTGGTTTCTGTCCCAAGGACCAGTGTTAGGAGCATCATGTCGCCGGAAAACCGTATCGACAGACCTGGTTGGGGTGCGGTCATGGACGGCCGCTTTGCCAGGGGTCTGTGGCAGGACCATCACCTTTCTTGGCATATAAATTGCCTAGAGATGCTGGCTGTTTTCAGGCCTCTGAGGAGCTTCCTCCCAGACATCGTAGGTAACCACGTCTTGATACGTTCGGACAATACATCTGTGGTAGCTTATCTGAACCGACAAGGGGGACTCAGATCACACCCTCTCTCCAGATTGGCGCATCAGATCATTTTACGGTCCCAAGGGAAAATATTATCTATAGGAGCAATATATGTCCCGGGGGTTCTGAATCAGGGAGCAGACATCCTGTCAAGGCAGGGGCTGAGGCCCGGGGAATGGAGACTTCATCCAGAGGTGGTGGAGTTGATATGGCGAAGGTTTGGACCAATGGAAGTGGAAGCGTGTCGAGGGACGTTCCACTGTCCACTTTGGTTCTCCCTCACTCATCCAGCCCCACTGGGGTTGGATGCCATGGTACAGGCCTGGCCGAGGCTTCGCCTGTACGCTTTTTCCCTGATCCCTCTGCTCCCAGCAGTCCTGGAGAGGGTCTGTCAGGAGGGCATCAGTCTACTACTGGTTGCCCCAATGTGGCCGACCTGAGTATGGTTTTCAGACTTAATTTCACTCCTGATAGCTCCGCTATGGCAGATTCCTCTGAGGAGGGATCTGTTGTCTCAGGCGGAGGCCACTATATTCCATCCTCTTCCGGAGCTGTGGAAATAGTGGGTCTGGAAATTGTGGGCTCAGTACCTAGATGCTGGTCTATCATCTGGGGTGGTCGAAATCATATTTATCTCTAGGGCTCCGTCTATTAGGAGATTATATGGCCTCAAGTGGAATGTTTTTCCACTTGGTGTAGAGAACTTGAGTTAGGCCCAGTTAACTGCCCAATGGCTCATTCAAGATAGCCTTTCTCTTAGCTATTTCTTTAAAGAGACTGGGAGGTCTCCAAGCCCTGGCATTATCGCCAGCTTACTTGGAGTGTGCCCCCGGCGGAGTTAAGGCCATCCTCCGTCCGAGACCCAGCTATGTGCCTTAAGTGCAATTTAACATGGCTAGGTCCATGGTCCTGCAAGTATTTTATCCTCCACCTCATGTGTCGGCAGAAAAGGAGAGGTTCCTTGCTCTGCCAGTCAGAGTTCCGAGAATATACCTTGAGAGGTCCTCTTCTTGGAGGAGGTCGGAGCCACTGTAGTGTGTTTTGGGTCACCTATTAGGGGTTCCCGTCTATACAAACCATAAGTAGGCCTACAAGGTGCGCAATTTGCCTTCACCTTTAGCCGCAAGAGCTCATTCTACTAGAGGCATGGCGTCCTCTAGGGCCCTCCTCTCGGGAGTGCCCCTCCAGGAGATCTGTGAGGCAGCCGGTTGGGCTACCCCGCACACTTTTATCAGGTTTTTAGTCTGCACCTCCCTAGTACGCCTGGCGCACATGTGCTCTCGTCCTAGCTAGTGCCTGAGATCAGTTTCACTCTAGGGCAGGCCTTCTTCGGTGCATGGCCCAGTGGGCATTCGTTCCCCAAAGAGTCGTTTCTGACGATGCAGTGTCTCGTTCCCTTCTCAGGGAACAAGGGTTATAGTCATAACCCGAGACGTTTTGTTTAATTTCATTTGTGTTATCAGTAATGTGCATTAGGCTGTTTTGTGTTACATTTTATATTATTTACGTAATGGTTATTGCATTGTTTTAGTGTCATGTGTTAACATGATGGTGTATTGTCTCTGTGTATGACCCAAAGCGTGCCGCACTAGTCCTGAAAAGTGAAGCTAAAACGCCTCTCCATGTAGTCTAATGGGACGCGAGTGAAACTAAACAATCAAATTAAAAAAACAGTTTTTACCAAGATTTTTATCACGCTGATGTAAGTGTTTGTTTTTTTAAATAAGTTTGTTTTTTCTTAGTTATTTGATGCTATAAAAACGGTAATGTGACATTACCGGCTCCACTTCACGCTCACAATTTTTCACCATCGGATTGGTACGGGATGGAATGATACTCAAACAAATTCTTACTGAAAGCTATTTTTTTTTAGATATCAACCTGGATCACATTTTTTTTTAGATTTATGGATTTGATTTTCTCACAGTTTTTTAAGAGTAAAACGTATTTTGGAAAATATATTTGCTATTTCATATAAAAATTTAAAATGGTATTTTTGTGCATTTTTCATAACAATAAATGTAAAATCTTATTAATTTTTTCAAGCTCACTTTTTAAACTTTTTTCACTTCAGCAATAATCTGAGAGACCACACTTAAGTCTGTGATCCAAAGCATTTAAGTTTGTTTAAAGTTTAAGTTGGAAATTTCATTTTAAGGTGCATGCTCAAAAAGTGAATAAATAGATTATAACTACAGCATAGTTATAATTTAGTACCATAAAATTCCCTATAAATCCAAAATGTTAAATAAAAAACATTATCAAACTATCTTGTTTCCTGATTAATGGTTCAGTTGCCCTCCTGTCCTCCCTCGTTACCTGCCTTGTTTGCTCACTATTAAGTGTCCTTGTGTTTACAGTCCTGTACCAGTTTGACATCTTATGCTGTTTGTGTCCTGCCCTGCCTGATCCTGTAACCATGTCCCGGACTTGTTTTCCCTTTCGGGTAGTTTTGTTTTGTTTTATTTTTTATCAATAAAGCAGAGTCCTCTCCTCATCCCTTTATCTTAAACCCTTACAATATAGTATTACATATATGATAATGTATATTTTCAAATCCAAAATATTTTCTAAATGTTTTTCATTTTATTCTACTGTTTTCTACTGTCAACTTGAGCAACTCTTTTTTTTTTCAAGCTGCTCAGATTTAGATGAACTCTCATGAACTTTAATGATTTTGAGTATTATTTAAAAGTTACATTTTAATTGTATGGATAAACAGCTTTGGCATTTTGATAACTTAATTTGAGCTATACAAGAAATTTTTCATATTATTTTAGAGCAATATGAGGTTGATGTCAAATCAGAAAGTGAAATAAAAAAACAACATGGTCTGTTTTGTCAACCGTTTATTCAAATCATATTTGTAATGTTTGGAATTAGAAGATACAAATGATACGTCAGATCTTTCACAACAGTTTACATCAACTTTTACTGCACACAAAAACTCTTACTGCAAAAACTTTTACTGCAACAATTCTTACTGCAAAATTGTATGTATGACACAAGTGCCATCAAGGCTATACAATTCAACCTCAGAGATTATTCCAGAAACAATATGTATCACTAAGTCATGCATAAACAATTTTTATCATGCATATTCCATTTATTGATCTGCTGTTCACTGATCGATTGCTCCTGTCTGCCTTCTTGCCTGCTGTGAGTTTGTTTGCGTCGAGGCTGTAAGCTCTACGCCTCGTATTAGCTTCGTATTTCTTTCTATTTTGAACCATCATTTACTATAATTTCTAGTTGTTTATATTACTAAATACAGTTTACCCACCATCTCAGATTAACCTTACATCGCTAGCTTCCGTTATTGTTAGCACAGCACGCTAGTGTTTACGCGCCACCCGCGCTCATTTATTTATTATTTATTTTCTCTCGCGCCCGCGCCTTGAGTTCATAAAATCCCAGGTAAATAAGAACAGAGACTATTTATATAGGGACATGCCCCTTACTCAATCCTCAATACAACTATATAGGGGAAAACCCGCAACGCTAAAGATGGCGGTTGTATGCACATGTCCCGCCCCTCCCGCTGGAAAGCCAATCGTCTGCCTTTAACAGTCAAGTCGGGAAACATTTAAGCCTATCGTCTGGTTCCACTGACGCATGCGCACAGTTGAGGTTTGCGACAGTGGAAAATATGTTACTGTTTGAAAAAGTGGCAGATTTGATATGCAGTGTATGTGTTTGTTGTGTAAATATCAGACATCCCAAGTGCATACCGCATATTGATAGCGGCTCCCTGATGCCCGCAAATTAGTTCAAATCTCCCAGAATCTAGAGCGAGCGACAGGCCCGGTTCTACGGGGGTGCTAGAGGGTGCTAAGCACCCTCAAACAAAAGTGAAAGCACCCTCAGATGAAATTATTAATAGCACACATGTAAACGAAATTTCGCCGACAATAGAATCACAGACGGATTTCACACACATACAAAATAAATCCAACACGATTTTTCAAATCAGAATTTAATTATGCTTTCATGTTTAATGCATGTGATTGGATGTGTCCTTTTGCGATCGTGATACGCATAGGTGAAGCGGTCTCTTAAATTGCCCACTTTGCTTGCGTGTGTGCGTCCCGCTCAGGAAATTAGTTCGCTGACTTTCTTAGACGGGGCTTTAGGTAGCCTAAAAATATGAATTGTCCATTTTTCATCATGGACATAAGATATTGGCTCAAGAAAGCTCAAACCTCTAGTACATCACAAGATGAAATGACACCGCCTGCCGATGACAGCAGCGAACCCCGCCCTACAACCTCACTCTCACCGCTGGACACCCCTGCAAACACCGGCGACAAACCTAGTGTCGCGGCCGATGGCGGCGCCGCCGAGTGACCTTAATCTTTAAATCAGCTGTTCCGCTCAAAAGGACTGATTCATTGTCGTCAGATACTAAATGTTTAAAATGTAAGTTACTTATATTAACTTCATCAACTCGTACAGGGCATTCCCCCCCATTTTGAATTTTGACCATTCTAACAGCATTTAAACCATGCAGTAAATCACTCTAGATGCATCCCCGGTCTCCCTACTATTTTCAGACTGATGAGAATTGGGAGCCATTTCCTATGTTTATGTAAGCAGTAAGCACCCTCACTATTTTCAGAAGCACCCTCAGTGATTTGGTTCTAGAACCGGGCCTGGCGAGCGAGCGAGAGCTCACACATACTGTGTTTCAAACCATGCCGCGCGCCCACGTCAGAGAGGGAGAGAACCCTTGCGCATGCGTAGTGAAGTATAACCTGTGGGGAAAAAGGCGTTTTAAACCTTATTTTGGGGCAAAGTCATCAAACTTTTTCAGCGATTTTTATCATATTTTACTGCTGTTTCTATACATGCAGTTTGTATGTCCCGGTGACCAGTGAAAGTGCAGTTCTGACTCTCTGCCCATTCATTTAGATAGGAACCTGGTCTTGTTAGTCCGAAATAGCTGCCCGGAGGCGTTGCCAAGATGGCGGCCGAGTGGCATGACTTGCCTAAAAGGACTTTGGAATCAGTCAACACAAATGGTGAGTAATGTCTTGTCCTGTTATTGTCACCTGTGTCACATGTCATATGTTTAGTATAGCCTTCTCCGATGGCAATATAGGATTTATTTGTGATAAATGCAAGAAGACAGTCAGGCTGACGGAGAAGATTTCAGAGCTAGAGACATGCATCCAAACTTTAATTGAGGATAGTAAGGATAGTACTAGAGCTTTAGATACTATTGTGGATGCGCCTATCATAGTGAACTCTGTACATGATTCGGTTCCGGCTGAAGTAGAGCCCACGCAGCAGGGCAGATGGATGACCGTGAGAGATCGCTCTAGTCGCGGATTAAAAAAACACTCTTCCGTTCCGATTACCATAACAAATCGATTTGCCCCACTCAGTGAAACACCCACTGAGAATTATGTTGATTGTGCCCTGGTAATTGGTGATTCGATCACACGTGAAAATAGAGACACCAGCCACCATAGTCACATGTTTGCCGGGAGCCAGAGCGCCTGACATCAAAACTAATTTAAAAGTGCTGGCTAATGCTAATCGTAAATCCTCCAAGATCATTATTCATGTCGGCACTAATGATGTTCGACTCCGCCAGTCGGAGATCACCAAAATTAATATTAAAGAGGTGTGTAAACTCGCAAGTACGATGTCAGGCACTGTAATTGGCTCTGGCCCCCTTCCTGTTCGCAGGATTGATGAAATAGTTAGCAGATTGACTCAATGGTTGGTTGTCTAAGTGGTGTCCGTTGAATAATATAGAATTCATAGACAATTGGAGAAGTTTTTGGGGCAAGCCTGACCTGTTGAAAAGAGATGGTGTTCATCCCTCCTGGGATGGTGCTGCTCTTCTCTCTAGTAATATGGCACATAGTCTTAGAGCTAAAACATGACAATCTGGGGCTCAGGTCAGGAAGCAGACAGACTAGCTAAACTGACCGTCTGCTAGCGGCCTGGCGTCACCAAGGTCAGATAAATCCCATCACATAGAGCCTCTTTCACCTAGATATCATCATATAGAGACTGTGTCTGTTCCCCGAATTTGGAAATCCAAAAAACGTCAGGTAAAAAATGTAATTGATGCTCAACAAGTAAAAAACAGATATAATACAGATGAGCAAATGATAAAGCTTGGGTTGCTGAATATTCGATCCCTTACTTCAAAATCACTCATAGTTAATGACATGATTTCAGATTATAATCTAGATGTGCTGTGTTTGACAGAAACCTGGCTAAAACCAAACGATTACATTACTTTAAATGAGTCCACCCCACAAAATTACTGTTATAAACATGAACCTCATCTAAAACGCAAAGGAGGAGGTGTTGCTGTAATTTATAGTAATATTTTCAAAGCCACTAAGAAATCTATTTTTAAATATACTTCTTTTGAAGTGTTGGTGCTTAATGTAAAAATATATAGTGTAAACGATAAATCACGTTTGAGATTTCTGCTGGCTACTGTATACAGGCCACCAGAGCACCATAAAGATTTTATCAAAGAATTTGCAGACTTTATATCAGAATTAGTATTGGCTAACGATAAAGCACTTATTGTTGGTGATTTTAATATACATGTAGATAATGAAAAAGATGCATTGGGATTGGCACTTAAAGACATTGTAAACTCAATTGGAGTTAGACAACACGTGTCAGGACCGACTCATTGTCGTAATCATATTCTAGATCTAATATTATCACATGGAATAGATGTTGATGCCGTTGAAATTCTGCAGCAGAGCGATGACATCTCAGACCATTATCTAGTCTCATGTAAATTACATTTAGCCAAGGCTGCAAAGCCGACTCCGTGTTATAAATATGTTAGACCTATAACTTCTGCCACTAAAGATTGCTTTATCAATAATCTTCCTAATCAGTTTCATCATCTCAGCATCCCGGATAGCTTAGAAGAACTTGATATTGCAACAGAAACTTTAAACTCTCTCTTTTCCAGCACTTTAGACGCAGTTGCTCCGTTGCGCTTAAAGAAGATGAAAGAAAATAGTCCAACGCCGTGGTACAACGAGCACACTCAGGCCCTAAAGAGAGCAGCCAGAAAAATGGAGCGCAACTGGAAGAAACCAAAACTAGAGGTATTTCGGATTTCATGGAAAGAAAGCTCGATTGCTTACAGAGAGGCTTTAAAAGCTGCTAGATCTGCTTATTTTTCAACCCTATTAGAAAAAAATAAACATAATCCTAGGTATTTATTTGAAACAGTGGCTAAACTAACAAAAAAGAAAGCTTCAAGCACAGAAGTTTCCGGGCAACACAGTAATGACTTTATGAACTTCTTCACTTATAAGATTGATAATATCAGGGACAAAATTATAACTATGCAACCGTCTACTACAGTATCGCAACAGGGAGTGCATTGTAGTCTCCTTGAGGAAAAATTTTATTCATTTGTTGCTATAGGAGAGGAAGAATTCTGCAAACTCGTTAATTCATCTAAATCGACAACTTGTATGTTAGACCCTATACCGACTAAGCTATTGAAAGAGATGCTTCCAGAGATCATAGATCCTCTTCTTAAGCTAGTGTTATACTTTCTGCGTCCGCAATTGCACGAGGGTCCGCTAGGGTCCGCGTGATGTACAAATCGTCATCGGAGGGTCTGCCCGGAGGTTCCTTGTGGACGTCCGTGTGCCTCCCATTTTTTGTAAAAGCGCGGTCAAAGTACGCACGGTCACTAGGTTAATTAAACCGTGAAAGCGCTGGAAAAAATGGACGTCGAATTTGAAGAGAGGCTGTGTGAAGAAGTCCGTCACTACCGGCACCTCTACAATCCGTCGTTAAAAGACCACAAAGATAGCCAGATGTGTAATAATTCCTGGAGGGAAATTGGCCAGAGTTTCGTAAACACCGGGACACAGACCCAAACTTCCCAGTAGAGGTAAGTTAATGTGAATCAAATTATGCAATCGTTTGTTTTTTAAACACTTAAGGGAACGTTGGGCTGCATGATTACTACAAGTCATAATTTAATGTTACAGCATATTAGTATAAGTTTACACGTTACCATATATTATTAACCCTTGTATGGTGTTCGGGTCTGTAGGACCCGTTTTAATTTTTTAGGTCCTGTGTACGTTTACTCTGTCCTCCTCCTGTCAGGGCTTGCTGTTGTCAGTGTGTGTGTGTGTTCCCTTATATGGTTTATGAGGACACAAATGTGTATAATGACATGGGTATTAAAACGTAACCATGGTTTATGGGGACATCTGTGTCCTAAACCAAACGGCTTAGAAAAACATACTAAATGCAGTTTTTGGAAATTTAAAAAGGGCAACAGTTTTCTGTGATTGGTAGGTTTAGGGGTAGGGTTAGTGTAGGGGGATAGATTATACAGTTTGTACATTTGTAAAACCATTACACCTATGGAGTCCCCATAA
Source organism: Meda fulgida (assembly GCA_030578275.1). Lineage (NCBI taxonomy): Eukaryota > Metazoa > Chordata > Actinopteri > Cypriniformes > Leuciscidae > Meda > Meda fulgida. The sequence goes on along the minus strand of CM060631.1, from coordinate 24,405,523 downwards.
ACCACATATCCAAGTGTGTGTGTGTGTGTGTGTGTGTGTGTGTGTGCGTGCGTGCGTGCGTGAGTGAGTGTGTGCATGCATGTGAGAGAGAGATTGTGTGTAAGTGTGAGAGAGTGTGAGTGCAAAAGTGAATTTTGTTTCTACCCCTGCCGTTCCCCCACAAGGTTGCAATTCTTAAATGTGATCTAACAAAGGTAAAGGGAAAATATTAACCATATATGCTGTTTATATTTCTTGTAATTGGGATGAAGTAAACATCTGTTGAATATTTTAACATAAATTGTTTGATTATGTTGAATTAAAAACCCAAAAATGCAGCGGGTCCACCAGACCCACGAACACTGGCTGAATAACAAAAATATGAACACCACACAAGGGTTAATAATATTTGAAAGCATTCAAATACATTTCTGTTGCTGTCCTGCATTGTCAGGATATATAGCATCTAACTTACTGATATGAATATATTGCAGGAAGAGGAAGGCAGTGACACATTCATACTGAACATGGAAGAAGTACAGACTGTTGACACCCAAGAGTCCTCCATTTTCCCAAGGACGTCCACTCCATCGCCACCAGAAACTCTTTCACCGCCACCCGCAGCAGCTGTGTCACCATCCACACCTTCCTCATCTTCCACAAGTGAGGTTTTTTGCTCTTCTCAGAAAAGGAAAAAACTTACACCTACCACACCCGTTGAAGATGCTATCATCCAGCGGCTTCATCAAATTGATAAAGAAAAAGAGAATCTGAACAACGAGGACCACGCATTTGGTGTGATGGTGATGGGTATGCTGGCAAAACTTCCAGCCTATGACCGCATGGAAGCAAAGTTTGAAATACATCAGCTTCTTTATCAGAGACAAAAGCAGGCATATCAAATGAACAGCAGTCAGTAAAAGGACAGTTAATGTATTTGTTGGTGTTGGGTGTTTTTACACTGTCAAATAAATTAATAATAAAGTACCCAATCAAACAGCTGTTTATTTATGAAGTCAATACACAATATACACATTTAACAAGTAATGTAGTTATTGAATTAAAAAAAAAAAGTCTGGAAGTGAAAAACACCAAAATGTGCAATCATTTAAATGTTCTGGAGCCCCCTCCTAACTACATTTCCTTGCCATGGCACAAGTCCTGCTGGTGTTTGGAAAAATGTTGTCAGATTGTGCCTTGTGTTGAGTGCGACCCGTGATGCTCTTCCGGCAGACAGCTGCGTTGCCTCAAGAAGATTAGTGTCTCCTGTCACATGCCGCCTCCATTCCCCTGGCTGGATGTCTCCATTTGCGGTGGGGCTATCTGTCAAGGTGGATGGTATGTATCTGATGTTCCCTGGATTTGAGGCATCAGTGTGTGTTAGGTAGTTGTGTAAAGCCACACCTGCTTTCACAATGTGTACCACATTTTCTGGACTGCAGTCAATTGGTCGGCCAAAAATCCTCCACCGGGATGCCATGATGCCGAAGGTGTTCTCAGTAATCCTCCGGGCCCGTGAATGACGATAGTTGTACACTTGCTGTACTGTCGTGAGGTTGGAGCCTGTGGGATAAAGTGAGAGGGCAAAAACATTTCATCAGCAAATTTATGATAATGTGGTCCATTTCATGTTCTTGTGACACTGTATTACTGCAAAATATAATTTAATAATTATTTTGTACATTGTGATAAACAAAAGACTTTACCTGGGAATGGGCGCATGAGATTTGGGAGCAGTGGGAAAGGTCCAGAGTCCCGCTGATTAGCTTGGACCCATATTTGACCCATACTTTCTTTGAAGACGCCTCCATCACTTTCACATCCATAGGCCCCCACGTCCACCATCGTGAACCGCTAATGGGCATCACAAGCAGCCATCAGAACATGTGAGTGACTCCCCTTATAATTAGAATAGTCACTACCGGCATTTTGGGGGGCTCTGATGGTGACATGATTCCCGTCGATGGCGCCGAGACACAGTGGGAAGTTCCAGATTCTCCAAAAATCATGTGCTATCTCATTCCACTGTGTTTGGGACGGGAAGGGGACGAATTCCTGCTGCAGAGTGTCCCAAATAGCCTTGCACACCTCTGGAATAATCGTAGATACAGTGCAGCTGCCCAGTCTGTAACTTGCAGCTACACCGACCTGAGAACATCCAGATGCTAAATAGCGTAAAGTCACCGCTAACCTTTCCGCCACACTGATCGGAGCACTGTGTGTTCTGTTGTGTTGGATGCGCTCACCGATTCTGCGGGCCAGCAAATCAAATTTTGCAGCGGACATTCGGAAGTACTGATGGTGCTTCTCCTCGTCCATTGCATGCATCTCCTGGACCAACGTGTTAAACTCCCCGTCTTCTATCCTATTTTCGTTTAGTGGTCGCACACACCACTTTCGTGCTCTCCGTCTTTTTTTCTTTTTCTGTACTAAGTATAGCAGACAAAGCAGCTCTTACTCTTGCATCGACGTTGCCATGTTTGCTACTGCAGCACTAGGCAGCGCATGCAGTAGCGCGTCTTTGCTACTATCCCAGCCGATCTACTGCGCATGTGTGGAACACGTTCACTGAGCGGACCTCAGCAGACAGTATAAACACAAGTAGTCCGCGTCCACGCTGTCCGCAGCTGTTTTTGTACGCGCCCAAACTGGAGTATAACCGAGCCTTCAATATCATTAATTCGTCTTTGTCTCTAGGATACGTACCAAAAACCTTTAAGCTTGCTATGATAAAACCGCTTGTTAAAAAAACGCAACTTGATCCTTCAGAATTAGTCAATTACAGGCCGATCTCAAATCTGCCTTTTTTGTCAAAGATATTAGAAAAAGCAGTATCCTCACAACTGTGTTCCTTTCTTGAAAGAAATGATATCTGTGAGGATTTTCAATCAGGATTTAGACCGCACCATAGTACTGAGACAGCTCTCATTAGAGTTACAAATGATTTACTTTAATCATCCGATCGTGGTTGTAGCTCTCTATTAGTGTTACTTGATCTTAGTGCTGCATTTGACACAATTGACCCCAACATTCTTTTAAATAGACTAGAAAACTATGTTGGCATTAGTGGAATTGCACTAGCATGGTTTAAATCATATCAGTTTGTAGCAGTAAATGAAGAGATGTCTTATCGATCACAAGTTCAGTATGGCGTACCACAAGGCTCAGTACTAGGACCGCTGCTGTTCACTCTGTACATGCTACCGTTAGGAGATATCATTAGGAAACATGGAATTAGCTTTCACTGTTATGCTGATGATACTCAGCTGTATATTTCTTCAAAACCTAACGAAACTTACCAATTCACAAAATTAACGGAATGCATAGCTGATATAAAAAATTGGATGACTAGTAATTTCCTACTACTAAACTCTGAAAAAACAGAGATTCTAATTATTGGACAAAAAACTTCCATACGTAATAACCTAGAATACTGTCTAACACTTGATGGCTGCTCTATTAAGTCTTCGTCGTCGGTTAGGAACCTGGGTGTGCTCTTTGATAGCAATCTTTCATTTGAAAGTCATGTGTCTAGTATCTGTAAAACCGCGTTTTTCCATCTTAAAAATATATCTAAATTACGACATATGCTCTCATTAACAAATGCGGAACAATTAGTTCATGCTTTCATGACATCAAGACTAGATTATTGTAATGCTCTACTGGGTGGTTGCCCTGCATGCTTAATAAATAAACTACAGCTGGTCCAAAATGCTGCAGCTCGAGTTCTTACTAGAACCAGGAAATAGGACCATATTAGCCCGGTTCTGTCAACACTGCATTGGCTGCCTATTAAACATCGTATAAATTTTAAAATATTGTTGATTACTTACAAAGCACTAAATAGTTTAGCTCTGCAGTACTTGAGCGAGCTCTTAACGCATTATAGTCCTTCACGTCTATTGCAATCTCAAAATTTCGGGCCAGTTGATAATACCTAGAATATCAAAATCGACTGCTGGCGGTAGATCCTTTTCCTATTTAGCACCAAAACTTTGGAACAGTCTTCCTACCATTGTCCGGGAGTAGACACACTCTGTCAGTTCAAAGCCGGAACTGGGAACACTTCCCTTAAATCCTGATGTACTCGTTACATCATAAGAAGAATGGCATCTATGCTAATTTTAGTGTCTTTGTTTATCCCAAGGTTTTCCCGCAGCCTATCGGATCCAGGCCGTATCCAGATCTGACTAGGAGCTTTGCCTGGGCCCGATGACAACGCAGTGCCGAAGTACCAACTAGCCTCTCCCTATGGAGGATCCTTTTCCCACTCTACAGATAAAACGCTGTGATTCCGGTTCGCGTACCCACCCGAAGTGATGAAATAAAACAAAATTCTGTATCAAATTACAGTTACTGTAAATCCGGCCTCTAGTTCATAAACGCCAGAGGAGAACTGGCCCCCGACTGAGCCTGGGTTCTCCCATGGATTTTTTTTTTCTCTCCATTAAGTCACCTGATGGAGTTTTAGGACACCAGTAGGTCACTTGATGGAGTTTTTCGGTTCCTTGACACTGTTGCCTTTGGCTTGCTCAGTTGGGGATATTCAAATTAATTATCCAAGCATTAATACCATTGATCAGCCCTACCAAACGTGGATGTTTTTTCAACTAAAAAACAAACATTATGTTATTTGATTGATAATGTGAAGCTGCTTTGATGCAATTTATATTGTGAAAAGCGCTATATAATTACACTTGAATTGACTTGACTATTGTTTTTCTTTAAATAATGCTTATTTCTGCTTTTTTTCTGATTGTGGCAAAATAAAAATATTCTTTAGAAGCCAATGAATACATTTACTCAAAGTCAATCACACTGGCCTACGTCAAGTCCTCAGCGGAGAGTTCCAGCAAACAATAGACTAAAGAACGCAATGTAAAAAATGAGGAAAACAAGAAACAAATTAGAGTTTGGCGTAATTTCCCACACAGACGTGGTTAAAATATTTAACCAGTTAGACAGCATATAAGCTGAAAATACATGAAGAAATCTGAGATTTAACAATGACAGAGGATTGATTTCTCAAAAATTCAATGGGCGGATCATCATGGTGGTGGCTCGTAAAGAGAAGTTGGGGCCTTTAAAGTAGTGCCACTTGATGCCATCAAGTTTGCCCAAATTTTGCCCAGAGGTGTAGTACATACCATTGAGGTTTGATGGTCCACAAGCATCAAACCACCAGCCTTCAAAAGAACAGAGAAATTAGAGATATGTCATGTTGGGAATGGATGGATGGACCCTTACAGTACAATAATTCTGTAACCCTTACAGCTGTACCTCTCTACTGGTCTAAAATCATTCACATTATTTCTTACAGGTTCTTTTAGGATTTAGAACACTTCAAAGAACTTAGACAGAGCCTTATCTTTCCATCTGCAAGAAAAAACTAGGGTAGGACAAATATGTAGAGATATGTAGAACACATATCTTATTTAGCATGGATCATAAATTTAAATCTATAGAAGAAATATAATATTCTACATCTTAATCTAAAACATGCTTTAATATTTTACAGTGGACATAAACACTTTGCACATCCCTGTTAAAACAGTTGTTTGTTTGTTTGTTTGTTTGTTTGTTTGCTTGCTTGCGTGTGTGGTGTAAAAACTAAACAAAGATAAATCATATCAGAACTTTTGCACTTTTAATGCAAAAAACCTGCGACACTTACAGGGTGTGTACACCCTTTTATAATTGGGTATGTATCTGTGCTCAGAATTAACTAAACATCAAGCTCATGTGAAATAGCAGCCCGTTCTCATCCCAAGGTTTTGACATTTCGTCTACATCCAACGCACATGGTACCCTTTAGCATCAATATGAGACGCAGATAGATATGGCCCAGAAGTTGCCTCCTAGCGGTCTAACCCTAACCCTACCCCAGACCTAAATCTACCCATATCTATCTGCGTCACATATTGACGCTAAAGGGTGCCATGTGCGTTGGATGTAGACGAAATGTCAAAATATGTCAAATATGACGCCCTAGGATGAGAATGCGTTGGAAATAGTGCACATCTGTCTTTACCTGAATTGTCTATCATTAACTCCAAATAAATCTCAGCTGTTCTTGTAAGATTTGCTAGACCTCTTCTCAGTTAAGTGCTATTGGCGACAAAGAGCTGGTAAAGCATCAATGGGATCTCATTATTTAAAAGGTTTGCTCAAATGAGAGTTACAAAAAATGCCAAAGCATTAGAAATACCATGAGACACAATAAACAGAAAACTGGTTAGGGTGGCTATCATGAGGATTCCAGTCACAATAGAAGAGTTGCAGCCTTTTCTGGCAAGTACTGTTTGCCCCATACATGATCTCTGCTATCGTGCTGCTTACCACCTGTGAGCATGAGTGCACACTTGCAGATGCAGTTGTCATTATCCATGTCTTTTTTGCTAAAGTCTGCCCCATTTATCACCAAACTGCTATGCCTGCCAGCTGTACCACTGTAGCTATTCAGGAATAACCTAAAAGAATAAGACAGATAGTGAAAAGGGGAGTATAAATGTAACATTGGCTGTTTTAGTAAAAACAGGACAATGAATCCAAATACAGCTGAGGGTTTATTTAAACAGATGATGAGCAAGTGGGTAGTTGAGGCTATCTCACTTGCTTATGAAGCGGCCGGACAGCCTTCACCTTATTCTACGAGGAGTATGTCTGCCTCTATGGCATTAATCTCGGGGGTTTCCCTTCATGACATTTGTGATGCGGCAGGCTGGTCCTCGCCGCTTACATTTGTCAGGTCTTATGACCTTGACCTTAGCTCCACTCTTGGGGCTAGGTTGCTTGCTGCTTAGTGTGCGCTCGGATTTCACAGAGAACGGGCACTTGTCATTATGGCGTAGTGGGTATGGGGTTCCCACAGCGTATCAATGCAGCGGGAGTTCCCTTGATAGGGAACGTCTCAGGTTACTGCTGTAACCATAGTTTCCTGAGAGGGAACAAAACGCTGTGTTCACCTGCCATACTTACTGCATGCCCTGATCGACTTGCTTCAGGCTTATCAGAAGCTGACGCGGTCTGCTTTCAGGGGTGCTTTATATCTTCCTGGTCGATGACGTCACCCGCCTATGACGTCTCGTCTTTCCATTGGACTGATTATACACGTGCTTCACGACGCAATCACGCAGGGCGTTCCCACAGCGTATTAACGCAGCGTTTCGTTCCCTCTCAGAGAACTATGGTTACATATGTAACCTGAGACGTTTGATAAAGCAGCACAGAGCTATGCACTTGTCATGACTAAGTTGTAATACATTTATTTCTCTACCTGTAGTTTTGCTTCTCACTACCAAGGTAAAACTTGTCGTTCTGCGAGAAGGCCAGTTTGCCATCCCAGTCTGTCAACTCCAGTCTAAGAGTGTATTGCCTCTGATTGGTCAACTGGTACACCAACTCATTTCCCAACCAGTGTTCTCCAGTCATACTCCCAAAGCCCTGAAATACACAAACACACACATTTGTTTGATGGTAGGAATTTTCTACTGACTTCTACTGTTTAAACACAATTTTATGACAATTTGTGTACATTTAGACAAATATTTTACAATTCAGCAAATTGATGGAGAGTTTTGTATGAATTTGTACAATCACACTAACAGCACCATTGCAGGAATGTTTTTGTAAGATAAGCTTACACTTATTAGGTTTAGGGGCCAACCTTCATGGTGACTGTACAAATAGTGCTTTTTCAAAGGTTATATGAAATCGCCAACTCAAACAATATTTTTTTTTACTGTCAGGAGATGTTTCAGATGTTTTTATATTGAGCTAATATTCTCTATTCCCTATGTTTCTGCATTTTTACATTTTCATTATTATTTGTTATTATTTGTTGACGTTATTTGTTACATTGTTACATTGATACACATTGGCATTGTTACATTGGTATTGTTACATTCAAACATGGGCATTCAAGACTGTAATTTGACTATAATTCATATTTGACTATAATTTATATAATTAATGTGTGTCATATGTGTCAAAGTCAAAGCTTTATTTGAAAACTCAAGCTAAACACAGGGACAATCCCAATTGTATCAGGCCAAGGTTCACAACAGGTATGCTTTTATAATAGACAATGATCAAAAACAAGTTAAAAAACCCAAGAAACCAAGTTTGATACAAAGTGCTTTATACCAGTGAGAGTGTAGGTGCAGTCAATAATGGGGATGGTGAATGGTTATTGGCCAATTGGTGGGTTGGCATCACAATACGTATTAAATAATATTATAAGAAAGAGTTGGGTTGTACAAAAACAACTGACTGAAACTTAAACCTATAGTCCAACCCAATATTTACCTGGTGTTTAAAAAAAGTCTCCATGACTTTTTTCATACTTATTCTTAATTCGTGGACACAAAATTTTTATGTCATTTTATTTTTTTCCCGTATGTTTTGTGCGGTGCTCTGTAGTTTTTACTCAGTTCTGTCATGACAACTCTTCTGAGATTGGTACGGTTATAGAGATTGGCAAGGTAATGCATATGGCAATGTTAAAGTAATCAAATCATGTCCTCTCAATGAGTCAAAACAAAATGGGAACTGCTGCCTCTTTGTGTGTGCCAGACCAGTCTTTTTACTTCATTTTACCATCTTATACTCTTTCCAGGTTCTGTGGAAGTCCAGCGTTCCATCTTTCCTTGATTGTATGATGGTCCAACCCCCACCAGCACTTTCCATGTTGCAATAAACGTAGTGGAAGGAGATATAAGACAGCTGCTTCTGGCATTTATACTATTCAAATTCAGAGATTGTTTATATTACATTTAGTAAAAAAAGATAGTTATATTCAGTATGTTAATAGGCCTATATGCGCTATTGCTAGTTGGTCAACTTGTGGTTAACTTCAGTTAACTGAAAGATAGTAAATTGCTTATTCATTATTAATTACTTTATTCAGTTAGGTTTCATCTTGTGAAAAAGAAGCACACTTTAGTATACTTTTAAAAAGCGTACTTATTACAAAAATCCTACTTTAACTCCTTCTTTATATGTAATCACTTGAGGTCTTCTTGACATTTGTCAGGGTTCTGTCACTTCTGTCTGGTTTATATTTGGTTGGTGACAGAGCTCTGACACAACCGGTTTGTCATTTGTTTGTGTTTAGTCTGGTCTGTTGTGAGCACATGGCTTGTCATGTATTTCCTTGTGCCATGTGCTCTCCTGTCAATTGTCTAGCCCCGGCCATCTTGTTATCTCATTATTGATTCATTTCCCCGAACTGCCTGCCTCCTTACCCTCTTATGTTTGTTTCCCTTTTTAGTCTCCCTGTGTTTGCAGTCCTGTGCTGGATCGTTGTCCAAGTTGTCCATGTTCTTTGTGTTTCCTGATCCTGCCTGTTATTGTTCTCGTTTTCCCCCACGAGGGAGTTTTGTTTGTAATTTGTGTTTCTTTGTTCGTTTGTAATTTGTGTTTGTTTGTTAACTTAATAAATATTACCTATTGTTTCTGCACTTGAGTCCTCACACCTTAATCTACCCATTCCGTGACAACATTGTAACAATCCTTGTTACATGTTACATGTACTTACCATAGTATTAACAGTGAATTATGCATAATTACATGCAACAAACCCTCAACCAAATCCTAATTCTACCCTAACCCTATAGTAAGTACATGTTGCTTAATATTACTCGGTACTTAAATATATAATTACACTGAGAACAAAGTAGGGTTACACTTTATTTTAAGGTGTAATAATAATATTTATTTTTATTTTATAATAGTTATTATTATATTAATAATAAAATATTTTGTACAATATTTTTACATTATATGTAATGTGAAATACTGTGAAATGTATGTTGTTTGTAAAAGCGTTATTAATCAGGTTCTCTGCATAAGAATGTATTACATAGAGAAAGTTTATGTGAGATGATCTCATGGAGAGGAAGGGTGAGAAGGTAATCTGGGGGACAGATGGTCACATGGTGGTTGAAGATTGACTGAAGATCTCACCTGAGAAAGTCTATAATGAATTAAATGATGTAAACAGAGGTTGTCTAGCCTGTGCAGATATTCTATTTATAACTACTTTGGGTAACACTTTATTTTACAGTGTATTAAAGGGTGTGAAATTAATTCTAAAAATTCTTTCAATAAAGTTTAATAAAATATTTTCATTTGTTTGGCTAATTTTAATTTAATAAAGACATCGACTGTCAAGAGATTGCTCTTTCAAAATGCTGAAGACTTTAATGGGTTTCATGTTTTATTTAAAAATCAAAATTTGTCTGTTTCTCCTAAAATTCCTTAAGAATAGAAATGAGACAATTGTTGGCCTACAGTGTAGATAGAGTGTGCTCGCATCGCTTAGAGGTGAACATGAAAAGTACAGATCTGGTCATCTTTGTCAACATGAATATGGGTTAATACATGATTGACAGGGTTTACGGATATACAGAAAAAAGACATTCCTTTTACTGAAGGGATGCATAAAGTGTGACAAAAAATTATTTATTATTCTATTTAAATAGTTTTGTTTAATTTCATTTGTGTTATCAGTAATGTGCATTAGGCTGTTTTGTGTTACATTTTTATATTATTTACTTAATGGTTATTGCATTGTTTTAGTGTCATGTGTTAACATGATGGTGTATTGTCTCTGTGTATGACCCAAAGCGTGCCGCACTAGTCCTGAAAAGTGAAGCCAAAACGCCTCTCCATGTAGTCTAATGGGACGCGAGGCAAACTAAACAATCAAATTCAAAAAACAGTTTTTACCAAGATTTTGATCACGCTGATGCAAGTGTTTTCTTTTTTTAAATAAGTTTGTTATTTGATGCTATAAAAATGGTAATGTGACATCATTACCAGCTCCACTTCACGCTCACAATTTTTCACCATCGGATTGGTACGGGATGGAATGATACTCAAACAAATTCTTACTGAAAGCTATTTTTTTTTTTTTAGATGGATCACAGTTTTTTTAGATTTATGGATTTGATTTTCTCACAGTTTTTTTAAGAGCAAAACGTATTTTGGAAAATATATTTGCTATTTCATATAAAATTTAAAATGGTATTTTTGTGCATTTTTCATAACAGTAAATGTAAAATCCTATTAATTTTTTCAAGCTCACTTTTTAAACTTTTTTCACTTTAGCAATAATCTGTCGTCTTTAAAAGAGACCACATTAAGTCTGTGATCCAAAGCATTTAAGTTTGTTTAAAGTTTAAGTTGGAAATTTCATTTTAAGGTGGATGCTCAAAAAGTGAATAAATAGATTATAACTACAGCATAGTTATAATTTAGTACTATTAAATTCCCTAAAAATACAAAATGTTAAATAAAAAAAATTATCAAACTATCTTGTTTCCTGATTAATGGTTCAGTTGCCCTCCTGTCCTCCCTCGTTACCTGCCTTGTTTGCTCACTATTAAGTGTCCTTGTGTTTACAGTCCTGTGCCAGTTTGACATCTTATGCTGTTTGTGTCCTGCCCTGCCTGATCCTGTAACCATGTCCCGGACTTGTTTTCCCTTTCGGGTAGTTTTGTTTTGTTTTATTTTTTATCAATAAAGCAGAGTCCTCTCCTCATCCCTTTATCTTAAACCCTGACAACATAGTATTACATATATGATAATATATATTTTCAAATCCAAAATATTTTCAAAATGTTTTTCATTTTATTCTACTGTTTTCTACTGTCAACTTGAGCAACAATTTTTTTTGTCAAGCTGCTCGGATTTAGATGAACTCTCATGAACTTTAATGATTTTGAGTATTATTTAAAAGTTACATTTTAATTGTATGGATAAACAGCTTTGGCATTTTGATAACTTTATTTGAGCTATACAAGATTTGTTTCATATTATTTTAGAGCAATATGAGGTTTATGTCAAATCAGAAAGTGAAATAAAAAAAACATAGTCTGTTTTGTCAACTGTTTATTCAAATCATATTTGTAATGTTTGCAATTAGAAGATACAAATGATACATCAGATATTTCACAACAGTTTACAGCAACTTTTACTGCACACAAAAACTCTTACTGCAAAGACTTTTACTGCAAAACACTCTTACTGCAAAATTGTATGTATAATTGTTTGTACAATTCAACCTCAGAAATTATTCCAGAAACAATATGTATCACTAAGTCATGCATAAACAAATTTTATCATGCATATTGCATTTATTGTTTTTCTTTAAGTAATGCTTGTTTCTGCTTTTTTCTGATTGTGCCAAAATAAAAATGTACTTTAGAAACCACTGAATACATTTCCTGAAAGTCAATAACACTGGCCTACGTCAAGTCCTCAGTGGAGAGTTCCAGGAAACAATAGACGCAATGTAAAAAATGAGGAAAACAAGAAATAAATAAGAGTTTGCCGTAATTTCCCACACAGGCGTGGTTACAATATTTAACCAGTTAGACAGCATATAAGCTAGTCTACAGTAGTTGGTACAGCGATATGTTCCAACTGGGGCCCTTAGGTCTATAGTGTTGTTGGCCCTAAGCTGTGGAATAAGCTGCCCCCGAATCTTCATGCGACCAACAACATCCGGACCTTCAAAAAATCAACTTAAAACTCATATCTTCAAGCTTGCCCAATAAATCAGTCTCCTCATCACTGCTTTCTCTGTTCTTCACTTTTTCAGATCTGTTTGCTACATACATCGTCGTAATTGTATATTTTGATAAATAATACAATATGTCTTTCTTTGATTCATGTCAATCAAGGTATGCTTGTTTCCATCTGTTTTGTCTCTCATAAGCAGATGGCCTTTGTATTTGTTTGCTTGTCATTGTTTGTTGTTTGTTTGCTATTTGTATTACATTGTGAAGCGACCTTGAGTTCTTGAAAGGTACTATAGAAAATAAACATATTATTATTATTATAAGCTGAAAATACATGAAGAAATCTGAGATTTAACAATGACAGAGGATTGATTTCTCAAAAATTCAATGGGCGGATCATCATGATGGTGGCTCGTAAAGAGTAGTTGGGGCCTTTAAAGTAGTGCCACTTGATGCCATCAAGTTTGCCCAAATTTTGCCCAGAGGTGTAGTACATACCGTTGAGGTTTGATGGGCCACAGGCATCAAACCACCAGCCTTCAGAAGAACAGAAATTAGAGATATGTCATGTTGGGAATGGATGGATGGACCCTTAAAGTACAATAATTCTGTAACCCTTACAGCTGTATCTCTCTACTGGTCTAAAATCATTCACATTATTTCTTACAGGTTCTTTTAGGGTTTAGAACACTTCAAAGAACTTAGACAGAGCCTTATCTTTCCATCTGTAAGATAAAACTAGGGTAGGACAAAAAAAAGTCTTAATATTCTAATTTAGAACACATAACTTTTTAGCATGGATCATACATTTAAATCTATAGAAGAAATATAATATCCTACATCTTAATGCTTTAATATTTTACAGTGGACATAAACACTTTGCACATCCCTGTTAAAACAGTTGTTTGTTTGTTTGTTTGTTTGTTTTTCTTGCTTTCGTGTGTGGTGTAAAAACTAAACAAAGATAAATCATATCAGAACTTTTGCACTTTTAATGTAAAAAACCTGTGACACTTACAGGGTGTGTACACCCTTTTATAATTGGGTATGTAGCTGTGCTCAGAATTAACTAAACATCAAGCTCATGTTAAATAGTGCACATCTGTCTTCACCTATCTGTCCACATAAATCTCAGCTGTTCTTTTAAGATTGCCAGACCTCTTCTCAGTTAAGTGCTATTGGCCACAAACAGCTGGTAAAGCTCATTGTTTAAAAGGTTTGCTCAGGTGAGGGTTACAAAAAATGCCAAAGCATTATAAATACCACGAGACACAATAAACAAAGAAAACTGGTTAGGGTGGCTGTCATGAGGATTCCAGTCACAATAGAAGAGTTGCAGCCTTTTCTGGCAAGTACTGTTTGCCCCATACATGATCTCTGCTATCGTGCTGCTTACCACCTGTGAGCATGAGTGCACACTTGCAGATGCAGTTGTCGTTATCCATGTCTTTTGTGCTAAAGTCTGCCCCATTTATCACCAAACTGCTATGCCTGCCAGCTGTACCACTGTAGCTCTTCAGGAATAACCTAAAAGAATAAGACAGATGGTGAAAAGGGGAGTATAAATGTAACATTGGCTGTTTTAGTAAAAACAAGACAATGGATCCAAATTCAGCTGAGGGTTTATTTAAACAAGACAATACAGTAAATCCAGGCCAGAACAAACTAATCTAAACAACAGGAACTAAAACAAATGTACACACACAGTACATCCACATTGAACAAGACCAGACAAAGAACAAGAGAAACACGGGAGAATGCGACAATAATAGAAAGTATTACTGCATCCTGGTTCTTTATTATCGATTTATGAATTTGTTTGTTTGTTTGTTTATTGTAGCACTTTAGAATAGGGTTCAATTCATTAACATTAGTTCACTAACATTCACCAGGTATCATGAGCAAACCATGAACAATGCTTGGTTAATGCTTGGCTAATGTTAATTTATAATTGTAACATATTTTTACTTAAATATTATACTGTATAAATTAAAAAAGTTAATTTATAAAAAAAATAGCATGGATTACAAAGAAAAATTGTATATTTATACATTAATATGAACCTAGATTAATAAATGCTGTCAGTATCAGTTATTTGTTAGTTCATGCAAACAGCACCATTGTAAGACAGCATGTCATGTCAAAAACTTGTCCAGTTTATGGGTTAAACTAAAATAGTTCAGTGGAGATCAGTCAATAGAATAGAAGCCGACTCATCTTCAAAAAAGTGGTGCTCATGTCATGAGCTGCTCCAAAACAACAATACACAGAGATGACTGACTGATGCAGACCAATTGTGAAAATGTGTCTTTTCTAAATGGTCCACAACTTTTAAAAATGCATCTCGAGGCACATTCCTCTGCGTTGTGTCTAGCTTTGACTGTGTATTGTGTAAATAGCACCTTAAAGAGACAAATTAATTGTTCATAATCTCTCAAAATTGATAATAAACAACACTAAAGCCAAACTGAATGTATGAATGTTTGTTGTCTGTGGTAAGGATGCAAGAGAGTTCCCTATAAAGGGAACTTCCACTGTCTTAATACGCTGTGGGAACGCCCTGCGTGATTGCGTCTTGAAGCACGTGTATAATCAGTCCAATGGAAAGACGAGACATCATAGGCGGGTGACGTCATCTACCAGGAAACTATAAAGCACACCTGAAAACAGACTGCGTCAGATTCTGTGCCTTCAGCAAGCGATCTGTGTATTCTGTCCTTGTCATATTTATTGTTGTCTGTCAAGTTGCAATATATTTATGTTATGGCCAAAGAGAGCAAGCAAGCGTTGTGTTGTTCCCTGCCCACGTTATATCACGGGTGGGGACACACACATCAGCTTTGTGTTGCTTGTTTGGGAGTGGAGCATGCAACAGTCAGTTCTCGAGGGGGCTGACTGAGCATTGCGAGAAGCTGTCCGTGAGGATGCTCCGCTCCCGCCGGGCGTTCTTCGAGAAGGACAGTTCGGTTCGCGTTCCCCGCGCGGGTCCCGCTGTTGCCGAGGCACGGCGGCGACTCTCATCGTGGGCTTCACAAACGGATCTCACAACGGGGGTTGGGACGGCCCCCGCCCTATCTCAGCTTTCACCTGCTAGATCCAGTGTGCATGCGATTTTCCAGTTCCGAGGAATTGGTATCGTTAATGTTTTGTTAAGAAAAAAAGAACAAAATAAAAATATTAAGAAAAAGGCAGATTCAGTTTGAGTTTTCAATAAATAAATAAATCAGCTCAACTCTGTTAAATAAAGAGGAACTTTTAAAAGGAGGTTTTATCTAGTGCTGTTGCTAGTTAAATATTTACTGGCCAGCCGAACATTATGAAATGTAAAGTTAAATAAAGTGAAAATAAAAAGTTTATTAGATGAAATATATTAAAAAAAACAGGAAAACTCTGTATCTCAGCCTCCTCGTCGGCGACTGCTGTTTTTTCCCTATCTACACTATTTTATGTGTTTAATCCCCAATCATCTAACTCTAGTAATGTTATGGGTATTAAGTATCATGGTATGACAGTGCCTCGGGTTTAAGAGACGCTTGCGAGCTTTCTCTCTCCCGAGTCGGCGACATCATTATTATCAGTAAATATTACTAGCCAGCGCTGGTGGGTAAAGTATATAAGGACATGGATGAATGTGAGGATGTCAGCACTGACGCTATTCGAGAATTGCGTCGCGCTAAAACAGATAAACTGTACCGGGGAGGGACAGTTTCGAGAAATCGTTTCTCCTCTGCGTCCTCTGGGGGGCGACTCTCTGAGGAGGGTCGCAGCACTGCCATATATATATATATATATATATATATATATATATATATATATATATATATATATATATATATATACACATTTTTCTGATATAAAAATAAATAAAAATAAAGATAGAAATATGTCTGTTCTTCTGGACGCTCCGCTTTCAAAAAACGAAGAAATAAACCATTCAGCGGCGTTCCAGAGATTTGTTCCTCACAGATCTAATGTTCCTGAGACTGCTGGGCGGGAACAGTCTCGGCCTACTAAGCTCCTCGCAGCACAGAGTGCAGCAAAACAGAGCGTCGCCATTCGGGCTCCTCCACAATCGAAGGGGACCTGGGTGGCGGTCACAATCTAGCCGGTTAGAGATATACAAGATCTGAGGACTGTTTTATCTCTAAAATAGCTTGGACAAAGAAGAGGCCCTGACGCCGAGGCTATCAGGCTTCTAAGGGTGGTCCCCTCCGGGGTAGGGACGGTTTTGAGAAATCGTTTCTTCTCGGCCCCCTCTGGGGTGTGACTCTCTGAGGAGGGTCGCAGCGCTGCCAGTTCGGTTTTCCTGCCGGTTCGCCGTTTCAGGGCACAGAGGTGTCAGCGTCCCCAAACGATCCTCCGAGGAGGGTTGTAGAGCAGTCAGTTTGGTTTCCCTGCCTGTTTCAGGGCGCCGAGAAGCCTAATTTTTCCAACGATCCTCCAAGGAGGGTCGTAGGAACTAAGCTAGTTAGAGGTAGGCAAGATCTGAGGACTGTCGTCATCTCTAATAAAGCTTAGACAAGAAGTCCTGTCACCAAGGCTATCGGGCTTCTGAGAGCTCCTCCGGGGCAGGGACGGTTTTGAGAAAGTGTTTCTCCTCCGCGCCCTCTGGGGTGCGACTCTCTGAGGAGGGTCGCAGCGCTGCCAGTTCGGTTGTTCCCTGCCGGTTCGCCGTTCAGGGCACCAAGGTGTAAGCGTCCCCATACGATCCTCCGAGAAGGGTCGTAGAACGGTCAGTTTGGTTGTTCCCTGCCGTGTCGCCACTTCAGGGCACCGAAGTGACTGTTCAACCAAATCCAGAGGCCAGTCTTGAAAGACTGGTTCCCCTATAGTAGAATTTCTGGCAGCGTGGAAACTACTGCCACATATTTCTCAGTGGGTCCTGCACACTATAGAAAAGGGTTTCAGAATTCAGTTTGATTCTTGTCCAACCAGATTTCTAGGGGTCCTCCCCACAGTGGTGGACACAGAGCAGGCTCTGGTTATGGAGCAGGAAGTACTGACACTTCTGCAAAAGGAGCTGTAGAAGGGGTTCCTCCTACCAGCTGACAGTCAGGGTTTTACAGACGTTACTTCATTGTTCCGAAAGAGGATGAGGGGTTGTGTCCTATTCTAGACCTGCGTCAATTAAACAGGGTTTCAGAATCTCAAGTTCAAAGTATGCTTACGCTAAATATGATTGTCACAGATTCAGTCTGAGGACTGGTTTGTCACAATAGACTTGAAGGACGCTTGCTTATCTATCCATCCTCATCACAGGAGATTCCTGAGGTTTGCTTTCACATACCAGTATCGGGTTCTTCCATTCGGCCTAGGTTTATCACCCCACACCTTTACAATATGTGTGGATGCAGCTTTGGCAAGACCATCTGCCTTTAAGCACATAATTGGCTAAAAGTGATGGCGGTATTTCCGGGAATCTCAATACTTCCTGCCAGACCCGAGAGGTCACCATGTGCTTGTCCTTTCGGACAAAACACTGATGGTCTCATATAACAGAGCAGATATCCTGTTGAGGCAGGGGAATGGAGACTTCACCCCGAGGTGGTGGAGCTTCTTTGGGAGAACTTCGGTCAACTCAGTCGACCTTTCGCATCGTTTGTAAAACGCATTGTCCTATGTGGTTCTCCCTCACGCATCCAGCTCCGCTTGGACTGGATGTGATGTATTAGGTGTGGTTGACGTACACCTGTATGCATTTCCCGATATCTTTGCTCCCGGGAGTTCTAAAAAAAAAGGAGAGGGTTCGCCGGGCAGGGGCTCGTCTAGAAAAATGATTATTAGTAGCCCCGTTCTGGCCGGGCCGAGTGTGTTTCTCGGACCTACTGTCCCTTCTAGTCGGCTCTCCCATGGAGATTCCGATCAGGAGGGACTTGCCGTCCCAATCATGGGATACAATATTTCACCCTCATCTGGAGTTATGGATACTGTGGGCTCGGCCTCTGAGGAGGCCCAGCTCATAGATTCAGGTCTCTCGACCGAGGTCATGTAGACCATACTCCAGTCTAGAGCTCCCTCCACGAGAAGACTAAATATGCATTGAAATTAAAACTGCTCTCTGACTGGTACGGAAAATGCCTTCTGAATCTTGTTTCTGCCCTGTTGGACTTTTCTGGGTTATCTCTGAGAATAGATCCTTAATTTCGTCTTCTCCGTGGTACATGAGGCTGAGGCCTGCACGTACTTGATTTGCACCTGGTATGGTGATAGTATTTTTTCACCCCAGGTCGAGTTGTATTCCTAGGTTCCTACTAAATTTATGGGTCATTTGTGCTGCAGGCCTTCTGTCCTCCGCCTTTAATACCCCAGATCAGGAAAAAAATTATCTGTTATGCCCTTTCTGGGCTTTGGATGCTTATGTCCACAGAGCTCTCTGTGGCGTATATCAGAGCAATTATTTGTCTGCTTCGGGTCACCTAAGATAGGTTGCCCTGCATACTAAACAGATGATGAGCAAGTGGGTAGTTGAGGCTATCTCACTTGCTTATGAAGCGGCCGGACAGCCTTCACCTTTGGCTGTCCAGACTTATTCTACGAGGAGTATGGCTGCCTCTATGGCATTAATCTCGGGAGTTTCCCTTCATGACATTTGTGATGTGGCAGGCTGGTCCTCGCCGCATACATTTGTCAGGTTTTATGACCTTGACCTTAGCTCCACTCCTGTGGCTAGGTTGCTTGCTTCTTACTGTGCGCACGGATTTCACAGAGAACGGGCACTTGTCATTATGGCGTAGTGGGTATGGGGTTCCCACAGTGTATTAACGCTGCGGGAGTTCCCTTGATAGGGAACGTCTCAGGTTACTACTGTAACCATAGTTCCCTGAGAGGGAACAAAACGCTGCGTTCACCTGCCATACTTACTGCATGTCCTGATCGACTTGCTTCAGGCTTATCAGAAGCTGACGCGGTCTGCTTTCAGGGGTACTTTATAGCTTCCTGGTCGATGACGTCACCCGCCTATGACGTCTCGTCTTTCCATCGGACTGATTATACACGTGCTTCACGACACAATCACGCAGGGCGTTCCCACAGCGTATTAACGCAGGGTTTCGTTCCCTCTCAGGGAACTATGGTTACATACGTAACCTGGGACGTTTGATCAAGCGGCACAGAGCTATGCACTTGTCATGACTGAGTTTTAATACATTTATTTCTCTACCTGTAGTTTTGCTTCTCACTACCAAGGTAAAACTTGTCGTACTGCGGGAAGGCCAGTTTGCCATCCCAGTCTGTCAACTCCAGTCTAAGATTGTACTGCCTCTGATTGGTCAACTGGTACACCAACTCATTTCCCAACCAATGTTCTCCAGTCAGACTCCCAAAGCCCTGAAATACACAAACACACACATTTGTTTGATGGTAGGAACTTTCTATTGACTTCTACTGTTTAAACACAATTTTATGACAATTTGTGTACATTTAGACAAATATTTTACAATTCAGCAAATTGATGGAGTGTTTTGTATGAATTTGTACAATCACACTAACAGCACCATTGCAGGTATGTTTTTGTAAGATAAGCTTACACTTATTAGGTTTAGGGGCCAACCTTCATTGTGACACTACAAATAGTGCTTTTTCACACGTTATATGAAATCTCCAACTCAAACAATATTTTTTTTTACTGTCAGGAGATGTTTTAGATGTTTTTATATTGAGCTAATATTCTCTATTCCCTACATGTTTCAGCATTTTTACATTTTCATTATTATTTGTTATTATTTGTTGAAGTTATTTGTTACATTGTTACATTGATACATTCAAACATGGGGATTCAAGACTGTAATTTGACTATAATTCATATTTGACTATAATTTATATAATTAATGTGTGTCATATGTGTCAAAGTCAAAGCTTTATTTGAAAACTCAAGCTAAACACAGGGACAATCCCAATTGTATCAGGCCAAGGTTCACAATAGGTATCCTTTTATAATAGGCAATGATCAAAAACAAGTAAAAAAAAAAAACAAGAAACCAAGTTTGGTACAAACCAAAGTGCTTTATACCAGTGAGAGTGTAGGTGCAGTCAATAATGGGGATGGTGAATGGTTATTGGCCAATTGGTGGGTTGGCATCACAATACGTATTCAATAATATTATAAGAAAGAGTTGGGTTGTACAAAAACAACTGACTGAAACTTAAACCTATAGTCCAACCCAATATTTACCTGGTGTTTAAAAAAAGTCTCCATGACTTTTTTCATACTAATTCTTAATTCGTGGAAACAAAATTTTTATTTTATTTTATTTTTTTCCCGTATGTTTTGTGCGGTGCTCTATAGTTTTTACTCAGTTCTGTCATGACAACTCTTCTGAGATTGGTACGGTTATAGAGATTGGCAAGGTAATGCATATGGCAATGTTAAAGTCATCAAATCATGTCCTCTCAATGAGTCAAAACAAGATGGCAACTGCTGCCTCTTTGTGTGTGCCAGACCAGTCTTTTTACTGCATTTTACCATCTTATACTCTTTCCAGGTTCTGTGGAAGTCCAGCGTTCCATCTTTCCTTGATTGTATGATGGTCCAACCCCCACCAGCACTTTCCATGTTGCAATAAACCTAGTGGGAGGAGATATAACAGGATAAGACAGTGGCTTCTGGCATTTATACTATTCAAATTCAGAGATTTTTTATATTACATTTAGTAAAAAAGAAAGTTATATTCAGTATGTTAATAGGCCTATATGCGCTATTGCTAGTTGGTCAACTTGTGGTTAACTTCAGTTAACTGAAAGATAGTAAATTGCTTATTCATTATTAGTTACTTTATTCAATTAGGTTTCATCTTGTGAAAAAGAAGCACACTTTAGTATACTTTTAAAAAGCGTACTTATTACAAAAATAATCCTACTTTAACTCTTTCTTTATATGTAATCACTTGAGGTCTTCTTGACATTTGTCAGGGTTCTGTCACTTCTGTCTGGTTTATATTTGGTTTGGTGACAGAGCTCTGACACAACCGGTTTGTCATTTGTTTGTGTTTAGTCTGGTCTGTTGTGAGCACATGGCTTGTCATGTATTTCCTTGTGCCATGTGCTCTCCTGTCAATTGTCTAGCCCCGGCCATCTTGTTATCTCATTATTGATTCATTTCCCCGACCTGCCTGCCTCCTTACCCTCTTATGTTTGTTTCCCTTTTTAGTCTCCCTGTGTTTGCAGTCCTGTGCTGGATCGTTGTCCAAGTTGTCCATGTTCCTTGTGTTTCCTGATCCTGCCTGTTATTGTTCTCGTTTTCCCCCACGAGGGAGTTTTGTTTGTAATTTGTGTTTCTTTGTTCGTTTGTAATTTGTGTTTGTTTGTTAACTTAATAAATATTACCTATTGTTTCTGCACTTGAGTCCTCACACCTTAATCTACGCATTCCGTGACAACATTGTAACAATGACACCTTAAAATAAAGTGTAACCCTACTTTGTTCTCACTGTAATTATATATTTAAGTACCGAGTAATATTAAGCAACATGTACTTACTATAGGGTTAGGGTAGGATTGGGATTTGGTTGAGGGTTTGTTGCATTTAATTATGCATAATTCACTGTTAATACTATGGTAAGTACATGTAACATGTAACAAGGACACTGTAAAATAAAGTGTTACCCAAAGTAGTTATAAATAGAATATCTGCACAGGCTACACAACCTCTGTTTACATCATTTAATTCATTATAGACTTTCTCAGGTGAGATCTTCAGTCAATCTTCAACCACCATGTGACCATCTGTCCCCCAGATTACTTTCTCAGCCTTCCTCTCCATGAGATCATCTCACATAAACTTTCTCTATGTAATACATTCTTATGCAGAGAACCTCTTTTTTTCTTCCCTTCAGTAAAAGAAATAGCTTTTTTCTGTATATCCGTATACCCTGTCAATCATGTATTAACCCATATTCATGTTGACAAAGATGACCAGATCTGTACTTTTCATGTTCACCTCTAAGCGATGCGAGCACACTCTATCTACACTGTAGGCCAACAATTGTCTCATTTCTATTATTAAGAAATTTTAGGAGAAACAGAAAAAAGTTGATTCTTAAATAAAACATGAAACCCATTAAAGTCTTCTGCATGTTGAAATAACAATCTCTTGAGTCTGAGCAAAAAAATAAGGCCGCTCCTTGACAGTCGATGTCTTTATTAAATTAAAATTAGCCAAACAAATGAAAATATTTTATTAAACTTTATTGAAAGGTTTGTCCAACTTGCAGTGCTATGTTACAGTGGTGCCTCAAAAAAAATATGCCCAAACCATTACCTTTAAAGGTGTGACCTTTCAGGTATTATCCTTATTGTCTTAAATACAACAACAGGACTGCACCATTAACATACCCTGTCAATAATAACTTAAATACACAAAACGTGCTTTATTTAAATAGACATAAGTCACTGAAAGTAATTGCATCTGATTTAAATAGTAGTTTGATTTCTAACATTATTCTCTCAACAGACATTTACATCGATAGTCTGGCGTCATAATTTATTTGTTTTTGTGAACTGTGGAGTGGGTAAAACTGTTTTTAATGTTAGGCTAGCAGATACCGCTAACTCGCGCTAGCCTTGCACCGGCGAACTATGCAACTGGAAGGACTGGATGAAAATTGTTGAAAACTGTCTCCACTGATATATAACACCCAGGCTCACTTGGAAATGAGGTCTGATGTCCAAAATCCTGAACCACCCCTTTAAGGCAGATTGTGCTTTGAGTGGAAAATGATCGTTTGTGCACTTACCATATAGAAAAAGTACAATTTAATGTGGTCAAAAATGCATTGAAATTACAGATTTTCACAATTTTGAATTAACTTAAATGTAACTGATTTTAGCCTGTTTAGTTTTTTTTATAGTATATCTCTCATTCACTAATATGGGCACTGACTAGGTCAAATGTAATAATGAGCATGCCAATGACAGCATTTGAGCTCAGAAATAAGTTACGAGGCCAGTGGAGATAGTGTAAGTTCTGGAGTGCAGCATTCACCCAGCTGTTACTCTGAGAGTTCAGCCAAGAGTATTTCCAGCTCTTGCTCGTCCTGAGTCAGTCAGTACCTATTCAAGTGTAAAGTACTCTGGCATATAGATATACTGTAGGCTGATTACTCCAGAAAAACAAACAAAACATTTCTGGTTTATGTGTACGACCATGACTTCATTCAGTGTGTCACCCATGGTTTATTTGGAGTGTATGCTCTACACTTTGGAAGTATTGCAAGACTTAACAGCAATTAATGTGTCTATATATGCCATTAATTAAAGTTTTTAGGCCTATTAATTAAAACGGTAACACTTTAGCAAAATATAGTTACTATATAGTAATAACTATAAATTATGCATAATTGCATGCAACTAACCCTAAACCAAACATGAGTCCTAACCCTATTGTAAGTACATGTATAATTAATATTACTCAGTACTTAAACGTATAATTACTGTAACAAGGCCACCTTAAAATAAAGTGTAACCATTAAACTTATAACGTGTCATATTTTTTTTTAAAAAAAGAAATGCATAGCAAACTAAAAACGTACATGGCAGCACTTTATTTTACAGTGCACCTGTTACACATCTTGTACATGCTATAGTAAATTATGCATAATTACAAGCAAATAACCTTAAACCAAAGCTAAGCCTAACCCTATTTATATAGTAAATTAATTAATTAATAGTATTCAGTACTTATTTAATTACACTGAAACTTGGGCACCTTAAAATAGTGTATCCACTTACACTTTAATACAGAGATGACATAAGTTAGGTTAATATCTTGATGTTGGTTTAAATAAAGATGGAGTGTATAATTTCTGTGTCACTAGATACAGGACCAAACAGAATTTCAAAAATAATAACTTTCAAACAAGGTACACAAACACCACCTGTCATTGGTCGATCAAAAAGATAGTCCCGCCCCAAAGTTATGCCAACTCATCCCATTGCCATTGTTGCTATGTCATACTGCTCAAACAAATAGTAATTCTCAACCCAAACTCATGAGAAAAGTGACTATTTTAGGAGTTGCCATTTTGATTTTTAGGGGGGAAAGCATGAAGGTCAAACCCTAACATCTAAATCTAACTGGGTTGTAAGCAGGTCATACGAACATATATGAATGAGATTCATACGAATTTGCCAATTCGCCAACTCTATTTGCAAAAAGAGTGTGTTGGTAATGTTGAAAGAACCACAAAAAAAGTGTTCGCATTCTGAAGGGAATGACAACAACAAATGGCTTATTTATAGTTGTCTCTGCACATTATGGTAGGAGAAACTATTTTAAAACTAAAATAAATACTCAGTTTACCTTAGAAGGGGGGGGGGGAGTGCTGTATAGGTACACATCCACCATAACACATGACAAATGCAACACTATTGGTCTCACTACTGTAGCTGTGTCATCAGATCCCATTTAGACTGACCTTATGCATGTCTTGCATGCCAATGTAGATGGTGTAAATTCCACTCCTGTTAAATCCAGCCCTGAAGAGTTCAGCACAGTCTCTGTATTTTATCATATCATCCATTTGTTTGAAAACATTTGGACTCACTGTTTCAAACAGGCATGGATAAAAAAAAGTAAAGAATGTGTTAAAATTTTGCAGAGAGAGAGAAAACAAACGGGTTTGTACATAGGCAAGCTAACTAAACACAAATAACCATTGTCATAGTCTTATGGATATTAAAATTAGATGTTTGCTCAATTCAGTGTTGGGCTACCATGAATCTTAAAAGTCTTAAGTGAATGAACAAATCTCTCTCTATATATATGATTTGCTCTAACTGCTCAGTCTCCTATATCAGTATCAGTACATGGAGGTTGAAGATGGATGTGTGAAGTGTGTGACTGTTTCAGAAGTGTGTTTCAGATCCAAGTAATACTTGGCAGCAAAAGAGGTTATTTATGGTCTGCAAGAACCCTGATGTGGGCCAGTCAGATTTGAAGTCTACGTGATGTAAAGCAGAAAGATTTATAGAAATTAAGTATGAGATGTGTGAGTTTTGAGCAGGGTAGATGGTGGTCTACATACAATTCCTAGAGATAGTAAATTAAATATGATGATGACACATAGTGAAAATTTATAAGGCTGATTCTAATAAGATATTAACATACGTACATGAGTATACATTCGGTAGCATTTTGGTACAATATTTTTAAACGATAGCATGGAATCCTGCCCATGACATGCAGAAAATAAAAATAGATATTGTGGCCATGAACTAAGAATTCATTCACACGATTTAATTTGTGGCATGTTGTACTAATTCGTTCTATTGTTTTAGTTCAATTGTTGCCACGTTGTACTGATTTGTTCCCTAATTTTAGTTCCCTTGGCCACTAAATTAAAACAAGGGAACAAATTAACAAGTTGTGGGAACAAATTATTAAATCATGGCCATGCTATCTTGTTTATTTCCCCTGAATGGCATGTGCAGTACTCTGTTTTATAGATATAAAATTCCAATTTGTTTCTCCAATTTGTGTACCTTTGTTCTTGGAGCACAGTTTCAACAGATCATTGATGGTACTATGCATTTGTAGTTGCTCTCGGTGGAGGGCGCTGTTGTTTGTGACGACCTGCTCTAGTTTGAGCTCCAAGCTCTGTATTGAAGAGCTCTGGGATGCCAGGAGTCTCTGAAGCTCTGTCCGCTCACCCTTTATCCAACCCAGTTCTGCATGGTGACGTGCCTCCATGTTAAGAATACGCTGCTCTAGAGTGCTGAACACAGACACAGACATGAATAGCACAGAGTTGCATTTGACAGTTACCACAAAACAAAAAAATTGACACAGTAGAAAATTGTCAAAAAAGGTGTCAGTGAAAAATACCCTGTTTTGTCCCAAAGTTGGTTGATCTCAATGGTTTGCCAGAGGATTTTGTTCTCAAGTTTGTTGGAGGACAGGGCGTTTTCCAGTGACTGAATTTCAAGTCTAGAAGTCTGATTGAAAACCTGTCATATAATGACATACAGCATTTGATGTGTTTTAATGAAAAATTAGAGACTTTTCAGTTTCATAAATCCCTGTGGCCATTAAAGCACTGTAAAAAAAGGGTGTTTATTATTAAGTAAACTCATGAATACGTATTAGCCTGTTACAATATTAGCATGTTTTGATTTTGGACGTTTTGGATATGCATTCACACCTGTGTCTCCGTGTCTTTTAGTCTCCTGATGTGTTGGGTGGACTGGGAAAGTAGCTTGGTGCCAAGATCCAACATGGTTGTCATTTCATTATGTAGAGCAATGTTCTGCAGGTGTGTTGTGTCTTTTGTCAGACTGTCCTTTACAAAGACCTCAATCTATATGCAAACACACGTATCCAAAGAGAAAGAATGAATAGGAGCATACATTATTCATTGTGGTCTTTTATATATGGTCAAATATAATATATCTAAATACTTGCAGCTGTACTTTTGGGGGCAACTGTATGATATTGAATCAGCCTAGTATTGAGCAAATACACACTCTGAATAAGACTGTATTTATTATATTTTACAGTCAATTTTCTCAGTTTAAAGTGTGGGAACCAGATAGAAAAAACAATGAGGAATCCTAATTGTAATTCCTCAAACACCCAGAGTATCATTAGTAATGTCTTTCTGTGAAAAATATGAGGCCCTCTACCACATTTTTGAGAGGGAATGGGGAAAAATACTCTATTGAACATCGAATATTTATCTATAAACTCCAGTTAAAATAACAAAACATCTGCGAGAGTCCATTTGGACAAAATAGACAAAGTCAATTAGCAATCCCATGTTGGTGATAAAATATAGATGTTTGTTAGCTCTGGCAACCTCGTGCATGAAAACTAAGCGTTGTGCAGTTGTGTTTATGCAGATAGTTCCACAACATGATGAACTGTGTCCGGCTGGATCACTTACATGAAGGCAGTATAGTCCACTTTTGACTGTCTTGGCATTTCAATTTGTCCCAAAAGTTCTATATGGGTCAATGACTTGAAAACACATCTTCTGAAAAGCATGATTTTAATTTCTTTATAAAAACGAAGCATACCAGGAAAAAGCAGGACATGATTTCACAGAGAGGAACCCTGAAGACCCACATGAATGTGTATCAATGTATCTTATGATATAAAATAATTTGACCTTTTTATGACAAGGCAAGACTAGTAAAATGTATGTGGTTCAACTGATGATAAAAACTGACGTTTTTAAAATTACATTCAAAAACTTTAGAAATGATTGTACCTTTGTACCTGATGGTAACTTTACAAGACATTTTAGAGTTATTAAATTGGAAAATGGTATAAAGGCTTTTCAAAACCAAATGAAACCAAAAGAGTGATCACTTTCAACTTTAAAAGAACTGTGATCACTCTTTTATACATAATTGACCCAAATGAGGGTCAGTTCATGCATGCCAGTCAAACTTTTCCATACCAGATTCAACAAACCATTTAATTATGAACCTTGCTTTGTGTATACACTGTACACTCAATCTACTAAAAACATTTTTTTTCTTTCCATGGCTGAATGGTTTTGTGCACCTGCAAGTAAACACTCAATTACAAACTGAACATATTTACAAATGCAATGATATTATTACGCTTCTGCTTACTGTTAGTCTTCAATCAATCACAAAGATAATTTGAACACATCCCACAAAGTACAGCAGTTCTGGTACATTCTCTGGGTTCCTTATCAGCACTTTATACAGTGTTTACAGAAGGAGATATTTTCAGCTGCTCTCAGTGAGATGGAGTCCAAGATGTATAAATACTCACTGCATTGAAGTGATAGCTTTATGTCCTCTGGGCCTGGAGTGCATAACACTCAACTGAAGTGTTGTAACAGGATGTTTATCTAGTGCCCTGCATCCTAAGATTGTTCTAGTTGGACCAAATAGTCACAGGCAGAGATTAAACGGGTCACAATCTTCTTTCAGAGCATATCAGTGGTTAGAGAGCAGGGGCTGTTTTGCAGATGGTTAGGACAAGAACACTTTTCAATGGGACAAGATAATGCAGACTCACTCAGATGCATTAGTGTATCATCTGAGGTAAATCAGCTCAAATTATATATTTGTTTGATAGAGTTCTGAGGTGGAAATGATGCTGATGGAAATTACATTTTAAAGATTTTTGCAATACAATTTGTAACTCCTTTGTCTTGCATAATTTGACAAAATCACAGCTTGATGTTGAATGATCCACAATTTTAAAAAAAGGCACTGGTAGATGCTATTTACACTGAGTGAAAATAGTAGTATTTATTTGCGCTATGCTATTTGCACAAAAGTGTAAATAACTATTTGATTAGAGCAAAATTGGTTTGATAGAAATTATGCCACAACTGAGTTCCCTATCAAGGTATGGTATAATATTCTGTGGGAAACATAGATATCACATAGAGACTAGATGCCCTATTGGCTGCTGGAAACCGAGAAATCCGGCCGCCATCTTGAACCGGTCGTATTCCTAGTTTCGTTGCGTGTCAGCAGATAAGATGCCAGAGCATTGTGGAGCATTTTCCTGTTCTAATCGGACCATCGAAAATAGGGCTTTTCACAAGTAAGTCTTAACATTACCATGCTATTGGTTGTATTTTGTGAATAGAATATTACCAGATAATCGAGAAGGAGCAAGCTGATATTTGCTATTACTGTACTGAAACCGTTGTGAAATGCTGTTTACTGCATCAGCCGGTGTTCACCCGGCATGGAGAGAGGTGGGGTAACTGTTAAAGTAATAATTACAAGAGCTTCTAGGTTATCAGATAAGCATTCAACTGCCTATCTGTCCGAAAAATTTAATTCGGACAACATTAAGCCTATACCTTTTTTTATTGTATGTGGATGTGGGAGGGGAAAATGTCGAGACTAAAGCCCTATTCGGATTAAGTTTACAAGGGTAGATGGAGTAAGTTAATAATGTAATTTTACCACTGGACTTACTAAAGCCCGAATAGGGCTTTAGTCTCGACATTTTCCCCTCCCACATCCACATACATTAAAAAAGGTATAGGCTTAATGTTGTCCGAATTTAATTTTTAGAAATTACTGATGCAAACACGTCGAAAAGCTTCTTCTCAATTTTTATTACAGGTGGCTGCGTTCGGTGGATTCGGTGGCTGCGTTCTGTGTGTGTGTGTGTGTGTGTGTGTGTGTGTGTGTGTGTGTGTGTGTGTGCGTGTCACAAATCATTAATTGTTTCTTCAACTTATTAAAATATCTTACTTTACTGAAACTATCTGTTTCTGCTTCTTTATAATATTTATAGTGTGATTTATAAAATACATTATATCCTTCATCACACTTATTGTTATGGTCACTTTATATCTTATATCAGAATATTATATTACTGTTAAGCCTACTATGGATATTAAACTACGCCGAACCATGTGTCCTGTATCATAGCTACATGAATGACCTTTGCAACAAAAAAAACAGTGAAAATCAGTTCAGTATTCAGTGAGATATGATTCATTTAATGCGCTGACAGCTCATTTCACCTGCCATTCTGATTACACTGAGCGGAGCGGATGACCGGTTTAAGATGGTGGCTCCAATTCTCTTCTGTGCCAATAGGCAGTAGCGGTCGATAGGGCGTCTACCTATATGATGTCTATGGTGGGAACACCCCTGTGTGATTTCGTCGTGAAGCACGTGTATAATCAGTCCAATGGAAACACAAGACGTCATAGGCGGGTGACGTCATCGACCAGGAAGCTATAAAGCACCCCTGAAAACAGACCGCGTCAGCTTCTGTGCCTTCAGCAAGCGATCTGTGTATTCTGTCCTTGTCATATTTATTGTTGTCTGTCAAGTTGCAATATGTTTATATTATTGCAAAAGATAGCAAGCTGTCGTTCCCTGCTTGTGTTGTTCCCTGCCCACGTTATATCACAGGTGGGGACACACACATCAGCTTTGTGTTGCTTGTTTGGGAGTGGAGCCTGCAACAATCAGTTCTCGAGGAGGCTGACTGAGCATTGCGAGAAGCTGTCCGTGAGGATGCTCCGCTCCCGCAGGGCATTCTTCGAAGAGGACAGTTCGGTTTGGATTCCCCACGCGGGTCCCGCTGTTGCCGAGGCACGGTGGCGACTCGCATCGTGGGGTTCGAAATCGGATCTGACAGCGGGGGTTGGGACGGACCCCACCCTATCTCAGCTTTCACCTGCCAGATCCAGTGTGCATGACGATTTTTCCAGTTCCGAGGAATTGGTATCGATAGTGTTTTGTTCAGAAAAAGAGAACAAAACAAATTAAAATATTAAGAAAAAGGCAGATGTTTGAGTTTTCAATAAATAAATAAATCAGCTCATAACAATGTTGAATAAAGAGGAGCTTTTAAAAGCAGGTTTTATCTAGTGCTGTTGCTAGTGAAATATTTACTGGCCAGCCGAACATTATGAGAGTGAAAATAAAAAGAGTTTATTAGATGAAATATATCTAAAAAACAAACAAAAAAAAAAACAGGAAAACTCTGTATCTCTGTAATCAGGGTTGCCGTTTTTTCCCTATCTCCAGGTTTTGAGATCGTGGAATAACCCAGTTTCTATTTTATGTGTTTAATCCCCAAACTTCTAACTATAGTAATGTTATGGGTATTAAGTATCATGGTATGACAGTGCCCCGGGTTTAAGAGACGCTTGCAAGCTTTCTCTCTCCCGAGTCGGCGTCATCATTATTAACCCCGACATTACCCACCAGCCATCTTAAATAATAAATAAATATTATTAGGCAGTGCCGGTGGGTAAAGTATATAAGGACATGGATTAATGTGAGGATGTCAGCACTGACACTATTCGAGAATTGCGTTGCGCTAAAACAGATAAACTATATCGGGGAGGGACGGTTTCGAGAAATCGTTTCTCCTCTGCGTCCTCTGGGGGGCGACTCTCTGAGGAGGGTCGCAGCACTGCCAGTCCGGTTGTTTTCCTGCTGGTGGCCACATATATATATATATATATACGTTTTTCTGATATAAAAATATGTCTTTTCTTCTGGACGCTCCGCTTTCAAAAAACAAAGAAATAAACCATTCAGCGGCGTTCCAGAGGTTTCTTCCTCACCAATCTAATGTTCCTGAGACTGCTGGGCGGGAGCAGTCTCGGCCTACTAAGCTCCTCGCAGCACAGAGTGCAGCAAAACAGAGCGTCACCATTCGGGCTCCTCCACAATCGAAGGTGACCTGGGTGCCGGTCGCAGCCTAGCCGGTTAGAGATATGCAAGATCTGAGGACTGTCGTCATCTCTAATAAAGCTTAGACAAGAAGTCCTGTCACCAATGCTGTCGGGCTTCTGAGGGCTCCTCCAGGGCAGGGAAGGTTTTGAGAAATCGTTTCTCCTCAGCGCCCTCTGGGGTGCGACTCTGAGGAGGGTGGCAGCGCTGCCAGTTCGGTTGTTCCCTGCCGGTTCGCTGCTTCAGGGCACCGAAGTGACTGTTCAACTAAATCCAGAGGCCAGTCTTGAGAGATTGGTTCCCCTTAGTAGAATTTCTGGCAGCGTGGAAACTACTGCCACATATTTCTCAGTGGGTCCTGCACACTATAGAAAAGGGTTTCAGAATTCAGTTCGGTTCTCGACCGCCCAAATTTCTAGAGGTCCTGCCCACAGTGGTGGACCCTGAGCAGGCTTTGTTTATGGAGCAGGAAGTACTGACACTTCTGCAAAAGGAGCTGTAGAAGGGGTTCCTCCTCCCAGCAGAGAGTCAGGGTTTTACAGCCGTTACTTCGTTGTTCCGAAAGAGGATGAGGGGTTGCGTCCTATTCTAGACCTGCGTTAATTAAACAGCAGGTTTCAGAATCTCAAGTTCAAAGTATGCTTACGCTAAATATGATTGTCACAGATTCAGTCCAAGGACTGGTTTGTCACAATAGACTTGAAGGACGCTTGCTTATCTATCCATCCTCATCACAGGAGATTCCTGAGGTTTGCTTTCGCATACCAGTATCGGGTTCTTCCATTCGGCCTAGGTTTGTCACCCCACACCTTTACAATATGCGGGGATGCAGCTCTGGCTCCTCTGAGACTCCAGGGCATTCGCGTATTATACTATATCGACGATTTGTTGATCCTAGCTCAATCTGAGCATATGGCAGTTCG
The DNA here is from genome assembly GCA_030578275.1 of Meda fulgida. Lineage (NCBI taxonomy): Eukaryota > Metazoa > Chordata > Actinopteri > Cypriniformes > Leuciscidae > Meda > Meda fulgida. The sequence goes on along the minus strand of CM060631.1, from coordinate 24,372,957 downwards.
GCATCGAGATGTCGTTCTGTCTCATTTAAAGATGTTGGGGTTGCGGCTCAACCATATCTTTTCTCCCGGGAGTTCTAAAAAGAGTTATGGATACTGTGGGCTCGGCCTCTGAGGGAGCCCAGCTCATAGATTCAGGTCTCTCGACCGAGGTCATAGAGACATACTCCAGTCTAGAGCTCCCTTCACGAGAAGACTAATATGCATTGAAATGAAAACTGTTCTCTGCTTGGTGCGGAGAACGCCCTCTGAATCTTGTGTCTGCCCTGTTGATACAGGACTTGATTTCTGTAATGAATGTTTCTTTGCTGGGTTATCTCTGAGGAGAGATCCTTAATTTCGTCTTCTCCGTGGTAGATGAGGCTGAGGCCTGCACGTACTTGGATTTGCACCTGGTTTGGTGGTAGTATTCCTTCACCCTAGTTCGGGTTGTATTCCTATGTCCCTACTAAATTTGTGGGTCTTTTGTGCTGCAGGCCTTCTGTCCTCCACCTTTAATACCCCAGATCAGGAAGAACTTAATCTGTTATGCCCTTTTTGGGCTTTGGATGCTTATGTCCACAGAGCTCTCTGTGGCGTATATTAGAGCAATTATTTGTCTGCTTCGGGTCACCTTAGATAGGTTGCCCTGCATACTAAACAGATAATGAGCAAGTGGGTAGTTGAGGCTATCTCACTTGCTTATGAAGCGGCCGGACAGCCTTCACCTTTGGCTGTCCAGGCTTATTCTACGAGGTGTATGGCTGCCTCTATGGCATTAATCTCGGGAGTTTCCCTACATTTGTGATGCGGCAGGCTGTTCCTCGCCGCTTACATTTGTCAGGTTTTATAACGTTGACCTTAGCTCCACCTCCTAGGTTGCTTGCTTCTTAGTGTGTGCTCCAACTTCACACAGAACGGGCACTTGTCATTATGGCGTAGTGGGTATGGGGTTCCCACAGCAAATTAACGCAGCGGAGTTCCCTTGATAGGGAACGTCTCAGGTTACGTATGTAACGTCTCGGTTACGTATGTAACCCTCGTTCCCTGAGTAGGGAACGGAGACGTTACGTCGGATGACGACGAATGGGGTTTCGCTTAGAACACCTATCGACTTCGAGTATACAAAAACGAGCCAATGGCAAAGAAATGCCATGGGTCTGCGGAATTTGCATGACGTAACTCTGCCCCACCTCGTGGGTATAAAAGGAGGACACCGGCAACATGCAGTTATGTTTCTTCGCTGAGGAGCCAAGATGGAACTCAGGCGATCCCCGCGGTACAGCGGAAGTGGCAGGAAGACGTAACGTCTCCGTTCTCTACTCAGGGACGGGGGTTACATACGTAACCGAGACGTTCCCTTTCGTTGTCACTCCGAGTTACGTCGGATGACGACGAATGGAGTTACCAGTCTAATCACGCCACCTTCACAGCTGTCTTCCAGTGCCCTGCGTAAATCTGAGCCCTCGAGAGATTTAGGACGAAGGACTCCTATTTAACACAGGAATACCAAGGTACACTGGGAAGCATATCCTATAGCTTTAGAGGAAATATGCAATTATCACCAACCCAGTGGGGGGGGGGGGGGGCATTTGGAAATACACATATTACCCGAAGGAAACATATGGAGAAACTCTGAGGTGTCCAGCCGCAGGTGGAATATTTCAACCTCAGGGGTGGCAAGGTGGCTTGCCAAGGGAATTACACATGCTCAGAGAGGCTTACAGTGGAAATACACATGTGGGGGTAGCTCCGGGGAGGGACCATGCACACGGGAGGCACCTAGCCGACGCCCAGGCAATAGACACTGGCGCTAGTATCAGGGGTGCAGGAGGAACTCAGGGCTTGCGGAGAAGCTCACCTGAGCAGAATATTGCACGTATCCAGTCCGTGGAGTGGAATGGCGAGCAAGCGAAGACACCTGAGCGGGTCCGGTACTAGCTAGTTGAAGCGAGTACATGAGAGGACACTGGCTCCACTCGGAGATTGTAGAATCTAGCGAATGTGTTCGGTGTCGCCCAGCCTGCAGCTCTGCAGATGTCTGTTAGCGAGGCGCCATGCGCTAGAGCCCAAGAGGATGCCACACTGCAGGTGGAGTGGGCAGTCACACCAAGGGGGCACGGTCGACCTTGCTGCTGGTATGCCAAAGCAATGGTGTCCACTATCCAGTGAGACAACCTCTGCTTTGAGAGAGCCTTTCCCTTCAGCTTCCCACCATAACAGACAAAGAGCTGGTCTGAGGTCCGAAAACACTGCGTCCTGTCTACATAGGCGCGGAGAGTGCGTACTGGACAGAGCAGTGCCAAGGCTGGGTCTGCAGGTTCACCACCTGGTCCCGGAAGGGAGTGGTAGGAACCTTGGGCACATATCCAAGCCGGGGTCTCAGGATCACGTGAGAGTAAGCCGGCCCAAATTCCAGGCACGCTTCGTCAACGGAGAATGCGTGCAGGTCCCCGACCCTCTTGAGAGAGGCCAATGCAACCAGGAGCGCTGTCTTCATTGACAGGAACTTAAGCTCCACTGATTGCAGAGGCTCAAAGGGAGCACTCTGCAGGGCACTTAAGACCACTGAGAGGTCCCAAGAGGGAACGAGAGGAGAACGAGGAGGATTCAGCCTCCTCGCTTCCCTCAGGAACCTGACGATCAGGTCGTGCTTCCCTATGGACTTACCTTCCACTAAGTCGTGGTGTGCGGCAATAGCGGCAACATAAACTTTGAGGGTGGAGGGAGACAGCCTTCGCTCCAACCCCTCTTGAAGGAAGGAAAGCACGAAACTGATTGAACACCTCCGGGGGGCTTCTCGGCGAGAAGAGCACCAGTTGACGAAGAGGTTCCACTTCAACGCGTAGGCGTGCCTAGTGGACGACGCTCTAGCGGAAGTGATGGTAGCCACCACCGTAGGTGGTAGGGTACTCAAACTTGCCTCGTCCCGTCCAGGAGCCACACGTGGAGGTTCCAGAGATCGGGACGAGGGTGCCACAGGGTGCCCCGTCCCTGAGAAAGGAGGTCCTTCCTTAGAGGAACTGGCCAAGGTGGTGCTGTCGCGAGGAGCACCAAGTCCGGGTGGGCCAGTACGGCGCAACCAGAAGGACCTGCTCCTCGTCCTCCCTGACCTTGCCCAAGACCTGCGCAAGAAGGCTCACTGGGGGAAACGCATATTTGCGGCCCCGCGGCCAGCTGTGCGACAGAGCATCCGTGCCGAGCGTGCCCTCGGTCAGAGAATAATACTGGGCGCAATGGGTCGAGTCGTGGGAGGCAAACAGATCTATCTGTGCGTCCCCGAACTGGTCCCAAATCAGCTGGACCGACTGGGGATGGAATCGCCATTCTCCAGGGAGGGGCTGAAGCCGTGACAGCTCGTCGGCAGCACGGTTCAGGGCTCCGGTAATGTAAATGGCATGAAGGACCTCAGATGCCTCTGACTCCATAAGAGGAGGTGGCGAGCGAGTTGCGACATACGGCGGGAGCGTAGACCACCTTGATGGTTGATGTACGCTGCTGTGGCGGTATTGTCTGATCGGACTAGTACGTGTTGACCCATGAGCAGCGCTCGGAAGCGGTGCAGGGCAAGGCGTACTGCCAGCAACTCGAGGCAATTGACATGCCATAAGCGCTGGGGTCCTGTCCAGGAGCCCGCGGCAGCATGTCCATTGCACATGGCACCCCAGCCTGTGGTGGAGGCATCTGTTGAGACAACAACATGCCGAGACACTCGTTCCAGGGGGACACCAGCCCTGAGAAAACGGAGGTTCAACCACGGGGTGAAGGTCTGACGGCAGGTCGGAGTAACTGGTACTCGGGGCGTGCCTTGTTGCCATGCCCACCTCGGGACTCGGTCGCGAAGCCAAAGCTGAAGCGGTCTCATATGAAGCAATCCGAGCGGCGTCACTGCGGCTGCAGATGCCATATGCCCCAGGAGCCTCTGAAAATGTTTCAGTGGAACCGCACTCTTGCCCTGAATTTGTCTCAGACAAGTCAGCAGTGACTGCGCGCGCTCGCTCGTAAGCTGCGCGGACATGGCGACCGAGTCGATGTCCATACCGAGAAAAGAGATCCTCTGCACGGGGCAAAGTTTGCTCTTCTCCCAGTTGACCCGAAGGCCCAGACGAGCTAGGTGCCGGAGCACAAGGTCCCTGTGTTCACAAACCTGATCTCGAGAGTGAGCTAGGATCAGCCAGTCGTGGAGATAGTTCAGGATGCGAACCCCGTGAACCCGAAGGGGAACAAGGGCTGCCTCGACGACCTTCGTGAAGACGCGAGGAGACAGGTCTAGCCCGAAAGGGAGAACCGCGTACTGGTATGCCTGCCCCTCGAAAGCAAACTGGAGGAACGGTCTGTGTCGAGGAAGAATGGAGACATGAAAGTAGGCGTCCTTCAGGTCGATCGCTGCAAACCAATCCTGGGGCCAAACACATTCGAAAATGCGTTAGGCGGTGAGCATTTTGAACGGCATCCTGTGAAGGGAGCGATTCAGTACGCGCAGGTCCAGGATTGGTCTTAACCCACCGGTTTTCTTGGGGACAATGAAGGGCTGTAGAAGCCGGACCTCATCTCGGCTGGAGCGACAGTCTCGATTGCACCCTTCGCCAGCAGGGTGGCAATCTCTGCTCGCATGATGGGGGCATTGCCATCGAGCAAAGTGGAGCGGACTCCCCTGTAGCGGGGAGGAGACCGTGCGAACTGAATCGCATAGCCGAACCTGATGGTGCGGGCGACCCAGCGGGACAGTTGGGAAGCTCTAGCCAGGCTCCCAAGAACTGAACCAGCGGGGTCATGCGGACCACAGGCGTCCCCCCGGAGGGGCAGCGAAGCGGAGTAACTGGCCCGGACGTGGACGGCATAGCGATCCGGTGTGGGGGCACAGTTAACATCCGCGCCCTGACAGAGGAGGCCAGGGAAGGACCAGCGTTCCACGGGGGCCTGCTCTGCCAGGGCTCTGGCGACAGAGTGGGACAGGGACGAAACGGTCCGTGGACGGCACGCCGTGTCAACCAACTCAGGGACAGAGGGGGACGAGGAGAGCACGGCTTGTGGGGGGCGCTCTGTGTCGTCCGAGAACTCTGTGTGCCCTGAGACGAGAGAGTCAGTTCTTTCTGAATAAGGATTCTTCCCCAGCCCTCCACCGGGGAAAGGAGTGGCCCTGCTACCAACTCCTGGAAAGAACTGAGTCCCATCTCTGAGCAGCCCATCTCAAAAGCGCCGCTTAACCCGGCGTTTAGCGGGGGGCGGGGCTGGAGAGGGCTGAGGCATCCCCCCACGGTCTTCCAAGCCACCCCGGGTGAACGGGCGGGGTTGGAACCGTGGGAGGGCGCCTTCGGCGGTTGGCAGACTGAGGGACCTGAGCAGAACAACCTCAATCTGCTCCCGGGCGGTTAAGAACTATTCGGCAGAAGAACTCAACCGCACCGCCGAAGAGGCCGACCTGGGATGTGGGGGTGTCGAGCAGACGAGTCTGCCGACATCCAGCACATCAGACCGGTCAGCCCCAGAGTGGTAAACATCACCTGACTCGGAGAGCGCACGGCCACCGGCGGCGCGCTTTTTGGTACCTCATTAAAGAGCCTCGAGTCAGTCCCGCCCTCATGCATAACCATGAGCATCTGGGCCAGGTAGACCACAGAACGGTCATGGGATGCAGTGAGGCGGCTGCCTGTCCCTTGGCACTATAGGATTTCGCCACAGATTAGTGTAGACGAAAAGAACTACAGGCTTCGGACGGGTGCTTAGGATAGCGCCGGGAAGCACTCTGAGGACACAGTAGCATCGCAACAGAGCGTTCAACCGGGGGGACCCCAGTGTACCCATGGGCAGCGGCCCCGTGAGGGGGGGAAAGGCGGATGAGACCAACGAGCGGTCCTGAGAAGACACGGGGGTCTTCCAGGACATCGAGATCTCATCATGCACGTCCGGGAAGAAAGATATTGGGGTTTGCCGTGGACGCGGGTCGGCGGCCTTACCCAAAAACCAATCGTCCCAGGAAAGCATGGCCGTCATCTCCGGATCAGACTCAGGCACAGCATAACACACCAGAAGGTGGCAGCTGTGACGAGTCGTCACTTCCAAAAGAACCAAGCCCACCTTATGATGTTACAACAGACATAGCATCTTCCTCTGTAGCTTCAACCGAAACTCGCGGGCCACCCGAAGGTCGACTCGCGGGAATCGGAGCTTCACTAGCGGGCACCGTCACACAGGAGGGGGCTGGGGTCGCGGACAGATAGTCGGCGCCTTGTTCCAGACTATAACCCTCAGGTCACCCTGGCCACCAGCCGAAGTAGCACCCCTCGGGGGAGCGCTAGATCGGGGTGTGGATGAGGGGACTCTCACTCTTGCGTCTCGACCTAAATGACGCGATGATCATGTTCCCAGAGAGAACATGAATCACCCACGAGCGCTGTACAAGCATGATCAAAGCCCTACACACTAGACAGCGCTCGTGCCCATCAGAGTCCGATACCAATCTGCCGCCACTTTTTTTTTTTTTTAAATGCACGGGCGAGCCGTCTTTAAAAACACGTGCCGCGTGCGAGCTCTTTTGTGAGAGGAGAAAAAACTCCGCGATGTTGAAGCGAGCGGGGAGAACACACTCACTGGCAGATCACTGCACAGATCAGCAGGCAATGTGAACTCGCTGCAGATCGCCATCACACCAACACCGGAGAGAATGGCTCGTCTCGTAGAGTGAAGTCATAAATGGCTGTGGAGTGAAGAGATACTCTTGGCTCCGAAGCGAAAACACAACTGCATGTTGCCGGCGTCCTCCTTTAATACCCACGAGGTGGGGCGGAGTTACGTCATGCAAATTCCGCAGACCCATGGCATTTCTTTGCCATTGGCTCGTTTTTGTATACTCGAAGTCGATAGGTGTTCTAAGCAAAACCCCATTCGTCGTCATCCGACGTAACTCGGAGTGACAACGAAAGGGAACCATATTTCCCTGAGAGGGAACGAAACGCTGCGATCACCTACCATACTTACTGCATGCCCTGATCGACTTGGCTTATCAGAAGCTGACGCGGTCTGTTTTCAGGGGACCTTTATAGCTTCCTGGTCGATGACGTCACCCGCCTATGACGTCTCGTCTTCCCATTGGACTGATTATACACGTGCTTCACGACGCAATCACGCAGGGGTGTTCCCACAGCATATTAACGCAGCGTTTCGTTCCCTCTCAGGGAACTATGGTTGCATTCGTAACCTGAGACGTTTTGTTTTTATTCCTTTTTTATTGTATTATTATTTCTAGATTTCTTTTTAAATGGTTAAGATTAGTAAACAATAATTAAGTTTTGTTTTGGGTTTTCATAGATTATGGCTAAAAATCTCAGTCTCAGACAAAGGTAAAACACTAACATCTAGAAATAAAGGGCATTTGAAAAAATAAATGAATGTATCCAAATCAAGTTTTAATATAATCATCATATAACAAAAAGAAAGAAAAATATGTTTGCTTTAATAAAATCAACTCCTAAAATTGAAGAAACAACCAGGGGGGGAAAACGGTATTAAACTGTAATAAAATGCATTGATCAAAGCGTCACAAAATAAAAAAATCCTATGGCATTAACACCAAAAATATGTACACATGTAGGCATACACTGGCAGTATGAATGTTTATTTTCATTTTGTTTCCCATTAATTATCAGTCATTAGTCTGTAAAGACCTATATAGCTATATTTCATTTTTTTTAATATAAATCTGGGCATTTGCTGTGGTTTTTCAGTCTTCTGATTTTACGTAGAACATAGTCTCTAGGGGATAGCACTCACCGCTAGCTGGTTCGGCACCCTGGGATTTGAAATTGGGGAATTGGGGAAAGAGTGTGTTTTCTTAGGGACGGATCATGGCTCCCCCAACAGCCCATAACACACAACCCTTTCCATTGGGGCGCCTACTCATTAGGGAAAGCTCTGACAATGCACTTGACAGATAGGAATGCATAAAATCAAATTCGAAGGTGTGGAAAGAGCCGTGTCAGTTTGAAATTAAGAGGGAATACAGCAGTCCAGTTGTGTATGCAAGGATGAGAAGCACATTCTCATTGGTCTCATTGGTCATTGCAAGCAATTTCTGAAATTTTAGTAACATATTTAGAAAGTTTTCTGTGATGTAGTGTTAGGGTTAGGAGACTGATAAATAAATGATGTTGATAAGCAAACACCAGGGCTAACACAAGTTAGCAAAGTTAAAACAGCGCTGCTAAGATGTCAAAATATGCTTCCTAATCTACAATAGAACAAATGTCTTAAAGTTTTTGAGATCCATGAAACTTAGACCAACACGAACTCATGAAAAAATGTAATTATTTTCTGTTTGGGTGGATTGGTGGAATTCATATGAATTTGTACAAATTAGCACGATGGTCCACCCCTAAACCTAACCCTCAGTTAGGTGTTCGCAGAGAGTAAAAGAATGTATTAACGAGATTAAATGAATTCATGTGAATACCAATTCGCCAAAGTGTAAAATACACTGTAAATTTGACATAAACGGTAAAAAAAAAAAAAAAAAACAGCTGTGCTTGCCAGAACTTTGCAGGAAAAAATTAAAGCAACATTTTAGGTTCTATTGAACCTAAATTATCATAAAAAAGATAATAACATATGTTTCGTTGACTGAAATAACCAAATTACTGTCAAATTGTTTTTTCACTGAAAATATAAAATTATCTGTTCTTTTTCTACAAAAACTGTACAACATTGAACAACATAAAGTTAAATGAAATGTCCCTTTTTTTAATACAGGTTTTCACTATAGATTAAGGGCATTAACCAATTAAAAGTCCTTTTACCTTTAAATTATTATTTTGTTTGTTTGTTTTTTACAGTGAAGTGAGAGTGTGTTGCACTAGACTGTATCATTGACTGGAAAGCTGTTCCCCAAAGTAATGCTTGACATTGAGAAACTGAACAGACACAGAAATTATGTATCCGTATAGTCTAAAGTGTGTCATTCTTATTTATGTGAGCTCTGCGGTTAAAACCCACTTTACAATGAACACATATAAAGCTAAGATAAATTCATTCCACAACTTTCCACAATGTATTGGTGCATTAAATGTGCTTAAATGAAATGGATGACCAGGGTCATAGCGATCATTTCAGAAGTGAGGGGAACAGAAATGTCAGGTGCAATACCAGTTTGTATCTGCCCTTTGTTTAATTGACAGATGTATCTCATCTCTTGCTTGTAATTTGGTAAGAAATCACATGCACTGCTGAATAATAACAACTAATATCTATAATATGTTTCCCTATTACACTTCCCCAAACACTTGAGCATGAAGTTTTTACAAATTTCATACAAAATGTTATACAATGTAAAAAAAAAAAATCACATTTCTGGATAATAAGGCAGAAAATATACAGTATTGTTTAGGAAACATTACAATTGTTAATGTTTTTGAATGAATGCTCTTTTGCTCTCCAAGGCAGCATTAATTTAATCAAAAATAAGTAACATTTTTGTAGTAAAAAACTGTAATATTGTCAAATAGTATTACAATATATTGTAAAATTTGATTTATTTCCTGTGATCAAAGTTGAATTTTCAGCATCATCAGTCTTTAGTGTCACGTGATCCTTCAGAAATCATTCTCATAACTGATTTGCTGCTCAAGAAACATTTCTGATTATTATCAATGTTGAAAAAAGTTGTGCTTCATATTTTTGTGGAAACCATGATACCATACCATCATTTGTGGTAAGAAAATAAAAAGAGAGAAATTAATACTTGTGTTCATCAAGCATGCATTGAGTTGATTAAAAGTGACAGTGAAGACATTAATAATGTTACAAAAGATTTATATTGAATAGATGCTTCAATACATTTAATAAGTTAATGTAATAAATGCAAATAAATGCTGTTCATTAAATTTTCTATTCATCAAAGAATCCTGAAAAATAAAATATATCATGGTTTCCACAACAGTTTTAAGCAGCACAACTGTTTTTAACACTGATAATAATAATAATAATAATAATAAGAAGAAATGTTTATTGAGCACCAATCAGCATATTAGAAGGATCATGTGACACTGAAGACTGGAGTAATGATGCTAAAAATGTAACTTTGATCACAGGAATAAATACATTTTAAAATATATTCACATAGAAAACATTTTAATTTGTAATAATATTTGTAATAATATTGCGCAATGTTCAAATTACTGTTTTTAATAGAAAATTCTGGCATGAAATCAAGATGGTGCAGGCTAATAGGGTCCTTTTACTCACCTGTTCATAATCACATCGTTATCTATAGGGCGCAGCTGATTGGTTCCTGCCGTATCAGTAGCCAATGAGCTCGCTGCTCAAACTTCAAATACTTGGGTAGCATTTGCCTTGCAGTGAATCGCGCTTTCAGAAACCCTCCACCTTCCCCAGCTCCACCTGTATAGATCTGCTACTGGTAATTCATGTACGCTATATTGCACAGCAGCAGCATGTCTTATTTGCTCACAGTAGCATGTCATGTATGTATTGGCAATTGCAAATCCCGTATACTATACAACATTGTCATACCCATTACCATGTCAATCACTCCGAGAGTTGTCATGACAGAACTGTACTTTTTTATCAAATAAATGCAGCCTTGGTGAACAAAAGAGACTCCTTTCAAAAGCATTAAAAAGCTGTCAATTACTCACTGCATTATTCATATGCTTCATTGTCAATAAATACCTTGAGATGTCATGTAAAAACACATAAACCATATATTGTCACATTCGTGTGTTTATTGTCCACATTTCATCAGTAAAAATCTTTTCTGATTTTTATTCAGCTGCTGCTACAGCGAATAGCTGAGTGCCTTTGTCCATGTAAGGGATTTCCTGGAAGCTCATTAGTTATTTCTTCTAGGAATACGTTTTGGACTTTCTGTGAGAAAGAGCGCCCTCCGGCTTCGGGAATGAAAACACACATTAAATGAGAGTGTTAGCTTGAAAACTGGAGGAACTGCGGTAGAAAATGTGTTTGCGTTCCGTAATGTTCAGATCGCCTTGTTTTGGATAAGAATAAAATGACAGCTCATGCAAAGACTATCTTGTCTCTTCTAAGTTAAATCTAGATTTATTCGCATTGTCCTCTTCATGAACGAATTTATGTTTCATTTACGTTCCTCCCACCCCACCCCTTAGTGTGAAGAGCAGTTTTATAATCCGAAGAACCTTTTTACACTAAAAAGAACCATTTTTGCAATAGAAAGATTACATGAAAGGTTCTTCATGAAACAATAGATGCTAATAATGAATCTTTATTTTTAAAAGTGTGTGATCCGTTCACTCTCCTCTCGCAGAACATTAAATGACATGTTGACTTACCTTTTGGAGCCAGCGGGTGTCATTATCCATGGCAAGCTCCAGGTGTCGGATCCGCTGGTTTAAGTGGCTTTGCTTCCCCTGAGGAGATTCTTTCTGGACACTGTTACCTTCATAATTGCCATCATGTTTTTCTGGCCTGCTACCAGTTCTGCTCTCCTCAGGTTCTGGCAGTATGAAGGTATAATTACATTCTCCATGCTGAACAGAGTTTAAATGCTGACTGCTGCCACCAGAAACATCTGTTAATTTGTCCACAGGTGAATCTTCAAGGCTTGATGTCCTCACCAGCAATAGAGTCAGATGCAGAAGAACAGTGATCTTCATCTTTATGGCAAAGCAGGTACAGACTGCCAAATCTCCTTTTTATGGATTAAGTGAAGGATCATCTCTAAATAAATACATTTAGGAAAGGTCCATCTTGAGATACAAAGAAGACATTTTTTCCAGACACTATGATTCCTGTGAATGAATTTACCATGAAGACACCAATCCTCTGTCCTGCTCCAGAACCATAGAACAAGTGATTGCCACCTCCTCCACACTTATGTGTGTGTGTGAGAGTGAACAGCAGGTTTTGTAGACTGTGTGTTCAGAAAAGACGACTGGTCAGTGCGTGTGTTTTAAAGGGGTCTGAGTGTTGTAAGAGTAAACTGCTGGCAGACTGAGAAAGAATGTGAGTGAGAGTATGTGAGTGAGAGTGAGTGAGTGTGTGCGTGTGTGTGAGTGTGTGTGTGTACCTGGTATTTCCTATGTTATGGGGACCAAATGTCCCCACAAGGATAGTAATACCAGTAAATTTTGACCTTGTCCCCATGAGCAACAGCTTAAAAATCATACTAAATGTTTTGAAAATCTAAAAATTCAGAATGTTTTCTGTGATATGTAGGTTAAGGGGTAGGGTTTTATGTAGCTGGATGGAATATGCAGTGTACATAAATAAATATACATAAAATCATTACGTCCATAAAACATGGAAAACCAACATGTGTGTGTGTCAGAAGCGTGCGGTCCATATAAGCTGTGAATGCTCTGCATACTCAATCCATTTGTGGACTCGCTGATTAGTATTAACACTATAAATTATTATAAATTCCCTTATTTGAGGTATCATAAAGCGTAGATGATAACATTTTGGTAATACTTATGTAACTGTCTGTCTTTTATTTATTTGCCTAAACAACGGTCATTTTATTCAATTCTGCCAGTTACCGAGGGTTTCAGGTAAGCGGATCCACAGCAGCTTTGGCGCCTACGCTCTGTTGTTATACATAATCACTGTCCCTCCCTCTCATTGGTTTGCTGGCATTTAGGGGATTTCATAAACTGGGAAAGTTGTCCGTGAATCGCTTGACTAATAGGATTTTTTTTTTTTACATTTCTTCTTGTTCAAGAAGCTGTTTTATTCAGATATACGTACAATAGGGAAGGAAAGACTATAACAACTATCATGTTTCATGCCAAATTTGAACATCCAGGGCTTGATACTGATCTGAAAGATAAATGTTATGATTTAGCACTACTGAAAAACCCTGATCCCTCAAATCAACAGCTTTTCTTAAACAATGCTTTACCATATATAATACAGCAACTTTTATTTATTTGTCATTATTCATAGTACAACATTCAAATGTGGTCTTAAACATTATCATTAAACATAATTATTCATTAAACATCATTATATAAATAGACCTTTTTGTGAATACACTTTTTGTGTTGTTTTAATGTCAGTAAAAGGCAAGGGTTTTACATTTCTGTAAATTATGAGAATAATCTCATGACTCCTTTAACCTAAAAACTGTAAATTATTTTCCGATAAATAATTGCTCTACAGGGATGTTTCAGGGATTACTCAACTTTTAATGTATCATTGGTGGCATGCCCAATGTAATTAATTATTTTAGAACTTTTTTTTATTTCAATGCATATTTCCTGTTCTTTGACCTATGAAGCAAAATAAAGATACATTTGGAAAACAATCAAAACTGTTATTATGTATTAAAGGGATAGTTCACCCAAAAATGAAAATTACATCATGATTTATTCAAGCCATCCTACAGTAGGTGCATATGACATTCTTCTTTCAGACGAATACAATCGGAGTTATATTAAAAAATGTCCTGGCTCTTCCAAGCTTTATAATGGCAGTGAATGCCCGTTTATGTTTGAAGTCCATAAATGTGCATCTATCCATCATAAAAGTGCTCCACGCTGTCCTGGGGGGTTAATAAAGGCCTTCTGAAGCGAATCGATGCGTTTGTGTAAGAAAAACATCCAGATTTAAAACTTTATCGAACCCAGGGCCACGTGAAGCACTTTTATCATGAATGGATGCACTTTTATGTAATTCAAAACATAAACGGACCTTCAAGTCAGGTCAAGTCACCTTAATTTATATTGCGTTTTAACAATGTGGATTGTTTCAAAAAGCAGTGTTAATAGGAAATTAAAGTAACAGAGATTGTTTTGGCTTTACAGAAGGTCTAGAATAAAGTTATTGTACAGCTAAAGTTAGTTTTGATTTGATTCACTTCTGTTGCAAAGATCATTAGTTATTAACTTAGGGGTCGCTTACCCGACACCGTTCTAACAGAAAACCCTTATCGCGCTCCAGACCACTCATTCGCACAACAAAAGTGCCTGGTGCATGGCTCAAGAAAAAAATAGTTATCTCTGCGCAAACTTCAAAAACGCAAACCTGAGAAAACGCTGATGGCTTGCACATGTGTATTACGTGTTTGGTCTATAGGTATTGTCACGGTGTGGGTTTTGTGTTTGTGTATCTTGTTCTTGTCTGTCATGTGTTCCGTTGTCCTTTCATGTTTCAGCTGTTCCCTGTTTTGTTGATTAATCTTCCCAGGTGTTTCTGATTAACCACACCCTCTTGTTATCTTGTTTAGCTTGTTAGTCTCTGTATTTAAACCCTGTGTCTTGTTACATTGTTTGTGGGTTCTTGATGTTGTTAGATGTTGGTTGTGTTATTCTCTATGTCTGAGTTTTTGAGTCTGTCTAGTCTTTAGTTTATTTAATAAAAGTACTACTGCTGCTGCATTTGGATCCTGCTTCCTTCTATGTTCCAACCTGCCACATCGTCACAGGTACACTGTAAAACCTAAAGGTGCCTCAAATATCCTGTCGGATACTCAAGGAACTTTAAAATGTAATTTAGGTGCCTCAAAGCTCTTTCTCCTATAGTAGGGTTACTGGTTGAACCATTGACTGTCTTTGCGGTTCTTGCAGGAACTTGTGGGATCCTTTAAGCACTTTGTATTCAGTTCTGAGGTTCTGGAGGCTCCTTTTCATTACCATGAGACGTCGAGGTGCTTTGGGGGAAGTTAGAGGTACTCATATTCTATGAAAGGGTTCTTGAAAGACCTGTAACATATACGTGGTTCCTGGAAGATCTCTTTTGTAAAAGCCAGCATCTGGAGGAACCCAAAAGTTCTGTGAGGCCACATTAAGATGTACAACCATACAGATGTACAGTTTATTTGCCTATTGTTGTTATCATTATTACTGTTGTTCATAATTATTAATGAACACAGACAGAGAGAGAGAGAGAGAGAGAGAGAGAGAGAGAGAGAAATTTTGAGATTGTTTACCAGTTAGCCAGAAGACAAGGTTGAGATCAGATCACACATTTTTGTTACATTTTTATTGAACAGATTATGGGTAATGCTTTGTGTTCAGGTTTGACTGTACTCATGTAAAACATTACACTTCAAATGCCTAAACATAAAAAGACAAAAAAAGCAATAGACATTTTATATATATATATATATATATATATATATTTTTTTTTTTTTTTTTTTTTTAAGTGTAGTATTATTCTAATTATTAATCAGAAGAAGAAGAAGAAGAAGTGCTCTCGTGCGTTCTGCTCCCGCGCAACGCAGGAAGCGGTGATTTAAAAAAAACGGCTTCATATGACTTCCCCATTAAAGGTGAGTAAAGTCGCCAAAATTATTATGCAAAATATATACTATGTGTACACACATTAACACACTAACACGCTTAATTTTATGGCTGTTTAAAAATGTATGTTTTACACTTTAAAGAACGTATATTGACTATACACATTGACAGTAAGTTAGGCCTATAACGTTAGCAGAATAGGACTAACTGTTTTAGCTGCGATGCTAACGAAATGTAGCCTAAACGAAATTACTTTGTGGGTCGAAATGAGCACTGTTAAATCACAAACAATGATTTTAGTTTTGTTGTTAACTTTTAGACAATGTAACGTTAGCGCTCTTTTTTTTAATTTAACTAACTTTATTTGTTCTCATTGGCATTTGTGTTAATTCGTTGTTTAACTACACAAATATACACAAATTGGGTTTACATGTTTTAAGGGGACATTCCATGGCCTTACGAAAATTAGCCAAGGGTTTATTATAGTAAAAGTGAAGTAAACATTGTTTTCTGTCGGATTGATTAGTATTTGTTTAAACACAGTTGTACTACAAATAGGCCTAACGTTACCATGGTAAAACTATGGTTAGTGTAGTGGCAAAAAAAGTGTCCTAATTAATGTGAATTCATTATTTTTATTTTTTTATTTTTTTTGTGAACACTCAGCATAATCATCTATTCAACCAGTAATTTTTTCAGTAACATTTTTTTTTTGTTCACAGCAACTACTATATATGATA
Source organism: Meda fulgida (assembly GCA_030578275.1). Lineage (NCBI taxonomy): Eukaryota > Metazoa > Chordata > Actinopteri > Cypriniformes > Leuciscidae > Meda > Meda fulgida. The sequence goes on along the minus strand of CM060631.1, from coordinate 24,357,008 downwards.
AAGGGTGTATTCTATAACTATATTTTACATATTTGTATATGTATTTTTAAAATACATTGTGCTCATACTGATCATATATATTGTACTTATTATAATAATTCTAACCAAAGGTTATTGGAAAAATCACATTTCTTTTTTGGAGCACCAAACATCAGTAACCTTTAAAAAATTAAAGTATACCATAGTACCATAGTAATAACTGTAAATTATACATAATTACAAGTAACTAACCCCCAACCAAACCCTAGTCCTACCCTAACCCTATAGTAAGTACATGCAGATGCTTAATATTAATCAGTACTTAAATATATAATTACACTGTAACAATGGCACCTTAAAATAAAGTGTAACAAAATGTTTTATAGTTTATTAAACCATTATTTTCTCCATATTTGTAGGACTAATGGTCATTGCAGGAATCCTTCTCTTGCCGTACCTGTTACATGACAATCCTGATGGACTGTACATGATAAACAAGGTCTGTTTTTATTTATACATGCAAATGTTTTGGGCCATTGACAATTGAAATAATCAGCTTAAAGTTTTGCCAGTATGTCAGTTATTGCTAGTGATTTTGTGCATTTAACTACTCCACAACCATAAAAGGACATTGGATATTATTTATATTTTTAACTCTGACCAGTTGCATTTGATGTTCCTAATTTTTAAGACACTTTGAATAAATGTTTGTGGAAAATTAATTAATGTAAATGTTTTGTAATAAAAATATATCTTATCCCTTTTTTTCAACCAACAACCTCCACAGAACCTCACACCAACAATGGTGATTACAGGAGACCCATTTGGTGAAAGCAGCATTGCGTTTTTTCTTGATGGCGAAGAACTGCTTGCTGATGAACCTGACATATAACAATGGGTGTAGGCCTTACTATGAGTGCCTACTTTCTGTTCAACATTAAGTACAGGAAACCAACTAAAAGTACACTGACTTTTCTGCAGTATCTGTTGGGCATTCAGAAGGAGAGCATCAAGCTACCTACAGTTGTGTTGAGGCTTATCAATTTCTTAAAATGTCCTGTGTGAATATTCCCAGAGTGAAAATGTTACCATTGACTGCATTGTAAATTGAATTGTAGTCAATTTGAATTTTAGGCTACTGGGAATATTCGAAAGTTTTAAGATATTTGAGTCATATTCATATTTTACAGTTTTGTCAAGATTTAAACTCTTAATGTATCACAATATTAACATTATACATGTGCTTTCATGAAATAGATGTTGATACAGTTATTTATTGACTATAAGGTGATTATTTATTGAACTTTTTATTTGTATGGATGTTATTGTTGTTTATCAATAAACAATGTTTGTTTTGTATTTGTTTTCAGTTTTTCATTGTGTTTATAAAATAATAATACATATAAATAAATAAAATGTATTTATTAGTAAAAGAAAGGGAGGGGGAGGGTGGGGACAAGAAATAGAATTCAAATTGGGAAATGGTGCCTTGAAGCACCAGAGGTGGTTCCTGATCATTCTTAATAAAAGGGTTCCTCAAGAAGCCTTTAAGGTTCCTCAGAGAACCGCCCCTTTTGAAAGGGTGCCTGGAGGATCTACAGACGGTTCCGCCGGTGTGGCAAAGTGAAGAACCCCAAAAGGTTCCTCCAGGCACCTTTTCTTTTTGCAGTATATACGCGTTTGAATATAGGCTATGTGCGCAGGCGTGTAGTCTTTCTTTACAAATTGACCTCAACAAATTACTTGTCTGGCCTTAATGTATAATACAGAATTATTTACCGCTTCGGCGTAGCCATGTGAACAGAAATTATTTTGACAACGTTTTATCTGCACAGAGGTAAAGGGAAGGGAAGGAGACCTTCACTGGGGAGGGAGTTGACACTTCAGGACTGCGTTGTCGTCGTGTCCAGACGCAGGTCCTTCATCAGATCTGGAAAGAATGCCATTCTGACTGGATGAGAGGAGGAGCTGGGGATGGAGGAGGGTAATTAGCTCCTGAGAAACGCGATAGCTGCTGATAATACTGAAGGAGCTTATATATGTATACAGTGATAGGTGTCGTATTCCCATAGGTAGATGTGGATTAGCTGAGAGTCAGCTGATGCGAGCTTGACTATTGTGACCTGCCAGAACTGACACTACGCTTAATTATAAAGCTTGGAAGAGGCAGGACTTTTTTTTACTCCGATTGAATTCGCCTGAAAGAAGAATGTCATATACACTTAGGATGGCTTAAGGGTGAGTAAATCATGTGGTAATTTGGGTGAACTATCCCTTTAAGTGTGTGAGCCATAAATATAATAAAAACAGGGTTTCACAATCGACCCTAATTCCATTCTGGTGTGTTGGTGTGAGAGTGTGACAGGAGGATATAATACTTCACATATCATCTTCTTATATAAAGTGCAGGAGACTCAACCTTCTAAAAATAGGAGCTACTGAGCTTTTCCTGCTTTCTTTTCATTCAATCCTGAATTCTCTTCATCTTCTTTTCATTCAATCATGAATTCTCAGGGTCAGATGGAGTTTTCTGGGTTAGCTGAGAGATACGCTTTTTTTAACCTTTTTTTTTTTTTAATACTTCTTCCTGATGGTCACAGAGGACAGTCTGTGGTCTGCACTTCATCCTGTCACAGAGGCCATTTAACAGGCCTACTATCTTACTATTAACTTTCAGAACACTGTGATCTAGTTTCCTGGATAAAACAAAGTCTAAATGACTAAAGAATTTTAACAGGCATACCATTGGTTAGTGTAAGGCAAATGAATCAGAATAAGCAATATTTGTCAGGGTTGGGTGAAGGGATGAGGCAAGGTCTCAATATGCACAAAGCAATGAGCTTTATTATTCATAAATAAAGAAAAAAAAACTAATAATACAAAACTACCCAGAGAGGGGGAAACAGAACAGGACTGGATTAGACTTGGATTGAGGAAACATACAGCAACAGTTTGGCAAAATAATTAGGGAGCAAACAAGGCAGGTAACCGGGAGAGCAGGTGGGGCAACTTAACCAATAATCAGGTAACAAGATGGGTAGGGTTAGACAATGGACAGCAGAGCACATGGCCAGCAAACACAATCATAAGCCGTGTGTTCACACAAAACATGACAACATGAAAGCACGCAGCAAGTGGAAAAACCCAAGCTGCGTGCTATGCAGCACAATACAAAACATAACATGAGAGACAGCACACGGACAGCATGCGGCTGATGTAACGTGAACCGCGTGCTATACAGAACACAACACAGGTGGACAGAAGAGCGTATGGCTCGAGTGAACACAAAGTTTCTAAGGGGAACGCAAAAGTTTTGAGAGAGACTGCAAAGCTTTGAAAAATGTTTTTTCTTCCCATACCATATTCATTTTAGGGGCTCCGTAGGTTTGCTGTGTTTTGATAGCGTATATGTAGAAAAGTTTTTTTTTTTTTTAGCATTTTGAAATGTAGTTTAAAAAAATATTTTTTATTTTAATATTTGCCCAATTGTGTGATGTAGGTGTGTTGCTGAGTTTAGAGTTTAGAGAAATTAATTTAAGTAAATGCTTGTTAGCCATTGTAAAAAATAAATAAATAAAACCCAGTATATAGTAGCTCCTGGCCCACTGTTAAGTCTCTCTAGAATTCCAGATTGTGAACCAATATCTCTATATTTGAACCAATATGCAGTATAAACGTTTTAAAAATATATTCTACTGAAACAGCAGGCAGAGAAACATCATTAGCTACGCAGATAATCCAAACCAATGCACGTGTTGATGTTAGCTGTCACACATGTAATTACACTGCCCTCTACCGGAGAGATAAAGAAGAACATTAGAAGAAAGCGTTTTACTCGCTTGTCGTCACGATTAACAGCGAAATTCATGAGCGCTTTAATTAAGATTTGTATCTAATCTAAAAGAGCTAATTCCTGGGTTTCTTACAGTAACCAACAAATTATGTAACACACAATTTGTTTGTACATGCATGATTCGTTTGCCATGTGTCCCTTAATAGCCTGCGTGTAAAAATAGCTTACTGGTCAACTCTTATAGCGGCGCTAAAATTTCAAATTGTTTATTTGTTTGTTTTTGTTTTTCAAATACGAAAAAGCCCCCAAAAAAATAAACAGCATTTTGCCCTGTTTTGTTTATATCAAATTAGATTTAAGTTTGCAAAACATATTAAAATTACTATATGATTATAATGACATTATCATTTCAAGTGAACTTAATTTCCAGACAACTTTCTGTTTTCTGCATTATTGTATAGGCTATTATCTTGTGTTTTCCTGTTTTAGGCTACATCATTGTACAGTCTTAAAATCTCTCCTTTTACAGTATCATGATTTTGTAACAAAATAATATAAATAAAAAGTGAGTATTTGTAGAAATGTCAGCATTAAGTTTTGTTCGACACATTTTGAGGAAGAAACTGTAAAACCAAAAAATATCTCAATGTATATTAAAATATCTTATAGGCTAAAATGTCATTTTTGAATGTATTTATGCATGTATGTGTTATAAGGACCTGTGTCTGCAATAAAGCTTTAATAATAATTTATTAAATGTATTAATTTATTAACACTTAAACACATACTATTATTAAAAATACGTATAATGACTATGACCATTGTGTGAACTTTTCAACAAGATATTTTTTCTGCATCATTTTACAATAGGCCTATCTTTTGATTTCTTGCTTTATATTTTGAACAGTTTTGGTTTTCGTGTTTACTTGTCTGCCTTCCTATTAGTTTCCATAGTTCCTAATTGCGCACCTGTTTCTGGTTCTGCTGGTTTCACCCAGGTCCAAGTCTCCTGTGTCTCCACTGGTCCCACCCAGCTCCAAGTCTCTTGTGTCTCAGCTGGTCCCGCCTTGGATAGAGGATCCCCTGGCTCCGCTTTCAGCCACCACGTCACTCCACTTCGGCTTGTCGACCAGTCGGCTCCGTGTTGGCTCCTCCCTTCCTCGGCTCCACCTGGGACCATTGCTGCTCCACCGGGGTCCATTGTCCTTGCTGCTCCACCGGGCCCCCTCGTCCCTCCCGTTTCGCTTTGATCAGTCATTGCTCCGCATGCGGCATGGACTCCCAGGCCTTCAGCAGTGCTTCATCCCTCCATCCCTTCAGCTCTGCCGGGCTCCACCTTGGTCCTCGGTCCCACTGGCTCCACTTCAGTCCTCTGACACCATGGCTCGACCTCTGGTGCTTGTCGCAGCGGATCTACCTCAGTCTCCTGATCCATCGGTGTCGCCAGGTCTTGTCGGCCCTTCAGCTCAGTCTCTATCTTTTTTCCCTAAATGATCTCCCTCATCATTTTTGACTATCATTGACGTGAGACTGCACCTTCTGGGAGAGGGGAGTTACTGTAACAGTTATGTTCTGTTTAGTTCTGTTTTATTATCATAGTGTTTTGCCTGTAGGGTGTTCCCTAGTTTCAATTGTTCCTAATTAATATGTTCCTGTTCAGTTCATTAAAACTCCTTGTGTATTTAAGTCCTTAGTTTGCTCTGTTCTTTGTACTGTGTTGTCTGTTATTCTGTTCTCCTGCGTTTTCTCTCTTGAAGAGTAGGCTATTATTAAAATACTGTTTATTTTGTAGGCTACTTGTCTTTGTGTGCTCATTATAAGCACCTAACCTGATAATATCATTATAACAGTAGGCTACCATGTTTTGTTTTTTTTTACAATATAAAGTATATAAAGTGTGTTTTCGAACATCTAGTGGGTTTATAACCTTGAACAAGAGATTGTAAAACTAATAAAATGTCTCAACGTATATTAATATGTATTAATATATTACATTTAAGTGTTTTTAAGCATATATAATGTAATTTATTTACACTTAAACGTTATTTCTCTGAATGTTTATAATCTTACAAACATTGCTCTTTTTCATGTAAAAATGACCTGTTGTTTACTGACTCATTCACTAGATGTCGCCATACGCTGCATTAAAATCCAATGATGTTCTAATTTACTCCGTCACGGAAATCAGTTCCCTCAAAAGTCTATAGCAGCATATCTGAATAACCACAATGTTTCACATTTCCGCATAACGAGACGATTCTATACGGGGATCTTTAAACTGAAGAACTAACAAATAAAACATGTTTACAGAGAAAAAGGCAGATGATTCAGAGTAAATTTACATATAAAAAGCCTTCCGTGAAAGGTCTGAGAGATTATTTGCATGAAGCTGACAGGCGGTTGAAGGGAGTGGAGGGTAAAACGAGAAGATGTTTCCGAAAAACGAAAGTTACATGCTGACAGGACCATTATTCGCCTGCCTCCAGCTTGATTTGGCTGTAGCCTACAATTCAGCCGTGTTTTATATAGCCTTTATACACTGAAGGAAACATTCAGACAGATGCTACATTCAAGTCAATCAAACGCAAACCTCATCCCATGCATGAAATGTTCTGAAATGAAAAGAGAATCCAAATTCTCGCAGTAGGAGTGGTTTGAGAAGAGCCCAGTTGTGTGGATGTGACCGTGTATAGGCACAGATAAACAGCAAGCACTGTAATAAAAATATCTTCAGTCTTTCGATGGGATGTTAAAGGCAGGGTAGGCAATTTGCTCCAGATTTTTGTTGTTGTTGTTATATTGGTTGAAAGTCTTATATGTATATATTCCTGACTGTCAACACATTTTCACCTTTGTGCACTCTGCACAGACGTCATCAGCGTGTATCATACTATGCAGAGTTAGAGTCATTGTCTCTCCTAACACTTTTGTTTGCTCCTTGCTGGATGCCTTCTTGTGCTTTGAAGAAGGCATGGTTTTGGAGAGCTCTGAAGGGAGGGTGGGATCTCATGCTTTCAAAGCTAGCTCGCTATTGCTAGCATCTCAGAAAATTACATATCCTGCCTTCAATAAATCTGTCATTGATGGATCACTAAACTTTAATATATTGAATCAAATTATATAAATACTGGTTTCGGCCCTGACTGCACAGAACACCATATTTTTAATATCAATATCAATATCATCTATAATATTAAAATACTTTATTCTAAGGCTATTAACATTTCTACACCATTTCACCCAATGACATTTCTCTCTTTAATTGTTTCAAAGGGTCCCGAAGCGTGTCTACAGAGAAAGGAAATAACCCTGTGGGGAAATCAGTTACTGTTTGGCACACAAACCTTTTTAGTCATACAGAAGTGATGATGCGATACGAAACTATGATGAATATGTGATTTGCCATATTTGGATTTTAAGGGATTTGCAAGAAACACACCATAAATATTTATGCATTTTTGCTCAATGAAACACTGGAATATTGTTTCCTGTTCCAGAGACTGATAGGATCTGCAGAATCAACAACAGAAGTGGAAAATCCACAGCATGCCGCCCACTCATCAGCCCAGAAGGAGACTGAATGAAACAGACAGTCTGTGCCAGGCAGCTTCAACTTTACATTCTACAGGGTGAAATACAGGTAACGCAGACGTTGAATACCATCAGAAACATCTGACTGTTCTTGTTTATTCCTGTTTACCTGTGTCTAGAGAAGAACATAATTGCACATGAAAGATGTTTGATTCAAATGACAGGGGCATGCACATTGAGCATGCATGGTACAATGTGAATCATTCACTCCTGGAAGTGTTTTGAAATAAATAATAAACATCTGCATTCAGAAAAATACAGCTTGTCTCAGCAAAGCCAGGCTGGGAGGTAAATATAACATGAATTCATAAAAGCATAGCATATATTTCCATACTCGCAAAAGTTTTTATATGTCTGAGGTGCGCATGTTTCTGCATGCTGTGGAAATTATGCATTACTTTAATGCAATCATCAAACCTCCAGAAACACTGAGCTATCCATCACTTACGGCCATTCCTAAAGTGTTCATTTGTATTCATAGTTTGCTGCAATTCTCTCTTTTGGCCTTTTCTTTCCCCCCATATTTTCTTTCATTTGTTGTTCACACAGAGAGCTGATCTTGCAGCTTCTGGCATAGGTCGGTTGTAAAGAATCCATCAGAGGTGTTTTTTTTTTTATGCCAGCATTACATAATGGACTAAAACACCAGGCCTCTTAACATCTACGCCAAGCCCGATCATTAATCAAAATCCTCAAAACACTAGTGTTTACATCAAACAAACACATTTCCTTCAAACACACTGCATATTATACACAGAGCTGATAGACAGACAAACCCATTTCTGAACTTTAAGAGTAAAATAAAGAATATATGTATATATATATATATATATATATATATATATATATTAAAATAATATTAATGAAATAAAAGGCCAGTTAAGTGTACTTAAACACAGTACACTTTTGTGACTCCTTTTTAAAAAGTGCACTTTGTAATAATGTAAAATTAAGTTTTACTAGTACATTTTAAATCATTATTTTAATGATCTTTTGTCATGCTTTGAATAAGTGCACTTATTTTGATGTTGACTGGTATACTAAAGCAGAAAGTAAAGTGCTTGATTATAAGTTTAACTCTAGTGTGCTTTTTGATACTACAGTTAAAGTGAATATATTTTAAATGTACTAAATTGCGACTTTATCATTGCAAATGTGTAATTGAAAAAATATTTAAATACGGCATACAATTTTCAATAGAAATGATTCATAGGCAATAGAAGTAGTAAAATCACAAATAAGTTCAACTGAAGATCAGCTAATTGCATTTAATAGAAATTTAAACTTTAATACATTTTAATTTAATTGCAATGAACATGCAATTAAGTGTCTGAAAACATTACATTCAGTTTGTTCTTAAGTATATATTTTAATATATACTTACATCACTAAGAACTCTTTTTAAAATATGCTAAAGTGTACTTTTTTTACGCATGAAGCGGCAGGTTTGGCATGAAAGATGACATTGGCTGTTGTATATCCTGTAACCAGTCGAGTTTGAATATGTGGAAGTGTAAATGAGACTTGAGAGTTGTTGTTGTTTTTAATGAATAACAACTTAAATTTCAGTCTCTTCCTTATTCAAAGGTATTATTTTGATTTTTAGAACATGTGGAATATGCTCATCAGGAAATTGCATGGGGAAAAGCAGCATCAGCATTCTGGCTAAACGTCATTTTCTGTTTCATGGAAGAAGAAAAAGGAAGGGGTTCTGACCACCATTTTCTTTTTTTTCTTTTTTTTTTGGGTGAACTTTCCTCTACATGTTATATTTTATATTATCTCCAAAGGTTTTTAAACATGAACAGTTTGGGTCACGGATGAATACATGGAAACTCCATCATACACTCCATCATTCCAGCTGCATCACTTACCACAATCCCAGGAGCATCATTTACATGACGGTACTGTAATCATTTACACCACCGCAAATGGTCAATCAAGACAAGAAGTCTGTAAGCTAGTGCTGGAATTAACCGTGAAGAGGAGGGAGACTGCAATTATAACCACATCCCCCTGCCTCCTTAACCACGGTTTAAATGGCACATATATGTACCACATAGCAGCTTAGACACAGAACTTTTCTCCCCTTGGTTTTCAGAAGATTTTATAGACCGCCTGTAGCAGAAGTGAAAACTCCAAAAATGCAAAAAAAAAAAAAAAAAAAGTAGGGTTAAAGGAGCTGAATGAAAGAAATATATTTCAATTAATCAAAAAAAGGCCCTGATGTGTCACTAGACATTAAGAAATTATGTTCATTTCAAATACTTATATCACTGACAACAGTAGTATGGCTAGGATATTGTCATTTAAAAAGTGGACATGCAGCCCTCAACTGATGTTGATGTTGTCATGTTGTGTTTTGGTCTGATGCGCCACCGTCCACCTATCTACCAATCACAAAGTCAGTAGTGTTTCGGGATCCGGGTTGCCAGCTTTGCTCTAATCTACCCTAACTCTAGTCGGATAAAAATGTCTAAGGTTACTAAATCAAAAAGACCTCGTTATAATTCAGAAATACGTTGTGACAAAGTCCGAAATAAAACCAGAATTTGTATTGAAGATGCTTTGAAAGATGGAGACGGCTGAAAACGGAGAAAAATTTGAACACAGACGCCAACGTTGCTAATTTTCTCCTGGACAAGTAACATTCATCTATGCTTGGCTAACTTGTACTTGATGTCAGTGGACATTTCATATATTCATGACAGTCGAACAAAGTTATGCATGTTCGTGCAAAGTAACGTTAGCTCACATGGACGTATGCTAACATTAGCAATGCATTATAGGAGCCCGTTTATCTGTACTTATGCTGAGACGACGCAGAGGAAAACAACAGCCCCTTTCACACCGCGCTTTGCAAACACGACCCGGGATTGATGCCGGGATCGATGCCGGGTTGGGGACCTAGTAACATTGCCGTGTTCAGACCCGGAACGCGCGCTGTGTGAACAAAAGCCAGAACCAATGCCGTATAAGGGGTGTGTCGTAGTGATGATGCACGAGCCTTTGCAATGACGTAGTTATCGTGCGACTCAGTTACTCTAGAAGAAAGTTTGTGTTCGTCATCGATACAAGAAAGAACGAAAAAATGTCTGCAAACTGGACTGAAGTAGAGACCCAAGAGCTCCTTGCAACCCGCGCCGAAGCTGAGATCGTTCGCCAGCTTTGTGGAACGGTACGTGATGCATTAGTGTACGACCGAATCCGAAAAAAAATGATCGAGCGTGGTTTCTCGAGATCGAAAGCACAGATCATAAGTAAACTTTTCGACGCGTACCTTACACGTCACATCCAACGTCACGCGTCTTTCCGGAACATACACGGGTTGTGTGTGAACGCGCTCTCTGATTCCGGCAAATCACTGGCAGTGTGAATGAAGCTAAATCAAACGAACCCGGGTCAAATCCCGGGTCACTTTATCCGTTGTATTTTCCGGAATCTCTGTGTGAAAGGGGCTAACATTAGCACGCCCATTATGGCCATTTGAAACGTAATTGAGACAGAAGCCTAACTTTACCTCAGAAAAAATGATTCATCATTCGTTCTTCGTGGATGATGGCATTCTCCAACACGGGCTCTCGCTCGCTTTTCATTTCTGCCGTGCGCGCGTGCTCTAGATTCCGGGACATTTTAACTCATTTGCGGCATAACTAGTTGATCATGAGTGGCTCAACAGGTAAATCTATAGATAAACTCATCTTTCAGGCATTTGACCGACCGGGTTGACATTTCAGCGTGAGAAATCGGGGGTGTGGCGTGTGAGCGAGCGTGTGAAACCACTCAAATGCGGGTGTCTCACGACCAATGCGTGAGAGTTGGTAGCTCTGAAATTTAGTTACTCTAACAATATTTTATGATGGGACTGAAAACAGCCCTGTGATAGCCATTGCTGATATTGAATTTGTCCCGCGTTATACTTGCTGTGGCAAATGTTTTGGTTATTGTTATCCTACTTATGACAAAAACTTGCTTACCGTACATTAATGACAGATAAATAAGGTTACAAGTTAGACTAACAGCATACCGTTCTGTCTGTCACATACTCGTGAGCATACATCTTTACGATTATACTGTCACATACGAGCATACATCTTTACGATTATACTGTCATATACGAGCATAAATCTTTACGATTATATTTAACTAATGACAATTATTACATTTTTAAAATACATAATTACTTATCAAAATATCTCTCATGAAGCATAAACATAATTAACAGAAAAAAAAACTTACTGTGTACGTCTCGTCGTCACTTGCCATTGGAAGCTCATTGAGGCAGCCTACGTTTTACGGCAGCTTATCTGGCAACCTCGAGTCAGGGGGTAGGGGGAGGGGATACATACGGTATTTTTAAAGTGATTGCAGTACCAGTTTTGGCCACAATCCTACATACGGCTCCTTTAATTTAAATGAGTGGAAATTGAAAAAAAAGCACACTAGGAAAATGAGTTCAGAAAAGGTCATAGCTGTGAGACTGCAGGATGTGTGGGAATGTGTGACAGCGGCATGTGATCATGCTATTCTCATTATTAGTGACTCACTCAATGCACATGTAAAACTTTCACATTGACACACCACCTCTGACCTTTGACCATTTCACTATGACATATCCAGCTAACTATGTGGCAGACTGTGTGACAAGGTAGACCTGCATTTTTAATAAGCACAATGTGAAGATTAGTTGATCGGGAGTGTTTGGGCATCTGAAAGAGTTTTGTGCTCAACGTGATATATTTCCACATTTATTTTATACAAATTAAAGTAGTTTAAAAAATCGAATTATAGAGAAACTGAGTAAATGAATGTCAAGGTCATAGAGGCTATGTTACAACCTACTCCACAACCAACATGAGTTGTACTTTTTTGCTCACCATGCCACTGTGCTTTGTCCAAAGTTACTAGTCACTTAGTCTCAGCCTCAGCCCCATTGGCTGAGCGTCTGATGCATATGGCACACTTTTCTGGAAACATTTCAGGAGTTTCGAAGTCGAAATCTGATTGGTTGAATTTTACAGGATGTCACGTGTGAGTCAAGTTCTTTATCGGTCCGCATGGAGACAAATGCTGATGCCAAAACCTCTCATGGAAGAAGAAAGCTGTTGTGTTTACAACTGTGACAATGAGCGCTTACCTGAATCAACTAAACGCTGGATTTTGAAGTAAGTGAAGTTCGTGGCTCCATTGTTGCAGTAAACATGCACAACGTCTTTGAATTAATCATTTATTAGATGCACTCTGGTCTGTTATTGTAGGGAGATTGACATTATATTGTCACGCCCCAAAACATGACGCGGAACAAAACGAACTGTGATTGGTTGCGTTACATGTCAGTCATATGGCCTCTGGGCAGCCCTTGTCCAAGAAAAGCTGCAAGAGAAGACCTGCCATCAGTCTGAGGGTCTGGCTATACGACTATAGCCACTCAGCATTTTCACTAGCCACAATTTTAACATCAATACCATGGGGAAAACTATAGATATTAGCTACACTATAGCCATATAGATATTTGTAATATTATCTCATAATTTGGCAGCAGGTATATTAGGCTGCTGTCACTTTAAGACCTGACGCACACATCCATGACACTGTTACACATGTTTTCTTCGTTCTCTTAAAACATAACTGACTGTGTTTGGATGAATAGTGCAAGTGCAAAATTGACAGCTTCTACTGCATCAGTAGGGTGGTGATCATGTATCATAGGGATTTCCCCCCTATTGCCCATTTCTAACTGGTTAAAGTGAAGGTGGTACAACCAACCCCACATTACAACACTCCCTGATCTCCCCAACAAGAGTTTGCCTACAACTGTTTTTCAACAAAGCAGCTTAAGAACTGTGTACATCTGTAATAGATAAATCCTACAAAACAATTTATCCTTTTTATTGCTCAGTATGAAACAAATGTAAATATTCAGCAGCCCGACATTACTTTGTGTATATTGCCAGCTGTGAGAAAATGATGAAACTGCATAGAGCTGAGAGCTGTTAATGATAGTCAGATATGAACTTCTACAAAGATTGTATCGTTTTTGCAGAAGACACAAACAATAGTGTTTTCCGTCCAATGCTATAATGAAAAATACTCTACAACTTTGTGCAATTTGGATGATTGACTACTATAAGTGAAATTGGAGAAAAAAAACAGTGAAGAAAAAATCATTACAGACAATTGGCAGCAGAAGAGGCTGTTTTACTATTGTACCACTCGATTGCAGTAAATTGCATCAGCTCAGCCTCCATTTCAATAGTCTAGTCGCTCCTTCCTAAATCTCAAGAATAACACGGTCTTGAAATCAATTTCAATGAGAAAAAAAAGTGGATGTACACTTCAACCTGTCAGCGAAGTCAAAACCATGTCAGTACAAATGAACTTTCTGAAGACTGATCTCCACGAGTCTAAAAACCGTGTCTGCTCATTTTCACAAATTCTGATATTATCCATTGTCATAGTTAAAAACGTATTCATTTATTTGGTGGGCTCAACCTGTCAGACATCTGAAAGCCCTTCATGAACGGTCATCAGGGCATAAGCTGCAACCTTGACGTTCAAGGCAAAATTTTATTAAAGGAGAGAAGAGTTTCAAGTTTCAAGATTAATTAATTTCTTGAGCACATTTAAAAACAACAGTAGTTTATCAAAGTTCTGTACATAAAGGATCATAAAAAAAACAATTTGAGGATTTGAGCTTTCTTTATTCGTCTTTCTCAGGGACACATTTCGTTCTGAATAGGATGCAAAACTGGCTGGCCATGTTCTTTTGCTTAAGCTTCATAGAATTCTAGGAATTCAAGGATTGTGATCTTTAGCATCTGTTGCACATTTTATTGAAAAGACTGTCTCGCTGTGGCCTTATCTTCGATTGTACCATGTGAAAACACAAGACTGTGGAAAACTCATCTAAAGAGCAGTCACACATCAAAGTTACAGAGGTAGAAAAAGAGAAAACCGTCCAATTAAGCCACTCTTAATTGGACGGTTTGTCAAGCAATTAATTTTTTTCTTACTTCTTTAAGTACTTACGGTATGTATTCAAAAAAGACATAATGAAGATAACGATTACTGTCTAGAAAAAGATAACTTTTTATCCAAAGCACATTTGTGAAGAACTTCAACATACCAAATGTGACCCTGGATCACAAAACCAGTCACAAGTAGTAAAAATTATCGATTTTTCTTTTATGCCAAAAATCATTAGGATGTTAAGTAAAGATCATGTTCCATGAAGATATTTAGTAAATTTCCTACCATGAATATGTAAATGCCATATACATGAATACCTACCGTAATTATATAAAACATTTATTTTTGTGAGTGAATGCAGCACAATCGCGAATATAAATGGACAACTTTAAAGGAGATTTTTTGATTTTTTTGCACCCTCAGATTTCAGATTTACAAATAGTTGTATCTCGGCCAAATATTGCCCTATATCCTAGCAAACCATATATCAATGGAAAGCTTATTTGTTCAGCTTTCAGGTGAAGTATAAATCTCAATTAAAAAAATTGACCCTTGTGACGTTAAAATCAACGTAATTTAAGTCTTTTAATTCCTTTTACAAGGTCTGAATCAATTTCTAATGCAGATACAAAAAATTTAAAACCAAATATTGTAAAGCTAAAGTCTGACAAAACCTAGCATTAGCATTAATAGGAACTGGTCCTCCCTTACTGCAAACACACCAGAATTAGCTCACTTGAACGTGTCAATCAAAATGCAGGGTTGAGCACACACTGAATGTTTGGAAACCAGATGAAAAATGAGACAAGCTGAGTTTCACTGGCAGCCACAGCTGAACTTAACCTCTGGCTACAACAAATCTCACAGGCAACAGAGACAATAAATCTGCTGACAACACACAAACATTTGTTAAACCTTACATTTAGTGCCATCCTGCTGAAATATGTTATCCAAATGGGATGAGCTAACTTGGAAAAGTAGTCATAGATTGCTTAAATTGGATACATAAGAGATGATGGATTTCATTTAATCCTGTCTGAGATATATTGCATGAAATATTCATTCAGTTGATTCACTAAAATTGAATTGAATGCTGCATTTGGAATATCCTCTCTTTATCCCCCAGGGACATGGCTTGGCTGTTTTTGGCTGCAAATAAAACCCATTATCTATGAAGATAAAAACTTCAATGGTCTACATTGGCATTTGAAGCCACTTTTCACAATAACAAAAAAGCATTGTTTTTTTTTCCCGTTCTACAACAAATGATGATGAAAGCAGGTGCTTAACCTTCAGAAAATGTTGATCTTCAACCTTAGGAGGAAAGCCGTTGTGTTCTATTGATTCTATTCTCATTGATTGTCTATGAATCTTCCATTTTTCCAACTCTGTTACCAAATTTTATTTGGTATGTGGAGTATGTGTCAACATCTTGTGGTTTAAACAATAGGTTATTTAACATACACTGAAAGAAAGATTCAATGGGGATCTATATAGGTTTTAATTTCTCAATTTAAAACAAATTTGTGCCAAAAAGGTTCTATGTAAGAAGAAATGTCTTAAATGATTGCATAATACTTTGATGGGTTTTTAGTGATAAAGTATGTTTACGAGCTGTGTAATTCATAAAATGTATTTAAAATTAAAAAACGAAATAAACTAAATTATTTAAAACTAAATCCATTAAATTATACCATGATGGAAACCACTAAAAGGTTATGTAAATTAAGTGCCTGACAGAACCCTTTACGGTTCTTTATAAAACCCTTACCCAAGAGTGTACTATAATTCTCACTTCAACATGGCATTTGTGCATCTAATGCTTAAAAAAGAACCCTAAAGAAACACCTACATGAAAAAATAGTGTGTGAAAGTGCCACTAACAAAGTGTTTATAGTTTTCATTTTAATAATGAATATATTCTATTAATATATTCTAATATATTGTACTGAGCCCCAGAAGGCTTCCCATGACGTCTCTCTTACACCAGCGATAATGTGTTCATATTCACATTGACAGCACGATCAAAAGCTGGCAGCTTCAGGAGAAGCTCTCCGATTTGAGCTAGCTGACTAACAGAGATCTACATTTGGCCATAAGGCATGTAGGCCCACAGAGATGCTTCAGCTATCTGTCAATTAATGACAGTAAAGCAAACTTCATTTCACTTCACTTCCTGTAGGGAAACAAACCTTTGAACTAAATAAAAACTTGCTTACAGATTAACCATTTTATTAAATCCTAAATGCAGCAGTGATTTATATCTTATAAATATAATTTCATTATTTTTAGTCAGTTTTTTTATAGAACAGTTGTTACAGACACTATTTAGTTAGTTTTTATCCAGGAATCTTTTTTTTTTTGGTCTCTTTATTGAGATGGTTGGTGGTGTTAGAGAAATGTTCTGGGTTCAATCGACAGCACTTAAGCCATTATGCTGATTGTCACAAATTAGTTTGACTTGTCCCTCATCTTTTGCTTTAAAGGACAACTATTTGGCTTTTTATTTTATTTTACATTTCCTTTAGTGTGTAATATAGTCGTTTGTGCATGTAAACCAGGGTTTTTCAAACTAGGGTCCGGGGACCTCCAGGGGCCACAAGAGAGTGCTGTGGAAAAGTTTGGAGAAAAACCGTAAAAATGTAAAAATAAATTAATAATAAAATAAATAAAACAATTAATTAAAATAAATGAAATGGAAACAAAACAAATAATACAAATTTGATTAATAACATTAAAATGTCATTACAATTTTTTTTTTTAAATGAGATTAAAATAAACAAGTAAACAATACAGCTGCTCATGAAGCCTCAGGAGCTGAAAACTGATGTTGGTATAAGCGGCATAATATTTCCAACACACGCTCTAAGCAGTTGACCAATAACAACAAACTGGACCAGTTAACCAATCAGAGCAGACTGGGCTTTTTTGGAAAGATGGGCTTTGAAGAAACATGAACTAAAACGGAGCATTTCAGGCGGAGAATGAAAAGAGTTAATGTACAATATGAGAGAAAACCTTTCTTTATTAAAATCATGTAAATGTATTCTAGCACACCCCAAAAATAAAATTATGAACTTGTAAATGAGCATAAAATGGGCACTTTAAGTAATTAAAAAGCAAACATTTGAAGTGTTTCCAAATGGAAGTGAATGGGGAAAAGTTGTAAAAAATAAAATAGAGCCAAAAAACAAACTACATTTTGGGGTGAAATAATGGATTACTAACCTTTTCCATGTTATATACAATTATCAGTTATATACAATTTTAGTTTGCTGCCCTGACAAAATACCTAAAATCCTAAAACAACCATAAAAATTACAGAAACAAATTTGCAGCTCAAATAATACACAGGTTTTAACGGAAGAATTAAAGGAGCAGTAAGCGATTTCTGAGAAACGCTGTTGAAAGTGGATCGGACCGAGCGCCAAAACACACTTGTAGCCAATCAGCAGTGGGCGTATACACTCATTGGGGGGCAGGTGCCTGTGTTGCACAGCGTGTTTGTGAATTTGGGGGCGGAGCTATCAGATCCTTTTGGGTAGGGCGAGTTTGTTTTGGTGATTTCAAATATCAACAGCATTTTTCAGAAATCGCTTACTGCACCATTAATGTAAATGTTTTTATAAAATGATAAGCTAAATATTTGATATTATTTTTAACTTGTAACATTATGCTACAAACCTTGTTGATTCCTTTAAAAAATAACGTTAACATTCTTCACCAACTGCTCCTCAACCACCTTGGCTTTGTTTTAGTTCTCCTCTATAACTCTGACATACATATTTTGTGTGCTTGCATAAAGCCGTCACAACGCTCAGCCCGGTGAAAAGGGACGAGTTGATTCTATAAATAAAACATGATGGATGGACATCACGCTCCATAACCCTATGTAAAGAAGGTGACTCTGTGGAACTTTGAATTGGTTTGTGTTGTGTTTACTGCATGGTGGGCTGTCTTCAGTGTAGGTTGGAGGAAATAGTGGCCTTTCCCACTCACAAGATTTTCCAACTCATTACACTCAACAATCTCTGCATAACCTCATTAAACTCAATGGCCCTATTTGTAAGTCTGTTAGTAAGCAGATGAAACTTTTAAGGCACATAAAATGGGTTTACTATGATCAACGGTACCCACGTCACAATGAGCGCTTTTACTTTATCCTATATCTGTGCTTCCACAACCTGTAATTAAATTACTGACCGCTTCCATATGCATCTATCCCAGGCATGCTTTTAAGACCAAAGCCAAGTCTAGCATTCCAAACAACTCTTACACACAAATCTGTTACCAGGATTTCTGGGAAAGTTAACATATTGCGCCTCCTATGTCTAGATTGAGCTCCAAGTTTTGTTTTCATAGGCCGAGCGGTGCCCTCAAAAATCCTGACATCATTTGCAATAACATACACAAATGTGGCTAAAAGCTTCCAGCTGTTTTCTACTCTAAGCAATTCTCTCCTCTCTTTGAGCTGGAAAATAACTGTGAAGGTGCGATGCTGCTACTTTTACCACCACACCCCAACGTCTGCACTGTGGAACTCAAAAACAAGAGCTCAAATGATATCCTGACTACATTAAAACAAATATGAGCATTCCACAGAAGAAAGGTTAAAGCGGTGTTCCAGGTTCAGTAGAAGTTTAAAGGGATACTTCAGCCAAAATTTTTAATCCTGCCATAAACATGAATTCCTTCCAAACCATAAGCGGAAGGTATTTTGTAATAGTCTTTCATAGTTTTTGTCCATCCATTGAAAGTCTATGCAAACAACATCTTCATGCATCAAAAAGTAATCCATATAAATCAAATGGTTTAATTCAAATCATCAGAGCAGACACGATCGCTTTATACGATAGATAAACGTACATACTGTACAGGGAGCACATTCAATATGGTAAACGACATAAGCTCAAAATGTGATTGATTAATGATTGAGAACAATCCTCATTGGTTCTCTCACAACAAGCATTAAAGTTTGAGCTTCCATTAAAATGTTGATTGCATGGACGTTCAATGGAAGGAGACAAATTATGGAAGATTATTACAAATATCTTCATTTGCGTTCAAGAACAAAAGTGTTATGGGTTTGGAACAACTAAGCTCGGTCAACAGGATTACCACAAAATAAATACATAAATAAATTACTTTTTTGCATCCCGTAAAAAAAGCAAAAATGGAGGTTATGGTGAGGCACTTTACAATGGAATTTAACCGCAGAAATGTGAAG
Organism: Meda fulgida; assembly: GCA_030578275.1. Classification (NCBI taxonomy): domain Eukaryota; kingdom Metazoa; phylum Chordata; class Actinopteri; order Cypriniformes; family Leuciscidae; genus Meda; species Meda fulgida. The sequence continues at coordinate 24,337,449 of CM060631.1, read as the reverse complement.
CTTGTCATTTTATAAAAGCACTTACAGGTGCATTCATTTTTCTGTTAAAACGTGAGTATAATTTGAGTTGTAAAGCTGTTAAAATAATCAGTTTAACTGGTCTATGTTGTCATGTCAATGAAGCCATAATATTGGGTACAACTTTACACAGAAAAGATTAGCAAGTCACTTTTTCACACTAAAATCACAACTAGTTTGCCTTGACTTTTGAAAAAAAAAAGAATGTTATGGATTAGCCACATTTACTTCCATTATAAGTGCTTTACTGTTACACTGATTTTAAAGGAAAGGAAGAACAAGCCAAACATTTTTTTCGTGGTAATCAATATTATGCCACAAAAACGTCTCGGTTACGTATGTAACCCTCGTTCCCTGAGTAGGGAACAAAGACGTTCCGTCAGATGACGACGAATGGGGTTTCGCTTAGAAAGCCTATCGACTTCGAGTATACAAAACAAGCCAATGGCAAAGAAATGCCACGGGTCTACGGAATTTGCATAGCGTATCTCCGCCTTACCTCGTGGGTATAAAAGGAGGACGCCGGCAACATGCAGATATGTTTCTTCGCTGAGGAGCCGAGACTGAACTCAGGCGATCCCCGGGGTACAACGGAAGTTGCAGGATGACGGAACGTCTCCGTTCTCTACTCAGGGAACGAGGGTTACATCCGTAACCGAGACGTTCCCTTTCGTTTTCACTCCGAGTTCCGTCGGATACCAGTCTAATCACGCCACCTTCACAGGTGTCTTCCAGTGCCCTGCGTAAATCTGAGATCCCTGTCGTAAGACTAGCACGGACGAAGGACTCCTATTTAGCACAGGAATACCAAGGTACACTGGGGAGCATAACTCATATCTCAGAGAAATGTGCAATTAATGCCAGCCCAGAGGGGGTGGGACTTAGAGAATACACATGACCCAGAGGGAAGCATATGGAGAACACTGGGGTGTCCAGCCGCAGATGGAATATTTCAACCCTAGGGGTGGCAAGGTGTCTTGCCAAGGGAAAGACACATGCTCAGAGAGGCTTACAGTGGAAATACACATGTGGGAGTCGCTCAGGGGAGGGACCGGACTGATGTCGACATAAACAGTGCTGGAGGAATATCGCACGTATCCAGTCCGTGGAGTGGAATGGCGAGCAAGCGAAGACACCTGAGCGGGTCCAGTACTGGCTGGTTGAAGCGAGTACATGAGAGGACACAGGCTCCACTCGGAGATTGAAGAATCTGGCGAATGTGTTAGGTGTCGCCCAGCCTGCAGCTCTGCAGATGTCTGTTAGCGAGGCACCGTGCGCTAGAGCCCAAGAGGACTCCACACTCCGGGTGGAGTGGGCAGTCACACCAAGGGGGCACGGTCGACCTTGCTGCTGGTATGCCAAAGCAATGGCGTCCACTATTCAGTGAGACAACCTTTGCTTGGAGAGAGCCTTTCCCTTCAGCTTCCCACCATAACAGGCAAAGAGCTGGTCTGAGGTCCTGAAACACTGCGTTCTGTCTACATAGGCACGGAGAGCGTGTACTGGACAGAGCAGTGCCAAGGTTGGGTCTGCCTCCTCCAGGGGCAACGCTTGCAGGTTCACCACCTGGTCCCGGAAGGGAGTGGTGGGAACCTTGGGCACATATCCAAGCTGGGGTCTCAGGATCACGTGAGAGTTACCCCGGCCCGAATTCCAGGCACGCTTCGTCAACGGAGAATGCGTGCAGGTCCCCTACCCTCTTGATGGAGGCCAATGCAAACAGGAGTGCTGTCTTCATTGACAGGAACTTAAGCTCCACTGATTGCAAGGGCTCAAAGGGAGCACTCTGCAGGGCAGTTAGAACCACTGAGAGGTCCCTAGAGGGAACGAGAGGAGGGCGAGGAGGATTCAGACTCCTCGCTCCTCTCAGGAACCTGACGATCAGGTCGTGCTTCCCCACAGACTTACCTTCGACTGGGTCATGGTGTGCGGCAACATAGACTTTGAGGGTGGAGGGAGACAGCCTTCGCTCCAACCCTTCTTGAAGGAAGGAAAGCACGACACTGATCGAACATCTCCGGGGGTCTTCTCGGTGAGAAGAGCACCAGCTGAAGAAGAGTTTCCACTTCAATGCGTAGACGTGTATCGTGGACAACGCTTTAGCGGAAGTGATGGTAGCCACCACCGCTGGTGGTAGGGTACTCAAACCTGCCTCGTCCCGTCGCCACACGTGGAGGTTCCAAGATCGGGACGGGGGTGCCATAGGGTGCCCCGTCCCTGAGAAAGGAGGTCCTTCCTCAGAGGGATTGGCCAGGGAGGTGCTGTCGCGAGGAGTACAAGTTCAGAGAACCAGGTCCGGGTGGGCCAGTGCGGCGCGACCAAAATGACCTGCTCCTCGTCCTCCCTGACCTTGCGCAAGGTCTGCGCAAGAAGGCTCACTGGGGGAAACGTATATTTGCGTCCCCGCGGCCAGCTGTGCGCCAGTGCATCCGTGCCGAGCGTGCCCTCGGTCAGGGAATAATACCGGTCGCAATGGGTCGAGTCGTGGGAAGCAAACAGATCTATCTGTGCGTCCCCGAACTGGTCCCAAATCAGCTGAACCAACTGGGGATGGAGTCGCCATTCTCCAGGGAGGGGCTGAAGCTGTGAGAGCTCGTTGGCTGCACAGTTCAGGGCTCCGGGAATGTAAATGGCTCGAAGCGACCTCAGATGCTTCTGACTCCATATGAGGAGGTGGTGGGTGAGTTGCAACATACGGTGGGAGCGTAGACCACCTTGACGGTTGATGTACGCTACAGTGGCAGTATTGTCTGATCGGACTAGTACGTGTTGACCCTAAAGCAATGCCCGGAAGCAGTGCAGAGCAAGACGTACTGCCAGCAACTCGAGGCAATTGACATGCCATAGGCGGTGGGGTCCTGTCCAGGAGTCCGCGGCAGCATGTCCATTGCACAGGGCGCCCCAGCCCGTGGTGGAGTTATCTGTTGAGACAACAACATGCCGGGAAGCTTGTTCCAGGTGCACTCCGGCCCATAGAAAACTGAGGTTCAACCACGGGGTGAAGGTCTGACGGCAGGTCGGAGTAACTGGTACTCGGAGGGTGCCGTGCTGCCATGCCCACCTCGGAACTCGGTCGCGAAGCCAAAGGTGAAGCGGTCTCATATGAGCAATCCGAGTAGCGATGTTGCGGCTACAGACGCCATATGCCCAGGAGCCTCTGAAAAAACTTCAGTGGAACCGCACTCTTGCGCTTGATTGTCTCAGGCAAGTCAGCAGTGGCTGAGTGGAGAAGGCGACCAAGTCAATACCGAGAAAAGAGATCCTCTGCACGGGGCAAAGTTCCTCTCTTCCCAGTTGACCCACAGGCCCAGACGAGCTAGGTGCCGGAGCACTGGGTCCCTGTGTTCGCAAACCTGGTCTCGAGAGTGAGCTAAGATAGCCAGTCACCGAGAAAGTTCCGGATGCGAACCCCGTGTCCCCACGGAGGAACAAGGGCAGCCTCGACAACCTTTGAGGAGGCGCGAAGAGACAGGGCTAGCCCGAATGGGAGAACAGCGTATTCATATGCGCGCCCCCTGACAGCAAACCGAAGGTACGGTCTGAGTCGAAGGAGAACGGAGACATAAAAGTAGGCGTCCTTCAGGTAAATTGCTGCAAACCAATCCTGTGGCCACACACATTCGAAAATGTGTTTGGCCAGGAGCATCTTGAACGGCAGCCTATGAAGGGGGCGGTTCAGATGCGCCGGTCCAGGATTGGCCATAACCCACCGGATTTCTCCGGGACAATGAGATGGGCCTGCAAACCCAGACCTCATTTCGGCTGGAGGGACAGTCTTGATCGTACCCTTCGCCAGTAGGGTAGCAATCTCTGCTCTCATGATAGGGGCGTAGCCACCGACCATAGTGGAGCGGACTCCCCTGAAGCGGGGAGGAGACCGTGCAAACTGAATCGCATAGCCGAGCCGATGGTTCGCACGACCCAGTGGAATAGATTGGGAAGCTCTAGCCAGGCTCCCAAGAACTGTGCCAGCGAGTCAGGCGAACCACAGACGTCCCCTCGGTGATGCAGCGAAGCGGAGTGACCGGCTCGGACATGGACGGCATAGCGGCCCGGTGTGGGGGCACAGTCATAACCGCACCCTGACAGAGGAGGCCAGGGAAGGACCAGCGTTCCACGGGGGCCTGCTCTGCCAGGGGTCTGGCGACAGAGGGGGATGAGAGCAGTACGGTTCGGGGACGGCACACACTGTCATCCGGCTCTGAGACAGAGGGGGACGAGGGGTGCACGGCTTGGGGGCGGCGCACAGTGTCATCCGTGAACTCTGTGTGCTCAGAAACGGGAGAGTCAGTTATTTCTGAGAATAAGGATTCTTCCCCAGCCCTCCACCGGGGAAAGGAGTGGCCCTGCTACCAGCTTCTGGAAAGAACTGAGTCCCATCTCTGGGCAGCCCATCTCAAGAGTGCCGCTTAACCCAGCGTATAGCGGGGGGCGGGGCTGGAGAGGGCTGTGGCGTCCCCTGCAGCTTCCAGAGCCAGCCCGGTTGAACGGGCGGGGTTGGAGCTGTGGGATGGCACCTTCGTCGGAGGGCAGACTGAGGGATCTGAGCGGACGGCGGGGCCGTCGGGGCAGAATAAACCTCAGTCTGCTCATGGGCGGTTGAGAACTGTTTGGGCAAAGTGCTCAACCGCACTGCCGAAGAGGCCGACCTGGGATATGGGGGTGTCGAGCAGACGGGTCCACCCGACATCCTGCACATCAGACAGGTTCAGCCCCAGAATGGTGGGCATCACCTTACCCAGGGAGCGTACGGCCACTTTCATCGCTCGGAGAGCAAGGTCAGTGGCGGCGCGCAACTCATTGAAGAGCCCTGGGTCAGTCCCGCCCTCGTCCACGACCGTGAGCATCTGGGTCTGGTAGACCAGCAGAATGGCCATGGCATGCCGTGAGGCAGCTGCCTGTCCTCTGGCGCTATAGGATTTCGCCACAAGTGTAGACGAAAAACTACAGGTTTCGGACGGGTGCTTAGGATTGCTCCGAGAAGAAGCACTCTAAGGACACAGTAGCATCGCAAAAGAGCGTTCAACCGGGGGGACCCCAGTGTACCCATGGGCAGCGGCCCCATCGAGGGAAGGAAGGGTGGAGGAGATCAACGAGGGATCGCTGGAAGACATGGGGGTCTTCGAGGATTTTGAGATCTCCTGATGCACATCCGGGAAGAAAGGTATTGGAGTGGACGCTGACAGAAGTCAGCGGCCACACCCAAAAACCAATCGTCCAGCAGCGAGCGCTCAGGACAGGGTGAAAGGTTCCACTCTAGTCCGATGCTCGCAGCGGCCCCGGGAAAGCATGACCGTCATCTCAGGATCTGACTCGACAAATGCCATATGCACACCCGAAAGTGGCAGCACTGTCGAATCTTCCTGGAGATTCTAGCCCGCACTGTGATGCTGCGATGGACAAGAGATCCGATTCTGGAGCGTCAAGGGAAACCCGCGGGGTATCCGAAAATAGACCCAGGGAATCCCCTGAACACTCGTGGGTTGCGTCACTGAAGAGGGGGGCGTGGTCCACGGTTAAACAGTCGGCGGTTTGTTCCACACTCTCACCCTCTGGTCACCCTGGCCACCAGCCGAAGTAGCACCTCACGTGGAGAGTGTTAGATCGGAGTGTGGATGAGGGGATTCTCTCTCTAACGAGATCATTGAGTCTCGACCGTAATGATGGGATGGTCACGTTCCCGCGGGGAGAACGTGAGTCATCCACAAGCGCTGCTCTAGCGTGACCAAAGCCCAAACACGCAGAGCAGAAAATGTGCCCATCAAAATCGGAAATGAGTCGACCGCAACCAGAAATGCACGGGCGAGCCGTCTTTAAGAAGACATGCCGCGTGCAAGCTCTTTTGTGAGAGGAGAAAAAACTCTGCGATCTTGAAGCGAGCAGGGAGAAACACACTCACTGGCAGATCACTGCACAGATCAGCAGGCAATGTGAACTCGCTGCAGATCGCCGTCACACCAACACCGGACAGAGTGGCTCGTCTCATAGAGCTAAGTCAGAAATGGCTGTGGAGTGAAGAGATACTCTTAGCTCCGAAGCGAAAACATATCTGCATGTTGCCGGCGTCCTCCTTTTATACCCACGAGGTAAGGCGGAGATACACTATGCAAATTCCGCAGACCCATGGCATTTCTTTGCTATTGGTTCGTTTTGTATACTCGAAGTCGATAGGCTTTCTAAGCGAAACCCCATTCATCGTCATCCGACGGAACTCAGAGTGACAACGAAAGGGAACTGATTGAGCATCGATTGAGCATAACTTGTACTGAATCCGGAATATTCCTTTAAGAAATGTTGTGGCTGGACCTTGTTAAAATAGTACATCGAGGCCAAATAAATAGTCTTGGCAGCTTTTGATAAAGTTAAGTCTCTGAAAATCCCAGGAAAATGCTTTTATGATGTGGTCTCCAATCCGACGCCCAAGGCAATATAAAAGCAGCCTTGGGTCAATGTCTGCAAACCTTTGTTACCCAATCAAAGCAGAGAAAAAAAAACTCTTGTTGTGTAATTTTTCTTTAGAACAGATGAAAAAATGTGTATGTCTATGAGACAGTGAAAGTCAGGAATGGAGTAAGCATCACTTAAATACAACCAGGTCTTTATTTTGAGCAAATACTGACCTATTAGACTGCAAACCAAACTTATCTGGGTAATTTTCTCTATAAAAAGTTAATGTCAGCATTTAATCGCTGCAAAAAAAACAAAAAAAAACACAGATCCCCTGAAACTGACACATAACCTCCCAAGTCTGTGACATTTCTCTTTGTGAAACATGTGCATTCAAGATGCTTGTATGATTCAGATTTAGTCAGCGTGAGTAGAAACGCTGTGGGAAAACTAAAGACCGGGCCGATTTTCTTGCATAATTTTCTTGCATCAACTTAATCCAATTTGTCATAGAAACAAGAACTTGCGCATTTGATGACATTAAGTGCAGACACACATGGGCACACACACGTACACATACAACAAAATGAGGAAGCAAGATTACCAATACATTTTCTTTCGCCTCATAAACAACACTATCTGCTTTTAATGTCAATTCTAAGTACACAAAACTTTTAGCACAATAATGTAAGAAAGTTTCACGAATCTGAAGTCATTTTTTTATGTTTAAATGTTTCATTTCAGCATAAGATTTTCTAATAAATTATGCTAATTCTAATAACCACCCCACAAAGAAAGACGCTAAGGGAACGCTTGCGTGATGATGTATTGAAGCACATGTAAAATCAGTCCAATGGTGTGACGGAACGTCAAAGGCGGGTGACGTCATGAACCAGGAAACTATAAAGCCTGCTCAAACAAAGCCGCGTCAGCTTCTGTCTTCACAAGCACTATATGTTTTATTGTCCCTGTATATTTGGTGTTGTCTGTTATTTATATATATATATATATATATACTGTATATACACTCACCTAAAGGATTATTAGGAACACCTGTTCCATTTTTCATTAATGCAATTATCTAATCAACCAATCACATGGCAGTTGCTTCAATGCATTTAGGGGTGTGGTCCTGGTCAAGATAATCTCCTGTACTCCAAACTGAATGTCAGAATGGGAAAGAAAGGTGATTTAAGCAATTTTGAGCGTGGCATGGTTGTTGGTGCCAGACTGGCCGGTCTGAGTATTTCACAATCTGCTCAGTTACTGGGATTTTTACGCACAACCATTTCTAGGGTTCACAAAGAATGGTGTGGAAAGGGAAAAACATCCAGTATGCGGCAGTCCTGTGGGCGAAAATGCCTTGTTGATGCTAGAGGTCAGAGGAGAATGGGCTGACTGATTCAAGCTGATAGAAGAGCAACTTTGACTGAAATAACCACTCTTTACAACCGAGGTAAGCAGCAAAGCATTTGTGAAGCCACAACACGCACAACCTTGAGGCGGATGGGCTACAACAGCAGAAGACCCCACCGGGTATCACTCATCTCCAATACAAATAGGAAAAAGAGGCTACAATTTGCAAGAGCTCACCAAAATTGGACAGTTGAAGACTGGAAAAATGTTGCCTGGTCTGATGAGTCTCGATTTCTGTTGAGACATTCAGATTGTAGAGTCAGAATTTGGCGTAAACAGAATGAGAACATGGATCCATCATGCCTTGTTACCACTGTGCAGGCTGGTGCTGGTGGTGTAATGGTGTGGGGGATGTTTTCTAGGCACACTTTAGGCCCCTTAGTGCCAATTGGGCATCGTTTCAATGCCACGGCCTACCTGAGCATTGTTTCTGACCATGTCCATCCCTTTATGGCCACCATGTACCCATCCTCTGATGGCTACTTCCAGCACGATAATGCACCATGTCACAAAGCTCGAATCATTTCAAATTGGTTTCTTGAACATGACAATGAGTTCACTATACTAAAATGGCCCCCACAGTCACCAGATCTCAACCCAATAGAGCGTCTTTGGGATGTGGTGGAACGGGAGCTTCGTGCCCTGGATGTGCATCCCACAAATCTCCATCAACTGCAAGATGCTATCCTATCAATATGGGCCAACATTTCTAAAGAATGCTTTCAGCACCTTGTTGAATCAATGCCACGTAGAATTAAGGCAGTTCAGAAGGCGAAAGGGGGTCAAACACAGTATTAGTATGGTGTTCCTAATAATCCTTTAGGTGATTGTATATATGTCCATGGCGAGCAAACAGCAGTTTAAAGTGTGTGTGCACCCCTGCCCGCGTTATTTAACAGGTGGACACACACACACTTTATGTGTTGCTGAGGCAATGCAAAGCTTCAGACTTGGGGTTCGCAAATGTTTATAGGTTTTTGTTCATTAAATGTTTAGCAAGTTTATATCTCGCAATTCTGATTAAGAAAGTCCGAATTGTGCGATAAAAAATTGCAATTATCTTTTAAATTGTTTTATTTCGTGGCGGAAACATGCTTCCACAGGGATGGTCTAGAGAGCCTAAGTGAGAGCCCTTCCGGTGAACCACCATGGGACCTTATTTCGGAAAATTATTATATGGTAGTCAATGGTGAGAGACAACTAATATTTTGATCCCATTTGAATTGTGCCCTGAATTACACATATGATGTTTGTAAATTTAAAAGATAATTTTAAAGTCAAGAAAGTCGCAGTTTGATGTAAAACTTTAGGTATAAGACTATAAGACGTAATTACAAAGACCACAAACCCAAAAGGCCGCATGTGACGTCATACCTTTTCTCTCAATGAATGAAGCTAACTTCACTGAAGCTAACGTCTGTCATTTTTTCTATAGTCTAACGTTATAATCGCAACGTTACGCCGTCATGCCTGTGTGTTTTGTACCAGACTGCACACATACGAGCAACATATTGGTGACGAAGGCCTACATAGTGCGAGATGAGAGATGTAGTTCATTGAGCGATTTTCACATACAACTAAAAGTTACTCTTCTGTTTTATGACAAACTCTGACTTTCTTGAGTCTAAGTTGTCTCTCGCCATTGACTACCATTCATATTTTTTCAGAAATAAGGTCCCATGAGCTGGAATCGGAGGGGAGGGACTTAGGCTCTCTATGGACTTTCAATGAAAGGACAGAAATCTCTCAGATTTAATAAAAAATATCTTCATTTGTGTTTTAGTGGTGAATGAAAGTCTTTTGAGTTCGGAAGGGAATGAGGGTAAATTATTATTTTCATCTAACCTTTTAACACATTCTCAAAAAAATTTTTTTTTTTTTTTTTTTTTTTTTTTTTTTAACATTAGAGGAAGGATGACTGGATAGCAGCATTTCCATTACCTTGTTTGTTTTAGGAAAGCGGACATGAACTTTCCAAGGGGAAGTCATATGATCTGATGAATAAGACCTATTCAGTTTGTGGAATATGACATCTTAACAGCATCACACTGTTAATGAAATTCTGTAACCAAGACTCTTCAAATTTTAGTCACAGATGCACAGATTTATTTAGTTTTTTAATGTACATTTTTAGATTATTAACTGCTTATGTGTAGAAATTTGTTAAATCAATAAATAAATTACAAATAGAAATGACATAATTGGAACTCTTTTACATTATAAAAGGATAATAAGATATTAAAAAAGAAAAGTACACATGTATCACAGTAGCAGTACATACTATATGACAGTGGAGTGATCAGGAGTGTATCTGAGGTTATGATAAAGTCAAATCATTAAAAAAAAAACATCAGGCTGATAGAGAATTCTCAAGGTAACGGTTTGATCGACCGGCTGCTGTAAGCTGATGGACAGGGGTTTGTTCAGGCGTTAATGAGAGATTCACTATCTGGGGAGCATTTCCTCCAGGTCAGCGACCACGTAGGCCACCACAGCCCAAACAGCGGAACACAGGTTCATCTCCTCTGGGTTTTGGACGCTCATTGTATCACCGTCGCTGTGGTGGAACCAGAAGTACCGCTGGTCTACAGTGTGCAGGCTGGCGCCTGGGGAAAAAAAGACAGAATGAACAGAACCGTGAACAGAGCTGAAATGGTGTGATTCTGTGTTTCACATGTGTGAAAATTCTCCTTCTGCGTTAGAATATTAAAGAGTCTGGATACGTCTGCTCTTTAAAATAGTTCACCCATCATTTACTCGCCCACATATAACAAACCAAAAGTCCATGAAAACAGAAACTAAGAACAAACAAAACTTAATACGTGTGAAACAGGGCAAAATTAGCACGAGAGCGCAATCCAATAAAAGCACCAATGGTAGTGGAAAGTCTACATCTACTGACGGGCAAAATAAAGAAAACAGATGCAGCCGTATCAATTCCATAATGGCCAACGCAATCTACCAAGAGCAGCGCAAATTAGCATCTATATGCATGTACAGGAATACAATTTCATTTCCTTTAGCCTTAGGCATTTTTTTTATTATCATGTCCAGCTCAAGTCAGAAAAAGCAATGCAAAAGTAATGTAACATTTCTTTCCATAAAAAGTAAATGAGTAACGCAATTAGTTACTTTTTTTTTTATGTGAGTAGGCTAACGCAATATTGTAACACATTACTTTAAAAAGTACCTTTCCCCAACTTTCCAGAAAGTACGCTATGTTATATTTCTGAGAACTGTCATATTTCGTTCACATATTAGATGGATGTGGTTCTTAGTTCACTGATTCAGTGGTTGCTGCAGCAAATTGGTGGAGAAAGAAGATTATCGGTTTTGTTCTGTTTCTCACACAAAGCTATCGTATGCCTTAGAGCATTGGGAATACAACACATGAGTCACATCAACGCATTTTATGATTGATTTATGGTGCTTTTGAGTCGTATTTGAAACTTGAAAGCTCCGGGCCCCATTCATAATGAACGCATGAAAAAAAAAGACTTCAGAATTTTGCTTCTTGTGTTTCACTGGGGAAGGAAAGTCATACGAGTTTCAAATGACATGGTGAGTAAATTACCATTCATTTTTGTGCTATTACAGAACGACAGAAGGCATTTTCTTTCTTTCTATTTACTTTTAACTCTAAATGGGTTTTCATATTTCTAGGCCTTGATCCAAGTGATGCTGATGAAAAGCTGACCAGCCAGTGACTCATTAACACAGCATCACTCATGCATAATCATTTTTAGATCAATGTGCTTTAAAAACGCTTGCTCTATCCCACTGCAGGCCTCATTCTCTTTGTTTGGAGGAGCAATAAAACACGGAGAAAAAGAATCCAGAATGCATGTGGTTGTAGTTAAAGACTGTTTGCCTGCCATCTATTTCTGTACTGATCCCATATGTGAGCAGGCACCAGCTACAAGATTCCTTATTCCCCTGGAAATACAGGGACAGTTTTGTTTGACCTTAGAAGGGTGCTTGGTGAAGCATTGCTTATTCTCTGCCCTAGAATCAATAGTGTGAGGTGTACGGTGCAATGCACGCTACAGGGACAATTCTAAAGGGCAGCGAACAGAAAAAACTGCACAGGGTTGAGGCTATGTTCCAACAAACCTCAAATGTAAACACAACTCAGTGATGTTTTTAAAATGTATTTGGTTAAATATTTAAAGGTACACAGTATTTTTTGTGTATGTTGTATTGTCTAATACTGTATCTATCTATCTATCTATCTATCTATCTATCGTTCAAGTTTGGGTTCAGTACAATTTTTAAAAAGTGAATACATATTTAGCATTAATTTGATCAATGATTTTACGTTCTAAGAGAAAATTCTATTTTCAATAAATGCTATTCTTCTGAATAAAATGTATCACCTTTTCCACAAAAATATAAAGCAGCACAACCGTTTTTAACTGTTTTATTAATCAGAAAGGTTTCTTGAGTAACAAATCAGTATTCAGTAATCAGTATAACAACTTTTGAACAGTATCAATCTTTATGCATTGATACATTGATTTGTATCAATCTTTTATTATAATTTTTTTTACAGTACTTCAATCCAAATTAAGGAACTGGATTGGAATCTATGGAATTCTCAACTTCATTCTGAAAAGTGCACAAACCTGGTGGTGAAAATAATACTGCACCTTTAACGCTAAAGATAAATGCTCACAATACTTCATTGTATCTTCGGTCCATTCTACAACATCCGACAGCAAATACAAATCGCATCAAGCTCCACTTTTGAGTTGGTTAACTGCCATGACTGTAACAGAAACCATCTTAACCTACAAATTTAAACTTGAGAAGAGCTGTTCTTGAAAATAGATGCCAATATTTCATGTTTGAATTTGCAGCTTTGTCAAGGGGAAGAACTACAGAGCAAACAAATGCAGCATAAAATCTTCAGTTGTTGGGAAAAAAAAAGAAAGCAGCTCAAGTCGCTCTGTGTTGCTTTGGCTGTTTAGACAGCTTTGCGGATGATTCATTTGTTTAACGTGTTGGCTTTTAACTTCAGTGGAATTTCACCATACATTTCTACATGCCTCCTGCTGCGTTAATTTTTCCTGCAGTGATGTCATAGTCAATTCATCTGATAACACTGTGTGCATTAGGGGAACAAGCGATCCTCTTGTGTGCCACAGTTCATTGGTGGTTAAAGCAATCAGACTGGTGACTACAGACATTAATGAGATTTATCCATTCTTATGCACAAGTAATTTAATATGATGATGGGAGAAGGCAGTATAGGTGCCATGCTTGACTTCACAAGAGCTAACCTATGCTTATACAGTGAAGTCCCAGAGTCTGAGAGCATATTATAAAGCAAAAAACAAAGAAATGTTATGACATAAAAATTAATATTTATGTCATGACAACTACCGGAGTGTTTGGCCTGGTAATGGATATGACATTGTTAATATGTTTGGTTTTTGGTTGAATAGATCTGCTCAATGGGGTACATCAACTGTCTGGTTACCAACATTCTTCAAAATATCTTATTTTGTGTTCAGCAGAAGAAAGAAACTCATACAGGTTTGGAACAACATGAGGGTGAGTAAATAATGACAACATTTTCATTTTTTGGTGAACTCTTCAAGGAAAAAGTAGGCTGAAGAACAGGATGCACTTTGGAACATGCTGGATGACATGGATCGTCCAATCATCAATTATTCATTTCAACTTTGTATTCAAGTTTGATGCTGAAGAAAAATGAAAATAAAATTTAAATGGAAAACAATTTATTAAAGGTGCAGTGTGTATACTGAGAGCTTTCGTTTGAAATAAATGGATATTGCAGTCCAAATTCAAAATATTGGAGTGAGTTGTTTGCCCTGCGTTGGATCACACAGACCAAAACAAAAACAGACATTCCAACACGGAACAGACAGTTCAAAATAGAATAACTGGCTGTATGCTTTTCGGAGAAACCAGTATGTGAACTGAACATTCCTAAATCTCTGCAAGCATATTATGTTACGCCAGAAAAGTATAGAGAAGACACATCTAACCCTACAAACATATTTTTTCTTTGGAATTATCAAAGATATTGTCTCGGTTTGTTATTTTAATAGCAATAAAAAAAGATCAATAGTCATAAAAAGCTAGTGCTGCATGTTTTCTGAGTATGAAAATATTAAATGATACAGTACATTGCACCTCTCCAAATCTGCTCCTGAGGGTTAACTATGAGAGCTCACTGTACTTCCCTTCTGCCAAGAATTCTGGGCTTTTCAGAGCTAATTTCACAGATCATTGGCTGAACTCAAACAATTAATGCAGTTCTTTCAAGTCATTAGACTGCTGACGTCCCTTGCAGTTTGTATGAGGGAGGTAGAAAAGTGGAAGATTGTAAATGAAAAGAAAAGCATACAAAAAACAATACAAACAATGTGTTAAACCATGACTGGTTTAAGCCTTTTAAGTGAGTGGCTTCTTAACTTGAATACAAATTAAAAACTTGAATACAATTACAAAATGTGAACATTGTTCATAAATGATTATAATAAAAGCAGATATAAAAAGGCACAAAATATGCATATATCCTATTTACTGATCCACTGTTTCCATTTATATTTCAGATGAAGAAGAAAAAAGCTGTTCAAATTTTTGGTGTCAGTAAGATATTTTAAATGTTTTGAAAGAAGTCTCTTAATGCTCACCAGGACTGCATGTAATTGTTTAATTGTGAAATATTGCAATTTAAAATAACTAGTTTATATTTATTATGTAATTTTTAGCAGCTATTCCTCCAGTCTTCAGTATGATACTTCAGAAATCATTCTAATATGCTGATTTGCTACTCAAGAAATATATAAAAAGAAGGTATTTTGATGAATATTCCAACTGTTTTAGTTCATTCAATGAAAGTTTTGGAAGGGTAAAAATGGCATTTTTCTAAATATCTTCTTTTGTGTTCACATAAGAAAGAAATACAAAAGAAATACAGGCTTAGAATGACATAAGAATTTTCGGTAACACCTTTTTTTGATGGTCCCTATAGATATTTTGTTGTTTTGACTATAAGTAATGCTGCACCTACGTATATGTCAACTAACTCAAATTAAAGCATTAGACTGTCTGCTAAATATCTGCTAACTCTTTATTTTGATTCTCCCCCAACAGACATTCTACTGACTATAGGTAACTTTACAAGTACATACAGAAGCAACCTATTCTACTAACCCTAACTAGGGTGACCACCATCAAACAAATCAAATGTGGGACGATTACTAAATTTGTGTGGGACATCTTACTAACACTAAACCATAACCTGAAACTGTTATATAATGTCTATCTAACTTAATAAAAAAAATTGTACTCTGCCTTTCAGCTGATAAAAATACTTTGTTCTTTAGTCCCTCCCAGAAAACACCATTACATCACAATGTAACATAACATGTCTTTATTTTACATGTCATTTAAGTTCAACATCACTGAGCGCAAAGGCAGCAGGCTGTCACAGTCTGTCTTATCTCCGCCTCTTCACTACACTTCCCAGCATCCCTTTTGTCTACACACCTGATTGTCATCATCCTTGTCACCTGTGTTTAGTAATTATCATCATCTGTGTCACCTGTGTCTGTTCATCAGTGTTTGTATTCAGTTCCTTCAGTTCAGTCAGTCCTTTGTCTGTAGTTAGTCTTATTTGGAGTGTGTGTTTACCCTGCCTGCCTATCTGTACCTGTTTGAGTTTATTATTAGTAAATGTTTGCATTGGAGCACTGTGCCTTCATCGTCTTCTTCTGCCTGCACCACACCATGACACAGGCATCATGCAGATAACTATTTTTGAAACAGTTCTGACCAAGTCCAACTAAAATCCAACAAAATAAATGAACAAATAAGATAAAAAACAACATCTATTAAACCAAAAACTTTCATATTTTTAGAAAGGATGTGAATTAGAAAAACCACAGCAGGCAATAAGTTCTAACTCTGTTAAATTCAAATTTTAATTTACGGAATTATCCATTTGTTTTCTGACAGGGAACACATGGAACGAATCACCGCTCCACATTTTGATTGACAGCCGTCACAACCTACTAGTGACCTTGTTTCCCCCTTTTCATTTCAACCATTGGATAGGATTTAAAAAACGGCTGTTGTATTTGTACTTCTGACGACACGCTGTTAAATATAATGAAAAATTAAGCCGCAAAAGTAATAAATAAAATGCAAAAGATCGCATGCACGTTTTCTTAATATGATAATTAAAAACCAACAGACTGATGAAAATGCGGGACATTTTCTCAATATGCGACGTGCGGGACAAGGGGTGAAAATGCTGTGCGGTACAACGCAAAGCAGGAAAGGTGGTCACCCTAACCCTAACCCTAACAGTCTTCTAATACTCTAGTGAGAGTTAGTTGACATGTTAGTCAACAGAATGTCTAACGGGGACCATCAAAATAAAGAGTAACTGAATTTTCATATTTTGGTAATTTCTAGTAATGCTATTTTACTTTGCTAATTGTAACCAATAACAAGGCAAGGAACAAGACTGAATTCTGCTCTAGATGAAACTGACCTGGAACCCCAGCCTTCATCCACATGTTAATATCCGTTCCCTCTCCGTGTTCTTCAAGCGACGTGACATTGATGGCAGCCAACAGTTTCATCACCTCCTTCATGATTGCCCGAGCTTTGTCGCTGCCAGTGAATTGCAGTCCCAGAGGGCTGAAGGTGCCTAGATCAGACTCCATAACCAGGTCAAAGTTTGAGATGTTTGCCTAATGAAAAGTGACCACAAACCCAGAATGTAATATGCAATTTTAAGGAAAGCAAATTTAAAATAATATTATATTGTACAATATGTATTATATTATGTTTTTATAATCAACCCAATATAAAGTAGCACAGAATGTTTTTTTGTTAATCTGGTTTATTGTATCACCACATTTTTTTTTTCCAACTAAAAGAATGATGGTTTGTTTCATTCTCAGCAGTGAATTGCCCAGTCCACGTCATAGAAAGCTTCACCAAATATCTACATAATTGGATGTAATACAGTAAAGATTTGGGTCAGTAGCCAAAACGCAGCATTTGAATCCTGCTTGGCCTGAAACCACCGCTCTATGATCAGAATCCAACCTCATAAAGTTAAAAAACGAAATCCCATAGCAGTGTGCAGAAACGATAGTTTTATGTCCAACTGCTGGCTAAATTGTTCCATACCATAATGTATCATTTTACAGCACACAGACCTGACAAATACGGTTTATTGCACTGTTCGCTCCAAAACCAGAAGAGTCCAAGTAAAACATTATTGACAGAAATTTCAGCCAATTTTGCTCCTCCAGCTAAAATTAGGATCAATTCTGAGAGTACTTTCAGCATTAAAACAGACACCACACAGACCTGATAAAACCTTTTTGTCAGATGCCATAATCCAACACAGTAAAATAAGGCTATTTCAATAATTATAAACAGAACTAATTGTGATGGTACTGTGTACTTTCAGGATAAGAGATCCTGATGGAAGATTTCAAAAGTGCTCTCAAGGACAAAAGAGTACTCACATAATGAACAGAGAAAAATGTGCTACATTACATTTCGTAAAAGTTCTTTGCTTAACTGATACAGTCGTGGTCAGAATTATTGCCACCCTTGGTAAATACGATCAAAGAAGGCTGTGAAAATAAATCTGCATTGTTTATCCTTTTGATATTTAATTAAAAAAAAAGATCACACAAAACCTTACCTTTCGTTTAAATAAAATTTCTTTAATACACGTTGGCTACAATTATACTCGCGACAGCCCCTCCCTGGCCTATTCCTCTGAGGAAGGACCTACTTTTTCAGAGTCGGGGGCACCCTATGGCACCCGGATCCAGACCTCTGGAAACTCCATGTCTGGTCCCCTCAACAAGGCGCCTCTATGCACTGAAGGGGAACCTGTTCGTTGGCTGGTGTTTTTCCCATCGGAAAGACCCCCGAAGATTCCCAATCGGAGTTGTACTTTCGTTCCTGCAAGATGGGTTGGAGCGAAGGCTGTCTCCCTCCACCCTCAAAGTGTATGTTGCCGCTATTGCCACACATCACGATGCAGTTGATGGTAAGTCTTTGGGGAAGCATGACCTGATCATCAGGTTCCTGAGGGGGGCAAGGAGATTAAATCTGCCTTGCCCTCCCTCTATACCCTCTTGGGACCTGTCTCTGGTGCTCAGCGCACTGCAGAGACCTCCCTTCGAACCACTGCAGTCAGCTGAGTTAAAGATCCTGTTACTGAAGACAGTGCTTCTGACTGCTCTGGCTTCCATCAAGAGGGTAGGAGACCTGCAAGGATTTTCGGTCGGCGAATTGTGCCTAGAGTTCGGGCCGGCCAGCTCTCACGTTGTCCTGAGACCTGGATATGTGCCCAAGGTTCCTACCACACCCTTCAGGGATCAGGTAGTGAACCTGCAAGCGCTGCCCTCGGAGGAGGAAGACCCAGCCCTGGCTTTTCTCTGTCCCGTCCGCTCCTTGTGGTTATACGTGGACAGAACGCAAAGCTTTAGGACCTCAGACCAGCTCTTTGTCTGTTACGGAGGCCAGCAGAAGGGAAAGGCAGAAGTGGATGCTATCGCCTTGGTGTACCAATCCCAAGACGTGCCTTGCCCCTTCGGGTTGTGAGCACACTCAAGCTGAAGTGTTGCTTCCTGGGCGCTGGCTCAAGCCGCCTCGCTGACAGATATATGTAGAGCTGCGGGCTGGGCGACACCCAACACGTTGGCTAGATTCTATAGCCTTCGTGTAGAGCCGGTATCTTCCCATGTATCTTCCCGCCCGCTGGGTCGGATACGTCCGTCTGTTTGCTCCAGTAGTGTTCCCCAGAAATGGCTAATCCTGTTGAGTCCCTCCGTCACCCCTGCGGCAGTCAGACGTTGTGGATCGTCTGACGCCAGGCCTACACTCGTATGCATTGTGGAACCTGTGTTAGGCTGGGTGTCCATATGTAGTGGTCCCTGCGGCGACTCCATATGTGTATTCTTCCACGGTCCTGCTCCCCTGTGGACGTCTCAGCTGGTGTTCTTTCCCCCCTAGAATTAGGCTTGAATCACCACAGAAATTGCCATATTTTGCACTACCCTGCTTGGCTATGTGTAACCGCCACAGTAAATCCCCCCAGGTAGGGCACGCTTTCCTAGCGTTATCCAGTAAGTCACACTGAGTGGGTCTTGCGGAACAGCAGTGACTGATCTTCTCTGCTTAGAGCTCCTGCTTTCTGCCCAACAATGCGGTCAGGCCAGGAGACTCAAGTGGAGCGCTGGAAGGGCCAGCAGCAGTGGCGTGTTGGTAGATATCCCCATTTCGTCAGATCATCTCTGCCGTACATAGAGAGTGACTGACGAAGGGAAACGTCTTGGTTATGTATGGTAACCCTCATTCCCCAAGGAGGAAACGGAGATGTACGTCCCGTCGCCATGGTTGTTGAGCCTCCACTGTACGGCCAAGTCGCAAAGTCCGGCTCCTTAGCGGAAAAACAAAGATGCAACGCACCTACTGCTCATTATATACTTGCGCTGCTAGGCAGGGCAGCTGTTCTAAATAATCGCATGCCAATGTGCATTGGCTTGTTTAGTTTACACTTGAAGTGGATTGGTCTCTCAAGCGAAATCCCCATATCGTAAGATCACCTCTGACGTACGTGTCCGTTCCCTCCTCGGGAAACAAGGGTTATCATACGTAACCGAGATGTTTTACAGCTGTAAGTTGTGAAGGGATAGATTTGCAATCCATCTTCTTGTTCTAAATAATGAATTGGAAATCATAGTTTTCTTAAAACCAACGTACCTATTCTGGTATTTCCATTACAGGCAATGTGACTAAGGGTCACATTGCCCTCACCAGTGACCATTTCTTACGTATAAAAGTGTGTCAAAGATAATATTTTTAAGTAACCTAATTTGCGTAAAGAACAGACTACCATGTTCGGATGCTGCTAAAATGATCTGTACTGTTAACCTATCAGAACCTGTAAAAATGACGTCAACTGATAGTCCATATTACTATAAGTACTAGTATCCAAAGTTAGTTTGAGGCTAGATACAATTAATGAACTTAACATAATTATACTTTATCATTTTATATTATATATTTATAATTTTCCCCCTCAAATCATTCCAGGGCTGTGTTTAACACCCTTGTTTTAAATCACCCATAGAACACAATAGTTTTAGTGTGATAGGGAAGTGTACTTTGTGCTGTTGGAAGTACTGAGCAGCTCCCACCCCGCCTGGCTCCTCTGCGGACCACAGCACCGTCCTCAGTGTTCTTTTAGGACGCAGCCCTGGGGACCCAAGCAATAGACAATATGAGCCAACCTAGTAAAATTTCAGAATACATTTTCATAAAGCAGACACTGTTATATTGCCTCACCGGCTGAGATCAAGGTTAGTGGCTTTCATCAATCTGATTACAAGCAGAAAAGGACAGGAGAATATTACATTTAATTTTAAAATAAAAGTGAATTTGTAAGGTCAGGTTCACACATCAGAGACTACATGCTGATTATTCTGGGAAGAAAGTGCTTGATGATCCAGGCACTTGATAACTTGTCTGTACTTCCAGCAGAGTGGAATCTGTGAGAGATATTTTGGGCGTAATTGTGTCGGGCTTTCTCAATGATCCAGATGGGAGAACTGTCCATCTCCTGAACTGCAAGGGATACATGGAAACTGGTCACTGTGTTCAATTCAAAAGTGCACATCAGAGGATGCGTCCAAGAAAACGTAATATACCAAAACATGCTATGAGTAGATTTATGGATCCTGAGTAAATAGTGTACACTGTTGCAATAATAAAAGCTTACATAGTAAAAATAGAGCCAAGGACTCAATGAACTGAATGTTGTTGAACATTTAAAATGTTGTAGAGAATGCTTACTCTACCAGTACTGAAATTAATCATGTTGTCTGTAGTTATTGTGCACCATTATAGCTTTATTTTGCCAGTGTTTGTGGACGCCCCTTGCCAAGAGAAAGATCTTAAATACAAATGAGCACAACCCTCGGTATTGCCTGTGCAATAAAGCAACAATAGAGAGGAGAGGGGCCAAGAGACTCACACTGCATTACATACTGACACTCAGCAAGAATTTTAATAATCTCCATTATAATGGAATATTCTCTATACACTGCAACTACTTCTGCAGTTGCTGCAAATGTCTGAACCAAAACATTAAAAATTACTTTAAATAGTAATTAAACAATAATAAAATAAAAAATAATATATAATTCTAATGTTTTTTTTAAATGCGAATTGAAACACAGCATCTAACACAAAGCATTTTTATTGATAATTCATGGCTAATTTTTTGCAGAAATATTACATGGTTTTATACAGTGGCATTATGCATAACATTTTTAGATCTGGATAAGTTTGTTCTTACCTGTTATTTTGACGTGATCTCACAAGTATTCGTATGTATTTTACATAAAGTGTGGATAAGCACACATACAATTACATATACATAGATACTTAAATTTAATATACGACGTATTTACAGCATTTAAACAAATTGTTTATGTAGCAGAAACTTTACAGCTGTAAAAAATGTTTAAGAATCCTCATTTCATCTTATTTTAATACTGAATTTATTTTTTTATGTTACGCTGCTATAATTGTTTAATCAACTATTATTTAATTTGCCATTGGATAAAAAAAGGCATATTTTAATAAATTTAATAAATATAGTGCGTTGTGAAACTCGGTTGTAATACTTCTCGTGCGAGTTTCACAACGCACTTATGTCATGCTTCACAACATGCTGACGTTCACAGCATGAATATAGCCTCTATAGCTTCTCACACACACCTACTGGTTTACTTCAGAAGACATTGATTTATCACCTGGGGTTGTATGAATTACCATTATGAGCAAATAATGATAGAATTTGTATTTCGCGGTGGAGTATCCCTATTCGGCTCTGTATCTCATTCAAAACTATTGTATTCTGCCAGAGAGAACTATTAATGCAACACATGATTTGGACTACTTTGTTAGTTCCTTTTAACATTTTCAAAATAAACTAAATTAATTATTGTGATTACACTTACCTGTTTCTTAAGTTTTTCTTTATACCGTAGATATTTTTAAGAAATTAGTTGGGATCAGATTTAGAGGTAAGAGCGGGATTAGCGGCTCAGAAATATATACTTAATGGTAAATTGTAACTAAAATGGTCAATGTACCATTTTCTTCTCATTACATTTTATATATTCTTTTTATACTCTATAAAAGTAGTTATGAATAGGCATGGGGTTAGGGGTTAAGGGATCAAAACTATATCAATAAAATATAAAACAACGATGATAGATAGATAGAGATAGATAGATAGTTAGATAGATATATAGACAGACAGACAGACAGACAGACAGATAGATAGATAGATAGATAGATAGATAGATAGATAGATAGACAGACAAGCTGTCATTTACATGACATCACAGCAATACCAAACCACAACCATCCAATCAATTCCCGATGGACAAAATCAAGTCCCGCCCTCATTTTTTCCTGTTTGAGAAGCTGGATGTAAGTCACAATAGGGAAGAAAAGACTATCACAACTTCCTTTTCATGCCGACTTTAAATACAACAAATAGAAAAACATTAATAATATT
The DNA here is from genome assembly GCA_030578275.1 of Meda fulgida. Classification (NCBI taxonomy): domain Eukaryota; kingdom Metazoa; phylum Chordata; class Actinopteri; order Cypriniformes; family Leuciscidae; genus Meda; species Meda fulgida. Next base: position 24,315,020 of record CM060631.1, on the reverse strand, counting down.
TTTTTTTTAAAGATAATAAAAATGCTTAGAATGTTTCTCACGTGTATATCAAAGTCACTGGCACTACAATCAGGTGCACACTCTGCGATTTTGGCCACGATTTTGACCGTCTGAGACAAATTTTGCAAATTCTAAACGATTCCTCTGATCCTTGGCTAAAAACTGAAGTCTTTAATCGTTAGTTTAACATGTTCACAGACAGCCGATTAATGATCGCTGCGATCAAATTTGACCTCAGACGAAATTCTGGCAGTGTCAGAAGATTTGACTCACAGTCCTGCAGTGACACTTCTCCTACGACGACCGCCAAATTGTCTTTGTTTTTAAAGAAAAGCCATGACCAAAAGTAACAATAGAGATTTCTTTGTAACCACCATTTCAATCCCGCGTGTAACGCAGCTCACATCACCGTCCGGACAAGTTATCTTTCGTGCGTCCGTTTTTGACTGCCGTACAGTCTGACATTAATGACAACTGAGATCTTACAGTGTGAAATGGCTTACAGCGATTATCATGCTCTTACAGTCTGACAAGCAACAATCGTAGAGGACTATGATAAATCACAGTGTGCACCCGGCTTTAGCCATGTGACAGAGAGGGAGTTCTCCAAATGTTACCATCTTTACAGGTCTCACCTAAGTCTCTGATCAAAGAAAGTGCCTCCCAGGAAATGGCGACTCCCCCTCCATCATCCATAGCGCCCTGACCCACGTCCCAGCTGTCCAGGTGACCACTGAGCAACACCACCTGAAAGAGACCCAGAGCAAAAAGCATTCGAATGAACAGTAAAATAAATATTTAATAGCATATTGTCTGCAGCATCGTTTTCTTTGTGTGTTTTTTTTTTTTTTAGTTACACAATTGTTTATTCATGTATAAAAAGGGTTTACATAACAGACTGTAAAGTGAAGAAAAGGCTTCCTGTCAAACTTTTCCAGATGTTGGCTGTCAGTCTAAATGGATCTTGTCAAACCCAGGTCACAGTGAAAGACTTGATGCTCTAAATTAGATTTAAAGTCTAAACATCCTGCTCTCACCTCCCATAGTTCTAACACTGGTTAAAATATCTCTCTTTGCATCTTCCACCAGTTTACATTCACTTTCAGCAGAGCTACATAAACTTTAGGAATATAGCTTACAAATAATTCCCCCATTGCGTTTCTCTACTGTCAATATGAAATTCACACAATAGCCTCCATGGGCTGATCAAGGAGCTTTGGAAATGTATGGCAATAAAAGAATAAATGCTTTTAAAAATCATGAACATTTGGGGAATAAAACTCGCCTCAGTTAAGAGGGTTTTCCTGAGAATTTTGTCAAAATCCCATTGGCAAATATACAAATGTGGCCTGGACATCAGCCAATCAGCTACAAGCCTACCTCTTCAAATATATTTTTGAATGCTATGACAGATTTTGTCTATAAATTACATTATAGAAAAGGCTAACATTAATCAATGCCAACCATGTGTGAGTTTCAACGGCTGAACTCCAGAGCAACAGCCAACGTGCCATAATTACAAAGACATTGCAAAATAACAAACAAAAAAAAATCTGTAGTGGCTATTCTTTTGTGTTCGATGGAGAATACATGATCTCATCTACTGTCTGAGAGACTTAGTTTGCGCTCTTGTGATCAAGACACCAGAAGGACGCAGATGGAAGTGTCTAGGTGAAAGCAATTCCAACTGTTCTTTAGTGCTGCTGAATTATTAAAGAGCAGACAAATTGGGTCGTTATTTTGTTATCCTCGTGCCATCTCAAACCCGTGTGGTGTTGCTGTTTTCTTTTTGAAGACATTTTGAATAATCTTTATGCAGCTCTTTTACAGTATACAAAAAAGGTCATAATGGCAACTGTCAAGCTCCAAAAAGGACGAAGAGCACTATTAAAGTAGACAATATGATTTTTGCACTATTTCTCAAGCCTACAGAAGTCATTCGATAGCTTTGTGTGAAGAAAAAAGAGAGACATTTCAATTAGTATTTACTTATAATCTTCTGTTCCCCAAATCTTTGAAATGTCATTCACATTTTGTGTTTTGTGTTTATCATATTGATCAAAAGTAAAGTAAAAGACGGTAAAAAATTAATATTAGGTAGCACAACTATTTTCAGCATTGATCATGATAATAAATGTTTCTTGAGCAGCAAATCAGTATATTAGAATGATTTCTGAAGATCATGTGACACTAATATTTTTAGGTCATGTTCCAAGAATATTCAAGCTGGCAGTTATAAAACCTCTCATTAAGAAACCGCAATTAGATCCAAATAACCTAGCAAATTACAGACCCATTTCAAATCTTCCATTTATGTCTAAAAAACTAGAAAAATTTGTGTCCACTCAATTGTGCTCTTTCTTGCAAGAAAATGATATCTGATATGAAAAATTTCAGTCAGGATTCAGACCGCATCATAGCACAGAAACTGCGCTAGTTAAAATAACAAATGATTTACTTTTAGCTTCAGACCAAGGCTGTATCTCAATACTAGTTCTACTCGATCTTAGCGCTGCGTTCGACACTATAGATCATAAAATACTCTTGGATCGACTACACTGGTGTTCAGGGAAAGGCATTAAGCTGGTTTAGATCGTACTTATCAGACAGTCACCATTTTGTCTGTTTAATTAGGGAAAAATCGAAGATAACGTCAGTAGACTATGGAGTGCCGCAAGGATCTGTGCTAGGCCCTCTGCTATTCTCAATATGTATGCTGCCACTTGGTAATATTATAAGAAAACATGGAAGTAATTTCCACTGTTATGCTGATGACACTCAATTATATATTTCATCAAGACCAGACGAAAACACTAACTCATCTAAATTGACAGAGTGTCTTAAAGATATAAAATGCTAGATGATGTGTAGTTTCCTGCTATTAAATTCAGATAAAAGGGAGGTATTACTTATTGGTCCAAAAAACTACCAACAAAACGTCTCGGGTTATGACTATAACCCTTGTTCCCTGAGAAGGGAACGAGACACTGCGTCGAGAATCGACACTTTGGGGACGCTCCCTAAGCGTGCGCCTCTAAAGTATGAATGAAACTAATCCAATCCTGATTGGTGTTGCGTCGTGACGTAACATGTGACGGCATAACCGGAAGTATAAAAGTGACGGTGTCACAACACACACTAGCCTCGCGATGAAGCAAGACGCTCAAAGGCCTCAAGGGGCGTGGCAGAACAACGCAGTGTCTCGTTCCCTTCTCAGGGAACAAGGGTTATAGTCATAACCCGAGACGTTCCCTTTCGAGGGAACTCTACACTGCGTCGAGAATCGACACTTTGGGGAACGAGTGCCCACTAGGCCACGCACCGAATAGGCCTGTCCCGGAGTGAAACTGTCTAGGCACTCGGCAAGGACCGAGCACGTGTGCGGCAGGCGTACTAGGAAGGTGGAGACTGTAGAACCTGATAAAAGTATGCGGAGTAGCCCAACCGGCTACCTCCCGTCTCTCTTGTAGAGGTACTCCCGAAAGAAGGGCCCTAGAAGAAGCCATGCTTCTAGTTGAATAAGCCCTTACGGCTAAAGGTGAAGGCAAACCGCGCACCTTGTAAGCCTCAGTAATAGCCTGAACTATCCAATTACTAATAGTTTGCTTGGATGCCGGGAGCCCTTTCTTAGGTGACCCAAAACATACTAATAACTGGTCCGACCTTCTCTAAGAAGAGGACCTCTCAAGGTACACGCTTAAAGCTCTGACGGGGCAGAGCAAATGAAGCTTCTCTTCTTCTGCCGACACATGAGGTGGAGGATGGAATGCCTGAAGGACCGTAGACCGAACCGTGTTCGAAGGAACCTTAGGCACGTAGCCCGGACTCGGGTGCAAAAAGGCCTTTACTCTGCCAGGGGCAAACTCCAAGCAAGCTGGTGTCACTGCCAGGGCTTGGAGATCTCCCACCCTCTTAAGAGAGGTAATGGCCAAGAGAAAAACCATTTTCTGCGTTAAATCCTTAGGCGAAGCCGACTCTAGAGGTTCGAACGGGGCCAGGGATAACCCTTCCAGAACTATAGCCAGGTCCCAGGCAGGAACCCTAGACCTGGTTGCCGGCCTCATCCTCCAAGTACCGCGGAGAAACCGAATGACCAACTGGTGCCTCCCCAGAGGCCCATCACCTAACGGAGCGTGGAAAGCCGCAATGGCTGCCACGTACACCTTAAGCTTGGAAGGGGAGAGACCCGCAGAGAAACAATCTTGAAGAAATTCCAGAACTGACGCCACCGGGCAGTTTACTGGATCTAACTCATGTTCTCTACACCAAGTGACAAAAACATTCCACTTGAGGCCATATAATCTCCTAGTAGATGGAGCTCTGGAGCTAAGTATGGTTTCAACCACTCCAGCTGATAGACCAGCATTTAGGTACTGAACCCCCTCAGAGGCCAGACCCACAATTTCCACAGCTCTGGCTGAGGGTGGAATATTGTGCCCTCCGCCTGAGACAACAGATCCCTCCTCAGAGGAATCTGCCATGGCGGAGCTATCAGGAGAGATATTATGTTTGAAAAAAAACACACTCGGGTCGGCCACATTGGGGCAACCAGAAGAAGACTGATGCCCTCCTGACGGACCCTCTCCAGGACTCCCGGGAGCAGAGCGATCGGGGGAAAAGCGTACAGGCGAAGCCTCGGCCAGGCCTGTACCATGGCATCCAACCCCAGTGGGGCTGGAAGTGAGAGGGAGAACCAAAGTGGACAGTGGGACGTCTCTCGAGACGCAAACAGATCCACTTCCATTGGTCCAAACCTCTCCCATATTAACTTCACCACCTCTGGGTGAAGTCTCCATTCCCCGGGCCTCAGCCCCTGCCTCGACAGGATGTCTGCTCCCTGATTCTGAACCCCCGGAATATACATTGCCTTGATAGACAGTATTTTCCCCTGGGACCAAAGAATAATCTGATGCGCCAGTCTGCACAGAGGGCGCGATCTGAGTCCCCCTTGTCGGTTCAGATAGGCTACCACCGACGTATTGTCTGATCGTACTAAGACATGGTAACCTTTGATGTCTGGGAGGAAGCTCCTCAAAGCCCTGAACACAGCCATCATCTCTAGGCAGTTTATATGCCAAGAATGATAATGGTCCTGCCACAGACCCCTGGCAAAGCGGCCGTCCATGAACGCGCCCCAGCCAGTGAGGGAGGCGTCTGTCGAAACGGATTTCCGGCGACATGACACTCCCGATACTGGCCCTTGGGATAGGAACCAAGGTTTCTTCCATATTTGCAGAGAACGAAGGCATCTGCGCGTTACTCTGATTATACGAAACGGATTCCCCTTAGGAGAAAACCCCTTGGTTTTTAACCACCACTAAAGGGGCCTCATGTGCAGAAGGCCCAAAGGAATGATGTTGGATGCCGCTGCCATGAGGCCCAGCATTCTTTGAAATTGCTTTACAGTGATGGCCTGGCCCAGCCTTAACCCAGATACCATCGCCAGAATTGACTCGACACGTGCGGGAGACATTCGTGCCTGCATCGTAATCGAGCTCCACACGATTCCCAAAAATATCGTGCACTGGGATGGTTCTAGCACACTCTTCTTTGCATTGAGTCTCAACTCCAATTTCTGAATGTGGCCAAGGACGACATCTCGATGCCGAACTGCCATTTCTTGAGACTGGGCCAGAATGAGCCAGTCGCCGAGATAATTCAATATACGAATGCCTTGAAGTCTCAGTGGAGCAAGGGCTACATCCATACATTTGGTAAATGTGCGGGGAGAGAGTGCTAGGCCGAACGGAAGAACCCGATATTGGTATGCTTCACCCCCGAAAGCGAACCTCAGGTATCTCCTGTGACATGGCAGGATGGAGATGTGAAAATAGGCGTCTTTTAGATCTATCGTGACAAACCAGTCCTCGGATCTGATCTGACTCACGATTGCAGGAATGGTTAACATTTTGAACCTGAACCTCCTCAGAGATCGGTTCAAAACCCTGAGATCTAGAATTGGCCTTAACCCCCCATCCTTCTTTGGAACTATAAAGTACCGGCTGTAAAACCCGGACCCCCTGTCTAAAGGATGAACACATTCTATGGCTTCCTTTAGTAGCAGAGTCTGTACTTCTTGTTCCATCACCTGAGCCTGCTCTGGAACCACTGTAGTTTGCACCACCCCAGAAAACTTGGGGGGGCGGTGCGCAAACTGCAGTCTGTACCCTGATTTTATTATATGCAGGACCCATGCAGATATGTTGGGAAGATGATACCATGCCTCTACAAAATCTACTAGGGGTACCAGCCTCTCGAGACTGGCCTCTGGTGTTTTTCGAGCATCTTTCTCGACTCCCTGAAGCGGAATACCGGCAGGCTGTAGTCGATACGGTTCTTTTAACCATAACTGATGCTTTTTCTTTATTCGAATATTTTCGATGGAAAGAGATGCGGCCCGAAGCGTCGTTGACGGCGGGCAATCTACATCGTTTCCTAGAGGGCTCCGCTGCGAGAACAACCTCGGTTGCCCTGCAGTGGAGGGGACAGCCCTCAGAGGTCCTACCACTTCGGTCAGGACCTCTTCCCCGAAGCCCTCCTAGCCTGAATGACTTCCCTCAGGTCGCCTCTCTGGCTGGAGGACTTCGATTTCTGAGAGCGCTTCCTCTGTTGCCAAGCTCCAGGAGGAGGGGCTCTAGAAGAAACGCTCTCTTTCTGCTCTGCTCGGTGTGAGGAGCTGGCTGATGGCTGGGGCTGATCACTCGGCCCCAGCCTACTCGATTTGGACTTCGCCTTACGGGGGAGGTACTGCTGGAACGCCGCAGATTGCTTCTTCGGCTCCTAAAACCTGTCGACGACCGATGTAACGGCGTCGCCAAACAGGCCAGAAGGCGAGAGCGGCGCATCCAGCAGAAAAGACCTATCTTTATCTTTGATACCAGATAAGTTCAGCCACAGATGTCTCTCCGTAGCTACCATAGCTGCCATAGAGCGGCCAATAGCACGGGCCGTCTCTTTTGTGGCCCGGAGAGACAAATCTGTGGCCTTCCTCAACTCTGCAATATCTTCAGGAGTCGGCCCCTCCCCCTCATCCAAATCTTTCAGGAGGTCGGCCTGGTATGCCTGCAAGATAGCCATAGAGTGCAGACATGAACCAGCCCGACCTGCCGCCATGTAAGCCCTGCCTATTAAAGCAGATGTATCTCTGCAGGGCTTACTAGGCAGCCCCGGGGTTTTCAGGGAAGATGCCGATTCAGGGGAAAGATAACCTGCTAAAGCCTCTTCTACTTTAGGCATCTTCCCAAAACCCTTGGCCCGTGCCCCCACAACATTCCTGTAATCAACCACACTGGGACTGGAGACACGGGACGAGTGCGGTTTGTCCCACGATCTCGAGATCTCACAGTGGAGATCGGGGAAAAACGGCAAACCCCGGCGCTGAGGTTGTGCTCTGTGCTGCAGGAAACGCTCATCAAGCTTACTTTTTGCTTGCGTTCCCTGCTCATCACGCACGAGTCACAACCTCTATCAGCTCCTCATAACCTTGGCCGTGAACTGGCGCGCCAAAATCACGGTCATCCGCATCAATGCTGAGCACACCCACTTCCTCAGAAGCAGAGAGCTCAAGCATCGGGACCTGATCGTGGGCAGGAGAAGCCGCGATGCGGGCTCCTGGACCTCTCAGGGGCTACGGGATCCTCAGATGAAGAATGAGAAGGTGCCTCACCAGCCTCATTCTCATCTAAAAGATCCCGCTGCGAGCCCCACGATCTCAATCGCCGCGCTGCCTCAACAGACGCGGGACCAGAACCGCGGGGAACGCGAGCCTGACCGTGCTCATCAAAGCACGCCAGCCGGGAGCGCAGCACTCTAATGGGAAGTGCTTCACAGTCAACACAAGCAGCTCCCTCGAGAGCTGCCCGTGCATGCTGCGCTCCCAAACAATTCACACACAAAGAATGTGTGTCCCCACCCGTAATATAACGAGGGCAAGGATGCACATTTTTTTAATTGTTCGCTGGCCATAATAATAGATATAAGGACAAACAACACCAAAAAAGACAGACAGTTTTTCAACACAGAGCGCTTGCTGAAGAGCGAAAGCTAGTGTGTGTTGTGACAGCGTCACTTTTATACTTCCGGTTATGCCGTCACGTTACGTCACGACGCAACACCAATCAGGATTGGATTAGTTTCATTCATACTTCAGAGGCGCACGCTTAGGGAGCGTCCCCAAAGTGTCGATCCCCGACGCAGTGTAGAGTTCCCTCGAAAGGGAACCTCTTACAATACAACTTTAATCTAGAAGGATGTCCTGTTACTTTATCCACTACAGTAAAAGACCTGGGTGTTATACTAGACCGCAACTTGTCTTTTGAAAATCCTTTTTCATGTTACAAGAACAGCCTTTTTCCACCTTAGAAACATTGCTAAGCTACGTAACATGCTATCTGTTTCTGATGCAGAAAAGTTAGTTCATGCATTCATGACCTCAAGACTAGATTACTGTAATGCTTTATTAGCTGGTTGTCCTGCATCCTCAATAAACAAGCTACAGTTAGTGCAAAATGCAGCCGCTAGAGTTCTTACTAGATCAAGAAAATATGATCATATAACATCAATTTTATCACACTGGTTACCTATTAAGTTCCGTATCAATTACAAAGTATTACTGCTGACCTATAAAGCCCTAAATGGTCTAGCTCCTGTCTATTTAACGGATCTTCTATCGCCCTACAATCCATCGCGTTCTTTAAGATCACTAAATTCGAGGCTTCTGGTCATTCCTAGGGATATCTAAGTCCACTAAAGGAGGGAGGGCGTTCTCACATTTAGCTCCTAAACTCTGGAATAGCCTTCCTGATATTGTTCAAGGATCAGACTTGCTGTCCCAGTTTAAAACTAGATTAAAGACGCATCTCTTTAGCCAAGCATTCACATAATGCTTACCTTTTATACCACTGTTGAATCAGATCGAATGCATTAATATTATGAACATCAGCTATGCTAATTATTTCTCTTCTGCCTTTCTGCTGTTATCTCGGGACGTGAGTCCCGAGGTAAATGGCGTTCGTTGCTCCAGATTGGATCCAGCCTCTAACGGAGACTTCAGATGCCCCAACACTTGCGATGAGATGACTAAACGCCTGTGAAGAGGCGACTCAACGCCGGCGATATGTTATGCCCTAAATTAATACATGATTAACTAAATGTATTTTTTCCATGTACATTTCTGATATGCACTTTCTGTAAAGCTGCTTTGAAACAATATGTATTGTGAAAAAGCGCTATGCAAATAAATTTGAATTGAACTAAAGACTGGAGTAATGATGATGAAAATTCAGCTTAGCCATCACAGGAATAAAGTATATTTTTCATTTTAAATTGTAGTTTCACAATATAACAGTTTTTTACTGTATTTTTGATCAAATAAATGCAGCCTTTTGTGACTTCTAATAAGAGATCTTTCCAAAAACAGTAAAAAAATCTCAAACATTTGATTTTTATATAAATAATAACAACATATATATATATATATAATAATGAATAAATTAGATACAATTACATAAATAAATACATTTTGAGTAAATAATGAATAGAATTCTTATTTACTCATTCCAAGCCTTTTTTTATCGCTTGAAATGTAAGACAACAGTCATTGGTAACCAGAACATGAAATGTGGAAGTAAAAATGACATAATTTCCAGCATTATGCCACCACTTACTCAGAATCAAGAACATCTAAAAGTCTGAAAGCTTTACGTCAATGCACGAATCAACATAAAACTTTGTGTAACTTCTGGTAATTTCTGTAATCCTCTTCAAAGCCAAATCGCAAACAGAAGCTATTTTCCACTTCTTTCAAGTATAAAAAGCAAACAAACAAAAAGTTAACCAGATTTCACCAGAGACTGAAGTAAGACCGGCACTGCATACATTACTGGTTTGGCAGGAGGGCTGGCCTAAATTGATGTGGTCCTAAAATATGGAAATGATGGATTAACCTAAACATGTTTTTGTGCATAAAGGAAAATAAAAATATTTTTCTATTTGCAGTTTTGCTTTTGAATATACTTTAAACTAACTAGCATTACTGACTAGCAATAATCATGCCGTCTGGCCAAACACACACCATGAGGTTGTGAAAAAAAAAAAATAAAGAGAGATTTAGTAGTACTGAGTACTGAGACAAAGAAAGATCTGTCTTTAAATTAAACTTAACTTCCTAATAACTATATGACAGGGTGGAATGCAAGGGCTGACTGACCTCATAATTAAACACTATAATGTCACCGTTAATGAGCTCTGAAAAGATGAGGCTATTAATTACAAGGCACTGAAATATGAATGAGGGATTGAAATTAAGAGAGTGCACAGAGAGAGGATGAGTTGGACCTAATGAGCCCGCTATACAAGGGGAATCATTTGAAATTCAATATTCTGAAGCAAGACAGGGGCCAAAACCTACAACTAGCTGAACAATCAAGATGTGTAAATGAAAATGAACACACATGCTGTGCTGATCAAATTAATGTAACTTGGAACAAAATCATGCAGTATTAAGTTAAAGAATTAAGTCTCACTTGCAATGTTACTGTACGAACAGCATTGAATTGCATACAAAATAACAAACCAAGAGGCAACAGAGGTGCTAATGATACCAGAAAATTATTCTTAACTGCTATTTTATTCATATTTTTAAACTTAAAAATACTTAAGCATTCCTTTAAAATATTTTTAACTTCTTTCTATTATTTTAATATTATCCTCAAGGTTTATTTATTATAGGCCTGTGGTTTCACAGCTGATCCCGTCCTCTTTTCTCTCTCTCTCTCTCTCTCTCTCTCTCTCTCTCTCTCTCTCTCCCACTTCACTTCTTTTCTACATACTGTCCAGTTATGATAAAGAACGCCAAAAAATTAATTTTTAAACTGTTGCTGGGTAAACTCCATCTACACAATGAATAGAATCTGCATACATTTTTTTTTTAAAAAAGTCATTCATAATCATAACAGATCACACGTCAGAGTATTTGAGCACTTGAAGTGTTAAGCTGTAATGTTTAAAGGTTATGCTGCCTTTAAGAGGTTATTTATGATGATTTTTAATAAACTATTTATAGGAATTCAAATTCTTCTTTAGTTGTGTCTTTAGTAAAATCTTAAGAAATGTTTTTGGGAATACGAAATATTCTTAAATTATTCTTAAGTTATCATTCTTAAGAATGTTTTGTGAATCCAGCCTCAGAAGCCTGACACTTAATCGAGTATATAAACTAATACGTTTGACTACCACAAAGTGTTCAAATACATTTTGTAGTCATTTTGTCTACTTCTCAAACAGCAACACACACTAACTAAAAGTTGAGAAAAGTGAAAATGCATAATAGGACACCTTTAAATTAAATGCCATTTGCTTTATTGTCCTATAATGCAATGATATACATACAAGTGACCAAACATGTTTTGGGGTCAATTTTAACCATAAAATACAGTATTTGCTATTATTATAACTATTAACTATTAACAGAGCAAAGTTTCATATGGGTACACTGTGGCAGTGATGTAATGAAAAGGGGGGTGCTGTAAGTACACAATCTAAACACTGGAAATGCATCACGGATCAATAACTATACAAATACATGAAACATTATATCATGTTTATTAAAGAGATCATTTACCCAAAAATACAAATTATTTCATAATTTACTCACCCTCATGCTGTTCCAAACCTGTAGAGTTTGACTTATGGTAGAGCTCAAAAGAAGATATTTTGAAGAATTTTGGTAACCATTTTAGTAACAGTTTTAGTTACCAATGACTTCCATTATGTGGCCAAAAAACCCTTAGGCATTTCTCAAAATATCTTCTTTTATGTTCCACAGAAGAAAAGAAGAAAAAAAATCATACCGGTTTGGAACAACATGATGGTGATTAAATTGTGAGTTTTCATTTTTAATGGCTTAATGTTATTATAAAAGTTATAATCTATTATGTTGTATGTATGTATGGAACTGATAAAGAGTGAAACACGTGCAGTTCCATTTGCTTTTCTAAAACGAATAACTAAAGGGGGCGATGGGGGTTTTAGAATGAAGTCTTCTTTCTAAATACTTGGGAATGTGGCTGTAAAACACATTAAAAGTGCTTCTCTCATTTCATATTGTGACAAACATGAACCTATGGTTAAAACGGAAAGAATGCATTGACCAATAAAAAACCCAGTAGAGATGTTTGACTGATCCACCACAACATAAATGCTTTCCATAAACAACAATGCTCATATTCTAACCAGACTCGCATCATCCAGACCCCTACATTAGGTTTACATTTGGACATCTCATTTGGACACACTCCCTGTTTTTCTGGTTGATGAAAAAACATACTTCAAGTTTAAAGGGTTAGTTCACCCAAAAATGAAAATTCTGTCAGTAATTACTCACTCTCATGTTGTTCCAACCCCGTAAGACTTTCGTTCATCTTCGGAACACAAATTAAGATATTTTTTATTAAATCTGAGAGCTGGATCACTCCTCCATAGGCTTCTTAAGGGATCGAAACTGGCCGGCCCAAAAGTTATGAAAGACATCGTTAAAATAGTCCGAGTGACTACAGTGGCTCAATCTTAAGTTTATCAAGCGACGAGAATACTTTTTGTGCGCAAAAAACAAACAAAAATAACGACTTTATTCAACTACTCATTTCCTTCCCTGTGGGCCTTGAGATTTCACGTAGTGGAACTGTGGAGCTTCTGTGTTGTACGTCACACGTAGGCTCACTATTGGCCAACACTGGTCATGTGTGTGATTGCGTGTGACGTACAACCTAGAAGCTTTGCGCAGTTCCACTACGTGAAATCTCAAGGCCCACAGGGAAGGAAATGAGTAGTTGAATAAAGTCGTTATTTTTGTTTGTTTTTTGCGAACAAAAAGTATTCTCGTCGCTTGATAAACTTAAGATTGAGCCACTGTAGTCACTCGGACTATTTTAACGATGTCTTTCATAACTTTTGGGCCGGCCAGTTTCGATCCCTTAAGAAGCCTATGGCGGAGTGAGACAGCTCTCAGATTTAATCAAAAATATCTTAATTTGTGTTCCGAAGATGAACGAAAGTCTTACGGGGTTGGAACAACATGAGGGTGAGTAATTACTGACAGAATTTTCATTTTTGGATGAACTAACCCTTTAAAACCATTTGTGTAATTACAGGAGATGTTCTTATATTAATATCTTATATTAACACGGAAGTCATCATAAATATGCCTGTGGACAGACTGAGAGACAGACAGAGGTTACAAAAACTGTCCCACATTCACTCTCTCCACCCCCACTACTTCCTGGAACTCCATCATTGTGTGTGTAGCGTTTCGCACAAAACCACAGAGTGGTTTAAAGAACGTGTGGTGAGAGAATAAGCAAGCTTTAAAAGTAGATGAAGGGAAGAACTCGCTGTGAAATGAACAGACTATATGCTCAGTAGATAATTTGCAAATCAACCTTGTGTTTTTTTGTGGGTTTTTTTGTAATTCAAATCATCGTGAAATAGAAGACAAAACAAGAGAAATCGGCAGCAGAGATGAAATGCCTAGGTCCTAGAAATGTCCAAATTGCTGTTGCCTCAAGAACTGTCAGGAATGAAAAACTGATTTTCAAAGTGAGTTAATTATGTCAAAAATACAGTACATTATTCTGTTTCAAAAGTTTGTAGGACAGTTACAAAATATGTGTTCAAAACAAGTTAAGCTCTATCGCCATACAGAATCTGTGACATGCTGTTGATTACTATTTTGTAAGAAATCAATATAATGCACTTACAATGGTAGTCTATGGGGCAATGGTTTCTGGAGGGGTTAAAAGCAGAAAAGCACATTTTCATGTTTTTAAAAAGCTGATTATGAATTTTCGGACATATTTCCTGCGAGTGTTTTTTTTCTCTATGAAAACAGTCCATTTCAGATATCCTTTTAAAAGTAAGAGTTTACATGGGAATAAATTAGAGACTGAAAAACAAATTAATAAAAAATTGTAATAAGAATTTAAACTCAGAAAATTATTCATGTGATGTTGATTCCTGTATGTTCAGACCTCTGTCTGATGTGTGCCAAATGTTATAACTTTCCTGTTTGTAACCATGTATGTCTCTTATGTCTCTTGTATGTGTCTTATTTTCATCATAGGCAGTCTTGATGAGCACAAGTGACCTATTACAAATCATTAAAAACAACGTATATATTCCAAAGTTTTGACGAGTAGGTATGCACATTCAGGTGGCAGTTCCATTAATGAACAAAAAAAAATCATAATTAATCATCATTTACTGAAAAAAGACCTCAAAAGAAAATAATTCATTTCAATTTAGGCAGATTAAAGCATTGAATAAGCATCACAAAAGTACATTTAAAAGACAACTATATTGTTCGTTTATATATTACATAAGTCTAACACTGGCCAACAGTAAATTGGACTGCATTTATATAGCGCTTTCACAGACCCAATGGCCACCAAAGCGCTTTACATATTGCCTCAGATTCACCCATTCACTCACTCATTCATAAACCGACGGCGGTGTCAGCCATGCAAGGCGCCATCCAGCTGGTCGGGAGCAGCGGGGGTTAGGTGTCTTGCTCATGGACACCTCGACACTTGGTCAGGTGGAACCGGGGATAGAACCACCAACCCTCCCGTTTGTAGACAATCTACATGAACCACTGCCGCCCCAAACAATGGCTCTCTGTAAGTATGGTTTGATGACTTTGTTCTGAGTTTCTTCAGGGCCGTGCTGGCTGCAGAATTTATAAACATATTATTTGCATTTAGGTGGCAATTCAAACATGCCACAAATTGCTGTCAATAGTGCTACTTTACCTTGAACCCAGAACATTCCTTTAACTCGGGTGACTGAAATTGTGTAGAAGGCCACTTAGAGTTTGATTGATTTACAGAGACTGACAGACAGATTTATTGGTCAGTTTATTAACTTCTAAATAAAGAAATGTATTCAGCATTTGCATGGTATTAACTGCTCTGGAATAAATGTCAGCCAATTCCACTACCAGAAAATAAAACACAACATCCCAACAAATGCCGCTGTATGCATTCAAGCACACACACACACACACACACGCACGTCTGGTTTACTATCTTTGTGGGGACTTTCCATAGATGTAATGGTTTGTATACTGTACAAACGGTATATTATATCCCCAACCCCTAAATCTTTCTGCATTTAAAAAAAAAAAACTCATTTTGTATGATAAATGAAAGCTTTAGCATAAGTTCTGCCAGGAAGACTTAATTACTGCGTCACTTAAATACCTTCACATCTATCCAATCACGTCCTTATTCTTACCGTATAAAAGATTGGTACTTACATATGTTTGAAGTCGCAGATGCCGACGTGACAACAACCTCCACCCTCCCCACCACCACCACCAGGATGGTCCTGTCTACACTTCCCGGGGGGTCGGCTGCGCCCCTGCCTTCGTCTTCAGGCAGAAGATGCTGATCCGCTACCCTCGGATTACGAACTATGAACGGGGCCTACGCCAAAGAACTTTATAAATAATTGCTTGCTGGGTTGCCAATAAATGGATGCTTTGTTACATCATTTTATCTCCCGAGTCTTTCTGGTAGAAATAAACTTCTTTCCTCGTGGGGACCTTTTTTTGGGTTCGCAGTGACATGAGTCCCCATGAGTCTTTGTGCATTCAGGTTGAAGTCCCCACCGGGATAGAAAAACATCAAATCACACGCACACACACACAATTAATTTGACACAATGTTGAAAAATGATCTGCTGATCAAACTTTGATCTGACCAGATGAGCATTAGGCAGATAAAACTAGCAGCTGTATTTAAATTTTTCAGCTCGTACCCAAAATTACAACGTCTGCCAAAAATAAAGTGACTTTTTCAGGTCATCCAGCCACTCTGTGAATTGAAGAAACAAAAAAAGACTGATCAAATACACAGATTTGCGTAATGAGGCAGAAACCACACACTGAAGCTGTCAAATTCACTCTCAAATTCCCCAAAAACCATCAGCCATCAAACACGTGCAGACCTTGATCACTTGCACTCAGTTAAAGAACTGGAAAGTTTTCATGTTTGAGTTTATGCCAAATGAATGCGAACACTACAAAGAGAACGCAGAGGGCTTCCTTTAAAGTTCAGAATAGAAATTCACTGAAGATGGTGGTTATTATATATTTTATTTCACATTCCAACAAAATTGGGCACTTGGAGGGTTTTCGTCCTTGTAGGCCAAACCTCTAAAACCCAGACAAACTTATTTTGAGTGGCAGGATATGAGGTCATCTGCAAACTGGTTTCATTTCCTTTGGTCATTGATGATTCTAGCAGTCATGACTCATGTGCATTATATTATGGAGCTGTAGGTGAATTTAACCAGTTTTAGCAAGTCATAAAATGAACATTGAATATTGAATATGAATATAAAATGAATATTACATTTTAAAATATAGTCTTCTTGTTAACCTTTGAGGGAACTTGAGTTACAGTCCTAGGCAAGATTTCAAACACCTTCATTGTTTAATTACTGAAGTGACATAACTAATTCAAATAAAATATTTGATTTATCATTTAACATTTATCATTTAACATTAATGATTTTCAATGTTGTGCTATAACAACTAAATTAGTTAACCTAATAATAATGGATGATGTATCATGTATATACTAAACTCCTTTCTAAATATGTTACAATTTAGCAGTAAATGGACAGTATTATTCCTCAGCATTCATTCTTATTTTAATAAACCCTCTGTTTTTAATAAACCAAGAATAACTGAACACTGACCATGACAGTCAGGGATCACCAGACATTTACATTGTATAAAAAAAAAAAGGAAAAAAAGAAATGAAAAGAAATTTCAGCTTTGACATACTGTTCGAAAGTTTGGGGTCATTAAGATTTTTTTAATGTTTTTTATATACTCTTATGCTCATCAAAGTTGCATTTATTAGAACAAAATGTCTTTACTGTCCCTTTTGATCTATTTAATGTGCCCTTGCCTCAAAAGCATTAATTTCCTTTCTCTTTTTACTCTTTTGAACAGTAATGTAACTCCTCTTGCATACTTGTAACGTGGCTGCTGCAGACAAGAGGCGTTGGATCCAAGTGCTGTAAACATTTATTAAAACAGAACTACTGAAATAACTCTGGACAAGGAACAAGACAAATCCAGATACATGAACAAGAAGCTACAACAAACGCACACGATACAACCATATATTGGCAACGCTAGACAAGGAACAAGAGAAACACTGGGATAAAGGAAAACAAGGTTAACAAGTAAAGGGGGAGTGGTTAATTGTCATGGGAACACACGGGTGTAGCCAAGGGAACTTACAAGACACATCTGGGGAGACTAATCAACATGAAAAAATACAAATCATGGCACTAAGACAGGAAAAAACAAAAGTCCTCACGAAAGACAGTGAAACTTCACAGGCTGGGATCATGACAATACTATAGAGTCAAATGAATCTCCATCGACATGATGATCTCGACTGGACTGAACAAATGTGAATTTCTACACTTTTTATCTTACAATAATCGTACAATTTAACTTTCAGAAAGAAATAAGAATAGTTTTAATAAAAACAATGCAGCCTTGGTGAGCATAAGAGACTCCTTTTAAAAACACCAAAAATCTTACTGATGAAACTTGAACAGTAATATATATATACGTTTGTTTTATTTTTGGAAGTTGCACTTTCAAATACACTTAGCTTAATCTGAGGGGGCATGCGATGTCATTTTAAAAGATCATAATGCTTCAGAGAATCTCAGAGAAATTTAAATACTTGTTTTTCCTCAAAACAATACATAAAGTACTTTCTCCCTGCAATTGTAGCCATTCATAAATGTACTCTACCTTTTGAGGTAGCCATTCACAATCTGAAAACTGTCACTAAAGCTCTTATTTCACAGATAACACAGGCCACATCTACAGAACATGTGACTCACTGGCTGTCACAGGCACCCTCATTACCAAGTGATGAGTAATACGCTCCAAAGGTCTATACTGAGGGTTCCCGTTACCATCCCTCAGCGAGAACGATCAGTATTTTCAGGCATGTCTCTGGCTGTGACCGGAGTGTCATTGCTCGCTGTGAAGAAACACCAGGGCTCAAGGTTCTGTTTGTTCGCAGGATAAAGGCCCCCAGCTTGCACAAGCCTTAGTTCTAACTAGGGCAAAGGCTAGAGCAAAATTTCACTCCCAAAAACATTGGCATCAGTGTTTTACGATGTAAATCAGTGCTTCACAGCACTATTATACTGAATATATATACAGTATATACTAAAAATAAACTAAAATCCTTTGTGAGTACATTAAAAAAATTGTTAGTAATGTGCAATTTTATGTTTTATCCACAGATGGTGACAGAGAGGCCAATTTTCATAGCACAGCTTTAAAATCAAACACTGATATGTTTTACTATTACTATGAACTACACAGATACAAAAATATGCTAAAAATAAAGTCAACACCTAAGTAGGTAAATTGCATAAATTAAATTGCATTAACAAAAAAAGTCAAATATCGTATTAGTATCAGTAATATTTTTAAATGACAAACGTGCACAAAATATCGATTTGATGCACAGCCTTCAACAACCAAGGATTTCGTCAAAGATTAATATGTGTATTTATTTTGCTCTTCTAACTATCCATAATTTTAAGGTTAGTTAAATGTAGTTGTTTAGCACAGTTTTTGTTGCAACCCATTTTGGTTCAAGATACACTAAATTAAAAAACACTAGTATATAGTATAGACTAACCTGAGCTAATGGTAAAAATGTAAGGTGTAGGAACACATTGGGGGAAAATTTGGAGGGGACTCATAAGGTCAAAGTTTTTAGAAAGTTAAATCTATCTTTCAAAAAGTGTGGAAATGAGCGTAGGTTTTTCACAAAGTGGTAAGTGATTGGGCCTTTGTAAAAAAAAAAAAAAAATTCTTAAGGATAGAAAATGGAAAAACAGAAATGGGACTGATATTTTGGAATATTTATTACCACAATATCCATTCTAAAAAGGAAACCCCAAGTCAAACTTCATAAAAATTGAGTTCAACCGTCCAAGGCTGTAGTAAACCAATCAGAAACGACAGTGTTTCCTTCACTTAAATATGAGCCCAGTTTAAAAGCCAAAGTCCCCCTCTCTGAACCCCAAGAGTCATGAGTGCTGTGGCCTCCTGTCATCTTCATACTGATGGAGTGTGGAGAGCAGTATAAAGTCTGGTTTCCCCTGTGGAATCCCCCGCATACATCACAGGCCAGAAACAACAAACAGCCAACCCTGAGGTGGTTAAATCTACTCTGTTGTTATCAGAGGATATAAACATCTCAACCTCATTCAAAGGATAAAGGATCAGTTGATGGGCCCAAAATGGAAAGAGGGCAGAGGGATGATGGACAGGGTGAATTAGGAGACAAAAACAACAAGCCAAACCCAAATAAAGAGGAGGAAACTACAATTGTTCTACTCATTGCTTCATATAAGAATGTTCTGGAAATGAGAAACTAACTGTTATTGGAGAGAAATGGACAGATTTGAGGTTTGTGGAAATACAGTCTGGATACATGGTAGCCTTTGCCGGAATGGACTGGGTCCATTACAGTGACGGGAAATGTTTCGGGAAATGACGGAAAGACATTTTGTGTATCAGTAAACACTCGACTGACTCTACAACACATTCCATAATACTGGCTATTTTCAGTTTGAGAAGCACTTCAATTTGTGGGGACCTACAAACAGTTTTAATTTCTTCTTCTTCACTATTTCTTTCTTCCCTTTGATGTTTCTAATTGACCAAATTTTAACTGAACCGAGTCTGCGAACAGTAATCAGACCAAACAGATTACCCAGATACATTTGTGTTTTGTTTGTTTCTTTCCCCCAGAAAAAAGGCTGTACCAATATCAAGGACTCAGCAGGGTTTTTTGTCCCTCTGACCAAGTAGTGTATACACTCATTGGCCACTTTATTAGGTACACCTGCTCAACTGCTTGTTAACACAAATATCTAATGACATGATCCAAACGATCTTCAGGGGCCAGTTGTTCGAAACGTTTCATCTAGATCAGAATGATCTGAATTTGGATGTCCCATGTTTTGCTATCCAGGATCCATCTTACTTTTGTGCCCTGGTTTCAAAGCAAAATTGGATTGGATCACCCCGATCCAGATACAAACTTTTTCAGATTACCAAATCTGGATTGCTAGTGTTCTATGGAGCCCCTAAAGGGACATGGTGAGGGAAAAAAATATTTTAATGCTTTTGTGTTTTCTAAGAAAAGCTTTGTGTAGCGTTCACCTAAGAAACTTTGTGTTCACTCACAAAGAACTTTTGACAGGTTCATCTCTGATGATTGTGCCATGTTGTTTACAAACAGTGATTGAAAAACACTTGAAATTAAATATATTATTTTTGTGTGATATTTACAGCTCTTTGGGGATTATTTTATGGCACCAAAATGTGTTTTTCACATTTAGTTTTTAAAAATGTTGTTCCTGAAATCCACCCTTCTGCTGGGATCAGTATAATCCTGATTTATTGTATCAAAGGTATCCCAATCTTACTGTTTGGAGCACTATCTAATCAGCTCGAGAGCAGGCATATACAGTATACAGTATACACAGCCAACTCAGTTACCTCGAAAGTTGCCCCTCCGCAACCCCCGACCCCCCACTCCCCACTCTCGGACCAGCTGGGGATATGAGGGAGTAGGCTTACTCTGGGTTTGGGATAAATTCCAAACTCTGAGCCCTTGATCCCCTAAGCGTAAACTTGTGAAACAACTGCCACAGATAATCAGACATTGTTTAATTATTTATTTATTAAAGATTTATTTTTGCCCATTTTTGCCTTTTTATTACAATAGGACAGTGAGTAGACAGGAAGCAAAGTGAGAGAAAGAAGGGGAAAAAGGTCCACAAGCCTGAACTTGAACTCCCCACAAGCCTTTCTGCGTACACGATGGGACATTATTTTCATCGTGTCATAACTAATTGTAGGTACTTATTTATTGTAATACCTACAATTACCAAATTTATTGTGGTATTATTGGGCTGCTCAAATGAGGGCTGCAATGTTCTGGTTCTCTAGAGATACGAATACGCCTTGGTTAAAGATTGAAATGTTGGCTGCAAAAGGCTTGACACTTGACAGCTTTTTACATTCAGCACCCCTTAAAGAACTAAAAAGAAAAACAGACAATACATTTGAGAAGAATACCATTATGGTCTGGTACGAAGTTCATAAATTTCTCGGAGAGGCCCCATTGTTATCTTGCTTCGCCCCGATTTGGGGGAATGAATATTTCACTCCAGCTAAAAATGACATGGGGTTTAAACTATGGTTGAATAAGGGAACAGTTAGACTGATAGACTTGTACGAAGACAATATTTTAATGTCATTTGACAATCTGGTATCAAAGTTTCATATAACCCGGATTTTTTTTTTTAAATACCTGCAGCTCAGAAGTTGTATTTTTTCAAATCTAAAGAATTCTGTGCAACTACCTTCATTATCCACACTGGAAACCTTTTCCACGCAAGACTGTTTCAGTAAAGGGCAAATTACCCAATTATATAATATACTGGTACAGAATCATAAAGAAAATTCTGAAAATAAAAGACGAGCATGGATACAGGATTTAAATAAAGACATTTCATTAGATGAGTGGGGTACAATATGTTTAAAAGCACAAACTCAAACTATACTCGCTTAAGACTGTTACAATATAATTGGATAATGAGAACTTATATCACACCTGTGAGATTAAATCAATTTAGCCCTAGTATTCCTGATTTATGTTTTAAATGCAATAATTTCCAAGGCACATTTTTTCATTGTGTGTGGGAATGTGGTGAGGTATAAAAGTTTTGGAGGAAAGTGACTCAGTATGTGTCTCAATTTACTACTACTCCTATCTCTTTAAGTCCGGTAATATGTGTATTGGGTGTCTATGTGGACAATTGCTCTCTGCCCATCAAAGAGAAAAAACTGGTGGATTTGTGCCTACTACAAGCCAGGCATTCAATTGCCCTTTGCTGGAAGAATACAAGTTGTCCTTCCCTAGGACTTTGGCTGAAAAACTTGATATCCAGTTTGGCCCTTGAGAAGCTTACGTATGTGATAAAGGGGAAGTCTTCTGAATTTTACAAAATTTGGGAGATGTCTTGAGATTTGTTAAATAAGGAGATATTGAAGAGGCTATAGATGTGTGAAGTTGTAGCATATGCTTAATGCTGAATAGGGGTGTGTGATATAAAGCACTGTGTGTTTAAGGAATTTATTTTTATTATTTATTTTTATTTTTGTACGACTGCCAGGGTTAATGTGGAGGGGGAGGAATTTGTTGATTTTAGTGCTAAAAAGCTTTGTGGAAATTTTTTTAAAGCTAAAATGTATTAGTCATAAAATTAGGACTGACACACCCATAAGAGTTTCTCCTACACCGGCAAGTTAAGAGCTACTTTTAGCCTTAAAATTGTTTTGTGGTCTACAGGGATTTCACACAAAACCATCTCTAGGGTTTATAGAGAATGGTCCAAAAATGAGAAAATATCCAGTAAGTGGGAGTTATTTTGGCGAAAATGCCAGAGGAGAATAGCCAGTTTGCCCTATTCAGCATTCAGTTGAATCGGCGTCTGGGCCATCAGTGAGAGTGGGAACGCTGATTGGATGTTCAGTTTAACGAATGAGTCAGTGCACGAGGAAGTGATGAAAGAGAGCAAGTCAAGACGGCACAGTCAAGACGGCACAGACAAGGCTGACCTTATGTTGTTATCCTACCCAAGCATTCCAAAACAAATATTTTCATAACAACATGAGCCGCTTAAAATGAAGAAAGTTATCAACATAATTGATATTCAAAATGGTAAGCAAGCGCTGCTTTGTTCACCATTTTGAATATCTGCGTATATCTCGTATATTGTTTCGGTTTCTCCTTTTGAATAACGATTATAGACTATTGATACCTTACACGCAGGCGCAGAAGTCTGTACTGTGTGTTCAAGCGCAGCTTTTTGGCCCAAACAAAATCTGGGCAAAGACTATAATTGTCACGTTTTGAGTTTGTATTTTGCTCTGTTTTTCCTGTTCTGTTCATGTCTTTTTCTAGATTAGCTGTCTAGTTTGTAAATTGGTTCAGTTCTCCTCTATTTCCTGCCAATTTGTTTCTATTGTTACAGATTGATTTGAGTCCTCAGTTCAGGTGTGTTTCGTTAATTATCTCGTTAGCTCCTTTGTTTGCCCTTCTACATAAGCCCTCACTTTCTGTTAGTTAAAGATTTATTTTGAGCCTATCCTTCATCGTGCGCTTAATTTTCCTCACGTTCTGTTAGTTTCTGGTCTTGAGTTTTTGCTGTTTGATGTCAGTGTATTTGTGGTTGTGTTTCCTCCAAAGTTATTCTCTTGGTTGTTATTTTTTAATTCTTGAATTAAAGATTTATTTGAGTATCACCTTCATTACAGCCACTGCCCATGACACTAATAAAAGACTTCTTTCAAAAACACACAAAAAAAATCTTACGACCCCAAACTTTTGAAAGTTAGTGTTTGCTTACAAGTACTGTAATCGTTTTTGACAACACCGCATGGGCAAGTTCCATCAACTGGCCCAGAACTGTCTCATGCTGGCTCTGGTCCAATGGGCCATCCTTATTGTCATGCCCTCGATATCACTTTAGTTTTTTAGTGATTAAGATAAATTGATTACAGCCTCAAAACTCTTTCATTTATTAGAGAGTTATTTATCTATAACTGTGTTTATGAGCTCACACTATTAAATAACAGAAAGCAATCAAGGTTAAGATGCCCATGAATGCAGTGTACAGTAGATGTGGAGTGTTATCCAGTTCCCCGTCCTTTACTAGGTGGTATGAAGCAGCTATTCTGGGTGCCACAAGGTTTTATCACAGCTCAATGCATTATTTATAAGGCAGAAGCCTGGCCCCTTGAGCAGTAGAAATGAATGGTTATGACAGGGTAAACCCCACAAGATGCCAGCCAGTGTGCTTTGCAGGCATTAGTTGAGTCCAGCTTTTCAAAGTTCCTGATGTCCAACTCTCTGCGGTTTCTGGGAAACAATATGATACCGCATCTAGGACATTTGATTGTTTTTTTTTTATGACATTGCATTATTTATTTGTCAATAATAGATGTTACAAAACACAAAAAAATGCCTTCTGGTGGAATATCTGGAATATCCAGAAACAATCCAATGATTCTGCAGAGCAGGAGGTTTATTCACAATTACAGGGATAGTTCACCCACAAACTAAAGCCATCTCGTCATTTACTCAGTCATGTCATTCCAAACCTGTTCACATTTAATTTTTCAGTGGAAAAATAAAGAGAGTTGTTTGGACCCCATTGACTTTCATTGTAAGGACAAAAACAGTTGAAACATTCTTCATAACATCCTCTTTTATGTTCCACGGAAGAAAGTAAGTCATACACGACATGAGGATTAGTAAATTATGAATTATGAATATCAATTTTCATTTTCGGATGAACTATCACTTTAACAAGATGAGATTTTAGCATACTGACAACAGCACACCCTTAAAAATGCCCTATATAAACTTTGAATTCTTAACCTACATTCTTCCCACACACAATTATATTCCCCACTACTTCCATATTTATATTTATTTGGCAGTTAATTTTTCTAGGACAGCTTTAACTGCATACTAAACCACAAATACAAGTCATGGTGTAATTTATCGTTTAATATAAAATTCATCTCCATAAAAATGCCGGGGATAGCTATAATGAACAGATGCTAAACATTCATTGGAGATAATAAATGTGATTCATAGTTTAAAAAAAGGTTCTGCTACAATCGCTTTAAGCATTGACTTTTATTATTTTCACTACATCTAATCTCCATGCCAATGAAACTGTTTTGAAATGCAACTCCGCATTTTTTTTAAACCAAGAATAGAATTAATTGGACTGATTTAAGTAATAGATTTCATGTTTTATAACGAACCTTGTCCTTAATTTAAAAGAATCACGTTTAAAGTTGTATTTCAAAGCTCTTTATGAAATTCAATGGGGTAGGCCTGCTTTTAAAAGTAAAGCTCAGACATTTATTCAGACTACTGTGTTTTTCTTCTCAGACTACAGATGATGTTGAAGCTGATGATCATGATGAGGATGATGAGGATCCTTTCCAGGGTTATTTCTGGGGGAATATAAAAGCCATACAACAGACACCATCTGTTGTAGTACAAAGAGATCAAAAGCAGAGAGAGGAAGGAATCAAACGAAAGAAAAAAATAAAAACCTAAAAAAAAGAGACTCATATGGGCATTGCCAGGATTAATAGGAAACTGAAAGTAGAACAAACACAGTCTGTCTTATGATATCTTCACTGGTGGTCTCGTCTCCTTTGCTCCAGTGGGGTTGAATATGTTCTAATTTTGAATGCGACTGAATGCTACTGACATTCGCAAAGTGGGGAATTCAACTAGGCTTTCTGACATCATGGCTGTCACATCCAACTCCATTAGACCTGTCTCTTCATGACAATCCATATCTTCTGCCCTACTGCTTGTTTTTTTTTTTAGTTTAGTAACAGCAGTTATATACGGTAGTTAGACTCACAAAAGATAGTATTGTGAGACTGGAGATTCTCACCTAGCCAGACCGTTGACTAATGGCATAAGGTCAGGTCCACATTGCAGCTTATTTATTGTGCCAAGCCCCACCTACCTAGACAAAAAGAGATGTTTCACCAAAATATCATCCTGAGATAAACAATCTTGTTTTATTTTTACATGGTGTTTAAGGATGTTTAAGGTATGCGTTATTTTTCTAATAATTAAGTCAATGATTCCGCTTAAAGTTACTACAACTCAAGACTGTGTAGCTACAGTATGTTTCCATCCACCTATTTTTGTGAACATTTTGGAATGTTGCATAAAAAAATGCTGGATGGAAAACCCAAGATGCGCATAAATTCATTCAAGACACCCATTGTTGCTCGATCAAGATATAAAAGTATATGTTCTCCTGCCTCAGCCAGCCAAGCCATGGACACATTTAATGAACTGGCTCTTTTCTCAGGCCTGTTCCAACTTTGCCACTGTGGGGGAGGATGACACTGGATGTGCAATTACTGTAGACAGGACCAGCTACACCCAGTCCAGCACAACACAGCAGAGGACAACATTGTGACACAGTGCAGTGCAATACAGCACAAAGGAATGCTGTGTAATGCACCAACGCTAATTAAAACACAATGGGCCGTGACATGGCGTAACCCGAGGAAACATCCTACACAACCACACAACAACACGACTGCAGGACTGCATAACTGTAGTGCTACCACTTTAGGAAATGAAACATGCACAGTGATTCAGAACTATGTGACTGTCAGCTTTTGGCAAGACATTCCAAGTGTGTTGTCATTTACAATGTTCAACATAGTGACAGCAACGGTGGCTTAAGACATCTTTACACAGCCGAGTTAAGGCTGCTCTAAGGCAGCTCTGTGTCTGCTCATAATTCTGTGTAAAGAATAATAAAAACATAAAAGCAGACTTAGAATATGATGGGTCTGACTCTCCTCAGCCCCTAGTATCAAATGCGAATCTGTTTTGGTTCGGTGTGAATGAACTACGTTATTGTCATGACAACCAAAAGCAAGCCTGTCAGCTCAAGCGGCACAAGAATTAAATCATATAGGCCTAGCTCCTTATTGTTTCAGGAAAATTAAAAAAAATGTCTACCCGCAAGGGACAGTAAAGTAAAAGAGTCCTGTTCTCACATCGTGAAGCAAACCATAAAAATAACAGCAGAGAGTCGCCGACTCGTCGTTTGTAATCTTCTTTTGAAGAGCCAGATCCACGCGCTGCTACATTTCTCTATACAGTAAATGCTTAATCCAATCGGCGGCGTCACTGTGATTGCATTTTTATATTATATTCAAAAATCATTCCCTTGAAGACTATATTTTACGATGGTCTGGTGACATCTGCTGTCCTGCCAGAAACGCTAACGCTAGCATCATTGTTCATTTCTTGTGCCTTGTGCAAAATCCAAAGGGACTCTCTGGTTCTTTAGAAAAAACGTTCGACCTCTGTTAATCCTGGGGTGATCTACACGGTGTAATAATTCAGAATTTAAATATGTTTTTAAAAAGTTTAAATATGTCATTTTGGTGATCAAAGATGAGTTTTAAGGGATAACATGATTGACTTTAAATAAAACACAAAAGGAGGACATGCCTTTTGAGTCCTAAATGCCTAAAACCAAACACCAGGGAAGCTCTTTAGTAGGGAATTAATTCATTCTTGCTTGGTTGTCAATTACATCTTGTCCAATATGACTTACAGCATGCTTATCTCTAGATTTATGTCTTGTTAAAGGGCACAATGTGATGCGTTTAATTTCAAGCATTTCCCTTTCAACAATTCATTCTTTAAATGAGAAATCAGTGAGTATAATCTGCTCATAGTGTGGGCAGCAACACTATGTGTGTGGGAGAATTTTTTTAATACCAAGTAAAAATGTTTCCCCTGCAGTCAGGCATTAGGCAGACATGTGGACACACAACCTGTCACACTATCGTTATGGCTGCCTTCGATTAGAGCAACCCACGCGCACACCAAAAAACGTCACTCGTAGCTCTCTCTCTCTCTCTCTCTCTCTCTCTCTCTCTCTCTCTCTCTCTCTCTCTCTCTCTCTCTCTCTCTCTCTCTCTCTCTCTCTCTCTCTCTCTCTCTCTCTCTCTCTCTCTCTCTCTCTCTCTCTCTCTCTCTCTCTCTCTCTCTCTCTCTCTCTCTCTCTCTCTCTCTCTCTCTCTCTCTCTCTCTCTCTCTCTCTCTCTCTCTCTCTCTCTCTCTCTCTCTCTCTCTCTCTCTCTCTCTCTCTCTCTCTCTCTCTCTCTCTCTCTCTCTCTCTCTCTCTCTCTCTCTCTCTCTCTCTCTCTCTCTCTCTTCTCTCTCTCTCTCTCTCTCTCTCTCTCTCTCTCTCTCTCTCTCTCTCTCTCTCTCTCTCTCTCTCTCTCTCTCTCTCTCTCTCTCTCTCTCTCTCTCTCTCTCTCTCTCTCTCTCTCTCTCTCTCTCTCTCTCTCTCTCTCTCTCTCTCTCTCTCTCTCTCTCACACACACAGATACACACTCAGGGGGCCCCAATCAACGTCATCAGAGGTCTCAGTTTCTCCAAATGGTAGAAATCAAAACTCAACAGACTGAGTGAAAACACACCAGGTTAGTGACAGACAAGAAAGCTAAAATCACAAACTAATATTCACCATAAACTGGGGTATATGGCTATAAATAGGGTGAACCCAGAACAAACATTTCTGATTGAAAGACTCAATATGTCATTTCCAGAATCTGGAGATTAGATTAAAGTCAACATTGACCCTATTTACTTTCACAGTACACGTTCCCAGGCTTATTGTGAACAATTCACTGGTGAATTTCATTCCAAATGGGGAAAATGTTTGTCTTGTAATCTTTCATCAAAATGCAAAAACTTGCGATTCCTAACTTGATTTTCCTTGTCAGCTGTTTTCCTGAAACCCTCTTACTTTTCATCCCCTCTCCTACAACCACCCTTTTTTGTAATCCCCGCTTTTCACATTCCAAGAAATTCCCTATGGATGAATTCCATCCCCAGTCCCGTCCAACATTTTTTTCTCATTGAAATATCCTGTTTCACCCATAAATACATTACATTACGAAAGTAAAATAGTTGCATATAGCATTTCATACTTTAAACTTCTTCTTTGTAAAAACAACTACACCACTGCTCAAACGTTTGAGGTCAGTAAGATTTCATTTATTTATTTTATTTAAAGGATGAATTAAATTGTTCAAAAGTGACAGTAAAGACATCTGTTCTTTTGAACTTTCTATTCATCATAAAATCCATCAAACAATCCAAAAGAAAAAATGTATCACAGATTCCACAAAATATTAAGCAGCACAACTGTTTTCAACATTGATAATGATAATAATAAAAATAAATGTGTCTTGAGCTTCAAATCAGCATATTAGAATGATGTCTGAAGGATGAAGTGACACCGCAGACAGCAGTAATGATGCTGAAAATTCAGCAGTGGCATCACAGAAATAATTTAATTAATTTAAAAAAAAATCGATTGTAAATCAAATTATTGAAAACAAATTGTAAATTGTAATATTTCTAGGGCCCAAGAATTTCAGCGTTGCGGAAAACACAGACGAAATTAAAGAATCCAGTCATAAAAACGGAATTTACTGTGTTTTACAGAAATTTGACAGATTTTACTGAAATTCACGGAATTTGTCAAATTTTTTGATGTATAAATAAAAAGCATGACCGTGAATACATGAACTTCATCTCCAGAGCCGCTCTGAGAGTCACTTTATGAGCAGTTTACCATTTCATTTGAGAAAAACGTAACATTTCATAACGCGATTCATGCACGCCAACGTTCATTGGCTCATTCTGTAGATACTCGAAGATGATAGGGCTCCCTGAAGTGATCCCAATAACGCTGTCACATCTCACGTGAATGCTGAACGTGAGTGACTGATAGGGAACTATCCTCATATCATAACCACAGAAATTTAACGGTCTTCACGGCAATTCTTCAAAATAAACGTCAAACGTGAGCGACTGATAGGGAACTATCGTCATATCAGAGAATGTCTAATAAGGGGAGAACTTCCACTCTCAGTTAACTTCCGGCTTCTGAACTGGTTGCAGTTCCACGCTGGTTCCATATGAGGGCGCTCACAGGACGAGTGCAGAATGAATGGAGGTCTATGTAGCTACACCCCTCAAAAGACACTTTTCTCAGGATATAACTTTTTGTCTAGTAATTTGAATGTCATATTCAAAAGAAGATGCAAAGAAATGACACATTGCTATGGTGTTAGATTTTTTAGTCACTTATTTGCTTTAAAAAGTCTTTTAAAATGCCAATGACGTCATACACATCGTACGACCAGAGATACTGCTTTACGGCAATCCTTCAATCACTTTGGTGCTTTCGCGCTCTGCACTTTCTTTTCTCTCGAGGCAT
This sequence comes from Meda fulgida, assembly GCA_030578275.1. Classification (NCBI taxonomy): domain Eukaryota; kingdom Metazoa; phylum Chordata; class Actinopteri; order Cypriniformes; family Leuciscidae; genus Meda; species Meda fulgida. The sequence continues at coordinate 24,285,020 of CM060631.1, read as the reverse complement.
TGGTGACACAGGTAAATACACGTGCTAGAAGAGTATTCAACGAAAGTATTCAACTTTCGACCTATAACCCATGTTGAACTTGCAAAACCTACAATCAAATCTGAGATTTCTCAACGGCAATCGGGTCAAAGAGACAAATTTATCCGTCTAGCTCCATAGACTCCCATTCATTTTGCACTCGGACGATCGCACCCAGTGGAACTCTGGTGGAACTACAACCAAAATTCGGTACAATAGGACTTAATAGGGAGTGGCCAGGCTTTCCGTAGACAGGCTTTGGTCATATCATAACCACAGAAATTTAAAGGTCTTCACGGCAACTCGTCAAAATAAAAGTTTGGTTTAACATGAAGAAATTGTGACAGAAATATAATACTGTTATACAATAGAATTGAACTATGTCTCAATGTAATAATAATACAGTATACTATAATAATAACCATAACAACTTATTATTAAAAGTATATTTTAAGGAACAATCAAACTTTTTTCATGTTTTAATTTTAACAGTAAAGCTGTGCAGCACTTTGTTTGACAAAAAAATGTCATATGATTAAAACATAAATTCATGTTTTATGCTTTAACATGATTGCCAGAAAAATTAAAATGATTAAAAAAGAAAAAGAGAAGAAAAAAACTTGTGGGAATAAAAAATGTAAAAAAAAATGTATAATAATAATTTTTATGAATGAATAGTTTGATTGCCAGACAAAATGTTAAATAAACAACACAGAATTAAACAAAAAAAAAATCATTTTTAATGTTTTATGAATTCAATTAATTATACATGCTTTTTGATTATTACAATGAATTAATTATTATCAAAAAATCTTACTGACCCCAAAACTTTTGAGCAGTGTAGATTGTGAACTAATGTTTTTGAAATTCATTTTTTGTTGTTGTCTCACAAGTAGTCCTCAAATATTCTAAATACAGATAGCACATTTAAAAACTTTTTTTTAGACTTAATCTATAATGAAGTCATACTTCATCATTCTCCTGAATAAACAGTTTTAAAATCACTGCTGACAACAACATTTTTACCAGTGGTATATTTACTCTGAATTTCCTGCCATTATATGTCAATTCTGCATAAATGGACTGGCATTATGCTGCTTCTGTTTTTAACAAAAGGAGGAAATTCCCATGTAAAAGGCCAACAGTGAAAGGTTATTCGATGCATAGTGATTGTGCGTGTTGTGCGCGTCAAAAGACATCACATCATTCCTGCTGTTCACTCCTATGACCCAATGAGTTGATAGACGAGAAGAAAACTCTTAATACCAACACCATTATCGCTAATGACAGATTATTAGAACACCAATGCCAAATCCCAATTCAGAACTGAGCTGAAAACACTGACTGACATTGACCATTTCACCCAGAGAAACCTCAGGCAACTATTGCAACATTAGGAAGGAAAATATGACTCCTACAAGGAACAAGAATTCACAGAAAAGGATGGTACTTGCTAAATATGACGAGCAACTTAATCTGCTTCACAAATGAATCTTCTTTTATAGGTAAAGCACAAGTTTGCCTATATTAAACCAGCAAAAAGCATCATCCGATGGACAGTTCCTGGGCTTTCGAGAAAACTACACTTCGCTCACAGTTGGATCAAGCCCAGTGCATTATTACCTTTTTGGAAAAAGGGAACGTCACAGCCCCTCATCTCAGTTTTCATGTAGCACAGATTTTATTTTATTTTGTTTTCATTTTTTTTACTCCATAGACTGCCACGTTTTATTAAAAGTCCATCTTGACACCGGTCAATCAGCACTTTAAATCAGTAAATATTGGCCACGTATGAGGATTGAGGAAGCTTGCGAGATTCACTTCACCACAGACCGGTTTCCTCTTAGTCGGTTAAAAAATAATCGGAAATCCAAATGAAGCACTCACATCCTGTTTAGTCCTGTTTAGTTTTGTCCCGCTGAGATCATGAAAGAGGAACAAATCCAGATTTGTTGGTGTATGAGAGAGTACAGTACATCTCATTCTCTTTTTTGACTGAACGAGTCACAGAAAAACATGTCATGGCGATTCAAATTAGACTAACATTAACTTAATGTCTGCAGCATTTTTTTAGCAAATATATATTTACTACCATTCAAAAGGCTGGGAACACTTCAGTGAATGATTTATTTAATAAGCAAGAATGCATTAAATTGATTAAAAATGACAGTTACAATGTTAAAACTGATTTATATTTCAAAGAAATGCTATTTGGAAGTTTCTGTTGATCAAAGAATTTTATCACAGTTTCCACACTCGATTAAGCAGCACAACCATTTTGAACTGTGATAATAACAAGAAAGGCAGCGAATCAAATCAAAGCAGCAAATTAGAATAATTTCCTAAGGCCACCCTGTAGCCCAAGACTGGTTGCCCACTGAAGCTAAGCAGGGCTGAGCCTGTTAGTACCTGGATGGGAGACTCCTGGGAAAACCAGGTTGCTGCTGGAAGAGTTGTTAGTGAGGCCAGTAGGGGGCGCTCACCCTGTGGTCTGTTTGGGTCCTAACACCCCTGTATAGTGACGGGGACACTATACTGTCAAAGAGCACCGTCCTTCGGATGAGACGTCAAACCGAGGTCCTGACTCTCTGCGGTCATTAAAAATCCCAAGGCACTTCTCGTAAAGATTAGGGGTGTAACTAAGTCCTGGCCAAATTCCCTCCAATGGCCCTTGCCAATCATGGCCTCCTAATAATTCCCATCCACTGAATTGGCTCTATCACTCTCTCTCCTCTCCACCTATAGCTGGTGTGTGGTGAACTCACTGGCGCTGTTGTGCTGTGGCTGCCGTCGCATCATCCAAGTGGATGCTGAACACGGGTGGTGGTTGAGGAGAGAATCCCTGATTGTACATATGAAAGTGCTATATGCTATATTCATTCATTCATTCATAAGGATCATGTTACATCATGTTCACTATGAATTTAATAATTCATGTTTTTGTTTTTTATTATTTATTCATTATCTTTTTCCCAAAAATAATGACAACATGGTAAGGATACTTCTAATACTGTCCTAAAAAAAAAATATATATATATATATATTTTGAATCTTTCTTTAGATTTCATGTGAAATATGACCCAGACATGTTCTTGGACAGTTTTGGGAGATTCACCCAATGACTGTCTATAAAACAATTTAACATCGGTTTCTGCGTGAGGCTTCAGCTCCTCAAATTTCATTATTTCTCTCTCTCTCTCTCTCTCCCTCTCTCTCTCTCTCTCTCTCTCTCTCTCTCTCTCTCACACTCTTGTAGCTGTGGTCATGCATCCGAGTTGTGAGGGATAATAGACCACTCAAGCTGAACGTTTCTATTAAAATTTAAGTCTGCAGAATGGTTCTTTTTCCCTTCACAATTAATCACAGAAAATCTTTCACCACCTCCCACAGAAGACTTTAACAGGGAAGAGTGCTGAAAATATAACGCATAGCTGTGGAACTGACAGAGAGGGCAGCAAACTAATAGAAGTAGAAAACTTTCCCTAACAAGTCTCTAATTAGATATAAGCTGGCAATGGATGCTGGACAGATGTATAATGATCAGTCAAAGGGGTGTTAGCTGGGCTAGCTGAAAAATCCTCAACTGTCTATAATTGGGGCTAAGGAAGTAGATGCCATATTCCTCTGACTCCTGACTAACAGATTCCTTTCCATAAACACAAGCATTAAGAAAAAGCAGATCTCTGTAACTGGTTCCCTGATATCCTGCTGAGCAGCAATGCAAACAAATGTCAGAATGACCTCTGCTTGGCCCATCATGGAGGTTAGCATTGGCAGAGAATGCAACAGATAATGGCTCTGTTCCAAAACCTAGAGAGCGACTTCATGGTCTACTGTCTACCTAGACCGTTGCCTTCTAAATCAGGTGGAACCTCCCAACTGACTGTTTAGGCAGCGACTCCATGAGACACAAAAACAGAAGACTCAATATTGGATAACAGTCCGTTTTTAATTAGGCATTCTTAGCTAGAATTTGGCAAAGACATGGTATCTTAGAAAGGTGCATAATTTTTCCTACATTTGGGAACAGCTTTGGTGTCAGAATCACTATTTATTTTTTATTTTTTTTAAATAGAGATCATGATTTCTAAACAAAAACTAATTTACTAGAGGTTCTGACAAAATATCTGCAGTCTATTTACAAAATATTTAATAATATGAATTATTATTTCTAATTGGTTTGAATGAATGATTCAATGACTCAGCATTTTTGAATGAATCTCACAAGGGAATGATTCAATGACAAATCAATTTTTTAACAGTCGTTTCTCGCCACTTGATACAATCTTTTTTTCAGTCAGGTTCTTTCAAAAGTTGATTTACTCTATTTTGTTTGCTAACATACACATCAGTGTTTATATAAATACTATTTATATGTATTATATATTTAAAGTCCCTCTGTGGTGAAAATCAAGCTATTAATGTTGTTTATATGTCTATGTGGTGTTTTTAATATTTGTAATATTTAATAAGTCAACACCATTGCTGAGTATTTTCTCTTTAAACCAAAGGCAGTCTCAAAAACACGGTTTGAAATAACGTCTCGGTTACATATGGTAACCCTCGTTCCCTGAGGGAGGGAACGGAGACGTAGGTCATGACTGACCAATATGAATCTCGCTAGAGAGGCCAATCTACTTCGAGTGAAACTAAAACAGGCCAATGCACATTGGCGTGCAATCATTTGCTTCAGCTGCGCGGCCTCGTTAGCGCGGGTATTTAACGAGCAGCTGAGCGATTGCACAGTTAGTTTTTTGCTGAGGAGCCAAGCCTGAGAAGCTGGCCGTCCCGGCGGGCGGCAGCAGATGTGGCGACGGGACCTACGTCTCCGTTCCCTCCCTCAGGGAAAGAGGGTTACCATATGTAACCGAGACGTTCCCTATCGGTCAGTCACTACAACGTAGGTCATGACTGACCAATAGGAATCCCTACCAAAGCGCCACAGCTGCTGCACCCCATCCAGCGCCCCCGTGCAAGCCTCTACACCTTCTTGCCTGGAAGGACGATAGGAGGAGGCCTACACAGAGAGTTTGACACTGTTGTTCCGTGAAAACCCATACAGTAAGATATTGGATAACACTGGGAAAGCGTGCCCTTTCTGTTTAGGAAGGAACGCTGCGGAAGCCACTTCTTCAAAGAGTTATGTGGAAATACATATGGACTAGCTCGAAGGCTGTACTGCATATGAAATAATGGGTGACTTAGCCCAAGGGAAAGACACGGGCACGAGTGTGCATGCAACCTGAGCGGGCAGGGCACGCCTTGTGCTTGGTAAGCCAAGGCGATGGCATCCACTATCCAGTGGGCCAACCTCTGCTTGGAGACAGCCTTTCCCTTCTGCTGGCCTCCGTAACAGACAAAGAGCTGATCTGAGGTCCTGATGCTTTGAGTTCTGTCCACGTACATACGCAGGGCACGAACGGGACAGAGCAAAGCCAGGGCTGGGTCTGCCTCCTCCAAAGGCAGCGCTTGCAGGTTCACTACCTGGTCTTTGAAGGGAGTGGTAGGAACCTTGGGCACATAGCCAGGCCGGGGTCTTAGTACCACGTGGCCGTCACCCGGCCCGAGCTCTAGGCACGATTCGTCGACCGAAAATGCATGCAGGTCTCCTACCCTCTTGACAGAGGCCAATGCAACCAGCAGCAAAGTCTTCATGGAAAGAAGCTTTAAGTCTACTGACTCCAGAGGCTCAAAGGGAACATCCTGAAGTGCTCGAAGCACCAGGGAAAGATCCCAAGAGGGTATGGAGGGGGGTCGAGGAGGATTTAATCGTCTCGCCCCCCTAAGAAACCTGACGACCAGGTCGTGCTTTCCAACTGTTTTGCCATCTATGTGGTCGTGATAAGCAGAAGTAGCGGCAGCATGTACTTTGAGGGTGGAAGGGGACAGTCTACGCTCCAACCCCTGCTGCAAGAAGGAAAGCACAGACCCTATCGAACATCTTCGGGGGTCTTCTCGGCGAGAAGAACACCACTCGACGAACAGGTTCCACTTCAGGGCGTAAACACGTCTCGTGGATGGCGCCCGTGCTGAAGTGATGGTGTTAAGTACCTCTGGGGGTAAGTCACCTAGAACCTCCGCGTCCCGAGGGACCAGACATGGAGTTTCCAGAGGTCTGGGCGCGGGTGCCATCGGGTGCCCCGTCTCTGAGTCAGAAGATCCTTCCTCAGAGGAATGGGGCAGGGAGGGACTGTCGCGAAGAGCATGAGTTCCGGGAACCAAGTCCGGGGGGGCCAATAGGGAGCCACCAGAAGGACCTGCTCCTCGTCCTCCCTGACTTTGCACAGTGTCTGTGCAAGTAGGCTCACTGGGGGAAAGGCATATTTGCGGAGGCCCCGGGGCCAGCTGTGTGCCAGTGCGTCCGTACCGAGTGTTCCCTCGGTCAGGGAGTAAAACAGCTGGCAGTGGGAGGTCTCTGAGGAGGCAAACAGGTCTACCTGACCCTCTCCGAACTCTCTCCAGATCAGCTGAACCACCTGGGAGTGGAGTCGCCACTCTCCCGGAAGCACAGCTCGTGATAGCTCGTCGGCCACACGGTTGAGCATACCGGGGACATACATGGCTCGAAGCGACCTCAGATGCTTCTGACTCCAGAGGAGGAGATGGCGGGCGAGTTGCGACATGCGACGGGAGCGTAGACCACCTTGTCGGTTGATGTACGCAACGGTCGCAGTGTTGTCCGTGCGGACCAGTACGTCCCTGCCCCGTAGCAGCCTTTTCAAGCGGCTCAGAGCGAGATGTACTGCTAGCAACTCGAGGCAATTGATGTGCCAATGCAGTTGGGGAGCCGTCCACACCCCTGACACTGCATGCCCGTTGTACGTGGCACCCCAGCCGGTGGCAGAGGCATCTGTGAATACCACAGCATGCCTGGAGACCTGTTCCAAGGGGACTCCTGCCCGAAGGAACAAAAGGTCTGACCACGGGCTGAAGGTCTGACGGTAGGCCGGTGTGATTGCCACCCGGTGAGTGCCGTGATGCCACGCCCATCTCGGGACTCGGACGTGAAGCCGGAAGCAACCCGCGAAGGGGGGTTGGACCGAGGTGCAGGCACGGGGACTCCGCCCCTTTGCAGGAACGAGAGTCTCGACCTCAGCTCCGAGATGGTCATCTTCCCACAATGGGTACATGACTCATCCACGAACGCTGCCTGTGCGTGTTCGAGGCCCAGACACACAAGGCAGCAATCGTGACCATACCGCGATCCCAGGTAACAACCGCATCCAGAAACACACAGATAGAACGTCATCTTGAAAAAGACGCGAACTATCTGTGTTTGCTCTTTTAGGGACTACTCTCACTGGTGCTGAAGCACGCAGGGGAGCAGCCTCAGCGATCACAGGGGAATGTGCACCCGACTGTGCGCTGGAGATCTTACCTGCCGTTAAAAAACAGCTTTTTGTTTGCTCGTAATAAGAGGAGGCTGCTCACGCTGCCGTGCTGTCACGCCCAGCACCGAAAAAGAAAGAAGTCCAAAAAAAAAAAAGCCTGTAGAGGTTTTCCACTGCTGCAGTAGAGGCATCGAAGTGTTTGGCTCCGAAGCAAAAAGCTAACTGTGCAATCGCTCAGCTGCTCGTTAAATACCCGCGCTAATGAGGCCGCGCAGCTGATGCAAATGATTGCACGCCAATGTGCATTGGCCTGTTTTAGTTTCACTCGAAGTAGATTGGCCTCTCTAGCGAGATACCTATTGGTCAATCATGACCTACGTTGTAGTGACTGACCGATAGGGAACTGGTGTTTCTGACGTCACAAATTACCTTGTAACCAATCACGTAAACGAGTGATCATCAACAAGTGGATCTCTGAGCTGGTGTGAGTGAGTGGAGGCGGGACTAATTTGCATATTCATAGAACCACTAAATGAAGCAAGGGTGTAGAGTTACAGTCAAGCTATTTTAAGCCATGAAGAAATCTTTTTCAAGGAATTTTTTTTTTTAAATATGTCATTTTGATGATCAAAGTTGAGTTTTAAGGGATCCAATTACTGACTACAGGGGGACTTTAAGTATATATTAAGAACTTCTGTGACAATTTGAATTATTGTAACACAGAAATAGTGATACTTGTGTGGTTGAAAAGACTGTTTGTGAAAACTGTCTGTTTCATACCAACAGAACACATGACAACTACTCTCTTGGTCAGCAGCCAATGCAGATTTGATTGTTCGCTGTGATCGTACTTGTCAAAGGTTTAATAGACATAGCTGAATTGTTGCCATTTCGGAATAAGATCGCATGGGTGCTTGAATCGGGATCACAATTATTACTGAATGAGACAATGTGTTTTCCTACAGCTCAAACAATAGAGAACTGCATTAAGGTCATGGGTTTGATTCCAATGGAGAGGCAAAAACTGACAAACAATTTGTGACAATGTGTGACAAACCGTTTAAACGTCTCTTTAAGCTTTTGCGTTTAAATGCATAAATGTGAGATGCAGATCAAATTAACCCTGCCTTTTTACCTATTTAATTTTTCAATTTACCTCATCCTTGTTCATCATTGCAGAAAAAAAATACTTTCAACAAAATAAATAACTTGATCAACCTGTGAGACAACATTCTTTTTCATCTGACATCATCTAGGCCATGCAAGGTTATTGGCTAATGTTAACAAACAGTCAAACTATTTAGGCAATATATTTGAGCAAATCTTGACTTCATTTTTGCCTGAAAAAATCCATTTCCAATTTCCAGTCTGGTCTAGGGTGGCCACCTTTCCTGCTTTGCGTTGTACCGCACAGCATTTTCACCCCTTGTCCCGCATGTCGCATATTGAGAAAATGTCCCGCATTTTCATTAGTCTGTTGGTTTTTAATTATCATATTAAGAAAACGTGCATGCTATCTTTTGCATTTTATTTATTATTTTTGCGGCGTAGTTTTTCACCTATATTTAACAGCGCTTCGTCAGAAGTACAAATACAACAGCCGTTTTTTAAATCCTATCCAATGGTTGAAATGAAAAGAGGTAAACAAGATCACTAGTAGGTTGTGACGGCTGTCAATCAAAATGTGGAGCGGTGATTCGTTCCATGTGTTCCCTGTCAGAAAACAAATGGATAATTCCGTAAATTAAAATTTTACTTTAACAGAGTTCTAAATGTTCTAATTCACATCCTTTCTAAAAATATGAAAGTTTTTGGTTTAATAGATTCTTAATATACAAGACTGTCAATTAACTAATTTTATGTTGTTTTTTTATATTATTTGTTCATTTATTTTGTTGGATTTTTGTTGGACTTGGTCAGAACTGTTTCAAAAATAGTTATCTGCATGATGCCTGCTGCCTTTGGGCTCAGTGATGTTGAACTTAAATGACATGTAAAATGAAGTCATTTATGTTACATTGTGATGTAATGGTGTTTTCTGGAAGGGACTAAAGAACAAAGTATTTTTATCAGCTGAAAGGCAGTGTACACGTTTTTTTTATTTAAGGTGCTCTAAGCGATGTCGGGTGACGTCACTTCTTGTTGACGTTTAAAGTATTGTCAAACAAAACGGAGGCTAGCTCGACCCTCCCTCCTCCTCATCCACGCACTAACCCCCCAAACCCACCCCCAAATCCTTCTTGTCGGTTATTGGCTGGAAAAGTTTGTTATGTTTCGTGGTGCGGGTTAGCCCAGTTTGTTTTTGTTGCCGTTTGTGGAGCCTGGGGTGTCTACCGCATCTTTTTACAGTGTGTTCAGGGGACAGGCAGCCAGCGGATAGTGAGGAGAAGTTTGCAGTATGTGACAAAAAATGTTTTGGCCTAAAAAACGCGTGACATCGCTTAGAGCACCTTTAAGTTAGATAGACATTATATAACAGTTTCAGGTTATGGTTTAGTGTTGGAAACATGTCCCACATTGTCCCACACAATTTTAGTAATCGTCCTACATTTGGTTTGTTTGATGGTGGTCACCCTAGTCTGGTCTGATTTTTTTTCTTGCTGAACAACACATTTAAATAAGAAAGAATGTATGTCACATTTCAGAAATAAAATGGGCTGTATGTGCAGTTTCATGTTGACTTAGTTTTTTTTTTCAATCAGTCTTGACTGGAAACAATTACAAACTCTAAAATACTTAGGGTATAAAAGAGCACATAAGTCAACATTCAGTTGTAAACCATAATAATTGTAGGGTATTATCATTCAAATTCTTTAACGTCATGGTGTGCTTTGTGAGATTAGCTGCAGTACATATTTCAGTGTACTGTACTGTACAAGTGTAGTGTACAAGCAGTACATACATATTTAAATTCACCTACCTGTTCAGGATGCTCGCTGCCTGTGATTTCAGCCACAGTGTTGAACGAGTCAACATCTGGTAGTGTTTGGGCCGCCATTGTCAGACGCACCACAATCCTCTGGCCTCTGCGGGCCATCCTGGCCATCATCTGGGCATCCTCGATAGTGATGCAGGCGGTGGGGATCTGAACCACTCCGGGCTGGTACCACTGCCAGCCAGTGTGGGGACTGAAAACAACACCACATGTGGGTTAAAATCATAAAAATCTGCTTTTAAGGGTTTACAATTATTTTTTACAATATACACTACCGATCAAATGTTTTGAATGTATGAATGTATTTTAATGTAACTCTCTTATGCATTTATTTGATCAAAAATACAGTAAAACCTAAGTAATATTATTATAAAACTTTTTTTTTTGTGGTAACTGTGATACTTTTTAATGATTATTTGATGAATAGAAAGTTCAAAAGAACAGCATTTATTTGTTTTGTAACATTATGAATGTCTTTCTGTAACTTGATTAATTTAATGCATCCTTTAATGCAACTTAAAAGTATGAATTTCTTTTTTTTAAACTCCTGAATGGTGGTTAATCACAGTTTCCACAAAAATATTAAGCAGCACAACTGTTTTAAATATTGATAACAATAATAAATGGTTCTTGAGCACCAAATCAGCATATTTGAATGATTTCTGAAGGATCATGTGATGCTGAAATATTAAAAACAATGCATAATATTTATTACAATAAATACTAAATATGTTTACTGTATTTTTCTGCAAATAAATGTAGCCTTGGTGAGCATAAGAGACTTCTTTCAAAAACATGAATTATTCCAAACCTTGAAGTGTGTTTTATTTTAAGATACCATTCTATGAGAAACAAATAATCTCTGGAGCGTCAGTCTTGAAGATTACTTTTAAATAGATTTTAATTTCCTTCTTTTTTTTACACATTATTCAAATTTCTATTTGAAAAGCCAGTAGCCTTTAGTTTACAGTGGCAGTCCTTTTAATGATGACTTCAACAGTGCGATGATTCTAACCTGTTGATGGAGAATGGAGTTACTGAACGGATAAGAGAGGCAACGGCTCCAACTTTAGCAGCCTCTGAGGCCCCTGAGGCCCGATAGGCTACAGTCTCCCCATAGCTGACAAACGGCTGGTTATACACAACGATTTTCCCTTTAGCCTCACTCGCTCGCTTCTTCAACTCTTCAAAAGAGTCCACCACGATTACCTCAGCCTCTATACCTGCCAGGAGAAAATAAGCTTAGATATTTGCAGGTGCAGGTATTTAAAAGCTCATGACTAGATGGACTGTGTCTACTAACCCCCTGGAGGAGTTGCTACACTACTACCAAGCCCAAGTATGGCTAAAGTGTGGTTTCTCGGTAGAAGCATCACCGCACTCTCCTCCCCCCGCACCCAATGAGGGATCTTCACTGGCTCTAGATGCACATTCTCCAGTCCGTCCTGTCTAAGGGCATTGTACATGTACTTAATGGCCAGGTCTAGGTTCTTAGAGCCACTAACTCTGTTTCCAATGGTATCCGTGAACTCAGCTAGCCTCTCGTAGGAACGGTTCTGGGCTTTTCCATATACTGTGAGGTTTATGATTTGTTGAGCGATGTCAGAGTACTTCGAAACCTCTCTGGATATTTCAGAAAGGGGTTTACTGTCATAACTGTGAGGCCTAGAGTGGCACTGTAGAAGACAGCAGAGGATAAGAAGAGTCCACAGCGCCTGACTGGTGGAGTTATGACCCCTGCTTTTATTGCCAGTCATCTGAAAAGCACATGAGAGATAAAGAACAAGTCAATAATATTTGCCATTTATACTGTAAATTTAAATTAGTTAAATGAGGCTTTAAATAATTTTTTATATATAAAGTACATTTTCTCTGATCTGTCAGTAATGCAGTTATTAAATAAATAGTTTCCTGGAACTATTTTCAACTTTTTTCCCCTAGTCGTTTCTGATATGAAAACATTGTATACATTAAAGCAAAAACATTTAAGCAACTCCAATTTTTTTCCGGATCACTCGCTTATGTTAGAATGGCACAGTAACAATAATAATCACATACGTTTATAGGCTACATACAAAAAAATACAACAAACTGTTTGATATTATGCACAAAAAATAGACCACGTAACGGCTTATTCTGGGTTTTAGGGGAAAGGCATTACAATAACTGTATGCATAATTTGAATAATTACGTATTAAAATTAAAATGTATAAATTTACCGGCATGGTTTCACATAGACAGTAGCCTACACTGACTGTACGTTCCTTGAAAACATTGGGCGTTCATGTGGCCACGGCAAGCGCCCTGGGACAATCACACAAAACGCGTTTATTAAACTGACGAGACGCCTTTCAAAACAACATTCCCAAACCGGTGTCGTTTTATAAAGCAAATTGATGACAATTTACTATTTAAAAAAAACATATTCAATGCAAAATTCAATGTAGAGCAAGTAAAAGTCTATTATGAAAACATAAAACAAAACATTAGAATTCCTCTATAAGTGTTGTTGTTGTTGTTGTTGTTGTTGTTGTTGTTGTTGTTGTTGTTGTTGTTGTATAACATCGCTCGTCTATGTCAAAATGATTGAGATGGAAAAACTGTTAACAGTTTTCAACTTGTAAAAAGCATTTTCATTCATTCCGCAATTTTCTGAGATCTCCGTGTACCACGTGACCTCTGTACGACCTTCCAGCTGCGAGTTTATTCCGAGCATCCGAGGATGTGATTCCAATCATGCTGGACCCTTGCCGTCTGGTCGGAACTACAGAGCACTGAGCACCAGCCAGGCACAAGAAAAGTTTCTTTCCTCAGGCCATAGGCTACCCCTCGTGAACAGTTAAATGTCCCCACTGGGCAATACACATGCAATAGGGTACAGAACACTAGTTATATTTTTTTAGCACACCATACCTCTTATTTACACTCCCTTGCATTTGTATAACATATCTGTACATAGATATTTTTTCTGTTGTCTATTTTTTTTTAGCCTACTTATTCTATTTTATTCTTTTTTTTATTATCTGTCATTCTCACCTACTGTGGAAGCTTTTGTCACCAAGACAAATTCCTTGTATATGTAAACATACTTTGCAATAAAGCTCTTTCTGATTCTGATCAGCTCTGAGTATAATGTATTGTGCTGTCATCTTGATAATTCCAGCATGGCGTGAAACTGAATAGATGAGATCCCAGACAGCAACATAGTGTCCATAGTGTGGATTCCACGTGTACCAGATGTGGGCCGGATCTGGGCCGACACTATGTTGTCTGGGCCTGTGATAAGATGTAATCGAGACAAGATGCAATTAAGTATACTAGCTATAGCTAAACATTTCTAAGGCTATTCGACAACTGTTTTACGAGGGTTTTTTTGTTGTTGTCCAATTTTGATATTTTGACTAATTCATAATTGAATGCGAGATGACACCAATATAGCAAAGCCTTGAAATTTCTACATATTAGGCATACCCTTACAAAAAAGTATACTTTAAGTCCATGTGTATCATGTATCAATGTACTAGAAGTATACTTGTAAGTTTACTGTTATACTTTTATTTGTGTATAAAAGTATACTTTTATGTATACTTTAAGTGTAACAGTACTACTGAGTACACTAGTTTACAACTATGTTTTTCGTTTGTACTAGTTTAGTAGTTTTATACTGCAAGTATTCTTGTAAGTTTTCTTTATACATCAATATTTTCAATAAAAGTTTATGTATGTAAAACTGAGCATTTAATAGGCTTCTCAATCAAAAGAGTAAACACAACTACAAGCCAAGTATACTTAGAATACTTCATCATACTTTTAAGTATATGTATTCAAGTATAGGCCACATATACTTAAGACTTTTCTGTCAGTATTAGTCAAGTAAGTGCAAATTTAAGTGTATTTCTGAGAAGTACATAAAGTATATTTCTGAGAACATAAAAAGTAGACTGAAAGTATTTTATTTTTAGTTTAAAAGAAGTATACTAATAGCACACTTGAATAAACGTATTTTCCGTAAGGGTAAGATTAAGAGTGAATGTGTCCATAATAGCCTAGAGACCTATAACAAATATTAGTCTGGCAACACGAATTAGCCAGGCAACACAAATTTGATGTCATGTCTGAGCAACATGCAGCAAACGCTAAAAAAAAAAAAAAAAAAAAAAAAAAAAAAATTGAGTGTCAAATTGAAAATGAAGGGCTTGTTCAGCTATGCATATACAGTCGCTCATGCTTATGCATATATTTTCTAGAAAATTTGTGGACAGGTGTTATGACAAGTGTGAGATTCTTTTAGAACAAAACAGCCTAGTCTAGTACATTTTCCTGTCAGAGCATTAACATCTAGGGATAAATCCCAGAGCAATCTTCTTCAAAGGTGTTACATTTCCACCACAGCTTGTGTTTGATGGTCCAAAGAGACCTGAGAGACACTTGGCATGCATATTGATTCATCATGTACATATTCATACACACAGTGAGTGATGTAACAGTTGAGAATAATATCCAAAGAGAGGTGCACAAGGTGAATTCAGGTTGATGCGCAAGAAGCGTAATTAAAATACCATGAGAAAATGTTTATTCAGTAGTGTTTTTTTTAAGAAATACAATACTGTTTCTGTAATTCTGTGACATTACCACTCATCACATTTCTCCAGTTCCAGCTTTTAACATCATTCCGATGCACAAATGTCCTTAAAATCCCTGTAGAACTGTTTCAGAACAGTAGGCACTTCAAGGGCTTCTAAAACATTTGTGAATATACATTTTCATAGATTTTTTTTAACTAACATATTACATATAATATGTAGTATATAAATAATTATATTCTATAAATTATTGTATATTAACATATACAGAGACGTCGTTGACTCTAAATGGTCAGGTTTTTAAAAGAAAACATATCGGAAATGCACATGAAAAGAAGAGTAAAAATGAGCAGATGTGATTCACGTTATTAATCATCATCACTGTTAACAACACTGTTTGAGTCTTTGGAAGGTCAGAGACATTCAGCAGAATATGCTCGAGTCAGAAACAAAAGAGAGATCATTTTAAAAGCTGCTTTAGCGTGAGGGATAATATAATGAAATAAAGAAAAATGGCCTTCATTAGGGTTTCTGTCAAAAATGAACATTGAAAATGTGTCGACTGAGAAGAATGTGGGCGTAAAAATCAGTAAAACTGCTGACTTTTACTGGATAAATGATGTTAACTTGTTATGGAAGATTCATTCTTGGACTCATTACACTTGTTAATAATCCATATCTTATTCTAATGAGCCTTTTTTTCCATCCAAGTGTTGGGTAACTGGATATCAAAAAAGTTTTGTTGGGGGTTCTTGACCTTGATAAGCTTGTGTGCAGTGCTTATACTTATATCATAGTTACAGTAATCTTAATAATTTAAGTCAATTACTGCTATATTGAAGTTTGCTATGAATGGAGTTGTGGCAGACTTTGATGAAACTAAAAGACAGAAAAAGAGAGAATGAAGGAGTACAAGAATGGAGGAATGTGTTCTTAGCTTTAGGGAAAGTAGAATGTGAACTTTCAGGGACTTAACACTGAACCAGCTACATTAGAATCATGACATATAACAAAATACATTTAAACATTCTGCAGTATGCTGTGATCTTTGAATGATTTCATATTGGCCAGAAGAAATACAAACATTCAGTTTGACTGAAGAACATTATGGCACAAGCCGAAGGAGAAAAAAATACCCTTTACAAAAACGATGAGATGAAAACTAAATTACTGATAAAGTCCACACTGAGATAAGTTACTCAAATGTAATCAGTGAAAAATTAAAGGTATCAGATATAACCCAGGATTTCCACCCCCGGATTTGTCTTGTTCTTTAATAAAACGTACCTCTACTGTTACAAAGTAGTCACTGACTAAAACCTGTGAGAAATACACTGACAACAATTGTTTTCAAAAACCATAGAGAAACAATCTTTGACATTTTTGATCCCAAAAGAAAATACAAGCCCCTGTTGGGTTTGTAAAGCAAAATTACTTTTTTGTTACATTTTTAAATAAGTAAAGGTTCCCCGTAAAAAAAAAAATCCCCTCGATGTGCTACCAATCCAATGCTACTCTTGGAGAGGAGTTGCTTGTCATAATGATGTTACAGTTGGCAATGATTGGTCATTCAGGCGTAGAACTCTTTACTCGGAGCCTTCTGATAGGCTGAGCTGGGTGGCTTGCGCTCTCCAAGGTCATAGCTCCCCTCATCCTTCTTTCTCATACGGTACACCAGAAGGAGGATCAGGAAGATGGCAAACAGGAAGCCAATCACTCCGCCGGCTATAACCGCTGCACCAAGAAGAATGACACCATGTCAAACTAAAATAATATTACGTTTATAATATCTAACACACACATGCATGTTCAATAAAGGCTCACAGCTATAAATCAAATGAATCAAAATATCAGTGAAATGAACACAGTGGTCCTGTTTACACCTGGTATTAAGATGCATTTTGGTTGTTTGGATCACGAGTGAACAACACCAAATGCAAGTGTAAAAGGGGTCTAAAACGATTTGAGTGTTGTTCATTCACAGTGTTTGGTGTGGTCTTGCGGGCGGCTTTCAGACCAGAAACGAAAACTGCTACTCTCCGTATGTTTTAACGTCATCTCCTTTCAAGTTCGTATGTGAATTGTGCAAGCGAATTTCGTCCATTAGATCGAAATGTCATACATTTATCAACCCATAGACCCTCCCTTTGAAAAAAATCAGGACAGAAGTTATTGAAATTTGAAAAAAGAGACGGATTTAAGCACCAGGTGTAAACGGGTTTGTGTCTCCCTCGTCTACCCGATCGACCAAATCTTAATACCAGGTGTAAACAGGGCCAGAGACATCTGAAATGGTTTGTCAACTTGTTCATTTAAAGAAAATAGATTGAGTGATTCTTCAGTTATGGGCACTTTTGATTACTTCAAAATAAAAAAGATCTTAAAACATTTATGCCCTGGAATAAAGATTTTTATAGCATGTTGTCTTTAACGTCTTAATAGGGAACTGAAATGTTCCCCTAATTAAAGAATCACCCTTCTGTGTGCCGTTCATTTAAAACATACCTGCCAGTACTTCTGTCCTTTGGAAGAGATTCTCTGTGCGAACCTCATGAAGCAGGTCAGCATCTTGTACAACACTTGGTGAGCTGGTGGCTTCAACGGTGACCTGGGGCTTTTCTGTCTGATCGTTAGAGATCTAAAAAACAGTGAGAGAGGGAGCAAGAGAAAGACAGCTTAACATCAAAATTGCTGACACAAAAAACAATTCAGCTTGTAGATGGTGTCGGATAACAATATTGAACAATTCAATAACAAGATTGACGGATCCAACATAACAGAGGTGTTCAGTAAAACTGCGAAAGACAGCAGGTCAGTGTATGCATCAAAGAGGGGCAATATCAAAAGTATCACAAGTTGTCACAGTTTTGCAGGCTGTGCAGGTTTTCGGAGAAGTGGGAGTCAGCAAAAGCTTTGATAGTGTCAGAAGCAGTACGACTGAAATGGGCGAGCAATTGCACCTCTGGTCCCATGTCTGACTCAATGAATGTCTCTATGCTGATTTTGTCCATCTCTCTGAAAATGGAGGACTCCAAGCTGGGGCTGCTGGTGTAGACAGGCTCCTGAGTAGACCCCGCATTGAATTCTGGGTACTGCGCAATTACCGTGGAAGTGTCTTCATCATCATCTGTGTCACTAAAACCTAAAAAGATGAGTGAGAAATAAAGAAATTAAATAAGTCAGCCATTAGAATGTTTTCCATATACAAATGAAATACAGTTTGTTGCAATCCTTGAATTTGATTGGCTGAGCAGTGTTTTTAACTCAGCTTGTCTTTTTTGTGCATTCCAAACCCTCTGGAATTTTTAATTGTCTCTTTTTGCATGTTACATAAATATGCTAGCAGGTAGAGATACAAAACAAGTGGCTGTCTTTATGAGTGAGTCATTTGAATCATTCACTCAACCAAGTCATTCAAAAACATGGGCTGTGTCCAAAATCACATACTCTCCTGATACTATTTTGAATAAGTACTTTGTGACCACTAAAAACGCACATAGTATATAGTATGAATGTAATCCAGACATATTACATTCGCCATGTTGTCATTAACGTGATCTACCAGCGTCTATTGCGTCACTCAAATCATCTCCTGTGGTCTCGTAGGATAGTAAAGTGTCATCTAAAGTGTAGTAGGTCATCTGGTTACTTTTTTACTACTGTATTTTGCCAGCTATATAATAGGGAAGTATGTGATTTCAGATGCAGCCACGGTTTCATTCATGAACAAAACATGAGTTCACGAGTGGAGTCACTGAATCATTCACTCAACTGTTTATTGGCCGAAGGAGCGCAAAAGTTAATTCTGCTGTGGCTTAGTTTGAAACAATTTTTCACTTTTTCACAGAGCAAAAATAGATAAAGTCACAGTTTGAGTATAGTGTCTAAAATATAATTTCCTCAATAGTATTTCCTTATATTTGCCTATGGTCAAATCACAAATTGTGATGATGAGGTTTTGCAAATGTTGACCTACGATGTTATGGTGTGATGAGACTATAATGGCATACCTACGCCCTGAGCTTTACTTTGAACATTCCAAACGTCTCACTTTCTTGGACTTTCAATTCCACGTAAATACAATAATACAGAATAGGAATGCAAGATCAGCACTTTTGCTTAAAGTGTTTCCAAGAGAGACAGGTAAAATGGATAAAATGGATAAATATTTCAACCGTTCTCTCCATTTTGCACTGTAATTGTGCCAGGTACAAGGCACTGCAGTACAGCAGTAAGAGGTAGAGAAATGACTTATTAATAATGCAGAATTTCTGCATGGAGCAGACATCTGCTGAGTGACTATGGTGGTCTTGGCTGACCGCGAAACATGACCTGCAAGTGAAACATCTGTCCGCTCAAAGGGTGGGCAGCATTGTCTAGCAACCACCTAGTAGACCTTCTATTATAACACATTAGACAACCTTTAGCCACACTGGCTCTGTGGGTTAATTGTAAAAACATCATTAAATTGTTTTTCTAGTACATGTACTATACATGCTCCAATAGTAAGTAAAAAAGCAGATATAAAAGCATAATCTTTGTTTAGTTGAGTGATTATATAGGATAAACATTTCGAGACTCTAACTTGACAATTCTTTTCCATTTTTTGCTCGATGCAAACCCCACAAGGGTGTTTTGGTTGCCAGGGCATTTCTATGCAGTTGGTTTTAAGTGTTTTTAAGAACATTGTCTACTTTCTGGACCAAGTCAAATAAGCCTTTCCACATGGTTCTATGGTCCTATTCCAAATGGCACATTTGGTCTGGACTTGCGTTGTCGGTCGTGTGCTAGTGTCTGTGATGTCCACAAGACCGGAGGGTGTCACATTTGTCATTTTAGGTTTCAAAAGTCCAAAGCAGACTACTACCTAACAATAGCAGCATTACCAAAGTGTGAACTTGGAGGAGAAAGAAAGGAGAAAGGAATTTTGAGGGGGGGGGGGGGGGATCCATTGTCCATTGCCAATGGTGTAGACTTGTAAAGTACAGGTCACATAGAAGTCACTTTCAAACCAAGTAGCTTTCTGTTGGTCAACTCATGAATTTAAGTGATCGACTTGAACATGAGTAATATCTGCATAGGGAATTTTTTTGCCCTTACTCGAAACTCCTGATCATGTGGTTTTTTATTGGAATGACTGGATTTTTGTTGAGCAATGTTAAATGTGAGCTCACCTTTAGGCTTGCATTTGGGACAATGCCTTTGATATTCTAGCCCCTAGATCACTAGAATCAACTTAGGCTCACAATGTTTTTGGGAAATACACCCCTGATCACTTGGGGGCAAAAGTAGCAATACACCTCTGCTCAACAAGCCATATGATTAGAGATTATAATTCACAACCAGTGTGGGATAACACTTGGTGTTAGAGGGTTGTTGTGTAGTCATAATATTATAAATATGTTCTCTTGAGACTGAAGATGCCTCAGAACAACAATAGTAATAAAATAGACTGTTATAGAATCAGTAACAGTGATATAAACAGTCCTTACCAGATCCTGAACCAGAAGTGAAGTCATCATCATCTAAAGGGTAGTCACCAGACTGCTGGTCATCCAAATAGATGTCATCAGCTGAGGCAGGGGACTGACCCGAGACCAGTACCTGCACAGGTGGACACAAGTCAAAATTTCAGAATAATTTCATTTGAAAAGTATATTTTAATATCTAGTAAACTTTTTTTAAAGGCACAGGTTGAGTCATTTCCTTAGTACATATGAAATGATCTCAAAAAATTCTGCAGTTACTGAAAAAGACATGTGCACCACTCGAGTACTATTAACATATCAAACACAACATTTTTTTTACATTTTTCTAAACAACAGAGGAAAATCTTGGCTGATTTTGTTTTATGCTGAAGACAAAAACAACTAACTGCCCAAGGTTCCTCCCATTTCTGTTTCCCTGGAAACTACCTCAAAGGAAAATAATATTTGATTCTCTTCCTCTGGAGAAAACTCTCTGACCCACTAAACAGCCGCTAAAAACCAATCTAAAAGTCAGCATCTGTCATTTTTTTGCACATTGTGGAAGTAACAAAAGGTTTATCGCTCTGAAGTAATACTTCAAGGTTGAGGGGTGGCGCAAACGGACAGACACGGTCTAGCAAACAAACGCAAGAGGCTATCATTGTTGTCAAGAGAAGGGCAGATGGACCTATGTTTATTTCCAAAACGTATGACCCTTTCTTTTTCATCATGATGGTATCACATCCTTCAGCGACTTCGACATCTCCCACAGACTTTTCCATTCACGCTTGCTGAAGCTCAGCCGTCTCTGATCTTCTCCATCCATATTAACCCTTCAGCAAATCACAAAGAGCCACCAACAGCCATGCTTTGTGCACCTATGTGTCATTGTATTTCTTATAACGTGGAGGGCAAACAATGAAATAGTGCATGAAAGCGCTGATATTGTCTGTATGTGTGTGTGTATTTGATTAAAGTCTACAAGAGCGCCTGACAATGAGATTGGATAATACTCCAAGCACCTTTGTGTGTAATCTGAATCCTCCTATTCACCCGCATGATAAATAATGGCACTCAGGTGATAAGGTTCAATATTATAGAGGTCACTCATGCAGGATAAAAACCCAGGAAGAGTGAAGGGGTTGGATTCAAAGCCTGTACAATAACAGGAGGCTGGAGCGGGTGCTGTTTTCAGAGGCACTGAGGGGGAGATTAAACGGGACTTGAAAGCCAATGGAAGACTAAATAATGCCACAGAAGAGGCCGAGCCTGTGATCAGCCATGGGTCCCGCTCAGGACACCTCAAACATACATCAGCCTCTGTTTGACTCTTCACATTTTTCACAGTCTCCTCACAAAGCGAAGGCTTTCATTAGCCGTCATTGCTCATCATGACAGAGAACACACAGGAAGACGGGATACAAAAACCCTGTTTAACCTCCACAGCTTACAATAACTGAACTTGAGTGACATAAGGGCTGTGTATGAAGCCTGAGGCAGCTGCCTAGACAGTCAGTGACTAAACAGCCAGTGTTGTTTGTATGAAAGTTCCTAAGCAAATTGGTTTTAGAAAGACTTCAAAGCCACCGTAATGTCACCTCAAATGACAGAGAGCAAATTATTAATGCGGGCTTTAAACATTTCTGAAAATATTTAACGACTACAATGCTTATGTCTGATTAAAGAGGAGTGAGTTTTAAAAAACTGGGGGAAATCAGACAGCATTTTTTTTAATAAACAGGAAGTGATGTAAACAGTGGATTTGAATGTCCCTTGATGCCTTCCTACAAAATAAAAAGTGTAGGACAGGCCTTAATTTACATGATCCTACCTTTAAAGGGATTGGCCACCCCAAAATAAAATTCTGTCATCATTTACTCACCCTCATGTTAATCTGTATTCATCTCGTTCATTGGGAACCAAACAACATTGAACCCCATTGACTTCCATTGTATGAAAAAAAAAATGTGTTTGCTTGTGCGAAAGTCGCTGTCATGATGCTAGTTACAATGCTATTCATTTGTTAAGGTGTTCTGATTGTTTTTAGTGCATTTATTGGTTGCTAGAGTATTGGTAAGTGGTGTCTGTGTTCTGAGTTGGGTTTCCCAAAAGCATTGTGAGCCTAGTTGTTCGTAGAACATTGGTGGCAATGGTTTTACAATCTACTTTTGGGAAACGCGACATTCAGTTGAATGTAGGCCTATACATCACAATAACACAAGTCATGCCTATTTTTAGCCAAGCACTAAATATCTAAAAATATAAGATTACAAAAGTGAGAATATGAAAGAAATCTGAGAATATGGAACATGTGTTTCATAAAAACAGCACGTTTCTTTTTTAGAAAGTTTAAACTCAACCACCAGTATCAAATCCTAAAATAATTCCAGCATACATTTTTCCTCATTTTCTTTCTCTCATATGAAAGCGTGAGTCTCTGTTGCTTAATCCGTCTTCCATTGAGAACGGTTTTGATAACCTGCTTTTTTTACACCCATGTGTTTCACGAAAACTGCCTTTAATGAATGGCAAAAGTGATTTAGAAAGTTCTCAAGAAAATCCTAGCGTTTAATTGAATGGGAATGCTCGGAAGAGCTTCAGTGAAATTGCTAATGGGATGAAGGGACTAAAAAGCCACAAACTGAAAGAAACTACTGCAGGTGGAGGAGTCAGATCTCAGATTTCAGACTGAAGTCACTTTATTTTTCTTTACTTTGAGGATGGCGAGGAAAAGAGAAAGAGCGAGATAGTGCGGTAAGAGTGTGATGGATAATATCTCTCATTCCAAAACAAACTCCTGTCAGCCATATGAAGGTGAGAGCCACATTCCTGAGTTCCCGGACTGCAACACAAGTGCTGTATTGTGCGAGGGTCTGAGTCCCTCTCTTTCAGCCCGTGCCAATGATACAGCTGGACAGGAAACTCTGAAACTCACAACCAGCTCACTCTTCTTACTCAAACAGCCTTGCCAAGCAGCCCAGCACACTCTCTCTCTCTCTTTCCCTAACACCCTCTCTCTCTCTCTCTCAGCACACCGTCACCAACTCGTATGTTACACACAGTGTCCAGCCAGCTGTACGCAGCTGCCAAGTCGCAGAGTTGAAAGCAGAGAGAAAGTACTGACACATATGCTGGATTTGGCAAGCAGAGGTCTAAAGTACATAAAACGAAAACATTTACTGCTGACCGAAAATGAGGTGAATAATTCAAAGACAGGAAGCAACAAGGGCAAGAAATTAGAAATGCTGTCCGTGCCAACATTAAAACGTCTGCATCTATATAGAAATTTAATGTGATTTTAATATGATTTCACTTGCCCTTGACATCGAGAGTGACAGTGGCAGAAGCTAAACGCTAGTGGCAGTTCTCCAGGTGGCTCTGTCTGTTACCCCACCCTGTGAAAACCTGATTGATTAAGTCTACTCAGGCTTCCCTCACACTCTTACCACAGGATACACAGTGCAAAATACACAAATGTTGTAAATTGAGCTAGCAAATGTAAATGCAGCCATTTTTCATTGGTCGTTTCCCTTAAGTCAATAACCTCTTGTGATGGTATATCCATAGACAGACTCTGGGCTGAAAAGCAGTTCTTTCTTTTTGTCTAAATCGCTAATGTTAGTCTTAAAGGTGCTGTATGTATTTTTTTGACGGTACTAAAGCGTTAAAATACCATATACAGGTCCTTCTCAAAAAAATAGCATATTGTGATAAAGTTCATTATTTTCCATAATGTAATGATAAAAATTAAACTTTCATATATTTTAGATTTATTGCACACCAACTGAAATATTTCAGGTGTTTTATTGTTTTAATACTGATGATTTTGGCATACAGCTCATGAAAACCCAAAATTCCTGTCTCAGAAAATTAGCATATCATTAACCTAATCATCTGAATCAACTAATTAACTCTAAATACCTGCAAAAGATTCCTGAGGCTTTTAAAAACTCCCAGCCTGTTTCATTACTCAAAACCGCAATCATGGGTAAGACTGCCGACCTGACTGCTGTCCAGAAGGCCATCATTGACACCCTCAAGCAAGAGGGTTAGACACAGAAAGAAATTTCTGAACAAATAGGCTGTTCCCAGAGTGCTGTATCAAGGCACCTCAGTGGGAAGTCTGTGGGAAGGAAAAAGTGTGGCCAAAAAACGCTGCACAACGAGAAGAGGTGACCGGACCCTGAGGAAGATTGTGGAGAAGGACCGATTCCAGACCTTGGGGGACCTGCGGAAGCAGTGGACTGAGTCTGGAGTAGAAACATCCAGAGCCACCGTGCACAGGCGTGTGCAGGAAATGGGCTACAGGTGCCGCATTCCCCAGGTCAAGCCACTTTTGAACCAGAAACAGCGGCAGAAGTGCCTGACCTGGGCTACAGAGAAGCAGCACTGGACTGTTGCTCAGTGGTTGCATGTCATTCGGAAATCAAGGTGCCAGAGTCTGGAGGAAGACCGGGGAGAAGGAAATGCCAAAATGCCTGAAGTCCAGTGTTAAGTACCCACAGTCAGTGATGGTCTGGGGTGCCATGTCAGCTGCTGGTGTTGGTCCACTGTGTTTTATCAAGGGCAGGGTCAATGCAGCTATCGGGAGATTTTGGAGCACTTCATGCTTCCATCTGCTGAAAAGCTTTATGGAGATGACGATTTCATTTTTCAGCACGACCTGGAACCTGCTCACAGTACCAAAACCACTGGTAAATGGTTTACTGACCATGGTATTACTGTGCTCAATTGGCCTGCCAACTCTCCTGACCTGAACCCCGTAGAGAATCTGTGTGATATTGTGAAGACAAAGTTGAGAAGACGCAAGACCCAACACTCTGGATGAGCTTAAGGCCGCTCTCGAAGCATCCTGGGCCTCCATAACACCTCAGCAGTGCCACAGGCTGATTGCCTCCATGCCACGCCGCATTGAAGCAGTCATTTCTGCAAAAGGATTCCCGACCAAGTATTGAGTGCATAACTGAACATAATTATTTGAAGGTTGACTTTTTTTTTGTATTAAAAACACTTAATTTATTGGTCGGATGAAATATGCTAATTTTTTGAGACAGGAATTTTGGGTTTTCATGAGCAGTATGCCAAAAATCATCAGTATTAAAACAATAAAACACCTGAAATATTTCAGTTGGTGTGCAATGAATCTAAAATATATGAAAGTTTAATTTTTATCATTACATTATGGAAAATAATTAACTTTATCACAATATGCTAATTTTTTGAGAAGGACCTGTATATGTTTGCAGATATTTAGGAAACATGCTAAGTTCATATACTTGTTTCTCTGAAAAAGAATGCTACAGCCAGTTGTTATTCTTCTTTGAAATGTGTGTTCCGTGTCGAACCGTGTCCACTGCCAATTTACCCAATTTACCCAGTATATCGACACCCCTAGCTTGCCAGTTGGTGGAAAAAACAGCTTATTGCAGCCAGGGACGCAAGCAAACGAACTGAGTCAGTGATCGCAGATTCTACACAACCTAAAAGCCTCAGCATCCATCTGTCTAACACGGTTAGATGTTGTGGGAAGAAGGAGGAGGGAAGCAGCAAACTAACACACATTTTAAAAAATAAATAAACAAATACAAACAAAAGTAAAAGACAGCACGCCACCGGCCTCACGCTGTTCTCTCACGGCCCTCAGCCTCGTCCTGCTCGCCACATACCCTCATTGCCCCTCGCAGGTCAGGGCTCTTCACGAGAGCGCCACGGCGCATGCGCGAGAACTGAGAAGATGACGCAGATGGGTCTCTGTAGTTTTAAAATGCTTCTAAAGTGTGCATTTCCTGGATGTCCGAATCATGAGAAACCAAAGAGAAACCATGAAAGTGCCTTAGCAATGCCACAAAATGAATGGTTTACCTTTCACACTTTCCCATCAAATGATCGTGTCAGTTCTCGTGCATGCGTCGTGGCACTCTCGTGAACTCACTTCAGAGGCCCACACTGAAGAAAATGAATAGTTGACTAAAGTCGTTATTTTTGGGGGGTTTTGCACACAAAAAGTATTCTTGTCACTTGATAAACTTAAGGTTGAGCCACTGTAGTCACTTGGACTATTTTAATGATGTTTTTACTAACATTTCTGGACTGGCAGAATGAAATGACATAAAAGCCTATGAAGAAGTGAGACAGCTCTCAGATTTCATCAAAAATATCTTAATTTGTGTTCAGATGAACGAAAGTCTTTCGGGGTTGGAACAACATGAGGGTGAGTAATTATAGAATTTTCATTTTTGGGTGAACTAACCCTTTAAGTCAGTAGACATAGAGCAGGTGTTTTTTGTGGCTGTTGGAACACGTTCGACCACATGAGCGTTTACACTACGAAAGCAATCCGGTCGAATGCATTTTCGACTACCTCTGGAAATGGTCGATAGTGGACAAGCTCAAAACGTTTTAGACCCCATTTAAACATGTATTTAGTGTCGTCCACTTGTGATCAGATTGACAAAAACACATCTTAATATCAGGTATTAAGAAGAAGATGCTTTATCCTTAATAGTTAGCCAACAATATACCAAAACGCATAAGTCAATCATTGCCTTACAGTACAGTATATTTGTCATAAGGACAGTCCTCTGGGTGTAACCAGGGGTTACATTTGTTTGTTTAAGTGGGGTGTAACATTGTGGTGGTCCTATTTACATGATAAAAATAAATGAAATCAGTCAAGTGAAATGCAAATAAACCAACATAAAAGAGCACAGGCTAAAGAGGCTTATGAAAAGGAGAAAAATACAGCAAAAAGAGAGAAAACAGTTTAGAGACTGAATTGAAGACACTGAATGTACTAGACAAAGCAGGGGTTTTTTAGCTGCCGGGTGAAGCTGAAGCTCACACTGCCAGACTAATATGATTATTACACTCCGAACGGCCCCTTTACACATTCCAGACTGCATTCGGTTCCCTTAATGTAATCTCAATATGAAGCAGACTGCTGTGTTTCCTTTGAAATTCCTCTCTATGCCCCTGAGGCCTGGCTGTGTAATTTCACATAGTCTGCTGCTCTGCTCCAGCTGCAGGAAAAAATGGTGTGTTTTCCCAGTTCAGACTGACACCTATTACACAATGATGCCATAAAGCCACCATCTTTCCTGGTAGAAAACACAGGCAGAGCCAGCATTTGCTCTGGTTCTCTCTGATCAGAGGTGCAGAGGGAATTACCCTTGCACACACAGCTAAATCCAGTATGACCTCAGTTGTCTGCATCACTTTAATTAGTAGACATACAGTACTTCAAGATTTACGTGTGAAGTTCAATTTAAATTATATGTTGCATATTGCAGACTGTACTAGCTAATTAGTTGAAAATACACTTATAGGCTTTTCCCACTGCGAATACCCGTGAGTTAAGATTTTTTAACCTCCAGGCTACTATTAACCTTGGGTTAAGCAACGTTTCACGCTTTTAATTTTGAATGGGGCTTAGCACAATTTTTTTTGCTCTGGGTAATAAAGCCCTGCTCAATGCCAATGGATCGCCTACAGCCAGATGCATAGCACACAAAAACAGCACCGAAAAAAAAAGAAAAGAAAAAAAGAAAAAAAAAAAAATATATATATATATATATATATATATATATATATATATATATAAAATATATATATATATATAAAAAAAAAATGTATATATATATATATACACACACACGTGTGTGTGTGTGTGTGTGTGTGTGTGTGTGTGTGTGTGTGTGTGTGTGTGTATTTATACAGTACTCAACATTTGAAGTGGATTGAAACCTTAATTCAAAGTTATACATGAATTTTGAACAATACCCGTTCTTGTCTTAGGACAACTTTGATGAACTTTTTTGATCCACTTGTTGTCCACTTGAAATGTTGACAACTATTATATACACACACACACACACACACACACACACACACACACACACACACACACACACACACACACACACACACACACACACATATATATCTAACTGATAGCCACAAGATTTGCCTGAAATAAGATCTGTGGATAAGGTCTGTTGTTTTGTTTTATGACATAAAATACACCAGCAATATCTTGATTGTTTTAACACTTTTACGTCTTGCTAACAAGTGGCTAAATAGATTATAGAGGTTGTCTGGACAATAAACGTCATTATGCTGAACAAAGTCATCTGTATTTGCAGCCTTTACAAAACGTTTAAAAATCATCAACTTTTGTTGGTCACAGAGCTTATGTTCTGCAATAATAAAAAAAAAAATAATAAAAAAAATTGACTTTTTGTCGAGGGAACCAGGGCTAACTTCAAGGTTGGCCAACAAAATATGTCATTACGCAAGCACTCTACTGTATATTGAGCTTTATTTTCTGAGTTGTATCTGTTTCAGTACTTACTACAGATGCACAGTCATTTCGATTAAAAAAAAAAAATCTGCACATATGCTAATTTCTTCTGGCCGGGTTTATTTGAAAGAATTATCAGAATATTTTTTTTCTGATATTTTGAAATAAACCTGCCCCAAAATGGTACATACAGTACAGTGCAAACAAAAACAAGCTGTGATTGGTTGCTTTTCATGTCAGTCTGCAATGTGGACCAGATCTGTCTTTGAATATACCTACTATCCTATATAGTATGCGTAAAAAGCAGCACACTAAATGAGTGTCTGAAAATGTAGTATTCATAAAATGGCAGGCAAAAAATACCCCAAAAGAGTTTCTGCACCATGTGAGTTCTGCATCAAATGTGGTATAATGACTCAATTTTGGATTTTGGAGTAAAAGTAATATGCAAGTCAAAAAATTCTAAACAAAACAATTCTTAGTTCCCTCAGATGCAAAACAATGAAGTCAAACACCTCCATTGCAATAATAAAAAAGCTTTTCTGCAGACGGAGAAGCAATTAGTGCCTGATATTAACCTCATATATATGCAAATAAGAATGCTAATGCAGTGTTTAGAAATGTGCAGTGTGAAATCTCTAAACTACCCAGGGGTAATAAATAGAGATAACCCAGGATTACAGTAACGCAGGGTTAACAGTCTAAAGTATGTAAAGTCTTATGTTAACGTATTAGAATATGTGTATAAATGCTTTTTCTACAATTATTACACATTGACGTGGTGTAATTTTATTCATATGATGAGTCAACTTATTCTTTCCGCATATTTTTAATTTTTCAAGCCATTTTTTCATTAAACGTTACATTCAAAGGGCAAGATGATACTAAAGCACAAGAAATTCAATAGAAACATCTAAGTCATTCACTTGTGTATTGAATTTAGAAATGAATATGAATCCATTTTACAGCACAAGAAAAAAATGAAAGGAGAGGAGCTTAAAAAACAAAAGGACACTATGTAATGACTATTGGCTTATGAGATGAATGTGTTGAAAGCTACAGATGTTCTTCTGTCTGCTCATGTGTGTAGAGACAAAAACTTTTAGCACCAAATTAACTGTGAAAACCACCTTGAAATGGAAATTAAAATAGGTTTTTTAATGTTTCTAAGTTCGAGCTTTAGCGAATAGATGATAACTGACTGAAAGTCTAATGAACCCTAAGAGATAAAAATCACGTTTAGTCCTTTAACCGTGTCTTAAGGTCTAAACAACATACTTTTAAGATTTCAAGTACACTACAAGTGTATATTCAATACAGTTAAGCAAGGGACAACTTTATATTTACTTACTGTTTGCATGTATGACCTTTTTAAACTAAACCACACACAGTTTGTAGACTAAAACCTTGAGGATCACAATACGACAGCTGTCAACTCTGAAGATTGACTGGAAGATTGTGACCAGTGTGCATGTGTCAGGCCTCCAGGGCTCCGGTAATGATCAGGTCTACCGGACAGTGTGAGAACGCAGCTGTGACCGTGGTATTAACCCCAAACGGCTGAGCTCTCGACGCACAGATGATATAACGCCTGACCAGCTGCGGAGATTCAAACACACAGTGCACACACAGACTAAAACACTTACACTTCACTGCACATATACACAACATCCATCAGGCTGCCATAGCCGTCCAGAATACGCTGGATGGAAAGTGGGAACCAGGATGAATACGGTCCATTCAGACCACAGGCATGTCTGGTATTCCTAAAATGCCTTCTCAAATACAGGTGCTGTCAGGAGTGGATAGAGCAGAAGAAGCAAACAGAACGAGAGAAATGAAGGGTACTGAGAATGTCCGCAGAAGAAAGAGAGATGGAGAGGAGATGAGATGAGAAAAGGAAGGGAAAGACAAAAAAGAGGCTATACAAAACGGGGTGGGAAGCTAAAAAAATAAAGTCTTGTCTTTCTTTGTTAAAAAAATGGTCATGGTAACGAATGTTTAACTTCCAACATATGCTGTAAGCAGTAGACCAATCACAACAGACTGAGCCATCTGACCAATCACAGCAGAGAGGAGGTGTTTAGAGAGACTAAATCCTTTAACAAACCATTTCAGACACTGTGAGAAAAGAGCTGATGAGCTGATTATGAAAAAAATAAAGTGTTTTTTGATTTTGGATGCATGTACAACCTATTGTAGGAGACCTCCAAAATAAAATCACGAATCTTTAAAATAGCATAATAGTAGAACTTTAAATACATATCAATATTAAATATTAATCAGATTTAAAAATGGCAGAATGGGTAACAGGATTGAATAATTTAGTACATTTTACTAAATTATTATTTACAGTAAAAATATTTTATTATTAGTAAGGGCTAATTATTTGACCCAAATATTTGTATGGGGCCTAATTACTGAACACTGCAGTTTGTGTAAAAAAAT
This sequence comes from Meda fulgida, assembly GCA_030578275.1. Classification (NCBI taxonomy): domain Eukaryota; kingdom Metazoa; phylum Chordata; class Actinopteri; order Cypriniformes; family Leuciscidae; genus Meda; species Meda fulgida. The sequence continues at coordinate 24,253,938 of CM060631.1, read as the reverse complement.
TGCATTGTACATTTTATAATGGCGTAAAATTATGTGAAAACAGGGTTGCATGCTAAATGTGCAGCATATGACTATAATTTTGGTGATTAAATGAGCAAATAATTGTAAAAATAATTAAAATATGCAATTAACGAAATATCAATTTATTAGATTATGGGCCAGATTTACTAAACAGGGCAAATTAGCATCCGAGCGCAATACCATAAAGGCGCAGATGGTGTTGGAAAGTTCTGCGTGTGATCTACTGACGCAGCGCAAATTAAGGAACACAGACGCAGTCGGATCATTTCCATAATGACCAACGCAATCTACCAAGAGCAGAGCAAATTAATGTCTGGTTTAAGATGTGCTTTTTGGGGGGCGTTAAATAATGGGATACCCATAGCAAACCGTAGTAAATCACCTTACATGATTCATTTAAATATTCTCCTGCAAAACTCCAACAAATGCATACGCAATAAGGTCAGCTGCAAAAATAACTGTGTCCACGCCTTTATTTATCTTTCACTGAGTGTCTTTAGTAAATCCTGACAGTCGTTTTTTAACGCCAAAAGAAGGTTTGCGCTGGCGCAAGCTGTTAGTAAATCTGGCTGTTAGCAGGACAGTTGAGTGCTTTTTGATTGCCTTTTTTCCCTATCACATATTTTATCAATCATCATAAATTCAGTATCATTCAAAAGACAGATTTCATCCTGTTTTGAAATTAGGCATTGAGTTTCCATAGATACGGTACTTTACAACTTAATTTTTCAACTATATCTACTCCAAATTTGAAACACAAATTGGTTAGACATATGGATTAGATTTTCAGACAATTTTAGAGACCAAATTTGTCAAATATTTATTTTGTATAAATGTTTTTTTTTAATTCCATTCATTTGCATTACATTAAACTTTAACTTCTATCTCTTTTTTACACTTACATATTTTGAAGTGCCTTCTTCAAAAAGAGACCTTAGGCCTGAATTCCAAAGTGTTCATTTATTAATTACAACCAAATTCAGATCTACACTGCAAAAGGGGGGTGACAGTTAACAGGTGAATGCTACTTTTAATACTATTAATACTTTTAGTAAGAAAGGATGCATTCAACTGATCAAAAAGGACAGTAAAGACATTAATAATAATGTGAAAAAAACTGTTTCACAGTTGTTCTCAACATTGATAATAATAAGAAATGTTTATTGAGCAGCAAATCTGCATATTAGAATGATTTCTGAAAGATCATGTGACACTGAAGACTGGAAATTCAGCTTTGCCATCCCAGGTATAAATTACATTTTAAAATAAAAAAAAAATTAAAAAAAAACAGTTATTTTAAATTGTAATAATATTTTACAATATAGGCCTACTTTATTTACAGTATTCTTGATCAAATAAATGCATTAAAACTTTTGAACAGTAGTGTATCTAATAGAGATCACAATGAAAAGCATATAGATGTTGTGCTTCTAATGTAATGTCTAAAATGTAATGAGATAATCAGACGTTACTCTATTGGTGGAGTTTATACCTTTATATTGTTATAGACTGCTGAGTTATAATGAAGGAAGGGAAAAAATGACGGTTAAACAGCATGTGAGGTCTACTGCATCTGGAGAACAGGTGAAAACACACACACACACACACACACGCGCACACACACACACACACACACACACACACACACACACACACACACACACACACACACACACACACACACACACCTAGTGCATATACTGTACAGATATGAAAATGTTCCAGGGTTTTACCAAAAGAGAGTTTATGACCTGGTACAGTTTTAAAGTGACGTTATACTTCAACTTTTCACAGCACATAAATACAACAGTAAAATTTTAAAGAGATTTTAAGACGCTTTCCAAAGGCGTCTCTGAATTCCAAAGTCTTCGGTTTTCTGAGGTTCTCTGATTTTATTGAGCGTTGGACTAACAACTAATCCGTCTATTCGACTTGCAATTTATGTACAATTTTTAAGCTAAAACATCATATACGTCATGCGTACCACCATAAAGGTGTTGACTGCTGGAATTTTTTAACGATCTTTAAAAACTGCAAGCATACTGCCTTTCAGTAACTTAAAACCTCATACCTCGTTTTCCCATTTCTACGCACAGTATGTACCATTGTGTCGGTGCACACCTGGGGCTCATGTGGGCTCTTATTTGAGAGCCCTCTGGAGAGCTCAGGTAACCCATTGGGTCATGAAGTGCACACCTGGTTATTCAGACCACTGATTTACAGCACATAACACACCTGAGCTCTCACATACACTATATCTATTCACATGAGTGGACAATGAAATCCGAGGACTGATACAGTGATTTAAATAAGACAGACGGGTCAATCTGTACATAGTATAAATCTGTTCTGAGATCTGCTGTGGGGTCAATGACAAAAAGACTGTCCAAGTTAAAGAAAAGAAAACACAAAGTTAAAAGTCTTTGAAAATTAGCAAGAATTGCACTAATACTGTAGTCAGTGTTGTTCCACTCAGTGTTGATGACTTCAAACAGTTCGTGAGTAGTTGAAAAATGTCTCCCAGATCGTTCGAGTTTAATGTGACCAATTATTCACTATCAAGGTTAAAACTGGAGGCCAAACTGTGAGTCTGATGGACTTGTTCTCAAGCCACTTCTTGGTTGTCTTTGTAATTTGGGCAGGAGCATTGTCTTGTTGAAAAATAACATCTGATCATTCCTCTTTAGAAACAACTGTTCATTTGTGGGAAGCAAGCCATTCTCCTGTACTCCAAAGCATTAAAAGACTTTTCACAGCAAAGGAGTTTTTACTGTGTACCAGCAATAGCAGCAGCTAAAAGGCTCTCCACACATTGATACAGTCTCGCCCTCCCTGCTTCACTGTGCTAGAGATACATTTATTATTATATTTCTCAGCAGATTTTCGAAGACACGTCTCTGGAGCATCACCATGCAACTCGTTTCATTGATTCATCACACAACTTCCCATATTCTGCCAAAAACTTTATTTCGTTTTTGACGTTTTTCTGAGCAATGGCTTTTTAAGTAGACCATTTGCTTAAATGTTTCTAATTTCCTGATCAATAATTTGTGGTTAAGTCAATTAAAGTCTTTAGCCATTTTAGCTAAAGTTATATATATATATAGGCAAAACTATTACAAAATGTTCTTTTTAAGTATTCTGTTAAGCTATTTTTAAACTTATGTGCCCCCAAAAAATTCAAAAATAATTTTAAATCAGAAATTATGTTCATGAAACAAGTGTCACTGTATTTATGAATTGGATTGTTAATGTATTTTTGAACAGATCTGGACAAAAAAAATTGTCATGTAATTTAATGTGGAATAAGAGAAAATAGAATAAAACAATACAACGCTGCGCAAAAAAGGTCATAATTCACCACATTTAATAAAAAAAACATTCCAATACTGCTGCCGTGCCTCTACGCTTAAATATGTGCAAGAAGCTCAACAGTACCAGTCCTCCATTATCTTCATTACACTCCTCTTTTTTGTGTTCCTCAAAGGACAGAGTAAATTCATATTTTTATTTTATTTTATAGAACACACTGGTTCTCAAAGGCTCGTTCTGTACGCAGAGGAATCACTGAATATCGCAGTGCGATCGCACCATAGACAGTAGGGATCACGTGATTAGAACGATCAGTGCATCACGTGATCAACTGCTGCTAAATTCGAATGTCTCGTTGGCTGGCCTGAGCCAGAGCGCTTGGCATATATTTATATTAACTATTCAGTGTTTTCAACCACATGTTTATTTTAGGTTTCAGACATTTAAATTCACATAAGTAATAAAAAACAATACATTTAGAGTTACACACTGATGTCTATGGAAGCGGCAATAATAATAATCCTTTCCGTTAGCCTATTAGATTACATGTTTTATTCATATCAGATACACATTGTGTAAGTAACTTTAAAGTTTACTTTATTTTTCTCGCAGTTCACCGGCCCATGAATTCCCCATGAATTCAAAATTGACCATACTTACTTTGTTTGCCTAAATTGATCGTTTTGTGGTGAACACTTCATCCATGCAAGTCAATCCACACAAAGAAATTTTGGTTTCGTAATCTTTAATCAAAATCTGAAAATTCCCCTCCCCTCTGCATTGGAGGACCTTCTCTGATGACATAGGTTTGGCGGTTTTGGTGTCTGCTTAACATCCGTAACCACGCCCCTCCAACTGACAGTAGACAGTAGCCTGTGTGTCTGCGAGCACTGACAGCGTGTGAAAGCCACGCCCACTAATATTGCCTCATTTAGTATTCCGTTTTCTCGGAAATACTTCACAACACTGGAGAAAAGTCGTTTGCAACTTCCGGTTCACGGGGACTTTAAGTTACTTTCATGTATTTCGGGAGAAGTGGATGAATTCTGTAAATCCAACAAATCCGATTCTCTGAACAGCGGCAAACTAACATGGTGGCGCCGAATGCGCATATAGCTCAATAACGCGATCATATTTTCTTTTCAGCTGCCATTTTGGTTGATTAGGTCAATTTTTCTATGTCACTTTTAGGTGCAATACTTTTTCATTTAATCATTATTTCAGTTTTTTGTTTACCTGTATGTAAGCAGCACATTGCAGTGTTAAAGACAATGTTCAAACTGGGTTTTATACTGTATAAAAAGGGGCTGACAATAATAAATATTCTTATTAGAAATAAAACTGCCTCGTTTTTTTGCTGTGCATAGCTATAGCTGAATAGTTAGGCCTACTACTGTATTTTAATATTGGTCATTATGGTGGTACTTGGAGAGCCAGATATTTTCTGAGGTGGTAGGCCTACTGGGTGTAAACAGTGTGAGAACCACAGGTACAACATGGTGTAACATTTTTAATGAAAAACTTGCTTGATCAGCTTGACATCTTGCAGTTGATCAGGACCTTCAAAAAACACAAAACTGAGGCATGAGCCTCTCTCATTCTGAGCAGCGTTCCTCCGTCTGTGCTGCTGGAGGCCGGCCAAACCAGCTCCCTCTGGAAGGAGAACCAGGCTCAAATTTACTGCTTACTTCTAAAAACTGAGCAGACTTTGGTGGAGTCTTTCGTGGATCTTTCTCTTCGCTATTCCAAAATAGCACAGTCACAGTCAGTAGCAGACAAACTTTCATGAATCTTGCAGACTGTAAACTGTTTTCCGCATTCCATCATTTCTAAAAGGGAAATGTATTATCTCCATAAAACCTAGGAAACTGGGGTAAAGGATTCTGGAACTTTACAGAAAATTACATATAGAAGAAACAATAGGAGACACATCATTAGTTTTACTCTAGTCCCAAATGTACAAATGTACTTCATCGCCCAAGGGTATTTATATTTCAAGGATCTGTTTAACTAATGCCTTCTCTAAGACAGTCTGCTGGTTCTTAAGCTATAAAAAATCTCAAATGAATATTAGAAATGTAAAATCACTTCACATAAAAATCCACCTCAAAATATAAAACGTCAAATGCTTGGCCCATCAAAGAAGCTTGTTTCTAAAAATATGCCTCAAATTCCAAACAGGCTTTGCTTTGGTAGATAAAAGTGGAGTGAGGAGGGAAAGAGAGGGTGAGGAGTGAGGGATAGGTGGAGAAAAAAAAACATAAAATCAGATATGATATGTCAGCTTAAACTCTGATAAAATGTATCGGCCACATGAATGCATCTTTCGTGGTCATGCCCTCCGTCTGCAGGGTGCTATCTGGCTAAAAAAAGGTTCAGCAAAAACAAATCTAAAGGCAAAAAGAGATTACGAAACATTACGGAACCCAGAAGGCTTATTCCCCCACCAATTTCAGACTTACTCTGTGGTTGTACCGTATGTTAAATGTTTCCCAAAGTCCCCTCAGAAGCTAAAGATTCCGAGTGCTGGATTCACGAAACTTTCTTAAGAATAAAATTCGTCTTAACTGACATTTTCTTCTTATTTTCTTACTAGCATTCCCAAAAACCTTTCTTAAGAATTTTCTCAACAACTTTCTTCAGAAGATTTTCGTGAATTCGGCCCCAGATTCTCATGATGTGGATTTGACAGTTAAAATGCTTCCAGGTGAATGATGCTTAAAAAGAAAAGGACTAAAATGCAATAACTTTGTGAATGATTGACATAAAAACTCATCTTCAATCAAATTATCACTTTCTCTGCCCATTAAAACAACTTTCCTTTACCGATGACATCACTTAGGCCTTGATAATGTTGACCAGTAGCCAAATAGCTATTTAGACATTGTTGGCGTAAATGCACAAATGATTATTTCTGGCAAACAACTATCACTGTAAACCTGTCTGAAACAATCTGCATTGTAAAAAGCACTATGAAGGTGATTTGACTTGACAATCCAATAAAATCTACAAATCTTATATTTTTTGAATTTGTGGTTTTACTCAGAAAAACATGACATAACAGAGTGCAATGGGTTGCAAATGTTTGATGTTTTATGTATTTTCACAGCGGTGCTCATTATCGTTGCATCTGGCAATCCAGAGGAGACAGATTTTAATGAATCCTCGGGGTAAAGAGTTGTTATTTATTGGGATATATTATACATAAATATAAGCAATATATCTCTATAAATAAAAGAGAAATCATATATATATATTTATATAATGACAGATTTAGAGTCATTAATCTAAGTTTTATAAAAGTTCGAAAAAGTCAACAAAAAAAATTCAAAATCATATGAAACAAACATGAGCATCTTTTTAGGACCTTTCTGCATGTTTTTGTCCTTTTATTTGTCATGGACACTCTTCTTTGTCATTGACAAGTTATAACTATGCATTTTGATTACATAACACAATTTAGCACAAAAAGTACTCATAATAAGCAAATAGCTAAATGCCCCATAACCCAGCTGTTCTCACACTTCCTCTGTTTGCGGCTTTCGCTGCTAGTATTCCATAACACAAGCTACTCCCACAGAGAGAGCACGGGAACATCTGCATCTTGTACATAAAACATCTGGCATAGATGTTTCTGCATTCTGGACAATAGAAGCACATCCATCTATGGGATTTAAACAGGGCTAGGGACTCTCACGCCGACGCATTCCTCCAAAGTCCTGCAGACAGCGCGCTAATCTGGTATGCAGGGTCTGCTATGTCAACACACTGGCATGCCATGGAGAGAAACACCTAATGCACCATTAATCACTTCAGGACTACATCCTCCCAGATGAGCTATGACAAATACAGGCACAAAAACACTCACCTTCATCTGGACAGGCTGACAGACAGCTTAAAGAACCCAAGATTGCAAACTAAACAGACCTACACAACACTGATTGACAATGACAACGCTCCAGATTTAGAGCTGTTTTAATGAGAGTGGAACCTACGTAAAACTGTGGACAGAAATGTACTCGAAGCAAATTTACCCAGTGTTACGTTTCTCTTTCGCAAAAAAAATAAATAAATCTGTACATTGTAAATACAGATGTTTCCGAAAGCACGCCCACAACAGATGAGAATACCACATGCCTCTGGCAGACACACTGCTCTTTCAGATGCTAAATTGGTCTTCAGTATGGAAAAACAACACTTGGACTGTTGGCTCATTTTTATAAGCACTTTTGCCTCGTGCTTTAATATATCATGACATTGAGATAGAATATTGTTCCAAAAAGTGCAATTATCATCTGTTACAGCTTTTGTGTACCCTCATTGCAGACATTTTACACTTTAAAGTGAAGAAAATTCACTATAGTTAAGTGTCCCACAGCCAGTACATAATTAAAACAGTAGTATCCTATACTAAACCTAAACTAATCTTGACAAACTATATATCATTTGAAAACTTACAATCTCTAGTTTTCATATTTGGTGACAAAATAAATTGCAGATGAGCCGTAATTTAACAATTTGCAACAAGAATATTTTCATACTCCTATAAGGTGTTCAGACCTTTATTTTGAAATAGCGATGGACATGAAAAATCATGAAATGGTAGAAACCTCAGTTTGTTTTCATGCAGTTAAACAAGATAGCATCCATTAATTTTTTTTTTTTTGGAAAAAAGGTCTGAAATGTTTTAAATATAAAGAAAATAATAATAGATTCACCATAAGTGATGTGGCAGCAAGCTATAACGCACATACGTGTTATTTGTATGTTTCTTAGAGGTTAAAATCATATCAAAATCTGCCAAATACCAATACTACTTCTGAATAGGATGTCTACTTCATAAATTGTATGAAAATTGTGGAAATAGTGGTTCAGAATCTTATATATATAATAATTATTATATAATAATGGTTCAGAATCTTACAGATATTATATTATATATCCTTATATGGGCAGTAATTGAGTCTGGTTGTGACCTAGTGAAAAAGTTTGGTACTGAGCCCAAACAAAATCGTAATGAAAGCTCATTTTTTGAGATATCAACCTAAAATTTGAAACATAACTTGTTCAGATTTTTGGCTTTGATTTTTTGTTTTGCAGTTTTAGAGTCCAACATGTTTTGAAAATATTTCTTTTTTCAAAACTTTTTTTCTTCTTTCACTTTCTTAATTCACTTCACTTCTACAAATGTCAAATGTCTTCTTTAAAACAAGACCAATCTTTCAAAGCATTCTTGAATTACAACCATTAAAGTTCTGAGTGTGCATTTTCATGTCTATTCAAAAAAGGCTAGGTGACACTTAAGGGTTGTTGTTTTTTTAAATTAGCCTAAATCAAAGCGGCCACAATGCTGGTGAAAACTGTAAACTGACTTCTCTTATATATTAATAGTTCTTTAGTGGTTTGCACAGTGGGGTTTTACTGCTACGTGTTATTCACACTTTCACTCCACTCAGCCTACCACCTCTGCACAAAGTTTCCAACTCTCTATCTCTCTGTCTTTCTCATGTTTTATGACTTCCTGTTGCAGGATTCATCACTAAAAGTGAATAAACAAGGTTGGCCAAAGTGAATGACACAGACAACACGTCCATTCATCCAGACAGACAGAAGTGGGTGGGTGGGTGGGTGGATGGATGGATGGATGGATGGATGGATGGATGGATAGATAGATAGATAGATAGATAGATAGATAGATAGATAGATAGATAGATAGATAGATTCCATTTGCTAAGCTAATTGAAGGGAACTGTTGGTAACAGACACACACACACTCACACACACACACACACACACACACTGTCTGACAACATCCCTGTTTCATGACTTCCTCTGCCGGAGGTTGTATATATGCAGTCAGCACACAAATATTATTCAGATCCTGGCATTACTAGACGCGCACACAGGTGTTCAGAGTGGGTGTGTGTTTACGCCCATGAATGAGGTGTCAGCACAGTCATACGTCTGTCATAACATGTTGTCTTGGCAATGGGTACAGTTTATGTTTGGTCACATCATATTACGATGACATTATTCTGTGGAACAGCACAATGAGAAAGGTTGTAATAATCTGTTACCAATCTGTTAGTACCTAACGGTGGGGGGGGGGGGTCTAATATACTCTTGTTTTTCTCCCCTTTAATTGAATGCTAATTGGTTTAATTCAGCAGTTATGCAATTACATTTTGGCTGTTTCAAAGTTAGACCATTCAGTTGTGGCTTTGGATCAGGCTATGATGACTCGGGCTTCACATTATGAGAATCCTCACTGTTGAGGAATTGAAACCTTAAACACGTTAGCATGAATAGAAATGAAACAAGGAATGAAAACCAATGGGAAATCCACTTATTGTCATTTTCATATTCATTTCATTAGCTCTAAAGATCATGAAATAACCTGTAAACTTCTGATTTTGAAAACATGTTAGTGTTATGAGTACAGCATTAATATTTTATTCCCTCTATGTTGAAATAAGATGTCACCTTTTGAAACAGATTGGCTAATCCTTAAATAAGGCTGAACAGACAATTTACTCAGTATGAATGATTAACACTGATGTGGTGCAACTTGTTGGATCTCAGGGTCAAACTGAAGAGTAAAATCATTGCCAAGGTTAAAAAAGGATAGGGAAAAATACCTTATTTCAGGACATTCTGAAAACACGAGGGCAGTTGCTTCACTCACACAACAAATCAATAAACGGTATTAGAACTGCGCAAAAGCTTTCAACAATTTCCAAACATCTTCCAGTAAAATGACACTGTGGTGGCCTGATTTTAGTGCTTCTTTGAATGGGCTTCATCACAGTTGAGAGCTAAAGGTAATTAACACGTACAGATCTGCGCCCTGAAGCAACCTGCAAATTGCTTGACAGCACTTTGAAGGCAGTGTTGCTATTGGGAATCGATGTTCTGCGTTCGTTGCTTTGCAGTCTATTTCGCACACAGAATAAAAAAAAGTTGCTGCCTTAAATAAGTATAATCAACTTGGATGTTTAAATCATTTCAACTTAAATCACATAAAATGAGTTGAATCTTGTTGAACTTATAAAAAAAGTTGAAAATTGCTTAACATGTGTTGTCATAACTTATTGATCTCATTATTTTTTACAGTGAGGAACAATCTCTGATAGGCCGGAATTGAAATTCTTCCCCTAAACCAAATCCCATTGTTCTCTTCAATGGCTCAGAGCTCCGAAACTCAACCAAGACTATTTTTCTCTTAATCTGAATTTGTATTTGCGACACACCGTAGTTTTCAGATTCAGAACTCGACTCAGGGGTCGACTCATCTGGATTTCTAGAGCGTAAAACTGGCTGAGAAATTAAGTTCTCTCAGGAGGAGATTAGAGTTCATTAGCTGGCTGACTAAAAGTTGTCTAAGTGAAACACTGTATGAGCTCCAGAAGAGCAATACATTTATAAAGTGACAATGACATTGAACTTCACCTTTAAATATAAAGGTTCCAAAAAGGGGTTTTGACAGCGATGCCATAGAAGAACCATTTTTGGTTCCCAAAAGAACCTTTCAGTCAAAGGTTCTAAAAATAATTTATTTTATTTTCTTAATGTGAAGAACATTTAAAAAATCTTAAGAAACTTTTTCCACTATAAAGAACCTTTTGTGGAATGGAAAGATTCCATGAATGTTAAAGGTTCTTCATGGCACCATCAATGCCAATAAAGAACCTTTTTTAAGAGTGTTCAAGTGAATTTTCTGAGATCGAAATGCAATTGTCATTAAAGTACTCTGTAACTTTCTCAGGGGATAAGTTTTTTTTTTTTTAGAAGTTTGGACATCCGTGTAAAAGGATGAGCATTATCACTTTAATATCTACTACATAACATCATCGCGCTGATGTTAACGATCTCATAATATGCTCATAATATGCTCATGATTACAGGTCTTCCCAAGACCAAGTTGACACTTTTTCTGAAGCAAAAGATGCATGTTAAGAATCAATTAAACAGTATAAAATAGGCAGCATATATGCATTATGTCTGTCATAACAACTCCACAAAATAGGTTTATCATTATATGCCACATAGGAAGAGTGTAGCCACACCATCAAATAGTAGATCCGCGCATGAACACCATGAACTCAGCTCAAACTCACCTTGTCGCTGGACAAGCAGACAGCTGCTGAAAGTGTCAGGAATATCCAAATGTTCCTCATTATTCCCCTTAAAGAAGTCTTTTTGGAAAGAATTCGTGGATGGCAGTCGTCTGCGCTCCTTAAACCAGCTGCTCCCTTCGTTCTCTTTTACAGTTTCACCTAAAACACAAACGCAAGATCCTTTCCGAGAGGTGTTTGGCGTTTTGATCCACCTGATCAAACTTCACTTTTGCCTTTCCGAACGGGAACTATTGAGAGTGTGTTGTTGTCTTGTTGATGTCTCGTTGATGTCTCGGGTCCATGCGAGGCAGCACGGCTCTGCTCGGATAGAGGATGAGAGAGAGAGAGAGGGAGAGAGAGGGGGAGAGGGGGGGGTGTTAGAGGGGGAAGGATTTTTGCGTCACAGTTGACTAATAGGACTTGGACCAGACTTACATGTCTGAACATCATTTTGTCGTAATTTCCGACAAAAAAAAAAACGTGTCTGTGTGCATCACTCACTGGGATTTGAGACAGATTTCAGCTAAATGAACAGCGTCGATATTGGAAAATTAGCTGTGCTTGGTAAAATGGTATGACACCGGACCAGGAGGCTTTACCAGGTTCTCCTTTTTTACTTCAAGGATTCATTTTGAACACAATATTCAAAGGCTCTCTTATCATATCTGATATGCCCTTCTGCTAATTCTGTAGTCATACAAATAAACTCAAAACGATTATGTAACGTTGTAAAGCCTTATATTTTTAAGTTTTTTTTTTAGCATTTTAATTAAGATTATGTTAATATAACTAAAAGTAAATAACTTTGACTTTATTGGGGCCACGTTTTGCTGTATTAGGCCCCTTATAGTGAGGCCAGCGCTTTAAAACATCTAACATTTTACATAAATTATACTGTAAGTCAAAATTTCAATTACAAAGCCATTACAGGCAGTGCTACAAGTTTAATAAAATGTACAGCGTGTCATAGTTATTATTGTTTCGTTTATTTGCTTGTAACAGCTGTTGCTGTAATCACATGGTAATCAGCCCCCAACGTCATTAACAAATATACAAAATGGCAAACATTCTGAAATCTTCTTAAAAGATCCTAGATTTGTAATGTTTTACAGAGTAGTAACAACAACAGTCCTATTGTATTTTAGCTCAAACTATGGTTGTTGTTTAACCATTGTCATTTCCAGTGATGGTTGTAAGTAATGCATTATTAAGTCATTAATTACGTAAAGTAAAAAGCGATTACTCTCAATATTCTGTAATTTAATTAAAGGGTTAGTTCACACAAAGATGAAAATTATCCCATATACTTTACTCACCCTCAAGCCAGGTGTATATGACTTTATCTTTCAGCCAAACACAATCTGAATTATATTAAAATATCCTGGCTCTTCCAAACTTTATAATGGGACTGAAAATTAACTTAGATTTTGAAGCCCGAAAAAGCACATCCATACGACTCCAGGGGGTTAATAAAGGCCTTCTTAAGTGAAGCGATGCGTTTTTTGTTTTTTTTTGTAATTAAAATATCCATATTTATAACTTTATAAACTATAATCACTGGATTCCGGTAACGGCCGTACACAAGGCAGTTCCAGCCCGAAGAGTGAACTCTGAATGTTAAAATGTGTTTTAATACAAACATGGTCAGTTCAAGAATAATTTATATAATTTGATATTTATTTGAAAGAATTAAAAAGAGCAGTTCCATGTCTATCCTTGATTTTTTTTAACTGGTCAAGGTTAATGTGGGAATTAGAACAAAATGTGCAATAAGTAGGCTAATGCAATACCTTTTAGAGAGAGCAATTATTGGAGTCACCAACATTGGTTATTTCTAAGAAAATGTAATAAAAATCCTTTTAAAACACGTATAATCTTTTACTGTAGATTGTATTTATTTATCAGAATGCTGAAACCATTTTAATTAGTAAGATAATGTTCGTAATATCACCCTCTGGGACATACAACCTGAGTGAATATTTTGAGTGGGAGTTTATCTCCCCCTGCTGTTCTGCTCGATATAAACACAAAATAAACGCACACTTTAAATGCATTATACACTACTTTTATTGAGCACTTTTATGCAAATAGAGGTTCAGAGCATTTTAATTAACAATCTAAATTTGAATAATGTATACATGAGTGCTTTAGTGCTACAAAAACATCTGATTTTTTATTCTAAATCCCTAAAATGAAGAACACACAACAAATACAAGTTATTCATCTTTTATTAGTTATAGATTCATAAACATCTGTTTTTTTTAAAGGGTAACGATGGAATCTAAGTTTGTGGCAGATCATTTTGCTCTTTGAAATGTCAGACACTTTACAGTCAATAAAGATATCGGATCATTATGTCATTAAAATATTCACAACAATAAATAGAGATTATCCCAAAATATACTGCAAGACAAATGTCACGTAGCAAGATAAAAACTGTCAACATGATACCACATAGAACCTGAATAGTTAAATGTGATTTTAAGGTGAGCAAGGTGAGAAATAAAGCATATAATTCAGAGATACAGAGCAGAGCGGTCACAATATCATCTAATTCCAGGTTTAACGTCTGTTCCTTTTAAGGTGCCAGTATGGTTTTTCCTCCAAACAGGGGGAATCTGTCAAAAGACAAACAAACAAAAGTTACAATCGTCACTATAAAGTTGTAGAGCTGTTGAAAGTGTTGTATTACGCACAGGAGGCGGGGAGCTGGGTTCTAAGTGTCGGCCCAGGAAAGAGAGAAGTCTTCTCCAGATTAGTCCACTGCCCAGGAACATGAACCCGGTCACTAACCAAAACACACGTGGGTCCTACACACACAAATCAGTGTGGGTCGATAAACATGTTCTCAGTCAGACAGATAGTCTCAGCCTCAGACACAAAGGCACACAACATTGGAAACGCTTCGGGAGTTTAAAGTCGTCATCTGATTGGTTGAATTCTACAGTATTTCCGGGAAACTGTTACACGTTCTTTAAACTAAGCCGTTGTGTTGACAACTGACAATGAGTGCTTACAAGGATCAATTAAATGCTGGACTTTCAAAAGTATGTTAAATATGCGAAGTCTGCGGTATAGACTCTTTAAAAAGCGTCCAAGAGTTTTACAAGTCTGCCTGTTAATGTAGGGACATCAACTTGACGTTTTCACATGATTGGTTGCATTATATGTCAGTTATACAGCCTCTGGGTAGTCCTTGGTTAATGAAAGCTGTTATGGAGTCTGTTAGTCTGAAGGTCTGGCAATGCGAGACTTTCAGATTGATAACACTGCACACAATGCTGGCACACAATGCTGCTGAGGTAAAACGGTACACAATAATAAAACGGTAAACTGTAGAAAAACGGTACCAACCTCTTCAAAGGAAGATTCTAAATTCATTCCAAAAGCCACACCCATCAGACCAAATAAGGAGAGGGAGAAGGTTCCCATGGTGAGCTGGAGGTTCAGGCGCATCATGACATTCCGATGGCTAAAGACAGTTTAAGGCAAGACACCACAGGTGAATATGGTAACTAATCGATATCACCATAATTCCCCCAGTTGATTAATCACAGTACAATAAAACAAATGTTTTGTTTTCAAATTTTATAAATGTTATGATTAAATATGCAAAGAACGCATTATCTAATTAAGCTGGCAATAATTTGCACACTTTCTTCAGAACAGAAATGTTTATATTGGATAAAGCCAGGTTGGATAAAATTCTTGTTTCATTTTGATGACATATTACAGTTAAAGGTTTTTATAGAGGTCATTTTGGATATATAATTTTTTTTAATCACTGCTGGGGAAAAAAAAAAAAAAACATGTTCACCATGTTTTTAGGAATAAAATATTATATAAATCAGGTGAATGGTATATGGACAAACCTTACACATACCAAAAACGTTTGTGCAGCTGAACAGGAGATTTCTGGAAGAAAATGGTCTTTAAAAGACATGCATTGTAATGAAATCTACAGACACAAATAGATAAAGTGTAATAAAATTAAATTAAAATGCGTATTTTGGATGTTCACTTTCTACAAGTCTGAAAGAAGACAAATGATAGAAGAAAAAAAGGCCAAAATTGAGCAGTGCCTGACCCCAGCCCCTTTCTCTGTACTATACGTCTTTTTAAATGTCTCAATTACAGTAGGCCTATAGATAAAAGTTATGATATTTGTGGCTTTAAAGCATTATTTTAATTAAATATAAAAAAACCTGACGTTACATGACTGGATAGTGTCGAATTGCAGAGCTTGTGCAAACATATTCACATCACTATGATCAGATGCTTTCTTAACTGCTGTTTTCTCACTGCGGTCATATTTCTTGTATGTTTATTTTGTTATTGAGAGGAAAGTGCGCAGCCCATATTTACATATTCGTCCAAATGGCACTCGCACCTGTGTGAATTGTGTCGGGATGTTTGTTAACAGAACAGTGCTGCAAAGGCATTTCAAACTTCTTTTTATCCATTAGCAAAAAATTAAAACAACTTCGCTGTTGGTAGGCTATATCACAAAATTAATATTTGCAAACTCAGTTTCTCCACACTCCCTTTCAATATCTTCTCCTTCTTCGTTCTTAACTTTGATGGTTACTGTGTATTTAGGCTATGTATAAGGTTTAACTTTATTAAAACAATATTTGAACTCCATAGCCTTGGAACTATTGAATAATTTCACATATTCTCGAGCCAGCATATCAGAAAGAGCATTCTTGGTTGAGCTAGAGGAGCCGAAAGAGGACGCTCTCCGTTCCGGAGGAAATATGCTCTGACTGTGACATATGTACAGTATCTTGATGTGCATTTCATCATGAAGAACAGCCCTAGAGCAGTTAACAAAGGCATTATAGAAGATGTGGTTGCCGCTGGTGTACCTATCCAGGTTAATGAAGATGACGCTTTGAGAGTCATCGATGAGGTCTTTCAGCTCTCTGGCTTTGTTGCCGAGCTCCTCTGCTTGCATGAAGTAATTCTCCAGCAGTAACTCCATCTCTTCAGCGTGATCTATACCCAGACTACTCTCCTCACTGGCTCCACGTGAACACACACACACAAACACACCAGCAGATAAAAGACCCACACAACAATTATGAGATATTTACACTGACACTAAGAATATTTGTGTACATGTAAATGTGTTGCTGTGAAGTTGTATTCTGTGATGTGTCACCTACAACACTTGCGGGTCGCTCCACTTGGTGACACAGAGTTCATCTATCAGTTCATCCTCATCCAGGATTTTTAGCAGACTCTCTTTAAACATTCGAATGTCCGTCTCAAGCTCTGAAAGGCTGCAGGAACATAAAAAGCCTGGGGTTTTTTTCTCTCAAAGAAAATGATAGATCATGCGATTTCAAAGCTTCCACTCTAAAAGAAACACTGCAATGACTTTAAAATCATTTTCTACCAGACAGAGAACATATTGCCTAATAATAATAATGAGATGTGGGCTAGATATCTCATTTTATGAGGTTCACTTTATAACCGCTAGATCTGTCAGATATGGTTTGATGATAAACCATGATACCAATTCCTGAAGGTTATTATTGCCATTTCATATTTTAATTATCATAAAACCCATATTTGATTATAGTGATTTTTTCAGCATTAAAGGCAGGGTAAGTGATTTGTTCCAGAAACATTTTTTGTTATGTTGGTTAAAAGCCTCTTCACATCCTGATAGCAATCACTAAGTTAAGTGGTCTAAATGTGTTTATATGTATACAGTCGTGCTCAACAGTTTACATACACCTTGCAGAACCTGCAAGATGTTAATTATTTTAACAAAATAAGAGGGATCATACAAAATGAATGTAAATTTTAATTTAGTACTACCATGATTAAGATATGTGACAAAAAATAGGTTTAGTTTATATAGACTTCACAAGACAAACAAATAAAAGAAAAAATAGCTAAATGTATAAAAATGACCCCATTTTAAAATGGGCATATCCTTGATTGTGATGTGAAATTGTCATACTGTCTCATCTCTACTTTAAGGGCTCCCTGTGGTTTTCCAATGCTTTGACGCCCGATGGTTTAATATATAATTTAACCAATACAATTATTATTTTTATTTTACAGCAAAATAGTAAAATATGTCTTGTTTAGATCAATATTATTACATAATAACCACAATAAAAACACAATTATCTTAGTCATACTGAATAAGTTCGTTTATAAAGAGTACACCCAACTGTCAATACCCACATTTTCCCCAAGTTTATCAGAGCTAAAAGGCTGTTAAATTATTATTATTTTCTATGCAGATGTACTCCCCTACAAAACAACCTCAACCATTATAGTGCAAATTGTTCTTTCCCAATTAGAAAATGTATGCATTCATGTTTTTTTTGTTTTTTTCATATCGCATAGCCATCAAAGAAAAACAAAATTTCGCCATGTCATTTTTTTCCAACATCGTGCAGCCCTATTTAGATACTCTCAGAGATTGTTCAATATCAGGCACTTTTTATTAACCCTAGTGATGAGCAAAAATACATATTTTCAAAACTGACTAGACAACTTGGAAGCTCTTAATTAGGCTTTAATACCACAAAAGAGACTGAAGCGCAAACACAGCGAGCATTCTCCTTCAAATCACCACCACAAAAAAAGTATAACAGATACAAAGACAAGAAAAAAAAATCTAAATAAACTCACTAGGGGACATTACTAACAACCTAATCAGCTGTTAGACGGTCGAGTCGACTATCCTGACTCATGCCTTATTAACACAAGAAAAACACAACCAAACAATCATTTTATAACTCTGGATAAGCTTAATAGCAATTTCCCTTCAAAGTATGTTGTAGCGATCTTTCATTAAGATTAGCTAATAAGAAAGTAAGGTTCTTAATTGTGTAGTTAAATGCCTCTTGCATTCGGGAACATAATGTTCTAAACACAACATGGCTAGGAAAGGCTTTTAGTGCAGCTTTTTAATGAACTCACCTCTTGCTATTAAGCAGGAGCAAATGGAGTTTGCTTCGGTCGGCAGAGAGGAGCTTTGGGTCGACCAACGACTCCAGACAATCCTGAACCTGAGGCTGAACTTCATTCAGTCGCATCTGCAGCAAATTCACCTGTGCACAAACACATGCTTACTCATATAAACATGCAACAACACATGATTACACATACAAACATGGACAAATAATTAAGTAGACAGAGACCAAGAACAAAAACAGGGACAAAGATCAGACTGTGGTACGAAACAACTCTAACTCGAAACAACACGAGCCTTGATGATCCCCAGATACCAATAACAAACTCAGTCCATGTTTAAGTCAATATCAATCAACAATGCTGTATTTATTTGATAATAAATACAGTAAAAACTATACTATTGCGAAATATTTTTAACACATAATATAACTGATTTTCATTTTAATATATTTTCACATTTAATTAAAAAAAGCTGCATTTTTAGCAACCATTACTTCAGTCACACAATCCTTCAGAAATCAGGCTAATATTGTAATTTAATGAATCATTATTAATGATATTGATTTATACAGATATAATACAGATTTTTTTGTGCAAACCATGTTTTCATGTTTTGTAAAATCATGAACATATTTACTGTCCCTTTTGAACAATTTAACACATCCTTGCTGAATAAAAGTATTGATTGTTACTTATTTATTTATATATATATATATATATATTAAAAAAAAAACTTTAAATACTCACCCTGTGTTGCAGAATGGCTTCCAGAGCTCTGAACTCAAAGGGCAGGGAGTAAGTAGCCAAATTCCCATCTCCCGCCAACTGTGGCCCAAGTTCTAACACCAGCCATTTCTCCAGGCCGAGACCACGGAAATCCAGCACCAGTAAACACTCCGGGGTGATCACTGCCTTCATGGACTACACATTAAAAGTTTTATAATTTAAAAAAATATATATTCCATTTCCAAAGACAAATGAGTTTTCATCTTTAGAATATTTATTGTATTTAGTATTAAGTATAAGATAAAGATCATCTTTTATGTTTATGAAAAAATCTTCAGAAGCTCCGGGTGTGGTGACGTGTGTCCATACCTCCATGCATATGATGATGGCATTGTTCCGGGCCGTAATACTTGTTAAGTGCTGGAATCTCAGATCTCTCGCCTGCAAACTAAGTTCCTGATACAATTCAGTCTTCTTCTTTTCTAGAGAACAGAATAAGACCCAGATCCATCGATAAGAATCTAGCATGGCAATTTTTTACCATAAAACACTAATGAACAAAATTAAAGACAGGAGGATGCTCTCTCTCTCTCTCTCTCTTTCTCTCTCTCTCTTTAAAACAGATTAAAACAGGGTTGATAATACACAAAATTAATTAAAAAACATTATTTAACAGATTGAAACAGGTGGTTGATAATAAAAAAGATTAAATACAAAATAAATAATTTAACATTATAAATCAAATATTCTTGAAAATGAAAGCACCAAAAAAAGAGAAAATCATTTATTTTCTTTTTCCCCAAAAGCAAATATTCAAGATTCATAATATTGGGGGATGCATAGTAGGGGCATTGCAATAATTTATCCATAAAATGTAATAATATGTAATATTTTTATATGATAATAAGCATTAAAGCAACACCATGGAAATTTTCCTCTTCGGTCGCCCTACTGGTTGGAAACGAAATTGTCCATTCCCGCTGCCGTAAATAATTAGCCTACCGTCGCACGCACGCTCGCTGTTTATCCAGCACCGGCTTTAGAATGAACGATGTCCACAGACAAAGAGTATGTTACATGATTTCATGAAAGTATGATGTATTGCGACATCAGAAACAAAGAAAAGCTAAATAATGACTATTGTAACGCTTGACGTAAAGCAAGTCAAATTTGTAGTTTTCTTATGTCTCATTCGGACTACAGAAACGCGACCCGATCTTGCAAACTTGCATAGTGTGGTTATAGCAGATATAGGACCGCAAAGCGAATCCAGAAGTGCCTTTCACCCTGTTACGACTTGATGAACCACTGATAAAATTTTGGAAACATTATTTTAAGGTAAAAAATGTTCCACAGTGTTGCTTTAACGACTTTTCAAATGATTCTCTCTATTGTTAAATAAGTTACATTTTGCACATTTTTGTTTGTGAAGACAGTATTTTCCATGAAAAAAAAGTCCATAACTTTTGCGAGTGTGTAAGAGCGTATCTTTCAAATAAAATTTATCAGTACACGCATTGCACTGTAATGAATTTCTCCATAAAATTCGATATATTCTTTTATATATATATTATAAGGATTACGGAATTTTTTAAGTGACTCATCTTTACGGTAAATAAATAAATGACATTTTGCACATTTTAGTTTCTGAAGATAGTATTTTACATGGGAAATATAGAAGTTGACAGCATACTCCATCTTGCTTTTATTTGAGCAAGAGCATATATTTTAAATATAACTTAAATAAAGGAAAGGAAGAAATAAACTATAAGAAAAGGAACTAACATCATACCAAAATCTGGAACATACAGTAAGTTTTGTGAAAAGCATCCAACTCACCAAATGATGTCACATTCCCATCACGCTCAAATTTCATCTGTTGATTGAGAATGCAAATTAGTAAAGGTGAGTGAATGACCTTTTAATCATAATGGCCCGGTTTCACAGACAGGGCTTAGAGCAAGCCATGGTAAGGCCTTAGTTCAATTAGGGCACTTAAGTGCCTCTTATAACAATGTCACTGACGTATTTTAAGAAGTTGCTTTCAGCTCAAACATGCATTTTAGTCTGGGACTAGCTTAAGCCTCGTCTGTGAAACCGAGGAATACAGTGTGTGATTAAAACTATAGATGCACAAATGTTTGTCTTACCACAACAAACACTGGAGCCACACTAGACAGGGCAGCCTGGGATGCATCTGTGGCTCTTTGGCGACAGAAAAAGTCAGGCAACAGAAATAACTGTTTTCCTCGTGTTGTGCTGCAGGGTCCCTGAGCTCTCCGCAGAAGAGTGCTGTGATGTGTCCGTGCACACGCTGCTGTAAGAGGACGTTTGAAAGATGATTTTGAGCACTTCATGGATCTCCAAGTCCAGCATTTCATCGACACTTTCCTGAGACTCTCTCGACACACAGACCTCAAACATGGCTCCATATTTTAAAACACTGAGTTAAAAGCCCATTTTACCCCGGCACCCAGATGAGGTTACTGTGCAATATGACACACTTGCTTTGGTCTTACTATAACTCCATTGGAACCTAACGTTATTATGTTGCTATTTTGTATTAGTTTTCAAAGTAAAGAACAACATCTCCGAAATCCCGGGTTTAAAAAGGAAGAAAGAAACCTCCTGGTTTGATGTAACTTATTCAGCTGTCCTGCTAACTCGCATCCGCAGGTATCTCCGCTTTACTATTATCTCTATTATCTCGTAATGTATTTGGTATACGAACACATAAGAGCAGGAATAGTTCAGCGAGTTTCTGATTTCATCAACAGTGGCTGGACGGCAAGTTTTCGGAAACTGTTGATGACGTGAGGCATGCATGCACAGCACGCGCTCACTGTCGCTCCAATGGTCGGCAGCAGAGCCAGCCGTTGGCTCTGGTCGGTAGTGACGTCAAGCATGAAGCCGTTAAAGAGATAGTTCACCAGAAAATTAAAACGCTGTCACTCACCCCTTATATTGATCCAAAATTTTATGACTTTCTTTGTTCAGTTGAACACAAAAGAAGATATTTTAAAGACTATGTTGGTAACCAGACAGTTGACGGTAGCCATTGACGTCCATAGTTTTTTTTTTCTTACTACTATGGCCGTCAACTGTCTGGTTACCAACATTCTTCAAAATATCTTTTGTGTTCAACAAAACAAAGAAACTCATGCAGGTTTGGAACAGCTTGATGGTGAGTAAATTATGACAAAATTTTCATTTTTGGTTGAACTATCCCTTCAAAGCTCCACGCTTTATCAAACCTGACTTGAAAATGCAATAAAATATTAGTAACCATTTTCAAAAATAAATTAACATGTTATTTATTTATTTATTTATTTAGAATTATTTTGCTGCAAATATTAAGTTAAATACTGTTTGTTGTATATTACTATATCATATTATATTATAGGCTTTATTATTATAAAAACAAAGATGATAAAGATCTTGAATGTACAGTTAATTTATGTATTTTGCTAGCAAATTTTTAATAGCATTCGCATACATAACTATTTTTTTTAATGAATGAATTTATGCTACAGTGCAAACTTTGTTTGGTTTTGTACTAGTTGCCTATTTATATTCCATAAGAACTATTTTAAAAAGGTGCATCCCTGGATCAAGAAATAACTTCCATAATGAACTTTATCAACACATTTTTTTACATAAAAGACTTAACAATTTAACTGATCTTCTCTGCATTTAACTAAACTTTACTAATCTTCTCTGCATTTCTCCTCTTCAGCTTCCTATAGTTATCTAATAAACATTGTATGTAGATATTACAAATATTGCTGGGTCTTTGATGAAGTGCTTTTGTTCCTTTTGTAAGCGTCTGCTAAATGCATAAATGTAAACAATATGTATTGTTTTTGTGTGTGGGTATTTTGCTTGTGCATCTCTTTTTATTATTTACTTATATTTGCCCCTCTAATCAATAAAAAAAAATTGGAGGGGTGGGGGTGGATTCGTTTCAGCCGTAATGTTTGAGAAGGGAGTAATATTTTGGCATTACTGGATGTTTTTGAACATAAAAAGTCACAAGCGCAGATTCTCATTGCGGCCACAGGATGGCGCTCTCCGCGTTCATCCCACTCAACCCTGCCCAGTGCCCACCACAAATACAGTATACTAAGATGCTGGTCATACATGAGATCAAGCGGTTGCATATTCGGTATTCGGGAAATTACATATAAATTCATATCTCCGCTCCAGCCTTTGTGTTTTGATGGTTTTTTAGGCCTTCTGTAATTCACTGAAACATCAACTCGCTGCTGCATCTGCTGCACTGATGCTTTACAGCGCCTGGGATTAAGACATCATTTCCCCTCCGCGAGCGCGCAATGAATGAATGAACCAGGCAAGTGTCGCTGTGCTTTGGCAGCTAAGGGGAATCGTTAAAAGCTTTTTTTCTGCATTCGTCCCCTTACAGTAACGACTTGACGTGGCGTGAAGATGTTCCCGTCGTGCTATTCTAAGCCCAAAAATGGCTCTCAGTTCAAGATGTCTTACACTAAAGTGATTTGTGGGGTGTTGGTGGTGTATGTCCTGCATACGTGCTGGGCCATATACGGCTTCATTCACACCAAACCCTGTGACAGCGCCAAAGGGGACAGCTGCGTTACATCTTATCTCTCTGTCAAGCCTCGACTTCAGGTGAGTGTATCTAGTTTAACGGTCTTTGTCAAATGTATTGTAAGTCACCCGTTGCTTCAAAATCTTACAGTTATTAATGCGTGTTATCTCTCAACAGCTTAGTGTCTATTCCGCTCTGGACCCCAGTGATGAAGATGGACACAACCTGCTTTTCAAAGTGGACAGATTTGATATAAACGCCAAGTTCGAAAGGCAAGCTGACCTTTTGTGGTTTGCGTGAAATAGCATAATATTAATAACTTATTACGGAAATAATAGAGCCCCTACATTAAAACTATATAGCCTAAGCTACATAAGTGTAAGGTGAATGTAATTTTCTCGAACATGTTAATGCAATTAAATTAAAATGTCTTGTATTAAATGTCAAAATCTGTTGCTACATCAATATTCAATGCAAACTTTTTTTTCTGCATCAGTCATTCACCATGGTAGTATGAAAAGCAAATTTTTCTTGAGGTGTTCCTTTAACCCCGTTGTGCCCTATGCCGAATGTAATAATCAAGTACTTTACATCTGCTCTAGTATTTTAGTCAACACATCAAAATAAGTGTACTTAAAACAGGATAAAAGATAATTAAAACAATGATTTTAAAACATACTTTAAAGTAAAACTTTTAATTTGACCTTTTATTCATTAATATTATATTACAACCCCAATTCCAGAAAAGTTGGGACATTTAGTAAAATCAAGAATATGTGATTTGTTCATTCTCTTGAACCTTTATTTAACTGACAATTCCAATGGTCAAATTTATATTTTGTAAAATTAACACATTTTGATGGCTGCAACGCACTCCAAAAAAGCTTGGACAGAGGCAAAATAGACAGCAATAACTCTGGGACCAGGTGACTCGGATGTGCTGAGATCACCGGACTTGACATGCCAGCCTCTCGTACCTCAGAGGAGAATCCGTCACACTGGCTCTCTGTCTCCTACGTCCTCAGACTGATCCAGTGATCAAGGAGATCCCAAGCGCAACAGACATTTGAGCCCGGTAAATATAGCAGCCCCAGAACAAAAAAAAAATCCTCAGGGGAAACTTGAGGTGTGTTGGTACATGATGAGACATGTAATGTCACATGCTTGATAATCCAGGAAAAAAAGATGCTTGACGCAGATGAACGCTAAAACAACGTTTAATAAACACCAGGAACTCGGCATGAAACTTCAACACAGAGAAAAGAAGAGGAGTCAACTGAGGGTTTAAATACACAGTGGCAATGAGGGACAGGTGAGACTAATCAATTAAACAATGAATAACTATGACAACTAAAGAAACAGGAAAAGGGAAACAGGGCAAAACAGAACAAAAATAACTTCAAACTAAGAGTCCCGAAATACATAGACCAAATCCGTGACTATCCAGAGAAATCTCAGTCTGTTTAGGCCAAGGCAGGAAACCTCTGTTGAATGTGCATGATCTTCCAGCCATCAGATGGCATTGCATGAGAAATCATCAAACTACTGTATTAAAAATACATTGGAAAACCAACATCAAGAAATGCAATTTATCAGGCGAGATTGAGCAAATATCCCACTTGCAAAACTGCGACAATTAGTATCCTCAATTCCCAAATGATTAAAAAGTATACAGTTGTAAACATGCCTCTGTCTCAACTTTTCTGGAGTGTGTGGCAGCCATCAAAATCAAAATTATAAACAAGCTGGACAGCGAAAACATTTAAAATCTTTTCTTTGTACTTCTGTGAGTTAAATAAAGGTTAAAGAGAATGAACAAATCACAGATTCTTTGCATTACTATTTTTAAGATTTGAAGTATACTACAAGTGCACATTCAATACAATTAAGCTCTCTTCTTTTTCTTTAAAAAAAGATAATTAAATATTAAATGTTGTTGATGAGAAGAGAACATACAGGTTTTAAATAAAATAAAAACAATAAATAAGTATTTGGACAGTTTCTGACTGGGACCAATTATGTAAAAGTAATTGCAAAATTGCTAGTTCTGAGAAAAGGTCTAACATTAATTTGTTTGCAGATGTTTGTTTTAAGCCTCTTATTGTTTGATGTCCCTCATATTCCTTTTAATGCACTCTGATCACCCTGTCGGGGTTTATTCTGCAATAACAACCGGCTGGACGTACATTATCCCGTATGTGCCTCTCTAAATTATGTACATGTATAAATAAAATGTTATATAAATAAAATGGCCATTTTCCACTTGGTTTGATTTTAATGATAATGACATTCAGATTTTTTTTTTTTTTTTTACGTGTTTTAAAGGACCAGTATATATTAAAGTATAATGGTATTTACCTTGTGATACCATATGATTTTCCATGTGATCCAGTACCATAGGATCACAGTACATTTTTGTTAGGGCTAGATGAAAATCTTATTTCCCATTTAGTTGCAGAAAGTACACTATGGCTCAGAACTGGTGATCTGGTAAGAAATTGATTCAATTTGAGAAACTTACTTTAATATGGTTTAGGCCATTTTTACTGTACAGTATGTGAATACTGAAACTGCATTGTTTGGTTCTTCAGATAGCATACAATGTTTTGTGATTAAAGGAAGGTGAGTGTCGCGGTTCCTGAGATGACCCATAACAATGGGAGTGTCCATGCCGTGGTATTTGTGCACAAAAGTGGAGTTTCGCCTTGGAAAGACAACAGACACGTGCGTCTTGTGACCCGTCTCACCTCTCAAGTGATCCTTCTTCAGTCTGGCACCAGCACTAACCCTGAGGTATTGTAGCAAAGTATTACTGCCGACACTTCTTCAGAGGTCTTTATCATCGTTGTATCCATACAAGATCTTGAATTCCTCCCAATCTTCAGAAAAAAATCAGGTGTCAAATATTGTGGTAGTTTATTTGGTACCCTATTTACCCTTGTGAAAAAAAGTACATTTTAGCATACTTTAAAAACTTAAACAATTTTGCAGAAATAATATTCTTTAAAAGAACATACTTGAGTGTGAACTGAATGTAATGTTTTTGGACAGTTAACTGCATGTTAGCATTATATATGCTTTATAGTTTAAATTTATATTAAATTCATTCAGTTTAATTTAAGACTGTGTTTTGACCCACTTAGGTAAGAATTAAGTACATGTTTATGTAATTTCATAATTACTTCTGTTGTGTTCTGCCGAATGTACTGACAATATACTCCTTTCATGCTAGAGCCCTTACTCACACGCACATTCACTCACCCTCAAGTTGTTTCAAACCTGCATGAATTTCTTTCGTCTGCTGAACGCAAAGGAAGATATTTTGAAGAATGTCAGTAACCAAACAGTTGATGGACCCCATTGACTTCCATAGTAGGAAAATAAATACTATTGAAGTCAATGGGCCCATCAACTGTTTGGTTACCGACATTCTTCAAAATATCTTCCTTTGCGTTCAGCAGAAGAGAGAAATTCATACAGGTTTGAAGCAACTTAAGGGTGAGTAAATGATGACAGAATTTTCATTTTTAAGTGAACTGTTCCTTTAAATCTCTTGAAAAACTAAAAGACGTAAATGAAATTTGTACATATTTGAAATGAAAGAAATAGATTGTACTGAATGTCAGCTTGCTCATGATAAGGATTTATTAAGCCCACATGTAATTTTAGCAATAAACTACTTCTAACCTCAGCTCTTGAGCTGCAGTTCCAACCACGCTGTTTGTGAATCTTCATTTGAACTATGGTTTCAGGAAATGCCAAATCGTTTAACTATGCTGCTAACGACTGAACTTGTGACCATAGTTGGTTAATGATGCTTTTGGGAAATCACACCTGCATAAGAGCATCATCTAAAAGCATAAAATCATTGGGGTTCTCAACTTTACATACAGTACAGCAAAGTGAAGTATTATCTTACTTCATCAGTCCATGAAAACATGTACTAAATGAATATACCCTATTTCAAATTAGTTAATATGCTGTAAAAAAAATCTCAACTGATTATATAAACACAATAAATTAAGTTTAGTTGACTAAAATCAAAAATGCATCATGACAGATGTGAAGAGATAACTTGAATGTGGATACTTTCCTGTGTAAAGGCACCAGAAGAGCAGCAGATTGTTTCTTACTGGAAATCACGACTTCCCTTGAACGTAATGAATGAGGATTTCACCTTCAACAGTGCTGCGGTGCCCAGCGACCTTCGCCGCTATATGAAAATGTGAGTTATTATCTGAAACCTTGATGTGTGTGCGTATCTGTGTCCTAATACATTACCTGGAATTCCAACACTGTTTGTTTTACTTTAATTTTATTCCCTCAGAGTTGAAGATGGAAAAAAGGAAAAAAAGAAATTGTATCTGCCACTTTTACTGGTTGATGAACTAAGAAGCAGATTAAAGGACTTAATTGTATGTAAAAACAAAAAAAACAAAAAAAATCTGAGATTCTATTTTAAATGTAAAAATTGAAATGCGTTCGATTTATGAATGCACGTTTACATGTTAAATTACACAGGAGATAAACAGCACCACAAAAGCAGTCCCACTGACAATATCATATGACACCATTACCTTACGCAAATTCAGAATATGGATCCACATACAAGCTGTCATATACTCACTCAAACATTTTGGTGAGTGACATTCAATGCATGACATATATGCATCATATACAAAAATAATTCAATAACTAGATTCACATGTTTTCTTCGATTTATTGTTTAATTCTGTATTAATCATAAGCATGTTTTTCTACTTTCCTTCTGGCAGGATTTTCGGAGCAGAATCTTGATGAAATTAAAGCCATGTTTGTTGATAGTGGGCTGCACATCTTGGCTTTGTCCATTCTAGTGCCTGCATTTCATGTAAAAATGCTTTATAAAGTTACTTATTTTTATCTACATTTATTATTATATTATCATTACCTTACCAATAATGTATTATTCTGTTTCGCAGCTCTCATTTGAGGTCTTTGCCTTCAAGAATGACATAAGGTTCTGGCGAGAAAAGAAGAGTTTAGCTGGTATTTCTAGAAGATCAGGTACTGAATAAATAGCTGCAGGATGTTGGTGCGACAAGACGAGCCACAAATAATTAGTCGCAATTGGGAAAAATGGCTGTAAAATCGTGTTTGCCTTTGCAGTTATGTGGAGATGTTTCAGTACCATCGTAATATTCCTCCACCTAATAGAAGAGAAATCCAGCTGGCTGATTCTGCTTCCCACTGGGATCTCGGCTCTAATTGAGGTACAAAAATAGGTGAAATGTGCTCATTTTGGACTGCTGCCATTTATTTCTGTTTAAACCATACATGACTTTTCTCCACTGTCATTTGTTCTTGAATTTGTAGCTGTGGAAAGTGAACAAGGTCTTAGCACTTTCCCCCACATTTCATGTAAGTGTTTATTACTTATAAGCACAGTATGGTCTTTTTAAGGAATATGCTACACATTTTACTCACTGTAATTTGTTTTCTTGAAGGATGAAAGAATGGATGATTTTGAGCGCGCAACAGACGACTATGATTCTAAGGTGTGAACAAATTTTTTTTAAACCATTTCAGTTTGTTCATTGAACCATTTAGTTCATTGTTAATTAATGTTTCCCGAGTTCCTATAGAATTTGTCATCTGTCTTTGACACAATTTTTTTTTAGTAGTTTCTCTTTACTTGTACAGGCCATGAAGTTCTTGTCATATCTGATGTATCCATTGTGTATCAGTGGGGCCATATACTCATACTTGTATCTCCAAAATAAAAGGTACAATTTTTACTTTAAAAATAATAGTAATATTATGTGTAAATATATATATATATATATATATATATATATATATATATATATATATATATATATATATATACTTACTGTAGGGGTACTGGAAAATGTGTGAACCCTCAAGAATATTTTATAAATTTGACCGACATTGAAATCTTCCTGTAAGTCCTTTAACTAGATAAAGAGAAATCCAATAAAACAAATAACACTGCATATTTTAACTTAATTATTAAGCAAAATAAAAATCTTTGTTGTTATCTGGTGTGACGCCCTTGAGCAGCAATAACAGGAACCAAATGTTTCCATGTAACTTTGTAATCAGTTCTATACATCAGCTTAAAAAGTACTTTGATCCATTCCTGCTAACAACACTGCCTCAACTCGTTTAAATAAGAAAGCTCTATTTCGAATTCATCTTTCTATATAGGTCATATTTATAAAGAAAATTCACAAAAAAGGTTCACAAACTTTTTAGAGCCTCTGTAATTTTATATATATTGATATATGTATTCATGTTTCGTTATGTTTTGTACTCTAAATAGTTGGTACTCTTGGATAACCAATGGCCTTATTAGTGGTAAGAGCTTTAATAATAAAAAGTGTTAATTAACACTTAATTACTTACCGCACAAAGAATTTCTAAATAATATTCCTCTTCTCTTTTTTTTTAAACATTAAGGTGTTTATGCGTTCGGGTTTCTGTCAATGGTTCCTCAGCTGTTCATCAATTACAAGGTTTGTTTATAGGCCAGTTCTAAAATACAGTTCAACTCCAGATGTCTTTTTCCTATAATGCTTCCTCTGAATGTTCCTTAAGTGTGTCTTTTGCTTTTCTCCACAGTTAAAATCTGTGGCTCACCTGCAGATGTCCGTTTTGATGTATAAGGTAAGTTAATAGGTAAGTCACAGTGTTAATTTAATGAGAAATCGATTTTCCGTGATCTTATTGAAAATATACTGAAACTTACATATACTGATGCTATACTGAAGCTTGCATCTTCTTTTAAAAGTGACCCAAATCCAATATCTGCATTTACAATATACATTGGTGAAACAACCAGAGGTAGATGTAACTAATGACCCGTAAAAACAAAGGCCAAAAGGAAGCAAAAACGGCGTGATTTGCAATGGAGGCAGATGAAGTGCTAATACAAGCTTCTGCACTCCGCACCATTTTTAAAGGTCATCAAAACATTAGGTTGAGCTTCCGTCCTCCTTTATTGCGCCATTGAAAAGAGTCATGTAATCACAGTTGCTGTCCACCCGAGTTGACGTCATTCTCCACAATCGTTTTTTTCAGTGAAATATAACTCGCATTGACAGGGGAATATCCGATCTGTCCGCATACATGGCACACAAAAATGCACGTATCTGATTCATATAATTAATTATATGAATCATATTCATATGTGAAGATTTCCACATACAGTTGGAATGAGGCCTGAATACAACCTGAGAATATCGGAATACATGTGCTGTTTTCCTGCTTACATGTTCATGGGCCATATCTGGGAGGAAAACAATCAGAATTGGGTCACTTGAACCATGTAATGTAAATGCGGCCATAAAAGACGTTTTTTGCATTCCACTGCGCTGCTTTTCCATTGTTTTTCTATGTAAACAAGCAGACGTCTTTTACTGTTGTACTTGCGGCTCAAAGCATTCTAAAACCATGGCGCTCAAGTTAAATGAGTTAAAACTAAAAAATATTGTATGTATATAATATAGAAATAAAATATATATAATGTATGCATTAACATTAACACATCATCAACACCTATTTAGTGGTCAGAGACTTGCCCGCACAGTCGCTGTGAGGTAATGAGGAGGAAGGATTATTTAGATCGGTGGTTCTCAACTGGTTTGGCCATGGGACCCACATTTTTTTCCATGGTCATTAAGCCGTGACCCAAATTTTTAGAAATTTGAACCAAGCAATTTTATTTCTCAAAAATGGTTGACACACACCCAAGTACGGGTGCATGCATTTGACTAAACATACACTTAAATAGTAAGAATATCACTAACACTGATGAATAAAGAGTATACTGTAAGGCTATTACATCGTTTTTGTTAATACAGTAAAGTTAGTAAGTTGGTATGAGCCACTACAATCAAAATAACACACAATGAATATAAAGTAGTATTCTGGGTAACACTTTTTGGTAATTTCATGACTTACTGACAACGTAAGTACCGTGTTGCATGCTTGTATTTTCTAAAAGTCTTTCTAGAAGTATGTTTGTTGTTGTTGTTGTTTATTCCTTGACTATGCACTCCGCGACACGACCCACCAGTTGAGAAACACTGATTTAGAAAAACTGGATATAAAATGTGTGAAAGCTCATCATATATGTTCCTGGCTGTGTGTAGCACCTACCGCTCTGCATATCCTTCAGAAGGATCTTAAAGTTAGGGCTGAAGCTTATATTTAATATTGAATAATATTACAATGGCAATAAACTAAATTATGACTTTTGGATCTCAGGTGAAAAAATAAGATACAATGACCTTTTAATATATATATATATATATATATATATATATATATATATATATATACATATTTATAATAAGTTGTTTTAAGTTGTTTCTGCTTAATAGGGAGTTTCAAGACTTAAATATAAAGAGACCCTTTCCAAAATAGATACACTACTGTATGATGAATTGCTTTTGCTTCTCAGGCCTTGAACACATTCATCAGTGATGTGTTCAGTGGAATAATAACAACCCCTGGACCCCATCAGTTGGCATGCTTCAGAGATGATGTGGTCTTCCTCATCTACCTCTATCAGCGCAGGTGGGGAAAACATACAGTTGGTGCATGTGGAATATGATGAAGGAGTGAACGAGTCAATCCACAAAAAGCCCCTTGCAGTAACTTCTGTACAGTAATTCTAAGTAAAAATCTTAGTAATGTAGCTATATTTTCATTAGCATGACATTAGTTCAGTTCTTTTCCTGACAGTATCCACTTTTCCACTAACAAGTTATTTTTTTTCCAGTAGGTTTCATTAGCATTAATAAAACACATTTTCCTAAACGGTCCTCTATCTCTGAAGAATTAGGAAGATTCATTTTAGTTTGGATGGTTTAATCAAATGATTCACAGATTTCTTTTCTAGACCCTGCTGCATTTTCCAGTCTTATATTAAATATTTAGTTAAATGGTTCATCACTATGTTTTTCGCACTGCGTTATATAAATCACTTTTTGTATTGTACTACTTGTATTTAGGTTTTTAGGTTTTAGGTATATATGTTTCAGAGATACTTAAATACAGTTGACTACCATTCAAAAGTTTAGTATCAGTAATTGTTTTTAAGAAATTAGCAATACTTAAGAAATTGTTTTGCAAGGACACATCAAAAGGGACAGGTAAGACATTTATGCTAAAAAAAACAATTTTATTTGAACAAATGTAGTTCTGTTGAACTACATATTCATAAAAGAATACTGAAAAAATGTAATATTAAAATATGTAAAAATATTAAGCAGCACAACTGTTTTCAAGATAATGAAAGAAATGTTCCCCATCTGTCTGGTGTCGAAGACAGACACTAGGGGGTCGTAGTTGGGATCTCGACTCACTTTTCTGGCTAAAGAGAGTCACCTCAGCCACTCTCTGCGCTGGTCCTTCTGCAATGCACAAGGCCACGACGGCTAACACTGAGGGATATATGAGGGCAACAGGAGCATTTCCGTCAGGTCAATCCCCACGGGCCTCCCATTCCTCACCTTGCATGTTACTCCCGGTGGATTTCCCGGATGAGTTTGATGTTGCATCACATGGCGCACCTTGTTTCTCAATCAGGGCTCCAGATGAGGATGAGCTGTCAATAGCAGTATCGGACGTGGAAGACTCGGCTGGGCTCCCACCCTCCAGTGCGGTTGCCCAGTCTGAGTGTGACCGTGTTGGCGGCCATGCTTGCTCAGGTCATCGAGAGCATTGGGCTAGAGTGGAATCCTCTGTCCTGTCCTAAGCGCTATCGGTTGGATTGGTATCTGGGCTCGGAGCGCGACTCACAGCTGCGCCCCGCCGCAGCACCTTTCTTTTCGGAAGTGTATGAGGAGCTCACGAAGACATGGAAGGCACCTTTTACTGCCTGGTTCCGCTTTACGAGCTCTTCCACCCTCACTACCCTCAATGGTGGGGCAGCCAAGGGGTATACAGAGGTTCCACAGGTTTGCATTTATTCCCGCAAAATGCCACCACCTGACAAAATCGTACCAGACTCCCTTTCTAGGGTTCAAAGTTCACTTTGTCTCTAACAGCGAAGGCTTGCGGTGGTGCTGGACAGGCCGCCTCCACACTGGATGCCATGGCCATCTTGCATGTCCATCAGGCTAAACCTCTAAAAGAGCTGCACAAGGGTATTTCTGAGCCAGGATTGATGCAGAAATAACGCTTAGCGACTGACTTCACTCTAAGAGCGACCAAAGTCTCGCCAGAGCTCATAGCCAGGCTGCAGTGTCGAGTTTCCCCCTGGAATGCGACAGCCCACTTGTCAGGTGACCGACAAGAACATTAAGGAGGCTTTGAAGCGTCCCTGAGACGGGTGACCCAGGGATGGCAGAATCTGCTCTTTCCCAGGAGGTGGCAAATTCAATGCTCCTTCCCCCGGCAGTCCCTCCTACCACAGGGACTTCTTTCCACGGGTGAGTAATTCCTGGGAGGTAAGTTCATGTGATGTATTTTCCACATATTAACCTTCCCTAGGGCAGGATGGGGTGTCTGTAGTGTTCTTTCTCTCATCTGGGAGGAAGAGCGCTTCCTCAGCAATTCGGTGTGAAAACAGCTGTGATTACTTTCCTTAAAAAAAAAGAGAGAAGAACTGAATAGTTCATGGAAGTTCAGCTGTAGCAACCTATTCCAATTGTAAGTACTGTCCTTCAGTCCCAAAGTGGTACGAAGGACTACACAGCTTACGTGGAGTGTTGGGTAGGTTACGATGTTGCGAGTGCACTTGTTACCCGGCACGCAGTAGCTTGCCAACATCTGCATTGCCAGAGCCTCGTAACTCAGTTCAGCTGTTGTGGCTCTTTCCATGGGGATTCCTAGTGTTAGGCTCAGACGCTACATTGATGTGACTGACAGATTTCGGTTACTGTTTTAACCTCCGAGACGTGGTGTCCCTCTTGCCACAACATTGGACTACCCACTGGATGGCTAGGACACACTCTCAGCTCCTCAGCACAAACCCGAATGAGTGGATGCACGCCAGCTCCTTTTATAACCGTATGTCCGGGGGAGTGGCGCAAGTAAATTCCGCTCCAATAAATTCCAATAAAGACCTTTTCTGAGGTATCGGAGGAATCCAAGTACGACCCCTAGTGTCAGTCTTCGACACCAAGTCTCATTCCCTCCATCAGGGGACGGAGGTTACAACAGTAACAGAGACCTTTCTTGAACACTAAATCAGTATATTAGATGGCTTTCTAAAGGATCATGTGACAATGAAGGCTGGAGTAATGCCTGCTGAAAATATAATATTTGAATAAATTACATTTTAAATATAATAAAATAGTAAACAGATATTTTTTATAATAGTAATAATATTTCACAACATTTAAATTTTTACTGTATTTTTGATCAACTTTTGAATGGTAGAAGGTCTATGTATGTAAGCTTGAATATAGTTTACATTATCAGTAGCTTTTAACTTGATACAGTTACAAAGTAGTTTTCCAGTCTTAATTGAGGATACAGTTATTAGCATGGCTAACAAATGTTCATTTCACTGTCCTCAGGGTTTATTCAGTGAGCAAGTCCAGGTCACGTGATTTCGGGGCGTCACACAGGAAGAAACCCAAAGGAAAGCTACATGAAGACTAAGCGTCCGCGACCTTCTCTGACAGCTTGCGCTCTCCATGCATGCAATACAGGAGAAATGCTAGAGCACTGAAGAAGGGCATTACAGTCGTCGAAAGTTCTCTGTATTTTTGTAACGATCCTGCCTCCTGCTGTCTGCTGCAAAATCTACACCTACTTGAAGCCAGAACTGATAAGAATAGCAGAGCACACCTGCTTTAGACTAAATCAGTGTGTACTATTCACTCAGGCCGATCCATCCAACAATTAAAAAGTGATGTAAGCTCTAAAAGAAACTACAGCAACACCCACCTGGGCTTTTACGTCCTTTGAAAGAATGACTGCAATGGCAAAACCTGTGATTACTAAATCTTCACAACTGTTTTTAAACGTCCAAAATAACACTCACTCTGTTTTGAACAGAAATGCACATTCTACAGATTTTGAAACACATTAAGTTAGCTGCTTTGCAGTTTTAGTTTGTTTTGCATTTGAACATAATTGTATAGAGTTCCTTTTTGACATGCTGTGCACTTCAACAGGAAATTAATCTGTTGAAAAGGTACTGACATTTTCATTTTCTGAAATAGCAAGCTTCAGTACAGTATTTATTGCAAATGTTTAAAGAGTATCAGCCTGTCATGTGCATTATTTGGTCTTGTTTATTATGAAAGTATAATTTTACATGAAAAAAGTCAACTATACATCTGTTTGACTATATCTAGGTTTCATCTGACTTTTAAAGAATGTTTTATTAAAGTTTGACAACAGAATTATTTGTTGTTATTATTAATTAATTATCTTGTTGCCTTTAAACAAATCCTCAACAAAGAAAAAAAAGAAGATGATTTTATCAGTGTTGCGGAAGTTTCAACCATTAGTGGAAGCAGCCTGACCTGTTTAGTCTGGGAGGGAACATAATAGTAATATTTAAACACTAAACATGATGATGACATCAGATAAACAAACCACTAATATAAAGACTCGAGCTAGAGTGTAAATGTCTGAACTATTTACCTACCCCCTTAATTATGATTGAATAAAAGTGCAGCTGAATTTTTCACTAAATTCAGTCTGAATTTTCTTACACTATACAGGTCCTTCTCAAAAAATGTGCATATTGTGATAAAGTTCATTATTTTCCATAATGTAATGATAAAAATTAAACTTTCATATATTTTAGATTCATTGCACAGCAACTGAAATTTTTCAGGTCTTTTATTGTTTTAATACTGATGATTTTGGCATACAGCTCCTGAAAACCCAAGATTCCTGTCTCAAAAAATTAGCATATTTCATCCAACCAATAAAATAAGTGTTTTTAATACAAAAAAAAGTCAACCTTCAAATAATTATGTTCAGTTATGCACTCAATACTTGGTCGGGAATCCTTTTGCAGAAATGACTGCTTCAGTGCGGCGTGGCATGGAGGCAATCAGCCTGTGGCACTGCTGAGGTGTTATGGAGGCCCAGGATGCTTCGAGAGCGGCCTTAAGCTCATCCAGAGTGTTGGGTCTTGCGTCTCTCAACTTTCTCTTCACAATATCCCACAGATTCTCTATGGGGTTCAGGTCAGGAGAGTTGGCAGGCCAATTGAGCACAGTAATACCATGGTCAGTAAACCATTTACCAGTGGTTTTGGCACTGTGAGCAGGTGTCAGGTCGTGCTGTAAAATGAAATCGTCATCTCCATAAAGCTTTGCAGCAGGTGGAAGCATGAAGTGCTCCAAAATCTCCTGATAGCTGCATTGACCCTGCCCTTGATAAAACACAGTGGACCAACACCAGCAGCTGACATGGCACCCCAGACCATCACTGACTGTGGGTACTTGACACTGGACTTCAGGCATTTTGGCATTTCCTTCTCCCCAGTTTTCCTCCAGACTCTGGCACCTTGATTTCCGAATGACATACAACCACTGAGCAACAGTCCAGTGCTGCTTCTCTGTAGCCCAGGTCAGGCGCTTCTGCCGCTGTTTCTGGTTCAAAAGTGTCTTGACCTGGGGAATGCAGCACCTGTAGCCCATTTCCTGCACACGCCTGTGCACGGTGGCTCTGGATGTTTCTACTCCAGACTCAGTCCACTGCTTCCGCAGGTCCCCCAAGGTCTGGAATCGGTCCTTCTCCACAATCTTCCTCAGGGTCCGGTCACCTCTTCTCGTTGTGCAGCGTTTGCCACACTTTTTCCTTCCCACAGACTTCCCACTGAGGTGCCTTGATACAGCACTCTGGGAACAGCCTATTTGTTCAGAAATTTCTTTCTGTGTCTTACCCTCTTGCTTGAGGGTGTCAATGATGGCCTTCTGGACAGCAGTCAGGTCGGCAGTCTTACCCATGATTGCGGTTTTGAGTAATGAAAAAGGCTGGGAGTTTTTAAAAGCCTCAGGAATCTTTTGCAGGTGTTTAGAGTTAATTAGTTGATTCAGATGATTAGGTTAATAGCTCATTTAGAGAACCTTTTCATGATATGCTAATTTTTTGAGACAGAAATTTGGGGTTTTCATGAGCTGTATGCCAAAATCATCAGTATTAAAACAATAAAACACCTGAAATATTTCAGTTGGTGTGCAATGAATCTAAAACATATGAAAGTTTATTTTCATCATTACATTATGGAAAATAATGAACTTTATCACAATATGCACATTTTTTGAAAAGGACCTGTATGTCTCAGTCGTAAAGCCGAGAAGGATATGACATCATCCGCGACAACGCTACAAAATGCTCTGTTTGTAAAATTCAAATCTAACAGTTGTCATGTAAGATGTGACACAAGGCCAAAAGCATGAGGGAATGCCAGCTGTGCTGGCGTGTGGCATCTTTCACTTGTTCTTTCTAAAGGACAAGTGAAAGAATGTCTGGAATGGGTGGATCTTTGAGGAGACAGTGAGTTTCAGTCAGAAGCAGAAACGCCCAGTGAACTTCTCACACACATGCAGTCAGTGCTTCAGCAACATGGAGACTCTTTCTTGTCTGCTCTTTTTACTTCTAACTGTACACTCAGGTATGGCTTCTCATTCACTTGCTTGAATTGCATTTTGGATCGTCAACGTGCTTTCATGGTTAAAGTCTTGTCATCCATTTTGAAAGAACAGTTCTGTAATATCGGTCTAATTTTGCGGTTCGATGAAAATCCATTGCTATTTCTAAAACATGCTAAGAATTATTGTATTGTTAAAAAAAGGATTGATACAATCAATATTATATGCTACCGCTCAAAAGTTTGGAGTGTAGAATTTTGTACGTTTTTAAAGGAATGTCTTATATGTTCACTAAAGGCTGCATTTAATTGATTAAAAATACAGTACAGACAGTAATACTGTACACAATATTACTATATTAATAATTTTATTAAAACAGTAATAATGTTATAACTGTTTTCTATTTTAATATATTTTAAAGTTGTATATTCCTGTGATGACAAAGCTGATTTTTTTTCCTGTGATGACAAAGCTGAATTTTCAGCATGATTACTCCAGTCCTCAGTGTCACATTATCCTTCAGAAATCAATCTAAAATGGAAACTTTGTGGAAACTATACTTTTTCAGGATTTTTTAGTAATAGAACGATCAAAAGAATAGATTTTTTTTTATCGTCCTTGCTGAATGAAAGTATTCATGTCTTTCAAAAAAAAAAAAAAAAAAAAAAAACCTGAGTGACCCCAAACTTTTAAACGGTATGCTACTATATATTCAACTGGGTTATGGTTCTAACCCTTTCCATGATTATATAAGTGACTGTTAATATTTACCAAAGCTGTAAGCTGTATTGTGTAAACCACATTTTCCAGCACTAACAGTTTCAAAGGTGGTGAAATAGTATTCGAATACAGTGTTCTCTATTGTGAATTTCAACTGTTAGATTGCATAGTAAAAATTTCAATTCAATATTAATAACATAAATGATTGTATTTCTTTAACAGCAGCCTGTTTTGCTCTTTTGCAGTAAGTGCGCTTAAGTGTTACGTGTGTGGCTCCGCAACATCAAATCAAGAATGTAACAAAAACCTTCAGGACTGCCAGGCTCCTCTGGACACCTGCATGACCACTGTAGGCACACTAGGTGAGCACATATCCTCCATAAAGCAGATCGCTGTGGGGAAATCTAGAAATTGAGGAAGAGAAAATGATCTGATGATATTAAAAAAGGAATATTTTATTCTATAATAGATTTTATCATCAGGTACCAGCAGATCATATTAGTTATCTTTCTTTAGAGAATTATACTAAACAGAATTCTTAAAGACAAATCTTGTCAGGAAATGGCTCCAAATTCTATAGTGTACACACAAATCATGTTTTGTAGTCTTATGTGTCAATTAATAGGCCTATACTTTTTAATGAAAGAGTTTTGTTTTTGAGGCCTAATAATGTTGTTGTCACAGGTATAGACAGACTTAAGAAGCAGGCAGATGATGAAGTATAAAAGTAGACTAACAATACACAGATAATCAAAATACAGGGCAAGAAAACACACCTTAACGCACGTGACTAGACAATGAGTGATACAAACTGAGGAACTTAATAGACAGAGATTATGAACTAAATGATCAGCAGCTGCAGTGACGATTAATTAGTGTCCATAGAAATTAATGACCGGCTGGTAATGGTACGTTTACACGACAACGATGCTTAAAACTGAGAAGTTTTCCCTTTGAGTTATGCGCATACAAACGACACCATTGTCAAAACGATCCCTATTCACACGGATCCGCTGAAACGACTAAAAATGCTGTATTCTTCTGCCAGGCCATTAAATGGCGATGAAACACTATACTGAACACGTAATGCGCATGTGCATGAAGTCCCAGTCTTCTCAGATTCGCATTTTGCTGTTTACACTGAGACCGTTTATCAACTTTGAAACCCATTTTCAAAAGTTTGCGTTTTCAGGCACTCAAAACGCCGTTGTTGTGTAAACGAACGGCCAAAAATAAGTTTTACGTTTTTAGTTGAAAACGCTGTCGTGTAAACAGACAAAGGAGAATATGTGACTGAGAAAAACTAAGGGGCTGTTTACACAGCACCGTTTTCAACTAAAAACGTAAGACTTTGTATGTGTTTTGGCCGTTCGTTTACACGACAACAGCGTTTTGGGTGCCTGAAAACGCAAACTTTTGTAAACGGGTTTCAAAGTACCAGTTTTTGAAAACAGTCTCCGTGTAAACAACAAAAAAGCGAATCTCTACAATTCCTACAAATGATCCTCATCAGTGAGCTGTCAATTTCCCTTATTTTCATTCTCAGAGGAATAACATAACGCTTGATACTTTAATATGTATCACAAGAATATCTATGGCAAGAGCTCTTATCAGTCACTGCATTCGGTAACACTTTATTTTACAGTGAGATTACATGTACATGTGTTACATGTAGTTACCTAAATAGCAATATCTATAAATTAAGCATACTTACATGCAACTTAACTAGCTATGTAGTTACTTAATATTAGCTACTTAAATGTAAAATTAAGTGTAACCAGCGGAATACAAAGAAAAAAAGAATGTTTTTCCTCATTCTTTTCTCTTCGCATTCGGCATTTAAAGTATGAAAAAAGACAATATAGCCTATACTATAGGTAACTGTGCATTTGTGGTCTGCTCTTCCGATTTAATTTACAATATCCCATGAAAAATTCACTGGAATGCACGAAGAATCTCTCGTTCCATTTTTTTATTATGGCGTTCATAGAGCCTTTCAGTGATTGTTTACAGTTTAAAGGAAGTACTTACATAATTCAAAGAAGCTTCATGGGGCGTATGAAAAAAAGTGGATATATCCAAATATCATAGTAAAGACATATTCAATTGCTCAATTTTCTTAATAATTTGATGATTTTTTTTGCGGGGAGCACATTGATGACTGATCTGTACAAATAAACATTTTTATGGATGATCAAGTGATACATTAAGCCTTGAAATATATAACATATATATATATTCTATGAATAAGTTATTCTGTTTACTTCATAACAATCATTAAAGATTTCACGACGTTACACCTGACGTTTTAGAATTAGATTATACTGAGGCCTTTTACTTGCTATAAAAGTGCATGAATGAGCTTCCAAAACATTGAGGCAAGAACAGATTTCAAGAGGTGTAAACCTTTGATACACAACAAGCTGGATGCGTTAGTCATAAAAAAAAACAATCTATTCAACATGCTAGAGGGAAAACTTTGAATTTGTCTTTTTAGGAAGTGTTACTGCCATTGTGAAGACATGCTCCCATTCAAAAATCTGTGCAAGTGCTGCTGCATCTGCCTCTGTGGACAGTAATGGAGATGGAGTCCAGGTGACATGCTGTAACAGTTACCTGTGTAACTACAGTGGAGCTGCCAGTGTGACACTGCACAGATGGATGATGGTCCTACCACTGCTCCTCATCACCCTCCTCTTCAGACAGAACATTTGAAATGGAAAACACTCAGGGTATTGATGGGTTAAATCCCATCATGGACTAAAGGTCTTCATACTGAAAATCCAACCTTGTAACTACTGAACTGAGCTGTCTAGAAGCTCCCCTGCTTCATTACTTGTTTGGTAACGGCCTTTTGTTGAAAATAAGGATGTCAGTTCATTAACCTATCATGTATTCCAGACCTCTGATCAGATTTAAGTAATTGTTTATGAAAACGTATGAAGGATTTTAAAGTTGTCAAGAGTTGCACAAATTGTGGCCTGTGTAAACTATGTGTATAATGAAATGTGAACATAATCCAGGCCCTAGATTTATGGAAATAAGTGTGTCAAACCCTTTTTTTGCTTAAATGAAAAACTGGAGTTCTAATAAATAAAATGTATAAAATATTCTAATTGTTTTATATTAATCAATGGTAACAAATTAACTTTCAAAGTTGTCAATGATACACTATGCAACTGTAAATAAAACTGCATTTTGCGAATAACATTGTTTGGGTTTATCCTTCTGCTCATAACATTTTCACTAGGGGTCATCAGATGCAAAATTCACTTTTATATGGATGGTGTTTGCATATAAATTTACACAACCATTGGAGGAATTTTAAACAAAGTAGGCTATGTTACAAACTTAACATAAAGACCCCAAAGATTCATATCAACTGGAGGAAAATGGGCATCCGATGACCCCTTTAAGACAAACAGTTTAGCTCAAGTGTGTATCTGCAGGTGTGAATGGGTGTGACGAGTTTGATTCGTGCCGAAAGGTATGGCGTGGAGAGAAAATGATTAATTGGCCGCGAAAGCGGTCTGTCAGGGTGTATAGGGCAGGGTTAAGGTTAGTTTCTTTTGTAGAAATTCACCTTTCGGCACACCCATTACTCTAGCCTGCAGCTATCCCTGTCTCAGGATGATCTCACACGGACTAGCTGAAGACATTACTTTAGCTGATCAACAGACCATACAATTACCCTTCAGATAATGCTTTACAATGAACCCTGTTAGAGAGCTACTATGGCAATTTAACTGTTCTATACAATACCTTACTGGTTTTACAACATTTCAAATCCCTTTATTGGCGTCTTCGAAAAGTCAAGCCAATGTTTTTTCTGGTTCCCTTTCATAGGTTCAAATCTGTCGTGTTCTCTTTTTGCAAGCAGACTCTGCATTTTTTTAATCTGGTGATTCCAGAGGATATTTATCTGCTTTATTTCAACCTTTCTTACTCGTTGTTATAACCTTTCTAGTTATTTTAGATCGAACCACACAGACAGATTTAACTTCCATCCATCCTTTATCTCTACTTTGTACGTGATGACGTTGATGCCGTCACATCAATACACAACATCCCCGCCTCGTCTGTGTATATTTTGGCTTTTCCTTTCTGCTCTGCGTCTTTGTCTCAAGCTTCAAGGTCACTGTGTGGAGTTGTGATGTCTGGTAACTTCCCTCTGATCTTCCTCTGGAAAAAGAAGTTCCGCTGGGCTTTTGCCCGTTGTGGCATGTTGTATGGACCTGTAGACAGTCACATATGTCCCCATTTGCTTGCGCCCACTTTGGAGTTGTTCTGATATGGTGTATTCCGTTCTCCTGACAAAAAGCCTGAAACTAACTGGACTTGAACTGTGGGCCAAAATCTGACCTGATCGTTGAAGGAAGTCAGTGCCGACTGAAAATGTCTTCCAAACAGTCAATCACTTTTTCTGCGGTTGTTGACTTGAGGATTGCATATTCATAGTACCTGCTGTAATAGTCGGCAACAACCAGAATTGAATGTCCATCCGGTAAAGGACCAAGTAAATCTGTGGCTAAGTTCTGCCATGGCCCTTCAGGCATCACTCTGGGAAACAGTGGTTCAGGAACATCGGGTTTCGCTACCAACTGACAACCATGACATGTCCTCACAAGTCTTTCTGCGGCCCTGTCCATTCCGGGGCCACAAAACCTTTGTTCTCAGGTGTTGTTTTGTTCCTACCACACCAAGATGACCCTCATGTCATGTGCCAACTGTAATGCTCTTCCTCGCAGCGACTGTGGCAAAACAATTATTTTTCCTCTGAGCATTATTTGGCCAATGACACATAGCTCACCTGCAATATGTCTGTATGCAGGAAAGTCATCAAAACAACCTGTTCGAATAG
Source organism: Meda fulgida (assembly GCA_030578275.1). Taxonomy (NCBI): domain Eukaryota; kingdom Metazoa; phylum Chordata; class Actinopteri; order Cypriniformes; family Leuciscidae; genus Meda; species Meda fulgida. The sequence continues at coordinate 24,210,096 of CM060631.1, read as the reverse complement.
CAGTTCTCAGTCTCTGTAATTCCACATCATTTGCTGAGATCTGCTCGACTTCCTTTGTGGTCAGGGCACATATTCCTCTGCTTTATGTGTGTGCATCTCACCTTTGGCTGATGGGCCCAGCAGACGTGACAGAGGATCTGCGATATTGTGTGTTCCAGGTATGTGAATCACCCAGAAATCATAAGGCTGTAATCTCAAGACCCACCTTTCGATACGTGTGCATGGTTTTGAGTGAGGGCTATAAATTGCTTCCAATGCTTTGTGGTCCGTGACGAGATCAAACTTCCGACCATAAACATAAGGGTGCAATCGTTCACATGCCCAGACCAGAGTAAGTGCTACACGCTCTGTTGTCTGTCAAGCTCCTGCTCACATAACAGACAGGAACCATTCCTTCACTTTGGTCCTGAACTAGTACTGCTCCAATACCCTTTGGTCCAGCATCAGCAATGACTTTAGTTGGTGCATCCTTATCAAAGTAAGCCAGTGTTGTGGCCTCGGCCACCTTATCTTTTAGAGTTTTGAAAGCTTTCTTCTGATAAGTTCCGAAATGAAATGGTGTCTTTCTTTTTGTCAGTCTGCGCAGAGGTTCTGAGATGCTCGCAAACTGAGGTATGAAGCGGCTAGTATAGCCAGCTAAACCAGGAAAGCTTCTCACCTCTGAAACGCTCTCTTGCCTCCACAACTGCTCTCACCCTCTCTGTTGTCGGGCCTATGCCTTTCACTGACAACAGCATACCCATAAACTCTAATTTGTCCATGTTAAACTGGCACTTGTCTACATTCAGTGTCAAGCCACAGCTTTCCAGTCTCTTTAGTATTGCATGCATTCTTTTCTCATGAGTCTCTTTCTCAGGTGCATGGATGATGTCCTCTGATATGTTCTCTACTCCTTCAATGCCAGCCAGAACAGTGGCTATTTCATGCTGATACTGCTCACTTCTGACGACACTCCAAACACCAGTCTTTCAAACCTATATTTGCCATTATGAACGGCGAACGTGATGTCTTTTGAATCCGGGGTCAATTCCAGCTGATGGTTTCCCCCATTTCAGGTCTAGTTAGCTGAAACCAACTGACCCATTAATTCCTTGCAACAGTTCATCCTCTGTGGGGATCGGGAACTACCCAAGAATGATTGCAGTGTTTGCTTGTCTCATGTCCAAACACATCCTTATTTCCCCATTCACTTTGGGTACAATGACGACTGGGTTTACCCAAGGGGTTGCTCCAATGACTTTTTCGATAATGTTCATGTGGAGCAGCGTGTCAAAGTAGCCAGTTCTCTCTATTTATGGATACGGGAGACCGGACGAGTGACGTATACACAATTTCCTGCGAAAACAGTCCATCCCGCTCGGGATGAAAAATAAATACTTATCTTACCATAGTAAATCAGGGCAAGTCAAAAACAAGTTCAGGAAGAAGCAGTGATGTATTGACTCATTTAAATGTTAATTAAAAAACAAGAAAACAAAACAAAAAAAACACTTTAGTGTGCATAACCATAACCAACTTATCCATAAACAAGCTCAACCAGCTTTTTTTTTATGAAGCAAAAAAAAAAAAAAAAACCCAGCATAAATTAAATATTAAGGGTAGGATACACATTAGTGGAAGACAGTTCACCAATAAATACTTTTTTTTCATTTATTATTTATCAAGAACTGATTTAAAATAAATACCTATGACAAAAAAAATACATAAAACGATTTTTGTGCTGAACAGAGCATATGCAATCTTCAACTAATGGTGATTCAAATTTCTCTCTCTCTCTTTAAAATATTTGTCCAGCCTCATTATGTGATAACACTTCTATCAACAGGTGAGCTCATGTTAACAGTTACACAAAATGAAACAAATCCTTACAAGGTAGAAAACTGATACAGACGTAACATCCGTGATACGAAAGTGATAAACTGGCAAACACAAATTAAGACAAAAGTTGAGTTGTGATGCTGGATATATAATATCCATATTGCATGGTGCTTATCCAAAGAGAGTATAAGAAGATAGTTGACAACAACTAGAACAACTAAGGGTGGGGGAAAACAAAGCTTGACATTCTTTTGCAAAGCATTTAGAAGGTTCATGTATGTCTCTTCATTATTAGCTTCATCTTGCAGGGGCCTCTGCTGGCGGTAAGTGGTATGTTGAGCAGGTCTTTATGGCAAGGCTTCTCCATTGAGCTCTATGGCCAGATTAGCGTCTGTGCCCGTCTGTACGAGTAGCGTGCCGAAAAACTGGCCTGCAGCAGCCGGCGCAAACTGCACAGGGAGGTTGATGTAGTGTTGTGATCTAGAAAGCCACATTGAAAAGGTTCAAATGCTTAAACATGCAGGTATAATAGCACACCTAACTAGATTGTGATGTTACTAAAAAAAAGAAAAAAAAAGTGAAAAAAAAAAAAGTTGAACATGAATTCCAAGAAAAAAAAAAAATGGTTTAAAAAAATATAGCCAACTGATGTGGAATGCATAAAATATTTAAACAAGTTTTAGTTTAAACTCAAATTAAAAATGATTTAACACCACACACATTTAGAACACAATCACATGCATACAGTGCTACAAACCACACATAAAAAAAAACAACACCACTCTGGCCGACCTGTGGCAGAGCTCAGAATCAGAGCCTTCACATCAGGCATTGGCAGCAGGAAGTGACATGGAATGCTTCAATAAAATCGCTGCTTGCTATTATTTCTTAAATTGTCTTGATCAAACAGTGAGACTTGCTACTACTAGAGAATAAGCGAGAGAAAACTGAACTCACCTTAGAGAATAATTTGAATGCTTGATGTGGAAAGGTTCTTTAGGACTTATGAATTTTAGCTGCAAGTTAATTAGAAAAGCTCAAAATAAGTCTCATGCCAGACATTTAGGAGCAGCAATAATAACACTGCACACATCAACATGCAATATGACTAAGAATTCACAGAGCAATTATTTACATATAAAATACATTAAAGTCTAACAACTTCAATGTATTTTTCCTCATTGAAACTTTAAACAACTGTGAGGTGTCTGTATTGATTAGTTATTGCCACTTTAATGACCTTCAAAAGAAGTATCATGACATCCTTAGTGTTCTCACCTCATGTGTGTCGAAGGAGTTATTTCTGAAGTTAACCTTCAGCGTGCTGGTGGCACCCACACGTGTGGCAGAAAATGTGTACAGACTTTGGGGTGCATACACTCCCCTCTTTTGGGTCTCAGTTGAAGATCTGAGTGAATTAAAGAAACCGCAAAATATGCCGGATTAGTTGCAGATTAGTTGCAGATTGTAGTGTTGAGTTCTGCCTGTTAATAAGACAGATGGTCAGTAGTACTTCAGTGTGAAAGACTCTTACCCGGTCTTTGAGCCTGCAGACTCCAGTCTCTTCCGGTTCTTCAAAGTGGCTTCCGTTTTCACCAACGAGCAATTTTCTTTTACATTCGCTCCTTCTCCTGCTCTTATGCCCTGTGCACACAATTTAATACACGCAAAAACTGTGAAAGACTATCATTCCCAATTAGATTACTGCACATGTATTACTTTTTTCAGCTAAAAATGGGAGTTGCATTAGGTTAGTATGGTTAAAAGACACAAACTACAGAACACTGCATTCAAGAGACTTACAGTGCCGCACAGCTGGAAGCGAACGCGGCTCTTGTGCTGAGGTTTGGCTGCAGGGTGGCATTCCAAATCCCAAAACTGGGCATAATCTCCTCGGTCACGTGGGAGGAAAGTGATTGGAACCTTTTAACAAAACACCAAAAAAAGGGTTAAATCAGGTTAAATTGCATTAGATCTGTCAGAGACAAGATGATGTTTTGACACACAGCCCTACCTTCATCCTCTCTTGAATCCCCAAAGTCCCAGATACCTTCTCACACCTGAAGGCAGAGTACGTGGCACGATAAACATCTCCACTGCTATCAACACCCTGAATCAAGAGACAACAGAAAAGTCAAAATTAATAAATCCCTCAGGAATGAAAGGTTTCAAAATTCTTACACAAGTGCCAACAATCACACACCTTCACATATGGAGGTGCAAATGAAGAGAGGTACCACCTCACCTCCTCTCCATGATTCTCCACCTCCAGGGAACATTCTGTACAAAGGAAAGAAGCTTTCCTTACACAATTTTAACAGGCCAAGATTTCAGACTTATATTGAAAGTTCTAATGTCTCAAACTGATCAAAATCTTGTTACTAGACAAATAATGACAAGTGATTTCTGAGAAAGTGAATGTACAGAGATATAGCGACATAAGACGGGACAACTGGGCCTTTTATCTTTAAGACAAAATTACAATACTCAATTTTGATTATGATAATGATAAAGTTCAGACGGCAGGTTCTAAAGTTACCTGATGACTCTCCAGAGGCAGTGGGTGAGAAGACCAGGGTTCGGTTCTTGATCTCAACCTGAGGTTGGGCGCTGCTGCTCTGAGGTTTCTGTCCTGGTACGGTAGGGGTCTCAGCCTGAGGGGGTAGTGGGCATAAAGAGCGGTCCGTGGCACAGCTAGTGGAAGAGACATCCATGGCCAGATCCTGTCGGATCTGGACTTTAATGGACTTCAAAGAAAGAAACAAGAATAGACGTTACGGAGAGAGCAACACCGTGATGCTTTATTTGCACCCGCAGTTACATACATCCACATTTTGTAATTTTATATAAGCTGATTTTGTTTTTTTAAATGCACATTTCTGATATTAAACTCCCTGGAATGCTTTGCTCCATATGCTTGTGCAACTGTTCAAACCGTCAGTTCAAATCTGATTATTTGTCTCTGATTGGAATCTGATCTAAAGGATTGACTGTCCACATTGTGCATCACAATGGTTTAGATCTGATTTGTTTCCCCCTCGGTGCTGTTTAGTTTTCCGGAATCTCTGCATTGGCTTCCATGGCAAAGAAATTTTATTGGTATGCCGATGGCAAAAAACAGCATTAGCAACATGGAGAGGTTTGCAATACATATGCTGTCTTACAGCAGGTCAATAGCAAGCCGCGATGCTGGACTCCTACATTTAATATGAAGCAGCGGCAGAAAGAAATGAGACTCGCAAACGTAACTGCTGCCAATCTCCGCTTGTCTCAAAAGAGGTGTGTAGGCCAGGCCGACTAGCAGGAAACTGAAATTCTTTCAACCTTGTTTCTGCAACAATTTCAGCATGTTTCCTACAACGTTTGAAATGTTTACGTGTTATATGGCATAAGAAAGTGACAGGCAGAATAGCTACAAACAAATCTGATCAGAGCAGCCAGACTGAAACGGAAAACCAGAAATGTGATTTGAATAGAATTTCAAAGAACATTACCACAGAAAATCATTTTAAAGTAAAGAAACAGCATGTCACACTTGTTGATATATCAACTAGAGACAATCCTTGAAAACATGTACATTCCTAACATTTTTTTTTTTTTTGAGGGAAACTAGTACCTTCTGTTGATTATCACACTGTACATAGATCTGTCCACTCCAGGGCAGCATTGAGGATTTGGTTGCCAGAGAAGGATTGGGACTGATGAGGATTTGTAAGTGGCTCCTGGGAAAAAAAAAAAAAAAAAAAAAAAAAGAACTAAAAAAACCTACAAATAAAATTTGTTGAAATGCCAAATATTTATATCAGCTATATGCTTTAAATGAAATATGAGAGCAAAACACTAAGGTGACTGCGTTTAATTGATTTTGCTGGAGTGTTTATTTGCAAGTCTCGTACTGAGGTTCAATGACTCCGTGCTGTGGGGTGATGGTAAGGCAGTGGGCAGGCCAGGACAGCTCAAAGCTCAGCTCTCTGTTTGAGCGGTTCAGTATTTGCACATGCCTGGTGTCAGCTGCACTGTCTGCAAATAAACCAACAGAAAATAACATTCGGAGGGGAAAGCATTCAATCCCACTATGCTAAGTGCTTTTGCTTCAAACAAATACTAATGTTCTAACACTTAAAGCACTTGAGGTCATTTTCAATTCCACATTCCTAAACTGAAATGAGTCTTACTGAGAGTGGGTGCAGTGAGAACCAGCTGTTCAGGCTTGATGCTCCAGGTGTTCTCTAGCTTCAGCTCTGTTTGTTTCAGCACAGGTCCTGATGGGCTTAATGGAGGACCTTTCACTGGCAGCACGTCCAGAGAAACATTACTGATGTAACGGCCTGATGACCCCAAACCGCTGCGTGGAGAACTACACATTAACTTCATCAGCACCGTAAAGTCTGAAAGCATTCGTTTGTTTTCACTGTGTCATTCATTGAGGATGTTTACCTGTCTGATTCGGAAGCATGCCGTTGTGAAGGTCTGATGGACTCCATATGGTCGCTCTCTCCAGAGTCTGACATTTCCACAGCGCCAAACAGTGACAGCATCACTTTGCTCATGTTGCCATAGAAAATTTGAGCTTCATTTGGCCTCTGAGGCAAATCATAGGCTGAAAATGAACCAATCATAAAAGGCAAAAAATAAATAACTCACAACCAGGGTCAGTTGAGAAAAAGCGATTCAATCTGAGCCAATCTCACCCTCCTGAACCTGCTCCTCCCCAAGGAACATTTCATCAAAGGGGATACTCTTCAATAAGCTGTTCTCAGACAGTACTTTATTCCCTGCTTCTGGTTTGATTTGTAGTAACCTTGAAAACAGATTAAAATACAAAATTATAAAATATGATTTACCATTACACAAGGTCTAAAAATCAACTAAACTTTCCTCTTGCATCAATTCAATATTTATGAAGGACATCAAGAAGGTAATGTCCTCAGCAGGTAAGTGTGAATCATATACTAGGAATTATGTTTAATTTCCAAAAAGATCTCCAGTGCACTACGGACAAGTTATTTTATTTACTAACGTGTAAATGGTAGCGTAATCATGGTTTCTGCAATAATATTAAGCAGCAAAAACTATTTAATCATTGATAAGAAATCTTTCTTTAGCACCAAATCAGCATGTTTGTTAGAATAAGCTTTGCATCAGGAATACATTACTTTTGTTTTAATATTTAAAAATAGAAAACAGTAATATTACTATTAAAAAGTACAGTTTTACTGTAGCATAAGAGACTTATAATATAATATATAAATAATAAAACGATGATTCATCATAATGATGAATGGCGGTATACCTCCCCATGCATAGTTAGTTATTTTCAAATGAAGTTAATTGTAACCATTTATGAAATATTTTACTAAAATTCTCCCCATTTAATCTGAGAATTCAGCCAATCGAGTCAAATGAGAAAAGTCACTGACTTCCTGAACTGTTGTCGAGAGACCTCGTCCCCACAGAAGAGGCAGACAGTTGCAAGAAGAGCGGCAGCGGACTGACAGAGTGCCTGCTCTCTGCGTGAAGCCTTCATCGCTATTGTTATCACCTGTAGAAGCAGCACTGATAAATCTTCCAAGCAAATACAGGTGTAAACATGGATGGCAGTCCAAAAGCAATTTCTGAATAAAATTAGAAAAGATTTCTTCCACATAACATTTTATAAAAATCAAAATACAAAAAACAACAACAACATATTTAGATAAAAAAAAAAAAGAAAAAAAAAAAAGAAGTGCACTTGGCTCACCTCTTGCGTTCTCTCTTTCAGAACAAACTGTGAAGGGGATAAGCTAATAATGGTTGAGTCCATGACAGCTCGATTCTGAAGATTGCTGTAGGGTACCACTTTTACGAAGGCAGCACGTGAGCCTGTGTTCCGCACGCACACGCAGAGTTTACTGACACGGCCGGCCTGCACTCCACCAATCGTGGCCACATAGCCATCAGAACGCTTCCTCAACTCCTCCAGGATTACGTTACTTGTGCCGCCATATCCCGACAAAGGGATCTGAGAACACCATAATTAAGTGTAACCACCTATTTGTAACACAATATTATGGTTTATCAGAGATTATAAATAAACTCACAGTGAACTTGACCCCAGGCTGGGAGGCACGAGCAGCAGACTGCTTGATCTCCAGTTTGGCTAGCATAGACGAAACACGCGTGGGAGCAAAGAGCAGATGAACAGTCACATCCTCTTTGGGTTTGATTGACAGCTCTCTGTTACGTGTCAGTCGCTCATCTGGGCCGAATGAACTCTGCAGCTGGAGGGTTGAGACAGAGAAAGATAAAGGAGAGAAAAAATAAACAAATGTGAATATACTGCCACCGGTTCTACAAAACTATTGGCCTAAGATAACCAGCCAACCAGCTCCTTAGTGCAACATTTGGGTTCTGGGAGAATTTATTTATTTATTTTTTAAACAGACCTACTGTGAGTTCAGAGGTTAAGTGATGGTAAGTGCTTTTGTTAAAGTCATTATTTCAACTTTTTAAATTTATGATGAAAAACCCCAAATTACCCATAATGCTGTATAGAAAATTCTACCAATCAGAGTCTCGCGACAAGCCAAATCACAACAAAAGAGCTTGCAGGCAATCAAGCACTGTGAATGACGTGATGGAGTCGTTCTCCCTACGCTCTCAAAATACTTAGGACTATATACACAAATACTTATTGCATTTACAAGAAGATTGGCTCAAACAACTGCCATTGAAATGAATGGGAATGCTAATGGATAATATTGTTCTTATTAAAAAGAATAATAAAAAAAGGGATTATTTGTTGTATTTCATAATATTTTTTATTTTTAAGGCAATAATACTAATGCCGCTCTACACTATCCAATTAGTGTGCTTCACTTGTCAGCTTGTGCACAGCAGCTATACAGGTGTAAATATTGAAGTTATGCTCATTATTCTGTTAATCATACTTCTTACTACTACAAATACTACTTCATTGGCATCTTTAATATCCATATCTGTGCTTGTTCTGTTGTCTGTTTCTTTGTATGGACAAACACTGTACTGAACACATGCTGCGTAGAGATGTTCCGATACCCTTTTTCCCTTCCCGATACCTGACTCAGGGTATCGGCCGATACCAAGTACTGATCCGATACCTGGGTGTGCATCTATACAGCTATATTTTAGTTTTACAATAAAACTGTATAAAAAAAAGTGCAACAAATAAATCTAGGAATCAAAAACATATTTGAATAATATAAGAAAATAATCTTTTTAGAATTTTAAGTCCAGAAATAATTTTGTTAAATAAATGGCATTTCAGTTTTGACAGCAGAACAATAAACTCTATAATTTTGTCGGTTATATTTATCGCTCGTTGGCTGTCTTTTGAAAACTTCTCTTTGTTTGAAGGAAGATTCCAGAGATTGTTGATTCTGGCGCGGCTCATTCTTCTCTGCCCTTGCCTTTGTGTAACCATCGTGTTCTGCGGGGTGACGCGTCTTCAAATGCTTTAAGTTACTCGTGTTTAAGTTGCTTATACTTGTTCCACCCCTCGAAATTGAAGTATGTCATATGAGACAAGTCACCGTTTTACTGGCTGGCTGGCCCAGTCTGAAATACTGCCAAACAGCGGACATACTGCTAGCGCGCGTGCGTTTTCTTCTTCGCTGATCTAAACAGTGGTTGCTTGTGGCAACAGCACAACTTCCTGTGTTGCCATAAAGCAACCACTGTTTAGAGCAGCGAAAAATAATTGATCTCAGATTTGCAGCGTCAAGCAAAGCTACTAGGTATTGTTTAAGAAACTGGTATCAGATCGGTACATGGGTAGAAGTCCCAGAATATTTTTGGTATCGGCGGCATTTCCGATACTAGTATCGTAACAACTGTTGGTACTGGAGCATTTTAATGAGTTCACGAGCGAAGTATCGGGCCAAAACCGATACTGGTATCAGCATTATTTTATTTAATTTCTTTGCTTTCAAATGTTAAACCATAAAGCTGTTATTTTGGCCGAAAACTATAGAGAGTCTTCATAAACAATTCATAAGCAATTCTTAATTCAAATATGGGAAAAATGTTGTCGCGTTGCATTTTCAAATGGAGATAAGCAAACCAAAATCTCTGTACTGAGTTCACGTGGACTAGTATTTATTGCAAACCATGCTGTCCGAGACACTGAAAATCATAAGCTGCTTGCATGTAACTTAACTTGCTGCTGCATGTTTTAGAGTAAAGCGCAGCTCTAAGTTATCAACCAGCTGGTGAGCATCAGTTTTGTATATTTGGCAGCAGAATGACGAATGTACACAACTAAATGCTGTGTCCCAATTTACATACTATCCATCCTAAATAGTATTCCAAATTAGAGTTAGTCTTAACGCATAGTATGTTACAGACTTAGATATGTTATAGTGCAGATCCGTGCACACTCTAATGGCTAATATTGCCCACAACCCATTGCGTGTTAGACAAGGATTCTATTAGAACTACAAACATGAGTAAAACCTCTTTTTTTTTTAAACTACAAACATGGCAGATGTGCAAGACCAACGGTTAAAACCGTTTAGAAAAGGCATTTATATAATGTTATCCACATTATGTTTCATCTGCAACACCATTGTGAACTTTTTCGGTATGTTCGGTCAATCTGTAAATGCATCATTATGCAAACACATGAGAAGAGTTCTCCGCATGAAAGATTCACAACTGGCAGATCAACGTGCTAGTACATTTCTCTCTAATTTGGAAGGAGATTAAATTAAATTGAATGGAGGATTTTAACTGTGACAAGATGACTGACAGGGCAGTTTATACGGTGGCAAGATGCAAGTAACTAAGCGACAATTGCGCCTGTAACGGACCGCTCTATTATTTAGTAGTATGTCCCAAAGCTTTCCTACTATTATGCTACACACTCAAAAGTATGTACTTTTTCTTCACAAAAACAGTACATACTATGTTTTAATTTGCCTACTTATACTATGCCTTAAAACTGAGTTAGCTTACCTGGAAACAATCTTGGTCTTGACCCCTGATAAGAAGTCTGAGTTGCTGTGATTTAGAGGGTGAATTGTTTCTTAGCACGAGTTTCTGTTGCCTGCAAACACAAAAGCATCATCCACACACATTTCATTTGTACGTTTACATTAACAGCAGTTGACTCTCTATTAACCGAAACTGAAAAACCGAACTGTATTGTTCTCCACCCATGGTTTCGACATGCATTTGCACCATGGTTAATCTCAAATCTGATGACGCATCTATGATATGTTTGGGGAAGAAACATATCATAAAGGCCTAAAGGCCCAGGGACAGCGTGAAAGACGCTTGGGACAGTTGACAGGACTGTCCCTGTCCCATTCTGGCCAGTGCTGAATCATCATGAAACTATTATTTGCATGTGTTAAGCCTTTTCTGACAATAGAATTTGCATTTTAACAAGAACTGGAGTAGGCTGTGCCTTTTGGGCACTTTTAGCGTGAAATGATTTATTTTGCCCATCAAAAGCATGCTTTCACTTTAACTGAGCAGCGAAGCAAAAATAGACTCGGCGCTGCTCCTGTTTCCGGTGTGAACGCACTCATTGATTAACATGCACGCCGGAAAAAAAGAAAACAGCTGCTTATGAAACAGTGTGTGAAACTGACGTATTTCAGGAGGTTTCCTACATGTGCGTTCTGTGTGCATGTGTGATGCTGATGTTGCGCAAAGTTAATCATGCAGCGCCCGAGTGCATTTGACCGGCATAAAATCGGCATGTGTCAGACTGACAGACTCATGGCCGATCACGTGAAAATCGGCCAATTCCAGTCACCAGCCGATCAATCGGTGCATCTCTAATTGTAAATCAACTGTACATTTTTGTTAACCTTTTACCATGTCTTGGAGTTTCACAATTATATCGTATAGTGAGTTCAGTATCGTGATATGTATCGAATCGTGACATGAGGGTATCATTACACCGCTACTCGCTGCTCTTGACTAAATATAGATTAATGCTTATTAAAGTTACATTAGTTATTCAATGTATACAGTGAAGACTATGCAGTATTAAATTTCTGTTTCTGAAAACTAATCAAATGTAAAATAAAGTACTGTTAGATACTTGAAAAACAGTTTATTTCATTTGAATCTTTGCTCTAGTGTATTTATTTGTGCTGTTGCTTGTGGTTTCATTTGTTCTTATTATCTTTATTTTTATTTGACAGTAATTTCCCTGAACATAGCACACATACCAAACCGTACCGAAACAGTGACTCTAAAACCGTGATACAAACCGAACGTAATTTGTTTCACCCCTACATTCTATGGCTATGTGTACTCACACTGCTCTGCCCAGCGTAACCCCTCCCCATGCCATGAACTGTTTGTTGGAGAGGATGGGTGGGACTTCAGCCTGTGATAGTATAGCAGGTAGGGATGACACTTTCCCAGAAACTCCTTGGACCATCTCTCCTTTCAACATCACCTCATACTGAGGTCCACTGGGTAGAACCAGAATCGTCAACATGCTGAGGAAAAAAATAATAATTGAGTTACTTTAAAGTGCAACAATATGAAGAAGCAAGTATATTTTGAACATACTTGTTTATATAACCCCACCCCCCACAAAATCTGAACAGTGTCACATTTAAAATAATAAAAAAAAATAAAAACCTCTGATGAGGACAAAATGCATTAACATACACAAAAACTATATATGAATGAACATGCCTCTCCTTGTGTTTCTGTATGTCCTGGGCAGTAAAAGAGACAACTACGCTTTGCTCCTCTCCAGCTTTCAGAGCCAGCTCCTCTGGTCTCACAGTGAAGCAGCGGTCACCATCACTACTCTGAAAAACAGCCAGAAAGACAAAAAAAAGAATAAATAGAATGTCTCAAAAGATTTGTTTTTCATTCTAGAGCACATGTGTCATTTACAAGGCCAGTAGAAACACAGCCCACCATGACTTTTAATCAGGCCCGCCAACAATTCTGGTGATCAATTAATGTGGCCAGTGCTGTTTAAATATACATCTGTGACAATTACAACATTAAGACGCAGGTGGTGCTGTCGCGCTTCACTCAACTCACTAATTTTATAAGAGAATACGGCAATAAGTAAAGAAAAATTGACGACGGGCCGTTTAATTATTAGCAGATTAATGCTGTTATAGAGAGAGAGTGTGTTTCGTAAGTGTCTTCAACAGTGTTCGGCAGCAGCGGTTCTTATAGTTAGACTAAGTTTATCGCCACAGGATAAATGTCTTGTAGCTTTTGAGTTGTTAAACTACTTTACTGATGAAATCTTCAGAGCAGCGCTGACAAAGTGTATATGCGAGTGTGTCCATATTTTTGCGTTTGGGTGGGAGAGAGAGCATGTGCTGTCTATGCATAATAAAACGTTATTTTGTAGCAAAAACATTGAATGAAGAGTTTGGTTCCAAAACGCAATACATCCATTTTGATTGATTTGAGTAAAAAAAAATTGTTTTCTTTACCATGAAAGTGGCAAGATGAAACCACTATTTTCGGTTTCAAACTTTAACATAGCAATAAATTCACAATCTCAAACTTTGAATAAAAAAAATGGAATCGTCGATGCTGCCACGCCCCCATGTCACGTCCGGTCGGCGTGCCAAGCGGAAAAAAACGCGCTCAACATTGAAGTGCAGCGAGTCTATGGTCAAACTTCTACAGCCATTCAAAAGATAGCATGGCAACTGCAGATGCAGGAGACCCATCGACAAAACTTGAACCCCCTCCTCTTTCATTGAAGTCACAGGTGTGGAAGTTTTTTTGGATTTCCAGTGAGTTATGTTGACAACGTTCGCGCTTCAAAAAAGCCAGTTTGCAGACATCCCAAGTCTCGCGGAAGTTCTGGGAGTCTCCCGCATATTGATAGCGGCTCCCTGATGCCCGCAAATTAGTTCAAATCTCCCGGAATCTAGAGTGAGCGAGCAAGAGCATGCATGCGAGACATAAAAAAACTGCTCCAAACCGTATAGCGCGCGTGGCAGAGAGGGAGAGAGCTAGAGACCTTGCGTGTGTGCCTCATGAAGCGCATGTCAGACAGAGCATCCTGATTGGCCGGTTTCGGCTTTAAAAAAATAAATAAGTGTAAAAATCGAGAATCGAATCGAACCTTGACCTTAGAATCGAAAATTTAATCGAATCAAGGATTTGGAGAATCGTGACACCCCGATAGGCTATATTTTGTTTCAGTTCATTTTTGAGACGCACTCCAGTTCACAGAGATCATGAAAGCGCGCCTGATTGTTTTTTTATTTTACAAAAGCACAACTCTTTCTTGTGAGTTTACACAAATAAAATGAGTTGCGAATTATGTTTTATTTTTTTTCTGTGTGACCAGAAATTCCAGAAAAACCACCACAGTTTCATCAATGCCTACTTACAATGGTGTGCTGTGATTGGTTGAGCGGATGTATCGCATATCCTGCAGAGAGGTGAGAATGCCATTTGTCGCGGTTTGGAAAGAAAGGGAGAAAAAAAAATTACAATAATACGGCGGATATCGCATTTTACGTAAAATTAAAAAGTTACTTTTCAATACCGACCAGATACAATTTTGAATTTTGCAGATTCTCTATTAAACAAATGCCGTTTATCGCGTTTTGGAACCAAATTCTTCATTGTCTTTTTTTATCCTATAGCCTACTATATTTATTTGCTTGGTCACATATTGCTTTGAATTTTGGTTATTTTGATGTTGTAGGCTATAAGGACCTTTGAAATAACTGTCCGGTGCGTTTCATTGAAAATGCACACTAGAACGTTTGTCAACCAATCATATTCAAGCATTCAATTAGCCTCGTAGTATAACTGTAAACAACGCTATCTGACTTTAAAGAAGCTAGCACAAAGGCTAAAAAAAGAAAAGTGTACCGTGAATATCGACAATTCCAAGCAAGATGGGAAACTGAATATTTATTCTGTGATTACAAAGACATGTCAAGTATCACTTGCGGTTTTCAAAGAATATAAGGCATTTCAAAACGAAACATTTTTTTAATAAAGTTACTAATAGCCTACACTTATATTTCAATAAATGAAAAATCCTCTAAATATATGTCCGGCCCCTGATTTTATTCACAACCCTCAACATGGCCCTTTACTGATTTTGAATTTGACACCCCTGTTCTAGAGTATGTTGTCAATGTATGAGAAACATCTAAGTGTATTAAAAAGTAAAGCTCATATCGGGTACCTTTAGTCTGAGCAGAACATCAATGTTGCCTGCATTCTTTAAGGGAAGAGTCTGCTTTGCAGTCTGCCCCAAAGGAGCCTGAAGACACACCGTCTGAACAGACATTCATGTAGTAAATAAGTGACAGAAAGCAAGCAAATAAGCAAGCAAAAAACTGAAACAACTCATTTCATGACCCAAAAAAGCCAGGTGTGTCTTGTAGCTTGTAGGGAATGTTTGCTCCATTACCTGTAGGTCTTTGGGTGCATGCACTCTTGCAGTGCCTGCCCTTGCCCTCAGGGCTACACTCTGGATCACATGACTGGGGCCAGGACTGTCCACCTCAATATCCACCCGTGCACTGTATTCATCAGCTAGCCCCAACTCACCTGAATACAAAAAAGAGACACCAGCTCATGTTCATTGTGTGCCTTATTTTACTGGATACAGGACAGGGTTATTATAGACCATAAAAAAAATTATAATAAAGTTACTTTGAGAAATTATTATTTTTTTAATAACGTATTTTAGTTATGGTTTATTTTTCACTTTCATTTAATTCAACTCAAATGTACTAAAACTAATTAGAATTGGTGGGAAAAAAAACCAAACATACACACACATCGATCAGGCATTACATTATGACCACCTTCCTATTATTGTGTTGGTCCCCCTTTTGCTGCCAAAACAGCAATGACCCGTCGAGGCATGGACTCCACTAGACCCCTAAGGTGTGCTATGGTATCTGGCACGAAGACGTTAGCCACAGATGCTTTAAGTCCTGTAAGTTGCGAGGTGGGGCCTCCATGGATCGGACTTGTTTGTTGAGCACACCCCAGAGATGCTCAATTGGATTGAGATCTGGGGAATTTGGAGGCCAAGTCAACACCTCAAACTCATTGTTGTGCTACTCAAACCATTCCTGAACTATTTTTGCTTTGTGGCAGGGCGCATTATTCTACTGAAAGAGGCCACAGCCACCAGGGAATACAGTTTCCATGAAAGGGTGTACATGGTCTGCAACAATGCTTAGGTAGGTGGTGCATGTCAAAATAACATCCACGTGGCTGGCAGGACCCAAGGTTTCCCAGCAGAACATTGCCCACAGCATCACACTGCCTCCGCCAGCTTGCCTTCTTCCCACGGTGCACCCTGGTGCCATGTGTTCCTCAGGTAAGCGATGCACACGCACTCGGCCATTCACGTGATGTAAAAGATAATGTGATTCAGAAGACCAGCATAATAATAAGCATAGACCACCTTCCATTGCTCCGTGCTCCAGTTCTGATGCTCACATGCCCACTTGTTGGTACTTTTATGCGGTGGACAGGGGTCAGCATAGGCACCCTGACTGCTATGCACTGTGTATTCTGACACCTTACTGCCTAATATATCCCACCCACAAACAGGTGCCGTGATGGAGATAATTTGTGTTATTCACTTCACCTGTCAGTGGTCATAATGGTATGCCTGAGATAGATTATTTATATATATATATATATATATATATATATATATATATATATATATATATATATATATATATATATATATATATATATATATATATATATATATTTATATATACACACACACACACACACACTCACCTAAAGGATTATTAGGAACGCCCTACTAATACTGTGTTTGACCCTCTTTCGCCTTCAGAACTGCCTTAATTCTATGTGGCATTGATTCAACAAGGTGCTGAAAGAATTGTTTAGAAATGTTGGCCCATATTGATAGGATAGCATCTTGCAGTTGATGGAGATTTGTGGGATGCACATCCAGGGCACAAAGCTCCCGTTCCGCCACATCCCAAAGATGCTCTATTGGGTTGAGATCTGGTGACTGTGGGGGCATTTTAGTACAGTGAACTCATTATGTTCAAGAAACCAATTTGAAATGATTCGAGCTTTGTGACATGGTGCATTATCGTGCTGGAAGTAGCCATCAGAGGATGGGTACATGGTGGCCATAAAGGGATGGACATGGTCAGAAACAATGCTCAGGTAGGCCGTGGCATTTAAACGATGCCCAATTGGCACTAAGGGGCCTGAAGTGTGCCAAGAAAACATCCCCCACACCATTACACCACCACCACCAGCCTGCACAGTGGTAACAAGGCATGATGGATCCATGTTCTCATTCTGTTTACGCCAAATTCTGACTCTACAATCTGAATGTCTCAACAGAAATCGAGACTCATCAGACCAGGCAACATTTTTCCAGTCTTCAACTGTCCAATTTTGGTGAGCTCTTGCAAATTGTAGCCTCTTTTTCCTATTTGTATTGGAGATGAGTGATACCCGGTGGGGTCTTCTGCTGTTGTAGCCCATCCGCCTCAAGGTTGTGCGTGTTGTGGCTTCACAAATGCTTTGCTGCTTACCTCGGTTGTAACGAGTGGTTATTTCAGTCAAAGTTGCTCTTCTTTCAGCTTGAATCAG
Source organism: Meda fulgida (assembly GCA_030578275.1). Classification (NCBI taxonomy): domain Eukaryota; kingdom Metazoa; phylum Chordata; class Actinopteri; order Cypriniformes; family Leuciscidae; genus Meda; species Meda fulgida. The sequence continues at coordinate 24,192,678 of CM060631.1, read as the reverse complement.
TCGGCCCATTCTCCTCTGACCTCTAGCATCAACAAGGCATTTTCGCCCACAGGACTGCCGCATACTGGATGTTTTTCCCTTTTCACACCATTCTTTGTAAACCCTAGAAATGGTTGTGTGTGAAAATCCCAGTAACTGAGCAGATTGTGAAATACTCAGACCGGCCAGTCTGGCACCAACAACCATGCCACACTCAAAATTGCTTCAAACTGAATGTCAGAATGGGAAAGAAAGGTGATTTGAGTTCAGGAGATTGTCTTGACCAGGACCACACCCCTAAATGCATTGAAGCAACTGCCATGTGATTGGTTGATTAGATAATTGCATTAATGAGAAATTGAACAGGTGTTCTAATAATCCTTTACGTGAGTGTATATAGTGTTATTTTAGTATCACTGATGCGCTACTAATACAGGATGAACATTTCTCAACTTGTGTCTAGTTTTAAGGTTTACATACAGACATACCTGAACTTGAAATGTACTTCTGAGGGGCACTGAAATGAACCCACACTAAGAAGCTTTCTTGATTCTGGAAAAAGACATGTATTTAAACACTCAAATTTGTCATCAGTTCAGAATTATTTTTTTTTATTTAGAGCGATATTCACCTCTGAATAACTGGCATGCAGCACATGGTTTATGACTGATGAAGTTGAAAGGGAGGTCACGGTTGAGCCAGAATGAAGGGAACTGTCTGTGCTCATGGCAACCGGGCTCTTAGAGAAGCCGAAACAATGCCATGCTGATGCATTCTGTGATAGACAAAACCTTGAAACTGTTTAACATGCCACTAATTGAGGTCTGTCATTATCTGTCAAAAGTCTTATTACATCATACACAAATCATTTTTCAAAAACAAATGCTGACAGATCTCACTGACCGCACTGATAACCAGTCGAATAGGCACAGTGGCATGAGTCCTGTTGACCACTTTGAGTGGCAGAGTCTTAGTACTGCCCCCCGCCAGGTCCCCGAATTCCAAGCAGCCTGTCTTTCCAACATCTACCTATTTATTAAAATAAGAGAATGACAGTGTTTTTGCACATTTCACATGGATTCAAATATAACTTCTAAAAGAAACCTACAGAAAAAGAACATTAACAAATTTCAGGTATAAAGGCCAATCCCCACTGCACCAATGGAGAGTTACCAGATTACAGCGTGTCACTTCTCAGATATTCTAATTCAGCATTTTCAATCAGCAAAAACAACCTCCGACAGACGGCAACAGGCTCTAACAGGGGAAACGCGCGGATTCAACAAAACTTGACTAAGTGCCTGTTGCCGTCCGTCGGTACAGTGTGAAGTGGCCTTCAAACCACCACATCATTAATCATAGTACAAAAAAATTATTATATGCAGTTTTCGTGCTTTCAAATAGCAACAAGGGCAAAGGAAACTATTAACCTCTATTGAAGGGTTCTCAGCCACAGCGATCATCACCAATTTCTTGGCAAAGACTTCAGCGTGAGCAACCATCTCCATCTCTGCAGATGCAGGCCAGGATGACACACTGAGAGTACATTGATACAGTCCAGCCCTTGGAGCTATGAACAAAACCTTCTGTTCTTCTGTACATTTAGGTCCAATTATGGTCTTATTCTTTACTATCAGCCACTGGAATGGGAGAGACTCCACCTGAGATGCAATGAAACATTTATTGTCCATTTTGTATTTTGCTTTTTGGTCAGATTTAGCTAAGTCTAGACCAAGGCCACCATTATCCACACCAAATATTTGAAGGCCCAACACTCATTTCTATTTCTAGTTTTTAACATTTTTATAAAGCAGTTTTAGGAGCCGAACATTCTTCAATGTTGCCACTGATTAATAAATTCACATGCCTTTTCCAGTCATTTATAAACTATTTAAACATTTATGAGCTTAAACTCATATCACATCTAGAACATTTGTATAAAATGTAAAGTGAATAGTGAAAAATGTATATTCATTATAAAAACGACAACTGAATTGTAATATTTTTCTATTCAAGTTTTTCAATCATAGAAGTGACTTAATTTGTTGTTTTAAGATTATTTTAATACTTTCTTGGTCCTACTTAATTATACATAGTGCTGCACCAAAACACATTTCTTACTGATTTTCTTTCTTACTTACTTTAAAGTTTATTCACTGAAAATGAAAAGTTCCTTTAATAAAAATAATTTGATTAATTTATTACTCACTCAAACTGAGTTGTATATAAAAATGTATGTTGCACATAAGGCAACTTTTAATTATATATTAATTTGTTGCTGAAACAAACATTTAAATGCATAAATCTTCACATCATCTTAAAGTCCCACTGAAATTGTGTCAAGGCCTCCTTGAGAACCAATGATCTAGACTACATTTGACAGATTTTCTTACCTTCTCTCCATCGATGGATAGGCTTGTGATGGAGATGGAAACTTGCTGCCAGCGCTCTGCGGGGTTGAAGATGTTGAGGGATGTCTGAGAGGCAATTCCCACACAGCAAGAACTGGGAAACTTCAGTTCATTTGGAACTATCACTTGAGCTAAAGTGCAAGTGAAAAAAAAAAAAAAAAAATTCTCTTAAGAAATTCCTTCATAACACTAGGCGCGTTTCTATTACAGATTTGCACAAAACCTTTGCGATTTTTTCTAAACGTCGACAAAAAAAAAAAAACTATTGCGAAATGATGGTGTTTCCATTAACCGATGTTATGCGATAACCATTCCAAAATTCATGGTGACGGATGTTGGTAGGTTTACTATATCCCAGCCGCTGCACTGGCCATTATTATTATTTACAGAGACGTGTGTGTGTTCCAGCATTAATGGCAAGGAAAGACTGAGTGGCTCATATGAGTTTCTGGTGTTTCTCCCTCATTTCTGCTTCAAGGTCTTGATTGTGGCATTTCTTTGAGGTTTAGAATCCAGTATTCCTGCAATTCTTTTGTCTTTTATGAGTTTAATAAAGAACTCTGTCTCAACACACTGCGTCATCTACGTTAGGTGACCTGTAAATGCGCAAAAACTGTTTTCATTGTAGTTTTCCGAAATATATTTCTTATTCGAATTGCCTGAAAAACCACCTCATGCGAGCGTAAAAACTTTATTGCGACAAATGGGAGTTTTTGCGAAATTGACGTGTTTCCATTGGGTGTTTTTTCAATTCGCAATTTCAATTTGCGCAATTTGAAGGGTAATGGAAACGCGGCTACTGATGTCTTTGAAATACATGAACATTACCACTCACTTCTAAGATCTGCCAGATCTCGTGCAGCCCATGACCCAACACTCGGCTGTCCATAGGTCTTGCTGCCTGGATAATGCGGAGGATGTTGTTGACCAGTGTTCAGGTAACCAGACTGAAGACTTGTAGATCCAGGGACATGCATATGTCCCATTGATGGGTTTGCAGGCATTGCAGCTGATACTCCATACAAACCAGATGGCCCTCCAATCTGATAGTGAGGAGCATGTAGAGGACCCTCTGAGCTCAGATACTGCTGTGCTAGTTGGGAACTGAAGGGGGAACGTCCTGTTAGGAGGCTGGAAAGGTTTGGCAAGGGACCCTGAGAGCTGTAGCTCGGAACTGACCCATATGTCAAGTCATCCACAACACCAAAACAAGACCCAGACCCCAAGACATGAGGCAACAATTGGTGCGCCGGTTCTGTGGCTGTCCCAGGTGGATGTTGAATGTTTATCTTGCTTGAGTACCCAGAATCCCCTTGAGTGTACAACCTCGGCCCAGGCTCAGACTGGCGGTTGCCATTAGCGCATCCGTTTTTTTCTTTATGGAAGTCACTTTCACTCTGGCTACGTGAGCCCAGTTCTGAGGTCTTTTGGTTGAGTCCTGGAATTTCAGAGTGGCAAAGAGGCTCTGGACTCTTTAAGGAACTCAAAACATTCCCATTATCAAACGGCTCCACTGGAGGAGTTGGGCTGGCTCTGATTATAGTGGTGCTTAAAGCTATTGAGGTGTTTTTCTGAAGAAGCAGAGAAAAAGATATTTCTGTACATTTAAACCATAAAGCAAATCAGTGGCTTCACGATCAATATCAAATAGTGGTCAACTAATGTGGGCTTCCAATGGCCAATGTCAATATCTAAAGAGTAAGGTAGCTTGCTTGAATTTTACCCAAACGTTACTCTGTGAACATTAACCAATAAAAGATTTAGAAGATTTTTTTTTTTTTTTTTTTTTTTTACAAAATTTGCTTTTGTACATGCTCTGTCATCTGATTATTATTTATACTTAAAAAAAAAAAAAAAAAAATAAAGAAACCTTTTGTATAATTCTAGAACTGTTGTGGTACACGTCTTTTTTCTGTTAAAACTTTTTTATAAAGTAAATGTAAGAATACATTTCAAATGGTTAGTAATATTTAAAAATGAATACTTAACTGAAGCAACTTTGGTTTTTGATTATGAGGGTTAATCAAGCAGCAATAACTTTACATCCCAAATAGCCAATTAATATTGTAATCCACATAAAACTAAAATGGGTATTAAAAAACCCTCACCTTATGGTCAGGGGTGGGCATGCAAGTGTTCTCATTAATGGAGAGGTAAGTCAGCCTGCTGAGAGTTGGGCTTGAACAATGAGACTGTGGGGAATCAGGATCTCCAGCATCCTTTCCACTACTGGTTGAGCACGGAGACGTCTCCCTATTTCCAAAACACACGAATAAGTGTCAAATCATGTCATTGCGGTTCAGTACATTATAGAATAACTACTATGGCTGATTACTAAACAACCAATAAAAATTATAATACAGAGAAATTCAAAAGTGGCTTACACCACACAAAAAAAAAAGTGATATGGAAATCTGTGAGATATGAAACAAGTATTTTTTTTTTTTTACCCATATCCACTTAGAACAGAGGCCTGGCTTGGACTGGAGTGTGTAAGAGGGGAGGTGGACGGTCTGAAATTACAATGGGTGACCTCCACAACACCAGGGGCACCGCTCTCTGGTGAGCCTTTAATAAAAAGTAAATACAGTTGCTGTTCTTAATTTTCTGAAGCTTGTATGATAGTCATGCAAATATAAGCACAGACATGAGATTAAATGGAATTAAAAAGAAGTCTAACAAGGACTGATAACAAAACGGGCAAATATTGAGATGCATATCATATAATTTGATACAAGTGAAGACCACAAATTGGTAGAATTCAAAGACATGACATTAAACTTTGCAGATATTACAAAAAAACTGTCTGAAGTGAGGCCTGAGCCAGTCAACTGAAGTAAATTGTTAAATGACAGCCCTTTATTAAAGTCATGATGAAATGGAAGTAGCAACAGATCTCTTCTTCCATATTGTGATTCAAGTATACATTTATTTTTGTAAGTTTGGGATTTGGTTCTATTCATCAGTTGCTGACTGGATAGAGGAAAGACCTGAATGCAAGCTTGTAGATGACAAAGAAATGAGTGAGATTTGTGTGACCTAAATGAGAGAGAGAAGTCTGCCGTTTCACCAGAAGATGCATGGATGATCAATAACATGGATTCAGAAAATAGATGGGATGAAATGAAAATTCACCCTAACGATAAAACCAGCACTATGACAGGTTTAACATGTTAAAAATAAAATAGATACCAAATTTTTCCGCTGTTGCTGGCAGTGAATCCTGACGATCAACAGCAATTTTCTCTTTTGAAACAGACTGCGAGGCTTTAGGGCTTCTAGGTGATTGCGCCTGATTAATGACAGGTTTGTCTGTCTGGCCCCCTGTTGTCCTGGGTTTGTGTGGGGAGGTCTTCAATGATGAGCTGCCACCACTTCGAAGGCCAGGTGAGGTCTTTGGGCCAAAAGCAGGAGTTGATGTGGTCCTGTCACCTTTCAGAGATCGGCGGTTACCTGTGGTGGAACTGCTGGCTACTTGTGGTCGAGTCGTTCCAATTTTGATCCTGGATTCAGGGACACTTTTATTGGTGGATGGTGTTGCACAGTAGTCATTTTTGTTTTTCTCAAAGCCAGATTTTAAATCGACAGGTTTTGATTTAAAGGATGTGGAAGATGATGACTGGCCAGAGCCTAAAGATCTTTTGGCAGGATGCGCAGTGGCAGTAGCAGTGGGTAAACTGCTCGACTTAGGTCGAGGAATTGAACTTCGTTTGGCATCTGATCTTGGATTTTGTGAAATAACATAAGTTTCCTCTGTTTGTTTGGATGCTTTACTTGCCAGAACCTGACATTTTTTGTTTACTGCTTGCTCTTCCATTAATGAATGCTCTTCATTTTTATGGGTGGTTCCATTTTCCAGAGTCTGCTTATTAGAACTGGCCAAATTATCAGCCAAAGTGAGGATGTCCAAGCAGGACTGTGAAGTAGACCCATCACTGTCGCTATTTGAGACCTCAGCCCTCTTCAGATATTTCTCCATGTCGGGAGTACTAAGGTCTCCCAATGATGTGGTCTTCTGCAGGTCTTCCGGTAGACCATTCTGATGTAAGGCTGCTAAAGGACTGATAATTGACTCTTCTGCTACTTGCTGGTGGCTTTTAGAGCGACTCCGTTTGGACAGCTCCATGATCATGGCAGCAAGCTGGGCTGGATCTGAACTGATGGAGGCATCAGCAATAGCAGAGGCAATTGTACTGATACTGAGCATCAGGTTGCTGCTTGAGTTGGGCGATTCTGAACTATGGCCAGAGACCTCCTTATCTTCATATTGTGCAGAGATCTAATACAAAATTAGACAAAAGGAAAAAGGTTTCAAAATTACTGCACATTTTTAAAGACTACGGCAGCAGTCCAAATTTAAACGGTTGTCAATACCTGGGAAACCTGCCCCTCATTTGTTTGTGGTTGCACATTTTTCTCATGTGCAGCTTCAGTTGTGTTGGGCTCAAGAGTCTTATCTAGATCATCTGTAGTTCACATAAAGGATATCAAAATTACTTATCAAAAATAAATAAATTATTAAACAAATAACTAATGTGAGAAGTATGTTGAATGCACCTTGATTAAGAGTCTCATCAGCATCACTTTGCTGAACCGTCTCAATGTGGATGGAGCTTCCATTGGAGAACAAATCTGAAGGCCGGAGTAATGCAAAAGGTTCCCTCTTCTCAGGAGAGGTAATGAAATACCCAAAAGATGGCTGTAAAGCAAACATCAAATGGTTGACAATCTGTCAGGTAAACTTGGTTCTGAAGACTCTACTGGAAGGTGGCCCTCTAGGATCAAGATTGGACGCCCCTACCGTAGAGTTTTGCTCTAGCCCCAATCAAACACCTGAATCAGCAGTCTTCAAGATTACTAGAAATGTATAGGCTGCGTCAGAAATCAAATACTCTCTGAATAAGTACTTAATTTTGACTGCTCAAACTCTGCTCTACGGCATCCCAAGCAAAATATTGATGCAATGATTGTTAGAAAAAACATCTGGCCTTACTTGCATCTTGACTTACACTGCATTAAAGATATACATTAACAAATTCATGCATACCATGGGAAACCAGCTCAAGATTTTTGCATTGCTGTCTCCATACAGTGTAATCTACAGAAAGGGTTATGCAATCGTGATTGAGTTGCTAGGGCACTTTACATGGTCTGAGACATTTGCATGGCATACAGTGTATTCCAAATAACTCATCTTTGAGGTTACATTGCAGTTAGGATGTTGTCTTAGACACCTAACCATGCAGGTTTTTGGGACAGATTTAGAGTACTTACCCTTTTAATATTGTCCTCGTCACTGCTACCAAGACACCCCAGAGCTTCAGAGCGCCTCTGAAAAAACTCCCCCAGTGAAATGCGCAGATAACTTTGATTGCCAGCCTCGAGTTCAGAGGAGACCTGGGATGCCCTCATGAGGATGTTGTTACTTGTTGGTGTTTTCCAAGAGGTGTCTCCCAGAACTTCACTCATATTTACAGCTTGAATCTCCTCTTCCTACCAGAACACACACAAAAAAAAAAGAAAAAAATGGCTGGTTCCTCAATCACATATATGGGTCCTTTGTGTAAAATGGACTTTAGCTGAACTCAAAAAACCTAAAGAGAACCATTCATACCTGCATAAACCGGTGCTCTTTTTCAAACTCCTCCTGATCCTCAACTATCTTGTCCATAGCCTGGCCTAAGGGAGGACAACATATGCCGTAAAAATCAATAATTAAAGGATTAACTCACCCAAAAATCATAAAAATGTGTCAATTTACTAATTTGTATGTTGTTACAAACACGTTTGACTATCTTTCACAAGTGGAACATAACAACCGACCGGTGGTTAAAATGACTTGCCAGCCCATTACAATTAAAAAAGCACCCTTAACCTTAAATCCATAACCTTGGCATTGCTTGTGCCATGCTCTGCTGCTTCAGCTATACAAAATAATTTAGTCTGCATTCACTTTCATTTAGAAATTGGAAGTCTCGGGAAAAGCGAGAACGAGCAAGAAACACAAACTGCTTTACGGCAATTCGACAAACACACACGCACCCCTCAATACTAGCTAGAATTAATGCAAGCGACGATGGATCATTCACATGTTCCAGCGAAATGACAAAACAGATGCTGACCTTGCGTTTCTGCTAATGCAATTGTAAATACGTTTTTGTTTTCTTTGTATTTGTTTGTTTTGAGTATGGTAGATTGCTATCTGTTGTATTGGGTTGCTACTATCTATGTGGCAAACTTGACAGACAACTATTGTCATATATGCTCCGCGCGATAAAGTTGTCCGGCTCCGATAATAACAAATGCACATGAACAGCGGTAGAAAGGGGGAGGAGGGTGCCGCAAGTGAGATGTTTTTACTACAGTGTTATGAAATATACGGCCCACAGCTGTAGGGGGAGCTCGTGGAGAAAACATGACTAGAGTTGCTGAGTTCTGCTTTAATACCTTTTTTGTGTTCTCCACAGAAAAAATGTAAATTTATATTTAAAATATAAATTCTTCAGGAATTCTCCAACAAAGTGTAGATTTACTGTACCACTACGAACAGCGGAGACAAAAAGTGCGCCCGTAGGATGGGTTTATTATAACAGAGATGCTTGCAATTCGCTCTAGACAGTGTTAGCCTACTTAATTGTTCACTCATTAGGAATACTTTTAGCTTTGTTGCTATGTGTCATATGTTGAACCTTTTATTGAAAGTAACCTACTGTTAACCATTGAGACCTTTACATGCACCTGTAAGAGCTGTGTTTGTGATTTGGGGGAGGCGCACTGCATGAAAGGGTCATTTGCAAGGTTGTTTGAAAAATATTTTTGCAATTACATACTTCACCTTTAAAGATGAGAAAATCACTGCATTTCACTTACTTCCAGCAAGAAAATCTTCAGACTGGAATTGCACAGCAATTTCCTCAGGCATATTGGCCTCCATTTCCTTCTCAAAGGAAGAGTAATAGGCCAAATCAGTGACCCACTTTCCTTCTTCATTCTGATAGACCACACTATGAGTGGCATTTTCACCTGAGGAAATATTGAACATTTAATTTCTAGATCATGAATATTTATTCAAAATAATAATATTTTTTTTGTAATACTACAAATTTCAGAGAAATTACTGACAGCATTTCATTAGAAATGGAAGAAAAAGCAAGTTACCTTGCTGTAACTCAAGCTCCCCATTATCTGGTTGACGATTCCAAATATCATTATGTTCCTCATGATTCTCATTAAAGCTCTGGGAAAGGTACCTAGCATCCAGAGCCTCTTCAGGTTGATTATCTTTACTGCTGGTGCTCTGCTCCTTGTTGAGACCTGGAGAATCTCCGCAAGGGCCATCACGTAGGCCCATGGCACCGAGATCCACAGTGTTCGGCAGGTAGACCCTTTGCTCTGTTTTATTATGCGATTCCTGAAGAACCTGAGAGAGGTGGAAACTGCTCTGGGTGCCCTGAAGGAAGGGATTGACTGAAGCTGAAATGTCCTGAGGGTTGTGACCAGCACCTGCCCTCAAGTATATGGAGTCCAAATGAACTTCTGCTGGGTTATCCATTGCATCCTGTTAAGGAGAAAAGTGTTAAAGGGGTCATCGGATGCCCATTTTTTTCAGCAAGTTGGTATGATTCTTTAGGGTCTTAATGTAAAGTTTGTAACTTACATTGGTTAAAATTCCTCAATAGTTGTGTAAAACACCCTTTTACCACCTCAAAACCAGCTGTTCACAACTACCTGTTTCGGTGCATGTCTCTTTAAATAATGAGCAACTGCTCACCCCACTCCTCTCTTACATGGGGTGTGTCGACACAGGCATGTAAAGTGCTGCCTTGGCAGACAGTATACAAATGCTGAGGGCAGAAACATGCTAATACGGGACAGTCCATCAATGGTTGTGGGCAGAGCATGATTAATATAACCTCATATTGGTCAGAAAATCCAAACCACTTGATTGAGTGTTTAGACTTTGAGGATTTAAAAAAAAAAAAAAAAAAAGTGAATGGATTTCTTTCATTGTATGGTGGTTGTGTCCACACACTGCAAAGACACATTTATATGCAAACACCCTGTAAAAGTGAATTTTGCAACCGATGACTAAATGGATCATCAACAATTTCTGCTACACCAAAAGGAAATACAAAAAGACTTACAAGAGCCTCCTGTCGGTCCAGACTCATGCTCCAATTGACTGGGCATCGACTGGAAGGTCCAGATGCCACAGCAGTATGACCCGCCTCCCCTGTACCAACTGGACCAACACGATCACCCATCTGAAAATATCCAAATTAAACTAAAATACAATCTGTAATTGTGCAATGATTTGTATAATTATGGTACGATATGCATAAAATAAAAAAACTAAATAAAAGGGTTTTTCTTGCATTGAAAATTAATCTTTGATCATTTAACAATGGCTTTATTTGATTATTGCTTATTTAATGTGACGATACCTGACGATATCTGCAATACTGGAACCAGCCGAGTGCAGGTTTATGCATCACGTTAAACTGAAGCAATTGGCAGCTTCAGTGATTATAAAGGTAATGAGCTTTGATTGCTTTCTGCATAGAATACCTATTTTTCATGCCACTAACTACACATTGCAAAGTCTCTAGACAGCCATATTTAAATGTGCGATTGAGTGATAACTATAGCAATGGACAAAATTAAGATCAGGTATGTCAAACAAATTCTTAGGAGTGTAAATGCAAAATAATAGTGCTGCCACTTTTTCTATGTAATGTCATGTTTACCTTCAAATCAGTCAATATGAATTAAAGGATAATTCCGGTATTCAACACTGAGTCTATTTTGTAGTTTGTTTTGGATAAACTAGAGTGCTGAACACAAAAATTGACAATCGTTCCTGTCTCGACTTTTTGACTGTTTTAGAATCGCCTTTGACAGCTTCAGAATGGAAGTCTATGGGCATGCACAAACATGTCCTTAAAACAACCCTAAACATTCATTTTCAAAATGAATTTGGGGCTGTTTACATTTGGTAGTAGTCTTTTCGCTCGGTTCTCCGTCTTTTTTTTACTGTCTATGCGCTAGACACCGAGTTCCGTACAGCGTCCTTGTACGGCAAAGTGGTTGTCGCCGCCAAGTGGTCGGGAGTGTGCTAACGCTTCAGACTCAAATATCGAGCGGAAGTCTATATGCGGTTGTGAGGTGTCTGAAAAAATAGTTCCACTATAGCAAAATAAACAGATTGAAATCATACATTGCGCCGATATATTTGTTTTTAATCATCAACGAACACCACTAACCACTCGTTGAGTTGAACAGTTTTGAAAACGAACGTTAAGGGTTGTTTTAAGAACATGTTTGTGCATGCCGGTAGACAGCCACTCTGAAGCGCTCAGAGGCGATTCTAAAATAGTCAAAAAGTCGAGACAGGAACCATTGTCAAAATTTCTGTGTCCACCACTCTAGTTCATCCAAAACAAACTACAAAATAGACTCAGTGTTGAATACCGGAATTATCCTTTAACATTTATAAATATCAAATAGTTCCAAGCACTTTCTTTTATGATGTGTCATGCTGACAGTGATTAATTTTATTTAATGAATAAATAGGTTAAGTTAATATTATAAACAAACGGTTTCTTTGCATTTATTTTGGTTATATTTTAAGTATTGAGCTTGCACTTCATACAGGTAGGGTACTAAGTACTCTATGTGTGCATGGCTGTATTAGTCCTTCACCACAGAAGACCATTTTTGACCCAGGAAAAACCCTGGCAATAAAATAATAATATTAAAAATAAAAATAAAAAATACATTCTGTATTTTCTTTTAAGCGTTTTAAGGGACGTACATTTGTATGTTTTCAGTGCAGTTAGCCATGTTTTGTTAGCTTAGTGTAACTCTTAAAATGGGAAGCTTACAAAGACCAAAGACTTAGAAAGTTCCAAAGTAACTTCCTCAAAACTAAATGCCATTTTCCTGTTGTTTAAAAACAAACAATTTTACATTGATCATTATTAATTGCTTACATGCCACTAACTTTACCTGGTCATGCATAATCATGCCCGATCTGCTTAATAAAGTCTGAAGCTGATGATCATCTTGGGTCTCTCCGCTTCCGCCCACGATGCCCAGGCCACGCAGCACATCATAGGTGCTCTGGAGTGTGGTGGGAGGCAAAGGAATGGTAGATACGCCTCCATTTCCCTCCTCATCAGTCCCACTACTTCCATCTCCTCCTCCTCCATCACCTGACGTCACAGAAAAACACTGATGAAATTCCTGTGATTTTGTTTAATAAACTTAGCTTTTTATATTTAATAAAGAGCACTTTACCAGTAATGGGCGAGTTGATGACCTGTCCCTCTGCTGAGCAGCGGTGCTCAATCCCTGTCCTGGTGTCAGTGTTCCTCCCTGCAGTCTGTAACTCATCATCAGAGCTCCCTCCTTCCAACCCTGGTCGAAAATGAGGCCGATGGCTCTCCCCAACCTAATCATACAGAAATATTGCATTACAAATTTATTTTCGTAGTGTTTGAATCTGGTCAAAATAAAAGGCATAGATAATGTGAGCAGAAAGGGGTCTAAGACAAACCGGTTGTCTGGAGGTACTGTGTAGCAGGAATCTTGCTCTGCTCCGGTTCTGTAAAGCCTCTAGCTCGTCCTCTGTATCCTCTTCATCGCTTGCAGGACAAGAATCCATACCTGTGGCTGCCAGACGTACATCAGGCATGTGAAATTCCCTCTGTGGATTGACACAGCAAGAGCAAACCTTAGCCGAACAGTTTCAGAAGACAGGGAAATTTAACACATTGATAAAATATTAAAAAGACTAAATTATTTGTAACAATATGGATATCAAACATTGGCAACAATACCAGAAGTATGCATCATGAAAGTAAATGGTCAATTTTGATTTAATTTTATGACGATTAGCCCATACTTGGTCATAGTCATCATGGAAATTGTGTCTGTTCCTTTCTGGTTCTGTAGAGTAGGGTTGAGATGAACTGGAAGGTAACTCCTACAACAGGAACAGAGTGTTATTTAAAAATTGAAAAAAAAAAGGGAAAGCTTTAGTAAACAACCAGCAAAAGAGAACTCACAACAGAGATTTCTTGTCCTTCCACACGACCTCTCTGCATTGCAGGTGGCATCAACTTGTTGAAGTACAGTTCCAATTCCTCATCATGGAGTTGGTTCAAATCAATATCATCATCTAGAGAAAAAAAAACCCCTAATAATAAATTTTTGCCTTGTTTATCTTGGTCCTTTAGAACCCTTTCAAACATATAACTTGAATTCTTAACCAACCAGTGATATCACTGTCCATGCTGTCCAGAGACATCAGTTTCTCATTGGCCAGGAAGCTAGCGATGCTGCCGCAGCACCTTTCACTTCCTGTCCCTTCACTGACAAAGCCCTCCTCTTCCTCCATCATCACTGGGAGCAATGTGGCCTAAAAAGAACAGAAGAAAGCTTAACCCTACTGTATCATATTTGATATACACAAATGACTGTAAATTTACAACAGGAAGAAAACTTTGCTGAAAAACCTGTTGTGTGAAACCTACTACATGCCTTTTGTCATCTGATTGAGTTTATCATTTTTAGCATAATTGCATAAATACCTGACATATTGCAGTACTGGTACCTTTAAATTGTTCCTGTGGGTGTTCGTGTGAGCACTCAGTGAAGAGCGTAAAATGTTTTTTTTTCTATGTAATGTGTTAATTTGTTCATTTTATTACTAACTGATTTACATCAAACTATTTTATAATTTAAAATCTTTTTTATTTATTAGCACTTGTTTTATGATCACTTTCGTATTCACGATACCACGTACTCTGTGTATAGGATGCGGCAGTACAGTGACCACACATTTTACAAGATATTTGTCAATGGACCTATTGCACACCAAATCCTCTGCTGTCCTGTCAGTGATCTTTCACATTGTCATGTAATAAGTCAAATCTGAGCAGCTCGTTCTGTATAAAGCAGAGCAGACGCTTTTGGTTTATACTTGTAACGTCGTTGTCCAACTAAAATAAATGTTTTTATTTCTATAAAAAAATAAAAATGATAGGCTCACGGTGGCCAAGTAATGTAATCGGTGTACAGCTGAACACCGTGAAACACAGAGTATCGCAGCAAGCCTAATTAGAAACGGTTTCTTCAGTACTGTAAGACAAGTATTGACAAAAAAACTAAAATGCTTTTTATGTTGTTGTCAGTACTGGTTTCACAGTTCACATGGGTAGGGTACCTTGTACTGTGTGCATGGATGACTGTGTTTGTCCGACACCACCTAAGATCATTTTTGACCCAGGAAAAACCCTGTTACATGAATTTTATGCAAGTAGTATACTGCTAAAAAGATCTCATTGATTTATATATTACTCCTTTTAGGACATACAAATATCAGCAACTGCACCAAATTGCATATTTCAGTTTGAAAAAAAAAAAAAAAAAAAAAGTGGTGTCCCACCCCCAGTATGAGCTCCATATTCTTCTATACCATATTATATGAGCCATCAAAGCCGGATGTATGAAATATGACAACAAAAACACAATGCAATTTTTCTTTTTTTAGATTTTTAGACTTTTTTAATTATAATTATCATTCCACATATACGTTTTTTGGTAGCAACAGACCACTCAACAGGAGAAAACATAAGCATCAATGAAAAAAAAAAGAAAGAAAGAAAGGTACCTGAGCTGCCATTGTTTCTTTGTCTCCAAAATGAGAGAATGACAGTAGACCAGTTGAGAGATCTAATGAAAGAAATAATGTATTATACTTTTCTCAGCTTGCACAAGTTACCCAAACTCCACTATTTTGCACATAATTTGTCAATCACGCATCATCAATTAGACTTGATTAGGCCTGCCATTAAATTTAAGACAAGTCTTTAACTAAAACTGAAAAGAAAATAGCAGATTACGTACCTGTATTCCGAAGAGGAACAGAACCTGACTCAAGAGGTGGAGCCACCCTTCCTGATGATGTTTTGGAAACAGAAGCAGATTCGGTTTCATCCAAATTAACATTGACCAACAGGTCAGAGAACCGATTCACAGGAATAAAGTCATCTACATTGTCCCTAAAAAAATAAAAAAACAGAGAGAGAGAAACTAATTTCTTCAATTTTTCAAAACTGGCTGACGGCAGATATAATATTGATATACAGTGCTACATAATACTTAAGTGAAAGCATTTTAACTAGAGATGCACCGATGTGAAATTTCTCAGCCGATAGCCGATTATTCAGAATGATATCGGCCGATAGCCTGTTTTTCTGAGTGGATAAAAAATAAATAAAAATCTCTCCCAAATAATGCTGCAAACTATACAGAGAACCCTCTCATTTGCTAATCTACACTATAATATTAGAGTTTACAATTAACAACAGATCTATTATGTTAAACTGCTATTTATTTCCAGATATAATATTTACACTCATATGAGTAACTGACTTGTATACAAACATTTCAGCTTTTATTCAAGATATTTTTCATAAGCACTTGTCTTCAAGCAAATTTATTCAAACACACAAAATTAACAGTAAATATGCTCCTCACTAGTTTTTTTTTTTAAAAGCTAACAAAAAACTAAAACAGATGACTTTCCTGAGGTAAATGCAAAATTGTGATATTATTCATAAGCTTCACAAGCAAGTTTTATTTACATCTTTCCACGGTTGAATAATCATCCACAGAAAAAATCTTAAAACTGGCAGATTTTTTGGGACTACAAGAAATTTCAGTCTATCACAATTCTAACAACTGCTGAACACTTACAAATCTTCTTTGAGGCTGAGAACAAATCTTTCCCTGCCTCCATCCGACCCCTGGGAATGCATGAGTGAAAATTGTCCATCCTCTAAATATGATGCTTGGACATCAGTAAATCTGAAAAGGGAAAAAATGAACTCAAATGATAATACTGCCATTAAACACAAACCAGATTAAGTTACCAGCAATATATGTACAGAATTACAGAATGTGACCATAAATAGTATGGATGGAAAACTGCATGAAGACATTTAGGTTTCTGTCACAACAGGTTTACAAACATGTCTCAATACATGTAGAAAAAGAAATGCTGTAATCGTCTGTCCACAAATGTATTTTGGAAATAAACAAATGTGATAAAGAGAAACTAGCACACACTGCATTCCTAAATGCATGTTAAACTCACACATGCAGAGATAAAGGGCCTGTCCCAATTAGGGATGCAACGATTACAGATTTTTTAAGTACGATTATTGTCTGAGAAATAATCACGATTTAATGATTATCACGATTATTACGCATCAATTAATTTCACAACACTACTAATGTATAATATCACATGAACACTCAACCCTAGATTTTAATGTGTTATTTATTGCTGCCACAACACAGTACAAAATTATAAAATGACAAACAATAATCAATCTCTTTCTTTGGAAGTAAAGAGAAGTGATTTGTAAACATCCAGTATTTTCCTTTTAAAAATAACAAATTAAGTCAAAGGCTGCAGGGCTCTTTGATTGAAATAGATCACAAAATTATCAAGTGTTTAGTTTGTTCTAAATTTATTTTCAACCTGAGGTAGAAAACTTGAAAACATGAAAACAATATCTTGTTGGTATTTGACTTAAAAACATAAATAATACTATAAAGGGATAATAAATCCCAATGAAAATAAGAATAAACAAAGTCTTTGGATCTATTGAATTAAATGTAAGCTAAATATTAACCATGTATTTCTTTTAAAAGAAAACAAACGTAAAAAATTAAAACCACTTCTCCTAAAGTAAAACAGTCTTCTTTTCAATTAATGTTTTATGCATTCTTTATAACTACTTGCATACATCATTCTTTATTCTTTCAAGCAGACATATTTATTTGTATGAATAATTAATCCTTATTAAAGCTATTAACGAGCAGTGAATGCTTTTCTCTTTTTCTTTTGTTGCTTGTTCAATATTAAGGACACAGACCGCATTAGGTTTATTACCCACTGTCACTTTAAGACGTCGGATCATGTCCAATGACATGCCGATACAATTGCACTGATGCACATCCGATACACTCACAACTGTTTAAGACATAACCGACATAGTTTACATGAATACTCTCCAAAACAGACATTTAGACAATTTTGTGTGAATTTTTGTCTATTCAGACACGAAAGAGAGCTCAATTTAGTCCTTGCGCGCTGTATAGGTGTCTATTGTGCACGGCTGCACGCTTCGGGTTGGGTGTGTGCGCACAGAAAACCGTACCGAATAGAGCTCTTTTCTGCATCGTCACTCTTATTCAGATCTATATGTCTGCTCTACTCATTCTCCCAGACGTTTACTTTTTTTAACGTTTTATGGGACCGCTGGGTAGATCAGCACGTTACAGTACAAATGTGCATATCTACCACAAACGCAGGACATCAGTCATTTTCGTCTAGGCTAGGCCTACTCATTGACGAAAATGTCAAAAGGTTTCCTTCATACTTTCATTGTCAATAGTTTATTAGTTTTATTATTTATTTAGTTGCAAAATTTCCGTTCCGTGCAGAACACTCGGTGTAACAGTCTTTACGATTAATTTACCGTGACGTTTTAAAACACGGTTAATTGTGAAATCCGGTAATCGCTGCATCCCTAGTACCAATACTTACACCTGCAGTCTTTGCACTGCACACTTGTCTACAACTTGCACCACTTGTCTACTTGGGCCAAATACAGGAAATGTGCTATGCAAGTAGGCATAAAACATTTGGTTACCCAATGGGACACACAACAGTGTTGTAAAAAGGCATGCTTTTACAGAGCTTTATTTGCACTTATTTTGACATTTTAATACTTTGCACTGTTCAGTAGTGTTTGTTTATTAAATCTGTAAAGCCATGTTAGCATCAAGACTATTTACATGGCAAACAAGTTCAATATCACAATCCATAAATGATTATATAAAACATTTCAACAAATCATACGTTCGGGTGATACATTCTGTAATATTCCATGCAAACATTTCTGCATAAAAGCGTTTAAGTAGCCCTTATGTTACAGATGTCAAATTAATTGCGGTGCTTCTAATTAGAGATGGGGTTTTCGAAATGTGCTATTTGGAAGTTAGTCAGACCGACACAACAACAAACTTGTCAGCCAATCAGCATTAGGGGGCGTATGACGGTGGAGAAGAGAGAACGAGCAAGAGGGAGATTTAAACTAAAGAAAGACTGCAGAAATAGAGATGAGATACAAAAGAGAAAAGCTCATTAGAAATCACTGGAAAATAAAGGGTTATGTCTGGGGAAGAGCTTTCGGACCAGTGTTAATATTATAAAAGCTTTCCAGCGCTGGAGAGAGCTAAGCGGGAAGGCCTGAAAACAGACACAGAGGATGCTTTGATTCACTCCACACGTGAGTAACACTGGGTTTGGGTGTCATTATGTGTCTGGAGCTGTTGTGCAGTTGGCAACTAACAACCAACTGTTGTTTGTAATTACTAATGTGTACTGTACGTTAATTTTTTGTGCTTCCTTGTCATTCGTTCATCATCTGTGCTTTATTGTTCGTGAAGCACTATTCTGATGTGCGTCTGCTATGATAAACAGACATCCACTCTTGGATTGCGTGTGTAACGGAGGCCAGTTACTCAGAGTCTTCTTGGCGAGTCAGTGAACACGGTGTTTAGCGTTAATGTTAGTGCACTCGCCTCGCTTGCAGGAGGAAAAAAAAAAACGAAAGAAAAAAAAAAACATCAACATTGTGCAATTTCGGGGCAGAACATGGATGATGGGATACACTTGGCATTAAAAACCACTCCAAAAGCAGTATTAAGGCCTGTTCACATCAAGGACAATAACTATAATGATAAAGATAGCTCTAAAAATCATTCAAAATATAAAAGAATAGTAAAGTTTACTCCACAACTATAACGACAACGGCACAGAGATATGGTATCATTGATGAATGATAAAAATGTTGCCAAGAATCCATCCTGCCTAAAAAATAGCTCAAGCATTTAAAACAGCATAAGACAAAACTTCAAGATGCACTTAGAATAAATAGAACAACAATGTGCGTTGATGTGGGACTAATAGTTTTCGCTCTTGATGTGAACGGACCTTTAGAGGATTTAGTGTGCGTTTAAAATGCAGGCGAATCACTCAAAAATAAAAATCCAAGTTAACTATTTTTGGACCAATTGAGATGGACCCCTTTTTAACACTCTTTACCAAACAGGAACCTATGGAAGTCAACATTCTCACTAAGTTAGGACAGATACATGGTCACAATATTTGTGAGATTAAATGCAGAAGTTTCCCACCTGTTGTCTACTGGAGGTATAATTTTAGCCACGGTAGAGGCTGCCATGGGCATCCCGAGAGTGGAGCCCAGTGTCAGGTTGCCGAGAGTGGTGCGGCCACTACTGCCCTGCGAGGCGTTTGAAAGGAAGCTGGGAAACGGCTCATCCTCAATGTTTTGCAAGTTCTCCATGTCTGTGTGGCTCACTGGCACGGGGCTTCAGCACATGAGGACTGCAAAAAAAAAGTGCATATTTCTGGCATGCAGAGTGAACTCGTGAGTTCCCATAAGGAACCAGTGATAAATGACATTATTGTCATACTGTGTCTGTTTGTTTACTGGACATGTAACTTTAGACTGTCAACTAAAGACAAGCCTGGATGATGTTAGGTCTCTTACACAGTGTCACACATAATAGGGTGTTTTGTAACTAATATTGTTACACAGATTATAGAGCTGACATTTGTTGATATGGCAGCTAGCTTATGGTTTATTTAGCTATTTATCGTTACTGGAAAATGCCACAGCACAGATTAAACTAAATAAATAAAAGTTCATAATTTAGCATCGTAAACTTGACTGTCTCTTTCCATATAACGTTACTCCAGAATTGGCTTCATTCATGTGACGTTTGTGGTCATCAGACTAAGTTACCTTTATCAGTTCAATAACCAACAACTTTAACTGCAATTCAAACGCGGTTGTAAGTTATTAAAGGCAGAATAACAGTATTTGCGGGTGGACTGACTACAAACGAAATAAATAAGGATAAAGGGTTGTTTAACTCAAATAAACACCGTGCATTTGAGACTAACGTTAGTGTAAAGGCCATGATACTTCGACCGTGCAACTTAAACAGTTAACGTTAAACAAAGGCAAAAAAGTGACACTTAAAATGTCATTTAAACAGTAACGACAGTTTTGTCGGGCTCAAGCTTACTTTCTTCGAACAGTTGTTGGCGGAAACCAACTAACGTTATAACTTACCGTGACAACAACACTGGAAAAGATTTGCAACAGCTGACAAGAATCTGTTTCGATGAGAACTTACCATGAGGAGAAGAGCGGCACTTGTGCCTTATAAAGGAAGTTAATTCGACTACTTTATACAAATACAGCACCAATAATCCGCATAACAAGAAGAAACGTTGCCCTTATTGCGACCTTCCCGCTTTCTGAGATGAGTTTCTCGAAGTAAAAAGATGAAGTGAAGCCATTACGAGAGAATCCCGCCTCTAGTTTCTCTTTGCATGGGCGGGGCTTCGACATAACGGCGATATTCATTGGAGAATCCTGTCTGACTGAATTCATTGAGTGGCGTAATCATCTGTCAATCAACCTGTTGGTGTTTTGAATGAAGAAGCTTTGTTTCAAAAATGTAATACATAAAAGTGTTCTAAATAGTGCTGTTAAAGGTATAATTTACGCTTAGTAATGATAGTACAGCAGATAATTTCTAAATGCATGATGACTTCAATTAGTTGTATAGATCTTATAATCAAACAATTAAAATACTTATTTTTTAAATGAATAAATATTTTGTAATTTAAAAAATGACGTTCCTTATAAACTAACACTCGACCGAGATAGTGAAATGAATCTCTAGAGCAGATCCACAGAACAGCTGAGACAGCAGCTGTGTGGGATCAGTCTATGGTGGGATCCTAACATGACAGTTGCTTACTAAACACGGTCATTGTAATTCACCAAACGGCATATTTAAATAGCCTGATAAAATTAAGACTGGAAATAACAAAGTTACTGTCATACAGTGAGGAAAATAAGTATTTGAACACCCTGCTATTTTGCAAATTCTCCCACTTAGAAATCATGGAGGGGTCTGAAATTGTAATCGTAGGTGCATGTCCACTGTGAGAGACATAATCTAAAAAAAAAAAAAAAAATCCAGAAATCACAATGATTTTTTAACAATTTATTTGTATGATACAGCTGCAAATAAGTATTTGAACACCTGAGAAAATCAATGTTAATATTTGGTACAGTAGCCTTTGTTTGCAGTTACAGAGGTCAAACGTTTCCTGTAGTTTTTCACCAGGTTTGCACACACTGCAGGAGGGATTTTGGCCCACTCCTCCACACAGATCTTCTCTAGATCAGTCAGGTTTCAGGGCTGTCGCTGAGAAACACGGAGTTTGAGCTCCCTCCAAAGATTCTCTATTGGGTTTAGGTCTAGGCCACGCCAGAACCTTGATATGCTTCTTACAGAGCCACTCCTTGGTTATCCTGGCTGTGTGCTTCGGGTCATTGTCATGTTGGAAGACCCAGCCTCGACCCATCTTCAATGCCCTAACTGAGGGAAGGAGGTTGTTCCCCAAAATCTCGCAATACATGGCCCCGGTCATCCTCTCCTTAATACAGAGCAGTCGCCCTGTCCCATGTGCAGAAAAACACCCCCAAAGCATGATG
Organism: Meda fulgida; assembly: GCA_030578275.1. NCBI lineage: Eukaryota > Metazoa > Chordata > Actinopteri > Cypriniformes > Leuciscidae > Meda > Meda fulgida. The sequence goes on along the minus strand of CM060631.1, from coordinate 24,170,603 downwards.
CTACCACCCCCATGCTTCACAGTAGGGATGGTGTTCTTGGGATGGTACTCCTCATTCTTCTTCCTCCAAACACGGTTAGTGGAATCATGACGAAAAAGTTCTATTTTGGTCTCATCTGACCACATGACTTTCTCCCATGACACCTCTGGATCATCCAAATGGTCATTGGCAAACTTAAGACGGGACTTGACATGTGCTGGTTTAAGCAGGGGAACCTTCTGTGCCATGCATGATTTCAAACCATGACGTCTTAGTGTATTACCAACAGTAACCTTGGAAACGGTGGTCCCAGCTCTTTTCAGGTCATTGACCAGCTCCCCCCGTGTAGTTCTGGGCTGATTTCTCACCTTTCTTAGGATCATTGAGACCCCACGAGGTGAGATCTTGCATGGAGCCCCAGTCTGAGGGAGATTGACAGTCATGTTTAGCTTCTTCCATTTTCTAATGGTTGCTCCAACAGTGGACCTTTTTTCACCAAGCTGCTTGGCAACTTCCCCATAGCCCTTTCCAGCCTTGTGGAGGTGTACAATTTTGTCTCTAGTGTCTTTGGACAGTTCTTTGGTCTTGGCCATGTTAGTAGTTGGATTCTTACTGATTGTATGGGGTGGACAGGTGTCTTTATGCAGCTAATGAGGGTCAGAATTCTAGCTGATAGACAGGTGTTCAAATACTTATTTGCAGCTGTATCATACAAATAAATAGTTAAATCATATATTGTGATTTCTGGATTTTTTTTTAGATGATTTCTCTCACGGACATGCACCTACAATAACAATTTCAGACCCCTCCATGATTTCTAAGTGGGAGAACTTGCAAAATAGCAGGGTGTTCAAATACTTATTTTCCTCACTGTATAAGGCCATAAATAAAATTCCCGAATATAATATATTATCTACACATCTACATTATATCAAAATCAGAGTTGTAGAAAATATTTTAATGGCAGTAATTACATGATCCATATTATTAGACTTTAACACTAAATTGTTTGTGAATAAAATCATTTTAATTTTATTCTCTTTTTAATCTATTTCTAAAAAATAAAAAAGATATTTAATACAACATGCCATTTTAATTTAAATAGATACATACATGTGATTAAGAAAATAAAGGAACAAATGACCTCCAAACAAATAATGTCTTATTAAATTTAATCCTGAATTCTTTTTCCTTCATTTAATCGTTTCTATATTTATTTTTATTCTCACTTATTTTTATATTTATGTATGCATCTTTTTTTACAGAAATGTTTGGCCATGAAACAGAAAATACTAAATAATTTGCATCATAATACAACTGTCAAATACAGATTATGACTACTATCAGTACAGATATTTGTAGACATGCAGGATTTTAATGAAATAAGCTCAAGGATGTAGGGATGCTTCATACACCAGCAGCTTAAACAATGACCTTTATTATTCTCGTTCAATAACACAAAAGAGTGAAGACAATTAGACAAATTTGGTAGTATTATGCCAGTATATTTTTTCCTTAATCATGGTCGACGATGTGACAAAATAGAATAGAAACAAAATGTAGAGTCCTATAAAGCCAGTCCCTTTTGTGATCCAGGCATTTGCATCCATTCAAAGATGACTCAAAACATAATTCTGAAAGCCATGAACTTTTCACAGAATTCATTCAGATCAGAGTAAAACATAATAGATAGATACACTACAGATAGAAAGAAAAGTAAACTTGGAGATCATTCCTTGAAGGCAGTTCAAAATAATGGACCCATGTTAAGTGCCAGTCTTGTCGCATGTCCAGCAAGCACAATCAGTTGGTCTCAGAGTGAAGTCCCGTATCATAGAAGCGTTCAGCTCCAGGTTTCCTCAGGGTGGTCCTGTAGAATGGCATCTATCTTCCAGTGGACCCGTTTAAAGCACTCAGTGCAGCAGGAGATCCCAGGACGGCACTCGGAGCACCAGGCTGACCAGATGACCCAAACACTGGACTGCCATCTCCCTTTAGAATACCTGTGCATTTCCAATTGTCCATGTAGTTTGCTGGTGAAATGTGGAAAAAGAAAAAAGGCAAATTACAACAAAATTAAAACATTCACCATGAAATCAAAATGGAAAATTCTTAATCTTGATACCAGTTGTAAACAGGGCCTCACATGAGATCAAAGAAATTGCAAACCACAACCATCCAATCAATTCCTAATGGACAAAATCAAGTCCTGCCCTTTAAATGCTGACTTTAATTTTCTAGTAGTTGCATATGATCATTGCGATTACAATTACTCACCTTTCCAGAGTCTCACACAGCCATCATCTCCAGAGGAGGCCAGAATTGTACTGGTGATGTTCCAACTGACGCGCCACACTTGAGAGTTATGACTGTCAAACTGGGCCAGCACCTGCACCTCGAATTTAGTGGGCGCTGATGAAGAGCTGTCCTTTCTGTTAGTCAAAGAGAGGCATGCAAATTGTGGTAAATCTATAGATCTTATTTACAGCAGCGCCGCCTTTGATTTTTAACAGGAATGAAAGCGAGGCAGTGGGTTGTGCTGTTATTCAATGTGTTTTTGGACTGTTCAGCTGATGAAACCCTGCAAACATATCATTCAGAGAAATTTCAGTAGACAAAAAAAAAATTGATTTAGGAGGTTTTTACAGCAAATGCCATTGAAAATCGGCAAGTCTATCCCTCACGGCCTTGCTTTCATACATGGCGCTGCTCTGAATAAGGTCTATTGGCATACAATTAAAATATTTAGTAACCAAACAACTCTGAATGGAGTTTTTTTTGTTTTCAATACTGAAAGAAAACTTTTTAAAACTAAACATCAGGACTGCAATGCAAAAATAAATAAAAAGGTGTAGTCACCTTTCCACGATCTGCAACAAACGACAGACCAAAATTCAATGAATAGTACAGGAGCTGCGTGGAGATCTGACCATATGCGTACATTTCTGATTCGACTTAAGCTTCAGATGCATTAATATTTGAACTTCTGTGGCTAGATCATATGCAACCATCCAACATGTATTCTAATCAAAACTATGGATGTGAGATCAGCATTACCAGTATTTTTCCACTAAAACATTATCTAAAAGGTTAAAGTCACTGTAAAATCAAAATGGACTAATCTTATTTTTATGGAATACTGCAGTATTCATTATAAATTATTTATCCGTGCACTTAAAATTCATGTGCCCCAGTAAAATTTTATAAAAATAACTTCCCCTCCTCTTGCAGCGACATCTCTTCTCTGATGACGCGTTTACTGTGATCACAGCAACAACAAAGCCTGAACAACCCCAAGAAAACCTACTGTTTCTCCTTCAGACATACTGGGAAGCCATTTTTTTAGTGTGGATACATTCAATATATTAATTGAAATCATTGATGTGAAAAATCTGAGGGTAACAGTTGCTTTAAGACCACTGGAAGTGAAATGTGACAATATTATGCTAATATTGGAGATGGTGGAAAGGTGGTTTTAGAATTATCATATAGATGCACTGATGTACAGGGCTTAAATAATAAAGAAAAATTCATGCCATCATTACACAAGATATATTTCCCATTCTACTATAATACTCATTCGGCTTCATTTCTCTCACCGAAGTGGAACCAGTTTGAAGATGCGAACGTCTTTGGTGGCAATAGCAAGCACATGGAAAGACCGGCCCAGATTTGGAGCAAATGCAATATCATGTACCGCATCTGTAACTGTCATCAGTGTCTCCGCTTTGGCATATTTCCTAAAACCATTAAAAAAGATAAATAAAAACTTTAAATATTTAACCTGTGGGGATGTGAGTTTTTGCTGGATAAGTGTGAACTAGGATACAAAATGATTTGAAGGCAAACCTTGTAACTTCATTATACTCGTATATCTGAACCTTGCCGCCATATGTCGCACTGCTGTCATCACTCCCCACTGCAATCATAGGGGCGTGAGCTCGAGAACTGTAAAGTCAAAAGAAAAGAAATTCTTAAATGGTTAGTTCACTCCAAATGAACATCTTGCCACAAACAAAAAAATACCATGGATGACAATGGGGCCCATCAACTGTTTGGTTACTGACATTCTTCAAAATATCTTTAGTGTTCAGCAGAAGAAAGAAATTCATACAGGTTTGGAACAACTTGAGGGTGAGTAAATGACAATTTTCATTTTTGGGTGAACCTTTAAGTAATCAAGCATGTGCATTTATTGATTCAGTTTGCTAGGACAATACAGTCTGAAAGTGGCCTTGAGAGGTCTTGAAAAATCAAAAGAATCTTGTTGGAGAGGTTCTCAAACATCCATTAAGTTTGAGGTTACGGTTGACAAGCATGTAGAACGTGAAATATTTGCAGTCACAGGTCTAATGAGAAGACAGGTTTCACCCTTTTGTGAAAGACTTTCAGATTCAGGATACTTTAAGTTACTAAATTTCCACATCTATAAATAGGGCCCTATGATTTTGATGCAGAAAACGGACAGAATCCAGTCATAAAAATGGAATTTACTCACAGAATGTCACTCAATTTGGCATGATTAAGTCAAAAGTAGGCTGTACACTTAATTTAATAGTGATATGGAGTACTACTGTCTGAGAATATTAGACTGCAAAAAAACTGCTATTGAAATATGAAGTCTGTGTTCATGAATGCCGCTGGTTCGTCTTCTACACGGTACTCAAGCATGTGTGACGCTTGCAGTGTTTATAGTACCTTCCGTCTCACTATATGAGGACATGAACACTTGAACTTCACCTGCAGAGCTGCTCTGAGTCACTTCACAAGCATTTCAGTTGAGGAATCGCCATATCAAATACAAGGTCTTCACAACAACTCGCCAAAATAAAAGTTCAGTTTAACTTAAAATTGTGACAGAAATAAATTTCTATTAAACCTCAAAGTAATCATTGAAACGTGATAAGAAACAAATGAGAACTCTGTGAATCTCCTGACTGTGTGACGCACACGACTGCGACTATTTTGTAGTTATGTTTATTTATCATCAGTGCGCTCACCTGGAAGGGTTCCACGAGATGCAGGAGCAGGAGAGTTTGGACGAGATCTCGTGCTGCAGGGACCACTGGCTCAGGTTCATCACGTCAGGGGCCTCGTAGATTCGCACCACCCCGTCAGCAGAACATGTGGTCAGCATCAAGCCCATGTGCTTCGGGGCAAACTTCACATCGGTCACAGATGTCCGACTGTCCACAAGTGTGGTTCTCTTGATCTGATGTGAGAACAGGGGAGACATTAATGCTGACAATTTTAGAGTCCTAAGGTTATAAACAAGCTATGTTCGGAATAGAATAACTGATTCTGTGCAATGTTTCCACCTTATTTTGCAACATGGAAGTAAACTACTTCATGTGAATGTACAAGACTTCTCATTCATTAGCCACAATAGGTAATAGTATACTGCCAAATATAGGCAGTACTGCACAAGTAGTATGTGTCTTAACTCCTGACAGTCCAATCAAATGGAATCAAAGAGATGACATGGGAAAAAAAGAAGAAGATATAAATAACTAAATAAATGGCACTATGGTAGATATTACTTCCAATTAATTTACTGCACTAAACACAGAAGAGTATGGTAGTATGCCATTCAAAATGTTGCAACTCTTATTGAATTTAAAACCTTCTGCAACTATGCGTTTACCCCAATCAATTCCAACATATTCTTTAAAAAAAACTTGGCAGAATCAACTGATTTAAGACAAATGCCAACTCGAATCTTATTTACCCAGTGGCTTTGCCCTCGTTGTTTGTCATTGGATTCTCCAACAATCTCCTCCCACACTATGGCAGTACGGTCAAAAGAGCAGGATGCCAACACCTGTCCAAATTCTGGATGGGCCCAGGTCACTCGCCAAACTGAGCCACTGTGAGTCTACAAAACAACAGTTTGTCAAATTACAGCCAAAACCCAATGCACCCCTATAACAACCAATACTGAAAGTATACAAATATTCATGATGCTGAATAAGTGTTTAAGAACAATTTGGGATGATCTTATGGCAGTGGTTCTCAACCGGTTTGAACCAAAGGCCTCACCATATTTCTAGGACAACACCATAATGTATGTTTTAGTTGTAATTTTGCCAAAGCTGCTTGTTTTCCTTAACGCATGTTACATTCTTTAACAGTCCGCCTGGAAACAAAGATACTGTGACACCAAACCCCCTCATGGAAGAACGCCGTTGTGTTTACAACTGTGACAATGAGCGCTTATCAGAACCAACTATGCGCTGGATTTCCAAAAATATGTGAAGTATGTAAAGTTTGCAACAGACTCTTTATAATACACCCATGAGTTGTACACTGTTGTTGTAGGGACATCATTACATTTTCACACTACTAAACATGATGCGAAACAAACTCTGACTGGTTGCTTTTCATGTCAGTCATACATGGCTAGTGAAAGCTGCAATGGAGTCCAGACCTTCTGCCGTCAGTCTACGTGAGGCTAGCCTTCAAGTGGCTTCAGAGAAATTTCACAGAGACAGGAACTAAACAGTGTTAAAAACGGGCTGGGGAGAGAGCTGCAACAATGTAAAATATGTGAAAAGGATTGCATTTTTGAACATTCAAGCATGAAAGCCTATTCTAGAAGACCCCAAAAACAAACCAAGACTTTGAAAAAGGCACAATAGGTCCTCTTTAAATGGGGAAGTGTATGGGGAAATATGATTCCAATCAAGTTTTTGCATTTTAATTTAGATTTTCATATAATTTACATCCTCTGGCCCCCTAGTGGCCCCTGGACCCATGGTTGAGAAACACCTACTTTCCAGCTGGCTGTGCAGTTCCATTCTCCACTATCCCCCTTATCCCACACCTAGGAGAAAAGTAAAAAAAAGTAAATAAAGGCACACTTCTGGTCAGATTCAGGTCTTATTTACATTGCATGCTTGTTAAGCACATTTGTTACAGTGTAACATACAGCAGGCCATTGTGTGAGAAATAATTACCTTAATGCTTTGGTCGCTGGAACACGTTGCCATTCTCCGGCCGTGAAAATCATATGAAACATCGTGGATCAGATCTTTGTGATCGGCTGCGATGCTGCGCGCGACAAACATACTTTTGTCTGCTCGATTCTTCCTGGCACGCGGGAAGTAAACACACTGAGCACTACACTTTTTAAACGAGCCTGCAACGGGTCCAATCACGTTTGACATGGGAAGCATTCGTTCTAAGATCTTTATAAGATAGGATCATTTTAAACATTTGAGAGGATGACGTGAAGATCAGCTCTAACCTGAGCATGCGCAGTAAGGCAATCTAACATTTTAGTCAAATTGCGCCCTCTATTGGACGTGGTCATGACAGGAAACCATGAATGTTTGATTTTGCATTTATTTAACAGTAAAACCGCAAAAATTGTGTTAAGAAAACATGCATTTATAAATAAATTCTGTAATCTTTCCTCTAACACAAAAACAACTGGTTAGGAAAGACTATCCAAACGTGCTCTGGCATGAAGGCTGTTTTAGATCAACACAGTAAAATGAACAGTAATAGAAGCCTACGTGAACAAGTGTTAACATGGGGGGGCGTGAAGCATTCGATCCCTTATTACAATTAGAATCTTGAAGTTGAAAACAAACACATCAAAACACACCCATCATCTGGGCAATGAGAAGGATGGTGAGCAAGAGAGGAGCGAGGGACAACTGAACTGCAGGGGCAGAGTTGCAGAAGTCTTCCGCACAACACACGGTCTTCATGGTGTACAAGGTCTTATTGGTAAACTCTACATATGTTGTCATGTTGCATTTCTCCATGGGAAGACATCCCATCACCTTTATATCCAGGACAGAAGCTGAAAAAAAGAAAAAGGGAAAGTTAGGCAGAGTAACAAAGGGAGACTGGTTTGTCAATATGCTACTGCAAAAACTGAACATTGGCATCATTTACCTGCTTTACCAGTTCCCACATAACACAACTCATCCTCACTGCAGTTTGTCTTTGTAGTGTAACAAAGATCCCAGAATCCAAGATCACACCGAAAGCACTCAAGTGTTTGTCCTGCAAGCAAAAAGACTACTTTTAATGGTGTATTACATTGTAAAATATATATCAGCAAGTTATGACAAATGTTTTTACACAACTCTAACTCAAATAAGTTGATCAATTTAAACGTTTTTAAAAGTTATACAACTCCAAGTCAGTTTAATGTAATTTAAGTTGACATTACTTAAACATCCAAGTTAACTGCACTGAAGTTAAGACAAACTTTTTACAATGAGTTTCTTAGTTATAATGGCACAAACCGGCTTGTAGTTTGCACATGTGGTATCAAATTACAATAATATTTTCAAAATGATATCCAATACTCATATTATACATGCACTCAAGAACTAATAACACACAAATTTTTAAAATGCTGTCTGGAAATAAGCATGTCAAACCATTCATCTTTGATTAGAACAAAAGCATGTTAAAATTGCCTATCTATCATGGAATGGAAATACTTACCCAAAAAAAACAAAGACATCAAAATCACAAACACAGTTAAAATATTTCCTCTCATGTTCACGTGAATTTTAGAAGTAGATGAGCCCATAAAGGTGAATGCAGCCATTTCAGATGACACAAACAGACACCCAAACTATACAATAGCCTATGACTGGGGATTGTGTTGTACAATACACGACAAGGTGTGAGGGGGATAAAAGCATGATCTCATTAGCCATTTATGAGCAGCAGCTGGTCTCATCGAGCACGTGAACATTAACTACGTCCACGTTCACCTTATTAATCATTTTAAAGCCTATTTGTTTTAAACGTGAAACGAGTTGTGCATCATCAACATGGACATCCTTCCCTTGCGAAAATGTACCATATAACACAAAACATTACTATGGCAGAACTATTTGTAATAAAACTACGGTTGGTAGCTTAACCAATCCGCCAAAATTGACTATAAAAACAATAAAACTAATAGAAACATGTTTTCGTAAGCGTTTTTACCAAAATTTCGCCAATGCTACCTTAAATCCTTTCTTAATTGTAATCCCAGATAAACGTTTTGATTAACTATTACATTCTCAATATAATTGAATGTTATATAGGCCTAAATGTCCCTTTTGGGACCAAATGACAACAAAATAGGTTATCACTATAAATTATAAGGACATGCCCTATATAGGGCCTAGAGCTCTTTTCATTTATGTTTCCTGGAAGTAGGCCTAGGCTATCATTTGTGAACGAATCGGCATATTGCTAATTGAACGAATCTTTAGATTTAATAAATTGTCGGTCACCTCCACTGACTCGCTGAATTCAGAATACAGTTTCTGGCTTATAGAGATAAATGTGCCATAGTACGATTTGTGTCATTCCGAATTCAGCCCTCTGCTGTTATGAACTTATTCGGTGTTTTGATGTGAACTAGGCTCGGAGTGTAATTCCAGTTTAATTGAAATTTCAATTTAAAGGCACGAAATATATAAGTTAAACTATTAATTTATTCTGTTAATATTGTCCCTTTTCTGTAGCTTGATAAACCACACTCAAAGTGAATGTGGGTGGTGGAAAAAAATGAGCTGCATTTGAAGGAGACACGTGATTTGCAGACAACATAAATTCCGTGACACTTGCTTGAGTTAAGACATGCGGAACCACAATCTACCACGTTATACTTGTATTATATCTTTCTATGGCAGAATATATGGAAGCCTCCGCAGAAGAACGAGTGAATGAATCTTATAAATGAAGTGATTCAATCTCCATTACTACCTGGAAGTAATCAAGGTAGCCATGTCGACTCTTGCCGACAGAGGGCGCCGTTTCTCGCTTTCCTCTCGACTGGCACACGGAAGTAGCCGATGGGGGTGCTGAAAGTGCTAGTAATTTTATCCTTTTTGATGAGGGTTAACATCGTACTGCACCGTTCCTCTTGCCGTCTTCACGGGATCATGACAATTTCTAACAATGGAATAGTGACCCCTCGTTTGATCTCCGACGACATTTGATTGAACCATTTTCCGTTTGAATAACCCCGCAAAAAATGGATCAGGAGTTTGAGAACATCGATTCAACTGGACAGTGGCAAAACCTTTATAATGTAAGTCATACTGTTTTATTTTATTTTTTATTTTTTAGGTTAAATATGAGCTGCTCCTTAGATGAACGCTTGGGACAGCTGCAGTATTTTGCCCTGGTAGATTTGCAATGTTTATCTAATAGTCCGTGACAAGTACTCGGCCCGTGAGAACGAATGGGTAATTCTGTTTGGCGTTACTGCGCATGCGCGTAATACCGAGAAATACGGTCCACATTAATTTACTGCCTGCTTGCTGCTAAATCTGAAAATCTACTTCTGTGAATAATTTCAGCTCGGTAACCCTGTACACGAGTGTTTACGGTTTTACAAGGATATTGAGTTAAATTGGTTTATATATTTTGCTTTCTTGTCAATAAGCAAAATGAGTAGGCAGCGTATTATTGTGGTAAACCATACAGCGAATTACCATTGTCAAAACAACTTGACTGGCAGCAATGTGAAATACATGACTGCTCGTGTCACAGTGCGGTACATTAGAGCAGCTCGCTAGGTGCTTCCTGTGAACACGTGGGCTGTGTCTCAACACATATTGAGCTGTTTACCTAGATAGCATTTTCAGACCACTGACCCGTGCTGTATTTTTAAGGTACCACAGGAGTTCCCAGTCGTAGCACCTTAAATGCCATGTCATTTTTGCCGCCTTCAAAAGCCCCCGCGTGTATGATGCCTAAATATGCTGTCAGGTTAGGGAGCTCGCGAGGTTTTGAGACGCAACCATGCACTGATATGGTTTCTGAGAACTGACGAGCACTTCCCAAGAACTGAAGAACCGAAGCTGTCAGTTCTCTATAAAACTCACCTAGATAGTCTTGCCAAACCCCCCATTATTGGATGGATATATTATTATCTTTTTATGTTCTTTTTCAATTTTAAAAACACTCCCCCCTCTTTTTGCCATTTGATAGAATAGCTTTAAATATTTAATAAGTGATTTTTTTTTTTAAGGGATGGCTCTTAGGGTTCTCACAATGATGTTTGTTATTTTGTAATCTCTTTCTAGGAAATCCGTAACCAGTCTCAGGAGTGCGCCTGCAAAGTGGCAAAGTTCCCAGAAAATCGCAATAGGAATAGATATAGAGACGTCAGTCCCTGTAAGTTTCTTCCATGTAAACCATTTTAACAATGTTTCACTCATTTTGTATCCTTGCCCTTAAAGGGATAGTTCGGATTAATTTACTCAGCATCATGTTGTTCCAAATCTCTATGATCTTACTGTATGTGTACTACAAAAGGGGATGTTCATCAGAAAATGCAGTCAAATTAAATTGTGACCTTCTGTGGTTCCATTGAGAAAAGACAGCCATATAGACTTGAATTACATGAGAGCGAGGAAATGACGAGTAAATCAGAATTATAATTTTTGGGATAATCTCCTTAAAATAAAAGCTGCTATTTTCTGTACGTTTACGTTGAATTGCACACAAACGTATGCTGACATGTTTGTTTTGACTCTGGCTTAATAACCTGCATTTTTGTGTTAAGATGATCACAGTCGGGTGAGATTAGAAAATTCAGAGAATGACTACATAAATGCAAGCTTAATTACCGTGGAGGAGGCCCAGAGAAGGTACATATTGACACAGGTATGACAGTAATGGAAAAAGTAAGTCCACTGTTTACATTTTGCTAACTTGCATTGATGTGTTATGTGACCTAAATACACATTTACATGCGGTTGTTTTAAACGAACACGTTTAATTTACACATTCCCCCTGTTTTTATAGAATTTCTAAAGTTTAGCATCATGAAACCTACCTTTTTAACTCTTTCCCCGCCATTGACGGAATTTTCAGGCTTTCCGTGTTTTCACTGTTTTACGGTAGGGGCTCTATTAAACATCTTCTGAAAGAGTACTGAATCTCCTGATCAAAACACATACGAAGAAGATGCAGAAACAAGCGATAGCATATGTATGCAGATGCATATGTAAAATAACGGGATCATCAACATTAAACGGCATATAAATCAAAACTGCTTAACTTTACCGAATGAAATGTCGACCCAGGATGAGCTATAGGACTGTGCAAGCATTAGGGGGTGTTGATGGACTCAATCTAGGTTTTGATCATCGTTCTGAATCCGATCTGGATGTAGTCTTTGACAAAAACTTCTTTTTCTCAGCTTTTTGCTCAATGTTGCTTTTTATGAAACTTGTTTAGGTAAAAAACGAATGCATTAAGCTAGAATACAACTTTTTTGATATTGCATTTTCAGATACGCATACAACTAAATATTCTGGGGGCCATGAAACTTTTGTGAAAATGATCAAAAATTCTGGGGGTGGCTGGCAAACTTTTTTTCAAAAAACGCTGGCCGGGAAAGAGTTAACAGCTTTTACAGCCTTTTGTAGAACCAAGAAGGATGTCTCATAGATTGTTTCCATTTCTTTTGCATTGGCCAGCTTGTTGAAATAGTTAGCATATTCAGTAATGTAATTGCAGATACTTTTCTCTTTCTGCAGGGTCCCCTGAGGAACACTTGTGGTCACTTCTGGCTAATGATTTGGGAACAACGTTGCAAAGCAATTATTATGCTTAACAGAGTTATAGAAAAAGGCTCGGTGAGTGAACACATCTGATGTTTGTTTTTTGCCTTGGTTTGTTATAAACATGTGCCAGTAAACGGTAACACAGTATATCACGATAATGGACATGCGCAATATTGTTATTGTGGGCACTTCAAAATAACACAAATAATTCCTTATTGTAAATCATTTAAATTTTAAGGATGCATTTTAAGAAAACACATTCACCTGTTAAACCTGTTTGTTTGCTGCGTCAAAGAAACGCACACTGATGTAAACAAGCCCAACACGTATGAAAAGCATATCGGAACGAGTGAAAGTGACACGCTGAATAAAAATACACATTCACTCTTTAGCTGCGTCCCAATTCAGAGGCTGCATCCTTCGAAGGCCGCAGTCGCAGGCCGATAGCGTCACCGCAGTGCGACAAAGGCTGTCTCAATTCCATATCTCTTTCAAATGCATCCTTCGTTTCTCAGGGATTATTGGAATATTGAAGGATACCACAGATGGATCCTTCGCGGCCTAGCCTAACCCAAAATTCATTGCGTTGTTCAGGACTATGCCCTGGATATTGTTTGAAAATGTTCTAAATCATTGTTATTTTAAATGATTGTCGTGAAATCTGGTAGTATGTTGATAAATAGTAATGCATTCAACACAGAAGCAGATGTGGATTTGCTTGCTTAGTAAAAAAAAAAAAAAGATCTGAAAATTCCGGCTTGTTCTTTTGCTGTTTTTGTTTCCGCTGAACAGGAGAAGTGTGCGCAGTACTGGCCGTCAATGGAGGAGCGAGACGTGGATTTCAGTGACACTGGGTTTATGGTGACTCTGGAGTCCGAGGAGGTCAAACCCAATTACACAATAAGAATATTAGAACTTCGAAATAGCAAGGTGTGAATGCAATGTCAGATTATCACGTTGTTGAATGCTTCTCTAAACAAGGCATGAAAAATAAATGTTGTTTCAATTTTGTCCCATATGTTTAGACAGGAGAAACCAGAGATATCTACCATTTTCATTACTCATCGTGGCCTGATTTTGGCGTACCAGAGTCCCCGGCATCATTCCTCAATTTCCTTTTCAAGGTCCGAGAGTCTGGCTCATTGGGGGCAGAGAACGGGCCCGCAGTGGTCCACTGCAGTGCAGGAATAGGGCGGTCTGGGACCTTCTCGTTGGTTGACACCTGCCTCGTCTTGGTAAGACTGCAGTTAAACAATGGTTAATAATTCTAAAGGTTTCACAGAGACTGTAATCATTTCTCAAGCAGCTGTTATCAGGTATAATATATGACGTGTATAATGTGGAACTGACTTTTCAATGTCCTTTCCTCTTTGTAGATGGACAAGAGGAAAGACCCTTTGTCTGTGGACATACAAAAGGTTTTGTTAGATATGAGAGAGTATCGAATGGGTCTTATCCAAACCCCAGATCAGCTTCGGTTTTCATACATGGCAGTCATAGAGGGAGCAAAGAGCATCCTAAAAGAGACTACTCAACAAGTATCAAGCACGGTGCGATTGCATTATTACATTTGATATTTGATTTAGAGTAGTATAGGATAATCAGTGTTACAATACACAGTATTAAAGGGATAGTTTACCCAAAAATGACAATTCTGTTATCATTTACTCAGTCCTGAAGTTGTTCTAAACCCTACTGACTTGCATAGTATGGAGAAAATAAAAAATACTATGGAAGTCAGTAGGGTTTAGAATTAAACTATTCCTAAAAATACACTACCATTAGAAATTTGGGGGCAGTCTTTTTCTTCTTTTTTTTTCTTTTTTTTATTAAGATATTAATACCTTCATTCTTTTGAAATGTATATTCATCAAAGAATACTGAAAAAAAGTTTCTAATTAGCACATTAATTAGCACAACTGTTTTTAACATTGATGATCATGTGACACTGAGTGATGATGCTGAAATTCAGTTATATTAATTGTAACAATATTTAGCAATATCACTATTTTTACAGTATTTTTGATCAAACAAATACAGCCTTTTTTGCGTTATTAGTTCATTTGAAATATGAAAAAAATTATACATATATATATATATATATAATGTATGTATCATTTTTTTTATTTTTTTTTATTTTCATTTAATGTGTTTGTATGTCTAACTCTGAACCTTTTTCACTGAAAGCAGAAGCGTCATGAAGAATGGCAGGAACCAGAAGCTTATTTAGTTTCGTCGTCTCAAAGCCCCATCTGTAGTTCAGAGAAACACAACGGACGGTCAGACTCTTGTACGGAGCCACAAGATCCAGGAAGAGAACAAGACAGGATACAGTCACCAAAGGAAGAGCGGCTTACGGAGTTAAAAACATTTGGGTAAGAGAAAGAAATAAAAATGTAACATTTTATCTACTAAATGAGTTCTATAGCTCAGCTAAATCGTATAGCTGAGTTGTTCTAGTATAGTTATATCAACTGTGATTGTAACAGTGTTAGACTGAATTACAGAGTTGATCAAGAGCTGTATATAAAACATACATTACCGCTCAAAAGTTTAGGGTCTGTAAATAAAACATTTCTTAATGCTTTTATTCAGCAAGAATGCATTAAATTGATCAAATGTGACAGTAAAGACTTTTTCATTGTTTCTAAAGATTTCTGTTTCCAATAAATGCTGTTCTTTTGAACTTTCTATTAACCAAATTATACTGTTTTTTTTTAAATAATTTTTTTATGACTTTTTTTATGTTTCCACTAAAATATTAAGTAACTTTTTTCAACATTGATAATAATAAATGTTGCTTGGCACCAGATCGGCATTTTAGAATGATTTCTGAAGGATCATGTGACAATGAAGACTTGAGTAATGATGCTGAAAATTCAGCTTTGCCAACACAGAAATAAATTACGTTTTCAAATTAAATCGTAATAATTGCTGTTGTCACAGTATTTTTGATCAACTAAAAATGCAGCCCATATTTTTACTGTTTCTGTACTGTGAAGTGAAATATGTGTAACCATGTGTGTGTTGCTGTTTCTTCCAGCCTACGCAAGCGGAACCGTGAGGAGCGAATAGCCAGCACTGCACAGAAGGTGCAGCAAATGAAGCTGAAGCTGAGCGATTCGGAGAAAAAGAAAGAGAACTGGCAGTTCTGGAAACCAATCCTCCTAAATGTCGGTGCTGGTGCCGCATTAGCACTAGGACTGTGCATGTGCTGGGCCTTTCTGTCCCAGTAATGCAATTTTATCCCCCAGATTCCTCTTCTTGTCTTTTATTTTGCCCAGGGACCCAAATTATGGTACTCATATTAGTAGGTGCTTGGATGTTTTTAGACAAAATGTAGAATGATTGTGTTTACAAGCATTCAATCCCGGACATTCTACATGAGTTACTGAATGTTTGTGTTGTGGTTATTACAGTGTAAAGAATGATGCAGTTACATTGTAACTGCTATTGTAATTCCATCATGGTAAGTTCTCGAGGCCTAGCAAATTTCACTGTACAGTATTTTGTCTCAGTTTATCTGCAGAGCAATGTTAAATAGTGTTGAAGCTTGTTTCCGCCACGAAATAAAAAAGATAATTGTGACTCACAATTCGGACTTTTTCTCCTCACAATTGTGGCTTTAAATCTTGCAATTCTGACTTTATAACTCGTTATTGTGAGAAAAAAAAGTCCCAATTGCAAGATTTAATCTCACATTTGCAAGAAAAGTCACAATTGTGAGTTTATATCTTGGAATAATTTTGATTTCTCAAAATAACAACTTTAAATCTCACAATTCAGAGAAATAAAGTTAGAATTGTGAGATTTAAACATGTAATTGCGGAGAAAAAAGTCAAAATTGTGTGATTAAACAGTCGCAATTACCTTTTTGATTTTGTATTCCCTGGCGGAAGCATGCTATAATAAAATAGACCCCCACCTGTCCTACTTGAGTCAGTTTATTAAATGCTTCTGTCTTCAAGTTTGCGCATGGATATTCATAGGGTGACTCGTTTGTTTCAGTGGGTCAAAGCCCAGTGAGTTTCCGTACATGCACATCTCAGGATCTTCTAGTAATAAACTAACTGTAGATTCAGCCAAATGTTATAAGTGGTCTGGTTTCCACTTTCAAAATGTATATAGTAAACTCTTTACTAAAGAAGAAATATTGCTGTCTCAGGCATTTTTTGTGCATATGCTTTTCTGTTCAAGCTCATTTGCATCCATAAAATGGTATCGATGCACGTGGGGTAAAACTGATGTATGAGTGCGAATAAATGCAGATTGTGTTAGATTTCACTTGATGCATGTTTACAGATGTCTACATCAGTGCAGTGTTAGGCCTACTATGGTTAATATTTAGACGATGGATGCTAAACTAAGCCTGCAGCAATTTATTTTTGTCTCCAAGGATCAAAGTTTGTTTCCAGCTCTCATTACCTCACACTGTTCATTGTGGGTTTAATGCCAATTACTTAGCAGAATCAATGCGAGTCAAATTAGATGTCTCTTCCTGCCATGGTTCCAGGAATTGATCCAATATTTCCAGAAGTGGCTAATGGTGGAGTGGTAATTTCATTCCATCTAGCCAAGTGACCAACCGGGAAAGACCGATCCTTTTTCCTCGCAGTTGACTTGTCACAAATACGGGAAAATGTCTTATTGGAGCCAAGCTTTGCTTGAGGGATGACCTCTTAAAAGCTCTTAAAATTGTTCCAAATATTGAGTTTTTGAGCTTTTATTGAATTTTATAAGTTTATATTTGGTTCTCAGGTTTCAAAGTACATCAGCATTACATATGTATGAATTGCTTGAGTTATTCTTGACATGCGAATGTAAACTTTTGTTAAAATAATTAAAAGATTGACGTAAAAAAATATTTTCTAAGAATTTTGGTTGTTAGTAAAATAAAACATTTGACAGTTGTTAATTTTTTTTTCTGTAATTTCTGTTAGAGTCAGTCCAGATTGAAGAGAATGTACATTTGCAAGCCATGGATACTTCTGGATTTAAAAAAAACAAAAAAATTAGTTTAGAACCGCAGTTTTGGATTTAAGAGCTATGTGTTTTAAGGAACTAATAAAATGCTATGTGAGGTCTTTCAATAAGGACAGCTTCGAATGACTGAAAATGCAGTCAAGAACCATTTTAGGTTTTTTATTGTATAAACATCAAACAGTATAAACATGTTTCAAATATCAAATAAATATTGTGTAGAGTTTTGGGAGAGTCAATCTATTGTGTCCAACTTCAGTAAACAAAATCATAAAATTGGGTTATTAGTAAACTTGCATTCATGAATGTGAGATTTTGTTAAACATGTAAGTAAATTAATTAAAAGCACTTTTCATCCTCCATATTCAGTGAAGCCAAAAACTAGCCTACAGTCTCCCATAAAACTGAGAGGTCTTGAACACTGATAAATTTCAATATTTGACACCACAATATAGCTGAATAAGTACAGATGAAAAAAAATAAATGTAAGGTAGTTACTTTACAGTTAATACAGAAACTGTAGTTTGTTTTATAGTATAGTTTATTAAATATTCTTTCGAGAACTACAAGATCCAGGAGGCGACTTTTCATGACGTCATTTCCTAAGGATGAAGGGGCGTCAACGCTGTGCCTGAATTAAACAAAATAGGTTAGTATTTACTATAATCTCAGAATTCGTTAAACATTAAAGCTCACGAACACCATCGTTCTTTAAAAGTAATGTAATTCGTTTTCGTGTTTTACAGCTTTTAGAGTATTTTAAAACAGCAACTGGGAATATACACAGGCGCCGTGACGAAGGATTCCCGCTTGCCTTTCCGCCAGGATTTAAAATATCAGTTGCAGGAGGCGTTGACATCACATCCGAGCAATACAACAACACACATATAACGAATATGTTAAATCCCAGCATTTAATGCAGACGTTGAAATGCTTAGTTATAAACTTGTAACGTTAGTTTAAACTTCTGTCGCATTTTCACGCTCGAAAACATGTCCCTGCCACCAGAAAAAGCAACTGAATTAAAACAAATAATTCATGACCATTTAATCAAGGTAAGGTGGTGATCAGTTTGTTTTTACTTGCAAATCATGACGTAAATTATGTTACGTGACTGTGATTAAATTACGCATGTCAAAAACCATCATATTCCTGTTTTACACAATTTTATTTGATGAAGTAACGTTCATTTTGTAACGTTAGCTCTAAAAGTAATGCACTAAGTTAACTGTTACGTGTTTCCCCCCCGATGCCTTGTGGTTTTTATTTTGTGCTGGTAAGTTAGGTTATATTTGGTCGGTTGACATGACAACACTACGCATACACTTTAGTTGATTTAGACCAAAAGCAATGGCTGTTCTTTAAAAAAATAATTTGTCACGCCGCAAGAGCCTAAAATGTGATTACAAAGTTATGCACTTTCCCTTTTCACGCACACATTCTAAGATTAACTTTATGCCACATCTGCCAATGGCGAGTGACTTGAAGAAAATTTACCTGCCATCATTTTTTTTTATTTTACCGGCCTTGAAATAGTCTTTTGCAAAACAAGGCAGTATGACACCAACAATTTAAATACCAGTGAACATGAACAATTCTCTTATCCAATTTCGATACCACAGCTAAAACTACCAGCCTAATATAAATTTAGTCAGTAATAAACAAGAACAAATAATTAAATTACAAACAAAATCACAAATAAATGTAATATAACTGTAAGGATACAAATTAAATCGACTGTGCTTTTCAGGTAGGTCCGTCTAACAGTAGTTTTTAGATAGAAATTTAATAAACTAGGCAAATGTAAATTAACACTGCATAGTCTTCACTGTATAAATTAAACATCTATATTAATGAATCCTTATTAAAGTTACAAAAGTTAATCAGTCAGCAGCGGTGAGTGATTTTTTTCTTTGTCTTTAGTTGTTTACATGTAGCCCCTTTAAAGTGACAGCAGCCTGATATACCTGCTGCTATTTGTGTTTTAATGTTAATCAGTTTTTCTACTAAAATTAATCCTTTTTTTTATTGCCTGTGTGTGAAGGGGTTGTAATCTCACATTAAAATGATCCACTTGGCTGGTTTTGCTATTACCTCTGAAAGCAAGTATTCCTATTTCTTTGTGAAGGCTCCGGGTCGTATTTACCCTGAAATCCAGTGACGTGACTGAGACCTGCATGCGTGCTCCCGAGCCTCTCGCCTCGTCTACTAACTTTGCACTCAACAGCGACGACACTGCAACTTATGACACGGAGTCTGCTAACACTAAGAAACGACCTGCTCCCAGCACAACACAGACTCCAACACAGACTCCAACACAGACTCCAACACAGACTCCAACACAGACTCCAACACAGACTCCAACACAGACTCCAACACAGACTCCAACACAGACTCCAACACAGACTCCAACACAGACTCCAACACAGACCCCCAACACAGACCCCCAACACAGACCCCCAACACAGACCCCCAACACAGACCCCCAACACAGACCCCCAACACAGACCCCCAACACAGACCCCCAACACAGACCCCCAACACAGACCCCCAACACAGACCCCCAACACAGACCCCCAACACAGACCCCCAACACAGACCCCCAACACAGACCCCACATTATGATAAAAAATAAAAATAAAAAGTTTTATCTGCTGAAGCTCGTCAGGCCAAACGTGAATCGGATCACCTTCGGACGAAAACACGGAGCACTCGGTTGTAAACGTATTGGTTGCAATCTGAAACGTCACCGCTAGTGGCCGCTGAAAATTACAAACATATAGCCCCTTTATGAATGCACGGATCTAATATACTGATACTGCATCTTTCTCAACTGTTTACGTTCAATTAAGATATAACCGACCATGTTTACTAGGTTACTCGCCATTTGTTTTGTTTTTTTCAGTTTTTTGTGTAAATTTGTATGCTCAAGCGAAAGAGAGCTCAGTTTAGTTAGTATTCACATGCTGTCTGATGCGGCTTTCTGGGTGTGCTTCGAATGTGTGCTTACTCAAAATTTTCCACACAGAGTGCGAGTAACGAAATAAACACCCTTTTGTGTCTTCTTGTCAAGGCTTAAACTTTCGTGACGATGAAGCGCTGGCCCGTCAATTGTCCCTAGCAGCGTTCACGTTAATGCATTGTTAGAATTCATGAAAATATTACTGGCCAACTGGCGAGTGATACCGTTTCATATCGCCAACGCTGATTTTTACTTGCATTTGGCTCTTGGTGAGTGTTCATTTTAGGCCCTTAACACACCCCACTCACATTTGTTTCACTATATTGGTGAGGACTAATTGCATAGGCTTTCATTGATACCTTTTAGGTATTAGGGCCTTTCAGGCGGTCGCCCCACGGATCTGGAATGCCCTCCCACAGGCCCTAAGGGCCCCACAAACTCTGGAGGTTTTTAAGAAGGGCCTAAAGACTTTATTTCAAAAAGCTTTTTAACAGTCCTGGTTTTAATTTTTATTTAAGGTGTTTTATTGCTATTTGTTGATCTTATTATATTCTGGGAATTGTTCTTAACCTCTTTGTTACTGTAGCACTTTGAGATATCTTTGAAATGTAAAGTGCATTATAAATAAAATTTATTATTATTATTATTACCTGTAGCAAGTAAATTTGTTTGATTTCCTTTTGTTTTTGACTTTTTTTGATCTTCTCTCCTACGCACCTGTCTAGGTGTGCGATGGTAATTGTTAATTGATCATCTCACAATTCTGAAAGTTGTAAAGTCAGATTGTGTGTTATAAAGTCAGAATTTCGAGATAAAAACTCGCAAGGCGAGAAAAAAAATAATTGTAATAAAAATAATAAAGAATCTTTCTGAGAAAAAAGGCAGAATTGTGAGATAAAAAGTAACAATTATCTTTTAAATTGTTTTATTCAGTGGCAGAAACAAGCTAAAACAGATCTTTGGGGGATAAGTAAGGATACTTACCCCTAAACCTACCCATCACAGAAATATTTCACTATATAAGTGAGGACATTTGGCCCTCACAAGTATAGCTAAACCTGTACACACACAAATATACCTAAAACTTGATCTTGAAAAAAAAGTAGTTTAATGTTATTAACGTTATAACCCATTTTCAGATGGATATCCATGGTAGGATTCGTGATGTTTTAGCGGAGACAGTGAGGGGTGACGGGCACCATGGACAACACTCGCTTTCTGAGGAAGACTTCATACATGCTCTTCAGCGTAGGGGAATCGTTGATGACGTGATGAAAGATCTCCACTTTACAAATGTGTTATGAGTATTCTGATTTTTGAACCTGTAATTACATACATTGAGATTACAAAAAAGAATGCATCTCCTCACTGAATCGCACATTTTATAGCTCTTTAAATGTTCTCACCAGGATGTTTCTCACACTGAAGCTGATACTGTGAACAAGTCTGCAACCCGTTTTGTGGACAAGAACATCACACAGCTGAAGACAAGTGAGTCCTGGCTTGTGAGGGTCATTTATTCACCCTTATGTCATTCCAAACCCATAAGACTTTTGTTCATCTTTGAAACACAAATGTAGACATTTTTTTATGAAAACATATTTTTCTGTCCCTTCATTGAAAGTCTTTTCCACTAAAACTTCAAAATGTTCATAAAATTCAAGCAAGCATGTTTGAGCTTCAGTTTAACATATTTGATATGCTCTATGCATGTGCGTTGGTCAATGTTAATAGCCTTGTCTCTTCAAAACACTTAAATTGCTTTGTTTATATGAATTACTTTTACAATGTCTTAATTTTTTGAAGTGTCGACGTTTGAGTGAAAGGGACTTTCAACGGAGAGGCAGAATTTATTAATAATCAGGTTTCATTAAAAAATATCTTCATTTATGTTTTGAAAAAGAAACAAAAGTCTTGAGTAATGGACTTTAGTTAGGTTAGAAGCTATATTGAATTTAACAAATGAAAGCAAGGGTGTGAGGGATAGACTTATCGTTTTTTTTTAAATGGCACGCAACTTTCAAAACTGGTTTATAGTTTTTGTCTACTGGAATTTTTTTATTTTATTTTGTCAGCTTATGTTGTTAAACAACAGTACAATTTATTGAACGCACTGTGATGCACTTCTATCCGTCACAACCTCATTTTCATTCCTGTCAAAAATTAAGTAAACCTCTACCCTACCTGACTAAGATCTATTGATATCACCTTCATGGTTTGGAAAAGAACCATGTAAGCCTTCGGTGTCCCACTGAAAAAAGAAAAGGAGGTGTACATGATGAAATTGTCATTGTTGAGTGAACTAACCCTTTAAAAACTTTCATCAGCTAACATCAGTCCACTACGGAGATACCTCTACCTACAAGTTCTGGGTGGTAAGGCTTTCCTGGAACACTTGCAGGAGCCAGAGCCTTTACCTGGTCAGGTGTGCTCTACATTCACCCTTCATCTCTACTTCCGCAACCAGCGCTTCCGCTCCAAACCAGTCCCATGTGCTTGTGAACCAGACCTACAGGAGGGCTTTCTTCTGGAAGTCCACAGAGATGGCCCAGGTTTCTCATGCAACCCAACTTATATTAGCAGTCTATAACGTACTCCTAATTTCAAAAACATGTGTTAAGGCTTATGATAAAGATATGGTTTTAAGAATCACTCTAAATTTAAAAGAATAGCAGAGTTCACACCACACCTATAACGAAATGGGACAGAGAAACAATGTCATTGGAATCACTTTCACAACGATTTTTTTTTTCAGCTGATGAACGATAAAAGCATTGACAACAAATCTGAATTCATCCTGCTTTAATGTCCGGTACACATTGTACGATTTTGGGCTGTCCCAGACGAAAGATGACCAATCGTGGCGATTTCTGTGGTCATGGCTCTTAAACGGTGGTCCTACGTCGTACAGTGAGAGAGGTTCAAAGACATCCATTGTCACGGTCTTGGGACCAAAGATCGCCTGCGATAATTTTCTGACAGTGTCAGAGTTTTAGCATGATCATCTCAAAGTGTGTTTGCTGCTACGACCTACATCTATTGACTAGCCAATAAAAAATTCAGCATGAAACAGCGTATTGATCAACGCGACATGACTCTTAAACTTAAAACCATTTACCAAATTGGCTCATTTACCATTGACTGTGTCCATCTTCTCCTTTTTTGCTAACTCTTTTTTTTTCAGCGCATATAAATACCAAACCACTTGCGATTCAATAGGTGTCATTATCGTACAGTCTACATACATATCATACCCAAGTTTATTAGATCCATGTCGTACAGTGTGATTTGTAATGATCTTATCACATCGTAGAAATTGTCTGTAGCAGGCATAAAGAGTTTGAGTATTTAAAGGGTTAGTTCACCCAAAAATTCAAATTCTGTCAGTAATTACTCATGTTCCAACCCCGTAAGACTTTCGTTCATCATCGGAACTCAAATTAAGAAATTTTTGATGAAATCTGAGAGCTGGATCACTCCTTCATAGGCTTCTAGGTAATTGTATCTGCTGGCCCAGAAAAGTTATTAAAGACATTGTTAAAATAGTCCAAGTGACCACAGTGGCTCAACTAAGTTTATCAAGCATTTATTATGTGCAAAAACAAAAAAGATATTGACTTTATTCAACTATTCATTTTCTTCTGTGCGGACCTCTGACGTGAGTTCACGAGAGCGCCACGACGCATGCGCGAGAACTGAGAAGATGGCGCAGATGGGTCTCTGTAGTTTTAAAATGCTTCTGAAATGTGCTTTTCCTGGTTGTCCGAACCATGAGAAACCAACGAGAAAACGTAAAAGTGCCTTAGCAATGCCGCAAAATGAATGGTTTACCTTTCACACTTTCTCAGCGTCATCTTCTCAGTTCTCACGCATGCGTGTGGCGCTCTCGTGAACTCACGTCAGAGGCCCACACGGAAAAAATTAATAGTTGAATAAGTCGTTATTTTTTTGGAGGGTTTGTGCACAAAAATAATCCTTGTTGCTTGATAAACTCAAGGATGAGACACTGGCACTGTAGTCACTTGGACTATTTGAATTATATTTTTACTAACTTTTCTGGGCCGGCAGAATTAAATTACATAAAAGCCTATGAAGGAGTGAGACAGCTCTCAGATTTCATCAAAAATATCTTAATTTGTGTTCCGAAGATGAACGAAAGTCTTACAGGGTTGAAACAACATGAGGGTCTGTAATTACTGACAGAATTTTCATTTTTGGGTGAACTAACCCTTTAAAGCCATAGGCAACATAACTGCTGCACGTTCTTATAATATACAGAAGGGTATTATGTTTTGGTGTGGATGCTGATGTAGTTATTGTTAAAGTTATCTTTATAGTTATCATTCCTTGTGTGACAGGGCCTTAACTCTGGTTTTGTTGTGTTACAGGAGACGCTAGCAAGATGGCTGATGCTACCACCATGTTGTCCATCTGTGATCCAGTGCATATGGTGCTGATTAAAACAGACACGTCTGGGGACACAACACTCGTTTCTTCTTATTTTCTTGACTGGCGGACAGTTCTTAGTGCTCCCAATGGAAAAAATGGTGTCTCAGTAGAACTATTAGGAGTGGGTAAGCAAAGTCATATTACATTTATTTCCTTTCAAAAATACTGTTCACTCAAAATATCAATTCTGTTTTAAGATATTTTGAATAATGTTTTGTCCATACATTGAAAGTCAGGGGAGTCCAACTTTGGACCAACTAACTTTCATTGTATGGACAAAAACAGTTGAAACACTCTTCAAAATTTCTACTTTTGGACATTTTTTCATTTTTGGTTAAACTATCCCTTTAAGTTGTTAATCCATGAAAATTGTTGATGGGTATGTACGTGTGCTTATGTATTTTTTTTTCCAGGCAGTGAATGTAAAGTACCTGCTGGTGTTCTGAATCTGAAGTTGGAACTGTATCCTCCCCTTACTGAGACCCTGAGCCCTGATGTCATCACCACCCAGGTGAATCATTACCATATTAATGCTTCAGTTCATTTAACTCTTTGTGATTAGCTCCAGCCATAACCATGTAATAACCAGTCCCTATTTACATTATAGGAAAAAATTGGAATTGTGTTGGTAATGCATAAACAAAAGTTTGTCTTTGTAGAAACAGCAGTTATATTGCTAAAAGGACAATGTATGTAATGAATCAAATGTTTCTGGTTTTAAATATTCTGGAATGTCTTGCCCCATAGACTTCCATTGTATGTGTATTACTGTAAACATGATTTATTGTGTACTTCTCTCTTCTTTTTCTTCCATTCCTGAGTCTATGGCAGGCCATAAAGCAGTACATAGGACATTTATGAAATTTATGAAAATAATATGTTAAATAAAAATAAATGAGGTGAACATTCCTTTTAAGGAGTTTTGGTTCTCTAAACATCATTTGTCCAAAAAAGGTAATGGTAAATCATCAACTAAGCTTTCTCATTCTTGTAATTTCTCTGTTTTTACAAGGGTTGTCTCTGTAATGGTTTGCCTAAAATAGGCATTTGTAATAATAATTTGAAAAAAAAAAAAAAACTCATGGTCTTTTTCCAGCAATCCCTGGAGAGACGGAAAACAGCAGAGAAGGAGAGGCTGTTTTTAGTATATGCCAAACAGTGGTGGCAGGAGTTCTTGGAGATTCGACCCTCACACCAGTCCAAACTGGTGAAGATCTTTGCACAGGTGACCTTACTGAGCACCGTACCGGTGCATGATGATATAAGTACCTATTGTTGATTTATGCTTGTGCATAACAGTATATGACTCAGATGTCTTCTAATACTTGTGTGTTTTCCAGGATGAAAATGGTGTGAACCGGCCTGTGTGCTCATATATACGTGTACTGCGTGCCGGAAGGTTGCTTGAGAGTCCGCGGCAGGCGGCGCGTTTCGTTAGCCTGTTAGCTCAGGAGAGAGCGCCTATGGTTGGGGGAGGAGTCAGGCAGGAGCAGTGGTGCTCTATGATGGCCTTTCTCTGCAGGAACAAGGCAAGACATCCTGTTAAATGCTGATCTAACACTGAGCACTGAAACTGAATAATCAAACGCTAGAGTCAAATATTAGAGTGTACTGTTTTTTTTTTAACCGACCAATTTGATTACATTTATTAACATGTTTTTTGTTGTCAGGGTGAATGTGAGGATCATGCCACGTTGCTGTGTAGTCTGCTGTTGGGATTTGGACTGGATGCTTATGTATGTGTGGGCACCAAAGCAAAGAACATTCCACACACCTGGGTCATGACCTGCGGTACAGATGGCTCCATCACCTTTTGGGAAAGTTTCACTGCACACAGGTAATAATTCATACACTTTAATTATTCTTAGTTATCTTCTAAACTGCCTCGAACATGGCTCCAGACTATAATAAAATGACTGAAAAGGCTGTTCTGCCTGTTCAAAAAAAGGTCAATTATTGTGTTGATTATAGTCTCAAAATTTCACCCACCATACTCCCAAAGAAAGTTTCTATTACACTCAACATACAATCCAAAAAGTAAAATCAATTTAACAAAAAATTTTTCATTTGTGCGTTACAATTTTGAAGGCCCCCTGTAGTGAAGATCAAGATTTTAAGGTTGGTTATATGTCTATGTGGTGTTTTTAATATGCGTTAAGACAAACCATGTACAAATTTATAAGTCAACACCATTGCTGAGAATTTTCCCCTTAAAACTTCAGTGAACCAAAGACAGTCTCAAAAACGCGTTTCTGACGTCACAAACTACCTTGTAACCAATCACATCAATGTGTGATCAACTAATTGATCTCTGAGCTGGTGTGAGTGAGTGGAGGTGGGGCTAACTTGCATATTCATAGAACCATGTATCCTTAATGAGGAAAGGGTGTAAATTTATATTCAAGCTATTTTAAGGCATGAAGAATTTTTTTTAAAGGAAAGAAATGTTTAAATATGTAATTTTGTTGATCAAAGATACAAGGGGACTTTAAATATTTTTAGAATATCATTATACACTCACTGGCCACATTATTATGTATACCTTGCTTCGTGGCAGAGATTCAACAAGGTGCTGGAAACATTCCTCAGATATTTTGGTCCATATTGACATGATAGCATCACGCAGTTGCTGCAGATTTGTCGGCTGCACATCTATGATGCGAGTCTCCCGTTCTAGCACATCCCAAAGGTGCTCTATTGAGATCAGGTGACTGTGGAGGCCATTTTTAGTATAGTGAACTCATTGTCATGTTCAGGAAACCAGTTTGAGTTGATTTGATCTTTGTGACATGGTGCGTTATCCTGCTGGAAGTAGCCTTAAGAAGATTGGTACACTTTGGTCATATAGGGATGGACACGGTCAGAAACAAATAGGCTGTGGTGTTTAAACGATGCTCAATTGGTACTGAGGGGCTTAAAGTGTGCCAAGAAAATATTCCCCACACCATTACACCACCAGCCTGGACCAGGGTGGATCGATGTTTTCATGTTTATGTCAAATTCTGACCCTATCATCTGAATGCACATCTTCTACATGCCTAAATGCATTGAGCTCAAGTAACAATTTCATTTTTTTTCCGGAATTAAGCATAAACTAAAAATTATTAGCAGTTCGGTAAGTCATGATCACTGTATGATTTACTTACCAAGTAAGTCTGATTCAAATGGATATCAAGTTTTAGGCTGTTTTGTGGAAATGAAGATGTAACATATGCAAGATTTGTAAGATCAAAAAACCTCTCTGTTAATTTGTTAATATCTTGCTTTAAGACTAGCTTTCCTGCTTTATTTTCTGTACTAGATACCTCCACCGTCCAATAGATCCAGATGCACCTCCCATGGTCCCCCAACCAAAACCCAACCACCCTTACCGGACACTCGGCTGCGTCTTCAACCACAAGACGTTCTTGGCGAACTGTCAGCCATCAGATGCTGTGGAGCTGTGTGTGTTTGACTTCACAGACGGCTCCCGCTGGAAGGCCATGAGTGAGGAGGCCGTGAGATCTGTATGTGCTCCCGGCTCCACCTCCTCTCTTCCGCCGACTCCTCCTCTCTGCTCTCCTTCTGTAGTTCCCAATGAGGCCAGCAACCAGCTGGAGCTGGAGATGCGATTCCTATTAGCAGAGCATAGGAAGGTAATAAAAACACACGCTCAACTTTTGTAATGTGCATTTCTGAATACAGTCAAAGCGAACTTTAACCCTAAAATGAAAATTCCGTCATCATTTTACTCTCATGTCAGTCCAAACTGACAAAAAAAACATCAGTGAAGAGTCTTCTGAAGCTGCACTACTGTTCAAAAGTTTGGAGTCAGTAAGATGTTTTTGAAAGAAGTCCCTTATGTTCATGCAGTTGTATGGACTACTTATATTGAGCTTTTTTTGTCATTTTGAAACTTGACATACCAAAAAAATGGAATAATGGAAATGGGAGACCAGCGCATTCTTAATTTTATGTTCAGTGAAAGAAAGTGACTTTTGCGTGTCTTTTGGAGCAACATGAGTATTGGTGTAATTTAAAAAAAAATCTGTTTACCACAGATATACAAGACTACTTCCTTGCTATTGACAAACCAGCAGGAAACTATGGCTGACAGATAAACTTATATTTGGATACTTTTTAACATGCTTTTGGAATTACTAAGAGTAATGTCTTTGTCTGTAGGATCTTGGTCTGGCAACGGTCTGGGATGATCACCTGTCATACCTGCTGTCAGCAGCGCTGTCGGCGTATGAACTAGAGCGCTGTACAGGTGTGTCGTGTGGAAACGAGGAGTTTCAGGATGCTGTGAGAAGGGCGGTGCCCGACGGACACACTTTTAAAGGCTTTCCTATTCATTTCTTGCACCGTAATGCACGCAGGGCGTTCGCTACCTGCCTCAGGTACCTTCACAAACAAACTGATCTACCTTGAAGGGATAGTTCCCCCAAAAATGAAAATTCTGTCAGTATTTACTCACCCTCATGTTGTTCCAACCCCGTAAGACCTTCGTTCATCTTCGGAACACGAATTAAGATATTTTTGATGAAATCTGAGAGCTGGATCACTCCTCCATACTAGTCCATAGGCTTATTCAGGAATTTAAACTTGCCGGCCTCGAAAAGTTAATAAAAACATTGTTAAAATAGTCCAAGTGACTACCGTGGCTCAAAAACAAACAAAAATAACGACTTTATTTCAACTATTCATTTCCTTCTCGTGGGCCTCTAGTCAGTTAAACTAGTGTATTTGCGTAGAGCTACGTCACACGTAGGCTCACTATTGGCCGACGCTGGGGGTTTCACAACTACTGATTTTTTTCTAGTCGACTAGTTTTGCATAACAGTCGACTAGTCATTAAATTATTTATTCATTAAATTGACGCATTAACGCATTGAGCATTAAGGAAGACAGAGGAAGGAGTTCTGGTGAATAATTGGAAATGTATTTTTGAAATTCAGAACATAAATTCATCAGTTATTCTTTTCATCAACATGTGTTAATACAAAAACAGCAGCATTCATTTAAAATATAATTAAAACATTCTTGTTATGAGCCGCGCCACACCACGCGCATCAGCGAACGTTGCAGATAAACATTGCCACATGGGTAGCCTCAGACAATAACATTGTCAACATCACAACTCTGAGTTTTGCATATAGTTTTAACTGTGCATTTTTCATTGCATCTTTAAGCAAATTTCATTTAAGCATGTATAGGCTAATACAAGTTTGACGTAGGTTATAACTGAACCACTATATATTTTTTGTCGAGCCTTAAATCTTAACATGGAACTTCACTTACCCCAAAGCGGTGCCAACTACAACAGTGTGAAACATTGAAAAATATTATCCATAAAGCCCTGCCTTTTTTCGTTGCCAATCCATTAGCCTACTAGTCAATGTCCTGTTCCCGGATCAAATTCACATTGCCTTTTTGGTTAGCGTTGAGAAACACCAGCGCATCGACGTGGGAGGGATGGAGGCTACTCCTCTGTCGGGTGACTGTGTTCCCCGCCAGGGAAAAAATTCTCTCGCTTGGGGTGCTGGTGGCTGGAACGGTTGCTGTTGGCAGTGGGTGTTTCATCCTAAGATGATTATCCATCGCAGACGTATTGCTATTGTATTTTAGCACTGCTTTACATAACATACAGGTAACGGTGGATGTGTCTACATTTTCTGTGAAGTATTTCCACACATAAGATGACCTTGACCGTTTTGGACGCATAGGTACCTCAACGCCTGACGCCATTTTGTTTCCGACTAGTTGATTAGGCCGACTAGCCGACGCTGGTCGTGTGTGATGAGTGTGACGTACAACAACAGAAGCTTACGCTGTTACACTAGTGAACTGACTCAGAAGGAAATAAATAGTTGAAATAAAGTCGTTATTTTTCTTTGTTTTTGCGCGCAAAAAGTATTCTCGTCGCTTGATAAACTTAAGATTGAGCCACTGTAGTCACTTGGACTATTTTTACAATGTTTTTAATAACTTTTCGAGGCCGGCAAGTTTCACTTCCTGAAGAAGCCTATGGACTAGTATGGAGGAGTGATCCAGCTCTCAGATTTCATAAAAAATATCTTAATTTGTGTTCCGAAGATGAACGAAAGTCTTACAGGGTTGGAACAACATGAGGGTGAGTAAATACTGACAGAATTTTCATTTTTGGGTGAACTATCCCTTTAATGTCTTTTTTTAAAGGAACACGCCGAGTTTTTGGGACTTAAGCGTAAACATACTGGGAACTAAATTATCAGAAGTTCCCAGTATGGGCTCCGCCCAAGTAGCAGTGCTTCGCCTTCTGAGAATTTAGTTCCCAGAATGTATACGGGTTAATAGATGCCTGTGTCTCATATGACCTTGTTATTTGTACACACTGTGATTATACAAATCACAACATATAAATAGGAAAATGTTGGTGTTATTTTGTCACTTAGTGGGAGCAGTATGCTAGCTGGAGCTGTTTACTTCCAGTCATTGTGCTAAGCTAGGCTAGCGGTGGGTGCGTCAGACAGTTACAGCACGCACGGAGATGAAAAGGGTATGTATAGACTTATCTAACTCTGGGGGATACGGTGAATAAGCTAATGTCCCAAAAAGTCGTTGTGTTCCTTTAACTGGTATGTCTTAAAACGGAAAGCTGTTTAGAGAAGTGCTTTTTGCTATTTTGTTCAGTGCTGTTATTGCTGCAGAAATCACACACTGCAGCTTTAACAAAGACAAACAACTAACATCTACTAACGTGATCTCTTCTGTATCACTCAGGTCACCGTTCTGTGAAGAGATTGTTTGCTGTAGAGGGGATCATGTGCGACTGGCGGTGAGGGTTCGTGTGTTTGCTTATCCAGAGTCAGCTTGTGCCGTGTGGATCATGTTCGCATGCAAGTACAGATCCGTGCTGTGACAGGAAGCAGCACGATCTTTCACCTCAGGTTTACAGAATTCACGAGTCTTCTGACTGTATGCTAGGTTTAGAGTATTATTATGAGTTTTGGAATTGCATGACATGTTATACTATCTATGCTGCTCATGTATGTTCAGTACAACAGTGTGTCATATGGAAACTGTTTCAAAATGGTATTTATGGATATATTTTTCTAAATAAATTTTGTTACCCTTAATTGTATTTAGC
The DNA here is from genome assembly GCA_030578275.1 of Meda fulgida. Taxonomy (NCBI): domain Eukaryota; kingdom Metazoa; phylum Chordata; class Actinopteri; order Cypriniformes; family Leuciscidae; genus Meda; species Meda fulgida. The sequence continues at coordinate 24,138,577 of CM060631.1, read as the reverse complement.
TTGATTTCTTTGTTGTGCTATTTAAATCACCGCTACTTACTATTTAAAGGTTGTCAGTTTTACTGGTGAACATTTTTGAATAATTGCGTTTTTTAATATGTTTTGGAAACAATTATCTTATGCTCACCAAGGCTGCATTTAAAAAAAAAAAAAATAAATCCAAAATACTGTAAAACAATTTAAAAGAACTGTTAGAATGATTTCTGAAGGATCATGTGACAATGAAGACTGGAGTAATGATACTGAAAATTCACCTTTGACATTGCAGGAATTTGGAAAATATTATAAAATAGAAAACTGTTCTTTTAAATTGTAATATTTCACAATATTATCTCAACCTTTTAACATTTTAAAAATGTTGAGTGGATCAGATTTGATATTGCATCATAAAATTGTTTTTGTTAGCCTAAAATATGTATGAAACAAACAAAGGTATTTCCACCCTCTTAAGGACACACTGGTGTATCATTTAAATGTTAAACGTGTATTTTATTAATTTGCTCTCAAATTAAAATAAAATATTTTTTAATGTACATTTTTATTTTTAAATGTAAAAGTGATAATCCAGTATGCCAGAGCGAATTGCAGAGGTTATGAATAAAGGTCAACACTGTCAATGCTGACTCTTACATTGAATGCATTTGCTAATAAAAGCTTTTAATACTTAAATGTTTATCATTGTTTTCCAGTAAACAATAGCAACGTGTGAAAACATAATCTACAAATACTTAAGCTGCAAGCTTTGTAAAACACACAATTCATGTCACTGCCAAACTGGCCAATAATAACCAACCACAGAACCAAGTCACAGCAGTCTGAGGACAACAGGCCTGGCCAGCCGTCTCACCATTGTTCGGGGGGAGCTTATAGCGTCATTAAAAGAATAGTTCACTTAAAAATGAAAATTCTGTCATCATTTACTCACCTTCAAGTTGTTTCAAACCTGTATGAATTTCTTTCCTCTGCTGAATACAAATGAAAGATATTTTGAAGAATGTGGGTAACCAGACAGTTGATGGACCCCATTGACTTCCATAGTAGGAAAATAAATACTATGGAAGTCAATGAGGTACATCAACTGGTTACATACATTCTTCAAAATATCTTCTTTTGTGTTCAGCAGAATAAAGAAATTTATACAGGTTTGAAACAACTTGAGGATGAGTAAATGATGACAGAATTTTCATTTTTAAGTGGGTGGGGGCTCTACACTACAGTTGACTTTATAGTAGCAATGTTTTATTTTCGACAGGAGATGGCAACATACTCTTAAAAAAGAATTGCACAATGTTAGACTGCATCCTATAAGAAGAGCCGATATCCTAATCCGTCCTCATGCTGCAGCATATTTATTGAAACTAAAGCAGAAATGTATGAGCTTGCCTTCTCTTTTCTAAGAACTCTAGGATGACCTTTGTGATTGTGTTCCTCTTTCCATTTAAGAGCCATTAGTGAATCTGCCCAAGAATTCAGAGAACCTGCACTAGACCACAAGCGCACATTATCAATTCATTATTTAGCTCTCCAAGGTCACATGATTGTCTCCTCCATAAGCTTCTAATTAACAGATAGCAGTTACCATGGCTGCCACCCAATTCCACTTAGAGTTGACACAAACAAACATGCTTTTACCAAACAATGGTATTTTTCTTACATCGTAAAATGTGGTCTGATGATTAAAGCGCTTAGAATTAATTCATGCAGATTAAATTATTTTTTGCAAATAAATTAAACAGCACAACATGCTGGGTGGAAATAAAACACTTGGTTAGATATCAGAAAAAGCAGTCTGAAGTAAATTAGCAGCTTGAAGTAACGAACTGCAATGAGCATTGTAGAACAGACATTATGCATTTAGGCCTTACTTTTCAATACTGAAGAAAAGTGTTCGATTTCCAATGCATTATTTGCTATAGGTAAATAACTAGAAAAATAACAACATGCAGTAAACTCTAAAACTATACAAGTGTGTTTATGATTGTGATAATAGATTACAACAATGTTATGAATACCAGTTTGCATCATTAAGCAGCATTACGTGGAGATTTTTCAGTGACTCTTCCGTAGGTTACGAAGTGAGTCATTGAATCATTCACTCAACCGATTCGATCAAAACAATGATTCATTTAGGAAGTGAACGCCACAATTGTGTGGCTCGTGGTCACGACGCAGTGGAGTGTTCTGTTTGACATAGTTTGGGACAAAAATAGACAATGTAATGTAAGTTTCTAAATATTAACTTCTTGTTGAGGTTTTGTATTAAATCAATGTCACTCGCAATTGTGCAGTTGGTTAGAATATAACGGCATTGCTGAGCAACTCCATATGGCAATGATGTAGGCTTTTTTGCTATTAAAAGCATTTTTATAAAAACATTGGACGATAGGTAGTTGAAGAGCATGAAGAAATGAAGATGATGTTGTGCTTTTTTATTATAATGTATTGAGGATCTTATCAGTTAATTTATACGTTCTCACAAAAATGAGCTTCAATGAGATAAAGTTATTCAAAAACAGATGGACTATTATGTAGGTTTGTTCCACGCGGTGCTTTTAATCCTTTATTTTGCCTTGTTGCATTGTCATTTTCGTTCTGTCCACCAGGGGGAGACAAAATACAAACAACACTAGAGGCGCAATTGCAAATCTAAAGATTTTTATTTTTTATTTTTATAGCAATTTTCCAACCCTGTTCCTGGAGGCACACCAACAGTACATATTTTCGAACTCTTCCTAAGCAAACACACATGATTCAACTCATCTTATTTGGAAAGACTCCAAGACCACTAAAAGATGGATCTGATAAGAGAGACATCCAGCATATTTATGGTTGTTGTGCCTTCAGTGATATTTTAACCTTTTATTTTTGAGTGATTGCATGTTGTCACATTTTCATTGGAGGTATCGTGCTTTGCTGAACTTAAAGCTTACATGCCATCATAAGATCTTACTATTTGCACAAGGCTCCATTTCATTGCAGTGTGTGGAGTTCAGTATCAGACTCATACTATGAAGGAGCAATAGTGCATTCCAGCACACGAGCTACTCTTAGGGTCTCGAAATCCATTGAATCGTGTGCTTTGCCTCCATTTCATTCACAGTCTGCTGGTTATTTCACTTGCACATTACTTGTGAACTGTGTGGAAACAAATCGAATTATCTCCGACTTTGCCATCACTCGCTAACAATCATACGTTCTCCTCACAGCTACTGAACATGTCGAGGACAAGGAGGAGTGTGTGTGGCATTGGGGGTTGGAGTTGTAGAAAGGTGATTTATGTTAATGAACATTTCCTTTCTAACTGAACCCCACCTTCACTTTTAATCATATTCCTCGTCTAGGAGAGGAAGTGTTTGATGGTGCCAAACAAGTATTGTCTTCACTGCATATGAAATGCCTTGAACTGCAGGTGCAATTTTCTAATGGGTCTGTAGGGACTGAAAAATCATCTCACCAGACCAGTGACAAAAACACACTCTGCTAACACTGACAAAAGTGGCTGTTGATTAGAAGAAAAGTTTGATTTAATAATGTGTTGTTTTGGAAATCTTTTTTTTGTTTTTCAGACTGGTAATTGATCAGATCGTCTAGATCGCCGCAGTCCTTGTGTCTGCTGGAGTTCAAATCTTATTGATATATGACAGGTATGTTTTTTTACTGTGTTTCTACTGCGCTAGTTTTCTTCATTCTTAATTTTAAAAAAGACAAAAACAAAAAAACTATTACTTTAATGTCTTTTTCGATTTTTCTGGAAAATAATTTTTTTAAACCTTCTTTTTTGTTGTTTTCATAAAAATCTTATTTTTCATACTTCATATACTTTCAAAAAAGTTAATATTTTGAATATTATATTACAACTGTTAATCTTTTCATTAATTACTTGAGCTCATCCACAGATCATTTACTAATATCAAAAATATCATGATGAAACATGAATGCTTACGATAGTGTACAAAATTGTGCCAGTTTGTAATTAAACAACAAGCATTTATCCAATTACAAACACTGTAAATTGCGAATGAGATACTTCAGAGTAGAAAAGCATCAAAGGTAAAATGGCTTCATTTATCTAATGCAAGAAAGACCTGCCACTTTTGTAATGAAACAAATAACACTTTTTTTTCTTCTCATTAATGAAACAAAGGCAATTATGGAACAGACATGTGAAAACAATGTTTAAAGATATTAAATGCTCAAGTAAATAATTGAATTTCTGTGAACACCTGTTCCACAAAAACAGTTTAGGCAATTAAGCCCCCCAGTGCCCCCCATCTTGTTAATGTTTTCAGATAACAGACAATGGAAATTTACAGTCATTAACCATCAAGGGTATTATGATTATAATTATGATTATAAAGTATTATAATGTTTTTTATTTATTTATAGTTTCATAAATTGTTTTAGCTGTATTATGGATTGTGCCACAAATACTCAATTATGTGGAAACTTTAAATGGTTTAAAAAAACAAATAGCCTATAGTAGGTAAATAATATATAATACATTATATATATTTAGTCCAGGGTCAGTCAGAACTTTTTTGAACTAATACATTTAATCAGCAAGGATATATTAAATTGATCTAAAGTACAGTAAAGGCTTTTATATTTTAATATATATATTATCATGTATCATGGTTTCTACGAAAATATAAGCAGCAGAACTGTTTTCAACATTGATTATAATTAGATGCGTTTCCTGAGTAATAATAATCAGCATATTATGATGATTTCTGAAGGGTCATGTGACACTGAAGACTGGAGTAATGATGCTGAAAATTCAGCTTTGCCATCACAGGAATAAATTCTGTTTTAAAATAGAAAACAATTATTTTAAATTGTAATACTATTTCACAATATTATTGTTTTTTAATGTATTTTGATCAAATAAAGCAGCTTTGGTGAGCTCTCTCTCTCTCTCTCTCTCTCTCTCTCTATATATATATATATACACACACATATATATACACACGTATACATGTATATATTATTATAAAATTAATGCTTAACAAAGAATACTTTTTAGAAGTAGGGAAAAAATCTTACGCCAAGGTATTTTCCGCAGCATCCTCCTTTTTTGTACCGCTTTTCTATGTCCATCTTTCATCTTTGTGTTTTTTTTGTGTGTGTGTGTTAAATGTATAAGGATTCTGCATTGCGTATGGGTGTGCATGTGACTGAAAAAGAGAGAACGTGGGGTACAGGAGAAACATGCTGCATTGCCCAGGGCAGTGTGGGTAATAAAGTCATTAATTCAGCTGATTAAGTTGGCCTTTGGGTTAAAGAAAAATCATATCCGTCTCTTTCTCAGATGTAACCGGGGACGCACAGAAGAGGCGAAAATGCCAGCTAATTAGCAGACGAAAAGAGAGGGAATGAGCTCGGAGGGAGGGAACGACGGATTCGGGGGACAGAGAGGTGCTTCTACTGAACTCTTAATGAGACATCTTTGGGGGTGAGGGGGTGACGTGCTCATCAAACCGCACACGCACACGCACGCACACACACACACACAGCAATCTCAAAGACGTGTGCTTCCTCAGAGCCGCACAATGCTAACTAATGATCCGCAACTAGAGCGAGAGCGCGAGGGTAAAATGTCAGTTGATGCACAGTTGTAATGAGCTTGTTGTGAAAGGCGAGCATGGTGAGGGAAAGAAAATGACAGTGAAAAACACCGACAGGACTGACCCATCATGCTTTCCTTGAAGTCTCGAAATTGCTACGGGCTTTGCTTGATTTGCCCATTTAATAGAGGCAACCTGTATCTCTCGAGAGGGCTTTGTTGAAGATTGCTTCATGCCATTTTCTCCCTCGAAGGACAAGGTCAGGGAGATCTCTTTCCCTCCGTGGTAAAGTCAGAGGACAGCGGATGACAACAGATAGGTCTTGTAGCCCTCGGATTCGCACGGTAGTATCAGACGTGTCCTTCATCCTCTGCCTCCCCATCTTTTGTGCGTGCGTCCAGAGCTCTTGTTTTGAGTGACAGGCATTTTCCAGCGCGTCATGTTGACTGACGGGGTACGGCAACCCGGACCTGTCGATCACGAGGATTCGGTGGTCGATCACACCACCAGACGAACAGATGCCAGGGTTCACCTGTCAGAACTCGCTGCTTGCGTGACACGGGCTTCCTTATTGCTGTAATTTAAGCTATTTGAAATTCAGTGGCAAAAACATTGCCAATGCCGCATATTAATAACTGACAAGGATTCATTTTTATGAAATTATAAATTGGTTAATTTTATTAATACAATCATATTAATTATAACAAAAACACAATATATTGTGTATAATAGGAATGTGCACCACTTAATAAACATACTGTAAACCCTGATAACTTTTTATAATAAGGAATTAGTTAATGCATTAGCTAAAATGAATTTACTATCAGCAATATATTTGTAAAGCATTTATTAGTCTTTATTATTGTTAGTAGAAATATAGTTGTTCACGTTAGTTTACAGTACAATATAACTAACGATAACAAATACAACTTTTCATTTAAAAAAATTTATTAGTAAATATTGAAATTTACCTTGATTAATATTAATAAATGTTAACTAATGTAGTAAACTAATGTTAACAATTGAGACCTTATTGTAAAGTGTAACCTAAATCCATATAATATTTAATTCCTTAAACCTATACTTTTAAAATCCACAAGTACTATGAACTTCATTTGAGTTCAGGGGGAAAAAATCTTATTAGAGTTTATAATTATTTAGTGTTGTATAGCTAAAACTTAACTAAAATAAATAAAATTAATTCTCATTACACTGAGACAAAACAACAAAACAAAAAAATCTATTAGGTACAATGAACTTTCGGTCATATTTAAGTGAAATGTCACTGTTAGGTTTTAAATTGCTTAAAGTTTAAAATATTCAGACCTGCTATTTATTTATCAAATTAATAGATTTCATTTTAATCGTATTATTTACATTTATGCATTTGGCAGACACTTTTATCCAAAGCAACTTACTCAGCATTTGAGGGATACATTTTTCCAGTCCATGCAGGAATCAAACCTGACCTCGCCATTGCTCATGCCATGCTCTTATTCATCCTTTATTTAACAAACGTTAACTTTAACAGATTTTTCCGTCACACTTTATATTAAGTGTCTTTAATTACTATGTAAAACATTTAAATGAATCATTTGATACAATGCACTTATACGTATAATACAAAAACACAATAATTATATTAATAAATATTATAATATTGTGTACATAATATAAATATTATGTACACAATATTTAAAAAAAAATACCTGCATGTAATTAAAGCTGTAATTAGTTTCCCTTAAACCTAACCAGACCACCAATCCTGTCCTAACCGTACCCATATACCAGTACATAGTACTTAAAGACACCTAATATAAAGTATGACCATTTTTTCCCCTTGGTATTTAGTCATATTTGTATCCTTATTAACTATGTTTAATTTGATCTAATGCAAGCAAGCCAGGTTCAGGCATATTGCGTATTTAGATGTCAATATTAATTTCTAAGGCCATGGTCAGACTGCCTGCAAAAACCAGATCTGAAAATGTGCCTGCAGTCTGAACATAGCCTAATAGATAGTAATGCAAGATGGATGATCAAACTTTATTTTTTGGGGGAAAGTAGACCTGGGAATCTTGTTTTTTAAGTCTGATGTTGGGAAGTATTTACTGAATTATGCATAAATTGCAACAACCCCAATTAAGTAGCACAAATCAAAGCATGCATGACTTCAGTTTTAGAGCAACTGTCAAATGAAAGAGTGCATAACAAAATAATGGCAATGCTATGACAATGCAGTGGTACACTGTTTTTTTTTTTTTTTTTTTACATAAATGGATTGATAAGAGAAAAATAATACCCAGCACCATTGCTTAAGTAATATCTTGACCACAATGCAAGTATAATCTCTTGTACATCTGGGATTGTTTCTGTTTTTAATGTAACAATTTTAAGCAACCCTGGTTCAAATTAACATATTTTTATCCTTTGGGTCTGGAAAAATTGCTTGTTTTTAGTTGATATGCAACTCCTCAAATACTTTTAAGATAAAGAAGTCGTCATACATGAAAATGCCTGCTTTATTTTCCCAGTGCACTGTTGTTTTGGATCCAGTTTCCACTTGAAGAGAAAAATAAAATGTAATAATAAATATTTAAAATAATTGTATAGTCTATTAAATACTTTTTTTTTGGACCTAGTTATATTGTGAAATACTGGGCAATATTTGACAAATGTTTGAAGGATGCAGAGTGGTATTTGATTTTCCAATCAATGAATATATTTGGCACCATAACTGTCTCATCAGTTCTGGGACTAGCAGCACAGAACTATTGATATGCCTCTCACAGGAGAGGTGGCGTCCTCGCGCGACTTCAGTTCTGCCTGCATTGTGTACATCGCAGGAGGAAAGCAAGAGTGCCGTGTTCCCTTCAGGCACAAGTCAAGTCCTAATAGCTGACCGCATTTTCATATCCACATTGTTGCGATTGTACTTTAAAAATGGCACAAAGCTGGGGAGTTGATCTAATTCGACATCAGACTTCTGCGTCTATGTAATGCGGCTTGAACATTAGTCATTTAGTGGCTGAAGAGTGATAATTCCATTTAATGTTTAATAGTTATGGGATGGTGATCACACTTGGGTGAGGAAGTAATTTCAAAAGAATGAAAAATTCGATTAAAAGAATGTTATCTGTTGAATTAGCAATGAAGGCCGGGGTCTCTGTTGGTTTGTATTTTGAGTTGACTGACATTCTACACACATTTCAGCATTGCATTTCCCAGCAGATCCAACTACTAAACCTGCATAAGAAAACGCCGCTAAATAATGCAGTGTTCTGTTGTTTGCTTTATATAGTTTATAGACTGGCTTGCGTTATTTATTGATATGAAACTTAAGACCTAAGACCAAAATTAGGTTTCAATGCTGCTTGAGAGGCTTTAGAGGTCCTCCATTAGAAAACAACCCCCTTTTTAGTTTTTTTTTTTTGGTAAGCATTGATATTAAGATGCAAAAATCAGCAGTCACTGCTAACAACACAGAAAGCCATTTAGATTGAAAACATCCATCATTTACCAGTGACTGCTCACAGGACAGCCCATTGAAAGTGAAAAAAATAAACGCTCACTTAAAACATTTTAAAAATGACAAAATGTAATTAAATATTTGGGTCATATTTGTACTAGAAATGCTTCAGAAGATAGGTACTAGAAGAGTACCAGACTAGAAGATTGTACTAGAAGATTCAAGGTAGGTTTACATGACAATGGTGTTTAGTTGACATGAGTCAACTGAAAGAAGAAAAAGTTTCTCCTTTGCGTTTTTCATAAAAACAGTCAAATAGTCAAAACGATCCTCGGTCACACGGATCTTCAATAATGTTTAAAAATGTTGTATTATGCTGCCAGGCCAGTAGTCTGCGATGTTGTTGACTTTGTAAAGGACCACTACGCATGCGTCTCATGTGCACCCATACTGAATAGTAATACTCATGATGTCACCGTTTTCATAAATTTGCGTTTTTGTAGTTTACATGGAGACAATAATGGTATAGTTTTCAAAAGCTTTCAGGCCCCCAAAACGCAGTTGTCATGTAAAATCAATGGCTAATATGCATAAGAAGTTTTCAGTTTTTAGATGAAAACGTGTCATGTAAATCCCCCTCAGTAAATCAGTTCAGTCAGTTAATCTGAAGTTCAGATAAAGTGCCCCTATTATGCTATTTTAAAGTTTCCTAATGTTGTTTTGGAGTCTCCTGCAACAGGTTTACATGCATCAAAGGTAAAAAAAAAAAACGTTTAATTTCCTCATAATATACATTTGCACAATAACCACATTTTCAAGATTCTTAAACGACTCGTCAGATGAATCAATCTCTAAATCCAATTACAAAAACGTTATATACGGTGCACTTTCTGATTTAAAACTTTGCAGGATGTTTTCATTCACTTAGAGCTAGGGCTGGGCGATAAAACGATAACGATAGTTATCGCGATATCATTTTTCTCGATAAAACGATATCAAGAGTTTGATAAATGTTCGATAATGTTTGTGCGCCAAAAGCGGAACAAAACTCATCTGAACCGGACCGGACCGTTTATCCGCTCGGCTCAAAGTCCAAACGGCAGCGCAGCGCGAGCTCACTAGCAGATGCGTTTACTCTGATCGTCTCGTCACGAGATCCAGTGAGAAGCGCTTGAGTTCAGCGAAGAACACAAATGTCTCAGTGATTTAAACCAGTTTAAAGGCAGATGAAACAGCGCTGACGAACAGGAGGAACACTGCGCGCAACGATACATTCAGAAGCTTTTCCGGCTGCAAACTCCCATCATTTACCATGGATTTACTGTAACGTTAGCCTACTAATATTAACTGCACTATGAAATGTGGGATATACATATTGAATTGTATTATATTATTATTGTAGACAATGTATTAAAGGACTAATGGAATATAATTACAGTATTTAATAATGTATTTAGGCTACTGTTTTTCATACAAATACCATAGAAACCATAAAGTAACATTTAGCCAACATAGTGAGGTGCTTTTATCTGTGGTTATCATGATCTAAATGCATGATGCTGGATGACCAATGGCTAATTTTAATTAAACTCAGTCAGAATATTACATTTTACCAAATAAAAATTAGCACATGCAGAAACTAAGAAATATTTTTTTCTGTTAAGATATTTATTTTGTTAAGGAAAAATTACAAAATGTTTGAATGTTCTACCTCAGATTTGTTTGTCATGATATGTTCTGACAATAAGGAGTAGTTTAAAACCACAATTAACACTCTGGTTTCTACAACTTTCACTTAGGAGCAAAAATCTGCTTGAAAGAAATAAAGATTTGACGTTTATCGTGATAATTATCGATATCGACTGATATAAAAAAATTATCGTGATAATTTTTTTTGGCCATATCGCCCAACCCTACTTAGAGCTATGTTACACACTACATGAAAGGTCATTTTCAAAAATGCATAATAAGGGTCCTTTAAGCCTTCACTGTAAAAAGTGACATTGCGTAATCAACTTGTTTTACTTGATCTGGCCATAAGAATTTACTTTCATTTGTGTAACCTGTGTAGTCAAGTCACATTCAGTCATATTCAATATTGAATAAAACCAGTTCATGCTAAATATTTGGAATTTGTGATAACAGCTTCACTTTTTGACTTGTGCCTTTTATAAAACATCAGAAGACTTGGAAAATAGCACATTATTTGGTTGGACTACTTTTATAGTTATGGACTGTCATATGGAAACGCTACATAAAGATACTTCAAACAGCATATGGATTTGAAACAAGGTGAGGGTGAGGCAACAAGTATGACTTTTAATTTTTGGGTGAAGAGTTCCCTTGTGAAAAAAGAAACATACTTAAAGCATAAAGCATACTTATTACGAAGAAATAATTTAAAAGAATATATTCAGTGCAAACTGAATGTAATGTTTCCAGACACATATTTGCATGTTAATTGTAATTACATGTAAATGTATATTAGTTTATATTAAATTCAGATACACTCTATGAACAAAAGTATTGGGACACCTACAGTGGGGCCAAAAGGGATTTAGTCAGCCACTGATTGTGCAAGTTCTCCTACTTAGAAAGATGAGAGAGGCCTGTAATTTTCATCATAGTTACACTTCAACTATGAGAGACAAAATGAGAAAAAATAATCCAGGAAATCACACTGTAGGATTTTTAAAGAATTTATTTGTAAATTATGGTGGAAAATAAGTATTTGGTCACCCACAAACCAGCAAGATTTCTGGCTCTCACAGACCTGTAACTTCTTTAAGAAGCTCTTCTGTCCTCCACTTGTTAGCGGTATTAATGGCACCTGCTTGAACCCGTGATCTGTATAAAAGACACCTGTTCACAGCCTCAAACAGTCACACTCCAAACTCAACCATGGCCAAGACCAAAGAGCTGTCGAAGGACACCAGGAAGAAAATTGTAGACCTGCACCAGGATGGGAAGAGTGAATCTACAATAGTCAAGCAGCTTGGTGTGAAAAAATCAACTGTGGGAGCAATTGTAAGAAAATGGAAGACATACAAGACCATTGATAATCTCCCTCGATCTGGGGCTCCACGCAAGATCTCACCCCATGGGGTCAAAATGATCATGAGAACGGTGAGCAAAAATCCCAGAACTACACGGAGGGACCTGATGAATGACCTGCAGAGAGCTGGGTCCAAAGTAACAAAAGCTACCATAAGTAACACACTACGTAACACCAACAAAGGTTATGTTACAAAGTATTGAGTTGAACTTTTGTTATTGACCAAATACTTATTTTCCACCATAATTTACAAATAAATTCTTTAAAAATCCTACAATGTGATTTCCTGGATTTTTGTCCTTCATTTTGTCTCTCATAGTTAAAGTGTACGTATGATGAAATTACAGACCTCTCTCATCATTCTAAGTAGGAGAACTTGCACAATCAGTGGCTGACTAAATACTTTTTGGCCCCACTGTACATGGACCGCAATGACATAGCAATCTAGACATAAATATGGAGTTGGTCCCCCTTTGCAGCCATAACAGTCTCCAAGGTTTCCACAAGATTTTGGAGTGTTCCGGTGGGAATTTTCGCCCATTCATTCAGTAGAGCATTTGTGAGGTCAGGCACTGATGTTGGATGAGAAGGCCTGGTTCTTAATCTTCGTTCCAGTTCATCCACAACGTTTCCGGATGCCAGGGCTCTCTGTGTGGGCCAGTCGAGTTCTTCCACACCAAAATATCCAACCGTCTTTATGGACCTTGCTTTGTGTACTGGGGCACAGTAATGCTGGAATAGAAAAGGCTTTCCCAAAAATTTTCTCACAAAGTTGTCCAAAATATCTTGGCATGCTGAGGCATTAAGATTTCCTTTTATTGGAATTAAGAGGCCTAGCCTAATCCCTGAAAAACAATCCCTCCTCCAACAAACTTTACAATTGGCACAATGCAGTCAGGCAGGTAAAGTTCTTCTGACATCCGACAAACTTAGACTCGTCTATCAGACTGCCAAACAGAGAAGCGTGATTCGTCACTCCTTAGAAAACATTTCCACTGCTCTAGAGTCCGGTGCCGTGCTTTACGCCAATCCATCTGACGCTTGGCATTGCACTTGGTGATGTGAGGCTTGCATGCAGATGTTTGGCTATGGAAACCCATTCCATAAAACCGGACAGTTTTTGTGCTTATAATAATGCCAGTGGAAGTTTGGAACTCTTGAGCTAAGGAATCAGCAGGGTTGGCAACTTTTACACATATTCGCCTCAGCAATCGGTGGCCTCGCTCTGTTTGCTTTACATGTTCTTCCGCTTCGAGTCGCTGCTGTTCCTAAATGCTTACACTTTCCAATAATAGCCTACCACTTAACAGTTGACTGTGGAATCAGGGCTAGCAGGGAGGACACTTCACAAACTTATTGCAAAGGTGGCATCCTATGACAGTACCATGCTTGAATTCACTAATCTCTTTAGAACGACACGTTTTTTCCACAAATGTTTGTAAATGCAGACTGCATGGCTAGGTGAATGTTTTTACACCTGTGGCAATTTGGTCTGATTGGAAAACCTGAATTCAATAATTAAGAGGTGTGTCCCAATATTTTATCCATATAGTGTAGCCAAACATTTTAATCCACTTAAGTACATATTTAGATGTAATTTTATAGTCTTTTAAATATGGCTAATGTGTATTGAAATTGTAAATTTAAATATAATGTTGAATAACACACACAGTTAAAATTATGACTAAGTACTTTACATGACCTTTTATTAGGTTAGTCAAAACATCCAAGTATATGTACCTTTTTAAAGCATGACAAAAGTTTATTAAAATGTACTTTAAAGTAAAGTGCACTTTTTAAAATTATGCTTCAGTGCACTAAGAAACAGTCATAAAAGTATACTCAAAGTACACTTACAACCCAATCTATAGCACTCATTGTATTTATCGTGCAATTTATACACGGAAATTAGTTTTTACGTGCATGTGATATGCTCTAAACCCCTTGGGTATGAGGTAGGTGCATATTACACGTCATAAAGTGCGTATCATATGCACGTAAAAACTCATTTTCGCGTTTAAATGGCACGATAAAGACAATGCATGCTATAGAGACAAATTTCATGAGATCATGCCGACACTTAAGTGGCCTTTTATATTATTATTATTATATATATATCATCCGCAAGCAGACTATACGTTTTTTTTAAACATATTTTAAAGATTTGAAGTACAATACAAATGCACATTTAGTACAATCAAGCACACTTCATTTTCACAAGGGTTCTTTTCAGTTTTGCTGTTACTACACAAGGCACATTTAAGGTATTGAAAACTTCTGCATTTCTGTTTTACTACAATATTTTTGCAAAAACATAAAGATAATATAGCCTACTAGATAATTAAAAGATTTCAGTCACTTTCTGTTCTTATCCATTCTCTCTTGTTCTCTCCATCCCTCAGTATTCGCACAGTGCAGTGAGTGCTGGCATACAGCAGCCTCTTCCCTTCAATAATGAAAATATCACAGGAGACCCAGAGGGGGGCTGCTGACCTTTATCGGGCCGGTGCATTATCGCCACGCTTGCTTGCTCTTTCGTAAAATGCCTGGCCACACTCTTCTCCCCGGGGCAATATGGCTGAGTGACTGCAGTGGATTGAGTGCTTGTAAGATCCATACCCTGTGTAAATAATTTATCACCCTCAGATGCTGCTGAAGACGGGGAGAGGGGAAATAAGAAGCAGAGTGTAAATGAAGAAGGGGCTTATATTTGTGCACTGCAATGCACTCAATTACTGACTGACTTAGAAACGGTGGGGGGAAATTAAGTTGAGCTCGACTGAAACAAAGCAGGATTCGCTGTTCTCGGGTCGGGTTGGTTGATTTTGTTGCAGAAGATTCAAAACATGTTTATAGTATAGCATATATATATATATATACAGGTCCTTCTAAAAAAATTAGCATATTGTGATAAAGTAAATTATTTTCCATAATGTAATGTTAAAAATTAAACTTTCATATATTTTAGATTCATTGCACACCAACTGAAATATTTCAGGTCTTTTATTGTTTTAATACTGATGATTTTGGCATACAGCTCATGAAAACCCCAAATTCCTGTCTCAAAAAATTAGCCTATTTCATCCGACTAATAAAAGAAGTGTTTTTAATACAAAAAAAAAGTCAACCTTCAAATAATTATGTTCAGCTATGCACTCAATACTTGGTCGGGAATCCTTTTGCAGAAATGACTGCTTCAATGCGGCGTGGCATGGAGGCAATCAGCCTGTGGCACTGCTGAGGTGTTATGGAGGCCCAGGATGCTTCGATAGCGGCCTTAAGCTCATCCAGAGTGTTGGGTCTTGCGTCTCTCAACTTTCTCTTCACAATATCCCACAGATTCTCTATGGGGTTCAGGTCAGGAGAGTTGGCAGGCCAATTGAGCACAGTAATACCATGGTCAGTAAACCATTTACCAGTGGTTTTGGCACTGTGAGCAGGTGCCAGGTCGTGCTGAAAAATGAAATCTTCATCTCCATAAAGCTTTTCAGCAGGTGGAAGCATGAAGTGCTCCAAAATCTCCTGATAGCTAGCTGCATTGACCCTGCACTTGATAAAACACAGTGGACCAACACCAGCAGCTGACATGGCACCCCAGACCATCACTGACTGTGGGTACTTGACACTGGACTTCAGGCATTTTGGCATTTCCTTCTCCCCGGTCTTCCTCCAGACTCTGGCACCTTGATTTCCGAATGACATGCAACCACTGAGCAACAGTCCAGTGCTGCTTCTCTGTAGCCCAGGTCAGGCGCTTCTGCTGCTGTTTCTGGTTCAAAAGTGGCTTGACCTGGGGAATGCGGCACCTGTAGCCCATTTCCTGCACACGCCTGTGCACGGTGGCTCTGGATGTTTCTACTCCAGACTCAGTCCACTGCTTCCGCAGGTCCCCCAAGGTCTGGAATCGGTCCTTCTCCACAATCTTCCTCAGGGTCCGGTCACCTCTTCTCGTTGTGCAGTGTTTTTTGCCACACTTTTTCCTTCCCACAGACTTCCCACTGAGGTGCCTTGATACAGCACTCTGGGAACAGCCTATTTGTTCAGAAATTTCTTTCTGTGTCTTACCCTCTTGCTTGAGGGTGTCAATGATGGCCTTCTGGACAGCAGTCAGGTCGGCAGTCTTACCCATGATTGTGGTTTTGAGTATTGAAACAGGCTGGCTGTTTTTAAAAGCCTCAGGAATCTTTTGCAGGTGTTTAGAGTTAATTAGTTGATTCAGATGATTTGGTTAATAGCTCGTTTAGAGAACCTCATCATGATATGCTAATTTTTTGAGACAGGAATTTGGGGTTTTCATGAGCTGTATGCCAAAATCATCAGTATTAAAACAATAAAACACCTGAAATATTTCAGTTGGTGTGCAATGAATCTAAAACATATGAAAGTTTAATTTGTATCATTACATTATGGAAAATAATGAACTTTATCACAATATGCTAATTTTTTGAGAAGGACCTGCATATATATATAATTGAGATCTGCCTTTAACTAAGAGTATAGCACAACCTCTGGTATAATACATTTTTGACGAGCTATTCGATTTGTTTCCCTCATATATATATATAAATAATTGAGATCTGCCTATCTAAAAAGTGTTTATAGTGAAATTTCTAGTGAAATTTTTTTGTAAATGATATGTGTAATATTTACATTTGTCATTTAGTAGATTCTTTTATCCAAAGCAACTTGCATTCAAAGTATAATTTTCTGAACACAAAATATAATGAATTTGTTTGAAGAATTGGCATGTACATTTGTAGTAAATGGCTAAAGTTAAATTCATCTAACAATGCCCCTTAACTATGATGCGCACAACCTCTTGTATAATACATTTTGTGACAAGCTATTAGATTTTTTGTTCTCAGTTTAAAATTTTGTATTAGTGTTTTGTGTATCTCTAAAGGAATGCATGTTGATATTGGTTAATCTCTTTCTAAAGATGCTGGAGGTGTTGGACCCTCACAGTAGGGTCTTTAGTAATAGAGTCCCTGCCATCTGGAGCTGGTGAGTTCTGTAGAACAGAGGCCCAGGCCGTATTGAATATGAATTGCCTCTAACCCTTCAGAACTATTCCAAAACCCCGCTGTGTTCTGTTTTCGGTCCCTTAGGGTTACCTGGGCAGTGGGCCAGAGTCATTGTTTGATACTGACTTGTTTCAAACTGCTGTCAAAAATATGCGCTCAGATATCGTATTAGAGGGGTTTGTGGTCTTTGTCCACAAATGATGTTTAGATTTCCATTAGGAAGACCCTTGAAATCGTCTTCTTTAAATTATAAATCACTTAATCAGACGTGGGGCATAACTAAACATAAATTACATCAGTGCCATTTTATTATGCATTTCATAAACGGCAAATGTAATTTATTAAAACCAGATTGTCATAAATCAAAGAAATAGATAAAGTAAACTATAAATGTTCATGAACAAATAATTCTGTTGGATTCGTTTGGATGTTTTCAGTGAATCGCCTCTGATTATCTGGGCACAATGATTTAAATTTTTTCTCCACACAACGCTATTGTTTGACTTGCATTATCGACCACTTTCATGATATATTGATGGTGCTTTTGCATTCTTTTTTATGCTTGAAAAATGTCAGTCTTCATCCATTGTAATTGTAAGGAAAAGAGCGGCAAGCGCGTTCTTTAATTTTGTGTTCCACAGAAGGAAAGAAAAAAATTCATAAAGGGTTCCAAAGAGGTGGGGGGTTCGCCAAAAAGAATAATTTTGGTTCACCAGAAAACCTTTAAGTGAACAGATCTTAAAAGAACCATTTTATTCTTAGTGTCAAGAATAAATCTGGTCAGAGCCGATAGCCTTGTATCGATATATAGCGTGGTTGTGCTTCAGGCGACCTGAGTTCGAGTCCCGGCTTGTAGTTCTTTCCCAGTCCATGAATGCAAAGGTTCACTATAAAAAAAAAAACTTAATTTTTAATGGTAAAAGACTGTAAAAAATGGTAAGTTCCATGACTCTGTGGTGAAAACCTGTAATAGATCTAACGGGGCATTAATGTATTTCACAGTCAAATTAAATTATAGTTAAATTTACAGTTTTTTGAAGTGAAAAAGAGCACGTCATCTTATTATTCACAGTGAAACGTGAAATGGCTGCCTACTTTATAGGTCCTGGTGTTAACAAGGATTCTGTGAAGTTAACCGCATTGCGGTGCCAAAAAATGTGGTGTTAGAATGTTACAACTAGATGCTTAACAACAGACAGACAATTGCGTGCTTTGTATCAAATGCTTAGGACAGTCACAGGAACATTGCACGTTGTATAAACAGTTGTTTTAGCGTTAAAGGCAAAAAAAAATTCAAATGTTGACAGAAAATGTAACAATTGGATTAAAGAAGAACCTGTTTAGGGCTTTTCACACTTCGCTTATCCCCATTCTAAACCCCACTTTTAACCCTAGTTAGAGAAATTATTCACATTTGTAATTTAGAAGCAGGGATACCACAGCTTTTGCTGTGCCAAACGTGAAATGATGAGGTATTAGAATGTTACACCTAGATGCTTAGCAACAGACAACCATTCGAATGCCTCATATTCAAGTGCTTCGGTCAATCGAAGTGAAGAGACTGTTTCATTATTACCTTTATAGCCCAAAAACTCCATTCAGGAAAAATTTGATGGCAGTCAGTAATATATAGTATACGGATAACAATATATAAATAGGTCGCTTGCTGCTTTTGTCCAATCAGTGACACTGACAGCGCAAATATGCAAATAAGAGCATTAGCCCAGGTTTTAGGAATGTATGTGAAACTTATGAATACCCAGGATTTATTGTTAACCCCAGGTAAAATATGAGCAGTGTAAAACATGAAGCAAACTAGTTCAAGTGTAAAAAGTCCTTGTGAGAAAATAAAATACTTGAATGGTCCATGCAAACCGCAGTAAAAACTGCATTTTTACCTTTAGCACCCATTTCCAGCTTGAAGTCTTCAAACGCAGGTCTCTGCAGAGAGGCGATACACTGCTCTGCTCTTAGAGCACAAACCAGGAGAACCCAATTAGCAGTGATTTGTGGCAAAGGAGGAGATAGGGACGTGAACAAATGACAACGGGTGAGAGAAAAGACAGAGCAGTGATTAATGTGGAAGCTGTAAAGCACGGAAATGGGAAAGACAGGACAGAACAGTGGGACGCTGTCTGACAGGTACCACCTGACACACCTGCTATGAGGAGAAAAGAAATGTACAAAAGGGAATTGGCTTCGCTGATCCACTGGGACTGTTTTTGTAAATAGGTTAAGAAAATGTTCAATTTTCTTAACAGAGAGAAAAGCTAATGAACAGTGGCAAACTGATATCTAGGCATTTTAGAGAAAAGCATTATAATGAACATACCAGTGGTAGACTAGTATAGGCATTTTGAGCTGCCATTGGCCAGTAACTGCTCAGTTTGGCTGATTACCAGGATATTTCACCTTTAGTGTGAGCTTCTAAAAACACAGCCTTGTCAATGAACATTGTACTTTTTAATGTAATTTTTAATGCAGTGTCTATTTATACTGCAGTGCATTGGCAGTAATAATGTTTGCTACGCCTTGTGAATATTTAAGAAATTAATACTTTATTTAGCAAGTATGTATTAAACTGCTCTAAAATGACAGGAAAGTTACAAAGATAATTTTACAAAAGATTTCTACTTTCAAATATCTAATCAAAATATTACTAATCATCAAAGAATCCTGAAAAAAAAAAAAATCAGTTTGCAGAAATGTATTAACCGTTTTCAACATTTATGATAATTTTTAACATTGCTTGAGCACCAAGGCTGCGATTCCCGATAATGTTGTCTCTTAGCGTGCTACGAAGACTCATGATGATACACAGGGCAACTTTTTGAGCAATGTTGCTGGGCAATCTTGCCAAGCGATTGTTGCTTGGGCAATTTCCCATTGAAAATGGGAAATAGGCCTACACTTTTATCTGGATAATTTAGATCGGTCGTGGGCCCTGTGTCTCATCTGGTGTCCCGTTCACGGCAACATTGCTCAAAAAATTCCCCTGTGTATCATCACCTTGAAGGTAGGCTATAACTTAACTAAAGGTATACCATTTCTTGGCTTGTTCCCCGAACCTAAGGAAGTTGCTTAAGATATACCTTCTTACGTACGACGTAAGATGCTGAATTTGTTGATATCGATGGCTCGAGAATCAATTATTCACTCATGCTGCTTCTCTGCATTATATGAGAAAGCGGTGTTCTTTATAAAATAATCAGTTCAGAAATAATGGAAATTGCATTTATTAGGATTAATGGGATATTGTAAAAAAATAATAATCCAAACTATAGCCTAGCCAAGGCTACATTTTAAAAAAATTTATAATATATTGCTGCCACAATAACGGCCCATTACAAATGTTTGCGTGCTTTCTTCTTTATGTTCGCTGGGGTGGAGCTGTGATGAAATATTGTTCTTGTAAATACTTTCCAGCACTTCAGTAGCCTAGTAAAAGTGTGCATCGTACGTACGGTGCTCGGCAGTGATCAAAAAGGATTTAAACATTGGAGTTTGAAGTGATCTCTTCTTGTAAACTTAGAGATGTGGATTCGGACGGCAGTTGAATCACCACACGACCTTGGTGTTCGTCAAAAAACAGTTTTTACGCGGGTAGTGGGAGAAAAACACTGACATTCTGGATTCGGACGGCAATAAAATGTGACGATTGAACACTGTGTGTATTAACTTCAGAATTATATTCGTATAGGCTACTGAGATGTAAAGACGTTTTTCGTTGTCGTTGTTTTTTGCAGTGGTGGCCACCTGTTAACAGTGATCAGAGTGGACCAGACCAACCTTCCGAATGTATGACTTACAGAAGATAGGCCTATACTTAAGTAAGAACGTTTCGGGGGAACACGTATTAACGTTAAGGTACAGCTTAAGGTGTAATTTAAGAACGACGTAGCGTTAAAGGAATACTCCACCGTTTTTTCATATTAAACTATGTTATACCCTTAACTAAGACGAGTTGATACATACCCCTCCCGTCTCAGTGCGTGCACTAAATCGCTTTGTCTTGCGGCGAAACTTTGTTAGCGCTTAGCTTAGCCCAGTTCATTCAACAGGATCCAAGCAGAGAAGCGACCAAACACCTCCACGTTTTCCCTATTTAAATACAGTTACTTCAGTAGTGTAACTCGACCAAGAACGGTGACAATAGGCTATAATATAACATAACTGTTAAGTCTGTGTTTGAGTTTTGCTTGAGTTTGGACTTTGAGTTAGTTTTGCAATATTCCCCTTGCATGGTGATTCAGTGTTTGTTTGATTCTCTGCACCCGTTTCTCGTTTCCTTTGGTCTGTAATATACCCGTGTTTGTTTTGTTCTTTGTCTGATCTTGACATAGTTGTTGTTCTGTTCACCGTGTTTTTGTATTCTGAGAAGTGTTGAGTTTGTTGCCATTAAATATCAACTGCTTGTAATTAGGGGTGTGATGAGACACTTATCTCACGAGAGGAAACACGAGATTGTGTCGACGAGAACGAGACGAGATTTTTGCACAATATTTTATAGAAATCCTCAATGACAAAATTCATGACTGGAAAAATAGTCTGCAGGTGCTTTTTGAAATTTTTTAACTAATAATCTTGTAATGAATGTCATTTCAGTTCTAATTTATGATTATGCATTATCAAATGTATTGAAAGACAACAATTTACAAGCACTGTAAAAGGTTTTGCCACAAATTCAAATGACTGTACATGAATTATGAGCTTCCAGAACTTCTGATTGAGGCTGTGTGTGAACTCTAATTGAACTCCTTTCCACAGATTGAACATAGAAATAAACAATGTCTTAGTCTTAAGGGGGAAACAATAAGTGCGAGTGCAATCATAATCAAAGTACTCTCTCAATTTTCAAGTACAAACAGAGACCAAAACAGAGACCAGAGCCACAACTAATCAGTCCAGAGATATCATTGATATTGAGAGACAGGCTATTGTATGCAGCCTAATTTGCGCGCATCAGGGAGCTCGTGTTTTACTTTCACTGTCAAATTTGCGATTGCGCGGACTCCGTTTATAGGGAGCTTGCATTCTACAAGATTTGCTACTTCTAGAAAATTGTCATCAGAAATTTAGGCTCTATTGCGCAACGAATCCTCTGCCATCATCACACGATCAGTGAACTGTGATTCCTGCTTCACTGTGTGACTGCAACTTGTGCTGGATGAGCAGAGCAGATGTTTACGAGTTTATTTTTTATAAAAACAGCAACACGACAGTGGAATGTAATGTGAAGCGGTGGCATATTCTTTGTTAATTTCACCCTCACGCTTCGTCATGGCGATTTGGCGAGGCAGCTCTTCACTCGACGAGAAATCTCGACGCACCCCGTACTAATTAGATCCAGCTTTTAGTTTTGTTTGCTTCAACCCTATCGTGACAATAACATATTCAATTAAAATAGAAACTTTTAAAAATTGTAATCATATTTCATAATATTACTGCTGTTGTATTTTTGGATCAAATAAATGCAGCCTTGGTGAGCAACTTTATTTATATTTCAACTCAATTTAAAACTATCAAAAACCTTCGAAAATCTTACTGACCGCAAACATTTTGAATAGAATACCTACTACAGGCTAAAAAATTACAATAAATATAAATAAAAAAATCATGTAAAGTCAGTAGATAATAATTTCTATATACCGTTTTCATATAAATTCTAATAAATAGGCTATATAACTTTTAATAAAATGTTAGCCATTTTAAAATGATAGATGTGTACAACCATACAATTTGATTAGAAGAGTCTTTATAAGAGACTTCCACTTTGGCACAGTGCAGTGATGGTTTTGGAGACTTTTCAAACAGTCTGGGTCTCTTTTTAGTCCTATAGGTCATTAACTGGAGGGAAAACACCGCCTTGAGATGGAGTCAAACACTCAGCCTGGCACTCAATTTGTTAGCTAAATATTCCTACCGTGTCTGGCTACCCGGAACGCTGTTCTGTGGCTGTCATGGTGATGGGTCGGTATGTGGAGTATCCCGTGGAGGACTGTTCACTCAGCTAATTAAAATGCAGGAGATAGTTATGGGGCCGATACACCGCCTCTCCCTAGCCAGCATTCAGTTCGCTGAATGTTTCAATCTCTCTCTCTCTCTCTCTCTCTCTCTCTCTCTCTCTCTCTCTCTCTCTCTCTCTCTCTCTCTCTCTCTCTCATTTTGGCAACTCTAATTGACCAGGGGAAGCACAGCAGCAGTTCTCTCTCTTTCCTTTTGCTCCATCCCTTCCTTTTACTTTGTATCTCTCCACGTTTTTCCTCTCTAATGGAAGCTACTGCTGCCCTTCTCTCTCCTGTCTGGCTCTTCTAATTAAAACTGTGCTGAAACAGAAAGCAGAGGAGGAGGCGCATATATATTCTGCTGTCTGATTATCCAAAGAATTCAAGAGCAGACTGTTCAACAAGACCACAGCAAATACTTTCGCCTGTGCTGCGTTGCTTTTGATCACAAGTGATTCGGTGCTACACGAGACCAATTACATCAGTTTTATAAAAAGGGTTCTGCTTTTGCCAAACCTTTTCTTTTGAAATAAGTGCCTTTCAAGGCTATGGAAGTGATTCAGAAGTCAACTCATCTAATTTGGTGATTCGTGTTAGATTTATTTGTTTTTATTTATTTGTTTGTCAGTCCTTATGTTTTACAGGCCACTTTTCGTTCCATTGACTTCCATTCACATCACGTGAATGCGAATACAATACATATATTTTTTTTACTGAGCCTTATTTACATTCTTCTGGGAAACAAAATGTGATATTAAGCTAAATGAATTTTCTTCATGTAATAGTGGATGATGAGATTTACTGAAAAGCTCAGAAAAAAAAGAACAAAATCGAAAAAGTAAGAATATTAAAACAAAAATTGGTATTCATTGAAAATATTCTCATTTCTATTGGATCAAGTCAAGCCACCTTTATTTTATTATAGCACTTAATACAATACAGATTGTTTCAGATTGTTTTACAGTGATAAACAGAAAAATAACAATTCAGTTTAATCAAACAGAATTCAATTCTGCTGTAAAGCAGCTTGTAAACGGAACAGTAGCAAATACCGCACAATAGTACACAGTCATTTTTAGTTGAAATCAGTTCAGAGTTGATTCAGTTTAATAACTCCGTAATGTTAATCAATTATGGAATGAATGAGTTCAATTCACCCATAAAGCAGCTCTGGATAAAACAGTGATGTCATCATCCAGCTTAGTTCAGTTCTCATCCGATAGAGTCAGTGCAGGCAAATCAATAATATTGCTGAATATTGAATCAAATAATTCATTGATTCTAAACACCATTAGTTCTTATGTGTCACATGACCATATTTTAAGAAGCAGTGTATGATACTTTTATGGTGCCTTTTGTTCTTTTTGAAGTGCACTTTCATTGAAGAGCTTCACAGATATTCTGCCTTTCTCCTTTTTTGTTTAATAAAAAAAGAGAAAATGATGATATGTTGGAATGACATGGGGGTTAGTAAATTATGACAAAATTATCTTTCTGTTTAACCAAATGAAAGCCAGTGAGTTTCATTGTTGAAATCCCTCTAACCTTTTCTCTTAATACTTACAATACTTATCTCTCTTTTTACTCCCTCACCTTTCCGTGGATTCTTTGGTTATGTGGCCGTCACTGCACTCCTCTGCCTTTCCTAAACCCCCTGTGATAAGTCACAGACCCTCAAATGCGGAAGGGGGGATGGGAATGAAGCAGGTGAACTCTGGCTGGCGTCCAGGGAGGGAAAGGCAGGCAGTTTGTAGGTCAGTGCTGATGGGAGACACGGAGGAGTGAAGGCCTTGCTCGCAGTTCCAGCCCAGTCTCCAATTACTGGTGGAACTCTTGCATCTCGCTCTGTCTTCCTTTCTCCTCTCATCCTCCTTGAAACCATGCCAGAAAAGGCCTCCCTAAAGACACAGGAAGACAGAAACAAGACAAAGATTTTCAGGATCGGTGGAGGGGAAAAGAAAGGTTGTGAAATATTAAACATGACGAGGTCTCATTGGAATGAAGTGCCATGTTTTTCTTTTGGATGTTTTTGGGTCTTCTGAAACGTATAAGTGGCAGAATAACAGCCCTGCTATATGTGTCAGTAATTAGTTGGATGGAAAATTTACAGCAAACATTTTATAATAATAGTCAAAAAGTTATATTCATCAAGTTCCACTGTCACTGTCGTTTTGGCCTATTTTTATGTTTCTTGTTTTTGTAACCCACTGTAAAATCTGACATTTTTAACTGTAATTTATTGTATATAAAAATATTCAGAAATGTACAGCAAAATCAATGCAGGTTATACAAATTACTGGTATTTAAAAACATACCAAAAATGCTGCGTTGTGTGATAATATTTGGGTTTCATTTGAAGACACCATTATGGTGATCAGTGTTTCTATTGCCAATTATTTTCTTTTCATTTATTTTCTCCAAGCTCTCATAGCTAATAGTCCCTTCTGGGGACTAGAAAAAGAAGTATACTTTAGCATACTTTTAAAAAAGACTTTTTTTCTGAATTAATATCCTTCAAACGAATATACTTGAGTGCAAACTAATTGTGCTGTTTTCGGACACTTAATTGCATGTTAATTGCAAATAAATGAAAGTGTGAATTTATATTAAATGAAATTATAGCTGAACTTAGAGTGCTTTTTTGATTCATTGATTTGCATCTTTAAATTAACATCTATATTTAAATATATTAAGTTACAATTTAGTAAATTTATGAACTTTTAATGTAATATCGAGTAACACACTATACAATCAAATTATAATGTATGTCAGTCAACACATCAAAATAAGTGTACTTCTTTAAAACATGACAAAAGATTATTAAAACATAATAAAACGAATCATAATAATACAATGTGTGCTTTAAAGAAACTTTTAAATACATCGTTGCACCTGCAGTAAATATACAAGATATTACTGTAATGCAGAGTCATTTCTTGCACCTGAAGTCACAGTATAGTTGTAATTTAATTGTAACAAATTAAATTTACAAAAATATTATATTTATATCATATGTAAATTAAAGTAAAGCAACTAGTTGGCAGAAATATTCAGCAAATGAATGCTAAAGCTCAGATGCAAGAGCTGTGAAAGGCTTCCAGTCTCAAGAGTAAAGAGAAGAGATTTCACTTCCTCAGTAGACCGTAGGGCAAGCATGGGTCTTTTCATTTAAATATTAATGCCACCACTGAAGTAAGCAAGCATGACGAGGATGCAATTATAACCAAAGTAAGCCTTTGATAAGTCTTGCTACAAAGATGGGCTGTGTTAGTAAATAAACACATTGTTGTGCCTGTTTATGTTTATGGGGAGATCTGTGCTCCTAAAGTATCCATTAAACACTTGGAGAGAGCATTAGTGCCACACTTTAATATAAAGTTTATAGAGGGAATAAGAGAGAGAATGAAAAAACTGTAATGATAGCTTTTTCACTCATCAGCTGAGCCATTTAGTATGATTGTATGTGTGTATGCGGCATTAATGTGCATGTGCAGGCCTGCTACACAGGCTCGTCGTGCATGTTAAGTACATGTGCGCGTGTGTACCAGCCCATGTGTTTATTGGTGGCGGGCCAGTTGTCTCTGGCTTGTTTCGCTCGGTCGATAATTTCCTCATTTGCTAGGGGGAAAATAGCTAATTAAAACCCTCTTCAGCTAACAGCCTGTTTGGGAGTATGCTAATGCAGTCCTGTGCTGGCTTCTGTTCCTGCCCCGTTCCCAGCACACACGCCTGTTTCCCTCCTATTATGGCGGTGGTTCGGGACATTGATTCAGTGCTCACATCACTGCGGTGAGCCAAAAAGCCTATTTCATTCATTCAGTGTCTTTACATTGTAATAATGAGTGAATTAGATGTTTATTACACAGTTACACAATGTCTCACTATACATATTTATTTAGTGGCAATCACATTAATGCCAGTATTTCTTTTTTATTTCTATCAAGGTCAGTGAAAGCAAATGGCAAGAATTTACTTCCTAGAAAATACATATTTAAAAAATATAATATATGATTTTAATACTTATAGTCTAATACTTACAATATATATATATATATATATATATACTGTGAAAAAGTTGCTGAATTATACATTTAAGTACAATCAACTTGGATGTTTAAGTCATTTAAACTTAAATGACTTTAGACTGACTTAAAGAATGAGTTCTTGCATTGAATCATGAATCTTGCAACATATATAAAATGGTTGTTATATATATACAGGTCCTTCTCAAAAATTTGCATATTGTGATAAAGTTCATTATTTCCCATAATGTAATGATAAAAATTAAACTGTCATATATTTTTGATTCATTGCACACCAACTGAAATATTTCAGGTCTTTTATTGTTTTAATACTGATGATTTTGGCATACAGCTCATGAAAACCCCAAATTCCTGTCTAAAAAATTAGCATATTTCATCCAACCAATAAAATAAGTGTTTTTAATACAAAAAAAAAGTCAACCTTCAAATAATTATGTTCAGTTATGCACTCAATACTTGGTCGGGAATCCTTTTGCAGAAATGACTGCTTCAATGCGGCGTGGCATGGAGGCAATCAGCCTGTGGCACTGCTGAGGTGTTATGGAGGCCCAGGATGCTTCGAGAGCGACCTTAAGCTCATCCAGAGTGTTGGGTCTTGCGTCTCTCAACTTTCTCTTCACAATATCCCACACATTCTCTATGGGGTTCAGGTCAGGAGAGTTGGCAGGCCAATTGAGCACAGTAATACCATGGTCAGTAAACCATTTACCAGTGGTTTTGGCACTGTGAGCAGGTGTCAGGTCGTGCTGAAAAATGAAATCGTCATCTCCATAAAGCTTTTCAGCAGATGGAAGCATGAAGTGCTCCAAAATCTCCTGATAGCTGCATTGACCCTGCCCTTGATAAAACACAGTGGACCAACACCAGCAGCTGACATGGCACCCCAGACCATCACTGACTGTGGGTACTTGACACTGGACTTCAGGCATTTTGGCATTTCCTTCTCCCTAGTCTTCCTCCAGACTCTGGCACCTTGATTTCCGAATGACATGCAACCACTGAGCAACAGTCCAGTGCTGCTTCTCTGTAGCCCAGGTCAGGCGCTTCTGCCGCTGTTTCTGGTTCAAAAGTGGCTTGACCTGGGGAATGCGGCACCGGTAGCCCATTTCCTGCACACGCCTGTGCACGGTGGCTCTGGATGTTTCTACTCCAGACTCAGTCCACTGCTTCCGCAGGTCCCCCAAGGTCTGGAATCGGTCCTTCTCCACAATCTTCCTCAGGGTCCGGTCACCTCTTCTCGTTGTGCAGCGTTTTTTGCCACACTTTTTCCTTCCCACAGACTTCCCACTGAGGTGCCTTGATACAGCACTCTGGGAACAGCCTATTTGTTCAGAAATTTCTTTCTGTGTCTTACCCTCTTGCTTGAGGGTGTCAATGATGGCCTTCTGGACAGCAGTCAGGACGGCAGTCTTACCCATGATTGTGGTTTTGAGTATTGAAACAGGCTGGGAGTTTTTAAAAGCCTCAGGAATCTTTTGCAGGTGTTTAGAGTTAATTAGTTGATTCAGATGATTAGGTTAATAGCTCGTTTAGAGAACCTTTTCATGATATGCTAATTTTTTGAGACAGGAATTTGGGGTTTTCATGAGCTGTATGCCAAAATCATCAGTATTAAAACAATAAAAGACCTGAAATATTTCAGTTGGTGTGCAATGAATCTAAAACATATGAAAGTTTAATTTTTATCATTACATTATGGAAAATAATGAACTTTATCACAATATGCTAATTTTTTTAGAAGGACCTGTATATAAATATAACATTAACCTTAAAACATTTAATTAAACACTTGACAAAATGAAAATAGATTGTGCCTTAAATAGATACAAGAAAGTTGTAATTTTACACTTTAATTCTCTAATGTATTTATCTTGCTCTAATTAGGTCCCTCAAAATGCTGGTAATAATGCTATTTTTATGAACACAACTTTTGCGCTTGTTTTCAGGAGAAATTAAATTTTTATTCCTGATGTTAGCATTCATGCCTTGGGGTGAACTTGCTAAAATCTGACAGCACAACTCCAGAGAGTACAACTACAAGGCTGTAGTAATTAACAGTTTTTTTTTTACCACTGATATTTTTTATTGATGTGTTGTTTTTCTTTACTGACTTCCTTTGTAATGCCTTGAAAAAAGATTACAGCTTTCATGTCCTTGCCGCTCTTTCAGCAAAACTTTGCGTTGTTCGTTAAGGTCACCAGACTTCTCTTTCTGTCTTTTTTCAAACGTGTTTTGCTTTGGTACATTTGACGAACCTCAATTAAGTGTTGTTTCAGAATTAATTGTGCTGAAATTGATGTCAAGCAGATGGAGGAAATACATGTTTTTATTTCTGAATCACATCCTTCATGACACATTCTAACTAGGTCACACATCATCAGTTTAAAGTAAGAGATATTATCTTTTGTCTTTTGTGCAGAAACTGGCATTCATAACTAATGCATTTCGGAGACTCTAAGCGGTACCTCATCCAAATTTCACAATCATAATGGGACATTTGAACAATGATGATTCACTTAAGCTTTTCCTTTTAAACTTACTTACTGAGAATGGTCATTTAAGAATAATTATACAGTTGTACACTGACTTTTACATTTTATGCAGTTTACAGATGCTTTTCTCCAAAGTAAGCTGCAGTTAAGATATATTCTTATTTGTATTTGTGGTCCCCTTATAGTGTAGTTCCATCAGTACAGTTACAGTAATAATACTTTACAATAAGCTTCATTCTAATGATTCATTTCTATATTTGTAAGTTGTACAAATTAACATTAGATACTGTATTATGAATGAATATAAATAAACAAAGAACAATAGTAGCCTACATTTATAAATTAACACTTAATTAATTAAACTAATGTTAACAAATTGAACCTTACTGTAGCAGGTTTCCCCTTGTGGAAAAAAGTACACTTCAGCATACTTAAAAATCACAGAAATAATACACTTGAAACAAATCTTTTGATGCAATCTGCACTTTATGGCATGTTATTTACAATTTAAGTTAAAATTTAAATTGTTAAAGTTTAAATTTATATTCGATGCAATATAGCTGAATTTTAGACTGCTTTTTTTTACCTACTTAAGTACATCTTTATTTGTAATTTGATAATTACTTCTGTTGTTTGTGAAATGGTTAAATACTGCTGAATGTAGAATACTGATGAGCATTTCAACTAAAATATACTTTAATGCCATTTCTATTGAAACTGTATTTAAATATATTTGTAATTACACATTTTTAATGATGAAGTTGCAATTTAGTACATTTAAAACATTACCTTTAAATATCAAGTAACAGTACACTGTACAAAAAGTGGCTGCTTAAATTAAGTTCAATCAACTTGGATGTTTAAGTAATTTAAACTTAAATTACATTCAACTTGAGTTAAAAAATGAGTTGAATCTTATGTAACTTATAGAAAAGTTGAAAATTGCTTAACTTATTTTGATGAATTAAAGCAATGTAAAACATGTCATAACTAATTTTACATTGTAAAATCTTTCATGTCAAGTATTTTACATATACGCTCATCAAAATAAGTGCACTTCTTTAAAACACGATTATTATTACAAAGTGCAGTTTACTTAAGCGTGTTAAGAAGAAAGGGAACTCACTTAAATGACCTTTTATCTCATTTATATTATCATATGCAAGTATAGTTTTTAAAAATATATATCAGAAAATAATTTTTATATTAAAAGTACAGTGCACTAAGCTATAAGCTACAACACAATTAATAAAATAAGCACACTTCTTTTTCACAAGGGACTACAATACTTACATTAAAATATTAGGCTGTTTGAAACTAAAGTTTAAGTTAACTAGTTGAATTTAAACTAACTTGTAGTGCAGTATTGTAGTATTGCAAATAACTTAGCATATGTAATTATGAAAACTTCACTGGCCTACAACATAATGCACTGCGGCTCTTGAATGCCTAAACGAAGAGACGCTCCGAGTGACACAAAAAGGCTATAGATTGCAAGCTCAGGTTTCTCTCCGCAAGGCACTTGATTGCTCACAGAGACGTTTCTGAAGCTGTCAGAGGCTTTTTGTACAGCTGCCAATTATCACTGCGCTCAGTGTTTTTCAACAATACTGTGGCGACACATCATTTGTCGAAAAGTCACACGCTTTCAGAAGTTAATTGGATTTTAAAAACCAATATAAAATTCCATCGCTATAATCGCTCCTTAAAGATTTTTCTTTCATCAGAGTTGGCTGCTAATTGCATGAGCTTGAATGGAAGTGGGCGGATGAAATTGCCTTGAGTCTGTATCATAATACTGCAAACTATAGACAGGAAATATATGACAGGTTGGGAAAAGATTTGTGATTTTTCGCAAGTGGACGTGAGACAAGGAAGAGAACGCTTTAAAGTGCAGAAAAATTCAAATGTGATTAAAATCACACCGTGGATGTTTAGAATGTTACAATAAAATATGTGCTTTGAAAAGTCTGTCCTTATACAGTTTACTCCTTTATGCAGTTCCAAACCTGTGTGCATTTCTTTCATTGTCAAAAAAGGTTTTTTGGTTCACATAATGAAGTCACTTTGTCTAATGTTGTTTTGCAACTCATCAATTTGCATTTAATGGACAAAAACAGTTGAAACACGTTACAACAAGGCTCCATTTGTTAGTTAAGTACATCATTTAACGTGAACTAACAATGAAAAATACTTCTAAAACGTTTATTAATGTGTTACAATACATTATTAAAATCAAAAGTTTGGTTACACTTTATTTTACACTGTCCTTGTTACATATGTTACATGTACTTCCATAGTAATAACAGTAAATTATGCATAATTACATGCAACAAACCCTCAACCAAATCCTAATCCTGCCCTAACCCTATAGTACATGTAGTTGATTAATATTACTCAGTACTTAATATATATAAATTACACTGTAACAATGACACCTTAAAATAAAGTGTAACCAAAAGTTTTAATGACTAATATGAACTAACAATGAACAGTTGTATTTTTTAGATAAATAAAAACGTTCAAATGTTTTCTTCGTTTGTGTTCATCAGAAAAAAAGCTTTGGAATGACATGAGAGTAACCGAATTTTAAGTTTATTTTTTAACCCTGTGTCTGAGTTTGTGAATTTGCTCAATCAGAAATGTCAGTAATTATGAACACAATCATTCTAATTGTGGGTAGTACTGGTGATTATTTCACAAATAAGTGCTCAGGACTAACCACTGGAACTGCAAATTGCAGCCCTGCAATGGTATTGAAACTAGACTCACAACATGAATTTCAATTATTCAGAACAATCTAGGGCCTGATAAACAGCACATTTCTCTCTGTACCTCATGTCCTTCACAAGAACAGTGCAATTACATCTCTGCTGGGAATAGCGGAGCTGACAGAATACAAGAGGCCAGTAATCAGAAGAGGAGAGGTCCGTCTTTTGATAGCAAATTACACACCAGAGCAACACTGCATGCTCCCAACATCCCTAAAGTCAAAATGTAGACCATCCCTTCCTCATTTGGCCTACTTAACTGTGCACATGCTTATATAGACACGCACACACACACACATTCTGAAAGGTCAGTAGTGTCAGCATTGTATCTCACTGCACAGACGCTGTTTGTCTCATATGTGAGATCATATAAGATATTGAGATGGATGAGCCTTTGAAATGTCATAGTGATAAGACTGTTTTCTAACAAAAACAAGAAGAATTGTTGTCAATAGACTTTAAAGGAATAGTTCATTCAAAAATGACTATTCTGTCATCATTTATTAACTCTCATGTCTTTTAAATGTGATTGAAGGATACGTTTGACTTTCTGTTTTCCAATGAACATGAAAGGAGTGTGAGGAGAATGAAGAATGGTGACCATATTGTCAAACAAGATTTTCAGAAAAATAGTGACTTTATTTTTTTTAGTCTAGAAGACGTTTTACATTTCAAGAGACTTGGAATGTAGAGCAAATTTCATAAACACATTTTTTTTTTATGTGGCTGTAGCAATGTTCAGGGAAGAAGGAGGCGGGAACCGGCGAACCATCAAAATATAATTTATTTAAAATAAAACAAACAACCAAAATACCACCAGCAGCCCCTCGCGGACGACTGCTGGCTACCGAAAATAAACATAAGGAACTGCCAGCAGCCCCTCGTGGACGACTGCTGGCTAAAATAAAATACAAAAACAAAACACAACTAAAATACAGGCCTGTTCCTCTCTCGATCATCAACGTCGTCGCTCCTCCTTTATGCTTCCGCTCCTCCGTGAGAGATGCGAGACCGGTGTGCTTCACAGGTGTTGCTCATTAGCAATCGCACCACCGGCCTCGCGCCGTTCTCTCACGTCCCTCGGCCGTCCTGTTCGCCACATACCCCCATCGCCCCTCACAGGCCGGGGGGTACCCACGAGCCTGTGCCTACTCCCCCCCCCCGGCGGCGGCGATCCCTGGGGAGTATGGACAGACAAACCGAGGGAAACGGAGACGGAAGCATGAGGAGCGACAGATCGAGAGAGGGGAGAGAGGAAAAAAAAATTGGTCCGGTTCCCACAACGCGCTGCCATCTGGTCCCCCACCAGCTAGGCGATCTCCTCCGCGGTGCCTGGCGGTGACGCTGGGTAGCCCTCGGTGGACGGCTCGACGCTCCTCCGCCGCCCGGTGGACGGCGACGGCTCCTCGGGTGCCTTGGGCAGACGGTAGGAGTCCCCCGCTCCCTGCTCCTCCCCTTCACTGGTGGACGGCAGCAGGCTCCGGCCCACGGCGAGCGGCGGCGACTCCTCCTCTCCCTCCCGGATGGCAGCCGCCCCTCCAATACCCAGGCGGCCGGCAGCGAGCTCGACCGACCCACCGGCAACTCACTCCAGCGTCCCGCCTCGAGCGTCCGTGGCCGCGAGTCCCCCGCTCCCTGCTCCTCCCCTCGCTCGGCGGATGGCAGCAGGCTCCGGCCCACGGCGAGCGGCGGCGACTCGCGCACCATGCTCGATGGCACCGCGGATTCCCCACACCGGCGAGGACTCTCTGACAGCGCGTTCCTCCCTCTTCCCGGGTTTCGGCACCAGTGTAGCAATGTTCAGGGAAGAAGGAGGCGGGAACCGGCGAACCATCAAAATATAATTTATTTAAAATAAAACAAACAACCAAAATACCACCAGCAGCCCCTCGCGGACGACTGCTGGCTACCGAAAATAAACATAAGGAACTGCCAGCAGCCCCTCGCGGACGACTGCTGGCTAAAATAAAATACAAAAACAAAACACAACTAAAATACAGGCCTGTTCCTCTCTCGATCATCAACGTCGTCGCTCCTCCTTTATGCTTCCGCTCCTCCGTGAGAGATGCGAGACGGGTGTGCTTCACAGGTGTTGCTCATTAGCAATCGCACCACCGGCCTCGCGCCATTCTCTCACGTCCCTCGGCCGTCCTGTTCGCCACAGTGGCTTTAATGTTTTTTGTTCTTTTTAAGCAGTTTTATTTTAGTATTATTTATTTATTGTACTAATATTTATTAATATTTTCATGTTTTCATTTTTTTAAATCTAATATTTATTTTATTTCAGCTTTATTTCAATTAACGGAAATATTGTTTTAATAGTTTTCTTTTTAGTTAAAGCTGCCGTCGGCAAAATTTTTTTGATCATATTCAGTGAAATCGACACTAATCCGACAGAACAACATAAATAAAGTGGTTTTAGAAAAAAAACCCGAGCTTCTAACTCCACCTGGAGCGTGTTATTTGTTTTGCAAAAATCCACCACTCCGGTTCATTGTGTCCAATCAGCGCAGGGGGGTGTGAGATCTGACTGTCAATCACAGGTCGTGCACACGCCACCCCTCGCGCACGTTACAATCACATGCACACGCCTGAAGTTCGCGCTGTAACGAAGAGGGATGGCGGAAAAGATTCCAATTCCTCAGTTAACCTCAAGAGCTAGGAGGTAAAAAAAAAAACACAGGAAAAGAGAACACCTGCTGAAAAGAAAGAAGTGAAGAAAGAAAGTGAGTGTGCCTGTAATAAAACCAGGATCAACATCGGATCGGCATTTGAAAGGTGGAGAGATTTACGTGATTTAATTGGGTTCAAGCTGGATGCAGAGCTTGCAACATTTCTTCTCGACAGGTAATTGTGCTTTATCAACCAGTTACTTTATTCCTTAGTGTTATGTTAGTAATCTAAGTATGTTTGCCCAAATGTGTTGGTATGGATAGCTAACGTTAGCACTTGTTGGGCAGGTTCATGGTGCACACACACTGACGAGCACGAACTCGGTGGGAGGGTATTCGTTGATAGTGGGAGATAGAACTTGAGTCATTTTCATTTTATAGAAAAGAGCAGCACAGACATTTTACTAAACTTCTCCTTTTGTGTTATTGTCAGGATTATTTCTAGTTCTGTATCACAGGTGTTTGGTTTCGTTTTCAGTCAGTACTTTGTTCCCTTTTTGCCTTTGTTATGTGTTCCCTTGTTAGTTTCCTGGGTTGTTAGATCCACCCACCTGTTTCTGTTCAGCTGATTATCTCTCCCTGTGTATTTAAGCCCCGTGTTCTTTCTGTTCAGTGTTCGGTCTCATTTATGTTTAAAGTCCCCATGAAATAAAAATAAATATTTTGGGGGATTTTAGTATGAATGTTTGCCCTGAGGAGCTAGTGTGCTCCAAAACAATGACAGGATTTGCATTTAGAACATATAGGCATTCAAAACTTAGTCTTTCACTTCCCCCATAATGGATCAAGGATTTTGATGACATCAGCTTCTCATCATATTTTCTGTCCAATCAAATGCTATCTAGAATCTAAAGCGTCCCGCTCTCTACAATATAAATAGACGGTGATGATGCGGCTGAAATCGGTCATTTGTTCACACATTGACTATTTTCTACATAGTGAATGGCACATAGCACGCTATATTGGTGATATGGAACGATTCAGTCCGTGTAAATATGCTTTCATTGGGGAGAATGAAGTCTGGTTTCACGTTAGTGTCACAATACTAAACAGATTTCTGTATTAAAGCGGTATGGAGGAGAAACGGTTAGAGATTACTAGGAAACTGCGTCTTTACTGAGCTCAACAGCTCTGGCCAGGCTGTGATATAAACTTATCTCTATTGGCTATTTTAAAAAAGGGGAGGAGCTGTTTGATATGTCCCGGCCTATCTTCCTGTTTCAGTGGAAATCACATCAACACAAGTTGACTTAAATGTAATTTTTTCCTCTTGTGATAAGTCATTACAAAAATCATGGCAGCAGATGTTGGTAGGTTTACGTATATATCCCCCACCTCACTAGTCATTATTTTTAAACGTAGCCATGTTATCCAAGCATTAATGGCAAGGAAAGCTCCTTATATTTGGGAGCGGAGGTGTTTCTGGGTGATTCTCCTTCATATCTGCTTCAAGGTCTTCATAAATTGTGGCATTTCTTTGTTGTTTAGAATCCAGTAGTCCTGTAATTCTTTTGTCTTTTATGAGTTTAATAAAGAACTCTGTCTCATCTTCTGTCCAAACATACCGTGCCGCCTTCAAAGAATTATCAACCTTTACCTGTAAATGCAAAAAAACAGTTTCCATTGCAGTTTTGCAAAATATTCCTTTACTGAATTGCCTGAAAAAACACCTCATGCGAGCATAAAAACTTTTTCGCAACATATGGGAGTTTTTGCGGAATTGATGTGTTTTCGTTGGGCGTATTTTCAAATTCGCAATTTAGATTTGCGCGGTTTTGAGGGTAACGGAAACGCGGCTACATTGAATAATGCTGTGCGTTTCAAGGGACTTCAGTGGCCTTTAAGTGTGGTTCGACTTATTATATCTTCTGTGGTTTTCTTGAAGTGATCATTGAGTTTATTCAATACTACTTCCTTGAATCTCATTGTGCCGTACGTGTTGTTTAGCCACACCGAATAGTGACAGACAGTTGTATATGGGATATGCATTACATAGAATATTAATAATACAAATTTTCTTTTCATTTCTTTGCATATACTTATCTATCTAGTAGGCCTATTTTTCTCTCTATAAAGTATTTGCATATAGCCTATCCTGTGCATAAACTCACGACGAATTTGTGCATCTGTCAGAGGTCCCACGCGTGCTGCAAATTGATATTCCATTATTTCTCATATTATCTTAGATGAAAGGCTTTCTAATTCTACACAGAAAGAGTCAAACAAAGGAAAAGCAGCCCAGGGTCAGTAATGCCGCAAGCAGCGGGACTCCACCTCCTCCTCCACCTGTCACTCAGGAACCTCTCCGTCCAAAGCCCAATTAAATCTCTCCCCTCCACGTGAGCTGACCCCGCTCTCATGAATATGTATGAGAGCCAATGCAAATACAGCGCTTCACCGCTGTGCGCGTAAGGGCTCCGAGGAAGAGCATAACAAAGGGAAGGCCCACACTGAGGCACGGATGCCATCACTTCCCAGAATCATCACAGGCTGAACGGAACACGAAACCTGCCGAGACGTCCTGGCTGGCACCACGTGTGTGTGTGTGTTTGACCATTATCTGTACTACAAAAGCCTTTTTATGGCTCACTACACAGCTGGCGTGCAAGAAAAGGGACATAGCGTTAAACTTTTGAATGTGCTTGAATGTGTGTAATAAATTGTAATTTACTGAATGTGCTTTTTAAATATGGATCTGAAGGGACATCTTTTACTTAGGAGAGAAGAAAAGCCATGAATTATATATGAACTCTGAATATCGTTGAGTGGACTGGTACGGTTAAAGAACAATAAGATACAGAACTGCTAACTATTGTTATAAAAATCATTAGTAGCCATATATTAGCAGTACTGGCCACAGATTAAACATTTCGCTCTCTGTGAAGGAAATTAAATCTAAAACTGTTCGGCTGCATGTGTATCCGCCGCTCGATTTCAAAGCCGCTGTTTGGAGGTCAGAAATAATACCCAAATAAAATAAGTAATAAGGGTTATGGCTTCATAGATAGTGACATTTAGTGCAGGAAAAGTGGCAAGTCGTCACAGTGTACAGGGGTGTGCTTGTAAATAATTAATCTTTGCTCTTCATGTCTACTTGTCAGTACAGACTGGGGGCTTGTATCCTGGCAACGCGCCATGGTTTCCACATGCTGCAGGGAGAGAGAGGCCCTCAGGGGGGAGCCAATCATCTCTGCCTGAAGCTGAAACACACACACACACACACACACACACATGCACGCATATATGCAAGTGCAGGCTTCCTCGCGCAGAGAGAGACGACTATGCATGTACATATGCTACCGTAAACCGGATACATACACACACTCGCGCGCTAAGTGTTATTTTCTGTTTCCTTCTGGCTTTATTCCTTAGACGTCTTCATTTCACAGCCCGGCATATCTCAGACCCGCGTCATTCATATTTTAGCATGGCTGCTTAGCTTACACCTGCCTTGTACACGAAAATACAGACACTTTTGTCTAGTTAGTCCCTTTAAATGACTTGATATATGCTACAATATTAATTAATTATACTAATAATATATCTGCTTATAATAAAGAAAAATAAACCACACACATTTTTCAGCTATAAAGGAAATCTTTAGGAAATGCTTTCCCCCCCCCTCATATTTATTATGGAAATAATATACTTAAAAAAAACACTTTAGTTTGTTTAGACACGTAATTGCATGTTAAATTAAATGTAACTGTAGTTGTTTAAATTTATATCCAATGCGATTAGCTGAACTTTTTTGACACACTTTATATGCAATTATAATTAGTTTATTATCTTTAAAAAAATGTGGTTGAAGAGTACTGCCAAATGTACTGAAAAGGAGTTATCGTAAACTAAAACATACTTGAATGTCATTTCTATTGAACCTTGTATGTTACGCATTTAAATATATTCGAAATTAGACACATTTGAAATGATGATGTTTCACTTTAAATGCAAAGTAACATTACAGATAAAATTGTAATCAAGTACTTTACGTGTGCTTTAGTATTTTATTTTAGTATAAATTTCATAGTAAGTGTACTTATTTAAACCACGAAAAAAAAGATTATTAAAACAAGCACTTTTTAAAGTGATTTAAGTGTGTTAAGATTAAGAAGTCTTGAAAGTGTATACACTTAATTGGCCTTTTATTGAATGTTAATATTTTATTATCTGTAAGTACAGTTTTTTTTATATTCGGGTAACACTTTATTTTAAGGTATTGTTACAGTGTAATTATAAATTTAAGTACTGAGCAATATTAATTAACATGTAAAGGATTTGGGTTTGGTGAAGGGTTAGTTGCAGGTACACGGAAAACAAACTTGCTGCCTTATTTTTATGTACAATCAACTGATGTTTAAGTCATTTCAAATTAAATTGCATTAAACTAACAATTATTTGAATCGTGTACAACTACTAAAAAATTAGAAAATTGCTTAACTTATTTTGGTGAGTTCAAGCAATGTAAAAACACGTTGTCATAACTTATTGATCATATAATTTTTTACAGTGTAATTTTGCATAATTTACTGTTAATTCTAGTAAGTAAATGTAATGCACTGTATATACTATCTATGGTGGACACTGTAAAATAAAGTGTTACCAAATGTTCTCTTAAAATTTGAAGTACGCTACAAGAGCACATTCAATACAATTAAACACACTTCTTTTTTTTTTAAAGGGCTTATTGTGAAAGCCTCCTTGACATAAACATCTTATTACAAAGGGGTCACAAAATAAGTTCTCTGGCCTTTTACACCGAGTGTATATTAGGTCATTGTGTTGAGACGTTCTCAAAGGGGCCAGACGTCCCAGTAACAGTGTTGTGTAACATCCCAAGAACAAACAGAAGCCATATTCCACTGACGTAACCACATGACCTGTTTTTAATAACCAGTGTTTAGTGTCAGATAACCAAAACTCACTCATTCACCATTCAGTCCCAGGATTCTAATTAGGCAGTGAGAGCTGCTTCTGTCTCTCCAGAGTCTCAGACAACAGAAACTTCCAACTCGGTGCTGCAATAGGCAATTAAATGTTATTATTTTAGCCTTCAAAAATGAATAATAAATGAAGCACATAAGAGAGGTTTGAAGATAAATGTTATAATGAGACAGAAAATCAGGCACATTAGAACAGCCCCTCGAAAATCAAAACGATGTTCACTTTTCTTTTCACTAAATACATGGTCAATAATACTAGGCCTATTTGGAAAAGACAATGATGTGTATGGTTTTGATCTTGTCAAGAGGACTTTTTGCTGGAAGAGGGGAGAGATGATCAGTGGAATTTCCATAGACCTAAAACATAGACATTTTCACATTTCTATTCTGTGATGCTGATTGTAAGGTTAGATGTGTGTGTGTATGAGAGCATTAAGTGCTCCTGCCTCTGGGCTGTGTGTGTGTGTGTGTGTGTGTGTGTGTGTGTGTGTGTGTGTGTGTGTGTGTGTGTGTGTGTGTGTGTGTGTGTGTGTGTGTGTGTGTGTGTGTGTGTGTGTGTGTGTGTGTGTGTGTGTGTGTTTTTGAGGACCCAGCAAAGGCCTGCCTCCAGGGTCAGCCTCATTAAAATTCTAATGGCTTCTCCGCTACATGCAAATGGCTCTAATGGCAAAGCTAAGTGAGAGAGAGAGAGAGAGAGAGAGAGAAAGAGAGAGAAAGAGAGCGAGCAAGAGAGAGAGAAATAATTCAAAATTAGATTCATGTTTTTTTTAGCAAACATCAAGAGGGACAGTGTCTGTCTCAGCTCATGTGTATGTGTACAAGTGGCATATTGTTGTTCAGTCAAAGCGTTCATGTCTAAGCCGTGAAGACAGTTTGATTATGCCGCTTAAATGATACTGGAACACTGATGGAAGAACTATATTACCCATATTTCATTTCAAGAGTTGCATTTTAAATGCTCCTTAATGTTGAATCATAATGCTGCAAAGCATACATTTTTTTTTCACATACATTGGTTTTCCAATAAGCAAATATGCAGACGAAAACAATTCCTGGTTTGTTTGGTACACTTTACAGTAAGGTTCACTAAACTACAATATGAACTAACAATGGAAAATACTTCTAATTTGAACATTTACTAATACATTTCTTAACTAAAAGGTTGTATCTGTTAATATTATTTAATGGACCTGAGTGAACAAACTAACAATGAAAATGTGTATTTTTATACAAAGATTAATCAAAATTAACAAATGTATTAGTTGTTGTTAATGCATTAACTATTCCATTAAATAATGGAACCTTATGGGTTGCCCTTCGTTTGATAGATGTTTGGTGTGCACATAAATATTCCCAAAAACTTGCTTTATTCACTTTATTTACATTGATAATCATAATAAAATGGTGTATAAGGAATTTGTACTCATTCATTGCAAGTTTCGCAAACAATTACAAAGAAACAGTGAGTAACACATTGAATTAAATGTGAAATTTTGAAGTAGAAAGACAGTATTTTCTTGTAAAACACATAATAACCTTCAAAAAATATGTTGCATGGTGTTTTGTCTTCTGCTAAAAAAAAAGATTTTAAGCCATTCGTTTCTA
Source organism: Meda fulgida (assembly GCA_030578275.1). Lineage (NCBI taxonomy): Eukaryota > Metazoa > Chordata > Actinopteri > Cypriniformes > Leuciscidae > Meda > Meda fulgida. Next base: position 24,096,934 of record CM060631.1, on the reverse strand, counting down.
TTCAATGAAAGTCAATGGGGTCCAAAACTTTTACTTTCATTGTTTCAAAATATTACAGAAGAAAGTAAGTCATAGGTTTGGAATGAAATGAAGGGATTTATTTTTTGTACTTTTTGGGTGAACTATTCCTTGAAGTAAAAAAAAAACGATCCAGACATTCATTGTATTTTTGCAGTCCCATAAAGAAGGATTTCATTAATTGGCAATCAAGCACAGCCTGTGCAATCGTCTGCTCGTCGACTCAACATGGCTGAAATTCTCAGTTACCACAGCGATAAAACGCCTGGTGATGGCATTTCATTCAGAGAATTAAATGAGAAAACAAACCACAAAGCAAGGGCTGTTTATTCAAGTTTATGCACGGGGAGATGCTGAGCGAGAGAGAATAGTATGGAGAGCGGGAGTTTAAAATACATTCTTCCCAGTGTGTGTGATCCCTGCAGTGAAAGCATATCTCTAGCTGCCAGCGCTCCGCTATTGAACTCTATGTCAGAGCGCTGGAGTTCTCTTGTGCTTGCAGCTGTGGGGCTGAAGTGTTGTTTCCCAGCAAGTGAGCCAAACACTGTCCCTCAGCTTAAAGACCCCCCAAACACACACACACACACACACACACACACACACACACACACACACACACACACACACACACACACACACACACACACACACAGCGAGCACAATGGATCCAGAAAGGGCTCTCATCTGAAGAGTGCTGGCTTCTGTCTTCAGCCCCTTTCACACAGAGATTCCGGAAAATACACGGATAATGTGACCCGGGATTTGTCCATTCACACTGCCAGTGATTATCCGGGATCTGTGAGTGCGTTCACACATCCCGTAAAGACACATGACGTCAGGATGAGGCGTGTAACGTACGCGTCGAAAACATGTACACGCGCGTACCGTTCCACAAAGCTGGCGAACGCTCAGCGTCAGCGCGGATAGTAAGGAGCTCCTGCTCTCTGCTTCGTTCCAGTTTGCAGACATTTTCTTTCTTTTGGCGCTTTTCCACTGCATGGTACGGTACGGTTCGGTACGGTACGGCTCACTAGTGGCGCTTTTCCACTGCATGGTACAGTAAGTTAAGCTCGGCTCGCTTCGGCTCGCTTTAAATGGTACCACCTCTGTTGAGGTTCCAAGGGTACCGTGCCGATACTAAAATATGACGTGGAAGCACTGTAGATCACTGATTGTCAGACAGACAGAATCGTCACTACCAGCGTCATTGTATTTGCGAGACATCAAACCCGCTAGATTTAAATAGCCAGTAACAGCCACCGCTGTTGCACCTGTTACTTGATTGACTTGCTTGAAGAAAAAAAACTTCCAAAAAAGAAATGGCTGAATCGTGGTCAGTGGACGAGAAGCGCAGAAGTTCCTCTTGTTGGTGAGGAACGGATAAACTTTAACGATCAGTCATAATCCCACTCTCTTTGAAGCGGTACTAACTGCAGTGGAAAAGCAACCGAGCTAAAGCGAACCGAGCCGTGCCGCGCCGAGCTGACTCGTACCACGCAGTGGAAAAGCGAAGCGAGTGGAAAAGCGAAGCGAGCCGAACCTTGCCGCGCCGAGCCGAACCGTACTGAGCCGTACCATCCAGTGGAAAAGCGCCTTTGTTGATGACGAACACAAACTTTCTTCCAAGAGCAACAGAGTCGCGCGATGGCACGTGCGGCATCACTATGACAACCCTTACGGCATTGGTCCTGGCTTTTGTTCACACAGGGCGCGTTCCGGGACTGATTCCGGAAATGTTACTAGGTCCTCAACCCGGTATCAATCCCGGGTCGTGTTTGCGTTAACACAGAAGGCGTTCTGGCAATTTGCCGGGATCATCGCGCTGTGTGAAAGGGGCTTTTGAGTGTCAATTCTGTGTTCTTTTTCCCAGGCTGGATTCCTCTAGTTGTTAGACAGTTGCAGGGTCTTAGGCCTTGATTTTCATCTTCATGTCAGCTTGTATTACTCATTTCTGTTTGTGAAGGGCAGACTGATGGACTTGAGTGACGTTTCAGAGCTCTTAACTTCTGGAATCTGGATTTAGACTTACAATAAACCAAAACATTAACTGTAGTTCCATTGTAAAATGCTGATTTTTATACTTGTCAGACAGTCTAGAGTCAATATGAAATCCATTTGCAATTTATTTTACTTGTGTTTTGTTGTTGTTGTTGTTGTTGTTGTTGTTGTTGTGTAAAACAGAATATTTAATGAGAAGTATTCAGTGAGTAAAAACAAAATGTATTGCCGTATTGGGCCAGTGGAAGTTGTTGTATAGGTAAAGCTGTTTGAAAACCTCTTAAGGTGTGAGAGTATGCAAATGTATAAGTATGCATACTTTGTTAAATGCACATAAGATACAATGTACAAAAACCAATATCACTGGTTTGGGGGCATGCAGCTTGGGTTGAATTCATGCACTGTAAACAAATATGGTGACAATGTTTCAGGTAATATGGAATGGAAAATAGGTGACTGTATAATTTAAAATGTATAACCAAATCAAATAATGTTATTATTATGCTATTATACTTGTAATGTTATTATCTACTCTACTTCCACTATTTTACTTTAAAATACACTACCATATAACCACCATAATATAGGGCCAATGGCCCATGGCCAATAAAGACAAAACTCAGTCAAGCTAACACACATGAAATACACTAAAAAAATCCAATAAATATTAACTAAATAACTGAAAATGGAACCCTCTATTGTACATGCATGAGAAGAAACATAATGTAAAAAATTAATGTCTGTAAATAAATTATATTTTTAAATATTCTTTTACTGCTTTTCACCATAAATTATACAATAATTTGTAACTTGCAAAAAACAATTTTTACAGTAGTTTACAGTAAAATTAAATGTAATGTGATGTTACATTACATATACACTTTTCACCCTATATGGCAAGGTAAATTACAGTTAACCAATTAAATGTTTTTACCACAGCTTTTTGTTCTCTAAAAATTGCAAATATTTTTTACAATGCATTTTACATGGCAGTTGGAGGGTTGAAAAACAAGAGGCTTTGATAATGCCAGCGGAAATATAAAGTTGTTTCAATGGTGGAACAATCATAATATTTTTTTCCCCAATTCACTAGTGAAGTATTCACAAGAACAGGCACTTGCACTAAAAGTGTAAATGTGGACAGTTTTATGTTGATTTTAAATGTGACTTTAAACTACATTCAAGGCATACATTTTAGGTTCCTGGTAGTCAAACTCATGACGTTAGCATTGCTATAGCATCACGGTCTACTAGTTTAGCTATATAAACAATATGGAATTTCAAACATCACACTCATTAAGACTCATCAAGTCTCAAAATACCAATTTGTGAAGACATTTCTATTCAATATTCAACAAAAAGCAAAATGTTATTTCCTACGAATCCTCTGCCTTTGTTAAGAATTTAATTCCTATCCACTCATATTCAAACACTTGTCTATTAAACCGGTGGCTAACATGGGCCATTAGGACTCACTGGCCAGAACAGCTATTATGAACTTCATTTCAAACCGCCTCCAGCAGAAGTTCAGTGCCACTGGGTAATTCATTTCCGCAGCAAAGTGATAAATGTCTACATTTGAAGAAACATTGGGTTCTTACCAATGGCCATTTTAAACACTCTTGAGGTGCCAGTCTTCAGTTCCTTCCTTGTGTTGTGTCCTACCACCGTGCCTCTGAGGTTGTTTTTGGTTTCTCATCAGTCCTATTGTTCTCTGGTGCATCTGTGCCTGTCAGTAGGTGGTCAGCACACCTCAATCTGCCCACTTTGAACCTTCAACCTGACCTGCATGGCTTCAGCTGCTCCTGACATGTTCATAAATCCAGGCGTTGATGGCATGTGAAGATGAACACGCGGCAGACATTTCACCTGCTGTCTATACGCAGCTCGTGCCCTGCAGAAAACCTCCCCTCCTGTGGATTCGGTTACAGAGAGCGTTTCTAACAAGGACGTTGGATTCGATACAGGGTCAGACATTAACTTTTCTACAGAACGTTGTCTTTTACGTTAAATATAAACAAATAATTCATTTAATCAGAATACAATAGACTGCTACCTAAATGTTGGTAGCACTTTATTTTACAGTCCTGTCCTCCATGTACATATTATATACTTATTATTATAGTAATTACAACATCTGGGCAATAGTTCGGTACTAATCCTGAACCTTCCACTAAATCTAACCTTAACCGATGTAGTTACCTACCTTAAATAACCCAGTACTTTCTTACGTGTACACTGTAAGTGCACATACTGTAAAATAAGTGCAACCCAAATTTTATATCAACATCAAAAGTCATCTTTACACCGCAAAGGTGGAACAGAAGCTGTATCTGGCATTGCATTTATGTTTATTTTAGGGCTGGAACTAACAATTCTTTTTTCAATCGATTAATCTATAGATTATTTTCCTCGAATAATCTAACGATTTATCAAGAATGTTCCCCATTACTGAAGCGGTTCATGACTTCAGTTTAGCGGGAGTTATGCTTTCTCCCGTTCTAATCACTGAAACTGTCTACACTGCTAAATTAATTTCTTATATCGTATTTGCACTTTGTTTATGATGAGAGGATTTGCAAGAGTGGAGAATTCATACAGTCAACAAAACTTTGACGTATTCAGCAGTGACTAATGTTAATGCCTCTCATTGGCCATTGCATTCATAACGGCAAGAAAAATGTGTGTGATTGGTTATAATCTTCAATGTTGTGCAAAAAAAAAAATAGCATAAAATATATATCTGATGCAACTTGAGCAGATCTACGGGTCCTTCTTAAAAAATTAGCATATTGTGATAAAGTTCATTATTTTCCATAATGTAATGATACAAATTAAACTTTCATGTTTTAGATTCATTGCACACCAACTGAAATATTTCAGGTCTTTTATTGTTTAATACTGATGATTTGGCAAACATGAAAACCCAAAATTCCTGTCTCCAAAAATTAGCATATCCTGAAAAGGTTCTCTAAACGAGCTATTAACCTAATCATCTGAATCAACTAATTAACTCTAAACACTTGCAAAATATTCCTGAGGTTTTAAAAACTCCCAGCCTGTTTCATTACTCAAAACCGCAATCATGGGTAAGACTGCCGACCTGACTGCTGTCCAGAAGGCCATCATTGACACCCTCAAGCAAGAGGGTTAGACACAGAAAGAAATTTCTGAACAAATAGGCTGTTCCCAGAGTGCTGTATCAAGGCACCTCAGTGGGAAGTCTGTGGGAAGGAAAAAGTGTGGCAAAAAACGCTGCACAACGAGAAGAGGTGACCGGACCCTGAGGAAGATTGTGGAGAAGGACCGATTCCAGACCTTGGGGGACCTGCGGAAGCAGTGGACTGAGTCTGGAGTAGAAACATCCAGAGCCACCGTGCACAGGCGTGTGCAGGAAATGGGCTACAGGTGCCGCATTCCCAGGTCAAGACACTTTTGAACCAGAAACAGCGGCAGAAGCGCCTGACCTGGGCTACAGAGAAGCAGCACTGGACTCACAGTGCCAAAACCACTGGTAAATGGTTTAATGACCATGGTATTTCTGTGCTCAATTGTTCTGCCAACTCTCCTGACCTGAACCCCATAGAGAATCTGTGGGATATTGTGAAGAGAAAGTTGAGAGACGCAAGACCCAACACTCTGGATGAGCTTAAGGCCGCTCTCGAAGCATCCTGGGCCTCCATAACACCTCAGCAGTGCCACAGGCTGATTGCCTCCGTGCCACGCCGCATTGAAGCAGTCATTTCTGCAAAAGGATTCCCGACCAAGTATTGAGTGCATAACTGAACATAATTATTTGAAGGTTGCCTTTTTTTTTGTATTAAAAACAGTTCTTTTATTGGTCGGATGAAATATGCTAATTTTTTGAGACAGGAATTTGGGGTTTTCATGAGCTGTATGCCAAAATCATCAGTATTAAAACAATAAAAGACCTGAAATATTTCAGTTGGTGTGCAATGAATCTAAAATATATGAAAGTTTAATTTTTATCATTACATTATGGAAAATAATTAACTTTATCACAATATGCTAATTTTTTTAGAAGGACCTGTAAATATAATGCTTTTCATTCAATTTAATATGAAATTATGATAGCCATAATAGATTTAGTTGAATTGTGCAGGGGCAGTTTTTGCCTCTTTATCTTGAATTTCGGGGGCATTTTAATGGTATTTACCCCCCAAGCCCCGTTATTTTCCAACCCTGTTTTGATGCCTGCAGACTCTGTACAGTTTATGAATGTAAAATGATGACTATTTTCTCTCATTTATTTAAGTTCCGCACCTCCCCCAGTTTAGCACCTCCAAAAAAAGCATTATTCCTGGTCATGCCCTGTACTGGTGTGATCTGCTGTCCTACCAGGTGAGAATGAGGGATGCATGTGCCATCAGCGCACACAAGAACTCGCACCTGCGTATTCAACCGCATTGACCTAGCAACTGCCATGAGAGCATTTGGTTGTCAACACCGGATGCCTCTCCATCTGTTGGCCCAGCGGAGAGCTTCGCGCGGCCCAGGAAGGGCTCAGGGAGTGTGAACCTGCTGAATTTGACCGTGTTGCCCAGCATGGCACCATAGGTGGGCTGTCAGGCCGATGTCTAACATGGACCTGACTTCTGGTGCCTTTGAACATTGACCCACTTTGCTTGTTCTTTATTTCAGTGCTTGTCAAAGTCAAATGAGGACCAGCTAGGGTGTTTGGGACCTTGTTGACTTTGAGAGGATGTGAAGAGAATCAGAAAAATGACAATCTCTTGATAGTTCTCACTGATCCAAGATCAGCAGCTGTTGTACATAATTTTCTTGGATGATTCAAGTGCCGTTTACACAACACCGTTTTCAACTAAAAACTGAAAACTTTGTATGAGTTTTGGTCATTCATTTAAATGACAACAGCGAAAAAAAACTGAAATTGAAAAAAAAAAGTATTCGAAAACGATTGCGTTATTATCTCCGTGTAAACAACAAAAAAATGCACATTTTTGAAAATGTTGATGTCATCCACATATTGGATGACATATTGTGTGATGTATTACATATTCAGTCTATAGGTGTGTAGTGTTTCTTTACAAAGTGACATCGCCCACTTCTGGCCTGGCATGAATAATACAACGTTTTCGCGAATCCATGTGAATGGGGATCGCTTTGACAACGTTGTCGTCTGTAAGCAAAAAAAAAAAAGAAAAGAAAAGAAAAGGAAAAACGTTTCAATTTTTAGTACATCATTGTCGTGTAAACGAGCCCTTAGTGCAGCTTGTTTTTGATTTGGGTGATTATTTATAGATTTATCACCCACATTGATGTGCAGCAATTTACATTTATGTTGTTTACATATCAGATTAATCATATGTATACACTGTGAAAAAATATATATGATCAATAAGTTATGACAACATATGTTTTTACAGTTATTCAAGATTCAACTCATTTTTTAAGTCAGTTTTATGTCAGTTAAGTTGAAATGACTTAAACATTCAAGTTGATTGTACTTAAACATCTAAGGCAGTAACTTTTTTTACAGTATAGGATATGTGTGGGTAATTAACCCTATTGTAAAAGAGTTTAGAGTTTTCACACTAAAATAATTATTTAATGACAAACATGTTGAATATTAGCAGACAGCATGTCAATTCATTAAGCGATAAACTTCTTTTAAACTTCTCTTTGCCAATGTACTGCTGTTGATTTTTTTTCTTTTAAAAAAGTCCATCAAGGAACATTTTTAGTCATTAATTTTCCAAAACAAATTGAATCTAAAACTTTTTCAATCTAATTGTGGAAATTTCTTTTTATGCACGAGTTTTGAATAAAACAGTGATGAAGGCATGTAATGTTTCTCTCTGTGGGTGTCATTGTGGGACAAACATATTTGACTGCATGTCAGTCTTCTCGTGTGAGACAGGATCTTTTGAAAAGAGGTTTAATTGAGTTATCAAACGGAGTAAAGTTCATGACCCAAGGTCAAGCAAGTCTTTATTAAAAGAGATTTCAAAAGACTGACAGGAGATACAAAGGACTGAAAGGCAATTGATATAGCAATTAGGAACGATGTAGTTTTTAACAAAAGGAGGGGGACAGAATTTTTTTTTCTAGAATTCTTTGTTGGTAATAGAGATGTTAGTTCTCCAAGGAGATGCCATCATCATGATCATCATGACAAAGCAGCCAAGGTTTGAAGCATGTCAATTGGAGCGTTTCACTGGTTTTCGGAAATCTGCAGTCTGCAATGGAGCCAAATATGATTGGTTGTGGCTGGTCTGAAATAAATTTAGAAATTCTTCAGAACACATCTAGTATTGATTTTAAAATAAAATAAAAGATCCAGTGTGAAATGTGAAATCCTTGCTTCGTTTTGAAATAACACATCAATAAAGCACCAAACAAAAGGCACAGTCTCTGGGTGTGTAATTGCTGGTCCACATGGGCAAACCCTCGTCTCTTTAAACTCAAGTCAGGCACTTGATGGGTATTAGATTATGTGAGACATGTAACAGCTATAAAGTGCCAGGATGATCCACGTAGGAAAGCGGAGGTGTGTGTGTGTGTGGTTAGATGAGATTTGAGCTCGCCTGATGGTGTGACTCCTCTCACCACCTCCTCCATTTACTCCTCATTTAGCCTGGAGCAGATGGCAGGCCTTGGTTCCTCTTAGTATATGTGTCTGTGTCTGAGCATGTGTGCTTGTATGATTCATAAATGCGCACCGACTGTCCAACATCCTCTGTGGGAATGAAAATTAAGAAAAATGTTTTTGACAATGTTTTGTGAAAATATGTGCAAAACGGTTGAGAAGGAATTTTATTTGCTGCTATTGTGGATAGGGCGATTTTGGAGTTGTGTTTATGGATGTTGGCCTTGCTAATTTTTTACTTGCAGCCAAGCTACTCCTTTTGAAAAAGTAGTACACATTAGCATACTTTAAAAGTACTGAAATAAATTGACGGAAATAATTGACTTTATTACACGGCTCTGTGGAATACTTGATTCTGTTTGATCAATCGCACCATCCAGTGGTATGTTATTCCCCGATAACAACTGCTAAAAAACTGATAACAGAGGCTCATCCTTGCTATGATTGGTTTTTCTTCGTGGAAGTTTTGCGTTTAGTGAGCTAATAAAATATAATTTTTTTCTTTTATTTAAATCTCAAATCAATATTTTGTGTACAATTATTTAATTATGTCATCTCTTGTTTCATACAAACGCAGATATTGTATCCCTTACATATCCCTCTAGTTTGAACTTGCAGCTTGCTAGCAACTGCTTTCTTTGCGGAGGCTTTGCATTTAAAGAGCAAATAAAATGTCCTTTTCAAGGGAACTCGAGCTGCGTTGAAACGCTGTGGGAATGCCTCTGCGTGATAGTGTCATGAAGCTATGAAACCAGTCCAATGGGGTGACGGAACGTCATGTGATGTCATCGACCAGAAAACTATAAAGAAGTGTCTTCAGCAAGCGCTCTATGTGAATCTATGTTCCTTGTGTTTTTTGTCTTAGAATTTTCTAGGCATGAGTTTTCATATATATAAATAATTAAAAACAAAAACTTTAAACGTGAGCGAACAACATTTAAATAGTGTGTTTATCCCTACCCAATCTACATCACGGGTGGGGATACACATGTATTGGGTTTTGGGGTTTGGGTCCTGGGGTTCGCATATGGATCTGGCAGAGGGGTTAGAGACGGGCTTCGCCAGTGTCTCATCTCGGGGTTCGGAAGCACGCTTTGCGGTTACATCCACCCCAAATGAGGCACCAGTACTGCAATTATCCAATTCCCGAGGAGCTGAATGTTTTAGCTATTGAAACAGATTCGCCACTTCATGTGAAGCAAACAGCCTTTTGAATCGTGTCCCTCCCTGCCCTCACTACATTATGAGCTCGTGGAATACACACGCTTAAAGTGTTTGTTTGGGGGCAGTGCATGCACGTCAGTGTGGCCTGACAGTTTAATTAATAAAATTTGTCCTTATGTGTAGAAAACACACGCACTATAGTTTTAGCTCCGCCCCTGTTGAGTCTTAACTAGCTCGGATCTCGCGCTTGCTGAGGCTGCGCGTAGATTATGGGTCAACAAAGAATCTACGGCTCGGTTCTCGTAGATAATGGGTCCACAATATATTTATAATGCGGAGGAAACTTAGCTCAAGGAGTTCCCATTTCTCTCTTTTTCCTATTATCACAACTAAAATGTGTGTTTGCAACTCTTTTTCCTATTATCACAACTAAAATGTGTGTTTGCAAGCTATGATTCTTTTTGTATTCAAATATGAATATTCAGACTATGAAATACTTGTATGATTGTTATTGGCTGCATTTAAATTTCAGAAATTAAATGGAATATCTTTCTGGCCTTTTAGCTGCATAAAATGCACTTTCTAAAATCCATGTTTATGGTAAGGGCATGCACCGAGTGCTTTCTAAAATCCGTACTTACGGTAAAACGTATCTGAGGACTGTTATTATCTCTAAGTAGGCCAAGAAGCCCTGACGCCAGTGGTGTCGGGCTTCTGAGTGTACACCCCTCCATGGGAAGACGTCTTCATGCTGGGGCGCAGAGGGTCCCAGCGAGTTTATACTCGAGGGTTGCTCGCTCCCTCCGAGGAGGGCTCTAGAGCGGTCAGGCCAGTTGTTCCCCGCCGGTGCGCCGCTTCAGGGCACTGTTCCTGCTGTTCGAAATACACCATAGGCCAGTCTCGAGAGACTGGTATCCTAAGTAGATCTTCTAGCAGATTGGAAACGTCTATCTAATATATCTCGGCTGAACAGGCCGACCTGTTCACATCCCAAGAGACCACACATTGTCCACTGTGGTTCTCAATCAGCCATCCAGCCCCTCTGGGGTTGGACGCTATGGTGCAGGCGTGGCCGAGGTCACGTCTGTACGCATTTCCCCCAATTGCTCTGCTCCCAGGAATTCTGGAAAGGGTTCGCCAGGATGGGGTCAGTCTCCGTACCTTTGGCTGTACGGGCCCTCTCCAATAGGAGTATGGCTGCTTCCAAACCATTACTGTCAGGAGTTTCCCTCCAAGATGTTTGTGATGCGGCAGGCTAGTCCTCACTGCATACATTCGTGAGGCTTTTACTACCTAGACCTCGGCTCCAATCCAGGGGCGCAGGTGCTTTCACCTAGATGTGCGCATTGATTTCATACAGACGAACACTTGCTCTTATGGTGCCGTGGATATTAGCTGTCCCACAGCGCTTTAACGCAGCTCGAGTTTCCTTGAAAGGGAACGTCTCGGTTATGTATGTAACCCTAGGTCCCTGAAGAGGGAACGAGATGCTGCGTCACCCTGCCATACTCCCGTCATGCCCGTGATCGACTTGCTTCAGCCTATCAGAAGCTGACGCTTTTTGGTTCAGGTGTGCTTTATAGTTTCCTGGTCGATGACGCCACATGATGTTCCGTCACACCATTGGACTGGTTTCATACGTGCTTCATGACGCAATCACACAGAGGCGTTCCCACAGCGTTTCTATGCAGCGTCTCGTTCCCTCTTCAGGGAACTAGGGTTATGTATCCGAGATAATTTCAACTCAAGTCAATATTGTGTCAAATGATTTACTCATGTGGCAAGTAGCCATGTAATAAGCGGGATAATGTACATCCAGTCAGTTGTTATTGCAGAATAAACCCCTTCAGGCTGATGCAAGACCCCTTCGATTTATTCTGCAATAATAACTGGCTGGATGTACATTATACCTTACTTATAAGAATATACTTAAGAGAAAACAAAATGTAATGTTTTCAGACACCTGATTGCATGTTAAATGCAATTAAATGAAAATGTATTATATTCTAAATGTATGTTAACTGAAATATGCTTAGTATTGCTAAATTACCCATTAAGTAGGACTTAATATCTTTATATGTAAATTCATAATGGCCTCATATATAGTTAAAGTGTATAGTGCCATACTCTCACAAGCATTTATGATAAACTGAAAAACACTTTAATGTCATTTCTATTGAAACTTGTATGTCTTGTATTTAAATATATTTGTAATAACACATTTTAATTATTACAAAGTGCATTTTTTTAAAAGTGTACTTGAGGGGGATGGCATACGCAAGCTAAAATAGATGCAGTGCATAAAGTCATTGCACTAAAAGCATAAGTGTGGTCTAATTTGAACCAGTTTCAGGGAAATAAACATATATATGTTGTTATTGTTGTCCCTGCATATTAAGCTGGAATAGTAGAAACATCCAAAAATTCAGCTTTATTAGATAATACTTATCATACTACAGAGAATGCTGATAAAACATAACAGTATTTACAGTATCCGGCCCAAAAAGCAGGTTCTAGTTTGATGCTTACGCAAAATATAAAAAAGTGCAACTTAACCACACTTAACTGAACTCCGCAACTTAACCAAAAATAGTGTTTCCCCAAGTGTTTATTTTATTTATCATTATTTCAGACTACGTGGTTGCTGTCTGTCTTTACACACTAAATTGTCGCCATATAATGTCAAAAACAGTCATGCTACTGCTAGTTACTGGAAAAAATTTTTATTAACGCAAAAGCTACAAGTCAAGACACCTTTATTTATTTAGCGCTTTTTACAATACAGATTGTATCAAAGCAGCTTCACAGTGATAACATGAAAATAATACAACAAAGTTTGTTTCTAGAAATGATGTTTCATCGTCCACCTTAAGTAAGGCAGATCAATACTATTGTTGAATATGAACTGTCTCCAACCAAGCAAGTCAAATGCCTAGGCAACACTACACTACAGTTCTTGCTATTAAAAGCTACACTTTTGAAAACAGCTTAACGATTGTTAAGACTTCTCGAAGAAACACTAAATGGGAAATTGCCTCAGAAATATTATAGAATCTCTGTTCCTGTAGTGTCAAAGAAAATACTCTGAGCACACAAGTGGTTCATTGACCGCTAGACTAAGTGAAGTGGCTCACTTTTAATGCTATTTGTCATGCAGTTCTCTTCCTTTTTCCGGCTGAATTGATCAGTGGGTCAGATCAATATGCTGGTGTCTGCGAGGCCTCATTGTGTCCTTCCAAGCACACTAGACTAGACTGTAAATTGAGATGTACGACTGAGAGGAAATGAATGAGTATTTGCCCTCGATGCACCGCTGAGCAACAGCTGGCATGGGTCAAAGAGAAAGATAAAGCCTCTCTCTCTCTTTTACCGTCTTCTCTTACTGTCTCTCTCTCTTTGTTGCACCTTATGTACGAATCATGGAGCTGATAGACATATGCTCGTACTACTGTAACCTTCTCAATCCCAGGGTGGTTCTCTTCGGTGCATCGCAGATGGGAGGCCATGATGAGTCAGCTAAAAAGAACCCGTTACCTGAAAGATAACCGTGCACTAGCATCTGGGCGCAGGTCCAGAATAATTCATGAAAATGACCTTTGCAGCGTCTGGCAGTCCCATCACTCCCTCCTCCTAAAGTCGCATAACCATCCCACACCCTCTTCTCCTCACATACACATAAAGTTGCACTTGACAACCTATTACATGATGTGGCTCATTCCTCATATTATTCAGTGTCAGCAGAGGGGCCACAATCTGTTTCTCTTAACCTATGCGTCCATTCCCTCAGAAGAAATCTGTTCAATACTGCCCAAAATGCCAGATCTGCTGCTTAGGAAGTGTGTCTGTATAATATATAGTAAGTGTGGTTGTCATATAGTCACAGTTACAGTGGGGAAAAGCTAACTTTTAATTTAAACTTTAAATTAAACTAAAGTGAAAACAACTAATATAGCATGTTTCACTGTAAATAGTTAGATGCTATTTAGATGTTTTTTACACTAAGTGCAAATAGTGTGATACTTTATTTCAATGGTCCACTTTAGACATTCTACTTTGCAACTACATGTCAACTAACATTCATTAAAGTATTACTAGATTACAGTAGACTGTTAAGTTATGGTTAGGTGTTAAGGCTCAGGTTTGTAGAATAAGTTGACATGTAGTTGCAAAGTTACTTATAGTCATAAGAATGTCTGTTGCTGGACCATCAAAATGAAGTGTAAGTAGATATTAAGCATTCTACTAACCCTTTAACTGTCACTGTCCCGCTATCGGGACGTTTAAGTTTACTTCACTATATTACAATTAAATCCTAATTTAATCATGACAAACTATATATCAACTTAATGATATATATTATATTTTCACTTGTAAAATAAATAAAAATACAGCTTTTAAATCTAGAAATTAGTGCTGTCAATCAATAAAAAAAGAATCATATTTTTCTGTAATTAATTGGGATTAATCACACCTAACATTCAAATGTGAATTATGATTATATTTTTATACTGCATAATTTCACACTGAAATGTAGATCCAATATAAATAAGGTATATTTAAAATATTTGCTTAATAGCATCTCTTTACTAAGGACTATGAATGCTACTGATGTTCATTTTTTACTCAATTTCTAAGGATGAAATAAAAATGATAGCCTTTCAACATTACAGTATATTTGAGAGCCATCATTATTGACATTTAATAGGCTTTAAACAATATAACTTTTAATTTAAGTGAATTTCACATAAACCCATAATAAATGTCACATTTAGCTGTGCCTTTAATATAGCAGTACTCAACAATCAGGATTTTTACTCTACTGACCCATTACGGAACATTGACTTGGAATCAGAGAAATGCAGTGACTGGATCTTTATTGACAGCACAGAGTGCAATAACAGTAAACAGGTGAGGAGACAGTGTAATGAGATTTTCGATGAATGGAGATGGATAATAATGGAATGTCTTTTCCTTACAGATGTTGGAGATCGTGGATGGCTGAACTGACAGATGGCAGGAACACACACCTCGCTGATGGGTAAGTATGAAGAACACACACAGGAAAGAAACGGGAGATACTCTGGGGAGCAGACGCTGGAGATAGATAAGGTATAATCAGGTAAACGTGAAATGAAGGGTGAATTATGTAGTGTGAAGGGAGTTCGAGCTGGTTGATCTGGCGGGTGATGGTGAAGGGGCCAATGTATGTGGGACTGAGCTTCTTGCAGGGCAGGCACATCCTGATGTCCCTTGTGGATAGCCAAACCTTCTGTCCTGGTTAGTACATGGGGGTCTTGGATCGGCCTGGATCTTTCGACTTCGCACTGCCCACTGAAGCTGATGGTGAGCTGCGTCCCAGACCCTCTCTCGCTCCCGGAACCAGTAGTCGACCGATGGAACATCTGATGGATCCCCAGACCACGGAAACAAGGGTGGCTGGTAACCGAGCACAAATTATGCTGGTACTCGGCCCAGCCCAAAAACATGTTCCAGGAGCTCTGATGGCCGTGGCAGAAGGTTAGTAGAAAACGTCCTACAGTAAGTCCTCGATCTTTCTCTCCTCCTGCCTGTTCGACTGAAGATGATACTAGGTCACACCTAGGAGGGCGAAGAAAGCCCCCTGGTCCGATACAATGTCCTCAGGAATCCCAAAATATCTGAATACATGGTTGAAGAGGAGTTTGTCAGTTTCAATGTCCGTGGGCAGTCCCTTGAGAGGAAGCTGACGACATGATTTTGAGAAACGATCAATGACCAGAATGCAAGTGTTACCATCAGAGGGGGGCAGGTCAGTGATGAAATCCACTCCTAAGTGTGACCATGGACTGTTGGGAATGGGCACGGGAAGAAGCTTGCCAGTTGATAAGTGGCATGGGCTCTTGGAGATGGCGCAATCAGCGCAGCCTTGGAAGAAACTTGGGCCACCAGAATCGATCCTTTAGCAGTGAGTGCCATCTGGCTTGGCAAGGGTTTCATCTTTTATCTTCTCTTAGATTTTCTAAGTTGTTGTGATTGGTCAGTACTGTGAAGGCATGTTGAGCACCCTCCAACCAATGCCTCCACTCCTTAAGGGCTAATTTTATGGCTAGGAGTTCTCTGTTGCCAATGTCGTAGTTCTTCTCCGCCGGGGTGAGCTTCTTGCAGTAGAAAGTACATGAATGGAGTCTGGCCAGATTACTGTGTTGCTGAGACAGCACCGCTACTACCCCAGTGGTTGACGTGTCCACCTCCACCACGAAAGGCAGACTGGGGTCTGGATGAACGAGGAGTGAATGAATGCCTCTCTGAGTAGATGGAATGCTTCGAGTCCAGGACAGAGACTTGGGCATACCCTTGTTTAATGGGCTGGTAATGGAGCTGTATCTCTTGATGAAATGTCTGTAGAAGTTTGCAAAGCTGAGAAAGTGCTGGAGTTCTTTGACTGTGATGGGTGTGGGCCAGTTCTGGACGGCTGCCACCTTCCCCTCATCCATCTGGATACCCTGGGTGTTGATTTGATAACCATGGAATGGCAATGTGGACTGATTGAAAGAACATTTCTACATAGTTTTGTGTGTTTCTGTCCGTTCAAGTGTGAAAAAGAACTCAATGTGGTACTGGTGTGCTGTCTTGAGAGGCTTTCTGTGTGCCTGTTTTGGGTGAGTGAACACAGAGAGCAGTTTCACAGACATTGCACCAGTAGGCTATAGGCTATTTGAGTTCTCTTTTGCATCTTGTCGCTCTAATTTGTAATATTTCTTGAATGCTGTCTTTTTATGTCTTTCAAGAGACAGTTCATGTTTATCCTGCAGAGCTGTAGGCCACATGGTAGGACAGAGGAAATATTTCTGCAATATCATAAAATGCAAAAAGCAAAAAGTGCATCAAATTTTGTGATCGTAAATCTCCCTTGAAGGAATAGTTCATGTAAAAATTTAAATTCTCTCATTTACTCACCCTCATGCCATTCCTAAGTCGTATGATTGTCCAAAGATGTTTGAAGAATTTTCAGCTGTTTTTGTCCATACAATGAAAGTCAAAGAGTCCAAAAGTTTTAAGCTCCAAAAAGATTGCATAAAAGTTATCCATACAACTTCGATCACTTTTATGATGTACGACCAAATTTTAAAAGGGTTATTCACTCTCAAATCAAATCAAGTATACAGTATTTGGTCAACTCATGTATAGAGAACCCATACCAAATATCACAAGTCCATGACATAAGTTCCAGTGATGTTTGATGTTAAGTAAGGTGATGTAAGAACAATGAGGTTTCTTAATATTAAGCCATAAGAATAAATCATATAGTCATACAAGGAACAGCATGAGGGTGAGAGAATAATGACAGAATTTTAATTTTGGCATAAACAATTTTTTCATGTCTTTTCCCACTAAGGAGAACCGCATCAGTATAATAATGTTATCAGGGCTGCCTGGCACATCATAAATGTTCACAAAATGCATTCCATCACACAATGGCAACTTCACATGAACTTTGTACATTGCCTCATTCTAAGCCTCTCTTCATTTTTAGGTTGAATTTCTTTTGATTATTCTATGCTGCCTTTTTTCAGCAAAAAAACCCCTTCAGCTCATCTGTGGTTACCTGCCTCAAATAACACTTTTAATAAGATTTTGTGGGCATTTTGCTCAAGTCCACTGGGAATCTCCCTCTTCCTAAAGCTCCCAATATCCCACCTGAGGTCCCAAACCCGTTTCCTGAACATGGAAGAATATCACAAGCAAAATAATCTATAGTAAGAATAACAGTCAAAAGATGACACGCTCACACTTACCCTTCTGTCACACACATCCAAAATGTAAGGAAAACGAATTAAACCCCCAATCAATCAGCAAGCCGCTTATCTCTCTCATATAAACTGGAACTTTAGAAATTAGCTCATTTATTTTGGACAATTAGGCTTATTGGAGTGTGACAGGGAAAATTTGCAGTGCAGTGAGGCATGCAGCTGCTAACAATAGAGAGAGCGAACAACTGACAGAGTGAGATGGTCTTTTCTTACGCCATGGTATTTTACTTATCTGTTTAACCGCTGCAGTGACGCGATCTTGCTGAAGCGTTTCCACTCCTGTGAGTGAGTGAAAGACAGAAATCATCCTGGGAAAAGAATGAGATGGTAATGATAGACTTGAGCAAAGAAATGCGTTACATAAAGGCATTTTCGCATTGGAATTCATTTTCTAATCGAGTCAACTGTTGAGTGATCTCCATATAGCCTAATCTAGAAATTCTTTATCACTTTACAATGATTAAAATTTTTATAATTTAGTAAATTGCAGAAAAGTCATGAAAAAAGAATCCTGAAAAAAATATTCACAAACATTATTATACCATTCCACAGGACAACATTATTAACAGAATTGATAATGGTAGGAAATATTTCTTGAGTGATAAATCAGAATGTTAGAATGATTTCTGAAGGATCATGTTACACTGAAGACTGCAGTGAAAATGAGCTTTGCCATCAAAGGAATAGCAGACATCTTAATTGTAATCTGTGTGTAGTACAACACAGCAAATTTTGAATCTAAGGTTTCGGTGCGCTTTCTCAAAAAACGTTTCATAGCATTTACATGTTAAGCATCAGCCACACTATTTGAGAATGTGAAATTTCTATGGACACCGTAACAGTCATAATATGACTTTACACACTGCAGCGTCTTCTGTGCACTGTTCGATTTCTGTGTACACCCTTTATGGAGCGGGTCAAATTGACCCTAATTGGATTCAATACAATTCCTCAAAAATCACACTATGAAAAACAACAAAGATTTAGATACAAACTGTAAACTTTAATTATCAACATTTGTCAAACATTACAAAAAAATATATCTGAAAATATGATTTATGAAAATGTTTTTTAACCATTTTTTAAAACAGTTTTGTTTTGACAAAATTGGAAAATTTGCAGTATACTGACTTTTTTGCATATACATTTTTTTTTTTTACATTTTATGCTTTGAACATCATAACTGAACAACTAAATGTTGCTGTATAATAATTTTTTTTAATTTTCCTAAGTTAACTTTCCCTAGTTTCCTAAGACCTAGTTCCCTAGTTTAATTATTCACTCACAGGGAAGTGAGAAACCAAACATAACAAAAACATACATCAAATAAATGTTTTTTATTTATTTTTTGGCTCTGTAAAGCTGCCTTTGAAAATCCTACATAAAAGTTTTGGTTAAAAGCTAGGTATTTTAGATATCTTGAATATTGAAATGAGAGCTTATTTTACTATCTGTGTCTGACAAAGATTTTCATCTGTAATTTGCAAATAATTCTGAACACTGTGATTTTAGCTTTTTCAAGTGTGTTTGGTAGGGTTAGAGCACTTTTAGATACACTTGCACATTAGAACTGGAGTTAAAGTGCCCTGACATACATAAAATAAATGTTTTTATTTTGTGTCTGTACAGTTGCTTTTGAATGGCTGCCTATGAGGGTCAAATTGACCCGCGAACATCACGAACGTAATAGTAATTTTGTTTGTATATGTCAAAACACATCAGCATGCTGAAACTTTGCATGCATGTTCATCATGATAAATGAGAAAAGGTCACAAAAGAATATCAAGAAAAAAACAAAACAAAGGTTAACCAGTTCCAACAACTAGAAAATCTAAACGGGTCAAATTGACCCGCAACATAACCCAATATATGCAATCTTTTTCACTTTACACAAAGCTGCAACATTTAAAGTTTGCATTCTTTTAATTCAGCGAAGGGGTCACGCTGTGACGTAGCCGTCTACTATTGGTCACGTTTTCACGTGATACGAATTTTGCATGGCAGAGTTGACCAAACTTGGAAAGCAGCAAAATTCATATGAGCTTACATTTCCATTTCATGTGTATAAATGGAAGTCAATAAAATGAAAAGTGTCCACCCCTTAAGGTTGATGAACAGAGAGTAGGGAGTCTTTTGGAGTCTTCTGTTCGAATGTATTGGACCACGAGAGTCTACACTATGAAAGCAATCCGATTTAATGTGTTTTTGACTACCTCTGGAAGTGGATGACAAGCTCAATATGTTTTAGACACATTTATTCCTGTCCAACTAGCATTGTCCACTTGTGATCGGATTAAGAAAAGCGAAACTTATTGCCAGATGTAAACAGGGTAAAAAATGCACACCTATCATTTCTCTTCAATTCATCCATGAAGTCATATGAACTACTGATGACTGCTTTGTGGAGCTTCAACTTTTTGGTGCCAATTCACTCATCGTATTACATAGTCACAGAGATGGATTATTTTTCTAAAAATCTTCGTGTTCATCTGAACTCCCTGCAGACAGCCAAATATAAATTTTCTCAATATAAGGCATTTAAAAGATGAGCTGAAAATGAAGAAATAAAGAGATGTTTTGTATAGGGCTAAATTGCCCAAAATAACATCCCTATCTGTTTTCATCAGTAATACAATTTCACCTATAAACAAACTCTTATATAAGGCGTCACTACTTGCAATACTTGTATTTGGAGGGGTAGAGTGGGAGGTAAATTGGGAGATTTGATCTTGTCAGCGTGGTAAACATTTGAGTAAATGTAAGCTACACAGGCCTTTCAGTATATCACATCAATACTTCAGAGATGAATGTTATTTATTCAGGAAGAGTGGCTCCTTGTGCTTTAACATTTACCTAAGCACTAAAATTTAAATTTAAAAACAACCTCTCGACTTTTAATTTCCCCATAGCTCTCTACATAATTCATCCTGTGCTTGTGATTCTGATCTGTCTCTTCAAAAGAATGAAAAGAATGATTTGCTCTTCAAATCACATGCGGCAGCAAAGCTCACACTCTTTCGCACTCTCTATTTTCTTTCATTTAATTTCTCTCCTCTTGGTCTGTTCAGAGTAAAATCGCAAAACAGAGGAAGCCATTTATCTGATGATTAATATTTAAGGCAGGGTGTTAATAAATAATACTATTCCACATAAAAGAGAGGTTTGTTATGGGCTCTTGTCTCATTACTGATGCAGGTGTCGTGCTTCTTCCGCCATCAGTATCTTTTCAATATTAACACTCTCACAGATGGAGCACTGATTGCCTGACAAAATATGTGTTTCTAAATTATTATCACTATAGCCTAATCATTATTAATGGCTCTTATGTTCATTAATTCTGTTTACAGTAAAAAAGAGGATTCAAAGATGCCTGTCTTCATTTAGATTGACTTTTTTGATGTATAATTAATTTTTTTAACCTCTGTATTTGTAGTGTTTCAACCAACCCGGGAAAAGCATGCCTGTGGTCACATTTCTTTTATAGCCAACTAACGGATCTTTGTAAAAATGAAATGAACCGTACCGTTCTCCACCTTTGGGTTAGCACGGACTTGCACCGCGCTTCGTCTCAAGTCTGACAACGCATCTTTAATATGGCCACTTTAATGGCAACAATGATTCATAGAGTCCCAACACAAATGGAAAGAATTAGCTAATTTTAATTAATAAAAACGAGCAACCAGCAAAAATAATTGTTTGGGCACTTTAGAAATACATTAGACACTGATGACTAAGGGTATGTTTACACGGCAACGATGTACTAAAAACAGAAACGTTTTTCAAAACTATCCCCGTTCACAGGGATCCGTGAAAAAAACTAAACACGCTGCATTCTGCTGCCAGGCCAGTAGTTGGCGATGTCACTTTGTAAAGAAACACTACACACCTATAAACTAAAGACGCAATACACATATGCATGACATCGGCGTTTTTAAAAATGTGCATTTTTGCCGTTTACACAGAGACGATAACTGTATCGTATTCAAAAACTTGCACTTTGAATCCCGTTTTCAAAATTTGGGTTTTTAGGCACCCAAAAACACTGTTGTCGTGTAATTGAATGGCCAAAATGCATAAATGGTTTTCCGTTTTAAGTTGAAAACATTGTCGTTTAATCTGCCCCTAAAATCATATCTGCCAAGTTTTTACCAAAATATCATGACAAAATAGTACAAAAGTTATAAACCATGATGGCTGTCACATAATATATTTATTGTAAAGCATCTCATGATTCACATTTAACCTAACACAATAGGCCTATGTTAAACAGTGTCAATAAAACAGGTGTGTTAGCAGGTACAATTATAACTTTGAACTTAACCACGACAAGAGCACATCACTTACAGGTCAGGACCGTATGAGTTACACTGTAAAAGCATGAATTGAGCCCTGTCTAACACATGGATACTTACGGAGAGGGTGAGAGAGAATGAGAAAACAGGCTGTGAAGCAGATTGGGGCTGCCAGCCAAGAGGCTTGGCACAGCTCCTAATGATGCCAGGCATGAGTCGGCTCCCAGTGCCACCTAGACATGTACCCTGCCAGCTCCCAGTCAGGTATGGATGTCTCTATTAGTCACATGTGTGTGAGAGAGAGCCAGAGAGAAGCCCTAAGAATAAATGCACAGCCTGGAACAACAAAACCGTGATATATTTCACATTCCCTTGTGATCAAACCTAGTGAGACTGAGTATTTCATATTTCCATGTGATGAATGATGCAATAGCTTAGCAACAGGGTTTGTGCTTTAAAGAGACGTATGACATGAAGTCCACTTCCTCATCTTTTCTCAATGTACAGATCACTCTCACTCCCTCCTACTGTATATTTCAACTAATACTGCTGGCTGACACACTGTGCTGTTGGATATTTGAGATGGTAGGTCAGTGGGAATGCATTTGTCTATTTTAGGCTTATTTTCAGTGCAATTTTAATATGTTTAATCTCTCTGGACATTTTGAGATTGGACATTCGCTGAATAAAAAGTATTTGGACACTGAAGCCACTTTGAATATGTATGACATTTGATTAAATGGCAAAATGTCAAACCAAGTGATATTTATTTTAAAAGATTCATCCAAAAATTAAAATTGTGTTATTTACTCATCCTCACACTTCAAACTCATATGCTGTTATTCTTTCTGTGGAACATGATGGTTAACATTTCTGAAGAATCTTCACATACATTTGCAGCTTCTCAGTCATGGTCACTTGAAACTGTCAATGAAAAAGATCTGTGTGAAGATTCTTGCAAATGTCTCATGTTTTGTTCCATGGAAAAAAGAAAATCATATGGGTTTTGGAATTATGCATAATTCTGAGTGAATAATGACAGAATTTTCATGTTTGATGTACTATAACTTTATATAGATCATGCACTTTCCAAGCAAAACATTGTTCAAAATTATTCAACATTATTGTTCAAAGTTAAACTACAAATCAAAGGTCTGGGATGAGTACGATTTTTTAATGTTTATGAAAGAAATTTTAATTAAATAAAAATAAATGATCACTAAGGCAGCATTCAAAACGTCTCGGTTACATATGTAACCCTCGTTCCCTGAGTAGGGAACGGAGACGTTACGTCGGATGATGACGAATGGGGTTTTGCTTAGAAAGCCTATCAACTTCGAGTATTAAAAAACGAGCAAATGGCAAGGAAATGCCATGGGTCTGCGGAATTTGCATGTCGTAACTCCGCCCTACCTCGTGGGTATAAAAGGAGGATGCCGGCAACATGCAGGGGGTTGCATGACCCGAAGGATGCATACTGGGGTCTCCAGCCGCAGGTGGAATATTTCAACCCCAGGGGTGGCAAGGTGGCTTGCCAAGGGAAAGACACATGCTCAGAGAGGCTTACAGTGGAAATACACATGTGGGGGTAGCTCCGGAGAGGGACCATGCACACGGGAGGCACCTAGCCGACGCATAGGCAATAGACACTGGCGCTAGCATCAGGGGTGCTCCAGGAACTCAGGGCTTGCGGAGAAGCTCACCTGAGGAAATATCGCACGTATCCAGTCCGTGGAGTGGAATGGCGAGCAAGCGAAGACACCTGAGCGGGTCCAGTACTAGCTAGTTGAAGCGAGTACATGAGAGGACACTGGCCCCACTCAGAGATTGTAGAATCTGGCGATTGTGTTAGGTGTCGCCCAGCCTGCAGCTCTGCAGACGTCTGTTAACGAGGCGCCATGCGCTAGAGCCCAAGAGGATGCCACACTCCGGGTGGAGTGGGGAGTCACACCAAGGGGGCATGGTCGACCTTGCCGAACACCTCCGGGGGTCTTCTCGGCGAGAAGAGCACCAGTTGACGAAGAGGTTCCACTTCAACGCATAGGCGTGTCTAGTGGACGACGCTCTAGCGGAAATGATGGTAGCCACCACCGCTGGTGGTAGGGTACTCAAACCTGCCACAGGGTGCCCCGTCCCTGAGAAAGGAGGTCCTTCCTCAGAGGGACTGGCCAAGGAGGTGCTGTCGCGAGGAGCAACAGTTCGGAGAACCAGGTCCGGGTGGGCCAGTACAGCGCAACCAGAAGGACCTGCTCCTCGTCCTCCTTGACCTTGCGCAAGACCTGCGCTAGAAGGCTCACTGGGGGAAACGCATATTTGCGGCCCCGCGGCCAGCTGTACGCCAGTGCATCCGTGCCGAGCATGCCCTCGGTCAGGGAAAAATACAGGTCGCAATGGGTCGAGTCGTGAGAGGCAAACAGATCTATCTGTGCGTCCCCGAACTGGTCCCAAATCAGCTGAACTGACTGGGGATGGAGTCGCCATTCTCCAGGGAGGGGCTGAAGCTGTGAGAGCTCGTCGGCTGCACAGTTCAGGGCTCCGGGAATATAAATGGCTCGAAGCGACCTCAGATGCTTCTGACTCCATAAGAGGAGGTGGCGAGCGAGTTGTGACATACGGCGGGAGCGTAGACTACCTTGATGGTTGATGTACGCTACAGTGGCGGTATTGTCTGACTGGACTACTACGTGTTGAGCCCTGAGCAACGCCCGAAAGCGGTGCAGGGCAAGGCATACTGCCAGCAACTCGAGGCAATTGACATGCCATAGGCGCTGGGGTCCTGTCCAGGAGCCCGCGGCAGCATGTCCATTGCACATGGCGCCCCAGCCCGTGGTGGAGGCATCTGTTAAGACAACAACATGCCGGGAAACTCGTTCCAGGGGGACACCTGCCCTGAGAAAACTGAGGTTCGACCACGGGGTGAAGGTCTGACAGCAGGTCGGAGTAACTGATACTCGGAGCGTGCCTTGTTGCCATGCCCACCTCTGGACTCGGTCGCGACGCCAAAGCTGAAGCGGTCTCATATGAAGCCATCCGAGCGGCGTTACCGTGGCTGCAGATGCCATATGCCCCAGGAGCCTCTGAAAATATTTCAGTGGAACCGCACTCTTGCCCTGAAATTGTCTCAGACAAGTCAGCAGTGACTGTGCGCGCTCGCTCGTAAGCTGCGCGGACATGGCGACCGAGTCGATGTCCATACCGAGAAAAGAGATCCTCTGCACGGGGCAAAGTTTGCTCTTCTCCCAGTTGACCCGAAGGCCCAGACGAGCTAGGTGCCGGAGCACAAGGTCCCTGTGTTCGCAAACCTGGTCTCGAGAGTGAGCTAGGATAAGCCAGTCATCGAGATAGTTCAGGATGCGAACCCCGTGAACCCGAAGGGGAACAAGGGCTGCCTCGACGACCTTCGTGAAGACGCGAGGAGACAGGGCTAGCCCGAAAGGGAGAACCGCGTACTGGTATGCCTGCCCCTCGAAAGCAAACCGGAGGAAGGGTCTGTGTCGAGGAAGAATGGAGACATGAAAGTAGGCGTCCTTCAGGTAGATCACTGCAAACCAATCCTGGGGCCGTACACATTCGAAAATGCTTTAGCGGTGAGCATCTTGAACGGCATCCTGTGAAGAGAGCGGTTCAGCGAGCGCAAGTCCAGGATCGGTCGTAACCCACCGGTTTTCTTGGGGACAATGAAGTAGGGGCTATAGAAGCCGGACCTCATCTCGGCTGGAGGGACAGTCTCGATTGCACCCTTCGCCAGCAGGGTGGCAATCTCTGCCCTCATGACGGGGGCATTGCCACCGACCAGAGTGGAGCGGACTCCCCTATAGCGGGGAGGAGACCGTGCGAACTGAATCGCATAGCCGAGCCTGATGGTTCGGGCGACCCAGCGGGACAGACGGGGAAGCTCTAGCCAGGCTCCCAGGAACTGACCCAGCGGGGTCATGCGAACCACAGGCGTCCCCCCGGAGGGGCAGCGAAGTGGAGTAACTGGCCCAGACATGGACGGCATAGCGGCCCGGTGTGGGGGCACAGTTAACAACCGCGCTCTGGCAGAGGGGGCCAGGGAAGGACCAGGAAGGTCGTCCCGCGGGGGCCTGCTCTGCCAGGGATCTGGCGACAGAGGGGGACAAGGGCGAAGCGGTCCGTGGACGGCACGCCGTGTCAACCGACTCTGGAACAGAGGGGGACGAGGAGAGCACGGCTTGGGGCCGGCGCTCTGTGTCGCCCGAGAACTCTGTGAGCTCAGGGAAGAGAGGATGGTTTCTTTCTTTAACCACTTTAGGGTGCTGCCCACCCGTGGATGAGCAGCGGGGAGTGGAGAACAAAAGATTCTCCCCCGGCCCTCCACCGGGGGAAGGAGTGGTCCTGCTACCATCTCCTGGGAAACGACCATCATCCCTGAGCAACCCGTCTCAGGAGCGCCGCTTAGCCCGACGCTTGGCGGGGGGCGGGGCTGGAGAGGGCTGTGGCGCCTTCCTACGGCTTCCTCCACGACTGGGCCTGGGTGAAGTCTGCTGCTTTGGCCAAGCGGGAGGGGCGGGAGCCTTAGGAGGGCGCCCTCGGCGGGTAACAGGCTGAAGCGTCTGCCCGACCGACGTGGAGGCAGCAGCGGGTCGGCGGGGCAGAATATGTTTAATGGCCTCAGTCTGTTTCTGTGCAGTCGAGAACTGTTGGGCAAAGTCCTCGACTGCTCCGCCGAAAAGGCCGGCCTGGGACAGGGGTGCATCGAGCAGACGAGTCCAACGGATGAGACCAAGGCGGATGAGACCAACGAGCGGTCCCAGGAAGACAGGGGGTCTTCCAGGACTTCGAGATCTCATCATGCACGTCCGGCAAGAAAGGTATCGGGGTTTGCCGTAGACGCGGGTCGGCGGCCTTACCCAAAAACCAATCATCCAGCCGCGAGCGCTCAGGACAGGGTGGAGGCCTCCACTCTTGTCCGATGCTCTCGGCTGCCCGGGAAAGCATGGCCCTCATCTCCGGATCAGACTCAGGCACAGCCGTATGCACACCGGAAGGTGGCAGCTGTGCTGAGCCCTCACTTCCAGAAGACTCGGACCCACCTTGTGATGCTGCTACAGACATAGCATCATCCTCTGTAGCTTCAACCGAAACTCGCGGGCCACCCGAAGGTCGACCCACGGGAATCGGCAGTTCACTAGCGGACACCATCATTGAAGAGGGGGGCTGGGGTCGCGGACACATAGTCGGCGCCTTATTCCAGACCGAAACCCTCAGGTCACCCTGACCACCAGCCGAAGTAGCACCCCGCGAGGGAGCACTAGATCGGGGTGTGGATGAGGGGACCCTCACTCTTGCGAGTTCATTGAGTCTCGACCTTAATGACGCGATGGTCATGTTCCCACAGAGAGAACATGAGTCATCCACGAGTCATCCCCAAACATACTGGACAGCGCTCGTGCCCATCAGAGTCAGATACTAATCTGCCGCAACCAGAAGTGCACGGGCGAGGCTTCTTTAAAAAGACGCGCCGCGTGCAAGCTCTTTTATGAGAGAAACACCCTGAGTGTTGAAGCGCCCGGGGAGACATGCACTCTCTGGCAAACCACTGCACAGATAAGCAGGAAGCACGCGCTCGCTGGAGATCGCAGTCACACCAACACCAGAGGAACTCGTTCGTGAAGCTGACAATTCAGAGATGGCTTGTGGAGAGAAGAATAAACTTGGCTCCGAAGCGAAAACAAAGCAAATGCATGTTGCCGGTGTCCTCCTTTTATACCCACGAGGTAGGGCGGAGTTACGTCATGCAAATTCTGCAGACCCATGGCATTTCCTTGCCATTGGCTCGTTTTTTAATACTCGAAGTTAATAGGCTTTCTAAGCGCGAAACCCCATTCGTCGTCATCCGACGTAACTCGGAGTGACCATGAAAGGGAATAAAAGTTTTATATATGAATACAAAGTCCAAAACAACAGCATTTATTTTAAATAGAAATCTATTTTATAATATTACAAATGTTAAAAACTGTCACTTTTAATCAATTTAATGTATTGCTGACCCCAAACATTTGAATGGTTGCGTAAAAAGAAAAGAACAAGAAAAACAAGTCCCCTTTTCTGGGGATCTGATGGCATACATGCACTAAAATGTATAATTAGTATGATTAGTTAATTAAATCAAGTTACAAAAATGGCTCATAAACGTGAAATTAGTTTTGATAAATGTTTATCTTAATTTCTTTTCAGATGCCTCATTGTTTGATATGTCATCTAATGTGATGACATTCATACACTTGTGTGTGGCTTTATTATGTTTAGGGGTCACTGTATCATATATTTTGTTGTGCATTAGATCAGCATGTGTTCTCTTCAAAGCATTTAAAATGAAAAGATGGAATTGGCACAGAGTAAACCCAGTCCTCAGACCGTTGACAGCTCAATGTATTTTAGAACTGGTCTTAAGCTCTTTTTGGGACGTTGCCCATGGGACAGTATCTGTATGTGCATTTGTGCGTGTGTGAGCATGAATATGAATGTGTATTTGTACATGACTCCTGGCTGTTACCATGAACTATTAAGGACACGGTCATGCGAAATGGTAAATGACAGATAGGGTTTCCACAATAAGACAAGGAAAGTCTATGTCCCAAGTTCTTATAAATGTACTCTTTGTATTCATGTTGGTTTATGGTTTTGAAACACTTCCATACCTAATGTATACAAAAAAAATCTAAAAATGTCATGTGGTGTGACCATCAGAAAATAAAAGTAATAACTGCTTTTCCTTGTGCCTTTTACTGTATATGTGATATTAACCTTTGTCTTCAAATAATATAATATTTGAAAATATATTTTTCAATAAACATTTTTTTATATAATGTGATTTATTAATTCACAGATATCATTACATTTGAGGAGTCATGCCACATGACATTTGTTGTCTGAGCTATACCATTGCCTTGGCATAAATATGTCAAATTATGTGATTGTCAGAAAACACAGACTGGAGAGATCGGTGAGTATCAACAATACAACTCTTTATTGAATAATATGGGGATTATGGCAGAGTGAAAGCAACAGGATGCAATGACGGTGAACGTAGATGGGGAACAGGCAGGTGAGGATCCACACACACACATAAACAGTCCCTGAGGAGAAATGCTAACTTTCCTTTTGTCTTGTAGGTAATCCACGTGACTGAGATTGAAGAGGAGACGGGAATGAGGAACTGGACACAGAGTCTGAATCTGAAATCGCCCCCTAAACCCTCATTCACTATTCCCTGCATTAATCCACTAATGTGCAAGTAACAAGTGCAAGTAACACATTGAATTAAACATGGAAATTTGGATTAGAAAGACTGAAAAAGTTCTCCAATAATCTTTCTTGTATTTGCAACTTCATAAAATCTCTTTTATACAGTGTATATTCAAGTCATTGCATGTATTAATTGCATTTGAAAGTTTAAAAAAAAATATATATATTAGATCCAGATAAGCAAAATAGCATCATGCCAGTGACCTGAAAATGAACGTTTGTGAGCAGTGCAAGTTTCCAGTTGTAACACAGCTGTGTTTGTGAAGTTCACCGAAGTGTTGACAGATTCACTTCATTCTCTGAGCTGAAGAACAGGTTTATTCTCACTCTGGGTTTAACTTACAGCATTGCTTAGGTGTGATACTTCATTTAAGAGATAATAAGATAAAATAGCAGTGAACGTTACAACCACTTTCACAGTAAAAACTAACCTTGTCATTATTACTCTTATTAATGCGGAATTATCATTCGTTGCACACCGAATGTAGTTATGGGTGATGCAGGTGCTAGTGTCTATGTGTGAGTGTGTGTGGTCTGAAGCACTTGAAACTGTACCTGTAACCACAGGCTCACCTCCTGACATCGCCTGTGGTCATGGGAGACAGGTAAAATGAGGTGGAGAGAGCTTCTTCAGAAGGAAACAGAGCAGGTGTTCCAATTAGCCGTTCTCCTTTAAGAACAGAATAAACAAACTCACAACACTTACAATTAATAGAAGTTGGTGGCCTGGAACTTTCCACCACAAAAATCCTTTGGCCGTGGATTCAGCGTTTTCTTTTCTGCATTTCAAATTAGAAAGATAAAGTAAACAAAGTTCTCAGGTGCAGCTCTGAGAGTCAGATGTGACCGTAATGATGTTGCAAAAATAAAAATGAAATGAAAAACTCTATAAATACACAATTTATTTAATATTTTTTTTATTCTGATAGTTGCCTAAAAATGTGCGCTATGTACATATCGTTTTAAAAGAGTATATTAAAGAGTTTCTAATACTATTAACATTTTATTTTTTATAGTCCACTTTAGACATTCCACTAAATTTAAGTAACTTTGCAACTACATGTCATCTAACTCTCATTAATTTACAACTGCATGTCAACTAACTCTCATTAGAATGTTGGTAGACTGTTAGCAACATCTCAGATCAACCTGACATCGCTAGCTTCCGTTATTGTTTGCACAACACGCTAGTAACTCGCAGTGTAGGGGAGTAGTTAACTATGAGTAGCGACGCTACTAACTTAACTACATTTTTCAGTAGCTTGGCAGTAGCTCAGTTGCTTTTTAAATAGTGTAGCTTTTCCAGTAGCTAACTACTTTTTGCAGCAAGTAGCGGTGTAGCGCGAGCAAAAGCTACATTGCGTTTTGTCGAGCCTGCACGAATCAGCGCGATGCAAGGATATTCTTCTTCTTGTTAGATTACAAACTAATTTTTTGCCATTACCGCCACCTGTTGTTTAATCACGCATCTTGCGGCTAACGGTTCACTGACGTACAGTGGCTAAACTAACGAAAAAGAAAGCTTCAAGCACAGAAGTTTCCAAGCAACACAGCAGTAATGACTTAATGAACCTCTTCACTTATAAGATTGATAATATCAGGGACAAAATTATAACTATGCAACCGTCTACTACAGTATCGAATCAGGGAGTGCATTGTAGTCTCCCTGAGGAAAATTTTGATTCATTTTTTGTTTTAGGAGAGGAAGAATTTTGCAAACTCGTTAATTCATCTAAATCGACAACTTGTATGTTAGACCCTATACCGACTAAGCTACTGAAAGAGATGCTTCCTGATGTCATAGATCCTCTTCTAATTATCATTAATTCGTCTTTGTCTCTAGGATACGTGCCAAAAATCTTTAAGCTGGCTATGATTAAACCGCTTGTTAAAAAACATAACTTGATCATACAAAATTAGTCAATTACAGGCCGATCTCAAATCTGCCTTTTCTGTCAAAGATATTCGAAAAAGCATTATCCTCACAACTGTGTTCCTTTCTTGAAAGAAATTATGGTAACACTTTATTTTGATGGTCCCTTTTGAACATTCTGGTGACTATAAGTAACTTAGCAACTACATGTTAACTAACTCTCATTAGAGTATTAGTGTACTGTCTGCTTAATATTGTGATGGCCCTCCAACAGACAGTCTACTGACTATAAGTAACTATACAACTACATGTCAACTTATTCTAACCCTAACCCTACCAGTCAACTAATACTCTATTAACACTCTAATGAGAGTTAGTAGACATGTAGGTGCAACGTTACTTATAGTCAACAGAATGTGTTAAAGGGACCATCCAAATGAAGTGAAACCGAAATGATATCTGTGAGGATTTTCAGTCCGGATTTTGACCGTACCATAACACTGAGACAGCTCTCATTAGAGTCACAAATGATTTGCTCTTATCATCCGATCGTGGTTGTATCTCTCTATTAGTGTTACTTGATCTTAGTGCTGCATTTGACACAATTGACCACAACATTCTTTTAAATAGACTAGAAAACTATGTTGGCATTAGTGGAATTGCACTAGCATGGTTTAAATCATACTTATCTGACCGTTATCAGTTTGTAGCAGTAAATGAAGAGATGTCTTATCGATCACAAGTTCAGTATGGCGTACCACAAGGCTCAGTACTAGGACCGCTGCTGTTCACTCTGTACATGCTACCATTAGGAGATATCATTAGGAAACATGGAATTAGCTTTCACTGTTATGCCGATGATACTCAGCTGTATATTTCTTCAAAACCTAACGAAACTTACCAATTCACAAAATTAACGGAATGCATTGCTGATATAAAAAATTGGATGACTAGTAATTTCCTACTACTTAATTCTGAAAAACAGAGATTCTAATTATTGGACAAAAACTTCCACACATAATAACTAGAATACTGTCTAACACTTGATGGCTGCTCTGTTAAGTCTTCGTCGTCGGTTAGGAACCTGGGTGTGCTCTTTGATACCAATCTTTCATTTGAAAGTCACGTGTCTAGTATCTGTAAAACCGCATTTTTCCATCTTAAAAATATATCTAAATTACGCCATATGCTCTCATTGACAAATCGGGAACAGTTAGTTCATGCGTTCATGACCTCAAGGCTAGATTATTGTAATGCTCTACTGAGTGGCTGCCCTGCACGCTTAATAAACAAACTACAGCTAGTTCAAAACGCAGGGACCATCCAAATGAAGTGAAACCAAATCGACTGCTGGCGGTAGATCCTTTTCCTATTTAGCACCAAAACTTTGGAACAGTCTTCCTACCATTGTCCAGGAGGCAGACACACTCTGTCAGTTCAAAGCTAGATTAAAGACACATTTCTTTGACCTTGCATTCACATAATACATTATCGACTTCAATGTTAGGCTGCATAGATTAGGTCAGCCGGAACTGGGAACACTTCCCTTAAATTCTGATGTACTCGTTACATCATAAGAAGAATGGCATCTATGCTATTTTTAGTGTCTTTGTTTATCACAAGGTTTTCCCGCAGCCTGCCGGATGCAGGGCTGAAGTGCCAACTAGTCTCTCCCTATGGAGGATCCCTGAACCACTCTACAGATAAAGCGTTGTGGGAAAATTCAGTTTGCGTACCTACCGCGAAGTGATAAAATAAAATAAAATTCTGTATAAAAATGTATAGACAAGACAAGTAGTTTGTTTAGGCATGGTTTGTAGGGAATTACAAACCTGCGCACATATATTCAAACGCACATAACTATAGAATCAATTCTTAATGCGCATGTGAACACCATCAGCGTTTATCACAGGTGTTTAAAGTCTGTTTAGAGAGAACGGTGCCGTCTTATCGGCCCCTTATTTTATAACAAATGATAATTTCGACGGAAGTGAATCAATCACTAACTTTACTTTAGCTGGAAAATAACATTATTCAAGAACCGCTATAAAGCCAAAACAATCACTGTTACCTTAAATTATATGTTTATCTCTGTAAAGCTGCTTTTAAACAATCTACATTGTTAAAAGCACTATATAAATGAAGATGACTTGACTTAACTTTTGGCTGCGCGGAGCTTGAGACCGGAAGACACAAGGCAGATCCACACAGAGTGGAGCTAGAGAAGTCGAGGGGCTGAAGGGAACCAGCGGAGGTGGGGCTGACGAACTGGCTGATTTGGGAAGAGGAGGCAGGAGAGGGAGGCTGGGTGGGACCTCTGGAGACAGTGGAGAGTTCTTGCTGGAAGGGACCAATTGGCGCACAGAAAATGTCATGCTGTGCGGAACCACCATGGGCACAGGAGACTTTGAGCTGGGCGGGATCAGCGGAGACACAGGAGACTTGGAGCCTGGGGGGACCAGCGGGGATGAGAGAATCAGGGAAATTTCCTCTTCCAAATCCTCAAAATGATACACCAAAGCCAGCTGCAGCTCACTCTCAGCGGCGCTAAGTGCAGAGTGTTGGCGGTGGCTGGCTGGGCTCTGGGTCTGGAGTGGGGCTGGTGATGTCCTCTGCTGGGCAGATGGTGAATGTCGATCCATTGTTCACCAACACCCACTCCATGAACGCGGCGAAATCCTCCCTGGGACGTTCACTGGAAGCTGTGCTTTGGACCACTTGCTGAGGCTGGTGTGGTAAAAAACAAAACAAAACAGGGCTTATATCCATGTGAAGTAATCAGGGAGAACAGAAAAAGGTGTAATGAATTAATTAACAACCGAAGAGACTAACTAGGGAACTAAGGAAAACAGGAACACAGAAACTAAACAGATTATACATGTAACAATATTAAGCAGTCTACTAAGGCCGTTTACACATACATGGTTATTTTGAAAAACGTAGACATTTTCCTTCGTTTGTGCCCTTCATATACACTGAAACGGAGAATTCGCCTTCTAAAAACTGCGGCCAGAGTAGAGATTTTGGAAAACTTCGTTTGCACGCTTGCATGTAAACTGAGAAAAATTGAGTTTTAGGCAGCTGACGTCACAGTATGCGACAGAACTTGCACCTGCGTCAAAAGTGTGACCTCTTTGTTCAATAGAGAAAGAGGAAGTGATTCGTTGTTGTTGTTGCTATTTTCGGGATTCTGATTGGCTAACGTGGGCTTGAGCTTCTTGTTACACTGCCACCTACAGGTTTGGCATGCCCTTGACGGCCTTTTTTACACGGTTCGTGTAAACTAACACTTTTCTGAAAATTGACAGGTGTGCACGATGTTATTTTTGAAAACAGAGAGGGTGAAATGTCCGTTTATGAAAATAACCGGCCAGGTGTAAACGTAGCCTAATACTCTAATGACTGCTGGTTGACATGTAGTTGCAAATTTACTTTTAGTTAGTTTTGTTCTTCTGTGGAACACTAAAGATATTTTGAAGAATGTTGGTAAACAGACAGACATTTTTTTCCAAAATTTGTTTTTGTGTTCCACAGAAGAAAGTGAGTAATACTGGAGTAAATTATGCCAATACTTTCATTCTTAAAAATAAACAAAATCAGTTGATTGAGAGTATAAAGCTATAAAATTAATATGAATAGCAAAGCTTAGATAATTTAAGAGTTTCTATTACTCTATAACTTTTCTTATTTTTATTTTCCATATCATATTTTACTGGATATCATTTAGCATCATTATTAAAATAATACTAAAAAAGCGAATTACAGGAGTGAAAAACAATATAATTTCCCCCGTTTTATAGAAAAAAATTAAGTCTTTCCAAGAACCTACTTAAGGTCCCCAAGGCTTCAAAAAATGTTATAATATATAAATATTCATGCTAATTTGCATTGTTTCCCAACAGGATAAGAATGTTATATAAAAAAAATCTGTATGAGGTTTGTCCTGATTAAATCTATAAGTCAATATGTAGAACTAAATCTGCATGTAGGTCTTGCTGCATTGCATTTCTCTGTAGAGCCTAACATTGCCTGTCACGTAGAGCCTTTCTGTCGGCCTTCTATTCAGCGTGTCTTTTCTCTGAAAAATAGAGTTCTGCAAATGAATTTTGAAGCTGTAGCAGAGATGGCTGAGATAAATAATTTCCTGAGGCCTTTCTGTTTCAGCTGATTCAGCACACTGAAATGCTTTTTATATGACCATCAATTATTAATACACTATTAGCATATTAGCTTATGCGAAAATCCATCTAGGTTAGTAGGGTAAGATATATTTGCATGTGCGTACATAAGTGTATGTGTAGGATATAAATGTGTGAAAATGTGTCTAAACACATAGAGACGCATTTAATGAGATCAGGTTGGTAGCCTATATATGTTCCTGTTTATAAAATGTGTTGATGTGTAGGAATCTATTAGAGCGTTTGTGTGTGTTTCTGGCTGTTGACTCCGTGCAGGTCGCTGTTATTAAACAGAACTGTGGATGTGCTCTGACAGGTGGATTATGAGACGATTATTTACGCCGCTCTTTTAATTAAAAGAAAAACTGCCTATTACTCTTCCCTCGCTCGCTCGTTAATATCTGCCACCAGATTTGGGTGTTGACGATGATCTGTAATTAAAAAGAGAAGAGGCAGCTTTATGGCAAAGTTTGGGGAACATCAGGAAATTGCTTTGTGAATGACACACACACAATCTTGGTGTGAAGAGGTCTTAAGTATTAATGAGAAATATATTATCTTTTTATTAAGAAAATTAAATCATTAAAGTAATATTGAAAATATGTCTGAGTTCTTTCAGAATGCAAGCATGTGTATTTCAAAATAAATACCAAAAACATCTGTGCACTGCAGAAATGAACAATTGTCATAAAATAATATTTCACTGAAAATGACACACGCACACACACACGCACGCACGCACGCACGCACGCACGCACGCACGCACGCACACACACACACACACACACACACACACTATATATTTAAAGAATGTTTCAGTTGTCTTTGTCCATGATCAATATATGCATATAGAGCCCAAATCAACTGATGTTAGTAACATCAAATTTCATTGGTCTTTGTGTGTTATGTGATCACCACTGTGGTTTGATATTGACAATTTTGGCTAATTTTAAATGCGCATTTAAAGGGACACACAAAAATGGCAAGATTTTGCTTACAGGTACTGTATGTAATAAACTAAAAACGTAACAAATGACAGACTTATACCAAGGAACAGGACTAGGGAACAGAACAACCAACAAACAAAGTTAAGAACTCACAAAGACTGAACTAGTTACAGGGCTTAAATACACAGGCAAACAAGCTTAACAAGATAATAAGGGGGCGTGGCTAATCAGAAACACCTGGGGAGACTAATAAACAAGAACATACTACAAAGGACTACAAAACATGGCACAGAACAGGAAATAACAAAAATCCACACAAGACAAGTGGAACACAAGACAGGAATCATGACATAGCCCCCCCTCTATGGGCGGGTCCAGACGCCCAACAAAACCAAAAAACAATAGTTCAGGAGGGTGGACGAGCGGATGCGGTCTTGGGGGAGGAATGGAGGGCCCGTGCAGGGGAACGGGACCCGGACATGGCAATGGCAGGCCTGGGCTCTGGAGCGTGGGCGGACCAGGTCCATGGAGAGGAAGAGGGCCTGGAGACTGCGGCAGGATGTGAGGCCAGGGCGGAGCAGGCTGTGCAGGTGACCATGGCCGATCAGGCTGTGCAGGCGACCAGGACGGAGGAGGCTGTGCCGGGGGCCAGTACAGATGGGACGCTTCAGGGGGCCAGGGTGGATCCGAAAGCTCACATGGCCAGGCGGCACGGCCTCTGAGGCCTTAATCAGTTACCTACTGCCCCTCCCCAAAATTTTCTTGTGATGAAACTCAGGCGTAGCGGCCATCTCGGGACGAGACTCAGGCGCGGCGGCCATCTTGAGCGAAGGTTCGCGGGCTGGAGCCGATGTGTGTGCTGCCCACACACACATCATAGCTGTGATGACTATCATAAGTACCGTATCATCCAGAGCTGACTCAGGCGCAGTGGCCCTCTTGTCCTAAGACACAGGCACAACTGGCATAATGTGAATTAACAGTCTCGGGCCCGGCAGGCATGATGTGAAGCTCAGGCTCGGCAGCGGCCATGACAGGATGAGGCTCTGGCGTGAATGCGCCGGCGAGATTTTTGACGTTGTACTCTTTCTTCTGCCGAAATGCTCAGAAGAGCTTTGGTATCTTCAACAGACCAGTATAGGCGATTCTCCATTTCGTGCAGCGATAATTTTGCGCAACATAAAAAAGTGAAATGTGCATCTTGCCTCAGACATATCTTTCCCTAACACCGATAAACTCCGCCTTTTACCTTGACCACGCCTCTAGCCCGAGGTGGCCTGATCTGGCCCAAGGTATTCGACGGGCCAGAAATCCTGGCCGTTGGCCCCGAGTAAGCTCCGATCAAGCCCCGGAAGTGGCTGTGGAAACGCGACTGGCCCTGGCACGCACTAGCGCAGCTCGGCCCTGGCCCGGCAGTGGAAATGCGGCTCATTACTACACTTGGGCCCTGTCCTAGGCCAGTTTCAGGGAAATGTGTGTGCACTCATTCAGTGCACTGAAGATGGGCCGTACGTTGTAGAAAGGGTTGTTTGTGGTCATGTGTGGGGCACACATTCGTTCTCATGAACATCTGCCTAATCCTCTAGATAGTTCACCTCTGCATCGCCATTCAATAGTCTACCTGGCAAATGGGCCGTTTCACCCTGGTACTCCCTATCTGAGCACAGTCACTTTCAATTGCCTCTGTTTGCTGCACACAGCACTTGCGGGACGTCACATCTGTATAGTTTCTGGGATACTGATAACAACACTGAACAAAATTATAAATGCAACACTTTTGTTTTTGCCCCCATTTTTCATGAGCTGAACTCAAAGATCTAAGACTTTTTCTATGTACACAAAAGGCCTATTTCTCTCAAATATTGTTCACAAATCTGTATTAGTGAGCACTTCTCCTTTGCAGAGATAATCCATCCCCCTCACAGGTGTGGCATATCAAGATGCTGATATAATTTTGTTCAGTGTAGGATTAACAGCCAAAACTGTTTTCAATTGAAGCACTGTTATTCTACCGGTCACATTTGTGACCGTTAACAAATTTACACGTCTTAAGAGCAAAATGCAGGAGTATAATTCTCAAAATATATCAGTAGACCCTTAAAAGAATATATGTACAAAATATGTTAGTTCTATCTGTTAATTAAGATGTTTTACATAGGCCTACTACTTTTTGTAGTAGTCTGAGGAAGA
Source organism: Meda fulgida (assembly GCA_030578275.1). NCBI lineage: Eukaryota > Metazoa > Chordata > Actinopteri > Cypriniformes > Leuciscidae > Meda > Meda fulgida. Next base: position 24,058,584 of record CM060631.1, on the reverse strand, counting down.
CATCTTCTTCTAGATGTGCAAGCAGGAAGTAAACTGATCTGGTCATGTGACCTTTCACACTAGTCACATGACATAGATTTTAATCAAAATTTTATCTATAATTTTATCTAACGCATCCGCTCTGTGCATGTCAGCAATCCCAATCTCGCTTTATACAAAGCATGGGATAGACTAGGTGAGTGCTATGCTGCGCCAGAAGTTATAGAAAAGTCACTGTTTCAGCGGTTGGACAGTTTTCCTAGGATTTCTGCTAAAGATCACATCAAATTACGTGAACTCTGTGCTACAACACCCATAAAACCAGACAGATCCATTGTGAAGAGTTTCCATACTAACAAACCCATCTCAGTGCACAAAACAGATGTGTATGCAGCCAATGACGATCCTAACAAAATCTGTCCATTGCACAATAAACCACACCCTCTGAAAAAATGCAGAACATTCTGAAACAAACTCCTCAACGAGAGAAAGGCCTTCCTTAAGGAAAAAGGAATATGTTTCAAATGCTGTGCTTCAATCTTTCACTTCGCTAAAGAATGCAAGTCTTCCGTGAAGTGCACTGAATGCGGCAGCATATATCATGATGCGGCCCTGCACCCTGGTTCAACACCTCAAGCAGTAAAAGCTCCTTCACCATCACAAGAGGACGGCGGGGAGGGAGAAGATGATTTTAACACAGCTGTTGTTTGTACAAGCTGTACAGAAGTTTGTGGTCCAGGTCAGTGCCGCTCATGTTCAAAAATCTGCCTTGTAAAGATATACCCCAAGGGTTCCAAGGACAGGGCCATCAAAGCCTATGTAATTCTGGATGACCAGAGCAATTGTTCATTAGCCAGACCAGAGTTCTTCGAGCTGTTCGACGTGGAGAGTAGACCATTCTCATATTGTCTCAGAACTTGCTCTGGTACCCAAGAAACATCTGGTAAGAAAGCAGAAGGATTTCAGATTGAGTCACTGGATTGAAAAGTTCTCATCTCTCTTCCACCACTCATTGAGTGTCATGATATTGTGAATAATCGGTCTGAAATTCCAACGCCGTGTGCAGTTCTACACCAGCCTCATCTCCGACACATTGCTAAGCATATCCCAGCGCTAGAACCAGAAGCAGAAATACTGCTGCTACTCGGAAGAGATGTCATCAGGGCACACAAGGTCAGGCAGCAGGTCAATGGACCAAATAACGCCCCCTTTTCCCAACGACTGGACCTGGGCTGGGTAGTAATAGGAGAAGTGTGCTTGGGTAATGTACATAAGCCAATAGTCAACACATTCAAGAGCAATGTCCTAGAAAATGGTCGCCATTCAATCTTTCTACCCTGCACAAGCTTCATGCAAGTCAAGGAGATGCAGCCAAGCTGTAACATGTCTGCCAGAGTAACTGAAAAGACGTTGTGACAGACAGTGTTTAACAGAACTGAGCATGACAACAAACTTGCTCCATCAGTGGAAGACACAGCTTTCCTGAAAATAATGGACACAAACGTCTACCGAAACGATTCTAACAGCTGGGTAGCTCCTCTGCCGTTAAGAGAACCACGACAGCCCTTGCCAAACAACAAAAAGCAAGTAGTGAACCGATTCACAATCCTGCAACGTACCCTGAAGAGGAAACATGAGATGCAGCAAAAGTATGTGGAATTCATGGAAAAGATCTTCGCTAACGGACATGCTAAGCTATCACCGCCACTGAAAGAAGATGAAGGATGTTGGTATCTTCCAACGTTTGGGGTCTACCATCCACAAAAACCCAATCAGATCAGGGTGGTCTTTGATTCCAGTGCTCAATACTCAGGTATTTCTCTCAACAACTTGCTCCTCACAGGCCCCGACCTCAATAACTCCCTTGTGGGCGTTCTGCTACGCTTTCGTAAAGAGAAGATTGCAATCCTAGCGGACATTCAGCAGATGTTTCACTGTTTCTTAGTGTGTGAAGACCATCGCAATTTCCTCTGTTTTCTATGGCATAAAGACAATGATGTCAACAAGGAAATTGTTGATTATTGAATGAAGGTCCACGTCTTTGGCAATGGGCCATCCCCTGCTGTGGCAATTTACGGACTACAAAGAGCTATCAGAGAAGGCGCACAGAAATATGGTGTGGATACTATCAGGTTTGTGGAAAGACATTTCTATGTTGATGATGGCTTGATTTCCATACCATCTGAAGCTGAGGCAATCGATTTGCTCCAACGAACACAAGCCTCACTAGTTGAGTCAAACATCCGCTTACACAAGTTTGCTTCGAATGCTCAGACAGTCATGGAAGCTTTCCCACCCGAAGATCGTGTTCCAGTAATTAAGGATCTAGATCTGAGTGGAGAAACTTCACCCACGCAACGGAGTTTAGGTCTGCTGTGGGAGATCATGAATGACACCTTCACTTACTCTGCATCGACCTTTAACAAACCATTTACGCGACGTGGAGTCCTCTCCACGGTCAACAGTATTTTCGATCCTCTGGGTTTACTGGCACCTGTCTAATCCAAGGAAGAGCCCTTCTCAGAGAATTTACCTCTGAGCTGTCAGACTGGGACATATTTCTCCCAGAAGACAAGCTAAGCAGATGGGAAGCCTGGAGAGATTCACTCCAAGATTTAAAACAGGTTCATGTTTGTCGTACGTATACAACAACCTCACTCACTGAAGCAGTGCACACAGAATTGTGTGTATTCTCGGATGCATCGACTAGGGCCATAGGTGCCATGGCGTATCTAAAAGCACTTCAGAAAGATGGGAAAGTTGAAGTAGGATTAGTTATGGGCAAGGCAAAGCTAGCACCTCTGTCTGAACCTACCATCCCAAGGCTAGAACTGTGTACTGCTGTCTTAGCAGTAGTGATAGCAGATCTCATTAAGGATGAGCTGGATCTAAAGTTGAATGACATAAAGTTCTTCACCGATAGCAAAATGGTGCTCGGCTACATTTATAATGAGTCAAAACGATTCTATGTGTATGTTCACAATAGAGTCCAACGTATCCGTCAGTCCTCAAGACCTGAGCAGTGGCATTATGTACGTACGGAAGAAAATCCTGCAGATCATGCGTCCAGATCCTTACCTGCATCTGGCCTGGTGAAGACTTCTTGGTTTACTGGTCCTTCCTTCCTGCATCAGCCACATACAGAGAAAATACAAACAAGTGAGACATTTCAGCTAATTGAATCTGAAAAAGACTCAGAAATTCGACCTCAAGTACAAAGCTGTGTTATTAACCTGGAAGAGAGAGAGTTTACCTCTGACCGATTCCAACGGTTCTCCACCTTCACATCCCTAGTAAGAGGAGTAGCATTTCTAGTTCACATGGAAAAATCCTGCAAACACACAAACCAAAATAGAAAATGCAAAGGTTGGCACAGATGTGACTTACCTCGTACTCCGGATGAAATTGAACAAGCCAGGTATTTTATCCTTCAAGCAACACAAAAAGCTGCTTTTTCCAAAGAACTGTCAGCCTTCCAAGCTAACCAGGTAGTATCCAAAAGTAGCCGCTTGCGGAAACTCAGTCCGATCATGGAGGACAATTTAATTTGTGTTGGTGGACGTCTAAAGCACTCTCAGGTTGCAGCTGCTGAAAAGAACCCAATAATTCTGCCCAAAGATAGCCACATCTCCCTACTACTCACTCGACATCACCACGAGCAAATGAAACATCAAGGCCATCACTTGACGGAAGGAGCGATCAGGGCAGCAGGACTGTGGATCTTGGGAGGCAAAGCTTTAATCAATTCAGTTCTCCACAAATGCATAACCTGTAGCAAGCTACGTGGAAAGCTGGAAGAGCAACGCATGACGGACTTGCCATCTGAACTCCTCAAAACCTGCCCTCCTTTTACATATGTCGGACTTGATGTATTTGGACCCTGGTGCGTTACAACCAGACGCACCAGAGGAGGACAGGCGGAGAGCAAGCGATGGGTGACCATGTTCTGCTGTATGAGTTTGAGAGCTGTGCATGTCGAGGTTATCGAGTCTATGGACACGTCAAGCTGCATAAATGCTCTCAGGCGATTCTTCGCACTCAGAGGCCCTGCGAAACAGCTCCGTTCCGACTGCGGTAGCAATTTCATTGGGGCATGCAAGGAGCTTGGAATGGACAAAAAGGTGCAGAGGTACCTCAGTGAGCAAGGATGCAGCTGGGAATTCAATCCACCACACAGTTCTCACATGGGAGGCTCACGGGAGCGTATGATTGGCATTGCCAGAAGAATCCTAGATTCAATGTTTCGGCAGCTGAACACTCGCTTAACCCATGAAGTTCTTTGCACACTAATGGCCGAAGTTACTGCTATTATTAACGCACGACCACTCTTACCTGTGTCTTCAGACCCGGAACAACCTTTCATACTTTCACCATCAATGCTCTGTAGCAATAATCAGATGATCAGCGCAATCATGTGGTTTTAATCAACTAAGTCTCCAATTAAGTAAACACTCCTGTTTCTTTCACAATCTGAAGAATGGAGATGTCATGAGACTTTTTTTTTTTTAAGTTACTGATTCACACACAAGCAAATGGCGATGGGACTTAATTAAATGACCGATGCCAGAAGTGCCCCCGCGGCGTTTTTCGCTGATAAGTAATCACAGGGTCCTCTGTCTTACCACATGTGACCCAACAGGAGCGCCTCTCTGGCCGGAGATCCCGTGGTGTCCCCTCTTCAGGACACCTCACAAACACAGACAACCTTGTGTGATGAACCACACTGGTCATTGTAACCAGACTTAAAACTCATCAATTCAAAGAATACGCACACACATATCATTGCCCGGGAGGGGGGTGAGCAAAAGTTCACCACATCTTCACCAACGAATGACCCAGCCACGTTCACAGTACACACACACACACACACAAGGACTTTTTCTCCAATCTCCTCAATTGAGAGACTTGTACTATGATATATTCGATATGTTTTTATGTTTGCCCATGTTCCATTGGGGTTAGATGTGATCGTATTATAATTCTAAATGAACAGAGGTGCTTTTAGATGCATTTTTAATGTAACTGTGTTTTCCTATAATGTTTGTATGTCGTTCTTCACACCTTTAGAATCCTCTTGATCTGACCAAACCATATATATATAGGTGCAGACCGTAAAATGTATGTTACTATGTTTTATCATCTCTGGAGTAAAATTGAACGCATTTTTACATCATGGTCATGAAACATGCAAAGTCGATCTCGAGGGAACAAAGGAACACTTATCCGCACACTTTCCTCCCAGCTGATTGGTGCATTCACGCCAGAGGAGGCGTAAACAGAGGTGTCTTTAAAGAAGACCACCAAGCACCTCATCTTTGGGTTTTGGGATCTTGGAGAAGTGAAGTGAGAAGTAAGGAGGGGGGAGAAAGAACTGCATCTTTGGGGGAACTCCCTTCTTCGAGGGAACTTCGACTTTGGTCCGGACTCTTCCCTCTCCTTCGATCCGATGTAACCATCATACTCGTGATCCCCGCCCTGGGGGATCTTTCCTCTTCTTTTCTTTTGTTTAAGTTTGTTTTTCCTTTGTTCATTTCACCAGAAATGAACTTAGTCTGAATTATTTATTTGGTAATTTACGTCAAAGACCTTTAAGCCTTCTTTGAAACTGCGCGCTCCAGACCGCAGCAAACCACGTGACGCTCCAACGGAACACACAAAGACCAGCTGCTCACACACGCCGCAGGGCTCAGACACATGAGAACTATATGCAAGTATATTTGAGTTACCAAGATTTTAGAGCATTAAGACTGTTTTTCCGTGTTGTCTCTTAAAGGTTTAAATGTCCAGGTGAATTTTGCCAAGCTGTGATCCTACGGATCTATCTCTCTCTTCCCAACTCTCTCTCCCTCTCATTTTTATCTTTCTCTCTCATCCTAATTCGTGTTTGTAATGTTTTTCGTTTTGTTTGTTTCGGGTGTATATACATATATTCTGTGTGAATTGTAGTTCGATGTATTATTAGTCCAACTATTAAAACCATTATATTCTTGATTGCCTTCTGTCTAAAATGCTCATTTTACAGAGTCAATGAAATCTCGATCATAGCTACAAAGCTTTCATTATTGACTACGTTGCGTAGTCTAATTTTATAAACACAGGAAAATTAATGTTCACGGCCAGAAAATTGATATTTCTTGGAGTTTATAAGAAGGGATAACTTTGTTGAGAAGTTGATAAGTTAATCTTATGGCCGTTTGCTGGACAAACAGTTTGATAGCTAAATTAACTCCATTAAAGGTTATCTCATATAATCGATCTGAAAATGGACCATTGACATATGAATGAGGAATTATAATTCGTTGTGATTGATCATTCGTGTGTACAATCAATCTATTTTCAACTTCGATAATTTAACTGTAATATGCAATATATTAATCATATTCATGATTAATTATTAAAATTCCCTATATATAATTTGAGCTAATTTAATGTAAAACTAAATGTTGTTACAGTTTGGTGGAGGACGCGGGCAATTTCAAACTTTGTTTTATGAGCAATCCAGTTTCAATCTGTGTATATGGTTATTAATATTTTTTTGTGCGCGCTATGAAATTATGAAATTGTGAGATAAGTCGCAACGCGAACTCACTCCTAACCGACCGAGGCAAAAAGCCGAAGTCAGTAACGTTACATTTTTAACAAGTTGCTAAAAATATGCCTAGACAATTGTTAGCACTGTTAAATGCTAAGACTGCAGTACTTTAATATTACAAATGTCCTGTTAAGAGATGAATAAATACCTCTGCAGTTGATACATTTCTAATATTTGTTTTAAATCGCTGTGAATGAAGAATTCTCACGTGCGTATTACCGGTTTGAATAAATATGTTTTTAAGCGAGATTCCTTTTAAACATAGGCCTTGCATGCAAATATCGTTATTGAATTCGAGGTTAACCCAGTGATATTCAACAAAACGATAAACTCCTGGTCAAAAAATTGGCATAGCTACCCAATTGAAGATCTAATACATTTAAATCATAAGTGCTATTGTGAAAAATGTTTATTGGAGTTCGAACCAACAGACGAAAATTCCTGTTGTCCACATTTGTGTATGTGCGGCGAAGAAATCCCGCCATATACTCTTGTGCAGTATAGCACCAAAAAGATCCGCAGAGATCTTAATTGTATACTTGTGATTTATTCCAGAAAATCAGTGCGTGACGCGAGCTGAAAGCTCTTAGCTTTTGAATCACATTAAAAAGTGGTTGTAATTCCGCTGACTAAAAACTAGGGGGCCGTATCAGATAATGCTCTCTTACTGCTAAAAGTCCACCACCTAGTGGCCGCCTTCTAAGTCGGCTCACTCAACTCTCCTTTTCTCTCTTTTCAAATTCTGTTTTGAATTGCCTATCTCTACTTTTCTCTTTTGATTGTTTTATAGTTATTGATGATACTTTGCTGTTATCGTTAATTATTATAAAATATTATCCTGATTTTTCAATTCCCTTACACGCTTAATTAAATTTGGTTTTAAACCAGTTTGAATTTAAATTTACATCGTGTTTGCCTGTCAGTCACTGATACCCACTTAGAGGGACACGCACCCTTGTGGCATCCCCTGCTAAGACGGTGTATCACTTTTTCCTCCTTTCATTCTGTTTTGAAGTGGTATATTTCCAGTTTTTCATTGGCTTTATTTTATTTATCACTGATACCTTACAGTAATCGTGATCGTCATCAGATATAATTTTGATCTTTACTTTCTTACACTTATTTAAATTTGGTTTGAAACAAACAAATTTCGAATTTAAATTTGAATTAAGTTTCTCAGTTCAATTTTTTTTAATTTTTTTTATTTATTCTTCGTATTGATACTTCATCACAACTGTATCCTTACTAGATTAGATGTTACTTAACATCTCTTTATACACTTATTTAAATTGAGTTTAAACCAGTTTGAATTGCAATTTAAATTAAGCTGTCTTTTCAACCAGGTTGACCACTGAGAGGAGGTACGCCCCCTTGTGGCACAAACCCGCTACTACAGCTTGCCTCCTCCTGTGTCATCCTGCGTTACTTATTGATATCTCTTCTTTTAGGGATTAGGTGATTCTGATAATTAACATTGTCATAATTCCCTTTTGTTTTTACCATTATTTAGTAAAGCCTTTGCTTTTTATTTTCTACATAAGTACTCAATCTGGTTTAGACAAAGAAAGCCTTAATTCACTTTAAGTTTCACTTGTTCTTCATCCTGTTTTGTATTCATAGGTAGAACACTCTCTTATGCTGTGGTGATTTGACAGTCATCCCTGGTTGGTTTCCAGCGAGCGGGGTCGTCTGACCGGCGTTACCGATGCCTGCCGTGCGTGAGTCTCGGACCCATTCTGTTTCTTTCCATTGGTGCGGCACGCAATAAGACTCAGCAATTTGGCACTCCAAAGGGAAGTCAACCACACTAGTCGACACACAAGGCAATTTTGGAATAATTACTCAAACCAAGGCCCGAAGAGGGGCCACTCTTTTTGAGGGTTCTGGGGAAAATCCACTTTGCTGTGCCGTCCGGCAAGTTGACACCTTGGTATTGCCGGTTGTGTTTAAAGTCAAGTTGTTTGAGAGGGCGCACCTTGGTACAGATGAACGGAAGGGCCCGGGGACACTGCGGTTGAGTGTTAAGGGACGACGGAAAGATTGACCGCGACGCTGGCTCCGACCAGGGAGGACCTCAATTCACCCCAGGCAAGCTAACATAAGGTAAAACCCATCCACTTAGTATAGGCCACAGAATATTAGATATTCCCCCGGTCATTTAAGTGTTTGGCCCATCCCCTTTTCTCCAAGCCACACATAGCAGGCTCAGGCCTCCTTATCCCCTGTAACACTTCCTGTGTTATTTTTGACTCCATTTCATTACAGACCTATTCACTTTTATTGTTTCATTTTACTTCAATCTTTCCCATCTTGCTATTTTTCTGTTCTGTTGTGATCTGTTCCTTTCAGTTCACCTAGAGACTGAACCTACGAGAGACACCAAGGAAAGCTAAATAACAGGTTGACAACCAAGCCGTTAGCATCAACAGATGACCCACTAGGCTACCGCCCTGTCAAAATCTTTATTTAGGCCCCACGCTGACCTATGCAAATTGTCCCCACATAACTCTAACTGCCTGCATCAGTTAGCCGAAATTCTGGTAGACGGCATCGCCCGTATTAGTATTATAGCTCGTAAAAGAACTTGCATTGGTCTCTTTGTGTGTGCTGTGTTCCTCTCGCCCACAGTGAGCCAGTATGTTCCGGTCTTCCAGCCCCGCAGTCCACTGGGGCAACCTCGAGACATGGCTGAAAGCCATGATGACTACCTTCCTGCCCAAGGTCGCCAGTGTCTCAGAGCCCTCGAGCCAAAAGCAGCTGGTCGCCGACTTGGACAAGCTGACGGCTCACGAACCGAGTCAAAGCTACAACGACAAAGACTGGGCCCGACACGTCGGAAACCTCGCTCACAAGCTCATTGCACAAGCACGCCTCCATGAAAGGAGCCGCATCGCCCTGGAGCATGAAGTAGCAACGCTAAAGATGCAAGCGGAGGAGGCCCAGATCCACAGTCGTCTAGAACAACTACTCCTCGAAACCAAGGAAGAGGATGACACCGACCCCGAGCTACAGAAGGAAGTGGAAAGACTTCAAACTGCCCTGTCTGATCTTCGTATACACACAGACCGAAAAGAGCAGTCAGAGAAAGGAACCAGAGAGGAACTCAACAAGAAACTCCGAAAAGGTGAAGCTCTCCTTGCAAGAGCAGAGACTGAACTAAAAGAAAGAGACAATAAAGCCAAGGCCTGCGAAAAACACTTGCAAGCGGCCCAAGCTAAAATCCACGAGCTTGTTCAGCAGAGACACGATCTCAAAGACGAACTTGACATTGTTCACAGAAAGCTGAAACACTCATATAGACTGCAGAGTGACCGGGAAGGGGAAACACACACCACAAAGTTTCTCCTGACCAACCGGTCCGCACCTTTCAGCCAACAACCCAGAGCTGAAAAGAAGGGCGAAAGCCCGCTGTTCAAAACACCACCAGCCAGCCCACAAGAATCCCCGTCAGCAGCGAGGGGGGGAGAGCCTTTCCAAAGAACCCCTGCCACTAACCACGGCATGGCTCCCAAAGAACTTGACAAGCTGGCCAGAAACATCCCGACGTTCACTCTGAGCCCTGCAGGAGGCCACAATGTGCACGCATACCTGCAAGACATTGACTTTCACTTACAAACTGTTACCAACACGACCGCATGGAACAGATTGTACCTGCTAAGAATTACTTCCAGTCGTGAGGTGCACAGCTTCCTCGACCGTCAACCAGAGACTATCAAAACGGACTACCAGCAGCTGCAACAAGCTTTGATCCGTGAATTCTCTGATCCAGAATCAGACCAAGGGTTATTCACCGCCATGGACCTCAAGCAGGCCCGACTTGAAACCCCGCAGACCTACTACAGCCGACTCCGACAAGCCTACTTCGGAGCACGGAACCAGCCAGGTATGGAAGAGGACGTCAATTTCAGAACTCTGTTCCTTCGAAATCTGCATCCCACAGTGAGTCATTACTTAGGCATCCTGGCCTGTCCCCTTAGCATGTCTACCCAACAGCTACGAGACTTGGCCCACAAAGCTCACATTAAGCAAAAGACTGTGTACGAAAAGACTTTTAAAGACCCCACAATCTACTCTGTCTCTGAACACTACTCAGAGCTGCCTCTAGAGGGCGCCCCACAACACCACAGCCCTTTTTACGGAGAGTCAAGACCGTTCCAGGCCAGCAGAAGGCAGCACAGCCGTGACGGTGCTCATCCAAGGCACCAGAGCGAGCGCTCTGAAAGATTCTGGGAAGCCAGCCGGCGACCCAGAAATAGCCAACCCCCATCACCAAGAGACTCAAACCCAGACATCCTACGTCTAAGCGTAATGCCTGAAACAGGCACCCAGAACACTGCTCATGAGCATCAGACCACAGAGCTTACTGTCACACCACAAAGTGACAGCATCACCCAGCCACCACAGCTGACAGCTGCACAGCCTAAGCATGACAGCACAGTTTCCCACGACTGGGTCCAACATCACAAAGACCCAGGAAATGCTGCTTTGTCTACCTGCCTCCACAGCGAACAACACGAAACCGGCCCTAACCGCCCATCGATCACCACACCAACCCGGACGCCAAAGCTCCTGGGGAACCTGATCGAAAAGGGGGTGGCCCGGAAACCCTACCTAGCCATCACTTTGGAAAATGACGCGAGACTTGAAGCACTGGTAGACACCGGCGCAGACCTTACTTTGATATCAGCTGAACTTTTGGGAAAACTCAGAGCTAAAGCTATGAGACAAAATCGAACTCTTACGTCCGAATCGTGTGAACTGAATGTGCAGTCGTACAGCCAGAACGACATCCGGCTCGAACAGGTAGCTCCCATTCACCTGACAATTGGTTCTATGAGTCTGATCCACCCGGTGTACATCTCACAAATGGACACGTACCCCTTTCTGATTGGCAAAGACCTGCTAGACTGCTCTGAGCTTTTATTAGACTTATAAACACCTGACCGTCTGGGCCCAAGTTCAAGAACCCCGCCCCCTCCGGTCACAGAGGTCACGAGAACTACAACAAAGCCAGACTCCAAAATCACAGAGTTCCCCGGAACTCCAGCAGCCATCCATGGGTACACAGCCTCAGCACCAAGTCAAGGTTCAAGTTCGCTACCCTGCACCTTCCAGCTCGCCAAAGACCACGCATCGCCCACTCAACGATGCGTGACCTAATGCAGAAGGCCCCTTCTGAAAGAAGTCCTAAAACCCCACTGATTTTGAACTGCAAAACCAAAAGACACTGCAAGAACACAGTGCAAGACTCTGCATTCGTAAAATTGGAATTTTACTGAGTTAAAATAATCTTAAATGGACATGTAAATCTCAACGGCCAACAGACTATGCACAACTCTTTTGAAACAAACAGTTTCTAGATGCTGGTTGAATTGGCACTGCTAAACATTAGGTTTCCTGACAATGAAGGGTTACAAGAAACACTAGCTCCAAATAGGGCATACATCACCTTACCGCCAGAGTGTAGGAAAACCACCTCAGCCTTAAACTACTGTTAACCTACAGGCGTGCATTTGATCTTTGCGATCCAACTAGAACACAACGTGCAATAAGCATTTTTGATCGCTGGCTTGTCTAAATGCAGATAAAACGATAGCTGGAATTGACATCTCTACGTTAAGTGAAAGAGTCTTAGATTTCCAACTAATATCAGTAAGTTCAGCCGTAAAGCGTAAGTCTGTGTGACAAAGGAATCTCTTTTCAGCAGCCTCTAATCTGTACCGATATCTATTCTGCTTTGGTTAAAAAGAAATCCAAATTGCAGTATGACTAAACCTGTGTCTGAAAAAGAAAGCTCAGAACAGAGTTGTATATATGTAGACCTGGGTGATGCTCCCCTTTCTACAATGTAAAGGCCTTACAAATTATTGTTAGATTGATGTAATTCACCTAAATTTTAGCTGCATCTACAAGCAGAGAGCTACCTAGCGATCAAAACTGTTTACTCGCTGAAAAGTCAGCATTTATGCATGAGAGGGACGTAACTATAGATGCTTAGACAACCTTTGACTTACAGCAAATCTATTTCCTTACTCGGTAAACAAATAGAATAAGTTGTGTAAAGTAAAGAGAAGAGTTACATGAGTAAAATCAGCAAATGCCAAAACACAGTCGCATTTTACTTAATGTAACATCAAGTTCTCGAAAGACTTCAAGTATAGGCGCCCCCTTTCAAAAGGTGCAGACACTTTTCAGGGACTGTTGAATTGTTCTGACATACTCTAGTTCCCATGACAACAACTTGTCACAGGAAGTGCTAACCTGTGACGTCACTTTGTAAACAAACCAGCCTAGGTGGCTAAGCTACCCTAACCTAGTATCCATCTACCTTAGGCTAAGCTAACTTAACCTAGCATCCTTCCAGCCTTAAGCTAAGTTAGCCTAACCTAGCATCCATCCAACTTAGGCTAAGCTAACCTAACTTAGCATCCATCCAGCGTAGGCTAAGCTAAATAATAACTTCCACAGTTGGAATTTAGCATCATTTACTTGAACCCTTAATCACCGTTGTGTTTTCACAGTGCAAAGTATTCTAGAATACTTTACTTAACACCAGTTAGGATTTCTAATTCACTTTCCGTGTTTGCAACTCTTCTTAGCTAAAGTTCACCTTCACTAGTTTAGGCATAGTCCTTGCTAACCGTCGAAGGCTAACTTTGCAGATGCCCTGTTAATTAAACTTAAGTTTGACTACATGTAAACTGTGTAGCTAGAGAAGAATTCATATAGCAATAGGAATTTTCATCACTAATGCCACTGATTATTCTCGCCTTCAGATCATTCCCGTTGTTTTGATCATTTTATTCCCTTTTGCTTTTAATTTTAATTTGTTTTTGTTCTTTGTTAACTCTTTAATTTCTTTGACTTTGATAATAATAGCAGTCAGCTATTCCCTTGGCTATTCAGTCATCTATATGATTTAATTTAATTTCCTCTCTTGTTCAAATGTGGTTCCATTCCCCATAGGGCCCAGAAAGGAAACAGAGACACCCTTATTTGTTATTTTGGCGTAGTTTCAACCAGTGTACTCATTTTGTGACCCTGCAACACAAGTAATTTCAACAATTTACTAGGGCACAACTATGGTCCAGAGGATTGATAATAAGCACAATTCAAATAGGAAAGCTGTCCTTTTCCCCCTATCATTCACTTCGTCAAGCCGTAGTGAACCACTAGTTCAGTCCAGAGAAATAATTTAGTCATAAGAACCATCTTAAGTCATTTATTTCATCTTGGCTATGCCCATTCCAGGAGATACTCTCGGAACCACATACATCTTAGCCTCCTAAGATCCACAGCTAAGATAAGATACAAGACACATTTCACTAGCTAGCTACACGTGAAACACCTAGCTTTATGCTACAGACCTTGCGAACCAGTTAAACCGTGGTTCTGAACTTTTAAGGTCATGCATGCGTCTCTCACCACAAGTATGACAAAATGTCACAGAGCCCCTGCTTCACCTGACCTTAACCTTCCAGCTAACCAAAGACTATGACAAAACAATGGACAATATGAGAAACCACCTCTCAGACCCCTCCAACCACCCAAGCACGCCGTCTGCAACCACCGATAACCGGTGCCCCAGACAACTGCAGCTCACCAAACACATGATGCGTGCACAGGACAACATTCTACGTTATGCACCTGATGCCATCACAGCGCCAAGGCTTGTGGTGCCACAATGCAGAAGGGGGGTCATGCCAATGTATGCCCATGACGCATCACGTGCTGCACACCGCAGCACCAGAACCACTTACAAGACACCGAAGCAAGTGACACACCGTTGTCCTCGAAACGAAAAGACTGTCCTAGCCAACCAAGGACGACACTCGCTGAAATGTTTCCTACCTTTCTCTCTCTTCTTTTTGCCTTTACCAGGATGCTGCCGTGGTTTGCCATTCTGAGCCTTCAGCCAACCAGAGGGCAGCCGCAAACGGACAGCATCTCACCGGGTCCGGCATCAGGCATCGTCCTAAAAGAACAAATGGGATTCCTGATAACCAACTGCCGCACACACACCCAGAAAGTGTATGTTCAAGTGGACCCCCGCAACGTGTACCTAAAACCCTACCCCAGCACAGTAGCCCAATTTAGCTGGGCCAGTGCCCGATGGACAGAGGACTCCCTCGCTCACGCTGAGGCCAATGTTGAGCACATGCTCAACCAACTTGATAAAATGACTGTCACACAAGCGGACTTAAGTGGACACAACCGCCGTGCCAAACGGATCCTGGGAGCTTTGCTCAGAGCCGCCGCTGCTGTCGGAACTCATATCTTGACATATCCAGTGTCAACGCAGTGAACCTAGCCACCGTGAGACGGCATGTGACTGAAATTCAAACTGAGATCCCACTGCTAAAAGAGCAACTTACGACACAGAGTGCCTCCCTGCAGATCACCCACAAGACATTTAAGGGAACAGTGGTAATTCTCAACACTCAAAGCGTTCTGCTGAACCAGACAGTGAACTCCATGAAACAGCTATTTACTGTCTCCCAGAATGACTTTGCTCAAACTCAGCTGGCCACAGCCCGGATGACAGACCTGCTGCGGGAGGTGAGCTCCTCCATTGACAGCCTAGCCATGGGTAGAATTCCACCGTACCTGATACCCTTAAGCCTGGTGCAAACCATGCTGGCTCCTGCCATCACCACGCCAACTGACCCTCTACAAGCACACCTTACCTACTCTCTGGGTAGCGCCATCCCACTCCGCGTCAACTCCGAGCAGAGGAAAGTGGGTTTTCTCCTGAACCTACCCATCATAGAGTCAAGCCGACTCTACCAAGTAAAAGACATTGTCAAGGTCGGATTTTTGAAAAGTGACACGCACATCAAGATTCGCACTCCAGACGTGGTGGCCTACCACGACAGCAAGGCACAGCTGTACCTGGCCCCGAACCTGCACATGTGCACATTGACCAAAGACATTCACTATCTCTGCCTTAACAGACCCTTCCTCAGAGACAACACTGACGGAATCTGCAGGCTGCAGATCAGCGACACCCGCTGCCCTGCCGAAGCAAAGCCTCGCACTCAAGGCATCGAGACCCAAGCAGAGATTGTAGGTGACAGGTGGCTCGCTAACACTCCTGTGCGCACAGCTGCACTCACTGCACCATCCTTCACCTGGACGACCTAGCCCTGTACCACCTTCCGAGTGAAGAATACCAATCCGAACTGGAAAAATGGATTGAGGAAGGGGGGGGGTCACAGATCATAGACATTGCTGCCCTTGACACAGCCTTACAAGCATTGTCCAGATTGCCCACCGTGAACACTTCACCTGTTGTTCAAGCATGGTCCGCCGCTGACACGGCACTTTGCATTTCGACAATCATCAGCCACACCCTAACCCTGGGTTTGGCCTACGTCCTGTACCGACGACTCAACGAGATGAGAGCCTCAACAGCCAGGCTCACCCAAGCCATGTCCGGAGGGTTCCGTAGGGGCCCTCGGAAAGAAGACTCCCCGCTAGAGAACGCGGAAAACCTCATAGAGCTGAGCCCTCAGCCCTAACCATCATCTGCAGCATCCAACCTCCATGATTTACCTGCCACCTGACCAATGCGGTCGTGATGGTTCAACGAGGCCCACCCACACGGGTCCTGCCGAACCATCAAGGGGGGAATGTAGCAATAATCAGATGATCAGCGCAATCATGTGGTTTTAATCAACTAAGTCTCCAATTAAGTAAACACTCCTGTTTCTTTCACAATCTGAAGAATGGAGATGTCATGAGACTTTTTTTTTTTTAAGTTACTGATTCACACACAAGCAAATGGCGATGGGACTTAATTAAATGACCGATGCCAGAAGTGCCCCCGCGGCGTTTTTCGCTGATAAGTAATCACAGGGTCCTCTGTCTTACCACATGTGACCCAACAGGAGCGCCTCTCTGGCCGGAGATCCCGTGGTGTCCCCTCTTCAGGACACCTCACAAACACAGACAACCTTGTGTGATGAACCACACTGGTCATTGTAACCAGACTTAAAACTCATCAATTCAAAGAATACGCACACACATATCATTGCCCGGGAGGGGGGTGAGCAAAAGTTCACCACATCTTCACCAACGAATGACCCAGCCACGTTCACAGTACACACACACACACACACAAGGACTTTTTCTCCAATCTCCTCAATTGAGAGACTTGTACTATGATATATTCGATATGTTTTTATGTTTGCCCATGTTCCATTGGGGTTAGATGTGATCGTATTATAATTCTAAATGAACAGAGGTGCTTTTAGATGCATTTTTAATGTAACTGTGTTTTCCTATAATGTTTGTATGTCGTTCTTCACACCTTTAGAATCCTCTTGATCTGACCAAACCATATATATATAGGTGCAGACCGTAAAATGTATGTTACTATGTTTTATCATCTCTGGAGTAAAATTGAACGCATTTTTACATCATGGTCATGAAACATGCAAAGTCGATCTCGAGGGAACAAAGGAACACTTATCCGCACACTTTCCTCCCAGCTGATTGGTGCATTCACGCCAGAGGAGGCGTAAACAGAGGTGTCTTTAAAGAAGACCACCAAGCACCTCATCTTTGGGTTTTGGGATCTTGGAGAAGTGAAGTGAGAAGTAAGGAGGGGGGAGAAAGAACTGCATCTTTGGGGGAACTCCCTTCTTCGAGGGAACTTCGACTTTGGTCCGGACTCTTCCCTCTCCTTCGATCCGATGTAACCATCATACTCGTGATCCCCGCCCTGGGGGATCTTTCCTCTTCTTTTCTTTTGTTTAAGTTTGTTTTTCCTTTGTTCATTTCACCAGAAATGAACTTAGTCTGAATTATTTATTTGGTAATTTACGTCAAAGACCTTTAAGCCTTCTTTGAAACTGCGCGCTCCAGACCGCAGCAAACCACGTGACGCTCCAACGGAACACACAAAGACCAGCTGCTCACACACGCCGCAGGGCTCAGACACATGAGAACTATATGCAAGTATATTTGAGTTACCAAGATTTTAGAGCATTAAGACTGTTTTTCCGTGTTGTCTCTTAAAGGTTTAAATGTCCAGGTGAATTTTGCCAAGCTGTGATCCTACGGATCTATCTCTCTCTTCCCAACTCTCTCTCCCTCTCATTTTTATCTTTCTCTCTCATCCTAATTCGTGTTTGTAATGTTTTTCGTTTTGTTTGTTTCGGGTGTATATACATATATTCTGTGTGAATTGTAGTTCGATGTATTATTAGTCCAACTATTAAAACCATTATATTCTTGATTGCCTTCTGTCTAAAATGCTCATTTTACAGAGTCAATGAAATCTCGATCATAGCTACAAAGCTTTCATTATTGACTACGTTGCGTAGTCTAATTTTATAAACACAGGAAAATTAATGTTCACGGCCAGAAAATTGATATTTCTTGGAGTTTATAAGAAGGGATAACTTTGTTGAGAAGTTGATAAGTTAATCTTATGGCCGTTTGCTGGACAAACAGTTTGATAGCTAAATTAACTCCATTAAAGGTTATCTCATATAATCGATCTGAAAATGGACCATTGACATATGAATGAGGAATTATAATTCGTTGTGATTGATCATTCGTGTGTACAATCAATCTATTTTCAACTTCGATAATTTAACTGTAATATGCAATATATTAATCATATTCATGATTAATTATTAAAATTCCCTATATATAATTTGAGCTAATTTAATGTAAAACTAAATGTTGTTACAGTTTGGTGGAGGACGCGGGCAATTTCAAACTTTGTTTTATGAGCAATCCAGTTTCAATCTGTGTATATGGTTATTAATATTTTTTTGTGCGCGCTATGAAATTATGAAATTGTGAGATAAGTCGCAACGCGAACTCACTCCTAACCGACCGAGGCAAAAAGCCGAAGTCAGTAACGTTACATTTTTAACAAGTTGCTAAAAATATGCCTAGACAATTGTTAGCACTGTTAAATGCTAAGACTGCAGTACTTTAATATTACAAATGTCCTGTTAAGAGATGAATAAATACCTCTGCAGTTGATACATTTCTAATATTTGTTTTAAATCGCTGTGAATGAAGAATTCTCACGTGCGTATTACCGGTTTGAATAAATATGTTTTTAAGCGAGATTCCTTTTAAACATAGGCCTTGCATGCAAATATCGTTATTGAATTCGAGGTTAACCCAGTGATATTCAACAAAACGATAAACTCCTGGTCAAAAAATTGGCATAGCTACCCAATTGAAGATCTAATACATTTAAATCATAAGTGCTATTGTGAAAAATGTTTATTGGAGTTCGAACCAACAGACGAAAATTCCTGTTGTCCACATTTGTGTATGTGCGGCGAAGAAATCCCGCCATATACTCTTGTGCAGTATAGCACCAAAAAGATCCGCAGAGATCTTAATTGTATACTTGTGATTTATTCCAGAAAATCAGTGCGTGACGCGAGCTGAAAGCTCTTAGCTTTTGAATCACATTAAAAAGTGGTTGTAATTCCGCTGACTAAAAACTAGGGGGCCGTATCAGATAATGCTCTCTTACTGCTAAAAGTCCACCACCTAGTGGCCGCCTTCTAAGTCGGCTCACTCAACTCTCCTTTTCTCTCTTTTCAAATTCTGTTTTGAATTGCCTATCTCTACTTTTCTCTTTTGATTGTTTTATAGTTATTGATGATACTTTGCTGTTATCGTTAATTATTATAAAATATTATCCTGATTTTTCAATTCCCTTACACGCTTAATTAAATTTGGTTTTAAACCAGTTTGAATTTAAATTTACATCGTGTTTGCCTGTCAGTCACTGATACCCACTTAGAGGGACACGCACCCTTGTGGCATCCCCTGCTAAGACGGTGTATCACTTTTTCCTCCTTTCATTCTGTTTTGAAGTGGTATATTTCCAGTTTTTCATTGGCTTTATTTTATTTATCACTGATACCTTACAGTAATCGTGATCGTCATCAGATATAATTTTGATCTTTACTTTCTTACACTTATTTAAATTTGGTTTGAAACAAACAAATTTCGAATTTAAATTTGAATTAAGTTTCTCAGTTCAATTTTTTTTAATTTTTTTTATTTATTCTTCGTATTGATACTTCATCACAACTGTATCCTTACTAGATTAGATGTTACTTAACATCTCTTTATACACTTATTTAAATTGAGTTTAAACCAGTTTGAATTGCAATTTAAATTAAGCTGTCTTTTCAACCAGGTTGACCACTGAGAGGAGGTACGCCCCCTTGTGGCACAAACCCGCTACTACAGCTTGCCTCCTCCTGTGTCATCCTGCGTTACTTATTGATATCTCTTCTTTTAGGGATTAGGTGATTCTGATAATTAACATTGTCATAATTCCCTTTTGTTTTTACCATTATTTAGTAAAGCCTTTGCTTTTTATTTTCTACATAAGTACTCAATCTGGTTTAGACAAAGAAAGCCTTAATTCACTTTAAGTTTCACTTGTTCTTCATCCTGTTTTGTATTCATAGGTAGAACACTCTCTTATGCTGTGGTGATTTGACAGTCATCCCTGGTTGGTTTCCAGCGAGCGGGGTCGTCTGACCGGCGTTACCGATGCCTGCCGTGCGTGAGTCTCGGACCCATTCTGTTTCTTTCCATTGGTGCGGCACGCAATAAGACTCAGCAATTTGGCACTCCAAAGGGAAGTCAACCACACTAGTCGACACACAAGGCAATTTTGGAATAATTACTCAAACCAAGGCCCGAAGAGGGGCCACTCTTTTTGAGGGTTCTGGGGAAAATCCACTTTGCTGTGCCGTCCGGCAAGTTGACACCTTGGTATTGCCGGTTGTGTTTAAAGTCAAGTTGTTTGAGAGGGCGCACCTTGGTACAGATGAACGGAAGGGCCCGGGGACACTGCGGTTGAGTGTTAAGGGACGACGGAAAGATTGACCGCGACGCTGGCTCCGACCAGGGAGGACCTCAATTCACCCCAGGCAAGCTAACATAAGGTAAAACCCATCCACTTAGTATAGGCCACAGAATATTAGATATTCCCCCGGTCATTTAAGTGTTTGGCCCATCCCCTTTTCTCCAAGCCACACATAGCAGGCTCAGGCCTCCTTATCCCCTGTAACACTTCCTGTGTTATTTTTGACTCCATTTCATTACAGACCTATTCACTTTTATTGTTTCATTTTACTTCAATCTTTCCCATCTTGCTATTTTTCTGTTCTGTTGTGATCTGTTCCTTTCAGTTCACCTAGAGACTGAACCTACGAGAGACACCAAGGAAAGCTAAATAACAGGTTGACAACCAAGCCGTTAGCATCAACAGATGACCCACTAGGCTACCGCCCTGTCAAAATCTTTATTTAGGCCCCACGCTGACCTATGCAAATTGTCCCCACATAACTCTAACTGCCTGCATCAGTTAGCCGAAATTCTGGTAGACGGCATCGCCCGTATTAGTATTATAGCTCGTAAAAGAACTTGCATTGGTCTCTTTGTGTGTGCTGTGTTCCTCTCGCCCACAGTGAGCCAGTATGTTCCGGTCTTCCAGCCCCGCAGTCCACTGGGGCAACCTCGAGACATGGCTGAAAGCCATGATGACTACCTTCCTGCCCAAGGTCGCCAGTGTCTCAGAGCCCTCGAGCCAAAAGCAGCTGGTCGCCGACTTGGACAAGCTGACGGCTCACGAACCGAGTCAAAGCTACAACGACAAAGACTGGGCCCGACACGTCGGAAACCTCGCTCACAAGCTCATTGCACAAGCACGCCTCCATGAAAGGAGCCGCATCGCCCTGGAGCATGAAGTAGCAACGCTAAAGATGCAAGCGGAGGAGGCCCAGATCCACAGTCGTCTAGAACAACTACTCCTCGAAACCAAGGAAGAGGATGACACCGACCCCGAGCTACAGAAGGAAGTGGAAAGACTTCAAACTGCCCTGTCTGATCTTCGTATACACACAGACCGAAAAGAGCAGTCAGAGAAAGGAACCAGAGAGGAACTCAACAAGAAACTCCGAAAAGGTGAAGCTCTCCTTGCAAGAGCAGAGACTGAACTAAAAGAAAGAGACAATAAAGCCAAGGCCTGCGAAAAACACTTGCAAGCGGCCCAAGCTAAAATCCACGAGCTTGTTCAGCAGAGACACGATCTCAAAGACGAACTTGACATTGTTCACAGAAAGCTGAAACACTCATATAGACTGCAGAGTGACCGGGAAGGGGAAACACACACCACAAAGTTTCTCCTGACCAACCGGTCCGCACCTTTCAGCCAACAACCCAGAGCTGAAAAGAAGGGCGAAAGCCCGCTGTTCAAAACACCACCAGCCAGCCCACAAGAATCCCCGTCAGCAGCGAGGGGGGGAGAGCCTTTCCAAAGAACCCCTGCCACTAACCACGGCATGGCTCCCAAAGAACTTGACAAGCTGGCCAGAAACATCCCGACGTTCACTCTGAGCCCTGCAGGAGGCCACAATGTGCACGCATACCTGCAAGACATTGACTTTCACTTACAAACTGTTACCAACACGACCGCATGGAACAGATTGTACCTGCTAAGAATTACTTCCAGTCGTGAGGTGCACAGCTTCCTCGACCGTCAACCAGAGACTATCAAAACGGACTACCAGCAGCTGCAACAAGCTTTGATCCGTGAATTCTCTGATCCAGAATCAGACCAAGGGTTATTCACCGCCATGGACCTCAAGCAGGCCCGACTTGAAACCCCGCAGACCTACTACAGCCGACTCCGACAAGCCTACTTCGGAGCACGGAACCAGCCAGGTATGGAAGAGGACGTCAATTTCAGAACTCTGTTCCTTCGAAATCTGCATCCCACAGTGAGTCATTACTTAGGCATCCTGGCCTGTCCCCTTAGCATGTCTACCCAACAGCTACGAGACTTGGCCCACAAAGCTCACATTAAGCAAAAGACTGTGTACGAAAAGACTTTTAAAGACCCCACAATCTACTCTGTCTCTGAACACTACTCAGAGCTGCCTCTAGAGGGCGCCCCACAACACCACAGCCCTTTTTACGGAGAGTCAAGACCGTTCCAGGCCAGCAGAAGGCAGCACAGCCGTGACGGTGCTCATCCAAGGCACCAGAGCGAGCGCTCTGAAAGATTCTGGGAAGCCAGCCGGCGACCCAGAAATAGCCAACCCCCATCACCAAGAGACTCAAACCCAGACATCCTACGTCTAAGCGTAATGCCTGAAACAGGCACCCAGAACACTGCTCATGAGCATCAGACCACAGAGCTTACTGTCACACCACAAAGTGACAGCATCACCCAGCCACCACAGCTGACAGCTGCACAGCCTAAGCATGACAGCACAGTTTCCCACGACTGGGTCCAACATCACAAAGACCCAGGAAATGCTGCTTTGTCTACCTGCCTCCACAGCGAACAACACGAAACCGGCCCTAACCGCCCATCGATCACCACACCAACCCGGACGCCAAAGCTCCTGGGGAACCTGATCGAAAAGGGGGTGGCCCGGAAACCCTACCTAGCCATCACTTTGGAAA
The DNA here is from genome assembly GCA_030578275.1 of Meda fulgida. NCBI lineage: Eukaryota > Metazoa > Chordata > Actinopteri > Cypriniformes > Leuciscidae > Meda > Meda fulgida. Next base: position 24,035,540 of record CM060631.1, on the reverse strand, counting down.
ATGACGCGAGACTTGAAGCACTGGTAGACACCGGCGCAGACCTTACTTTGATATCAGCTGAACTTTTGGGAAAACTCAGAGCTAAAGCTATGAGACAAAATCGAACTCTTACGTCCGAATCGTGTGAGCTGAATGTGCAGTCGTACAGCCAGAACGACATCCGGCTCGAACAGGTAGCTCCCATTCACCTGACAATTGGTTCTATGAGTCTGATCCACCCGGTGTACATCTCACAAATGGACACGTACCCCTTTCTGATTGGCAAAGACCTGCTAGACTGCTCTGAGCTTTTATTAGACTTATAAACACCTGACCGTCTGGGCCCAAGTTCAAGAACCCCGCCCCCTCCGGTCACAGAGGTCACGAGAACTACAACAAAGCCAGACTCCAAAATCACAGAGTTCCCCGGAACTCCAGCAGCCATCCATGGGTACACAGCCTCAGCACCAAGTCAAGGTTCAAGTTCGCTACCCTGCACCTTCCAGCTCGCCAAAGACCACGCATCGCCCACTCAACGATGCGTGACCTAATGCAGAAGGCCCCTTCTGAAAGAAGTCCTAAAACCCCACTGATTTTGAACTGCAAAACCAAAAGACACTGCAAGAACACAGTGCAAGACTCTGCATTCGTAAAATTTGAATTTTACTGAGTTAAAATAATCTTAAATGGACATGTAAATCTCAACGGCCAACAGACTATGCACAACTCTTTTGAAACAAACAGTTTCTAGATGCTGGTTGAATTGGCACTGCTAAACATTAGGTTTCCTGACAATGAAGGGTTACAAGAAACACTAGCTCCAAATAGGGCATACATCACCTTACCGCCAGAGTGTAGGAAAACCACCTCAGCCTTAAACTACTGTTAACCTACAGGCGTGCATTTGATCTTTGCGATCCAACTAGAACACAACGTGCAATAAGCATTTTTGATCGCTGGCTTGTCTAAATGCAGATAAAACGATAGCTGGAATTGACATCTCTACGTTAAGTGAAAGAGTCTTAGATTTCCAACTAATATCAGTAAGTTCAGCCATAAAGCGTAAGTCTGTGTGACAAAGGAATCTCTTTTCAGCAGCCTCTAATCTGTACCGATATCTATTCTGCTTTGGTTAAAAAGAAATCCAAATTGCAGTATGACTAAACCTGTGTCTGAAAAAGAAAGCTCAGAACAGAGTTGTATATATGTAGACCTGGGTGATGCTCCCCTTTCTACAATGTAAAGGCCTTACAAATTATTGTTAGATTGATGTAATTCACCTAAATTTTAGCTGCATCTACAAGCAGAGAGCTACCTAGCGATCAAAACTGTTTACTCGCTGAAAAGTCAGCATTTATGCATGAGAGGGACGTAACTATAGATGCTTAGACAACCTTTGACTTACAGCAAATCTATTTCCTTACTCGGTAAACAAATAGAATAAGTTGTGTAAAGTAAAGAGAAGAGTTACATGAGTAAAATCAGCAAATGCCAAAACACAGTCGCATTTTACTTAATGTAACATCAAGTTCTCGAAAGACTTCAAGTATAGGCGCCCCCTTTCAAAAGGTGCAGACACTTTTCAGGGACTGTTGAATTGTTCTGACATACTCTAGTTCCCATGACAACAACTTGTCACAGGAAGTGCTAACCTGTGACGTCACTTTGTAAACAAACCAGCCTAGGTGGCTAAGCTACCCTAACCTAGTATCCATCTACCTTAGGCTAAGCTAACTTAACCTAGCATCCTTCCAGCCTTAAGCTAAGTTAGCCTAACCTAGCATCCATCCAACTTAGGCTAAGCTAACCTAACTTAGCATCCATCCAGCGTAGGCTAAGCTAAATAATAACTTCCACAGTTGGAATTTAGCATCATTTACTTGAACCCTTAATCACCGTTGTGTTTTCACAGTGCAAAGTATTCTAGAATACTTTACTTAACACCAGTTAGGATTTCTAATTCACTTTCCGTGTTTGCAACTCTTCTTAGCTAAAGTTCACCTTCACTAGTTTAGGCATAGTCCTTGCTAACCGTCGAAGGCTAACTTTGCAGATGCCCTGTTAATTAAACTTAAGTTTGACTACATGTAAACTGTGTAGCTAGAGAAGAATTCATATAGCAATAGGAATTTTCATCACTAATGCCACTGATTATTCTCGCCTTCAGATCATTCCCGTTGTTTTGATCATTTTATTCCCTTTTGCTTTTAATTTTAATTTGTTTTTGTTCTTTGTTAACTCTTTAATTTCTTTGACTTTGATAATAATAGCAGTCAGCTATTCCCTTGGCTATTCAGTCATCTATATGATTTAATTTAATTTCCTCTCTTGTTCAAATGTGGTTCCATTCCCCATAGGGCCCAGAAAGGAAACAGAGACACCCTTATTTGTTATTTTGGCGTAGTTTCAACCAGTGTACTCATTTTGTGACCCTGCAACACAAGTAATTTCAACAATTTACTAGGGCACAACTATGGTCCAGAGGATTGATAATAAGCACAATTCAAATAGGAAAGCTGTCCTTTTCCCCCTATCATTCACTTCGTCAAGCCGTAGTGAACCACTAGTTCAGTCCAGAGAAATAATTTAGTCATAAGAACCATCTTAAGTCATTTATTTCATCTTGGCTATGCCCATTCCAGGAGATACTCTCGGAACCACATACATCTTAGCCTCCTAAGATCCACAGCTAAGATAAGATACAAGACACATTTCACTAGCTAGCTACACGTGAAACACCTAGCTTTATGCTACAGACCTTGCGAACCAGTTAAACCGTGGTTCTGAACTTTTAAGGTCATGCATGCGTCTCTCACCACAAGTATGACAAAATGTCACAGAGCCCCTGCTTCACCTGACCTTAACCTTCCAGCTAACCAAAGACTATGACAAAACAATGGACAATATGAGAAACCACCTCTCAGACCCCTCCAACCACCCAAGCACGCCGTCTGCAACCACCGATAACCGGTGCCCCAGACAACTGCAGCTCACCAAACACATGATGCGTGCACAGGACAACATTCTACGTTATGCACCTGATGCCATCACAGCGCCAAGGCTTGTGGTGCCACAATGCAGAAGGGGGGTCATGCCAATGTATGCCCATGACGCATCACGTGCTGCACACCGCAGCACCAGAACCACTTACAAGACACCGAAGCAAGTGACACACCGTTGTCCTCGAAACGAAAAGACTGTCCTAGCCAACCAAGGACGACACTCGCTGAAATGTTTCCTACCTTTCTCTCTCTTCTTTTTGCCTTTACCAGGATGCTGCCGTGGTTTGCCATTCTGAGCCTTCAGCCAACCAGAGGGCAGCCGCAAACGGACAGCATCTCACCGGGTCCGGCATCAGGCATCGTCCTAAAAGAACAAATGGGATTCCTGATAACCAACTGCCGCACACACACCCAGAAAGTGTATGTTCAAGTGGACCCCCGCAACGTGTACCTAAAACCCTACCCCAGCACAGTAGCCCAATTTAGCTGGGCCAGTGCCCGATGGACAGAGGACTCCCTCGCTCACGCTGAGGCCAATGTTGAGCACATGCTCAACCAACTTGATAAAATGACTGTCACACAAGCGGACTTAAGTGGACACAACCGCCGTGCCAAACGGATCCTGGGAGCTTTGCTCAGAGCCGCCGCTGCTGTCGGAACTCATATCTTGACATATCCAGTGTCAACGCAGTGAACCTAGCCACCGTGAGACGGCATGTGACTGAAATTCAAACTGAGATCCCACTGCTAAAAGAGCAACTTACGACACAGAGTGCCTCCCTGCAGATCACCCACAAGACATTTAAGGGAACAGTGGTAATTCTCAACACTCAAAGCGTTCTGCTGAACCAGACAGTGAACTCCATGAAACAGCTATTTACTGTCTCCCAGAATGACTTTGCTCAAACTCAGCTGGCCACAGCCCGGATGACAGACCTGCTGCGGGAGGTGAGCTCCTCCATTGACAGCCTACCCATGGGTAGAATTCCACCGTACCTGATACCCTTAAGCCTGGTGCAAACCATGCTGGCTCCTGCCATCACCACGCCAACTGACCCTCTACAAGCACACCTTACCTACTCTCTGGGTAGCGCCATCCCACTCCGCGTCAACTCCGAGCAGAGGAAAGTGGGTTTTCTCCTGAACCTACCCATCATAGAGTCAAGCCGACTCTACCAAGTAAAAGACATTGTCAAGGTCGGATTTTTGAAAAGTGACACGCACATCAAGATTCGCACTCCAGACGTGGTGGCCTACCACGACAGCAAGACACAGCTGTACCTGGCCCCGAACCTGCACATGTGCACATTGACCAAAGACATTCACTATCTCTGCCTTAACAGACCCTTCCTCAGAGACAACACTGACGGAATCTGCAGGCTGCAGATCAGCGACACCCGCTGCCCTGCCGAAGCAAAGCCTCGCACTCAAGGCATCGAGACCCAAGCAGAGATTGTAGGTGACAGGTGGCTCGCTAACACTCCTGTGCGCACAGCTGCACTCACTGCACCATCCTTCACCTGGACGACCTAGCCCTGTACCACCTTCCGAGTGAAGAATACCAATCCGAACTGGAAAAATGGATTGAGGAAGGGGGGGGGGTCACAGATCATAGACATTGCTGCCCTTGACACAGCCTTACAAGCATTGTCCAGATTGCCCACCGTGAACACTTCACCTGTTGTTCAAGCATGGTCCGCCGCTGACACGGCACTTTGCATTTCGACAATCATCAGCCACACCCTAACCCTGGGTTTGGCCTACGTCCTGTACCGACGACTCAACGAGATGAGAGCCTCAACAGCCAGGCTCACCCAAGCCATGTCCGGAGGGTTCCGTAGGGGCCCTCGGAAAGAAGACTCCCCGCTAGAGAACGCGGAAAACCTCATAGAGCTGAGCCCTCAGCCCTAACCATCATCTGCAGCATCCAACCTCCATGATTTACCTGCCACCTGACCAATGCGGTCGTGATGGTTCAACGAGGCCCACCCACACGGGTCCTGCCGAACCATCAAGGGGGGAATGTAGCAATAATCAGATGATCAGCGCAATCATGTGGTTTTAATCAACTAAGTCTCCAATTAAGTAAACACTCCTGTTTCTTTCACAATCTGAAGAATGGAGATGTCATGAGACTTTTTTTTTTTTAAGTTACTGATTCACACACAAGCAAATGGCGATGGGACTTAATTAAATGACCGATGCCAGAAGTGCCCCCGCGGCGTTTTTTCGCTGATAAGTAATCACAGGGTCCTCTGTCTTACCACATGTGACCCAACAGGAGCGCCTCTCTGGCCGGAGATCCCGTGGTGTCCCCTCTTCAGGACACCTCACAAACACAGACAACCTTGTGTGATGAACCACACTGGTCATTGTAACCAGACTTAAAACTCATCAATTCAAAGAATACGCACACACATATCATTGCCCGGGAGGGGGGTGAGCAAAAGTTCACCACATCTTCACCAACGAATGACCCAGCCACGTTCACAGTACACACACACACACACACAAGGACTTTTTCTCCAATCTCCTCAATTGAGAGACTTGTACTATGATATATTCGATATGTTTTTATGTTTGCCCATGTTCCATTGGGGTTAGATGTGATCGTATTATAATTCTAAATGAACAGAGGTGCTTTTAGATGCATTTTTAATGTAACTGTGTTTTCCTATAATGTTTGTATGTCGTTCTTCACACCTTTAGAATCCTCTTGATCTGACCAAACCATATATATATAGGTGCAGACCGTAAAATGTATGTTACTATGTTTTATCATCTCTGGAGTAAAATTGAACGCATTTTTACATCATGGTCATGAAACATGCAAAGTCGATCTCGAGGGAACAAAGGAACACTTATCCGCACACTTTCCTCCCAGCTGATTGGTGCATTCACGCCAGAGGAGGCGTAAACAGAGGTGTCTTTAAAGAAGACCACCAAGCACCTCATCTTTGGGTTTTGGGATCTTGGAGAAGTGAAGTGAGAAGTAAGGAGGGGGGAGAAAGAACTGCATCTTTGGGGGAACTCCCTTCTTCGAGGGAACTTCGACTTTGGTCCGGACTCTTCCCTCTCCTTCGATCCGATGTAACCATCATACTCGTGATCCCCGCCCTGGGGGATCTTTCCTCTTCTTTTCTTTTGTTTAAGTTTGTTTTTCCTTTGTTCATTTCACCAGAAATGAACTTAGTCTGAATTATTTATTTGGTAATTTACGTCAAAGACCTTTAAGCCTTCTTTGAAACTGCGCGCTCCAGACCGCAGCAAACCACGTGACGCTCCAACGGAACACACAAAGACCAGCTGCTCACACACGCCGCAGGGCTCAGACACATGAGAACTATATGCAAGTATATTTGAGTTACCAAGATTTTAGAGCATTAAGACTGTTTTTCCGTGTTGTCTCTTAAAGGTTTAAATGTCCAGGTGAATTTTGCCAAGCTGTGATCCTACGGATCTATCTCTCTCTTCCCAACTCTCTCTCCCTCTCATTTTTATCTTTCTCTCTCATCCTAATTCGTGTTTGTAATGTTTTTCGTTTTGTTTGTTTCGGGTGTATATACATATATTCTGTGTGAATTGTAGTTCGATGTATTATTAGTCCAACTATTAAAACCATTATATTCTTGATTGCCTTCTGTCTAAAATGCTCATTTTACAGAGTCAATGAAATCTCGATCATAGCTACAAAGCTTTCATTATTGACTACGTTGCGTAGTCTAATTTTATAAACACAGGAAAATTAATGTTCACGGCCAGAAAATTGATATTTCTTGGAGTTTATAAGAAGGGATAACTTTGTTGAGAAGTTGATAAGTTAATCTTACGGCCGTTTGCTGGACAAACAGTTTGATAGCTAAATTAACTCCATTAAAGGTTATCTCATATAATCGATCTGAAAATGGACCATTGACATATGAATGAGGAATTATAATTCGTTGTGATTGATCATTCGTGTGTACAATCAATCTATTTTCAACTTCGATAATTTAACTGTAATATGCAATATATTAATCATATTCATGATTAATTATTAAAATTCCCTATATATAATTTGAGCTAATTTAATGTAAAACTAAATGTTGTTACAGCTCCTTACGCAGAAGACAGGAGTTCCACCACCTCCTGGAGACTTCTCGGATAAGGACCTGTACACAAAGCAATGGAGACAAGTTCAGGCTCTTGCAAACCAGTTCTGGATCCGCTGGAGCCGTGAATACTTACCTTGCTTGCAACACAGACAGAAGTGGACAGTACCTCGCAGAAACCTTCAAGTAGGAGATCTAGTTCTGCTCAGGGATAAGCAGGTAGCCCACAACTGCTGGCCCATGGCTAGAATCACTGCCGTGTTCCCTGTAAAGGATGGACATGTCAGAAAGGTTGAGGTAACCATAAGTGACCAAGACCATATAAAAACCTTTCTAAGGCCAATTGCAGAAGTTGTACTACTTCTAACCAAAGACTGATCTAGAGACTAAGGTTAGGCACTCACATAAATCCATAGTGACCTCACATAGGTCAGGCGAGGAGTGTGTTGTCCTTTAAGGAATTTAGAGTATTTGTGTCATGTAATGATGTCATTTCCAATTAAGTCACTTCCTGTTTGTCCTTCCTGGTACTGCATGGAAACAAGGAGACAGACATGGTGTGCTCTTGATGTTGAATCCACTTGCATCCACCTTAAATCATCATAGAGGCAATGCTGTAAGTTTGTTTATGTGATAATAGACATGTTAAAGGTCATATATTAGTAGAGATTTTGTTAAAGTGATGATGTTTAAGATTGCTAAAAATGATGTTTAATGTTGTGTACAAGCTCTCAGCAATGTTAATGGCCTGTATAACTGCTGCTACAATGAGATGGCATTGTATATTCATGTTGTTCACAATGTGATGTTACTCAAGAAATGGACACTGAATGTTGCTGTATTGTTTTTATTACAGTTTTCACCTACATTTGAATGAGGAAGTGTGACAGTAAATGATCAACCTTACTACAACTCTGTCTTCATTTGCAACGGTTTAACTTGGTGTTTAGTCAGAGTTTCAACACACTGCACGAGAACATTACACTTATGTACTAGAGCACGAACACACATGCACACTCTTCAAAAACTGTGCTTTAAATCTCTTTACAAACTAAAATACCTAAATGCTTATTTTGATTAAGATAAGGATTTATTGAGTCCACATGTCATGTAAACAAGACTACTCGAGAGCTGTCGTTTCAACCACACAACTTTGCGATGCTGTTTGTGAATGTTCGTTTGAACTATATGTAACAGGTGTCTAAAGAATTTAACAATTAATTAATTGAATTTCTGTTGGTGCAGATAGATTTAGCAGAAGATTTTAAAGTTCGTAAAGGAGGTAGCGGGTTGTGGTGAGAAACAACTGACAACACAAGTTAGATACAAACTGGTATGTAAAAAGATTTCCAGTGAAAATAATAAACAGGATAAGAGAAGGTTAATTACAATATCAGGCAATAATACACAAAATTCCAGCATGAAAATCTTCCCTTGAGTGCACTCTTCTTTTACCCCCAAAACATACACAGACTGGTAATTGCAATGACAAAAGGAAATAAACAAAAATAATGAATAATGGAGTGGTTTCTTTCTTAAAACACTTTTCTCTCAAAATATCAATTGTTTAATTGAACAAGGACCTCAATATCAATCAAACTTTGGCTATGGGTAACCATACACCATCAAGAGTGTTCAATGCTCTTCAAAGCACGGATCAGTTTCCTATCAGTCCCTGTATTCGTCAGTCAATCTCGAAAGGGAACTTAATAGTCTCTAAATAGGAATTGTCTTCCTTGAAGCAAGACTGGAGAATGAAAGAAAGGATATTGTCCTCTTCTTTATGAATTGTTGTCCTTTCTCTGTAGTAGATTCGGGCGGCTCGCCATCAAACGTGAAATTCTCACAGGATATCACAGATCATCACAATCCGTAGAACCAAGGAAAAAAAATAGAAATACAAAGAAAGAAAAAAGAGAAAGAGGAAAAAAAACCTGGCCTGATCACAAACAAGAGCATTCATTTAGTGATTTCAGAAATAATTTCACATCAAAGATTGAAAATCAAAATAAACAATTAAACATACAAATATTTTTTTTCAAGAAATGATATATTACCCTAATTTACCTCTAGAACAATCCTATTTGTCTTTCTCACACAGGCGCATGTGACCAATAATGGTGCCGGTGAACTGAAATGGACGAATAACCACGTGGTTCACTATGACCACACTTACAATCATTTAGAATGAAATAGTAAACTTAAAAAATAGAAAATAGCATTATTTTTCCACAAGAACTTATATTGTAATGTGGGGTAAGGAATGAAGCGGAGAGAGAATCCAAGTGCAAGTACTAATTTAATGGAACAAACAGGCAATCCAGGGTGAAAAGGAACAAGGAGACAGCTACAGCAAACAACAACTGAAGAACAGAGGTATAAATACACAGGGAAACAAGCTAAATAAGATAAAAAGGGGGCGTGGTTAAACTGCAACACCTGGGAAAACTAATATAAACTAATAACGACATAGCGGGGAACAGCTGAACATGGGACAAGACACATGGCAGGATCACATGACGAACAGGGAATCACATGACAGACAAGAACAAGGAACAAGACACAAAACTCACACCGTGACATAGCCCCACTCTATGGGCGGCTCCCGACGCCCATCAAAACAAAAAACACAAGTTCAGGAGGGTGGTGAAGCGGAGGCGGTCTTGAGGGAGGGATGCAGGTCCGTGCAGGGGAACGGGGCATTGCAAAGGCGGAACTGGGTCGTGAAGTGTGGGCGACAAGGGCGGAGCAGGTACTGCAGACGACCAGGGCGGAGCAGGAACTGCAGACGACCAGGGCGGAGCAGGAACTGCAGATGACCAGGGCGGAGCAGGATGTGCAGGCGGCCAGGGCGGAGTAGGATGCGCAACTGGCCAGGGCGGGGGGGACCCTTGAGTACCTATTGCCCTCGGGGGGTAGCTACGGGGTCATAGGCTGGAGTAGGCTCGGGAACAGACACCGGCTCGGGAACAGAAACAGACTCCGGCTCGGGAACAGGAACAGACACCGGCTCGGGAACAGGAACAGACACCATGGCGGAGGCCATCTTGTGCGGAGACACTGGCTCGGACATCTTTTGCGGAGACACTGGCTCGGACATCTTGTGCGGAGACACTGGCTCGGACATCTTGTGCGGAGACACTGGCTCGGACATCTTGTGCGGAGACACTGGATTCAACATTCACTCAGCTTCTCCATACACTGCACTACGGAAGCCCTGAAACCGCAACGTAAAAAAAAAAAAAAGAAATTCTAGCATTTCGAGATTAAAGTTGAAATATTTCGAGAATAAAGTCGAAACACCATAGTAAAGAACTGCGCTTGTGAAGTCGAACTGTTTCTGACATGGATCTAAACATTATAGTAGCTTTTTATTTTTATCTGGGATTTCAGCAAAAGGAAATTCTACAGGTGCTAATCTACCAACATGGCATTACCATTTGTTTTAGGACTTTACAAAATATACTGCGCTGGAATAGACTTTACAGGCGAAAACACTTTTCAGACTAGATGGAGTTATCCAGCTTTATATCTGAGAAAATCGCGGGAACCGGCCAAATGATTGGATACAGAATGATGCACTGAACATGTCTCCAGCAAGGGTTTACGGTGAAGAAGGACACAGTACGGTTACTGTTAGTGTTCTCGGCCCAGATGGCGCTACCTATAGACGAGCTCGAAGACTCCGCCAGAGGAGGCCGCGATCCCGGTCCAGACTTTATGTGCACGCCAACTCACAGCACTCGGATTTAGCGAGCTTTAGCAGCTTTTGATTCCTGATAGGCCAACTGTCTGTCACCTCTAATGGAATGTGGACGTGTGCATGTGTGTGTGTGTGTGTGTCTTGGAGTGAATGACTTTGACCTCCCGGTTTCACACCAAGCACACTGGTCAAAGGGTACAGACGTCAATCACATTCCGGACACGGTCATATCAACACACACACACACACACACACAAGGGGGGACCCTTGAGTACCTATTGCCCTCGGGGGGTAGCTACGGGGTCATAGGCTGGAGTAGGCTCGGGAACAGACACCGGCTCGGGAACAGAAACAGACTCCGGCTCGGGAACAGGAACAGACACCGGCTCGGGAACAGGAACAGACACCATGGCGGAGGCCATCTTGTGCGGAGACACTGGCTCGGACATCTTTTGCGGAGACACTGGCTCGGACATCTTGTGCGGAGACACTGGCTCGGACATCTTGTGCGGAGACACTGGCTCGGACATCTTGTGCGGAGACACTGGATTCAACATTCACTCAGCTTCTCCATACACTGCACTACGGAAGCCCTGAAACCGCAACGTAAAAAAAAAAAAAAGAAATTCTAGCATTTCGAGATTAAAGTTGAAATATTTCGAGAATAAAGTCGAAACACCATAGTAAAGAACTGCGCTTGTGAAGTCGAACTGTTTCTGACATGGATCTAAACATTATAGTAGCTTTTTATTTTTATCTGGGATTTCAGCAAAAGGAAATTCTACAGGTGCTAATCTACCAACATGGCATTACCATTTGTTTTAGGACTTTACAAAATATACTGCGCTGGAATAGACTTTACAGGCGAAAACACTTTTCAGACTAGATGGAGTTATCCAGCTTTATATCTGAGAAAATCGCGGGAACCGGCCAAATGATTGGATACAGAATGATGCACTGAACATGTCTCCAGCAAGGGTTTACGGTGAAGAAGGACACAGTACGGTTACTGTTAGTGTTCTCGGCCCAGATGGCGCTACCTATAGACGAGCTCGAAGACTCCGCCAGAGGAGGCCGCGATCCCGGTCCAGACTTTATGTGGCGCGTTGACTCGAAGCGTGTGTTCGTGCTCGTCTATATACGCCATCTGGGCCGAGAACACTTAACAGTAACTTACTGTGTCCCTTTTCACCGTAAACCCTTGCTGGATAAATTTTAAGTGCATCATTATGTATCCAATCATTTGGCCGGATCCTGCGATTTCCTCAGATATAATATATTTGCATAATCCCTGGTGGTGGTTGAGGAGATTCACTGATATGACTGTAAAGCGCTTTGGGTGTAGACATGAAAGCGACAAATGCCTCATTCATTCATTCATAAAGATAGATCGCCATCCAGTAACGTCATAAAACAAATGGCAATGCCATAGAATAGCTTATAGCACCTGTATAATTTCCTTTTGTTGAAAGCCCAGATAATAGTAAAAAGCTGTGTCCGAGGCAGTTCGACTTCACGAACGCATTTCTTCACACACACACACACACACACACACACACACACACACACACACACACACACACACACACACACACACACACACACACACACACACACACACACACACACACACACACACACACACACACACACACACACACACACACACACACACACACACACACACACACACACACACACACACACACACACACACACAAGTTTGAGTAATGAATTGGAAACACTCGCTCTGCACCAGTGGACGTACACCGTTATGCCTGTGTGGCAATGGGAAACAACGAAGCACACTTGTAAATTCAACGAAGACTGTATTCTCGTAGCCTAATGTTTCGACTTTAATCTCGAAATGTTTCGACTTTATTCTCGAAATGTTTCGACTTTAATCTCGAAACGTTTCGACTTTTTTTGTTTTTTAAGTTGCGGTTCAGGGCTTCCTTACTGCACGGTATGAAATGAATCAAATTAACGTTTTCCTACTTTTCTTTCAACTATATACTTTTAACTTTGATCGCGAAGATCACCTCACGTCTTCTCGCCTCTATGCTCAGCTGTCTCTCTCTTCGTTACGCAGGCGCGTCCACACACACACACACACACACAGCGTGTGATGACGGAGCGCTCTCATTGGTCAATCACAACTCAACTAATAATAACTTAAAACTTCAACTGTTTTACTTAAATCGCCTTTACATATCACTTTTCAACCTTTATTAGGGAAATTAAATGTTAATAAATTGTGAATAAGTTAAACTTGACTTCCTTTATTTAACCAGGGTTATATGGTTTCGGAAAAACACTGACTCATTGAACTATGCTGATAACGACAGAACTTGCGACCATAGTTGGCTAACAATGTTAGAAACGCACCCCCAGAGTGGGTCGAGTAGGACCAGTTACACTAATACATTATTAAAATCGTAAGTTGCATCTATTAATATTATTTCATAGACCTAAGCTAACATGAACAACTAACAACAGTTACCATCCTCGTCCTCATGCATGAAAGAAGAGCATTACTCTTTTCACAAGGACACAAGCACAGTGCAGTTGCATTACTGGACCAAAACCTGTTCATCACTCCTAAGCTTTAGCAGCTGCACAAACGTTGCCTGTGCACTTTATTAAAGACTATTTAGATAACACCATCCAACTGTTTGAACGTTTCCTCTTTTCGACTATAAGAATGGCCTTTTATTTACATCCGTCTTGATTTTTTGTGCCTCTGAATACACACACACAAACACACACCTATGCGTTTGATTGACAGCCTCCTCCTCAGTTTAAAATGTGAGGACTACGCCAACTCACAGCACTCGGATTTAGCGAGCTTTAGCAGCTTTTGATTCCTGATAGGCCAACTGTCTGTCACCTCTAATGGAATGTGGACGTGTGCATGTGTGTGTGTGTGTGTGTCTTGGAGTGAATGACTTTGACCTCCCGGTTTCACACCAAGCACACTGGTCAAAGGGTACAGACGTCAATCACATTCCGGACACGGTCATATCAACACACACACACGCGCACGCACGCACGCACGCACGCACGCACGCACACACACACGATTCCCAGTTACTTACAGCTCAGTATGAGTGTGTGTGTGCCTGCAAATATGACTCAAGAAACACAAGAAAACAAAAGAAAACCATCTGAAAGAGTCCAGGATCAGGACACCCTTGGGTGTGTTGCTTGTCTAAGCTTTCTAATCCCAGTATTAGGTTGGTAAATGCTGACGTTAATCCTGCTCTGTTTAACACATCTTCGTTATGAATGGCTCTTTGATTCAATTCTGTTACAGTGGTCATGTGAGTGTTTCTGAAAATCAAACACCCCACGTGTTACAGCAACACGATCTGGCTAATCTTTGGCAATGACAAAGGCAGTTTTCTTTATTGAAACGGGAAGAGTTAGTTGCACTTTATTTTACAGTATGTGCTCTTACGTGTACTTACAACGTCCTTACCTAAGAAAGTACTGGTAATATAAGGCAACTACAAGGGTCAATGTTATGTTTAGGGGTAGTTTCAGGGTTAGTACCTAGTTCTTACCCAGTTATTGTTATCACTTTAATAATTACAAAAAGCATACATGCGGAACATTGGTGTAAAATAAAGTGCTACCAATGAGTTTGTAGGACATTTGGCCCGGTAAGTACTGCCCATGGTCTGACACATTGCAAAATGGTGCTTATGCAGGCGACTCAAAATGTGACTTAATGCCAGGTTGTTATTCCATTTTTGAAAGCAAAATTAGCTATTTATTAAATATTAAATTGCTCATGTGGCTCCTGATTTCCCATGCACTGAAATTTCCAAACAAATATACATTTAATCACAGACCTAACAGTATTGCATTGTAATTTTTGGAAATTATTTTTGATATCGTAATGAAACGGAAGTTGCAATATTTTTTTATAACCCATTGTGACGTATTTCCGAAAAAAATGTAGGGTGGGACTTTATTTTGTCCATCGTAAATTGATTGGATCATTGTGGTTTGTTATTGCTGTGATGTCATGTGAGTGACAGCTTACCCCGCCCTCATGCCAGCAAACACATCATCAGAGAAGAAATGTCATTGCAAGAGGGAGGGTGAGTTATTTTGATTAAAGATTACGAGCTAGGGCACATGAATTAAAAACAATAAGGATGTGCACAGATAAATAATTTATAATAAATACTGAAATATTCCATAAAAAAATGTTCCTTTTGATTTCATGGTGACTTTAATTCTGAATTTAATTTTGTAATTAGTTTTAAGGATCACGCTTCCAACACAGCATTATTTCCACCATTTCTCACATGATATAGTGTATTGTGTTTAATAGCATTACACAGTGTAATTGAGGGTTATAGAAATTCAATTTTAAAACATTTGGAAAGAATTTTCTGACTCCTTTGTTTAATAGCATATTGCTTACACTAAATACATATACATTTTTTATTTTTTTTAATAATTAATAATTTTTAATAATTAATATATATATATATATATTTTTTTTTTTACATAACTTGATCAAATTATGTTGGAAATGATGCACAATAAAATATTGTATTTACCTTGTTTTTTCACTCATCATATAGTATATCTTGTCTCATTTCTCATCTCAAACATCCTCTTCACTTTTGTGTACTTTATAACCAGCTAGTAAAGTAACTACTATTAAATGTACAACAAAATATCTCAGTTACATTTTCAAATAAGTAGCACAAGTTCCCTTTCGTTGTCACTACGAGTTACGTCGGATGACGACGAATGGGGTTTCGCTTAGAAAGCCTATCAGCTTCGAGTATTTAAAAACGAGCCAATGGCAAAGAAATGCCATGGGTCTGCGGAATTTGCATGACGTAACTCCGCCCCACCTCGTGGGTATAAAAGGAGGACGCTGGCAACATGCAGCTATGTTTTCGCTTCGGAGCCAAGAGTTTCTCTTCACTCCACAAGCCATCTCTGAACTGTCAGCTTCACGAACGAGTTCCTCTGGTGTTGGTGTGACGGCGATCTCCAGCGAGCGCGTGCTTCCTGCTTATCTGTGCAGTGGTTTGCCAGAGAGTGCGTGTCTCCCCGGGCGCTTCAACACTCAGAGTGTTTCTCTCTTAAAAGAGCTTGCACGCGGCACGTCGTTTTAAAGATGCCTCGCCCGTGCACTTCTGGTTGCGGCAGGCTGGTGTCTGACTCTGATGGGCACGAGTGCTGTCTAGTGTGTTTGGGCATGGATCACGCTAGAGCAGCGCTCGTGGATGAGTCATGTTCTCTCTGCGGGAACATGACCATCGCGTCACTTAGGTCGAGACTCAATGAACTCGCAAGAGTGAGAGTCCCCTCATCCACACCCTGATCTAATGCTCCCCCGAGGAGTGCTACTTCGGCTGGTGGCCAGGGTGACCTGAGGGTTACGGTCTGGAACAAGGCGCCGACTATGTGTCCGCGGCCCCAGCCCCCCTCCTGTGTGACGGTGCCCGCTAGTGAACCTCCGATTCCCGCGGGTCTACCTTCGGGTGGCCCGCGAGTTTCGGTTGAAGCTGCAGAGGAGGATGCTATGTCTGTAGCAGCATCACAAGGTGGGCTTGATTCTTCCGGAAGTGAAGATTCAGCGCAGCTGCCACCTTCCGGTGTGCATACAGCTGTGCCTGAGTCGGATCCGGAAATGACGGCCATGCTTTCCCGGGCAGCCGCGAGCATCGGTCTAGAATGGAGGCCTCCACCCTGTCCTGAGCGCTCGCGGCTGGACGATTGGTTTTTGGGTAAGGCTGCCGACTCACGTGGTCCACAGCAAACCCCAATACCTTTCTTCCCGGATGTGCATGATGAGATCTCGAAGTCCTGGAAGACCCCCCTGTCTTCCCGGGACCGCTCGCTGGTCTCATCCGCCTTTCCTGCCCTCGATGAGGCAGCTGCCCGTGGGTACACTGGGCTTTCTCCGGTTGAACGCTCTGTTGCGATACAACTGTGTCCTCAGAGTGCTTCTTCTCGGGGCGAGCCTAAGCACCCATCTAAGGCCTGTAGATTTTCGTCGTCTATGGTGGCGAAGTCTTACAGAGCGGCGGGACAGGCGGCCACCTCTCTGCATGCTATGGCCACTCTGCAGGTCTACCAGGCCCAGATGCTCAGAGACATGCACGAGGGCAGGACAGACCCAGGGCTCTTCAATGAGCTGCGTGCCGCAACCGACCTCGCTCTCCGGGCGACGAAGGTAGCCGCGCGCTCCCTGGGTCTGGTGATGTCCTCTGCGGTGGTCCAGGAGAGACACCTGTGGCTGAACCTGGCTGACATGCGGGATACCGAGCGGACACGTCTGCTCGATGCGCCCCTGTCCCAGGCCGGCCTCTTCGGCGGCGCAGTTGAGGATTTTGCCCAACAGTTCTCAACTGCACAGAAACAGACAGAGGCAATCAAACACATTCTGCCCCGCCGACCGGCTGCTGCCTCGACGTCGGCCGGGCAGACGCCTCAGCCTGTTTCCCGCCGAGGGCGCCCTCCTAAGGCTCCCGCCCCTCCCGTTCGGCCAAAGCAGCAGCCTTCACCCAGGCCCAGTCGCGGAGGAAGCCGTAGGAAGCCGCCACAGCCCTCTCCAGCCCCGCCCCCTGCCAAGCGCCGGGCCAAGCGGCGCTCCTGAGACGGGCTGCTCAGGGATGATGGTTGTTTCCCAGGAAATGGTAGCAGGACCACTCCTTCCCCCGGTGGAGGGCCGGGGGAGAATCTTTTGTTCTCCACTCCCCGCTGCTCACCCACGGGTGGGCAGCACCCTAATGTGATTAAAGAAAGAAACAACCACCTCATCCCTGAGCACACAGAATTCTCGGACGACACAGAGCGCCGCCCACAAGCCGTGCTCTCCTCGTCCCCCTCTGTCCCGGTTGACACGGCGTGCCGTCCACGGACCGTTTTGTCCCTGTCCCACTCTGTCGACAGACCCCTGACAGAGCAGGCCCCCGTGGAACGCTGGTCCTTCCCTGGCCTCCTCTGTCAGGGCGCGGATGTTAACTGTGCCCCCACACCGGATCGCTATGCCGTCCACATCCAGGCCAGTTACTCCGCTTCGCTGCCCCTCCGGGGGGACGCCTGTGGTTCGCATGACCCCGCTGCTACAGTTTCTGGGGGCCTGGCTAGAGCTTCCCCGTCTGTCCCGCTTGGTCGCCCGAACCATCAGGCTCGGCTATGCAATTCAGTTCGCACGGTCTCCTCCCCGCTACAGGGGAGTCCGCTCCACTTTGGTCGGTGGCAATGCCCCCATCATGAGAGCAGAGATTGCCATCCTGATGGCGAAGGGTGTAATCGAGACTGTCCCTCCAGCCAGGGATGAGGTCCGGCTTCTACAGCCCTTACTTCATTGTCCCCAAGAAAACCGGTGGGTTAAGACCAATCCTGGACCTGTGCGTACTGAATCGCTCCCTTCACAGGATGCCGTTCAAGATGCTCACCGCCAAACGCATTTTCGAATGTGTACGGCCCCAGGATTGGTTTGCAGCGATCGACCTGAAGGACGCCTACTTTCATGTCTCCATTCTTCCTCGCCACAGACCATTCCTCCGGTTTGCTTTCGAGGGGCAGGCATACCAGTACGCGGTTCTCCCTTTCGGGCTAGCCCCGTCTCCTTGCGTCTTCACGAAGGTCGTCGATGCAGCCCTTGTTCCCCTTCGGGTTCACGGGGTTCGCATCCTGAACTATCTCGACGACTGGCTGATCCTAGCTCACTCTCGAGATCAGGTTTGCGAACACAGGGACCTTGTGCTCCGGCACCTAGCTCGTCTGGGCCTTCGGGTCAACTGGGAGAAGAGCAAACTTTGCCCCGTGCAGAGGATCTCTTTTCTCGGTATGGAAATCGACTCGGTCGCCATGTCCGTGCAGCTTACGAGCGAGCTCGCGCAGTCACTGCTGACTTGTCTGAGACAAATTCAGGGCAAGAGTGCGGTTCCACTGAAACATTTTCAGAGGCTCCCGGGGCATATGGCATCTGCAGCCGCGGTGACGCCGCTCGGATTGCTTCATATGAGACCGCTTCAGCTTTGGATTCGCGACCGAGTCCCGAGGTGGGCATGGCAACAAGGCACGCTCCGAGTACCAGTTACTCCAACCTGCCGTCAGACCTTCACCCAGTGGTTGAACCTCCGTTTTCTCAGGGCTGGTGTCCCCCTGGAACGAGTTTCCCGGCATGTTGTTGTCTCAACAGATGCCTCCACCACGGGCTGGGGCGCCATGTGCAATGGACATGCTGCCGCGGGCTCCTGGACAGGACCCCAGCGCCTATGGCATGTCAATTGCCTCGAGTTGCTGGCAGTACGCCTTGCCCTGCACCGCTTCCGAGCGCTGCTCATGGGTCAACACGTACTAATCCGATCAGACAATACCGCCACTGTAGCGTACATCAACCATCAAGGTGGTCTATGCTCCCGCCGTATGTCGCAACTCGCTCGCCACCTCCTCTTATGGAGTCAGAGGCATCTGAGGTTCCTTCCATTTATATTCCCAGAGCCCTGAACCGTGCAGCCGACGAGCTGTCACGGCTTCGGCCCCTCCCTGGAGAATGGCGACTCCATCCCCAGTCGGTCCAACTGATTTGGGACCATTTCCGGGACACACAGATAGATCTGTTTGCCTCCCACGACTCGACCCATTGCGCCCAGTATTATTCTCTGACCGAGGGCACGCTGTGCACGGATGCTCTGGGGCACAGCTGGCCGCGGGGCCGCAAATATGCGTTTCCCCCAGTGAGCCTTCTTGCGCAGGTCTTGCGCAAGGTCAGGGAGGACGAGGAGCAGGTCCTTCTGGTTGCGCCGTACTGGCCCACCCGGACTTGGTTCTCCGAACTAGTGCTCCTCGCGACAGCACCTCCTTGGCCAATTCCTCTGAGGAAGGACCTCCTTTCTCAGGGACGGGGCACCCTGTGGCACCCTCGTCCCGATCTCTGGAACCTCCACGTGTGGCTCCTGGACGGGACGAGGCAGGTTTGAGTACCCTACCACCTACGGTTCTGGCTACCATCACTTCCGCTAGAGCGTCGTCCACTAGGCACGCCTACGCGTTGAAGTGGAACCTCTTTGTCAACTGGTGCTCTTCTCGCCGAGAAGACCCCCGAAGGTGTTCGATCAGTTTCGTGCTTTCCTTCCTTCAAGATGGGTTGGAGCGAAGGCTGTCTCCCTCCACCCTCAAATTTTATGTTGCCGCTATTGCCGCACACCACGACTTAGTGGAAGGTAAGTCTGTAGGGAAGCTCGACCTGATCGTCAGGTTCCTGAGGGGGGCGAGGAGGCTGAATCCTCCTCGTCCTCCTCTCATTCCCTCTTTGGACCTCTCAGTGGTTTTAAGTGCCCTGCAGAGTGCTCCCTTTGAGCCTCTGCAATCAGTGGAGCTTAAGTTCCTGTCAATGAAGACAGCGCTCCTGGTTGCATTGGCCTCTCTCAAGAGGGTCGGGGACCTGCACGCATTCTCCGTTGACGAAGCGTGCCTGGAATTCGGGCCGGCTTACTCTCACGTGATCCTGTGACCCCGGCTTGGATATGTGCCCAAGGTTCCTACCACTCCCTTCCGGGACCAGGTGGTGAACCTGCAAGCGCTGCCCTCGGAGGAGGCAAACCCAGCCTTGGCACTGCTCTGTCCAGTACGGGCTCTCCGCGCCTATGTAGACAGGACGGAGTGTTTCAGGACCTCAGACCAGCTCTTTGTCTGTTATGGTGGGAAGCTGAAGGGAAAGGCTCTCTCAAAGCAGAGGTTGTCTCACTGGATAGTGGACACCATTGCTTTGGCATACCAGCAGCAAGGTCGACCGTGCCCCCTTGGTGTGACTGCCCACTCCACCCGGAGTGTGGCATCCTCTTGGGCTCTAGCGCATGGCACCTCACTAACAGACATCTGCAGAGCTGCATGCTGGGCGACACCGAACACATTCGCCAGATTCTACAATCTCCGAGTGGAGCCAGTGTCCTCTCATGTACTCGCTTCAACTAGCTAGTACCGGACCCGCTCAGGTGTCTTTGCTTGCTCGCCATTCCACTCCACGGACTGGATACGTGCGATATTCTGCTCAGGTGAGCTTCTCTGCAAGCCCTGAGTTCCTCCAGCACCCCTGATGCTAGCGCCAGTGTCTATTGCCTGGGCGTTGGCTAGGTGCCTCCCGTGTGCATGGTCCATCCCCGGAGCTACCCCCACACGTGTATTTCCACTGTAAGCCTCTCTGAGCATGTGTCTTTCCCTTGGCAAGCCACCTTGCCACCCCTGAGGTTGAAATATTCCACCTGCGGCTGGACACCTCAGTGTTTCTCCATATGTTTCCTTCGGGTCATATGTGTATTTCCAAATGCCCCCCCTCTCTGGGTTGGTGTTAATTGCATATTTCCTCTAAAGCTATGGGATATGCTTCCCAGTGTACCTTGGTATTCCTGTGATAAATAGGAGTCCTTCGTCCAAAGTCTTGAGGGCTCAGATTAACGCAGGGCACTGGAAGACAGCTGTGAAGGTGGCGTGATTAGACTGGTAACCCCATTCGTCGTCATCCGACGTAACTCGGAGTGACAACGAAAGGGTTACGTCTTCCTGCCACTTCCGCTGTACCGCGGGGATCGCCTGAGTTCAGTCTTTGCTCCTCAGCGAAGAAACATAACTACATGTTGCCAGCGTCCTCCTTTTATACCCACGAGGTGGGGCGGAGTTACGTCATGCAAATTCCGCAGACCCATGGCATTTCTTTGCCATTGGCTCGTTTTTAAATACTCGAAGCTGATAGGCTTTCTAAGCGAAACCCCATTCGTCGTCATCCGACGTAACGTCTCCGTTCCCTACTCAGGGAACGAGGGTTACATACGTAACCGAGACGTTATTGTAGTTCTAGACTACATGTGAGCAGGTATTTACTTATCTCACTTGCAAAAACAGATTGCAAACCTGCAATAACAAAAAATTCTTTATTCAGCCTACCTTTATTAACCAATTTCTTTGCTGCTGACCTTCGATGATCCAATTCAACCGTACCAATAGGCAAAAATTACTTTAAATAAACATCACATGTATGATAAATTTTGTTTCTATACCTTTATATGAAAAAAATAAATAAATTAAAACTATTAGTTTTAATTAGTTTTATATTATTAGATTTAATTAGATATAATTAAAATTATATTTAATTAGTTTAATATGAAACTATTAGTTTTAATTAAAGCCAACCCTGGAGACGAAAAAGTTGAAGAAACACCCGAAATAGATAAAATGGTGCAGCAGTTGTACAAAACACTTGTGAAATTATAAATGACTGTAGCCTTTGTGGGGAATTTCTGTCCTTCCTAAACTAAGTACTAATTGCAATTTTGTACAAAACACCTCTGAAAAAAAAATGCTGTGTGATTTTAGCCATTTCTTGTAATTTGTGTAAAATATGTATCAGATGGTCAGTGAAAGGACTGTGGTGGCTGTAAGATAGAGTCAATACAGGGTCTATAACAGAATAACTGGACTGTATGTTAACTGGACCCTTACTGTTTCACAGAAGTGTTCTTATAGGATGATACTGGATGTAAGCAATCCTCACATGTATCAACAACATCATCACTTTGCTCATTTTTAAGTGCTGAGTCTCACTGAAGGTGCTGGTGTTTTTTATTCCCTGTAAACGGGCACGGCAGGGAGCCTGAGCCTCAGCACCAGGTGTTTCTGTGTTCGTCTTCTTAGCCATAAATCTCTTCAGGCTCTGCTCCACCGCAGATGTAGATAGGAGAGATTACTCTGCCCAAAACAACAGTCAGATCCTGACTAAAGCTGGCCGTTTAACTGGTAAACTGAAAACCGGTGTGTGGGTGGGTGGGTCACAGCACTGAACTGCATCTTAGTCTTGCCAACCCAATCTCACAGCCAGGAAAAAATAACCAACGTAACAAGGTAGTGATTTCGTTTGAATTTGTACAAAGGGAATCGTGCAGAAATGTAATTTCTTTTAGAAAAAAGTATGAAGGTGCACCCCTATCCTCATCCCTTATAACATAACGATCAAACGAAAAGGCACACATGAGATCAACCAATTTGCCAAAACGTAAAATAGTTACAAATTGTCAAGAGATTGTGTTGGTCTTTTTTTTCTTTTCTTTTTTTGACAATCCAACACAGTACAAAAATTGTTTATCGTATAAAAATAAACAAAAAAATATACCAACATTAAAATCTATTAAAAAGACTAAGAAATAAGACCAAACAAAACCGAAAATTAAAATGACTAACAAGACTGAGGCTGAACAGAATAACTGATATAGTGATTTTGTAAATGCATAAACAGCAGAATTGTGATTTAGCTCAAATGGAACAAACTCTGGGTTAAGTGACAGGTAAACGTGTACAATGTAAGATATGAATATATATATATTATATATTACAGTCTAGTGATTTTGCCATCCTAATAGGATACTTCACCCAAAAATGACGAATCTGTAATCGTTTACTTAACCTTATGCAATTCTAAACCACTTTTTTTCGTTCTATGACTTTCTTTTTTCTACGGAACTCAAAAGAAGATATTTTGAATGTTTTTGATATCACAGAATATTTCAATGTTTTGCCCATATACTGAAAAAATCAGTGGGGCCCAAAAAGAACATTGGACCCTATTGACTTTCATTGTATGGACAAAAAGAAAAAGAAAAAAGAAAAATCGGAATATTTTCATTTGTGTCCTGAAGACAAAAGACAGTTCTGTCATGACAGCTCACAGAGTGTTTGGCATGGTAATGGATATGACAATGTTGATATGTTTGGTCTTGGTGGAATAGATCTGCTACGCTGCTGCTGCTGTTTTCTGCTGCTGTTGCTGTTGTTTATTGTTGCTGCTGATGTTGGTTATTGTTGCTGCTGCTGTTGGTTATTGGTGCTGCTGCTGCTATAGGCTATTGCTGCTGCTGTTGGTTATTGTTTCTGCTGCTGCTATGGGCCATTGCTGCTGCTGTTGATTATTGTTGCTGCTGCTGTTGGTTATTGTTGCTGCTGCTGCTATAGGCTATTGCTGCTTCTGTTGGTTATTGTTTCTGCTGCTGCTATAGGCCATTGCTGCTGCTGTTGATTATTGTTGCTGCTGCTGTTGGTTATTGTTGGTTATTGCTGCTGTTGCTGTTGGTTATTGCTGCTGTTGCTGTTGGTTATTGCTGCTGCTGTTGATTATTGTTGCTGCTGCTGCTATAGGCTATTGCTGCTGCTGTTGATTATTGTTGCTGCTGCTGTTGGTTATTGCTGCTGCTGTTGGTTATTACTGCTGCTGTATATTATTGTTGCTGCTGCTGCTGCTGCTGTTGGTTATTGCTGCTGTTGCTGTTGGTTAATGCTGCTGCTGTTGGTTATTGCTGCTGCTGCTATAGGGTATTGTTGCTGCTGCAGAGCAAGGATGGCTTACTACTGCCAATGAGTTCACAACACTTACTCATCTGCTGTGAGCAAATGAGACATGCTGCTGCTGCACAAAATAGCATACATGAATCACTCATGGCAGATCTATACAGGTGGAGCTGGGGAAGGTGGAGGTTTCTGAAAGCATGCTGCAACTGCTACAGAAAATGCTGACCAGTATTTGAAGGTTCAACAGTGAGCTCACTGGCTACAGATACAGTAGGAACCAATCAGCTGTGCCATATAGAGAATGATGTAATTGCTAGCAAATTGAGTTAAGGACCAGCGGATCCTTAGGACGGTAAGGATCAGCCTGCGCTATCTAGAGTTTCATGACAGAACTTTGTATTTATAGAGGATTGAAATTACACTAGGTTGAGTATTGCACATTATGACAGAATATTTATTTTTGGGTGACTTATCACTTTAATTGATTATAGACACTGCAACTCACTGGTCTGAAGCTGTCCCACCCATCTTACAGTGTTTTATCTCAGGTGTTAAATCTTTGAAAGCCTCTGCTTACATATATCCGCCACCTAAAATATACGCCCCAATAAAGACGCACTGACATAACAGAGATCCAGAGATCTATTCACGTATAGAAGTAACACAGCAGTAGTTTTGTTAGTGTGTTCAGTTGTGTAATACTGTGTCAAGAGCTCTTTTGTCGGCAGGATATTATGGTAACTAAGAGAAACCCATCAACGGTACTCAGACAGAGAGAGAGAGAGACTGTCAAAAAAGCAATCCAGACACACCCAGTATTGTGGTGTAATGGGCGTAATTAAATGTAATGAATAAAAGCTGCATGCTCGTAAACAACACAATAACCTTTTTTATATGTGTGAGATTATGTAGAGTAAAAAGCTCTCAGCCTGAGCTCTGCCCCTCACTACTCTTCCCTGAGCTGTCTTTATTTATCTCTGTTAGGGCAATAATCCCTTTAAATGACATCTTTATGAGAGAAATGATAATCACCTCTGCATAATATTGTATTTAAATAGACATTAGACACCCATGTTTGATACAATCATGCCAATGAGGGAATAATCTGCTGTAAATGGCATTAAAGCTTTTGTTTTTGACTATCCATCAAAATGAGATATACATATTTCTTTCAATATTAATTTAGTAAGAATTATGTATTCTTGGATAGATAGACTAAACACTGCTTCATCATTAAAGGAATAATTCATCACAAAATGAATATTTACTAAAACTTATGTCATTCTAAACCCATATGAATTTCCCATGTTTCAGCTGTGGAACGCAAAAAATATATATATATATTTTTCATGCAATTTTAATGAATGTGGGCAATTGCAATGTGTATGCAAAAAAACATTAAACGTGCCATGAAAGTGATCCATAAGACCTGTGCGCTTTATTCAAGCCTTCTAAAGTCGTGAGAAGACCAAAACCAAAATTCAAGTTGTTAGGGTGTTATAATCTTTCAGACCAGTAAGTAAACCATTCTAGCCACATCATTCAGTCTGATTTGTGAATGAATTCTTTTTTTGAATAATTTTTGTGAACTGGATCAGAATAAGGGCAAATGTGAAGATTTTCAGTGAATAATAACTTCATTTCGTTTCTCAATTTGGCTTCAGAAGACTTGAGGCATATGTACCACTTCTATGATGCTTTTATTTTTGTCATTTTTGAGCTTTTGAAATCCCAGTCTTTATTCACATTTTGTAATGAAAATAAAGTTAAATTTTAATTTATATTTTTTCAAAATATACTTTTCGTGTTTTCAATGAAATAAAGAGGGTCATATGGGTCTCACATCCTTTTTAACACAAGGATGAGTAAATGATGGACGAATGTTAATTTTTTTAACCATTGCAGTAAGATTTTACAGTAAGGTTCATTTAGTTAATGCATTTGATATAATGAACTAAATGCACAAATAACATCCATTAATCTAGGTTAATGATCATTTATAAAAACGGTTACTATTGTTCTTTGTTAAAGCATGTTAATTCATAATCACATCATAAGTAATATAAGTCATTGTTCATTAACTAATGGTAATTTATATAACTTGAAATCGTATATATTGTTATCAAATGTTATCATTATATTTTAAAATGAACTGTAAACAATGATGTGTAGGCCTATTATTAATTAACGCTGCAAAAACTAAAATGATAATTGTTCACTACTGCTTTAAAAAAAAAAATATAGCCAAAATCACAATTTTTTAGGGGTAGGAAAAGTATTTTCATGAATAAAACTCAAACATGTGCAGTCTTCCAATCTCAAAATGTCTCTTGCTTCCTTCCAGGCCCGGTTTTAGTGAATAAAAGCGGTCTCGACCAAGTACTCAAAAATGAGCATCAGGGGAGTGAAGTCTTGCTTTCTGTCTAGCTTGTTTTTGTATTGTTCAATCAGCCAGTTACCCCTGCTGTCAAAACGCATGTGCGTCTCCGTGACAACCCCCCAGTCAAATCGAATTTTCCTCCCCCGTACGGAGAACTGTGTAAACTTCCCCACTCCATCTTTAGGATGAGCTTTCGCTCTAAATAAATCAAAAACTCTGCCTCGTCCTTGAGGTATAGTGTGTGATTTTGATACATGCAGATCTTGTGAGTGTTTGTATGTGAAAAAGAGAGCAAAAGCGAGTGGATCTGCTGTGTGGAATAATGCAATTAACTCAGTATGGCATCTCAGGAGACTGAGGGATGGTGAGGGGGAAGAGAGAGAGAGACGGGATGCTCTTTATAAATGTCTTTGAGCTGAGAGAGAGAGAGGGCTGAAGGACTGAAGCTGTCACGAGCACATCCCGTTTTCCCCATCATACTCAGTCAACAAGCT
Organism: Meda fulgida; assembly: GCA_030578275.1. Taxonomy (NCBI): domain Eukaryota; kingdom Metazoa; phylum Chordata; class Actinopteri; order Cypriniformes; family Leuciscidae; genus Meda; species Meda fulgida. Next base: position 24,008,571 of record CM060631.1, on the reverse strand, counting down.
GTCAATCAAACTCAACAGAGCTGCTTGTAGCTCATTATTATGAGTCAAAGGGACACAACCCCACTAAACACATGAAGCTATTTCAATCACTCGAGAAAACCCTGGACACAATGTTAACAATGAGCCGTACTGCACACTTAAGCTAAATAAGAACATGCAACAATTCTGATGAATTATATGTTAGTGAGTTTGAATTAAAAAAGTGAAACATTTATGTAATATTTTTTTGTCAAATGTACTTGATCAAAATATGCACACAATATATTTTGTCACACTGCCATTTTTACATTACTTTAATAGGCCGACAACAGATGGAGGAGTCGCGCGCAGACATTTGCTTCAAGCATCTGAGTTACAGTTAAGGTGCTGAAATCTGCATCCAAAATATTTTGGAAAGTAATTACATATGGCAAATATTTTGGAGGGTCCAAAAGTCCACATTGAAAATCTGGGATTTAAAATCTAATTTAAACCTCAAAATAAATAACATTCTGGCAATGCAAGTAACATAATAAGCTAAAATAATTATGTATTTCTTTAGTCACTAATAAGCAAATTTATGACAAAATGGAGATGGTCAGACATTCGATCACACTTTAGTTTAGGGTCCAGTTCTCACTGTTAAATAACTGTTAACTACTTTTGCCTCCATAAACTCCTAATTACTGCTTATTAATAGTTAGTAAGTTGGTTGTTAAGTTTGGGTTTTGGGTAGGATGTAGAATATGGTCATGCAATAAGGCATTAATATGTGCTTTATAAGAACTGATAAACAGCCAATATCCTAGTAATATGCAAGCTAATAAGCAGTTAATAGTGAGAATCAGACAATAAACTAAAGTGTTACCAGACATTCTTGCTTGCAATGAAGCATAAGATGCTCTTTGGATTATTAAATGATGCAGGAGAACATGATCACTTGTGGAGTTCATGCAGCTTAAATGAGGTTGTCATTCATTCAAAAGAACACATACCAAATACGAAGAAATTATGAAACGTAACATTTTCAATTTCACTGTTATGCTGATACTATAAATTGTGATTTTAATACAAATGCCTTTGATAAATGGCTGGTTTATGATGCTTTAGCAGGTTCTTTTTCTTTGGCACCGTTCTCAGGAAAGACTCTGCAGTGGAAGGTGTTGGAGTTTGATTTAGAGGCAAACACAATTGAATTTTTAAAGTAATCAGAGCTGTAAAAGTGAAAGATGATGTGGCAAATTGTTTAATCACATTAAAGATTAAAAACCAAGGAGACGTTATGAGACATCTTAAGAATCTGCAGTGTGGCTGAGAAATCCCATATAAATTTATTAGAGTTGCAATGCATCTATAAATTACAACATCTAATGTTCACAATAATACGGCAATGGAGTTTCAAATACACTCCCAAAGAGTTTGGCAAAACTTATATAAATAATACTCTATTATAATAGAGAGAAATAGGACAGAACATTACATTTCCTCTCACACATTTAATTCCAAAGAAAATGAGCGAGAACAAACTATCATGTTTACCTAATCATAAAGGAACCAATTTTGGCAGCATTCTTTTGCAGCGAGCATGGACGGGACTAATTTACTAAACACACCCTCCAGTCTCATAATTACATGTAATTTTACCGGCATAATTAACTAATTTAATTACTGCTCCTCAAGAGCATCAATTATTGATATTACGAAGCGTTCAGACAGGCTGTGGTGACACGAGGAGCATCAGAGGACGTGAAACACATGCTGGCACTTTGAGAGCTTTGGCATGGGTACAGCAATATATACAAGAGTGTGTGTGTGAGAACGAGAGAGAGAGTGAGAATGCAATATCAGAGTGGCACGGAGCTGGACAAGAGCCCAGACTGACAGCAGCCACTGTAGGAATGCGAGAGAGAGAGACACACACACACACACACACACACACACACACACACACACACACACACACACACACACACACACACACACACACACACACACACACACACACACACACACACACACACACACACAGACAGACCAAAAAAGGCCTCAGCTCGGGTATCATAGGAATGCAAAACTTCTTTGATTGTCAGTTCAGAAATAACTCTGAACTAATAAAGGATTTTATAACCACAAAAGTGCTCAAATGAGCTGTATACTGTACCTTACAAACTTACTAGTCTGTGATTGGATTGAAGTTATTGTATTATTATTATGTTAATGTTAATTATTATGTTAGGTTATTGAATAAATGATTGTTGCATTTGTTAATCATAAAAGCTTCACTTGCAAACTAACAGGATGTTTGTCTGCTACTAGCATTGCAAGAGATGCAAGGTTTCTTTGGTTTGATTAGATTTCAAAAGGTCATATTTCAAAACGGACCAAACTAAGTCACTTGAGCAAACTGTATCCTCATTGGTCGGCTAGTTTCTCACGATAGTAATCTATATTTCAAAGGTTGACGTCTCAGGTGTGATTGTCATGTTCATGCTTAATATGAACCGAACTAAAGAACAAAACTGCATTACACCCATGTCACTTTATAATATAATGCCACAATTTATGTTGTATCCATTGGTCAATGAAGCGACAGCAGCATTTTAACTGTACAAAACAATGTTTCTTTATGTGCGATATACTTTTTTTAACAATACACACTAATACATGAAACAAGGCCGCAACAAGCAAAAGTGAAGCATCAGATGATAAACCTTGGAAAAGTGAGAAAATAAGGAAAGTGACATTCTCATTATAAGCTCAAACATCACACACATGAATTCACACACTCACAAAAGAGCATATACAGGTACGGTTTGCCTACACATAAAGAAATATCTGTATTTTATATTATGCATGTTTCCGGAGGCATACAATGCTGTCTTGGCTCTTATAAAAAGCACTGATCCGTCTTTAATGAGTGCTGGGTTTTATGTGTGGCGTGAAGGGAGAGGGTGTGACCGCGCGTTAATATCTGCCATAATACCAGACACTGCACACACACACACCGTTACACAGAGATTCCGCTTTAGAAGCGTGGAGTAAATAACAGCACGCATTAATAAGACTGCTGCGCACTTGAGACATGCTGCACGATCCAAGACCATCAGAATCTGGTTTACTTTGGTTTTGTTCAAGGAGCCATCCAGGACTAATTCAACAGAAAGATGATTTTGTGCTCCTTTGAGTGTTCTGATCAGATATCCTTGCAGGGCAAAGGAATGGAAAAATATAATTTACAGACTGGGAGAGAAAATGAAAAGGTTGGAAATGATAAGGGGACAAGATAAGGTGAGAAAGTAAATAATGAAAAGCAACTATTCAGTTCATTAACGTCAGACCACGTCTGCTGATTTTATGGATTTGTGGGAGTCAATAGTTTGCCAAGAAGGCTCTTTGTGCTTCTTTAGCATCAGCTTGGTTCTGTTCAAAGCCAGCAGCATACAGAGCTTGGGTTTCAGTTATCAGGCTAATGGGTTGGTGCTAAAAGCCACAATTGAAACTCCTCTCACAAGTGCATGTAAATTGATACAATTTCATCCAGTGCTATCTTAATCTTCACAGAGGTGCAACAAAAAAGCTCTAGTCTGATAGGCCAAGAGTGCAGCATGCCAGATTGAAATAGTGATTTAGTGACTCTTGTGACTTTAGTGTGAAGTTCCTCTGCTCCTCCATGCAGCACATTAACAAGGAGGACTGTCAGGATCAAATTATATATTTTGATTCATGATTTTCATATATATACAGTACATGATGATTTTCCTCTGACAATTAACTGGTCTTGCCTCTGTGCCTTTAAGAAATTCAACTTACATTTGATTTATTCTACCTTGTGTTTTATTATTATATAGATATAATATAATATATACACTACTGTTCAAATGTTTGAGGTTGATAATATTTTTTAAATGTTTTTGAAAAAAGTATATTATAATCACCAAGAATGCATTTATTTGATCAAAAATACAGTAAAAACAGTAATATTGTAAAATACAAAATAACTGTTTTTATTTTAATATACTTTAAATGTGTATTTTAAATGTATATATTTTAAAACTATATACGTTTGAATGTCTGATTACTAATGAGATCATGTTGTGATGCATTAGCTGTGTGAAATCAGAAAGTTGCTGAAAGTTACTTTAAAACACGTGTTTTAGTTTGGTTTCAATAAGTGCTCTTTTGGACAGGGGAGATTTTGATTTTGAAAGACTTCATATAAAGCCATTTTAAAAAGTGTACACTTCAATATATCACACCCTTTAAATAGTACCCATTGGTTCGCATTTGCCCAGATGATAGTTTGCCAGTTTAATATCTGTCCCTTTAAAAGAATAGATGCAATAAAAGGTTTATGCACCCATAAATCAAACTCTGACTGACTCCCATCTTACACAAAACCAGATCCAATCTACACAGTACATCTCATGAAACGTTTTAATTCTATAGCTGAAAATTCAGTGCAGAAAATCTTTATATACTGTACATACTCATGGATTTACAGAGGAAGCAGAAAACTCAATTTCCACAATTTCTTATTTGCGTCATTAAAATAATACAATTGCAAATATAAGATTCATCCTGTGCATGCAAAGGATTTGTCTCTGGATTAAAGGCATAAAGACTGCAAGCTGTTGGGAGCTCAGTGTAGGCATGCGGGCAGGATGGTGATACAGGACAGTGGCACCATCAACTAATTAGATTCATAACATCAGGCTGAATGTGGAGGCCACATGATGAATATGCTACCCCGGTGTGACTTCACCAGCGGGACTCTGGGATACATCGACAGCTCACAGAAATGTGCCCTGAAGCAAGAAGCAAGAAGCTGAACATTTCGCCTTGGAGCAGTACTCAACGGGTCATTTGCTTTGCTATAAAAAAGAGCGGTCTGCTAGAGAACAATATTGCATTTGCTTGTGAATTACTGGTGTTGTGGTCAGATCGAAGCTGAAATATGTCATTTTAATGTTATAATACTTATTTTTTCTCCATTTAATATGCAAAGATAATTGTAGTTTAGCCATTTCTCAGTTCATTCCCCCAAAAATGCTTTGCCTTTTTTTTTTTTTTTTTTTACAAACAATTATTTGCTTGTCTGACCAATTGGGGGACCAATGAAAAAAACTTGTATGTCCAAAACTGCAAATTGTCAGGAAATGCCAGTCTTTGTTTTTACTGTAATCAAAGTTGATATTAAAATATGGTTAGACACTTGTGTTATTATATTATTAACATTTGACCAAAATCAAGTTCAAATGGAATTATGATGCTTTTTACCAGCGAATGTTGGATCAGCCGCATCTGGGGTAGTAAGTGCATCGCAATAGGTTTTCATCAACTTACAGGTTATAGAGTTAATTGTATCTATGTGGGCTCTCAGTTTTCCCAGTCATTTAGCCAAAATCTCATGTTATAAAAGATTAGGTGCTTCACTTATGCTGTGCTTTTGTGTGCAGTATTTTTTATAAATTGTATTTTTTTATGTAGCTTATGTAATAGCACGGTCTACAGTATTGTTTTTCAACCAATTAGCAATCAGATGAAAATGTTTTATTATTTCTATAAATGCGTCAGTTTCTTCTCCCTCAGGCGCAGTCCAATTATCAAACAAAAGAGTACGAAGATACACCAGCTCCTCCTCGCATTCAATGACCTGTCGTTACAAATATATCTCTTCAGTATATACAACCTCTCGACTGTCAACAACCCCCAACTTACCACATCTAAATGTCTAATTTCTATAGTATCAAAGCATATGCTCTATGAGGCCCCCGGTCCCACAGATCCAGGATGGCGGCGTGGCGAGAGGCCCCCTGATGCTGAGCAACCACTGACGCTGGCTTTGACAGACCATCTGTAATTATGTCACACTGGATTATAGTTCAGTAGGGTGAGTGGAAGAAGGGGAAAGGGATATCACAATAGGCATGGAGCGAATGAGAAAATAGATGAGGGGATATGGGTGGAAAGATCAAACCCACTCCAGGAGTGAAGCCTCAATCAGACAGGTTCTTATCCTGGAAGAGAAGACTTAATCCTCCCATCCATCCCTCCGTCCCTTGCTCCCTTATCGAGCCGGCTGCCTGGCTGAGTTGCCGAGGGACACGGGTACCGTGACAACAGGGGTTTTGTGGTCCCCATGGGAACCCAGTGATGAGACTTATCAAGGTGCACAAAAACCCCAGGGTTTAGGAACAGTGTCTCTGCGGGTGTAGGAGGATGGGCACACACACACACCACAAATATAATACATACAAAAACACACAGACATATTTTGGCAAATTGTGATATACGGTGGTATATTTTGGTGTTTATGGTTTTGCTATTAAATATAATTGGTTTACTTATTCTACTTATAATATGAATCTATAAGTAAGTTTGCAACTACATGTCAGCTAACTCTCATTAGAGTATTAGTAGTCTGTGGGATAGACTAAAGGGATAGTTCACCCAAAAATGAAAATTAGCCCATGAATTACTCACCCTCAAGTAACCCTAAGTGTATATGATATTTTTCTTTCAGACAAATACAATCTGAGTTATTTAAAAAAATGTCCATGCTCTTCCAAGCTTTATAATGGCAGTGAATGGTTGTTTCTGTTATGTAGTCCATAAAAGTGCATCTATCTATCACTAAAGTGCTCCACACTTCTCCAGGGGATTAATCAATTCCTTCTGAAGCGAAGCGTTTGTTTAAGAAAAATATTCATATTTTTCACAGAGCACGATCTTCGGCACTTGGAGAGCTTATCATTCTCCTTCTCCACTATGTTATGGTCCACTGGGATCGAGATGTCGATGAGCAGGCACAGCTTGTCCTTCTTGATGTTGACAATGTTTGCACAGATGATCAGGTCGGTAAACACACCATTGTCCAACATTATTATTTGATTTAAGCCTGAGATAGTGGAACATTGCACATTTTAACTAATGGCACAATGCCATATGCTCTTTTTATTCATCCTTTATTAACCCTTAAATGCATATTTTGCCAATCATTATTACATATCCGGGTCTCTAGCGACCTAGATCTATATCTAACACAGATGGATCTCTACCTGTCTCGATAATATAAAATTCTTCTGGTATTAGAGTAACAGTTACAGAAGAATAAATGAAGCATATTTTATTAAATTTTTGGAGCTTTGAAGAGTTCATTTTGAGCAGATTCTTTATACCATCATCACTGTCCTCGCCAGAGCAGTACATTCAGCATCTGGCTCATATTCGCGATCTGAAACACTTTCTATAAACGATCATTTTCAACATCTTCAAAATCAATATTTTGATCCCTAATAGCTTCTTTACCAGATCCACCATCAAATGACAGTGACACTAATATTTGATTGCATTCAGTTCTTGCGTTGAAGTAAATCGCTTATGATACTTCCTATTCGTCTGTTTTCTGCCTGCGGTAAATATGAGTGAAATGTCACTTCATCATTGTGTATCAGATATTGCCACCTTGTATGGAGCTAATAATATGACAAAATGATTTGAATTTGAATTGTGTAAATTTGAAATATTTTCAAGTTTAATCTAACAAAATTGAATTTAAGTTTAAAGAGTTCTGAATTTGAAATTTTTTAAACGAATATTGAACATTTGAAATTTAACTAAGTGAAATGTTTTTATGCATGGCTGAATTTTATAGACGTGTTTTCAAACAGCTATTTTTTTGTTCTGAATTCTTATACTGCAAATATTCAGTTTAAAAAAATACAGATTCAAGTTTTCAAGATGAATAAATTCGGAACTTCAAATTCAGTTTTCTAAAATTCAATCTCAAAAATTCAAACTCAAAAATTCAGATCTTACAGAAAGTAGGTCACAGGTTATCCACAGGGAAGAGTAGATGATCTCAGAAAAGTCGAACAGAGCATTTTGTAAATTAATAAATGTCTTGAAGGACAACAATTAAACCTTTCAGTTTAGAATTTCCTGAAAATAGAATTTCCTGAAAATTCTGCTGAACAGGATGCTGCCTATGGAGGCGGAATCATGAAATGAATTCATTTACAACTTTTTAAGCAATTTCAACATAGCCGTGCATGCACAAATTCATTTATATAACAGGGTTTTATTTTCTCACAAACTATCCTTAACACAATTAAAAAAATACACTAAAAAACTGGCATTTTCCTGACTGGGACCTACTGTCCGACGTCAGCAATGACAACAAGTGCCTGGCTCACTTTACAACTTCACTGTCCTGTAAACACAGTTTAAGCAGAATCATTTTTATCTCGTTCATTATTGGTTTAACGGTCCACTGCTTTTAGCTAGATATCAGTTCAGCTCGCAGGGTAATAATGTTGAACACGACGGTCTGCAACAACTGTTTGTTGAAGTTCGGCGTGTGAATTAGCCTTCAAATGTCTTACAATAAGCCTACATAATGCAATTGTATTCACGATACAGCACACCCTCTCGTATATCTTATGCTTACATGTACAGTCCAGACCGGACACGGATTCCCCATCCTATTTCTGCCCTAGTCCCAGCTCTTTGCAACAGTCGCTTCAAGCACTGTGTTGTGTCGCGCCGCTTGCGTCCTGTGGCGTTCTCATCAATTTCACACAAAATATACTTTAAAACAAACACCAGAGACCGCTTAGACAAATGCCTCACGTGCTGAGAACGCTAACCTAACATATAAACACAAAATCATTCATGTTTAAGAATCACAGATCAGAGTCAGAGCGTGGCAACCTCTTGATCCACCACCACGTTCGCGCTGGAAAACTTCTGCAGTCCCTAATTGCCCAAAATGCTCTGTTCGACTTTTCTGAGATCATCTACTCTTCCCTGTGGATGACCTGTGACCTACTTTCTGTAAGATCTGAATTTTTGAGTTTGAATTTTCGAGACTGAATTTTAGAAAACTGAATTTGAAGTTCCGAATTTCTTCATCTTGAAAACTTGGATCTGTATTTTTTTAAACTGAATATTTGCAGTATAAGAATTCAGAACAACAAAAAAAAATAGCTGTTTGAAAACATGTCTATAAAATTCAGCCATAAGAACATTTCAATTAGTTAAATTTCAAATGTTCAATATTCATTTTAAAAAAATCCAAATTCAGAACTATTTAAACTACCACCTAAAATTCAATTTTGTTAGATTACACTTGCAAATATTTCAAATTTACATAATTGAAATTCAAATCATTTTGTCATATTATTAGCTCCATACCTTGTGGAATAAAGCATAGATTCAATTATTGTTGTGCAGGAAAAATATACTTACACTGTTACACACCTCGGGTCGTTAGTGACCCTAAACAAATTTTTACAAAAAATGAATGTATTCTTTATTAATTGTATTATATTTTTCTTGCTATATTGTTTGAAAGAAGATTGCTACTAAGGTTGATGTCTAACTTAATGAGGAGGAGGGTAATGAAAACGTCCCGTGTCACTAAAGACCTGAGGTAAGCGTTTAAGGGTTAACAAAGTAATAATTTAAATGTAATATTTATTATGGACACACACACACACACACACACACACACACACACATATATGCACATATATTTATGAATATATGTGTATAGAGAGCTAATTGTAATTATATATTAAAACATTTATTTTAAAACAATTATTTACACAGTTTTTCCAAATTAGCATGTTTCAGAAAGTCCCCAGAGGGATTTCAGATTTCGAACACAGAGAGATCGCTTCACCTGCCTCAGCATACCTCCTGGAATGCACAGATGGTCATCTAATACTTGACATTCAGCAAATGATGACAAGAATGGTGTGACGCCATTTCTCCACTCTGTGATCTCTCTATTAGAGGACAAGAACTGAAACAGATGTGATAGCCAGGTATAGTGGACATTCACTAATGCATAGAAACTTCAGAAGCCATTGTCTGTGACCAGAGCTTCAAGAATGTTCTGGATGATGAACAAGCATTTTTAACTAATGCCACAGTGCCATATGCTCTGCAATCTCTCAGCAAAACAATATCTGACTCTGCTGCAAGGTGTGGAACTGCAGAATACGCTTGGTTGACCTTCAAACACTTTGTAGGGATGCAAGGAGTTTGATTTACCTAGATTAGCCAATGATATGTTTGGCTTGGATGTTTGGAATCACATAAACACATTGGACCAAGTAACCCTTCAGTCTTGTCAATTTCCTGGCAAGCTCGTTCATGAATTTCATTAGGGAAACAACATTTTATCCCATTTTAAAAAGCTCCAAAGATACAATTAAATTCATATTTATTTAATACATATTGTTTAAAAACAGCTTTATGGAAAATGCATGTTTCTACATTCTATTGATTGCTTGAAGCAGCTTTTCATGCTATTCCTTGTTTTGTACTTGTGAGTATCCTGTTTTGTCTAGATCTAGTAAAGAGTTTTGTATTTCTGTTTTGTTTCCCATCAAGTTACCCGTCTAATATTTAGTAAAGTTTGTTGGATACCTTGTATTGTCTCTGTTTTGCTCCCACGAGGGCGTTATTTTCCCTGTTTTTGTGTCTCAATAAATCGTTTGTCAAGCATTCCTGTCTGCGCTTGGGTTCACCTTCGAGAACGATAACAAAGAGATTCTGTGTACAGATTTTTGGTCCAATATGTACTGTAATACCTCAGTCAGTCTTATCTGAATTCAATATAAGAAAATTACTGGTCATCCATTATTTTATATCTTTAATACATTCAACTTGGATAATTTAGAGATTTAATTCATGAAGAAATATATAACAGAGTATCATCTGCATAACAGTGAAAACTAATTTCATGTTTTGTACTGATATTACAAAGGGGCAGCATGTATACTGAAAATAGCAAAGGGCCTAAAACAGACCCTTGTGGCACTCTGTAATTTATTGAAGTTAACTTGGATAAGTCCCTGTTTAAATACACAAAATAGTTACAGTCTGACAGGTATGATCAAAACCACTTTTATGTCTGTAATGCATACTCGATCTAAGAGTATGTCATGAAAGTGTTGAACACAGCACTAAGATCAATCACAAAAACTAGTAATGAGATGCAGCCTTGGTCAGAAAGTAGAAATCATTTGTAATTTTAACAAGCACAGTGTCTGTGCTATGATGGGGTGCGTACTGAAATTTGTCATAGATATAATTTTTTTCTTTTGCAGGAAGGAGCACAATTAAGTGGACAAAACATTTCCTAGTATTTTAGACATAAATGGAAGATTTGAAATGGTTCTGTAATTTACCAATTAATTTTGGATCTAGTTGTGGTATCTTACTGAGAGGCTTAATAAAAGTCAGCTTGAACGGTCTTGGGACATGGCCCAGAGATAGAGACGATTAAATAATATTGAGAAGAGGCTCTTCTACAGATAAAAACTCTTTCAGTAATTTAGTGGGTATCGAATCTAGTAAGCATGTTGTTGGTTTAGATTCAATTATACATTTATTTAACTCTTCCTGTCCCGTAGCTGTAAAGCACAGCGATTGTTGTTTAGGGGCGATAATTGAGGCTGAATCATAAAATGTTGTCAAAGGATGTACATTTACCATTGTATTTCTGATGTTTTTCGACTTTCTGTGTGAACAAATTCATAAAGTCCTTTCTACTAAACTGTAATGGAATATTTAGTTCAGGTGATGTCTGTTTATTTAACTGTACTAAACTGTAAATAAAAACCTTATTTTGGTTATTTTCTATGAGTTTGTGGAGATGCTCAGCCCTGGCTGATTTCAGAGCCTTTATGTAATCAAACGAATGCTTTAAAGGGCAATTAAATTGCAAAACAGGGCTATTTTATAAAATAAATAGGACTGTATACGATAGAAAACTACCATCATTATTAATTTTAGAGACCATAAAATTCACAGAAATCAAAAAAAAAAATCAGTTTGTGTATGAAATAAAACCCAGAGTGACTGTCATAAGCACTTACTATGAATATGCTAATTTGTTTATTAGGCATATTTATAAATAAATTTGACAGTGAAGCTCTCCTGAGAAAATTATGGAGTTTAATAAGGTTGGAAGTAAAGCAATACAGAGATCCGCATAAATATTGCAATGAGGTCTCAACGATTCCCCTGAGCAACAGAACAGGTGAATAATGCATGGAAAAGCCTTGGAGGAATAGTGGTATATTTTTTAGCAAAGTAAAATTATTTTGTGCGTAAAAAGAGGTATTTCTAGCTACACATCACATTTCCCTGTAGAACTGAAAAGTCACAAATGAGATTACTTTAATATCTCAACTGTTTCTCTTTGACAGCTATTACATAAAATTTAAAATAATCTGAGACTTTTGCCTATCTCTTGCTTCTCAGATTTGTCTCCTGAGAAAAACACACCAGTGATTATCACTTGTCTTCTCTGGAGTTTTAGAAGAGATCTCAACATCCAACAAAGTTATGGATGGATGGATTGGTGCGATAAGGTGCCATCAGTCATCTTTTATTTATGAACTTCTTTCTATTTACCTATATTCAGTTAAAAAGAAGAAAATTGAATTTTCAGTGAGATGAGAATGGAGTAGAGATCAATTTAATCCTATTTGCTTAAAATGAGATGGCTTGTGTAGCCATATAACGTTTGGAGTGTTTGATGCTGTATTGGCTATTTGGAATATTTCACAACTTTGGTTAATGAGGTGAAACTGTTGCGCCCACATTCAATTTAATATATCTTTTTACAGGCAACTTTGATCTACTCCATGAAATTAGAATATTAACATGACTTTTTCCTTCCAAGATGTAAATGAAATATAAAACTCTCTAGGGGGTGAAAATCAATCATTTATTTATTATCACAAATGATGGATTTTCTCTAGATTCTCTAAATATATTTCTATAACTTCATCTTTTTTTGCATGGATAATGAAGTCTGTACGTGCTTGAACTCATTTGTTGTATTTTTTTGGTTATTTATACTGATATAATTATGACATAAAACTTTTTATGTAAATGAGGCATGATTGCATATAGGGTTCTAAAAACTAATATAATCTAATTAAATTCTAATATGCCATATATTTTCATCCTTCATTTGCTCCAAAATTTTAGAGCAAATAGCACCACATGAAAATTAGGTTGCTAATTGTAATGACGATGCAGCTTTGTAACTTGAAATTGACTCAAGGTTCACATGGAGGATGTGAATAGCCTTTGCTTCATGCTTCTACACACCCCTTTCAACTCATAAACAAATGTCCCACATCTAAAGCATTCCCATAATTGTCATGCTAACCTTGGAGAAGGGAACCAAGCCATTAGCATTTGAAGGAGCTAAATATTAGCCAAGAAAAGGGCTTCTCTCTTTTATAAAGGCACTATGAAGGAAAAGTGCCTCAGAATCCAACCATCTGTGCCCTTCCATCCTCTGCACAAAGGGAAGAAAATATTTCACCATAACCTAGAAAAAAAGGTTAGTCTGATTTAATGATTTATTTATGTATTTAATAAACAGATGAGTATGAATTTATAAATGACATCAATGTGTGATTTTTTTTTTCTTTTCTTTACTAGGCTTATTGGAAATATGTGCCTCTTCTTACATACTAGTGGCAATAATACAGCAAGTTATGGGGCAGATTATTAATTAATAAAGATTTTTTGTTTTTCCTTGAAAAATACTATTTTGTGACTTGACACTTTTACCTTAGTGTATGGTTTGCAGACTAATACAGTTTGATGTTTGCATCACAAAGCCATCTCCATATGGCTATTAAGGCATAGTAAACTTGCTCGGGAGCTCACCTGGTACAGCACTGAACATTAAAACTGAACGCACATTTAGCATCACTCAATGGACATTTCACTTTCAAAGGGACGCAAAACTTGAACACACCAAGAACACGTAATGTAATTTTGCAAAAATGTCAACACTGGCACGTTATTCCAATGAGCCTGAGCTGTTTTTTTCTTCTGTGATTTGCACCTTAACCTGTTATTTCTAAAAAAAAAAAAAAAAAAAAAAAAAACACTTGTTCCATGTTATCCTACTAACCCTGAGAAAAGTATTCATCTCAGATGTCACACACACACACATTGCTGCCAACTTGCAATTTACACATTTGTAGAAGCATTTTACATGATTCTTCACCACCTGCATTATTACTTGCATTGCTTTCAAGTTCCTGCGGATTCTTTATTAAAACTTTCAATGCTGGGGCTGAAAAGTTTGATAAAAACCAGAAAGACAATTTGCCAACCGACAAAACAGCAAATATTGATTTAGGACATGGCCGTTTCTCAGCCCAAGAGGACAGGAGCAATCTCTGAACACCGGAGAATAATTCGGGTGAATGAAGGGATTAAAAGGGAAATCAGATGAAAGACTGTGGATGAGGGTGAAAAGATGAGTTAATGAGTAGGGATCAGGCTTTGGCCTCTCATACTCATTACAACCCACACTACTAATCCTGCACCATTCCCACAAGTGCGCTGTTTTGTTCCCTTAAAAAACATTCCTTCGCAAACTCTGAGAAAGGCAGAAGGCGTGTGGATCTCTGTATATGTGTGTGTGTTAAAACTGAGGACAAGAGGTGGCGAGAGGGGAAAAAACTGACTGGAGAAACAAGAGATATGACCGGAATTTCTAGAAACAATGATATTCAACTAGCCATTTTCTCCCTCTCTCCCTCTCTAAAGGAGTGATGTTCATCTAGACACCCTCTCCCCCCTCCCTTGTTCCTTCTCTTAGAATTAGCCGAGCATTCCATTTGGCGCGGCAGTGGTGTTAGGATCGGGATCAGAGCTGGGAAGAGGCCGTCAGCAGCACTCAGGGATTGCTCGAAAGAAAGGATCAGCAGATGGTGGCCTTTAGTGAGGGCCCTGCTCTTTCAGGCCACAGGACGCACGGAACTATTTGAGAAAGAGCTCTCTTTAACTAATGCCCATTTTCACTTTCTCGTACCAGTGTGTAGGTATGAACCTTCGCTAGCAGATGGTAAGATCATTGAGAGCTATTAATTCTTCGAGAGGGTAACGTGTTCTCTTAGGAGACTGGTTGCTCTGCAGAGAATGTGGGTTTTCAGTGAAAGAAAAGACTTAAAAAGAGAAAAGAAGGGACATAACTTTTTCAGTGTGACTTAAAAATACACAAGTAAGCTGAATATTTATTTTTTATGTTTCCCCTCAACAATTATTGTTTTATTAAAGAACACGAAATTAATCATGGTTAATTAATTTAATAAACTAACACGCCTAGTTTCTGTTTTAAAAAAAAGTTTAAAACAAGCACCTTTGTCCAATGTCTGGAATGCGCAGACAAGTGGACTGATACAAACAGTGAAATGTCCAGAGGAACATGTTCCTGGATCAATGTCTTTGTTGATCCTAGAGCAACATTCCAAATAACCAATCAGATTTAAGGGACAAGTGTACAGTTTATGTCAAAATTAGGCTTATAACCAGGGTTCCCTTTCAAGGAAACTTCGAGCTGCGTCAAACGCTGTGGGAACGCCCCTGCGTTGTGCGTCATGAAGCACATATGGAATCAGTCCAATAGAGAGATGAAACGTCATAGGCGGGTGACGTCATCGACCAGGAACTATAAAAGCACCCCAAAACACAAGCGCATTAGCTTCTGTGCCTTCAGTCGCGCTACATGTGAATCTGTCCCAGTGTGATATTGTCTGTCCTACATACTCTGCACCACACAAACAATTTATATATATATATATATATATATATATATATATATATATATTTGAGAGAATGGCGAACGAGGAGCAATTTAAGAAGTGTGTTACTCCCTGCCCGCGCTATTTAACGGGTGGGGACAGACACGTTCTTTGTGTTGTTTGTTTGGGAGTGCAGCATGCCCAGTCAGCTCTCGAGGGAGCTGACTGTGAGCATTGCGAGCGTCTGCCGTTAAGGACGCTCCGCTCCCGCCAAGCGCTCTTTGAGGAGAGCGGTTCGGTGCGCGCTCCCCACGGTTCGGGTCCCGCTTCTGTTGAGGCAGAGCGGCGGCGCTTATCGTGGGGATCGCAGATGGATCTCTCAGCGGGGGTTGAGACGGGCGCTGCCTTATCTCTCCCTTCACCTGTGAGATCCAGTGCCTCAGTCCCGAGTTCGGAAGCACGCGCTGCGGTTCCACCCCACACTCCCGAAAGTGATGAATTAATGGAGGTATTGACTAGGGCTGTTGATAAACTCAGTATTGAGTGGCCAGTGACTAGACAGGAGTCTGTTTCTAGATCTAAATTAGATGAAAGATTTTTGCCGTCACGTGTGCAGCCTCCACGCCGGTGTCTGCCGACACTGAGGTGTCGAGATCGTGGAAGAAACCGGTTTCATATAGAATATTTAGTCCCCAGACATCTACATATTCTAATATAATGGGGGCTAAATTTTATGGTTATGGCGCTTTGCCTCGCTTGGAAGAGACGCTCGTGAGCCATCTCTCTCCCGAGGCGGCGTCATCTTTTAAAACACCGGTATTACCCACCAAGCCCCTCAGAAATACATCTGCTTTGGTGGGTAAAGCGTATTCGGCTGCAGGTCAGGCTGCGTCATGCCTGCATACAATGTCAATCTTGCAGGCATAACAGGCTTACCTGCTAAAGGACGTGAGAGTGAGGAAGTCAGTACTGACGTAGTTCGAGAACTGCGTCAGGCTGCTGATTTATCCCTGACCGCCACCAGAGAATCGGCCAAGCTAGTGGGTCGATCTATGGCAGCTCTGGTGGCCGCAGAAAGACATCTTTGGTTAAATCAAACTAATATGAAAGAGAAAGAAAAAACTTTTCTTTTAGATGCTCCTCTCTCTCCTTCGGGGTTATTTGGCGAAGCTGTTAATTCTATTATGGACAAATTCCAGGAAGAGAAAAAACAAGCTGCAGCTTCCAAAAAATTTCTCCCGTTAAAAATTCACGTCAAAATGCCGTTTACAAGCTCATCCCATAGAGCGCAGCAGAAGCAGAGTGTCGCGTCTCGTGCTCCCCCTGCTGACAGTGGGCTCTCAGCCGAAGCCTTCTAGCAATAGGCCTGAGGACAGTGTTATTGTCTAAGAAGGCTTCGGCTAAGAAGAAGTCCTGACGCCGAGGCGTTCAGGATGTTGAGGGTGGTCCCCACCGAGGCGGAAAGGAGTTCACCTCTTTTTACGTTGCCCATTCTTCCTCGGTGCCCTCAGGGGGCCGTTCTGCCAACCCCGCCTTTATGCCAGGGCGTAGACGGTCCCAGCGAGCGCTTTCCCGAGGGACGCTCGCTCCCTCTGAGGAGGGTTTCAGAGCAGTCAAACCAGTCGTTCCCTGCCGGTGCGCCATTACAGGGCGCTGTGTTTGCTGCTCAAGTTATACCAGAGGCCAGTCTCGAGAGGCTGGTACCCTTAGTAGATTTTCTGGCAGAGTGGAAAAGCCTTCCAAGAATATCTCATTGGGTCCTGTAGACAGTAGAAAAGGGTTATGCTATCCAGTTCAGGTGTCGTCCACCGAAATTCAGAGGGGTTCTGCACACAGTGGTGGGCCCCGAGCAGGCTCTGGTATTGGAACAAGAGGTGAAAACGCTCCTTCAAAAGGAGGCTATAGAACGGGTTCCTCCTCCCAGTTTGGAGTCAGGTTATTACAGCCGATATTTCATCGTTCCGAAGAAGGATGGGGGGTTGCGTCCAATTTTAGACCTGCGCCTATTGAATCGCTCGGTAGGGAAGCTAAAATTCAAGATGCTCACTATCAAGCAGATCGTGTCTCAAATCAGATCCGAGGACTGGTTTGTCACGATAGATCTAAAGGACGCATACTTCCACATTTCCATCCTTCCACAACACAGGAAGTTCCTGAGGTTCCTGAGGCGTACCAATACAGGGTTCTTCCATTTGGCCTAGCCTTATCTCCCCGCACTTTCACGAAATGCATGGATGCAGCACTAGTGCCTCTGAGGCTTCAGGGCATTCGTATTCTCAACTATATCGACGTTTGGTTGATTTTAGCTCAGCAGATGGCGGTTCGGCATCGAGATGTCATCCTTGCTCATATCAGAAAGTTGGGGTTGAGGCTGAACGCAAAGAAAAGTGTATTATCTCCTTCCCAGAAGACCACTTTTCTGGGTGTCGTTTGGGATTCGGTCTCGATGCGGACGCGACCCCCATCGCTTCGATTCTCTCAGCCGTGAAACAAGTAAGGCTAGGCCAGCTACTCACTGTGAAGCAGTTTCAGAGACTGTTGGGTCTGATGGCAGCAGCGTCCAACGTTTTACCTTGCGGCCTGTTGTACATGAGACCGTTGCAGTTGTGGCTCAGGGCCAAGGGTTTTTCCCCGAGGGGAAATCCGCTCCGCTTGATCAAAGTCATGCGGCGCTACCTTCATGCTCTGGTCAGGTGGAAAGAAACTTGGTTCCTGTCCAAAGGTCCGGTGCTGGGGGCTCTTTGTTGTCGCGTAACGCTAACAACGGATGCTTCCCTCACAGGGTGGGGGGCGGTCATGAGTGGTCGTCCAGCCCAAGGTCTGTGGCAGGACCATCATCTTTCTTGGCACATAAACTGCCTGGAGATGTTGGCGGTGTTTCAGGCTCTGAAGCACTTCCTAGCAGACCTGAGAGGTCATCATGTGTTAAATGTGCTAAATGTGGTAGCGGACTCCCTGTCGAGGCAGGGGCCGAGGCCGGGGGAATGGAGACTCCACCCCGAGGTGGTGGAGCTCCTTTGGTTGAGTTTCGGTCGTGCCGAGGTGGACCTATTCGCTTCCAAGGAGACCACTCATTGTCATCTGTGGTTCTCCATCAGTCTTCCAGCCCCTCTGGGGTTGGACGCTATGGTACAGCCGTGGCCGAGGTCACGCCTGTACGCCTTTCCCCCGATTGCTCTGCTTCCAGGAGTTCTGGAGAGGGTTCGCCGGGACGGGGTCAGCCTACTATTAGTAGCCCCGTTCTGGCCGGCCCGAGTATGGTTCACGGACCTGATTTCTCTCCTGGACGGCTCTCCTTTGGAGCTCCCGGTCAGGAGGGATCTTCTCTCTCAGGCGGGCGGCACGATATTTCACCCCCGCCCAGAGCTGTGGAAGTTGTGGGCTTGGCCTCTGAGGGGGCCCAGCTCATAGATTCTGGTCTCTCAACTGAGGTTGTTGAGACCATTCTTCACTCCAGAGCTCCATCCACGAGGACGCTTTATGTCTTGAAGTGGAAACTTTTCACTTCTTGGTGTGGAGAACACCTGCAGGACCCAGTTAACTGCCCAGTGGGTGCAGTGCTGGATTTCCTGCAGGAGCGCTTCTCCACAGGGTTATCCCCCTCCACACTGAAGGTGTATGTGGCGGCACTAGCTGCTTACCACGTCCCTTTTAGTGGAGTTTCTCTTGGGAGACACCCACTTATAACTCGTTTCCTCCGTGGTACTTTGAGGCTGAGGCCAGCAGTTCGTACGAGGGTGCCGACCTGGGATCTAGCCGTTGTATTGGAAGGTCTTTCCCTAGCTCCTTTTGAGCCCATCGAAGAAGTTCCTGAGAGGTTTCTCACTTTTAAAACTATCTTTCTACTTGCTATCTCCTCTTTAAAAAGAATCAGAGATTTACAGGCTCTGTCGGTTTCACCCTCGTGCCTGGAATTTTCGCCTGGCATGGTTAAGGCTTTTCTGCATCCTAGACCAGGGTACGTTCCCAAGGTCCCTACTAATGTTGTTAGACCTACGGTTCTGCAGGCTTTCTGTCCTCCTCCATTTTTGTCATCGGACCAGGAGAAACTTAATTTACTCTGCCCTGTTAGGGCGTTAGACGCCTAGAGCTGCCCTGTGGAGAAAATCGGAACAACTATTTGTATGTTTCGGGCCACCCAGGAAAGGGTGTCCTGCGTCTAAACAGAGAATGAGCAAGTGGGTGGTTGAGGCTATCTCACTTGCTTATGAGTCGGCTGGCCAGCCTTCACCTTTGGCTGTTCAAGCCCACTCAACCAGGAGTATGGCTGCTTCTAAAGCTTTATTGTCAGGAGTTTCCCTGAGTGATGTTTGTGATGCGGCTGGATGGTCTTCACCGCATACTTTTATTAGGTTCTATGACCTAGACCTAAGCTCTACCCCTGGGGCACAGGTGCTCTCGTCCTCTGTGCGCTAGTCTCACATGGCGGTCATTTGGTCCTATGGCGACGTGGGTATTCGCGTTCCCACAGCGTTTGACGCAGCTCGAAGTTCCCTTGAAAGGGAACGTCTCGGTTACGTATGTAACCCTAGTTCCCTGATAGGGAACGAGACGCTTCGTCGTTCCGCCATACTCCCGGCACTCCCGTTAGCGCTCCTTCAGGCCTATCAGAAGCTAATGCGCTTGTGTTTTGGGGTGCTTTTATAGTTCCTGGTCGATGACGTCACCCGCCTATGACGTTTCATCTCTCTATTGGACTGATTCCATACGTGCTTCATGACGCACAACGCAGGGGCGTTCCCACAGCGTTTGACGCAGTGTCTCGTTCCCTATCAGGGAACTAGGGTTGCATACGTAACCGAGACGTTAGGTGCTTCAACATAAGTAATATTCATATTTAATTTCCCTATAGGGATAACTAATAGGCAGGGTTAGGTTTAGGGGTAGGGATATGGTTAGGACTCAATTTTCGGACCGGAATTTTGTTCCAGGATCAACAAAATATGGCAAAAATTAGGACGTGCAAAAGTCCCAGTGACGTAATACTGTTTATCAGATCTGAACGCTTTCAACCTATCAAATTTGATGACTGGAACTAACTGTTACTAACCAACTAACTAACTGAACTAACTAAGGCCATATATTTTACCATCCATCCATACGTTTGGTACAATTTTATTATTTCCATTTAACATTGTTTTATTCACTTCTATTTGTGACCCTCAAGTCAGATCTGAGACTCATTTTTTGGGTTGCGACCCATCAGTTGATCTAAAGCGTTTTCTAAAGTGTTTTCCAGACACTTTTTTCAATTTTCGTCCTCAACATTGACACTACAGCTTAGTCCACAAGCCTGATCTGCATGCCACATCATACTCAGTTTAGACAAAGTGGCCAACGCTTTCTCTTGAAGGTGCAGCTTCTTGAAAAATAAATGTGTAAGTAAGCATTTACTTGCACAAAGAGTAATGTGTTCATCTCCTCAAAGCTAAAACAGATGGAAAAAATACCAGAATGAAATCATTAAGCTGTGAACATAATTTATCATAAGCTGGAGGGGGAAAGCATTGCAAAAATAACAAATGGGACCTGTTTTTCTGTGCTGGTCTTCTCGAAAGTATATATGTATAGATAATACATATAAGCAGTAGTTTTGAAGAGTTAAAGGGATATTTGCCCCCCCCAAAAAAATTCTCATGTTGTTACAAACTTGCATGACTTTCTTTAGTGGAACACTACAGTTGTATGTTGCTCTTTCATGCAATTACAATAAACATGGACGAATGCTTTCATCAAAATTCAGAAAGAGATCCAGAAAGTTATTCTGAAACAGAAGCAAAGTAGTAACTGAAACCAATTATCGAATTCATAAATAAATCATTCATCAGATCTTTTTCCAAATAACCAGGCAATCCAGTTCTCAAAAACATTCTGAATGATTTGTTCACAAACTGGACTCATCTCCATGATCCTGTCACAACAGTTAACAGCTCGCTGCAAAGGGAAAATTATGAGAATAGTGACTGATGACTTAAAGTGCCCTATTTTGCATCTGGCTGTTACCGGAAGCAAGTGATTCTATAAAGTTGTAAATATGTATATTTTTACATAAATGCTTCGCTTCAGAAGGCCTTTATTAACCCCATGGAGTCGTATGGATTACTTTTATGATGGATGGATGTGCTTTTTTGGGCTTCAAAATCTTAGTTACTATTCACTCCCATTATAAAACTTGTGAGAGCCAGGATATGTTTTAACTTAACTCCGATTGTGCTTGGCTGAAAGAAATAAAATTATGTATTTTAAATTATGGGATGATTTTCATTTTTGGGTGAACTAACCCTTTAAAATAGCACTTTATAATTCGATTCAAATCTATCATATTGCTTCAGAATACTTACTGTAATAAATAGTGCATGGGTTTTGTAATACTTTTGTCGTGCTTTTGCATCTTTTTTAAAGCATCAAAATGTCACTTCACATTCGTTGTAATTGCATGGAAAATAGCGACTACAGAATATGTCCCTCTGTGTTACACTGAAGAAAGGATCTCATGAGGGCGAATGATAGAATGTAGATATTTTAGTGAATTGGGTGAATTGACTCATTGCAGATGAATCCTTATTTATTGTGCAGGTGTGTGGGTGTGTTTATGCGTGTGGGTTTATGTGTGCAAACACGCCCATCTTCAGAAGCAACCTAATGTTTGGAAAACACTGAGCTATCATTTCTGCATCACTGCATCACAGGATCCCATAACCCCAGCTTAGACAGTCTGAGTCTGTGATAGACTTGCATAATGTGCTATAACTGACACCATGGAAGGAAACTTACAAAGAGGGTGGAGTGTGTATTTGAAGACCTATATGTCTATATGTGGAAGTGCGAGTATTATAGAAACTGCTTGCACAGGTCTCTTTTGTAAATACTGTAGCACCTGTGTAAATGAAGATGAGAGCTCTGTCGAGCAGGAGGATAAGAGACGCACTGAGTAAACTCCCTCTCAAACAATGATAGACAGAAAAACAACAACCGCCCATCAAATGACAATATTTTGCATCATTGATCAAATTTAATTGAATACATACAAAATTGCCAAGGCTTATACTGAAATTATGATGGTTTGTTTAGTCTGGATATGAAGCACAGCAGTAACACATCAGCAGGGAACAACACTGGTCATCACACATTTGGCCACAATTTACTTGGATAAGATTTATTTCAGTTGTCATTCTCGCTATTGGTGTTTATTACAGTGAAAGATCTTTTTTTGTTTTTCACTGCATCTGTGTCTAACAGGCCCTTGTGAAAATGATCTACAGTTTAAATATAAACATTATTGAATAAACTTAAATAAATATAGTGAACTTAAAATAAAAGTGTGAAACAAATGTGTCACAGTCAGCTACACCCTCAGCACCACTCCACCCACTTGTTCCCAATCAGCAGAGTTCTGATCGGCAGCTGCTGCATTCACTCATCACCCACGCACTATTTAAGCAGTCACCCATCAGTTCACCATTCCCTGGCCTCATTGTTCATAGCCTGAACTACTTACCTGACTACCCACCTAGAGACACTTACCTGTGCGATCCTCTCAGCTAATCTTCAGTCTGCCTCAGTCATCTTCCGTCTTCTCCAGGGATCCAGGTCACCAGCCATCTCCATCTGAAACAGATAAGAACTGTCAATGACGGCCATCTTCAGACCAATTGTCCATTTACTCAGTAACTCACCTGCTCACATCGCTTGTTTCTGCATACCTGCAAATAATCCGCTTGTTTGGATATTACCTGTATGTTGCATTCTTCTGTTTTGTGACTAAATGTAATGTTTTCTGATAATTACTGCATGTTAATTGCAATTAAATGAAATGTATTACAGATTAAATGTAATTATAGCTCAACTTTAGTGTGCTTTATTAACCCACTTACGTATTTATATGTAATTTCAAAATTACTTTTATTGCTGAAATATGGTTAAAATGTACTGCTGAATTATGGTAATTATAAATATACTTCTGTCAAGACAACTCTCGGGAGATTGGTATGGTAATAGAGATTGGCATGGTAATGGATATGGCAATGTTATGTATTTGGTCTTGGTGGAATAGATCTGCTACGCTGCTGCTGCTGCAGAGCAAGTACTGAGACTTGCATTCACAGACATTACATTCACAAGACATGTAATGCACATGTAATATACTGTACATGAATTAACCCTCCAACAAAACAGGAAATAAGAGAAAAGGGCTGAGCCCTCTTCAACACAAACATCCAAAACGATAATTTACAGGTTGAACAGCCAATACCAATAAAGCTGAGGGCAAGAAGACTATTGCTATACATTTGTAAAGCAAATTTGTTACCCTACACAGATGCACAGGGTAATGAGAGAAATTGACAATACAAGTAACATACACATGATGTTGAGTGGTAAAACAAGCAGTTGCATCAGCAGATATATCTGCACAATGATGACAGAGACAGGAAGGGATAGGAAAAACACCCCCAAAACAGCAGATCTATCATGTACTGCTTTTTCTTTTTTCATGTGACCGCATGTTTTACTTTCTATGTGTACCTTGGCTACCTTGCTGACTGACAATACTTTAATGTTATTGCTTTATCATGTATTAGTCACGTATTATATTATATTTGTGCTATGTGATTTGTGGCACTTGTAATGATGAAGCAGTTCATTTACAATATATTAATTTAAATGTAATATCAAATAACACATCCAGTAAACATTTTAATCAGGTACTTTACATGTGCTTTAGTTGTCATGGTACAGTATGTGGCTGTTTAGCACACTACGAGGAAGTAAACAAAATAGTCTTTTAATTGAATAATAAACAAAATAAACGGGAATACAGAGAAGAAACTGAACCAAGTTACTCAAAGACATTGACAAGACAAGAAACTAACTGAAACAGAGGGTTTAAATACAGAGAAAACAGAGGGAGAAACTAACTAGATAATTAACAAAACACACCTGAACTGAGGAACCTAATCAAGTGGTACAACATAGGAAGTAAGGGAGGCGCTGACAGCTCAGGGAGCCAGGGAGGATCGGCCGCCTTTCCACGGGAGCTTGGCACATCTGGAGCAGACTCAGGGGCTGTAGCCATCACTGGACTCTGGTCTGGGGCTGAAGCCGTCTCTGGACCCTGGGGAGGGGCTGTAGCCATCACAGGACGCTGGTCGGGGGCTGTAGCCATCATTGGACCCTGGTCAGGGGCTGTAGCCATCACTGGACCCTGGTCTAGGGCTGAAGCCATCACTGGACCCTGGTCTGAGGCTGTAGCCATCACTGGACCCTGGTCTAGGGCTGATGCCATCACTGCACCCTGGTCTAGGACTGAAGCCATCACTGGACCCTGGTCTAGGACTGAAGCCATCACTGGATCCTGGTCAGGGGCTGTAGCCATCACTGGACACTGGTCGGGGGCTGTAGCCATCACTGGACCCTGGTCAGGGGCTGTAGCCATCACTGGACCCTGGTCTAGAGCTGAAGCCATCACTGGACCCTGGGGAGGGGCTGTAGCCATCACTGGACGCTGGTCGGGGGCTGTAACCATCATTGGACCCTGGTCAGGGGCTGTAGCCATCACTGGACCCTGGTCTAGGGCTGAAGCCATCACTGGACCCTGGTCTGAGGCTGTAGCCATCACTGGACCCTGGTCTAGGGCTGACGCCATCACTGCACACTGGTCTGAGGCTGTAGCCATCACTGGACCCTGGTCTAGGACTGAAGCCATCACTGGATCCTGGTCAGGGGCTGTAGCCATCACTGGACACTGGTCGGGGGCTGTAGCCATCACTGGACCCTGGTCAGGGGCTGTAGCCATCACTGGACCCTGGTCTAGAGCTGAAGCCATCACTGGACCCTAGTCTGAGGCTGTAGCCATCACTGGACCCTGGTCTAGGACTGAAGCCATCACTGGACCCTGGTCTAGGACTGAAGCCATCACTGGACCCTGGTCAGGGGCTGTAGCCATCACTGGACCCTGGTCAGGGGCTGTAGCCATCACTGGACCCTGGTCAGGGTCTGTAGCCATCACTGGACCCTGGTCTGAGGCTGGAGCCATCACTGGATCCTGGCCTGGGGCTGGAGCCATCACTGGACCCTGGTCTAGGACTGAAGCCATCACTGGACCCTGGTCAAGGGCTGTAGCCATCACTGGACCCTGGTCTAGGGCTGAAGCCATCACTGGACCCTGGTCTAGGGCTGAAGCCATCACTGGACCCTGGTCTAGGACTGAAGCCATCACTGGACCCTGGTCTAGGACTGAAGCCATCACTGGACCCTGGTCTAAGACTGAAGCCATCACTGGACCCTGGTCTAGGACTGAAGCCATCACTGGACCCTGGTCAGGGGCTGTAGCCATCACTGGACCCTGGTCTAGGACTGAAGCCATCACTGGACCCTGGTCTAGGACTGAAGCCATCACTGGACCCTGGTCAAGGGCTGTAGCCATCACTGGACCCTGGTCAGGGTCTGTAGCCATCACTGGACCCTGGTCTAGGACTGAAGCCATCATTGGACCCTGGTCTAGGACTGAAGCCATCACTGGACCCTGGTCAGGGGCTGTAGCCATCACTGGACCCTGATCTGGGGCTGGAGCCATCACTGGACCCTGGTATAGGACTGAAGCCATCACTGGACACCCTGGTCTGGGGCTGGAGTGGATGTGTGTGTGTGGCTCAAACACACATAAAAGCAGCAACATAAAAGATAAGGACCACTTCATCGATCCCACCAGGGCAGACTGGAAGGGAAGGTTCTGGAATTTCATTCACTGGAACAGACCTGGGAATTTCACTAACTGGAACGGACTGGGGAATTTCTCTAACTAGAGCAGACTCTGGATTTCTCTCACTGGAGCAGACTCTGGACTTCCTTTCATTGGAGCGGACTTGGGAATTTCTCTCACTGGAGTGGACACATCCGCTATGCCGACGGTGAACTGGGATTCACAGCTGGTCAGCACCCACTCCAGTCCGCAAAGGTCCCCCAAGCCCCATCAATGGGCAGGCGTGCCCTCGTCTGCTCATTAAGGCTGGCGTGGTAAAATATCTTTAATGAGCCGTCAGGAAATTATGTCAGACATGCCAGTTGCAAAAAATCCCTCGTGTGGTCCTCGAGGGTTCTTCCTTGCTGTTCTAGACAGATTAGTTTGACTGCTCGCAATTACATTAACAATGCAAGACAAGGATATAAATGAAACAGAGGGCTTAAATACAGAGCAAACAGAGGGAGAAACTAACTAGATAATAAACACAACACACCGGAACTGAGGAACCTAATCAATTGGTGACTGTAACAAAGTTCGTCGTTATGGGAAGAAGGAGGCAGGAACCGGCGAACATTCAACTTATTTTAATAATAATAAAACTAATAACAAAACTAAAGTAAAGACAGCAGCCCCTCACAGATGACTGCTGCCACATATAAACAAAACATCAAATAAAACAGTCCAGGCCTGGTCCTCTCTTGATCTGCACTGCGGTCGCTCCTCCTTGAAAACTGAAACTGGAAAGGCCTGCGCATGTGCCATGACGTAGCAATGGCGTAATGACGTATGATGCACAGAACGAGCTGCAGCCGTTGTTAAATAACTTGTGTTATTCTAAAATTCTCCTACCACTCATCGTCTGTGAAGTAGGAGCAGAACAACGTCCCATCAGTCCTCATTTAATACTTTATTACACTTTATTTTGGGCGCGGGATGGGGCGTTTTTACTGTTTGATACATTTAAGCAGAACAGCACGGCATAACGGTTCATGAGCTCGTCGTCTCCTAATCAGTTTCATGTTTCAGATCATTCCGATTGAAACAAAAGGTGTGCATGTAAACTTAGCCAATGAAACTCTGGCTAGAACAGAACAGAAAAACAGATCAAAAACAAACTAAAAACGTGACATTAGGTTAATAATCGACAAAATAAAATTTAAAGTAATCTTTAAAGCATGACAAAAGATATTAATAACATAATAATTAGACTTTAATTTGACTTTTAATACAAAGTACACTTTTTAAAAGAGGCCGTTTATTTTATTAATATTGTATTACCTGCAAGTAAAACAATTTTTTAAATGTAGATAGCCTACTTTTTACGTTTTGAAGTACACTACAAGTGCACATTTCTACTCTATTACATCTGCCATTCGTTGGACAAACACATAGACCCACCCCCAAGCTCACACTATTGGTTGAATCAGTGTTGCTGTTAGGCTGGTCAGAATGCAAAAACAGAAACATATTTGATAGTGCCACAGATTCAGTGCTTACTTTTTGGGGGAATCAGGCTATTAATTATTTGCCTTTGCATATTAAGTTGGTATAAAGTGTTTTGACCAAAAAAAAAAAAAAAAACGCAGTTCACCTTTAAATAAAACAAGTGTGCCGACATTATACATGTACAATTTTACAATAAAATTGACATTTAAGTATTCAAGAGGTTAATTTGCAAAGAAACTTGTATTTTGTTGGATGACAGGATGAAGACGCATTTGATAAGTTCTGTAACGGTGCCTGCAGACATCAAGCTTTACAGTGTATCCTGTTGCCTGGGGGTTGAAATAGAGAGTGAAAGAGAGATGGAGAGGTATTCTGGGAAAGGTTACCATCAAAGATTCATACACTTGTCTCTTTTGAAGAGCTGTCTTTGAAAAAGATAGTGAGATGTCTGTTCTCTTCACCTGAATGGACACAAACCCCTCAGGGATAATGACAAATAACTACCAGTATACAAAACACAAAATGTATGCAGGTTAAAAAGTCTTCCAAAATATTAGCATATTGAAGAGAATCTGAATCATGCATTCAAAGATATTATGACTAATGTGTTTTTAAAAGTGTGCCAAGTACATTCATACTATTTTCATGAAAGGATAATGACTCTAAAAATGTTGTGAGGTGTAACTATCAAGTAAAAATAATAATGTATTTTGATTAGAGTGTCCACAATAATGATTAATTATTTGCAAAAAAAAATTACATATATCATGAATATTAATTTGAGGATAATGTTCCTTCATTAATAAATAACTAGGAACAAATGAGTAATGCAATATTAACCCTTTAGTATAGATACTATTAACAAACAACAAATTCCAGTTAACGAATTAGTAAGAAATAGAACTCAGTTGAATCCAGTAGTTTACTTTTAGCTAACCGTTTTTTCCTACCTCCCATAGGTATGAGTAAAACTCAAGTATTACCAAATCCTTCAGAAGGAATTACTAATTATTTGGAACAGTTTTCTAAAGTGAAAAGCACGATAACTTCATAATGACTGAAGTCATTGTACGCTTTTGAGGTTTTTAAGATTTTGGATAGTAATTGCTTCTGACGGATTTGGTAAAACTTGAGTCATTACTTGTGGCTTACCATGATCTTCACTTTAAAATACTGTTCCAATTGGCCAGTAATTTCTCTAGAAGGATGTAGTAATTACTAATGGGTTACCATGATCTTCACTTTAGAATACTGTTCTAATAGGCCAGTAATTCGTTTAGAAGGATGTAGTAACATGAGTCATTACTTTCCAAAAACCTTACAAAAACATAAAAATCTTACAAGTCATTCAGTCATTATTACTAGGGAGGAATCATGCTTTTCACTTTAAAACACTGGGTAACACTTTACTTGAAGGGGTGTGCATAAGACTGACATGACACCGTCATAATCACGACATGACACGTCATGAATATGAAGGTGGTTTTATGCATGTTTATGACAACTGTCATTAAGTGTCATTCGCTCAATTATGACATTTTTAATGCAAATATGACATTGTTTGAGATGTCTTTGTTATGACAACTTGACATTACTAAGACAACACAACCTGTCATAAACACGACATAGCAATAAATGATCAAACTTAAGAAACTACTTAGCTTTATGGGTTAACATTTCATTAAACTGTCAGGTGGTTGGTTTTGACATTGGCTGTCATGAAGCCATTATAACATTTTAATGACAAATTAAATTTGTACCACTGTAGTTGAGGTCAAGAAAAACATTCATGACACAGTTATAATGGCCTCATGACAGCCAATGTCAAAACCAACCACCTGACAATTTAACGAAATGTTAACCCATAAAGCTAATAATTAATCTGCTATGTCATGTTTATGACATATTTATGACAATTTATGTTGTCTTGCTAATGTCAAGTTGTCATGACAAAGACACTGACAGGTTATGATGTATTGATTTATGTCAAGTTGTCATAACAAAGACATCCCAAACAATGTCATATTTGCATTAAAAATGTCATAATTTAGCGAATGACACTTAATGACAGTTGTTATAAACATGCATAAAACCTCCTTCATATTTATGACATCTGCCATGTCATGATTATAAAGGTGTCATGTCAGTCTTATGCACACCCCTTCAAGTAAAGTGTTACCGAATACTGTTCTAATTAGTAATTCTTTCAGAAGGATTTTAGAAATACTTAAATCATTACTAGTTTAGGTTTGGAAGTAGGGTTAAGGGATCTTACATAAATGGTAAAAGGGAAATTATACAGATATATCTTAAAGATATGAAAGATTTGTAAATATTTAACATTTGTAGCTGTAAAAACGTAATAATGCTACGTTTAAATGTTCCAGATACATCCAGACGTTTCAGAATCTATCCAAACGAACAAAAAAGAATGTTTTGTGTCTTTGAAAGTTACGTATTAATACCTTAAAAGTATATATTAATACGAGGGAATAATAGAAAATATTGTAATGTACTGTATTTACGTATAGAAAATCACTTTTTTTCATTCTTAATGATGAATGAAATCATTCTTTGTTTGTAGTCAAACTGCATGCTGAATATAATTATCTATGAGCCTCTCAGCCCTGAGTTAGATGTGTGATGTGACAAACATTCCTGTAATGGCCTTGCACGTTGCCTTTTAAATGAAGCATTACCAACCAAAGCAAGTTCTGACTAAACAAGAACAGAATGCCCGGGATTTTGTTGTGATGTGCTAATTGCAGAGCTTTATGCATCGTAAGTGGTTTTGTTTTCAAAGGAGGACGCCAGCGCTCCGTTTTGAGGACCCCTTTTCAGAACATGACGGATAGCGCTATTTGCAAACTCTTTGCACCTGCTAAGCTGCAGTGTGTTCGGCCAACCCACCTGCAGAAGGCAAGTAGAATTTTTCATGACAAAGAGTCATGATTACCTAATACATATCACACACATACAAATTCTAGCCAGGCAGAACGCTACACGGTTCCATGCATCAAAGTGAGAGGAAAGGAAAAGCGGATTCTAACTTGTTGCCACCAGCGGGGAAGCATTTCCATCGCCTTGGCAACTTGCCACTTATGTGAGACTATTTGAAAGTGGGCTGCTGTGACATCACGGCGCCGGTCCGTCTGCAGTGCGAGACCCATGAATCTACGATAAAGACTATGGGAATATGGCTCTGCACTGTGGCAAGGCTGGCACACAAAATGAATAAAATGAGTTAGGCTAAATGGTGATTCATTCACATAAACAAAAACCTCTTCTGGAGAATGCTTGAAAGAAAGATGCCTACAGTAGAATATGTTAATGTTCATGACTCCATGACCAATAGCCTTTATGAACAGCTGGATGTTGTCATACACATCAACAACATCCTGCTCTTTGTGCAGAAGTGAAATGTTTGAGCACTTCACAAGAATTTTGCAAATGATTATTGACAAAATTGCTTTCCTACAGTAATTAGAGAGATTTTTCAGTTCATTGGCATAGCCTCCATACTTCCAATCATGTTAATGATAAAAAAATATATCATTTTTTATGGCTACACTTTATAATAGTTGTCCACAGGCCATTACTTTATGCTCAATTATAAATATGTATACTTCTTGGCTGTTGAATGCTTGATTCTGATTGGTTAATGAAAATTAGCTGTGCAGTTATTTTCCAGTAAACACACTGATGAAGTAGTTCCAGGCAAGTCTTGACTACATTGTATTCCTATACCACTTCACCAAATTGTTTCAGTTATTTCAATGGTCCTTTCAGCTTACAACAGCGACAGAACCAAAAACTCAAAGACACTGACCAAGGAAATAAACATAACAAACGAAACAAAAATAAAATAAAAATGAAAAACTTTTACAATTTTCTATGGAAATTATGCTTTCTTTTGCACACACACACACACACACACACACACACACACACACACACACACACACACACACACACACACACACACACACACACACACACACACACACACCCACACACACACACACACACACACACAGAGAAACCCATCAATCAGTCATTCTGTCTCTTTATCTCTTTATCTGTGTGAGGGAAACTCACACAAATTGCGCCAAGAAAAACTGTTTTACTAGAGATTTCAAGATTTCAACACTATACAGTAAGTTTCCATTTGGTAACATTAAGTGACTACATTAGTTCCCCATGAACTAAAAATAAAAAATAATTCTAAAGTAAGCTATTTATTAACCTTAGCATATCTTAATTTCAACATTTACTAACATTACTATAGTAAATAGTATATGTCAATATTTTAATGGACCTGCACTAACATGAACTAAGAATGAACAGTTTGTAATTGTATTAACGTTAGCCTAACAAATATTGTCATGTTAGTAAATGCATTAATAAATGTTAACTAATTGCAAAATGTTATTATTATCCTATTATTGTAAAGTGTTAGCAATTTCAGTAAAAATCGGCTTTCATTATCTAGTTGCCCTTTGATTGAATAATAAATGTGTTCACTTGTTTAGTTAAAAGCTATGTAACATTTTAACTTGAGGAATTGAATCCACAATAATTATAACAGCCTTACAATAATTTAAGGGGGGTTTGAACTAGGTGGATGAAATCGACATAAGCCTACAAAACCACTTCTATGTATCATTTTCATAATCTTATTATTATCTCTGTGAACATTCCCATTATGACAATTGACAACTTGCCCCGATTGTTTAAAAGCACCATGTAGGCAAACAATGAAATTATGTTTGTTCATTATTAGCGAAGAAACATTTTTTTGTATCTTTTTCATTATCTCTGTTTTGGAAACACAATAACATAAATCCACACGCGGACACACACACACACACACACAAGCACACGTTTCACTCAGCAGCCTCTTATGTGCGCTCGAGCCCCTCCGCAGTTACAGGTCGCGCGCTGCTCCATCATCACGGGAGCTCGTGACTGACCGGTTTCTCCTCGCGCAGTGACTGTCAAAGCTCGAGCGGGTGGCGCCTCCCCTTTTCCGCTATATATGACCAGCCTCAACTCCTCCGCTGTCTCACACAGTGCGTTCACACTCAGAGAGGAGATGTGGTCAGGATAGAACTGCTCTTCTTTTCTTGCGTCCACCAAATTGCGTTTTTACTCGAAACCTCTTGTTGCGTCCCGCGCGCGTTTGTTGTTTTCGTTCCCCTTTCTCGTTTAGCTCTTTGTGGTTTTATTTATTAAAATGAAGGCCAGCGCACCGGTTCGCCCTCACAAGGTTTCTTCTGGCTGCAGTCAGCTCCCCTTGCGTTATTTGACGGAGCGCAGCCGATGCAAAATGGAAGAGGAGGATCTTTTCTGTCTGCAGTACGACATGAACGACTGCTACAGCCGACTCAAGCACCTGGTGCCCACTATTCCGCAGGATAAGAAAGTCAGTAAAGTGGAGATCCTCCAGCATGTCATTGACTATATCCTCGACCTGCAGCTGGCGTTGGAGACGCACCCGTCTCTCCTAAAACAGACGAGCCCACCCGCCTCCACACGGACCCCTCTCACACAGATCAACACAGAGCAGGTAAGCAGGACCCGAAACATTCACTTAAAGACTGTGCTGATAATGGTAATAAAGGTGTAATAAAGGCACTGATAAAGGCTCAGTAGCCTCATTAAGCACGGAAGTGACAATAGTGTGTTTCTAACTGCACCAAACCACATAAGATGCTGTAGACCAGACTGCTGGAGGCCTGTGTTTCCTTGTTCTTTGCCAAAATGTTTAAACAATTGAATGTCTTCTTAGTGTTCAATTGTGTTCATCTATCTAATCTTATTTATAGCCTTCATGTATAATATATAATCTTAGAGATATGTATGCATATTGATATTACATCTTTGTATGTGTGTGTACCTATATGTATATTTATAGTATATGATTTCCTATTTGATCATTATAATTTTAATTGACTCCATGCACAATAGCTTACTGATGGTTATTGTGGCCCTCATGTCACCTCGCCATTATCCGCAGTAAGAATGAATGCACCTGTTTCCTTTGCTTTCAGAGGACGACGGGTGTCAATAAGGAGGACTCGATTTTGTGTCGCTGAAATGTAGCACACCGGTGAGTACATAAAAGTTCAATATGAAATATTCTCAAAGGGCTCATTTCATGTCTCATGTGTGGTTACATATAATAATTCTGCCCGATACACTAGGGAATTCTCACTGGGTCTAAAGAAAATCGGTTCTTCAGCACTTCTATTCGTAGTCCTGTATTTGGTTTTCACGAATATACCTTGTATTTATTTTTAAATGATTTGCCATCATTGTCACACGTTCCTTTACTTTTAAAACGTGACTCCCCTATATATATATATATTTTTTTTTTACAATTTAGAGTTCTGTTGTCGACATATTTCCACATTTTTGTTGCTAAATCAGTTGCTCTTTTGGCACTTTCTTTTTGATGCAACAACACACCTGCATTAAAATACACCAAGCATTTTAATCATCCCGCATTAAGACTATTTCAGACAAGCTTGAACACATGAATGCAGCAGTGGGCAGCAAAAAAAAAACAGCCACAAAAATGCTTTTCATTACCCAGAATTCACAGCTAAAGAACAGGGCTGAACTGTCAGGATAATTGGGTAACAGACTTCTAATGCAGCTGCAATGGCTACTATTAATAGAGTCATGACAGTAAAAACCTCATAGATGGAAGTTATTACCATGATATTCCTGTTAGTATGAATGCTGTTTTTTGTGACAGTGTGTCTGGACTGTAACTCTGGCAGCCGCTCGAACCCAGCTGTACGTTGCGCAATATCTGTCCATCTTGTAGTGGTCTTACTAACAGGGGGGTTTGTTGGTAGCTTCAGACTGAAGCGTCAGGGACGTTTGGCCCACAGCTGTGTGTTGGAGCGGGTGCATATGTGTGTGTGTGTGTGAGGTTAGCGGTCCGGGCCCCGTGTAGCACTGCGCTTGTTGTTTGACCTGGTTTGTTTTGGGTTGTTGATCAAGCATGCCCTCTGTTTTGTCGGTGGCGCCAGTCAGTCTGGAGCACACAGTTCACACACCCCTTCTATTCATTCCTCTCTCACAGGTGTGCACTGAACCCATCCAAAGCCAAGCCCAGCTTCACCAGGGAATCCAACACACACCAGGCCCGATCGCAGGGGAGCGGCACTGAAACTAATAGCTACTAAATCATAATATGTAAACATTTTAACGTCAGCTGTCAAAGATGTGGTGAAGCCAGCCAGATTTCTCCTGTGCCCACTCTGTTCTCTCTCAGTGGGGGAAATGCTGAATTTGGACAGAGACCCCCCCCCCCCTTTCACACCACTGAAATTTTAATTTGAACAAGACACCTCAGATTAAAAAAAAAAAAAAACCTGCATCTAATTCGACTAAAATCATCAGACTGTAAAGCTTTATGACTCAAGATGAAAATGTAAACATCTGACATCTATTGTCAGGTGATTTGTGCTGAACAGGGATTTCCCTGCTGTTTAATATTGTAAAGAACTACGATAAGTGTTGACTTAAATAATGCTGTACATAACAACGAGGATGTTCTATAAATGTATGTGTAAGAGAATATATGTTCAACCTGCTGATTGTAATTATTCTAAAATATTTTTTATCGAAAATGTTTCGTTCTGTAAATAGTGTGTTTTCACATAAGTGTAGTGAATGATTACATGATGTTCTGCTAATAAAGGTCTCACATCATAAACGGATTTGCTTGTGCTCGGTTTTCTGTGCATTAAATTAGCTGCGGGCGCAATTACTAAAAACATACATTGAACTGTTATTGGATTCCTGTGGTAGAAACTGTTTCATTTAAATCAGTTAACATCACTGCAGCGCTGCTTTGCTGAAGGCATGGGATATTATTATATTCCAATTTATAGAATACATTATTTGAAATGATTAAATGAAAACATTTCTAAACAATAACTCACGCATTAAGAGAAAGGCATTTACAAAACCCTGTTTTGAATACAAATTGTTCACAATTTCTTCAATTTTAGGAATGGAGACTGAGTTTGTTTACCATGAAGGTGGAAAATAATTTCATAGCATGCACAATTCAGGCCTAAATGTGTGGAGAATATTGTCATGTTCTACTATTATTCCATTAGGTGAACATCTCAAATTGCTGCTTCATGTGTCATCTTTTGAGAACATTTTCATTTCTAACTCAAATGTGCCTAATAAGTTGGCCCTTTTTTGCCTACGGAAACATTATTTTTTAAATAGTTTTATATATTGTAAAAGGTAGTAACTTGCAATTGTTAAGTTAAAGAGCTATTTCTACCTGATCTTGGTTTTAAATGAGTTATGTTGGTGTAACCTAATATATTTCGGTTAATTCAGTCATTTTAAATAGCATTTTTTTATTGGGTTAAATCAATTAATTTAGATGAAGCACATTTTTAGGTTACCTTTCTTTTCTTTGCGTAGGTCACTTAAAGTCTCACTTTATGTGATTGTATTATTCATACTGTAACCACAGTGGATAAAATAGATCATGTTTGAGGGAATGAAAAATGTCTTCAGCAAGACTGTCATTTATTTCAGCTTATTCTCTCTCTGTCCTGGATCTGGCGTTCTGTTGTTTGTTATTTCCTGCTTGCAAACAAAAAGACTTGAAATGTATTTCTTGCCCTGTATTTTTTTATCAGACTTCACTTATGGTTCTCTGTGGTGGCCTGCACTGTTAGAACATGGATATTCACAGGAATCCCCCAAAAACATGGTGATAAATTGATAAAAATATTATAATATGTTATAATGTCAAATATTATATTAGAGATAAAATTATCTGACTATTTGTCACTGTTTAGGAAAACTACAATAGAAAAACAATACCAGCTCATCTTTTTATTTGAATATTCCAACCAGAGAAAATGATATTGAAAATTTTTAATAAAAATTAAGCCATTTTTTTTTTTGCATTGTTCATTGTTTATCTGTGGACTCTTTTGCTTGAGCCGGCAGTCTCTTCTGTGATTGTGCCCCCTAATGGACTGATCTATTCTAGAGTAGATTATGCACAAAAAAAAAAACAATAAGACAGTTGAACCAAATATGCAGATTCGGCAGGTTATTCTATGTTTTATCTCTGCTAACATTGTTTGCATAGTAAAATCAATTCCGACAAAAGAAAACCCCCAAAGCGTTTTTGCACAGTTAGCAATTCCCCCTTTTCTCTCTTTATCCCTCTCAAGGTTAAAAACAACGGAGCCGTAGATGTCCGTGGGATACTGTAGATACCGCCTGCAGATTTGCAGCATCTCCCAGCATGCTCTGGGGGTCACAGCGTCACATGTTCTCAGATTCTCAGGTTTTGTGCTTCTCAGCTATATTCAGCCTCACCCAAATGAAAAATTCCAAAAGAGCGGGGGAATATTGAGAAAAAGAAAAAGATGTGACCCGCTGCCACCGCGCACACTAATAGAGGCTCCTGAGGGCCCCTCATTCCCAGCAGGTACAAAATGCACCTGTGTTGCATCTACACACAAATTCAACTTACTGCTGGTTCAGGTCTCGCACAAACGAACACGATGGAAACAGGCACTCCTCCCCGAGCTGTCAATCATCTGGTCTGTGATCAGCTACTGATTCTAGTCAATTAAACAGATTAATATTCCAGAATATTTTGTGAAAACATCACAACATTGCTCGCTTCCTTTTCTCCACTTAAACAGTAATCATTTTGATCGTCATGTTACTTTCCATAATAATGTTCCATCAGCGAGTGGGAAAGCGTGTTTATAAGTCTGCATTGCTCTGTTTGTTTGAATGGTGGCGTCTTGTCTGGCTCTAAGCATGCAGAGGGAACTGTGGAAAATGATCACATCCTGTTTGATAAGAATAGGCCTCCGTGTGGCGTTGGTCAAACTCAACAGAGCAGCAGTCAAACAAGGATCAGTGGTCTGGAAATGTTTTCGGCCAACAGTGTTATTATCAAAACAAGCAGCTTGGGCTGCTGTTGTAAAGTCGGGATTGTTTGAACAGGTGTGAGACAGTATGACATTGTGTGTGCACGTGTGGGTAAATGTGTGTGTGTTTGTGTGTGTGCGCATCCGTCTGTTTCAAACTGTATTCAATAATAAAAGTCATCATTTGAAAAACAGCAGGCCAGTTTGGGCAGTAATGGATATAAGATCAATATTTTTAAGATTCTTTATGTAACAAACGTTCGGATATGCTCTATCGATCTATCTATCTATCTATCTATCTATCTATCTATCTATCTATCTATCTATCTATCTATCTATCTATCTATCTATCTATCTATCTATCTATCTATCTATCTATCTATTTCTCTATCATTTTTTAAGACATTAATACTTTCATTCAGCAAAGATGCATTCAATTACTCAGTAAAGTTAAGACATTTATAATGTTAAAAAATATTTATATTTCAAATAAATTATATTTTTTCAACTAACTATGAACGATGAAAAAAGGTATATCCACATGGGCTATTAAGCAGCACAGTTGTTTTTAACATAACATAATAATAATTTCTTGTGCATTAAACCAGAATGATTTCTGAAAGAGAATGCTCTTTATGCTGAAAACTGAAGTGGCTGATAAAAAAATAAAAAAAAAGATTTGCCATCATTTTAAAAAAAATTACTGGTTGTATATTATGAAAATGATTATTTTGTAATGTTTGATTATTTGCTTATTTTTATATATATAGAAAAGAAAATGAAGCAAATATTGGAAAGCTGTTTAACAAGCATCTCAGCATGAACATCTTGAAGAGAAGGAAAATGTCCAGAGCTTGCAAGGCTGTAAACAATTCATTTGTGTTATTTCATAGTTTGATAGATATACTACTATTCTAAATGACAAACAGTAATAATAAATATTAAAAGCATAGTGTCCAAATTTTTTTGGTTGTAAATACACCATATTATATCTAGACAATAGTAAAAGCCATTTAAACAGTTAGCACCCCTTTTTGCACTAAAGCAGCCTATCAAAACTAAAAACACAATCTAGACCTATACGATTTTCCATTCAACCATGAACATTTAGTCTTCATTGTATGGTCATCAAGGGGCTTGATTCCCTCTCGTCCAGCTTCTTTGACCCCCCACAGAGAGAAATGGACAGGGAGAGATGGAGCGAGGGAGCAGAACAGGCCGGGTCCT
This sequence comes from Meda fulgida, assembly GCA_030578275.1. Lineage (NCBI taxonomy): Eukaryota > Metazoa > Chordata > Actinopteri > Cypriniformes > Leuciscidae > Meda > Meda fulgida. The sequence goes on along the minus strand of CM060631.1, from coordinate 23,969,659 downwards.
GAACAGCACCTGATTACAGGCTAATAGCCTCAGAGTGATTGAACATCTCAGGCTTCTGGCTAATTGGTGCTATTTAAAGTAGCTATTAGCACACAATGGCAGTCACTCACTCATAAACAAAGAAAAGATCTGGCCCCTGAAAATATGGCAAGATGGAAAGATGATTTACATTTGGAATCATCTATCTATCTATCTATCTATCTATCTATCTATCTATCATCTATCTATCTATCTATCTATAAGATTTATTTTAAATTGTAATCAATTATTTGTAGTTTTTGTAGTAAAATCTTTAGTTCATTGCTCTGAAAAATAACTACATACATGTATATTTAAAAAGTTATTTTTGTTATATTAATTGCATTTAGTTTAATGTTTCATGAATTGACAATAATTTATATCTTCATTGATTTTGTGGCAGATACACCTGACGGATGAGAAACACACACACACACACACACACACACACACACACACACACACACACACACACACACACACACACACACACACACACACACACACACACACACACACACACACACACACACACACAGTAAACTACATTTTAAAAGTCATAAGTAAAGCACAATTGCTAAATCCATATACAGTATCATATAATTATACTACACATTTTTTGCAGCAAATAATGAGTGGATAAAATGCTAAATAATATTAATAATAATAAACAATATTTTAAACAAAATGATCAAATATTTAAAAAAAGCAATATAAGGTTGCTAAATTTAAATTGAATACAAATTTAGTAAATATTAACAATACATTGCTGTTCTCAGGTCAGCTTCTGCCATTAGTGTTGAAAAATAGTTTTTGGATTCAGTCAGTGTTCAAGCGTATTTACGGTCTGTGAGGTTGAGATGTGGTTGGTAATTATTAGAGAGGCGCTTCTCAAAAGCCTCTTGATTCATTCAAGACAAATATGAGTTTTTATAAATAAAGCACACTGGTTCAATATAGATATAGATATTGAATCTAAGTCATTATGCAGCAGCATTTGGAAGCACTCTGAGGGCTTGCGTGTCTAAAATAGGTCTATGCTGAGAGCATGTTTCTTTCAGCCGCCAAAACACCTCATTTATTCAAAATCAATGTTTCTTATTGTGCCAGGCAGCAGAATAATCATACTGGAGAGAAGAAAGAAAATGAAGAGAGAAAATAGGACAAATGATTAGAAGAAAGAAGGAAAAAGTCAAATAGAAAAGAGTGGGCTGTGAAGTATGGAAGAGAAAGTAATGAAAGAGAAAAGGCTCGGGTAGATTCATTGCCAACGCTCAGGTCCTGAGAGACGGAGAATGAATTACCGAAATGAGCCTTGTAAACCATGCCAGGGCCTTTGCCTCTCATTCAAATGACTCCTCCCCCCATTCGCCCTTCTATCCCTGGAGAACGAGTGATTAGAGAGGAGGGTGAGGGATCTGGATCACTGCTGTCAGGAAGGGACGCCAGCCGTGCTAGAGGAACACGACCCTGAGGTGGAATGATCACACGGGCAATATGTCACAGCAAATGCCGGTGCAGGGTGCCAGGGCCACATCCACAGGTTTCCTGGCACACAGACACTTGGCACCGTGTTCATACGCCTGCTGATTATGCTTGACATGAAAGGGCTGAACCACTTGTGGTAATGTGAGATAGATTTTTTTTTTTTTTTCAGGGTGTTCTTTCTGTGACCTGAAAGTCATATATAAGTTTGGAAGATTTTGAAAGAAGTCTCTCGTTCTCACCAAGGTTGCATTAATTCAAAATACAGATAAAAAAAATGAATATTTTGAAATAAGTATAATTTTTGTTCTAATTGAATATAAAATGTCATTTATTCCTGTGATGGCAAAGCTGAATTTTCAGCATCATTACTGCAGTCTTCAGTGTCACATAATCCTTCAGAAATCATTATAATATGCTGATTTGCTGCTCAAGAAACATTTCTTATTATTGTTAATGTTCAAAAAAGTTTTGTGCGGCTTAATATTTATGTGGGAACTGTGATACACTCGTAAGTACGCTTTAAAAAAAAGAAAGAAATGAATACTTTTATTCAGCAAGGACACAAATCAATTAAAAGTCATTTTAAATAAACACTTTCTAAACTTTAAATGAACGTTATATTCATTGAACAATCAACAAAGCAGCAAGAATTGTTTTCAACATTGATAATAATAACAATAACCATAATAACCATTAATAATACTTGAGCATCAATAATAATTGATAAGAAATTGAGCAGCAAATCAGCATATTTAAATGATTTCTGAAGGATCATGTGACACTGAAGAAAAAGTAATGATGCTGCAAATTCAGCTTTAATATCACAGGAATACATTATATTTTAAAATATATTAAAATAGAAAACACTTCTTTTAATTATAATAATATTTCACAAAATATTTCATTTATTTTTTTAATAAATTGTTGAGCCTATGAAATTAAAAAAACATTAAAAAAATCTGATTTTTACATACACACACACCCCCACACACGCACATACGCATATATACATTCTGTATATACATATTTAATGGTATTCATCTTTCCAAATTTCGTGAACGGGCAGTGATATATATGCAATCACACCTGCTAGTGGAAAAAAACTCATTTCAGGCTAAGCTAATGTGTAACTGAAATTACGTTAAATAAAAGTGCACTCGGTGTGGAGTTGGTGTGGCCCGAGGGGATTCGTGTCAGAGAAACGTCATCCATCGGCCCAGAATGATAAATGAAACCTTCTGTTCATGAATCAACTGTATTAAGTTAGAAGATGCATTCTGTCCAGAACAGTAGACTTCAATTCGTCACGTCTATAAAATGAAAAAATATCAGAGCAACGCTCAAAAGATATTTATTGCCCAACATATGCTTTTATATCTGAATGGAATCTGTCTTTGTGAGAAAAAAAATGACAGCCTGATTTATTATATAATAAAATTATAGTAATAAAAAATAAAAAAATATATTTAATATTGGGAATGGACAGTGATGACTGCATAATCTATAACATTATGACTTTGTGCTGTTTTATGGGTTGCCCGGGCTGCTTTATTTGGCACCTAATTCAGATGTTAATTTGTTCCAGATGAGAGGTCACTTTAAAAAGGTTTTTTCATTGACTCAGGATTATTGGCCAGATGGGCAGCCCATTAGAACATGGTTGTTTGTGTGTTTGGGATTCCCGCGATATGACCAGCCCTGGCAATAACAACAACATTCCTCACCGTGGTAACTGGAGGTTGTCATGGACAGAACTCTCGGTGTGGTTCTTTTTACCACAGTATTGTTCAAATCAATGGGTGTCATTTCAGCAAACCAGTGAGAAATGTGACAAGAACAGCAAAAAGTTCTCAGAATCAACTGTAGATTATGCATAAACAACAGGGATGCTATAATAAAATATCATTTGTGACAGTGAATCAGGCATTTATCATAACTTCAAAGCATGTTATGATCTGAAAAAAAAAAACCTTCCTCCCTATGTGGCCCCATTTTTTGTAAACTTTTTTCACATCACAGTTTTAGTAAACTCAAGAAGCATTCAGTCAATGGGTGTAAATTAAGTAATCAAATGAGTGCTGCTCATGAATAAAGAAAGTAATAATTTGGCTCCTCTTATAATCTCACACTTAATTAAGATGGACACAGTCTGAATTATGTAAATGTTTATTTGACTTCATAATTTTTGTGGAAGCTCCTCCCACATTCATTTTATTTTAAAACCTGGATCTTTCTACTTTTCATAGACTCAGTTATTATACAAATCTATGACATGAATAAATCACAAAAATACTTTTCACACAGCTTTTAATAATATTAATCAGGATTAAAAATGATTAATTATGTACACAATGCACTAATACTTTAAGTTTAAGTTTTGGTCATAAAACTCTAAATAGAACACTATGTTTTTGAATGTTTTTGAAAAAGTCGCTTATGCTCACCAAGGTTGCAGTTATTTGATTGAAAATACAATAAAAACATAAAAAAATATTATTGCAATTTAATGCTGATAATAATTTGCATAATCAGCATTATGCTGATAATCATTGCCTATATCATAATATGCTGATTTGCTATTTTGAAGAATATAAAGTTAAAAAAAAACATTTATGCCATAATAAATTTATTAAATGTCACTTTTGACTAATTGAATGCATCCTTGCTGAATAAAAGTAAAGTATTCATTTCTTTCAATACTACTACTTCTACTATTACTAGCCTATTACTAGTACTACTAATGATAATAATAAGCTTACTGACCCCAAATATTTGGGCAGAAAATCTGAAACAGAACTCAACCCTAAAAAAAGTCATCATTTAAATACACAAAACAATCACTGTATGCTATTTGCTGGCACAAGATCCACTGAATCTGTGATATTATTTTTCTATGAATACAGTGATCTTGCGTTTTGCTTAGAGAACAAACAGACAGAGTTCAGGATGGTTCTGTGGATCCCATAATCCTTTCTTTATTAGAGCAGGAGTAGATGTAGCAGAGGTGCCAGCTGTTCTGCTCTCATCTTAGCCCGGCTTGGCAGGGTGGCATGGTGACAGTCTCTACTGCACTCCAGAGTTATCACAGGCCATATCTGAAGGCAGGAGGACATTGGCGGTCTCCAAGGCTCCTATCGGCCACCATACTATCTCCACTTAGGTAAGGGTAGATGGGCTGCCACATTTACCATCCCGTCTCTCTATCTGTCTGTCTGTTTGTCTCCTTCTCTTCCTCTCTCTCTAGCTCATTAGTATTAAGGAAATGAAAGATCCCTAAAGCTGGCAGCAGCTGGAGTGAAAAATGAGGCCCACTCAGCCACCAATCTCTCATTTAGCATTTTAATGTGCTCGTACAGTAAAGTGGAGAAAATGCCAAGGTTTAGATTCTCACAGAACTTGACTATATGTTCTTCATTAGCTTCTTGTCAGTGGTTATATTTTTACCCTATAATGTTTAAGAACTATTTTTCAATGACAAGTTCTTGATAAATCAAATAAATAAATAAAAATAAAATGATTAACTGAAAATCATGCGTTTATGCCTACTAAATATACTCTTTTCTTAATTAATGAATCTGAACTCTCTATGCTATATGTGAGGTGGTTGTTCATCAATTAAACACACTACTGTTCAAAAGTTTGGGCTCAGTAAGATTTTTAGGCTTGGCTCGGCTTAGCTAGGCTCTAACCAGTTGTAAAGATCAGACTCAGACGAATGATTTGTTCAAATTTGACATATACAAAGTTTTGTCATGAAACTATCGTACAGACTAATAGGTCCTTAACTAAATCTGCAATCACATAATTCTCTATATTTCAGCACAGCTGGGTCCTGCTGTATCAATAGCCAATGAGCTCGCATACTCGACCTTGGTAAGCATTTGCCTAGCAGTGCAGCATGCATTCAGAAATAGCCCCCTTCCCCAGCTTCTCCTGTATAGATCTGCTATAGGTAATTCATGTACGCTACTAGTCCCGTACCTGTTCTGCAGCAGCAATAACTAACAACAGCAACAGCAACGATAACCAACAGCTGCAGCAACAATAACCAACAGCAGCAACAATAACCAGTAGCAATAATAATAACCAACAGCAGCAGTGACAATTACCAACAGCAGCAGAGACAGCAGCAGCAACAAAAATCAATATCAGCAGCTACAATAACCATCTGCAGTAGCAATAGCCAACAGCAGCAGCAACAATAACCATCAGCAGCAGCAACAATAACCAACAGCAGCAATAATAATAACCAACAGCAGCAGTGACAATTACCAACAGCAGCAGAAACAGCAGCAGCAACAAAAAATCAACATCAGCAGCTACAATAACCATCTGCAGTACCAATAGCCAACAGCAGCAGCAACAATAACCATCAGCAGCAGTAGCAACAATAACCAACCACAGCAGCAACAATAACCAACAGCAGCAGCAGCAACGATAAACAACAGCAGCAGCAACAACAACAATAACCAGCAGTGACAATAACCAACAGCAGCAGTGACAATAACCAACAGCAGCAGCAACAATAAACAACAGCAGCAGCAACAATAACCAACATTAGCAGCAATAGCCAACAGCAGCAGCAGCAACAATAATCAACAGCACCAGCAACAACAATAACCAGCAGTGACAATAACCAACAGCAGCAGCAACAATAACCAACAGCAGCAGCATCAACAATAGCCAACAGCAGCAGCAACAATAATCAACAACAGCAGTAGCAGCAGCAACAATAACCAACAGCAGCAACAATGACCAGCATAAGCAGCAACGAGCAGCAACAATAACCAACATCAGCAACAATAACCAACAGCAGCAGCAGCAACAATAACCAACAGAAACAATAACTAAAAGCAATAGCAGCAACAATAACCTAAGTTAACAGTAGCAGCAGCAAAGCAGATATTTTCTGCCAAGACCAAATATATAACCATTGTCTATAACCAAGAGTTTTCATGACAGAACAAAGGGCCCTATCATACATCCGGCGCAATGCAGCGCAAGGCGCGACGCAAGTGTTTTTTTGCTAGTTTCAGCACAAAGCAGTTATCATTTTCACATCCTGCACCACGTTGTTTAAATAGCAAATGCATTTGTACCCATTTGTGAGCCCATGGGCGTGCTGGTCTGAAAAAGAGGTGTGTCCAGGCGCATTGTTGGCGCGTTGCTTTTTTTAGGCAACTGAAATAGACTCTGCCATTGACCCAAAAAAAACCTGGTCTAAAGTCAATGCGCCCAAATTCTCACATAAATTCTCATGAACACACCAAGGTGAGACTAGGGACTTTCTGTGAATAAAGACTTCAATTTTGGTCTGTCCAACACACAAAGCCATCATAAGGAATATAGTAAAACATAGTGGAATATAAGTTAAATGCTTAACTTTAATTAGACTTATCTGGTGCTTTTTTCATCCTTTTTGAAGCTTGAAATGTTTAGTCACTATTCATTGTAACTTGTTCATTCATTGTTCCACGGAAGAAAGAAAGACATACAGATCTGGAAGGACATGAGACATGACATAATTTTTATTCTTGGCTTCACTATTCCTTCAAGACATCTTTGATTAATCTTTGAACTATTTTAAAAATCAATTAGCATGCTGACTGATTAACATACTTGATAAGCACACATACAGAATGTCACTGTACAACACAGGACTGCCCATTCATATGAGTGGAGAAAGTAGTTTGTCATTTGCAAGTATAAAGTGTTGACAGAATATCAGGCCGCTTTCAATTATCAGCCAAGCTCTTCAGTGACCGGCGCCAAGTCCAGACATAAAGAGACACTGCTGGACCAGGCTTGTCCGACATTACACAGCTGTGTGTCTGAAAAGCAGACAGCTGTGTGTGAGTCTGTGAGGATTTGTGTGTGCGTCTCTGTGTGTGTTCCGTGTGTGTTCCTTGAACCACAGTTCTTTATAAGTCACATCATCCATTAGCATTAGCAAAAGAAATATGTGTGTATGATATTTAGAAAAACAAAAGATTTTATGTGGTGGTAAGTGCTTACTGCTTAAATGATCTGACCAAATAAGGCGATAACAATATCTGCTGTGGCTCTAAATGTCTCATTTATGTTTATTAAAAAAATGTGCGGTGTACTGCAGGGACCAGCCGAGCGGGATCGGGATAATTGGCTAAACTGATGCCTGCATTTTACCCGTTTTCAATGGACCAAAGAGGGGTCATGGATTCCTCTGGGCCTCCGCCCAGCAACCGCATTTGGATCACTAGTGCAGCTGTGGCATATTAACAAGGTGCCATCAATGCTAATTTATTCTGATTCAACTAAAAGCCCCTATGCCACAGCACCCTGTGCTTCAGAACCCCCCAAAATACATAACCCTGATTATTAAACCTCACATATGCTCGCTTTGTGTAAGACTAGCAAAAGGTTTCTTTAACCCCTTTGTTTATTAGAGGAGTGGCTGTTGGTACACTTGCACCGTTGTCACGCTCTCATGCAAGTCAAGCATGCAGCCGTCGTCAGCACAACAATCTGACTTATTTATTTATTTCACAGTGCAGATATTTATTAATTTGTTTTCATTTGCACTGTGGTTAGATTGAGTCTAATACAGCACCCTCAGTAGGGCACTGCTCTATTTGCCCCATGTAAATTTCATCAGCTATTCAGGTCCATCCCTAATATGCTTAGACAGCTGAGAAACATGTATTATTCATAACTCTGAATTTTTTCATATAACCATGGTGCCGCTCCCCAGGATGAGGTAGCGTTGTGGTAATATCCGAGGTTCATCCATATTCCGGAAATAATGAGATGGGTTGTATGGTTTATGAAATGTGATCCATCATGATTACACAAACATCAAATCTTCCCCATTACTTGTATTATTTAATAGATTTGAGGGAATTTGCTTGTTATATGAAATTAAGATTATGGTTTGCTCGGGAAAATGACGTCTTTTAGCTGCCCTGTCTATTTTGCTGTTGTTTAATTTTCATATTGTAGTTTTAGTGAATGATACTGTGTGAATGGTGTCGCTGTTCACACAGCAACACTACTTTTGAACTTAGCTTTGCATCATCTGTTTAAAAAAATTCATAGACAAGGCTATATATACATATCCTTCAGTGTATAATAATAATAAAATGTATGTAAATTAAACGACCAGACACTAAAGGACATCATATGATCAATCATATTATTATTACAGTAGAAATGAGGCTGCTTCATGTATTATAATTGGAGAGATTTAGTTTTAATGGTGTAGACATTGTGTAATGCAGCTCTGCTTCTAGAAATATTCGGTGATCGTGAAAGTATAAGATTTTTTTTTTATGTTTGTCTTGTGTAGGGGTGTAACAATACCCTCATGTCACGATTCGATACAAACGATACTGAACTCACGATACGATATTTTTGCGATACTCCAAGACGTGAAAAAATGTACCGTTGATTAAAATGCTAAATTTGGTATTACATTGGGTGTAAAATGAATAGGCTTGGACTTGGTGCTGATAAGCCAATGCAAAGGACAATAGTGACACCAGAATACAAATATTCATGATTCTGAAGCTGAAAATACAGAATTAATTTAGACGAATGCTTGCACTCTTTCACTGACTAGATATATCGAAAATAATGTAGGCCACTTTTTATTGGTAACATAAGACATTTGACATTATCAGGAGGACTCACAAATATTGAGTCATTGCAATATTATTCATTATATCACTGACACTAAAGACTACTCAGACAGTCATTTTTATTTTGGGTGAACTACACACAATACATACTGTTACTGTCCACGATATATATTGTTGCACTTTTTTATTGCAAAAAATTGTGACACAATATATTGTTACACCTCTAGTGGGTTTCTGTGAGATTTGTGTTATAGTTTACAGGGTTTTGTTGTGCAGTATTCTCGTGTGGTAAGAGCCTGAAGTTGTCAGGTTTCATCATCTGAACGGATTTAAAGGAGGAGGAAGCATGGCAGTCAGAGATGATTCTTCACTGATGAGTGGAATGCATTCATCTCAGGCAGTGCACTAATTGTTTGATTATACAGGGCTTCTCTTTAATGAAGCTCCTCTTTGGCATTTGGGAACATGGAGCGCCATCGAATTACCCACGCGACACTCACGCTGGGAAAGTTGATCACTCATTACCAGTGACTGAGAGGTAAACAAGCTGAGAGTACAGTAGCAACACACACACACACACACACACACACACACACACACACAGTGTTTATTACTGAGACTCCCTGATCTGATCTAAATTCAACGTATTCAAAATCACTGAGAGCTTATAATTCAGTACTCGCTTCTCTTAATGAAAACAGGGAGGGGGGGGGGGGGAATAAGACATATCCAAGAAATATGTATATCTATATATTTGCTTTTCTTGCGATCCACATATTAACTGTAACAATTTTTATCAACAATATAAGCTTTCATAAGTATTCACCAGACTGAATTTATTCGATAAATTACAGTAACGCACTTGCTACTGCTAATAGATCCACAGACACGCTGCAGTGAGCATGTAAGATATGCTCATAAATGGATATTCATAAATCCTGTAGCAGATCTATGGGGGTGGTTTAAGGTTTCAGAGGATATCTGATAGCACGTTACAGGACCCTACAGCCAAAGACTGAACCAGGCTATTTAAATGTTGAGTAAGCAATCTCATTGGCTGCAGGATCAGCAGAGGCCAATCAACTTGTGTCATGTGGTAATGATGTGATTGCTTGTATATTGCATGTGAAGGACAGATCAGTCTGCGCCCTCTAGAGTTTCATGACTGAACTAGATATTTATCTATATGCACATTCAGTCTGATTAATGGCTAAGTTCTTACATGTAATATTTAGCTGTATCGCACATTTGCATGCAACTCTTACCGCAAGTTTAACCATTTAACTCTGTTACACAATTTATTGTAAGAATTCTTTTTTTCTTTAATTGATGGGATATATAAACATCAATCACTAAAAAACAGCATTTGACTCCAAACTAGCTTCTATTAGTAATAGTTTATTCATTTCTTTAGAAGGAAATAAGTTAAGAAAGAACAAGTGAGAGAAAGAAAAGAAGAGCAAGTATAGAGAACCAGCTGGTTAATCAGTAGTCATGACTGTTGCAATGAGACAAAAGTTAATGAGGGCTAAAGACCCACTTTGTTTTGTGAGGTGCACAGAACTTCCTCCAAGCTTTGCCACCTCTTATTCCTACTACAATATAGAGGTGACAGATAGAATGAGAAAGAGACAGGCAAATAAAGGCAGAAGCAAAAGCTAGTAAACTGCTTACTTTTAAGCATTTAAAGAAACACGCTCACTCCTGAAATGAAAAAGTATAGACACTAATATTATGCTGTCTTACAAGAAACTTTGTTTTAAACAAATTCTAAAGCAACATTTGATGTATCTATAGCACACATCTTGATTTTGCCACGTCATCATGTTTGGTTGATCCTGGAACAACATTCCTGTCCATAAATTTAATCCTAACCATCCCTAAATCTAACCCCACCCATAAGTTATCCCTAAATCAGTTATGTAAATAACACTGATGTTGAAGCACCTAACCCTGGTTGTAAGCCTAAACTTGTAAGCTTGTCCATCAAATCTGATTGGTTGATTGGAATGCTGTTCCAAAAACAACAAAGATGTTGATCCAGGAACATGTTCTACTTGGTGAAATCACATTCACCCTGCATCCATAGTGATAAAAGATAGTCATTGTGACAGGCTTATTGAAAAAATGGCAACCAGGGCCAGCTATAGGCGAAATAGGCAAATGCCAGAGGTGCAACTCCTCCATAGGGGCGGCAAAATGTGAGGGTTTTTTTGTTTGTTTTTTACTAATACTATTTTAATGCTATTCATTAGAAATATTACCAAATAAAGCAAAAACACAAAAACCAAGTCCCCCGACTCAACCCGGTCCACTGAATCAATCCCCAGCCCAGCGAGGGTTTGAAGTGCGTCAGAAATAGTTACCCATTATCAGTTCGCCGTTGGGAATATGTTGTGTCGCATCGCGTCGCCTCTCGCCCGAACCAATGACAGCATTGCTATCGTTTGAGGTTTGAGGGTGCTTAATATACTCAAGCACCCCCGTAGAAGCGGTAGACACGGGCTGAATCAGAAATCGCCCCCTCAATCACTATTCTCTATAGCCTGCCCTACGTTAGTCCACTAATATGGTTCACCTGAAAGAGTGAATGAAAAAGAGTGAGCGAATTCGGACAGCCGTTGAGCGTGCATCGGTTGTAGGCTACTCTCGTTATTGCGATAAAATGTGGGATAGAGGGGAGAGGGGAGAGGGGAGGAAGGGGGAAGGGGAGAGGGGAGAGGGGGGCGTGATTTCGGATTCGACGGATGGCCGAATTCACATGACACTAAATTAGCATTATGGTCTGCCATAGATAGCCTAAAGCAGGGGTGTCCAATCCTGCTCCTGGAGGGCCACTGTCCTGCAGAATTTAGCTCCAACCCCAATTAAACACACCTGAACCAACTAATAAAGGTCTTACTATGCATGCTTGAAACTTCCAGGCAGGAGTGTTGAGGCAAGTTGAAGCTAAACTCTGCAGGACAGTGGCATCAAAAGCGACTTACAAATGAGGAATACAGCAAGCGATTCATCGTGAAGAGGCAAATAAACAAGAAGTGCTCAAAATACAACGTTTCAGACATTCAGAGTAGCATAAGCTAGAATCGGGAGGGATTACAGGAAAGTGAAAGCATAGTTTTGTTTAATGATGAGGTTTAGTACTCAGGGAAGAGAGCTCTTTTGAATGTTGTCAGGGATTCTGCATTCCGGAAAAAGGCGGGAAGATCATTCCACCAGCAAGGAAGGAACAGTGAATGAAAATGTTCAGAAGAGTGATTTTGTGCCTCTCTGTGATGGTACCACGAGCCGTTGGCCCGTCGCTCATTTAGCAATTGTAGGCTTCTGGTAGGGATATATATTCTTAAGAGCGAGTGAAAGTAGGAGGGTGCTGAGCCTGTGGTAGATCTGTAAGCAAGCGTCAATGCCAAGAACATGATGCGAGCATCAAGTGGTAGCCAGTGCAGTGAGATAAGAGGTGTGACGTGTGTCCTTTTGTGCTCGTTGAAGACCAGACGAAGACGTGCTGCAGCGTTTTGAATTATTTGTAGAGGTTTGATTGCACACAACGAAAGTCCACCCAGAAGAGCATTGCAGTAATCCAGCCAAGAAATGACCAGGGCCTGGACGGGAAGTTGTGGAGCATGTAGTGATGGCAATTTCAAAACACTGATTCATGAAGCTTCGAAACGTTTACGAATCTTCCGAATCAATGGTCCGGAGCGTGTTTTAAAGTGCCAGAGTCACGTGATTTCAGTAAACGAGGTTTCATGACGTCATAACTGTTGCGAAATGTTTCGAAACACTTTGAAATTGCAATGGTTCACCGCTGGGGCGATGATCTCTGTCAACCCATGAATCATGAGGAGACACTGAGAACCAATGAACAAGTGTCTGCGGGTTTTACCTGATCTCTGATCAGTTTTATACATTTGTAGACGTTTAGACCTAGTATAATTAAAATGAATAATGATAGTTAATAGTCTCTTATTGGCCTGTTTAGCTGAGCCATTCATAGAACAAACAAAACAAACCCTGACAATTAATAAAAGAACATATAGACACTTATAATCTTATTAGATGATTAGATAATTACATTTGAAAGATTTTACTTTCAATTAAAAAAAATGCAATAGATTTGTAAAAGGTGTTGCATTTACACTGTTCTGACCAGGGGGGACCCTGGACACGGGTGTCGGATTGTTTCGAAGCCTCGACACAATACAGTACATTTGAACACTGTTTCAGTGTTCCACAAAGCCTCGATCTGCCCACCACTAGCTGCAGCACAAAGGAAAGTTGTCAGGATCTTGATTCTTTCATTAAACAAACTCAAAACTTTACAAAACACTCAAAGATTCTTGGAGAACAGAACAACCAACGTAATAATGATGAGGGCAGACAAAGAGCTAAACAAAGCCCAGGGCTTAAATACACACCAAACAAGAGAAACTAATGAGACACACCTGAACAGAACTAACTCAATCACTTAGTTACCATAGAAGCAAACAGGGGGCGAGGAAGATAGAACCGATTAACAGATCAATAAAGAAACATGAACAGAACAGAGAAACAGATAAAAAAACAAACTGAAAAGATGATATAATTTTCCTGATGTTGTGTATTTTTGTATAGTTTAATCGGCATCAGCCTTTTAAAAAAATATATAATATCAGGAACACAATGACGGGGTGGAATGGGAAGTATGGCAAGTGGCACCAGGTAAAATCTTGCCTATGTAGGGCAGCAAATTGGACAGGGCCAGCCCTGATGGCAATATTTTACAATAAGGTCCCATTAGTTAAGTTAATGCAATAACTAATATTAACTAAAAATGTGAAATATTTTGTTAAAGTATTTATTAATCTTTCTTAACATTAGCTAATATTATTATTGAAAATACAACTGTTCATTGCTAGTGCATTTTAGCTAAAGCTCTTAACCTTTGATTTTAATCATGTTTTAGGAATGTTGGTATTAACATTAACTAAGGTGAGTTAATTATTAGAAGTATATTTTGTTATCTAATTCTCTAATGTCAACAAATGGAACCTTACTGTAAAATGTTACAGAGAAATGCAGCTGAAATGTATTTTACAGTTTGTGCCATCTATTTTTACACTTAGAGTATCATGGTGTTAGCTCAGAAATGTGAACAACAGTCAAATCTCTCATGCTCTTCACATGAGTTTCACTATTTGTGTGTGCTGCATTTGAAGAGCATTCCAAATTCGTAATTTATAAGGCATAAAGAGACATATGCAGAGCCTCTTTTTGCATTTTCCTTTTTAGTAACAGCAGTTTCTCAGAATGCAGGCCGTAATACGCTTATTATCCACATATGGGTGGCTCTAATTAGAGCATTCTTCTGTGAGACACATCATGAGATCCTGGAACATCTACTGTCCCGAGGCTTGTGAAGCAGCGCAGTGTTCTATCATAGCTATTGAACACAGTCACATTGCCGATGACAGTTCAGGGTCATAATTAATCATAGCGGACAAACATATGGCTGGAGTTTTGCTCCCCTTCATTTTATTCTGGGTTTTAAACTGCTGCGGAAGGAAGACTGAATTTATTAGTGGTGAATGCTAAGGCGAGCTATTACTCCTCTAGTTAATAACTCATTTGTAACTGGATATTTATGATACGTGTTTGCTAACACTCTTCTAAGAGACCAGTGTAAAAACCTTAGAGTTGTTTGGTAAGAGGGTTTGGATGCCAAGACAATGGTGTTGAGGGTGTGTTCAAACATGGCATGTTTGATTCAATTAAAACAAACCCTGGCGTGATTGTTAGTGCGGTTCATTTGAATAAGTGTGAATGCTGCCATACGAATCCTGGTGCGCACCAAAGAAGCGGACCAAGACCCCTGAAAAGATGGGTCTCGGTCCACTTCCAAACAAACTCCGGTGCGGTTCGAATGAAATATGAACACGACACGGACCAAAGACATGTAAACGAACCTAAAACAGGACATGATGTCAAAAGATGTGACCCTAAAAAGGACAGAATGCTCAAACAGGTACAACTTTTGGTTGTATGAACTTTCTTCAATAAAACTATCTACATTTGAATGATTTTAGCTTCAAAAAATGAGCTACAAAAAAATCCCATATGATTATATTGAAGAAGCGACTCAAGCTATATATAGAGACCAGAACTACAGAGACTTGGAGGTGGTTCTTTTGTATTTGACCATTAAGCAACACCCTATTAATCACATAACAATGCACAAAAACATTTTCACAATATCTAAGCAACCACATAGCAATGCAATCCTGGTCGTGAATTTTTACTTTCATTTTTTTTCTCACATTTTGTTTTTTGTGACCTAAATAACTAGGTCTTACACCCCCCAGATCGTGGGAGGTACTATCTTTGAGAAGCGATTAAGGTAAAAATAAACAGTGAATAAAGATGCCTAGTTAATGTCCTTTCACCGTCTCATTTTCTCTTCCTCGCTTTCTCCTTTCATCCATCTGTGTTGGGTCCAGGTGTAGTGGCCTGATTCCGCGGGGTGTCATCGCGCAGTAAATGCTCGCTTTGGACCTCCTGGTGACTGAATTAGCCCTGTGTATATGGCCCATTGGTGTCAGGTGTGAGGTCATTATCCCGCCACACATGGATGGGACAGGTGTCTGAGAGGCTTTACACCACAGTTAGGTAGCAATAATGAGCCCTATTCTCTCTTTTTGTGTGTCTCCTGTGTGTGTGTGTGTGTGTGTGTGTGTGTGTGTGTGTGTGTGTGTGTGTGTGTGTGTGTGTGTGTGTGTGTGTGTGTGTGTGTGTGTGTGTGTGTGTGTGTGTGTGTGTGTGTGTGAGCACATGTAGAGAACTCCAGCTGGGACCCACAAACACACATACA
Organism: Meda fulgida; assembly: GCA_030578275.1. Lineage (NCBI taxonomy): Eukaryota > Metazoa > Chordata > Actinopteri > Cypriniformes > Leuciscidae > Meda > Meda fulgida. The sequence continues at coordinate 23,953,690 of CM060631.1, read as the reverse complement.
CATGCACCAGCTCAGGGAGAGCACACAAACACCTGACAGATGCATGCTGGGAGCTTCATTACCCCTCAAACAAAGGACACAAGACAATTATAGGAGCATGGGTGCGTCCCATACAGACGAACCGTCCGGATGATTGTAACAGCTCTGGGGCAATGAGGAAATTATGCCAAAAAACAGAGCAAGCAAAAGACTCCAGGTGTGATTAGCTCCATTTTGTTCCTATTACAGACAATTTTAAGGCTGTTAAGAAGGGTTTGGTTTATCTTCATGGACCGAGTTGATATGTCCTAGATCTCCACCAACTATAAAACATCATTTATTTAATACCTTTCAAAATAAATTGACGTGAGGCCCAGATGTCATCTTCAGGATTAATGTGTCCCACATTCTAGACATGACATATGAACAAAACAGTGGGATGCTGGAATTATTGGTACCATGGCAGGAAACCTATTTTAAGAGCCAAGTTTTTATTCGAATACATCTAACATCTAAATTTGTTCAGCTATCCTGCTTATAATAGTTATGTGTCCATTAAAATAGAAAATGGTGACTATTTTATTAAATATTTAAGAATTAAAATATAATTCAATGGTTCATCATCAGGGCCGGGTTTCCCGATAACGATGTATCTTAGCTCTTAAGAGTGCTCTCTACGTGCAAGGTTACGAACGCTCGCCGCAATTCCACGCGCGTTTCCCAAAAATGCACTAAACATGAACGCGCGAGAACGCGCTCTACGTGCTACTTACATTTTACATTTACATTTAGTCATTTAGCAGACGCTTTTATCCAAAGCGACTAACTTAAGCGTCGCTGTCCATTCGCGAAGTGATGAAACATAACCTTATATGGAATCGTATTCTGAACGTTTAACCTAATAATCGTCATTTGTTGTGGATTCGAAATCAAGACAAGTCTATATGGGTATAAAACACCTATACAGGCTGACAAAATGGCTGAACAAAAACAAAAAAACAAGAGAAGAGACCTTTCAAAAAGATAAAATTAATGTCCTTTTAGAGGAGATAGAGGGAAACAAAGATTTTATTTTTAACATATTTAAAGGACACCATACAAATAAGGAAAAACAAAACATCTTGAAGGACATTGTCACATTGCAAACTAACTGAAACCGTGTTCAAAGATCAGGGAAGGAGGTCCGCAAGAAATGCCCAATGGCTGGTTTTTGTGCACGTCAGCAAGTCATTGACAGATTTTTTTTAATTCATCCCTATTTTTCCCGGTCTTTAAAGCATATTTCCCAGATTACTTATTTTATGATTTTTTGTTTTTTTGTTAATTCGTTTTAATGAGATGTGTATTTCTATTTTTTTCTTCCCTTTTTAATTATTTCATTTATTCATTTAAACAAAACACGAGTACAACAAAGTGTACAATAAAGTACAATCAAAACCTGTATATTATACTGACGTTGCAGTGTAATCTGTTAAATCTAGATAAAAGTGTAATCTGCTGGTTGTCCTGCAGGAGACCTCATAACTCTGTCTTCTTACGATGCACTTGGGGATTTACGATTACTCCAGAGCACTCGTAGCTCTACGAAGATTTTCAAGTGCTACTTAAGTTACGATGCTTTTGGGAAACAGACCATAATATTAAGATCAGTCGTACGATCGTTTTTACGATCAATTTAGGCTTACGATGCTTTTGGGAAACGCAGCACAGTAAAGTACGTGCATAACTCAATTTTTCTAACTGCATGTACTCTGGATGCTCAGTTCACACATGTGGGGAAAAAAAAGGACAAGTTGACGACACTGGTGTAGCTAAGCAAACACCACCAGCTTGCTTGGTAACATATAGCGAAAATGATGTCTCCCTCCACCACAGAACTTTCATTCGAGGTGAAATTTATTTACAGTGCTAAAAATATCTTATTGTGAATAAAAGCCTATATTCAGTCTGTTCAATCTATGATACCTCATTCTGCTCATTAAAGAAAAGTGTGCTAATACATTTCTAGTAATAGTAAGATTTTGAACAAAACAAAAATCCTGTAGACTTACAAATGACTCAGAACACCATAACAACCAGCAACACCCCAACGATCCACAACATTCTAGCTTTATTTTGCACGGGCAAGAACCATTCATATTTTCGACAGAAAACGTTAAAATCTACACTATGATTAAAGAGTTACAAGCACCAAGTCATATGATTTTGATACAAATTATTTACTATAGTAAGAATGATAATAACTATAAATAATAACTTATGTAAAACTGTGTCTCAAACTCTTTAACTCTTTCCCGGCCATTGATGAAAATTTCCAGCTTTCCATGTTTTCTCTGTTATAGGGGCGCTATTATAGCCTGACTACGTCAGACTTCCTACTTCCGCTAATTTCATTTCGCTCCTGTAGTCAGTCTGAGATAGCAGCCTATCTTTCAGTTTTCCTCTGGCCTGAAAACAGCCGGCCAATCAACGAACAGAGGGCGGGCTGAGAGCCGTGACGTAGACTCTAAGCGCCGAGTTTTACATTGTAGGTTAGAGTAATCGAAAACCGAAACGACCGCGGAAATGGGAAACGAGACACAGGATGCAATTTGCTCTGTTATGGAGAACATTCTGGGGTTTTTCAAACTGAAGCCAGAACAAGTTTGATAAACCTTTTAAATGGAGGTGTTGTTGTGGCCCTACTCCCGACTGGTTTTGGGAAATTAAATTAATTTCTGTAATCTTGAAATTGAATTGCAGCATTTCCGACAGACTCGTGAGGAAAAAAGAGCTGTGTTTAAAAGATCTAATTCTAAGTTTGAGAGTTGGCTACAAATATTTTCTTGTTTCACTCTGTCAAAAATAAGTTTAGAGGCCGCGATTGTACCGTAAATGCGTAGATTAACTTCGCATAATCTGCAAAAGTCGTTTACAGCCATGTTCACTCCGATATTTTGCTCGCATCATCAAGTGTTTACAGCAGGTTTACAGTGGAAGTTCAATCATAGAACTTCATAGAATCATAGAAGTTCAAGATTTGAGTTCGATGCGTGATGTCTGGGGTTGGATGTGGCTGTGCCGGCGCATAACGTGTCATAAACAAACTTATCTGATTGGCTTACGGGTAACCAATGATTTTAAACTTCAGACAAGCGCCCCCTAGCGAGAGAAAAAACACTTCTCTATTATGCCATTCCAGACTCTGTGTACGAAGCAAAGTGAAGTAGCAGAGTCTGGTATTACCAGGCTAGCGCTATTACGCATCTTCTAAAAGAGTACAAAAATCTCCTGATCAAAATGCAGGTAAAAAGAAGCAGAAACAAGCTATCTTATATGTAAGCAGATGCATGTGTAAAATAAAGTGATCATCAACATTAAACAGCATATAAATCAAAACTGCCTAATGTTAGCTACTGAATGAAATGTTTTTCAATCTTGTCCTGGACAAGCTATATGACTGTAAAGTTTTGAGGGTGTTGATGGACTCGATTCTACCCTTCTCCATCTATGTTTTGATCATCGATCTGAATCCGATCCAGACGTAGTGTTTGTTTTTCTCAGCATATTTTTTAAATTAAAAAACATTCAAATGTAGATAAAAAAAGAATGCATGAAGCTAGAATAAGCTTGGTCTGTTCTTTCTTTTGAGACATTGCATGTTCAAATATTCACACAACAAAATAGTGTGGGGACCATGAGACCTTTGTGAAAATTATCAAAAATGCTGGAGCTGGCTGGCAACTTTTTCTCCAAAAACGCTGGCAGGGAAAGAGCTGAAAAAAAGTTTCAGCTACGTCATTATAGTTCCATATCTGTGTGAAACAATTTCTCAAACGATCGATTTGTTGGATCTTTGTTGTTTGCTAAATCCTGTGATCTCATGTGAGCGAGAAAATGCTGGAGGGGACAAATCATGACAATCAAGACATGGATAAATCATTTAATAAACACTGCATATTCCATAAATAAGAGTTGTCCATTTTAAATTAATGATGACTAAGAAAAAGCAATTACGCTAACAGCTTCGCTATTAGCTACAAACATGCAGCTAACAAGATTAAAGTTACTCAAGGGGGCAATATATTTTTTAGAAATATAACTATCAAATAATATAATTTATAATTAGATCAGAGCCATATTTTTGCTGGCACAAACACAAAACGCGTTGACAAAATTAGTTCTTGAATCAATGAATCGTTTTTTATGTGACGTAGTGAATTAATTTGGTTACGCAATATGCCGGACTTTTCCAATGTTTAGTCAACGTCCCTTTCATTTAAATGGCTGCAAGCTCACATTCAGATCTCCCTCCATACAATCAATAACCACTGAATAGAACCAAGTCATCGATCTACATTTTTTCTTTTTCAATAATCAATTTCACTTGGATGCAAGTCACAATATGGAAAAAGATCTGTCACTACTTATGTTTCATCGTGACTTTAAGGCCTGTAAAAAATGACAGCAGCCACAACAATCAATCTTGGCGTCTCACCTCATTCTATCCTTACTGACACAATGCATAATTGCTTTGAATGTGATCTGCATGATGTCCAGCTGTAGCATTGTGTCTGTCTGTATGCATAACAGAGATGTGTTTATTTGCTTGCCTGATTGGGTGAATTCATTTCCTAAGGACCACTTCCCATCAAGTGATCTGAAACTCTTTAGCCCAGAATGAGAGAACACTCCTGCATGCATTGGCTAGTTAGTCTGAGTATGTGCTACTATCATTGTTATAAACACTTCTCAGAGCTCCACTCCACCAGAGTGTACAGAGACTCAGATTGTTTGTGCGAATGTGTTTATTTGCACGTCTCTCAACAGCCTCACCACCCTCTTCCGCCCTGCCTCCGCTATGCGCCACTAATGCAACACAACATTAGCATACCGTTTGATGTTGAGTTAGAAGACGTTTAGGCGCTCCGTGTTTAACAACTGTGTCAAGTGTTTGCACCATCTACATGCTTCAATAACGACATCAAACAATACACAGTCACCGCAATGTTCCCAGTGCGGGAGCTGTTAGCTTTGTCTCCTCCATCTATGCCTTCTGAGGAAGAAATGGCCTCAGAGCGCAATGAATAATAAAGGACAAATCTCTTTGCCAACAGGGACCTCCATTACGGGCCAGAAGAAGATGGCACACTCGGAGCAGGCCACTGCAGAGAGCTGCATTCATCAGATTCTACCTTCCCCATTTTATTTGTGTATCTGCTCTTCCTTCTTCAGTCAGATAAAAAGAGCCATCGGGTGGACAGGCCAAGTCTGATGAATACAGAAGGGAAGGAGGAGGGTGGGAGATTAGAAGCCTGGAGAGAGAGAGAAAGAGCTCGCTGGAGAACGAAAGATAAGAGGAAAGAGGTGAACAGGAACACTTGTCACTGCAGATGCCGGCTTTGATTTCGCAGAGAGGGAGGGAAGATGTTCGCGAGTGTGGCTGGACATAATGCAGTGGCCAAATGTGTAAAGTCTTCTTCGCAGAACTCTGTGACAGCACTGTTCACTAAAGATATGGAGTAACATGTTCATAAGGTCAGCAAACTAACAAGTTTTTCTGCTAGATATTAAAGGAATTTTCGGTAACACTTTCTATGAAGTCCATGCTTATAAGGAATCATAGCCCGATTTATACTTATTTATAAGTATGAGCATGTGCATTGAAGCAGCAAATGCATGACTTATAAGTAATTATAAAAAATAGTATTAATGTAACTATAACTGTTCTTATAATGCAGTATACTGTAGGTCTTAATGAGTCTTTATATATTTATTAGGGTTATTTTAATAAACTTAATTAAACGATAAACTTTACATTTGAAAGCCGATAACCGATATACTGGCCGATAAATCTAAAGTCAAATTGTTATATACTTTGATAGTCTGAATACAAAAACGAAAGGCTATTGTAGCAATGTTCAGGGAAGAAGGAGGCGGGAACCGGCGAACAATCAAAATATAATTTATTTAAAATAAAACAAACAAACAAAAATACCGCCAGCAGCCCCTCGCGGACGACTGCTGGCTACCGAAAATAAATATAACTAAAGTAAAATACAAAAACAAAACACAACTAAAATACAGGCCTGTTCCTCTCTCGATCATCAACGTCGTCGCTCCTCCTTTATGCTTCCGCTCCTCCGTGAGAGATGCGAGACCGGTGTGCTTCACAGGTGCTGCTCATTAGCAATCGCACCACCGGCCTCGCGCCGTTCTCTCACGCCCCTCGGCCGTCCTGTTCGCCACATACCCCCATCGCCCCTCACAGGCCGGGGGGGTACTCACGAGCCTGTGCCTACTCCCCCCCCGGCGGCGGCGATCCCTGGGGGGTATGGACAGACAAACCGAGGGAAACGGAGACGGAAGCATGAGGAGCGACAGATCGAGAGAGGGGAGAGAGGAAAAAAAAATTGGTCCGGTTCCCACAACGCGCTGCCATCTGGTCCCCCACCAGCTAGGCGATCTCCTCCGCGGTGCCTGGCGGCGACGCTGGGTAGCCCTCGGTGGACGGCTCGACGCTCCTCCGCCGCCCGGTGGACGGCGGCGGCTCCTCGGGTGCCTTGGGCAGACGGTAGGAGTCCCCCGCTCCCTGCTCCTCCCCTTCACTGGTGGACGGCAGCAGGCTCCGGCCCACGGCGAGCGGCGGCGACTCCTCCTCTCCCTCCCGGATGGCAGCCGCCCCTCCAATACCCAGGCGGCCGGCAGCGAGCTCGACCGTCCCACCGGCAACTCACTCCAGCGCCCCGCCTCGAGCGTCCGTGGCCGCGAGTCCCCCGCTCCCTGCTCCTCCGCTCGCTCGGCGGATGGCAGCAGGCTCCGGCCCATGGCGAGCGGCGGCGACTCGCGCACCATGCTCGATGGCACCGCGGATTCCCCACACCGGCGAGGACTCTCTGACAGCGCGTTCCTCCCTCTTCCCGGGTTTCGGCACCAGTGTAGCAATGTTCAGGGAAGAAGCTATCTTTCAGCTTTGATATATCTGCCTAATTTTATTATCGGATTGATAACGATAACATCAAAAATGACCATTAATCGTCTGATATCGATATGCAGTCGATATATTATGCATCCCTAATATTTAAACAATAGTAATACTTACTTATAAATAAGTATAAATGGAGCTATAATTCATTATAACCATGGACTTCATAGAAAGTGTTACCAAATGTTCCATATCGATTACAAGTTAAGGTCAATCAACAGCATTTGGACTTGACTTTTAAAAAAGAGCAAAATCCAGTCATTTCAATAGGAATCTGCGTGATCTGGAGTTTTGCGTGAGGGTAGAAAAGTTCCCAGACAGATCTCACCTGTGGTCCTGATATAGCAACTCACGACAATGATTTTTCATTTTTCACTTGGAGTAAAAAGAAGTTTAAAATATCTGACCAGCAGTATGCTGTTAGTGAACATCCAGATGGTGTCCATGCTGCTGGGAGTGGCTTTTAGATGAATATGTAAATATGTGCTTTGTGCGTTCCTGGCAATAACAAAGTAAACAAAACAAAAATGACAGTGGTCAGAATAAAGCTTTTAAGAAAGCATCTAACCCCAGAGCACACCAACTTATTACATAATCGCCACAGAGCAATGGTTGCACCTTCCACATATCATTTTTATTTTCATTTTACTGAAATAATACAGTTATCATCCACTCACCCTGTCACTTGAAACATAATAGAAAAATGTTAGGAGCTTAGAAAATGTTAGAAAATAAAAGGAGCTTGTCAAAATAAAGGTATTGTCAAAATGTCAAAGCTGCTTTTTTCCATATGATGAAAATACATGTGTCACTAGTTTGTTGTATTTAATTAAGCACATGAAGATGAATAGATAAAGAGAACAGTCTTTACAGTCTTTACTTTAATTACTCATGAAACCAGCAGGATAAACTCCAGAAACACAACCTCTTACACAACACAACTTGTCATTGGCCAGTGACAGCCGATGACGTCACTTCAGGTGGGGTGCGCAGGATTGCCTGAAGCATGGCAGAGGGACGCAGCATCTTGTTCCCCTTCTCAGGGAACCATGGTTACATGCGTAATCTGAGATGTTCCCTTTTGAATGGGGATATATGTGATAATGAGATGATGAGTTGAATCAGGTGTGTTTGATTAGGGAGACAAGGAAAATGTGCAGTGTTGGGGGTCCTTCAGGAGCAGGGTTGGGGAATGGAATACCCACGCCACCATGCTGAAGGGATGAGTGCCTTAGTGGCTGACATAAGTCAAAGACTCAAAGGAGTCCGCATCCCACAGGTATACGCCAGCGGCTGTCATGACTGATTCGCTTTGGCCAGAGCACAAGCTAGGCAATGCTCAAGAGCTTGGTATTCATAAGAACACTGTTAAAAAGGATGATACACGGGGCAACTTTTTGGGCAATGTTGCTGTCAATGGGCAACCAGGTGAGACACAGGGCCCACAACTGATCTAAAGTATCCAGATAGAAATTTGTTGCTCATTCTCAACGGGAAAGTGCCCAAGCAACAGCACTCGGCAACATTGCCTAGCAACATTGTTAAAAAAAAGTTGCCCAGTGTATCATCACCTTAAGGGAATATCATCATAGAGCAGTGGCAAAGGAGGCTCACAGAGATCCTAACAAATTGCTGTGCAACCTACCCATGCACCATGGACGAAAGCCTCGGCACTGTGTCTTATGTCTATACTAATAGCAGACAGAGCTCAGGGGAGCCAAATGATGCTCCATTTTCAATCAGTAACCAAGGAGGCTCACAGAGAACCTAACAACTTGGTCCATAGCTGACTCAGAGGACGGAGGCCTCAGCACTGCGTCCTACACCACCTAGGGACACCAAGGAAACTCGAAAAGCTGACTCTTTGAAAACAAGAGTAGGCCAAGTGACGTTCTATGCCAAGAGCAGCTTTCAAGGAGGCTGAGAAGAGCCCAACGACTCGAAATTGCTATTCAAGCAGAGTTCTGGAGGAGCGGAGACCTCAGAAACAATTCTTTAGAGACAGAAGGCCTAGCAACGCTCAAATAAAAGCAGCTCAAGTAGGATCAAAGGGAGCCTAAAAACTCAGCACTATTGCCCAGTCAAGCTCTAAGGGCAGAGGCCTCAACTGCTGTCTCTCAACAAGAGGAGGCCTGCCACATCCTACGCTAAGAAAAGCTACCAATGAGGTGCACAGAGCACCTAACATCTTGATACTGCTGCCCCAGGCGGAGCTCGAGGTCTCAGCCGAAACTCTCTAACCGAGACCCAGGACACCTTCCAAGGAGGCGCATCCCAGCAGAACTCTTGGAAGGCAGAGCTTCCTATCACAAACAGTGGCCAAGGGGGCTCATAGAGAGCCAAAAATGGAGCATGCATGACGACTCTCTAAAGTGAGAGGAAGCCTAGCTACATTCAACACCCAGGACAGCTTACTTGGTGACTGTAATTTGCTACAGTTACGTCAAAATACAAAGTAATCAAAATACAGTTACATTTTGACGTAACTGTAATTCACTACAGTTACGTCAAAATACAAAGTAATCAGAAAACAGTTACATTTTGTAAAAAATTGGAATACTATCAGGATTACAATGGTTTCGTTTAAAACTAAATAAATTAGTATTTTGACATAACGCGTTAATTATATAATTATAACTGTAATTATAGTTCCTGGTTCAGTTGCCAGTCATGACTCATGTGAGCCACCTGCTGGTGCGTACGTAAATAACACCTGTCTACAATCATTCTCCTCAGTCTCAGGAGATGCAGCTTAGTTATTAATTGTGATGCTTCCCGCGGGGAAAACCATTTTCATGTCTGTAAATTTCACAGTTAATTCGTTTTCAAAGAGGAAAAAGGAAACAACACAGTTGTATAGCGGAAACCATGACTTCCAGCTATGAAGACGCTTTCTTCATCAAAGGACTCAACATCTAAATTAAACATTCGCAGGTACGACTAGTACGGAAATTGTGTTGGCTAAAAGGTAGTGTTTGTTAGTGATTTAAAATTCCATAGTTTGTATGATCGCAGTTGTAAGTTTCTAGAGGAACATGAGCTGGAAAATGTAGAAATTAACAAGAGAGTCCCCACAAAGAGGAACTCCCACCACTAACGCCGCAGGGTCAGTCATGTATTTTTTGTATTTTGTATTTGATGTATATTACATGTATTTTTTAAAATAGACTAATATGGGGGTGTAGGTCTTTTTTAATATTGTGTATAAACTATAAGTATTTCTTTCTTGTACATGTAGAAATAAAAAAAGAAATAAAAAAAATCTGTAATACCAGCCACTACATGTCTGTATAGCCTTTTACATAAATGTATACATAGGGCTGTGTAATCTCTAGTTGGTGAAACAAGACATGATTGCTTAGTTTTTATACGTTTTTTTTTAAAATTCATAATTATATAAAATAACTTTGATGATTGCTTTTGACCAGACTTTATTTACATATGTGACCTCAAAGGAATCCAAAAATAATCAGATTACATTACTTTTTTATGAAGTAAGTTGTAACTGTAATGGAATACATTTTAAATGTACATTTAATCATTTAGTAGATGCTTTTATCCCGGTGACTTACAAATGAGGAGAGCAATAGAAACTGTTAAACTAACATTATGACAACAATATACAAGTGCTTTGACCATTCCCAGTTTAGTCTAACGCAGTACACATAATCATTTTTACAATTTTTAATTTTATTTAATTGATATAGAATAGAAAATAGAAGAAAGTGTTAGTATTAATGGATCAAAAGTAACCCTCCCAACCCTGGCGTTCATGGAATACGACTGCAAGTGTGTTAACTGCCATGTCTATTTAGCCTTCATTTCTGCATATTTGTGTGTGTGACACATCCGCACTTTCACATTGACATGTCCTCTCAGTGGCAAGAGAAGACAGTGGTGCCCTTTATGATATGAAGAGCAGGGAAAAGGTTATTCGCTAGAGGTTGATATGTGTCAATCACGCTTTGGAGAATGTTTGCTGTCACTGCCTCCTTCTCCACGCAACCTCACACACACACATACACACACTCTGATAATGCTCCAAATATCAGGTGAGAGGAGAGAGAGCTGGCAGAAAAGAGATTGCCTGACCTTATTGTTTGCCTTCGTCTCCTCTTTGTTCTTCACAAATAAAGGTTTTTAATAAACTGAAAGGGTCCTCCGCCACAGCCTGGGGAACCAATGAAAGGGAGCACTGAGGTATGGCACAATGTGGCAGCACAGAAAGAAGCAGCTCATCAGAAAATAACAAAGGTGCAAGTTAAAGATAAGGCTGCCGTCAGAGATTAATCCCACCAGCCTTGATTGTTTTCTTTAATACCGGCCCTGCTACGGCAAGCGATAAGTTTGCTGAGTAATTTAGTTTTTTTTCCCCCCCTTTTTTTTCTGGAATAGGAGTAGCGGAGAAGGATAGGACAGGAAATAATATTCAGGTGTGTCCAGTAATTGATTTCCTCTCTCTCCGTCTTACTTTGCCCCAAATAAAATGAAAGCCAAAAGTGCTTCCGTTCTACTTTCTTTCGTCTTTAGTCCGCCCCTCACTTTCTGAGCAGATTAATAAACTTTCTTTATTCAAACCATTAAAGGATAAAGATACTGCCTTGTGAAGCATTTTTTTTTTTTTGCGGGGGATTTTTTAAAGCAAACTGAAAGCAGACCACCATCAGACGACATGACAAGCTTGAGGTGATTTGAGGTAAAGGCTGTCTCTTTGTGATGAACGTGGCTCAGATGGTGTTAATTAATTACAGTACTGATGACGAGAGAAGAGACTGCCAAGGATGATAAATTCACCTAATGCCTGATTGAATAACTCAAAAAGATCTGCTCTGAATGAAAAATGAAAAAATAGGTTTTGATTTAGCAGAATATCAGAATTAAAAAAAATAAACAATAATGTACAAGAGTTCATGCTAGATTGTCAGTATAATCATGACAGCCTGCAATGCTGTCCAGTTTAAAATATTTCAATTTATTTCAATCAATTACAAAACGCTCTGGAAAACTTGATTTTGATTGGACAATCATTGGACACTCCTGTTCTAAAGTTTGAGGTCAGTCAGAAAGACTTTAAAATAAATTTACTTTTACTCAGCAAGGAAGCAATAAATTGATCTAAAATGACAAAGATATATGATTTAAAAATATGTCTATTTCAAATAAATGTTGTTCTTTTGAACTTGCAATTTGTCATAGAATCCTGAAAAAGTCTCGGTTTCAAAACAATATTAAGCAGCAAAACTGTTTTCAACACTGATTATAGTGTGAAATATTTCTTAAGCAAAAGCATTTTACACTGATTTCAGAAGCATCATATGACACTGGTCTTCAGTGTTGGTAAAAGTTACTTTTAAAATAATGTTACATTATTGCGTTACTCCCTAAAAAAGTAACTAACTGCGTTACTTAGTTACTTTCATGGAAAGTAATATGTTGTGTTTCTTTTGCTTAACTTTTTCTCACCTGGGCTGGGCTTGCTTGTTTGTTTTTTTAATAAATAATAATAAAAAAAAAGGTTTTTATTAAAAGGTCACTTTCACACCAAAACTGAAACCAAAAGCTGCAGTCTGAAAAGAAAAATCCTGTACAGTAAAGGGGCGCAGCTCAAACAAACAGCTGTGCTGCCATTCTGGATTGCAGAAGACTAGGATACAGGAGAAAAGAATTCAACTCTCTTATTTCATGCATTGTTTCTCATTGATATGGTTGAATGGGATTTTCGAAGGTCAGCATTGACATTGGTTAATAAAGTGAGATTAAATACATAAAGTATATATGTATTATTTAATATTTAATACTTACAGGTTTGCGTAATATTCCGAGTTTGTATTTCACTGTTTTTTATAACTCTGAGGAATACTGAATCTGTTTTTGTGCACATGAGATGAGCAATTTGCCTGCTCACATTTAGTCTAGAACTACAATAACCATCATTGTCACACACAACGCCTCTGCACTTCACTATCGATTTCTTTCAAGATTGGGACAGGAGAGATTTCAGTTAATACATGGGAAAACAAAGTAACTTAAGATATTTGGTAACACTTTACTTGAAGGGGTGCACATAAGACTGACATGACACCTTCATAACCATGACATGACATATGTTATGAATATGAAGTAGGGTTTATGCATGTTTATGACAACTGTCATTAAATGTCTTTCGCTCAATAATGACATTTTGAATGCAAATATGACATTGTTTAAGATGTCTTTGTTATGACAACTTGACATAAACCATAACATCATAACCTGTCAGTGTCTTTGTCATGACAACTTGACATTAAATTAAGTTAAACTGTCATGTGGTTGGTTTTGACATTGGCTGTCATCAGTCCATTATAACTGTGTCATGAATATTTCGTGACCTCAATTACAGTGGTACAAATTGAATTTGTCATTAAACAGTTATAATGGCTTCATGACAGCCAATGTCAAAACCAACCACCTGACAGTTTAATGTAATGTTAACCAATAAAGCTAAGTGGTTTCTAAAGTTTGATAATTAATCTGCTATGTCATGTTTATGACAGGTTGTGTTGTCTTAGTAATGTCAAGTTGTCATGACAAAGACACTGACAGGTTATGATATATTGGTTTATGTCAAGTTGTCATAACAAAGACATCTCAATGTCATATTTGCATTAAAAATGTCATAATTGAGCGAATGACACTTAATGACAGTTGTCACAAACATGCATAAAACTTCCTTCATAGTCATAACATGTGTCATGTCATGATTATCCAGGTGTCATGTTAGTCTTATGCACACCCCTTCAAGTAAAGTGTTACCAGATATTTTGTTGTAAATTTAATAATGCGTCACTAGTTGAAAAAGTAGTCAGATTACATAACTCGCTTTACTTGTAATTTGTTACTCCCAACACTACTGAAGACTGGAATAATGGCTACTCAAAATTCTGCCTTGACATCACAAGAATAAATTGCATTTTAAAATCAAACAAAATATTAAACATATACTTTAAATTGTAATAATATTTCACAATATTGCCGTTTTTACTGCGTTTGATCAAATAAGTTAAATTAAACTAAGAACCAATGACAACATGACAAACAGACAAGGGAACACATGGCAGGATCACATGACAGACAAGAACCAGGAACAAGAAACAAAACCCAAAACGTGACAAAGATAATATACAGGTAAAATTATAAAATAATTTTATCAAATTATGAAATAATTTTAGCTTAAATTAAAATGGCCATGTATTTATTTATTTACCATGTTTATTTTGTGAAAATGACCAGCAGACTGTACAGTATCTCTTACATGCAAGATAGATTTTATCATTTACTCTATATAACCAATGACCTAGAACCATCTTTTCTAGAGTTCCAGAATTCTGAGCACATTGCAGAGCAAAAAGACTGACAATTGCAGAGCTAGAGCTGTGTGTGTTTGTTCAGTCTAGCGGAGTGGTGGTCTTGCTAATGGATATCCGTCTTAGTGACAACTGCCATCCAAATGAACTGCCAAATCTTGACATACATTGACATAATCAGCCGTGGGGTGAAGTGAACTCGGGGAAACTGGCTGGCGTGGGGCCAAGAATGCATCTTTCATTTCTCATGCTATCAAATTCAGTGACAAATCTTCTTGTAAATTCTTGCTCTGTTCAAAATGCATTAGTGAATTTGCTTGATAATCTTTTATGTGTCCCTTATTGTCTCTTTATCTCTGTGTCTCTCTTTCTCTGTTGCCTTCCAGGCTCTTCTGAAGATGGACACACTTCAGGGCTTTTTTTTTTCAATTACGGAGTTCCCTTTGCAATGAAGGTCATCACAATTAGAGCACCATTTAGCTTCTCCCAGTGAAAAGCACATAATAGCAGTTGCAACTGTGCCGAGTGACCGCTGGATTGTCATTGCAGGCCACTCAAGTGCCTCTTTTATAACTGCAGGCAAATGCATTAGAAGAAACTTGAAGATTAGCTGTGGGCGAACTGAAAAGACATTTCGGATAGAGAAAAAGCTTTCAAAATCAATATTAGCTAGCATCTTTTGTGCACTCAGCAGTGGTTTGTGTTGTCCTGAATGGTAGTAGTAATGGAAAGTGAAGGGAATTGTACAGACTCTACTGTATATTACATTTCTCCATTATCACCATTACAGATAAAGTGTAAATGGATGCAATCATGGTAATCATGGACTAGAAAGAGGTGGGATGTTGTTTGGCATCTTTAGCACACCCTTCTCTACTAATTTCCTGTAGTATGATGGATAACATATCTCTATATATATATTTCAACTGCAGACTGTGAATGGTCATCAAAGTGTGTACTGTTTTCTTGTGTTGTCTTTGGCTATGTTCAGACTGCCAGCAAAAATTCGATTTTTTGCATATCTAGATTTTATCCAGATGAGTTTTTGAAAGTCTGGACAGCAAAAAACACACGAAATCAGATTTTTTCAAATCTGATTCGAGCCACATATGGAGGGGTTTTGAAATGTGATTCAATCAGATGCGTCTCAGTCTGGATGCTCTGGCTGCTCAAATCGGATTTCAAATAGTCTTTTATGTCACTCTTAATGCAACACACAACGTCAAAACTGGTGATAAAAATGCTAAAAGCATTCATACGCTATTCAAACGGTATGTCCATAGATTTCAACATGTCCATGGATTCAAACAAAGAGGAGATCACCACTCAGTGGACTGACCAAGAGGTCAATTGCTAGCACTTTGGGGGGAGGCTTCTGTGCAGGCAGAACTCGAAGGAACTTATCTCTGAGGTTTATTTTTTGAATGTGCTACGGAGGAGTTCTGCACCACAACTCGACAGGGCACTTATTTGGAGAGCGAGTCCTCCATTTTTCCTGCATTTGTTTTGAAAGCCTCGTCACATACGAGAGTGCGCCTAACTAGCTACCAAAGCATCCCATGCAGATAGGTTGGTTTTGTCTGGACACACAAATCTTATTTGATCACTTGCAATTAATAGCGCGGACAGTCTGTCTGAAAATATCTGATTTGAGAAAAAATCTGATTTGCCTTCAGTCTGAACATGGCCTTTTTCAGTCTCACCAATGTATTCCTTTCTCTTTCTGTGTGTGTATTAAGTCCTCTGAGTAGTATTTGCATTCATCTTTGTTGCAGAGAAAATGAAAAAAAAAACACAAAAAAATCACTGATCCTCACATCCTTATTTCCTGTAGCATATTTACCAAGCTTTTGCGCTGTGTGTCTGGAGCAGATGCTAAGGGACTCAAGCTCCATGGTGGAGGGAAGGAGTCTAATTGCTTTAAGTAAATCGATACGGGACTGCAGCTAGCAGCAATCCCTCACTCTACATCAGCCTCTCACTGCAATTACCACATTGATTGGCCACTGTTAATTGAAGGCCTCGTTATTTCAGCCTTCATGCAGTCATGGTTACAAAGAGTTCAGACCCTAGTGACATTTCTTTGTTCTTCTCATATATATATATATATATATATATATATATATATATATATATATATATATATATATATAATGTTGTTGTGCTTATTATCAGATTATGAGCGCCAATGCCATGATGCTCTTTTAGTGTGGATCTATTAATTTATTTAAAATACATTAAAGGTGCAATGACTTGTTCACGCCTTTGAACATGTTTATTATTTTTTTAATTCACAATTCCTTTGAACATTTTTGGGTGGCATTAAGCAAAACATTTCAGGGTAATACAACTGTCCAGATGTCAAAAGAACCCCAATTAAAATAATGATTTTTGAAAGGAAAACCCGAGTAGTTTGGCATAATCTTTTATTTTTATTTATTATACAAATATTTATATTTAAAAGTTATTGTTAATTCACTGCTTATTAATATTTGAGAATGTGGTGTAACCAACTTGTAGATGCAATTCATGAATGAATTATTCATGATATTTGATCTTGCTGTTATCTTGAAAAATATATTTACATTTAAAATTATATTTGTACACCCATTGTCACGGTTCAGGGTGCTTCATCAGCTTTTTTTTTTGCAGCTCGTGACCTGGGCAATCAGCGCTGCAAAATCACAAGCTGATTGCCCTCACCTGTCGCTTGTTCCCTTTTCCCTTATATTCTCTGCCTTGACTACCCCTTGTTGTCAGTAGATTTATGTGTGCGTCGTCTCTTGTGTTGGACCTCTTACCCTTGTCTGCTGCTGTGCCCAAGACGTCTAGACGAGGAGTTATATAGCTGGCCGTTCGCTTGTTGTCCTTTGTCTCGTCTTGCTCCCTGTCCCGTTGGGTGTGCACTTGAAGTGGTCTCTACAGCATGTGTCCCCAAGTGTCTGTACGGACTGCTCTGGAGCTCTCACACATCCATTTTTGTCCGTGTGTATGTCTCTACACTTTGGATATTATTTATTCCCTAGAGTGTCTAAACTGTTGCACAAACCCTCTGCTTTTGCACAAACTCTCTTTATAGTCCCTGACAGAAACTACTGACCAATCATGGATTTAGCAGAGGAAGCAGACGTTCACCGAATTCTCAGGCAGCAAGGTGGCCTTTTGGGAAGGCGGCAGGAGGAAATCACCGCCTATCACCGTGCTTTCTCTGAGCTGTCACTGTCCAGATCAACCCTCCCACAGCTCCTATTGTACCACCTCTCCCCTAACCTGAAGTGACCATTCCCAGTCGTGCTAAACCTCGCCTTAATCCGCCTACTCCATACTCCGGTGAGCCCAATTCATGCCGTTCCTTTCTGTCACAGTGTTCTCTGACTTTTTCACTCCAGCCCTCCTGTTTTCCACGGAGCAATCTAAAGTGGTCTTCACCCTCACGCTTTGAGTGGGCAAGCGAGAGAATGGGTAATGGCCATGTGGGACAATGGACATGCATGTTGCAGCTCATTTAAGGACTTTTCGGAGGAGCTTCGCAAGGTTTTCAACTGCTCCGCTCTGAGGATGGAGGCAGCGTGGGCTTTATCATTGTTGCAACAGGGAGGTCTGTCTTTTTCTGACTACTCTATCGAGTTCCACGCGCACGTTGCATCATGCACATGGACTGCCAAGGTATCATTTTCTTCACGGGCTGGCAGAGTACATCAAGGACGAAATTTATTCTCTCTAATTACCTCCCAGCCTCGATGAATAAGTCGACCGCGCCATCTGTATTGACAACCGAATAGCTCTCCATTCCCGGCATCGGAGGGGCGTCCTATCACAAGCTCTTCTCCAACTTGGCCTCTGGAGTGGGGGGTGACGCGCCTTCTCAGTGTATCGTTTTGCCTGAGGAGAAGCCAATGCAGATCGGCAATGCACTGAGCGGCGCCATTGTCTCACTAACAATCTGTGCATTTACAGTGGGGAAGCGGGGCATATGGCGGCCTTGTGTCCGGTGAAGGGGCTGTGCTTACCGTCCAAGGGAGGGCATATGGTGAGCGTTCCTAATACTCTGCTGCCCTCTGGTGGTCGTTCCTTCCTCCAGGCCTTATTGCAGTTTAATGGAGCTGCTCATCAGGTGTCAGATTTTTCAACTTGGGCGACAGACGCAAATTCGCATCAAACGCGCGAATGCACCAAATACAATAATTCGCACGTAACGCGCGTATCGCGCCAGATGCTCAATTGGCGCGAATTCGCGTCTACCGTGCCACGCTAAACGCCTCATTCTGCGCCGCAGGACCTCTAGACGCGAGTTAATGCGTCTTTACATTGACTTAACATTTAAATCACTCGCGCCAGACACTCTATTCACGTTTGGTGTGAACGCACCATTAGAGGTGGGAGCGGGGGAAATTTAGTCTCAGATCAGCTTCGGATTACAGAATGCTTCCCTGTGCCTTTTTTCCCCATTGTTTAACCCCATTGTAACAGAATTACGACATCAGGAATAGGGAGTTACTGGCTGTTAAGTTGACGCTGGAGGAGTGGCGCCACTGGTTAGAGGGTGTGAAGGTCCCTTTTATCGTTTGGACCGTTCATAAAATCTTAAGAGTACATCCGCACTGCTAAGCGTCAATTATCACTGGGCACTGTTTTTCGGTCGGTTCATTTTCAACATCTCCTGCCACCCGGGGTCCTAGAATGGTGAGCCCATCACACTTTCGGTGATCTTTGAGGCTGAACCAAGCCCTGTGACCATTCTGCCTCCCAATCGAGTTGTAGCGATGGTCACCTGGGCGGTGGAGTCCAGAATCCGCAATGCTCTGTGCAACGTCACGATTCCCGCAGGGTGCCCAGAGAGACTGTTGTTTGTGCCCGAGTTGGTCCAAACTAGCGTCCTACAGTGGGGCCACTCATCCGTACTAGCTTGTCACCCAGAAACGACTCATACTCGCATTTTAGTCAAGGCCCATTTTATTACCCTTCCCCAATTGTCTTCAGCGAGGAAGACAGCGACCATTGTCTTGGATCATGTTTTCCGTATTCATGGCCTCCCGTTGAACGTGGTCTCTGACAGGTGTAACGTTCCCCTAGCCGTCTAGGGGTCTGAAGGAGAGGTAACGAAGAGAAAAAAAAGAAAGGCGAGAACACACTTCAATCCTCTGTCCCAGAGTGAAGACAACACCAGATGATATCAATCAATGAGCTCAAGATCGTATTAACACAAGTCAGTGACTCTCAGTTAGCCACAGCTAACTCTCAACTACAGTCTCTAAATATCAGAAACTAGCCCAATTTAACACCAGTTTTCAATCTGGAGCAGCAGAGAAGTGCGTCTTCCTCTGCAAACACTGGACGGCAACCTTATACTCTCCGTCAAGCACACTCACAAACGAGTGATAGGTGCTGATGATTAGGCCTGAGAGCGAGTAGAGAGAGAAGGAGAGACAGCAAGCAAAACAAACACAGGGCACACGACCACGCCCACACTATCAGAAATAAAGTAAATCAAAGGTTCAGAATAAGATACTTATATTACTATACGTAAATTAATAAATAAATGAATACGTCCTTGGACGTAACACAGGGGTCCCCAATTTGTCTCAGTTCTGTCGGGCGGGGGCGACTGCCAGTCTTTCCTCCTGGTATCACCCGCAGACTAACGGTCAGGCTGAGCGTGCTAACCAGAATCTGGAGAGGGTCTTGCGCTGTGTGGCGTCTGCTGAACCGTCATCTTAGAGTTCCAGATTAACCATGGTCGAGTACATGCATAACTCCCTCCTGATCTCATCTACGGGTTTGTCTCCTTTCCAGAGATGTTTAGGCTATCAGCCAACATTATTTCCCTCCCAAGAATCCGATGCCTTTGTTCTGTCCGCGCACTCGTATATTCAGATACAGCTGGCCGTTCGATTGCTGTCCTCTGTCTTGTCTTGCTCCCCGTCCCGTTGGGCGTGCACCAGAAGTGCTCTCTAATGGCAAATGTTACAACATATCTTAAGACAAAATACAATGTGACTTCGCCCACACTCACAAATCCAGTGCTGTGCAGTCAGTGGAATAAAGAGAATTTGCTTTGTGGAACGTCTAACAATAACCATTAAAATGTGTTCAAGATTCATGGAATGATGTAGCTGTAAATTGTTAGTTTTCAACAGGTTAGCAGAGATGCCCACCAACATGATGACCATTCTCTGTTGGCTCATCTATATTTCCCATGAGCCCTGGTTGAAATGACCTTCCATGCCTCTCCTCTCTGCTACAAAACCCCTTGAAGAATAATAAGGGCGCCAGACACATTAATTAGACGCTCTATTTAGATAAATGTCTGTGAGCGAACGTGAGGTAGTTATTAATATTTCAGATTAAAATAATTAAATTCAATTTTTCATTTGAGCGAAATAGAACATCTACATTAGCGTGTGTTGCTCTCTTCTTACCTCCTTCCTGGTGCTTGCATTTTTATTAAAGCCTTTTTTTTTTCTTTTGCTCACATTTTCCTGCTCTTGCACTTGCAATGTTCCCTCTGCAACACTGATTGGGTCAAAGTGCCACATGGAGAGAAGGTACAGGGAATGACTGTTAATTAAAGAGCTGACAGCTCACATGTAGCTTGCTGCGTGTGTGAATGGGAGTGTGTGTGTGTGTGTGTGTGTGTGTGTGTGTGTGTGTGTGTGTGTGTGTGTGTGTGTGTGTGTGTGTGTGTGTGTGTGTGTGTGGGGGGGGGGGGGCCTGGTAAACCCTACGTTATGGGGACAAAATGTCCCCACAAGGATGGCAATATCCGAAATCCTTGTTCGTGTGGGGACATTTTTGGTCCCCATGAGGAAATCAGCTTATAAATCATACTAAGTGATTTTGTTTGAAAATGTAAAAATGCAGAATGTTTCCTGTGATGGGTAGGTTTAGGGATAGGGTTAGTGTAAGGGAATAGAATATACAGTCTGTACAGTATAAAAATCATTATGTCTATGGAAAGTCCCCATAAAACATGAAAACACAACGTGTGTGTGTGTTTTTGTGTGTGTGTTTTTGTGTGTGTGTGTGTGTGTGTGTGTGTGTGTGTGTGTGTGTGTGTGTGTGTGTGTGTGTGTGTGTGTGTGTGTGTGTGTGTGTGTGTTCAAAGATGTGAATGTGAGTGTGTCTGAACCCGAATACATGGACCATCCTTGATCAAATAGGTAACTAGATCTGTCAAAAGACATTTTTGCCACGGCACTTTCCTCAATTGTTTCAATAAAATTCTAAATCAGCCTTATAGTTCCCTCATCTTCAGTTTACGTCTCTTTTCCCATCCTTTAGAATCTCATCTCATCTTCTGCAGTATCACATTGTAGGGCACTTTTGTGCCCCTGATCTCTTCAAGGTTCAAATCCATCAGCAAAAATCTTAAATGCTTCTATTGTCTCTTGTGTGGGAGGTCAGTTCTCTGTTTCACCTGACCAGAAAGAGCTAAATGGTTGCCAGGGAGACTGAAGATCATTTGTGCGTATGTGTGTGTTTGTACGCACTTGTGTCTGCATTTCTTATGTGTGGAGCGCTTTAATGCTTCTATCTGCCTTTAGTCATGTTGGTGTCTTTTGGAGCAATAATACCAAGCCTGACAGTCTCTCTCCTGTCCGATATCCAATAGCATAAAAGGCACCCCTGACCTTTAAAAGGGAGGACTAATAGATGAATGAAAGGAAGCCAGGAAGTATGAGCAGTAAGGGCAGCCTCCTGTAGGGGAAAAAAGTCATTCCGACACAGGAAGTACAATAGATGTAGAGCTGAAGCAATCACAGAGTGTTACACAGAGAGTAGGACACAGAATAAATGCATTACCGGTGCAATAAATGGAGCAGAACACCTTTACACCAAGAACAAGGAGCACAGACTCCAGTAGCTACTGTGCATTCAGGAACATTTACATTCCTATAGAATTTATGAAATGTGCACCGATTGAATTCAGGTAAATTTGGCCAATTTGAGTTAAAACATTAAAAATGCATAAGGTCCAAAATCCTGAGGCTATAATTGTATATTATATTTACTAATAATTCATTGATTTATATATATTTTTAAATCAATACAATTATTTGAACTAAAAATGACATGAGTTTCAGAATTTCACTTGCTCATTGTCACAAATATGCTTATTTGGTTGACGACTTTCGATAATTAAATACTGTTTATAAACCCTTGCAGAATTTATACAAGTAAAAGTAATAATATATATATATATATATATATATTAATTAATTAGTACCCTTCAGAAGCTACATATTTATATATAAGACAAAATAACAATTTACACCAATCATCTTAACGTTTACATCTCCTTGTTTCTTAATATAGTGTTTTGTCGCACCAATTAATGTTTTGAGTCCCTCAATTTTCCCAAGAGTGAGTAACTGGAACATCAGCCACAGTTAGGATGTGCTTAAATTTGCAGAAGATGCTGGAAAATCAAAGAAAATTATTTTTTGGGAAGAACTGTGTGTAGTTTCACAAGACAAAGCAGGAACTCATTCACAATTACTATACAAACAATGATCATCAAAGAAAGCTACACACCATAATAAGTTGTACATTTTTGAAGAGGCTCATTTCAACAGAAATGTATAGTTTCCTTTATGTGAAAAAATATTATTTAGGGCACTATTAAATAAAAATTTAAAAATTGTATGATTCCACTTTATTTGTTTAACAATAAACCATTCAGATGCTGCAAGGTCTACAGTATGCAAACTTATGGACTTAACTTCAGAGCAGAATCTGAATGTTTTCCTTTTATTCCCTGTATCTTTTTTGAACCTTAATGTGGTCTCAGACATTTGAACTCTTTTATTTATTTTTTAACATTCAAATCAAGAGAAAAAGAAAATGTTGTCTTCCCCACACGAATATTTTATACAATGATATTTGTATAATGTCATACAATACACACTATACAGTTCTCAAATCAAAAATAACGTAAAAACATTTGGGCCTTTCAGTCTCCGTAGCATCTTTTCAGATAAATGTTAAATAATGTGCATTTGTTCATGAGTTAGCAGTTTGCCGGATGATGATTAGGCAGATATGGGGAGTATTTAGCATGTTATTCTCCCCCTGCTCTCTTTTGGACTCCTCCTTGGCTCTGTGCCTAGTGAGTGTAATTTGGATGAGTACTGCTCGCTTGCCTTTGGGCTCATTAACAACAATATAAACAGTAATTACAGTGATCGCCTAATTAATTCATTGAAAAACGGGCGAAAAAAGGAAAACACTGAATGGTTAAGAAGCAAACACAAATCTTTTGCCAAGATAACAATTTTATGGCAACATTGTTGACATAATTAACAATTTCACGTGCCACAATACAACTTCAATAATTGCAACACTTTTTCTAGAATTAATTTATGAGAATTCTCTGTTTATTGTTTGCAATGCCCGTCATTTGTGTGATTGTCTCTTTTCTGATATTTTTTTGATGAAATCTTCCATTAACAATCTACTTCTTTTGTTCCAGAGGCATTAGTGATTTTTTTCATTTTCTTTTTTTTTTCTGGCCATCTATGATGATTCTGCAAGAGAGAGAGAGAGAGAGAGAGAGAGAGAGAGAGAGAGAGAGAGATGCTCATGTGACTCTCAACTCTTCATTATTGGTCTTAATTAGCTTAATTAGTGTAATTACCTAATTGTGGTTAGTTAAAAAATGATAAATACCTACCGATAAAAGATGAATCGCTTGTAAGAGAAATTAATGAGCTTATATTTCATTAATATAACTTTGACTCAGAGTATATTTTTCCATTGAAATTCCATTCATCTTTTTTTCTTATTTAATAGTCTCACCTATTACCTATGTGTGTAACTTTCTCATGAGCATATCTGAAATACAATTAATAAAATAATAATATTAGCATTTTATTATGAGTTAAAAAGTGAAAATATATTACAGGCCTGCACATATACAATATATCCAGATGATTTTCAAATGAGCAGCATGTTGATCTGAGTCTGTTTTAAGTCAATGTTTTTAATACCTTAATGTAAGAGCAATATATTTTGGTGACAGACACTGATCACTGATCAGCAGTGAAAGAGGATGGGCAGAAAGCATGAATGAGCTTCTGGGCCACACGGAAACCAGGCTGTTGTGGTGCCAGCTGACTGGTCGCCAGCAATGGAAACTTCCCACAATTAACACAAATTACTGACAGTCTGCCAGCTATCAGGGCCTGGCATCAGCCTCGGGCCTGGCAGCCATGCAGAAATAGGAGGTGAATCATATACAACAATGATAATGTGTGCTTCTGTGTGTTCATCCATTATCACCAGTGTCACTGCCAATATGTGTCTCATGTCTCTGCATGCCATTTGTAAGTGGCACATGTGTGTGTGTGTGTGTGTGTGTGTGTGTGTGTGTGTGTGTGTGTGTGTGTGTGTACATAACTCGTGAAAAAATTGTTAAGATTAATCATTCTCTATTACAATTTTTAAAGTAGGCCTTTACTTTAAACATGCCCAATTTCAAAAGGCAAATCCTACTGTTTGTTTCCCTGAAGTTCAGCTGCATCTCCTATATCATTCATATTGTCCCAAATCCATCTAGTCTATAAGAGGAAAACGGAAGGATGTGACATACGGGTTTAAAATGAGAAATTTTGCCATTTTGATTAGTTCCACACAACAAAAAAATCAGAAAAGGCTCAAATTGTTGCAGATTTCAACTGTTAGAGTTATAGCTCCATCTACTGTTGAAAAGTGGATGTCAGATTTCTAGCGCCTCTGTGCAGAGACTGATCACAACACTAGAAAAGGTTTCGTTTTATGAAGAGTTTGTGATGTCCCTTCCATGCAATAATAATTCAAAACAATGTTTTGAAAATCTAAAACTACATTTTGTTACGTCCAACAAGACGGTAGGGGTTTAAGCAGATGCAACAATATTAAAGGATTTAAAGTGCACTAGTCACAGCCCTGCCACAGCACCACAAACAACCAGATCATATTAAATATGTTTTATTTACAACCTGTAAAACAGAAACAATAACTTCAATAGGAAGTGTTAGCTTCAGGAGAAGGCAAGGCCAAAATAAACAAGAGTCCTGCCTTGGAAAACCTTTAACTAAACTGCTCAAAGAAAAATAAATTAACAACAGTGTTAAACTTGATAGTGTTAAAAAGTTGAAGGAAAATTACAATTTACACGGTTTCAGTCTAAACAGTCTAAACAGACAACACATTAAGTCTGTAATCCGCACGTTAAGTGATTCGGCCTGAATTGAAATTTGTGAAGAAGGGAAAAACTTTGGTAACGCTTTAGATTACAGCCCGGAAAGTACTGCGAAAATTAGGACGAATTTACATCGTAACTTTCGGTAATTATAGTGTACCTATGATGTACTTGCATGGGTATAAGGGAACAATATGTAAAGTTTGGGGAATAAAGGGGTAACAACCAGGAGAATTAAAAAAAGATTTAGAACTAATAGAACATTGAACATCTACTATTATGATACAACAATCACATTTGGGAGCAATTTAGCAAGAATATACACTGTGTACCTTTTTGTAATAATTGTGTACCAATACAAACTGTATAGGCTTTTTAAAAATTACAGTGTACATATCTATGCATCTATATAAAAAAAAAAATATATATATATATATATATATATATATATATATATATATATATATATATATATATATATATATATCTTATAGCAATATGTTTAGATGTTGTGCAGTAACAATAAGGGCAGATGTTTAAGTTTGGGCTTAAAAAGCCGTTTTAAACAAAAAAGAAGCGTTGTAAATCTGTTTTGAATTAAATTGTTTTAAAAAAAAAAGGTTTCTGAGTCAGTGATAGACTGTGTTTGTATTTTTATTGTACTTACTCTGTAACTACATGGAACAAGAGGGTAACAAGCACCACTACATGAAACAAGAATATCTTTCCCCAATATTTAAGCAAAAGTTGCAATTGTTTTAGTTTTCAGTGCACTTTTCTTAAAAAAGATTACTGTATATATGCATAGATATGTACCCTGTAATTTTTAAAAAGCCTATACAGTATGTAATGGAACAGCATTATTACAAAAAGGTGCATAATGTATGTTCTTGCTAAATTGGTCCCAAATGTGACTGTTGTATCATAATAGTAGAATAAGTACCCCTTAGTTCTATAATACTTACAGTATAAATGTTTTTTTTTATTCTCCTGGTTGTTACTGCTTTATTCCACAAACTTTACATGTTGTTCCCTTATACTTACATGTACCTTACAGAAAGTTACACTGTAAAATCACTTTAATTCCGCAGTACTCTCCGGGCTGTAATCTAAAGCGTTACCAAAAATTTCAATAAAACTGACATTTTTGAAGCATTTATGAAGGCCAGCTTTCATTTATAGTGAGGTAGGAACACTATAACTGTTATGCACTGTTTTGGTTTAATTTTCATTATGTTCAGTTCCTGTTGTGTCTGCCTTTGTCATTTAGTTAGTGTTCCTTTGATCTCAGGTTCCCACTATTTATCATCATGCTTACTCATTAATTGGTTATCACCTGTTAGTATTCAGTTCATTATCTTGTCTATTTAAACCCTTCCATTATTTTAGTTCATTGTCCGGTATTGTTGTGTTTACACTGAGTTTTGTTTGATCTCTACCGTTGGATTACCTGTATTTACTTTGTTTAATGAACAATGAGGATAAAACGTTACAATAACCTCATAGGGCTAGTTTTCACACGTTTTACCCAAGTGGATGTTTTTCAAGGTGGATTTATTTTTTTGAAAGCCAAATTTAAAAAATAAATTCCTCCTTTTATTTACCCTTACATTGACTCAAGTCAAGTGTCAATTGAATAATTTCAAGGGCTTGTGACTTGCTTGCCTAAATCAAAGTTTCCCAACCCTGGTCCTGGAGTGCAGTGACTGCACATTTTAGACATAATAAACACATAGACGCCGTATTGGTCGCTTTGGAACGTTGCTGCGATACGTCAACGTGTCCGCCATATTGCTGAGGGCAAGACTACACTGTAAACAAATGCACGTAAACGGGTGAACTGCGGTTTTTCTGGATAAAAACTAAAATAACATTTACATTTATCAACTGATTTCAGTGGTTTGTACGTGGTGTACAAAAAGTTCCATCTCTAGTTATTTAAAATCTCGATAGTTAAGACTTATCAAATATTTTTTTAATACGGAATTGTCAAAGCTCAGGCTTGTCATGTATTTGGCTTTTTATTCTTGGATAAGAATTTGTGAAGACCCCCATACTGAGATATAATTAAATTTTCACATTAAATGAAATAAAGTTTTCTTATTGTGGAAAAAGCATTCTCTATCTTTAACACGATTTTTCTTTTCTTGAACTTAGAATTGACCGCCATTGAAAAAATGAAACAAATCGGCAAATACAAATCACACCGGCAGACTGCTTTCTGTATTTTTATAGCACTAAAATGAGATATATTTACAGATAGATACTCAAGATAGATAAAGATAACTGATGGATCCTTTATGGTAATACATATGACATGGTACAACTACAGTGCAATGCAAATAGTAAATATAAGATAAAGTGAGAAGTAATAGTAAATAGTTTAGAGTAAATTTGGCGACGAGGTACTTTCCTTTTTGAAGATGGCAGCAGCTTCTACTTTTCCCACGCTATTTTTGCCATGTCCTGGAGAACCAACTATTCCTTTCGGCACATGGCTACGGATGTTCTAGAATTATTTGCTTGTTGTTAGTGCATCTGGAGATGCATGGCCGGTCGAGCGCAAACGAGCACTACTGCTCCATTGTCTGGGGACTGATGAGATTGCGGACTTGAAAGCGCATTTTACCCCTCGACGCATATAGTGGCTGAGCGCCATGAAACTATAGGAGAAACTATAATTCAGTACGTTGTAACAACATTTAGTTTTACATTAAATTAGCTCAAATTATATATAGGGAATTTTAATAATTAATCATGAATATGATTAATATATTGCATATTACAGTTAAATTATCGAAGTTGAAAATAGATTGATTGTACACACGAATGATCAATCACAACGAATTATAATTCCTCATTCATATGTCAATGGTCCATTTTCAGATCGATTATATGAGATAACCTTTAATGGAGTTAATTTAGCTATCGAACTGTTTGTCCAGCAAACGGCCGTAAGATTAACTTATCACTTCTCAACAAAGTTATCCCTTCTTATAAACTCCAAGAAATATCAATTTTCTGGCCGTGAACATTAATTTTCCTGTGTTTATAAAATTAGACTACGCAACGTAGTCAATAATGAAAGCTTTGTAGCTATGATCGAAATTTCATTGACTCTGTAAAATGAGCATTTTAGACAGAAGGCAATCAAGAATATAATGGTTTTAATAGTTGGACTAATAATACATCGAACTACAATTCACACAGAATATATGTATATACACCCGAAACAAACAAAACGAAAAACATTACAAACACGAATTAAAATAGGATGAGAGAGAAAGATAAAAATGAGAGGGAGAGAGAGTTGGGAAGAGAGAGAGAGATCCGTAGGATCACAGCTTGGCAAAATTCACCTGGACATTTAAACCTTTAAGAGACAACACGGAAAAACAGTCTTAATGCTCTAAAATCTTGGTAACTCAAATATACTTGCATATAGTTCTCATGTGTCTGAGCCCTGTGGCGTGTGTGAGCTGCTGGTCTTTGTGTGTTCCGTTGGAGCGTCACGTGGTTTGCTGCGGTCTGGAGCGCGCAGTTTCAAAGAAGGCTTAAAGGTCTTTGACGTAAATTACCAAATAAATAATTCAGACTAAGTTCATTTCTGGTGAAATGAACAAAGGAAAAACAAACTTAAACAAAAGAAAAGAAGAGGAAAGATCCCCCAGGGCGGGGATCACGAGTATGATGGTTACATCGGATCGAAGGAGAGGGAAGAGTCCAGACCGAAGTCGAAGTTCCCTCGAAGAAGGGAGTTCCCCCAAAGATGCAGTTCTTTCTCCCCCCTCCTTACTTCTCACTACTCCTCAAAGATTCCAAAACTAAAACTAAACTAAAGATGAGGTGCTTGGTGGTCTTCTTTAAAGACACTTCTGTTTACGCCTCCTCTGGCGTGAATGCACCAATCAGCTGGGAGGAAAGTGTGCGGATAAGTGTTCCTTTGTTCCCTCGAGATCGACTTTGCATGTTTCATGACCGTGATGTAAAAATGCGTTCAATTTTACTCCAGAGATGATAAAACATAGTAACATACATTTTACGGTTTGCACCCATATATATATGGTTTGGTCAGATCAAGAGGATTCTAAAGGTGTGAAGAACGACATACAAACATTATAGGAAAACACAGTTACATTAAAAATGCATCTAAAAGCACCTCTGTTCATTTAGAATTATAATACGATCACATCTAACCCCAGTGGAACATGGGCAAACATAAAAACATATCGAATATATCATAGTACAAGTCTCTCAATTGAGGAGATTGGAGAAAAAGTCCTTGTGTGTGTGTGTGTGTGTGTGTGGTGAACGTGGCTGGGTCATTCGTTGGTGAAGATGTGGTGAACTTTTGCTCACCCCCCTCCCGGGCAATGATATGTGTGTGCGTATTCTTTGAATTGATGAGTTTTAAGTCTGGTTACAATGACCAGTGTGGTTCATCACACAAGGTTGTCTGTGTTTGTGAGGTGTCCTGAAGAGGGGACACCACGGGATCTCCGGCCAGAGAGGCGCTCCTGTTGGGTCACATGTGGTAAAACAGAGGACCCTGTGATTACTTATCAGCGAAAAACGCCGCGGGGGCACTTCGGGCATCGGTCATTTAATTAAGTCCCATCGCCATTTGCTTGTGTGTGAATCAGTAACTTAAAAAGTCTCATGACATCTCCATTCTTCAGATTGTGAAAGAAACAGGAGTGTTTACTTAATTGGAGACCTAGTTGATTAAAACCACATGATTGCGCTGATCATCTGATTATTGCTACATTCCCCCCTTGATGGTTCGGCAGGACCCGTGTGGGTGGGCCTCGTTGAACCATCACGACCGCATTGGTCAGGTGGCAGGTAAATCATGGAGGTTGGATGCTGCAGATGATGGTTAGGGCTGAGGGCTCAGCTCTATGAGGTTTTCCGCGTTCTCTAGCGGGGAGTCTTCTTTCCGAGGGCCCCTACGGAACCCTCCGGACATGGCTTGGGTGAGCCTGGCTGTTGAGGCTCACATCTCGTTGAGTCGTCGGTACAGGACGTAGGCCAAACCCAGGGTTAGGGTGTGGCTGATGATTGTCGAAATGCAAAGTGCCGTGTCAGCGGCGGTCCATGCTTGAACAACAGGTGAAATGTTCAGGATGGGCAATCTGGACAATGCTTGGAGGGCTGTGTCAAGGGGAGCGATGTCTATGATCTGTGACCCCCCCCCTTCCTCAATCCATTTTTCCAGTTCGGATTGGTATGCTTCACTCGGAAGGTGGTACAGGGCTAGGTCGTCCAGGTGAAGGATGGTGCAGTGAGTGCAGCTGTGCGCACAGGAGTGTTAGCGAGCCACCTGTCACCTACAATCTCTGCTTGGGTCTCGATGCCTTGAGTGCGAGGCTTTGCTTCGGCAGGGCAGCGGGTGTCGCTGATCTGCAGCCTGCAGATTCCGTCAGTGTTGTCTCTGAGGAAGGGTCTGTTAAGGCAGAGATAGTGAATGTCTTTGGTCAATGTGCACATATGCAGGTTCGGGGCCAGGTACAGCTGTGGGTTGCTGTCGTGGTAGGCCACCACGTCTGGAGTGCGAATCTTGATGTGAGTGTCACTTTTCAAAAATCCGACCTTGACAATGTCTTTTACTTGGTAGAGTCGGCTTGACTCTATAATGGGTAGGTTCAGGAGAAAACCCACTTTCCTCTGCTCGGAGTCGACGCGGAGTGGGATGGCGCTACCCAGAGAGTAGGTAAGGTGTGCTTGTAGAGGGTCAGTTGGCGTGGTGATGGCAGGAGCCAGCATGGTTTGCACCAGGCTTAAGGGTATCAGGTACGGTGGAATTCTACCCATGGCTAGGCTGTCAATGGAGGAGCTCACCTCCCGCAGCAGGTCTGTCATCAGGGCTGTGACCAGCTGAGTTTGAGCAAAGTCATTCTGGGAGACAGTAAATAGCTGTTTCATGGAGTTCACTGTCTGGTTCAGCAGAACGCTGTGAGTGTTGAGAATTACCACTGTTCCCTTAAATGTCTTGTGGGTGATTGCAGGGAGGCACTCTGTGTCGTAAGTTGCTCTTTTAGCAGTGGGATCTCAGTTTGAATTTCAGTCACATGCCATCTCACGGTGGCTAGGTTCACTGCATTGACACTGGATATGTCAACGTTAAACAGAGTTCCGACAGCAGCGGCGGCTCTGAGCAAAGCTCCTAGGATCCGTTTGGCACGGCGGTTGTGTCCACTTAAGTCCGCTTGTGTGACAGTCATTTTATCAAGTTGGTTGAGCATGTGCTCAACATTGGCCTCAGCGTGAGCGAGGGAGTCCTCTGTCAATCGGGCACTGGCCCAGCTGAATTGGGCTACTGTGCGGGGGTAGGGTTTTAGGTACACGTTGCGGGGGTCCACTTGAACATACACTTTCTGGGTGTGTGTGCGGCAGTTGGTTATCAGGAATCCCATTTGTTCTTTTAGGACGATGCCTGATGCCGGACCCGGTGAGATGCTGTCCGTTTGCGGCTGCCCTCTGGTTGGCTGAAGGCTCAGAATGGCAAACCACGGCAGCATCCTGGTAAAGGGAAAAAGAAGAGAGAGAAAGGTAGGAAACATTTCAGCGAGTGTCGTCCTTGGTTGGCTAGGACAGTCTTTTCGTTTCGAGGACAACGGTGTGTCACTTGCTTCGGTGTCTCGTAAGTGGCTCTGGTGCCGCGGTGTGCAGCATGTGATGCGTCATGGGCATACATTGGCATGACCCCCCTTCTGCATTGTGGCACCACAAGCCTTGGCGCTGTGATGGCATCAGGTGCATAATGTAGAATGTTGTCCTGTGCACGCATCATGTGTTTGGTGACCTGCAGTTGTCTGGGGCACCGGTTATCGGTGGTTGCAGACGGCGTGCTTGGGTGGTTGGAGGGGTCTGAGAGGTGGTTTCTCATATTGTCCATTGTTTTGTCATAGTCTTTGGTAAGCTGGAAGGTTAAGGTCAGGTGAAGCAGGGGCTCTGTGACATTTTGTCATACTTGTGGTGAGAGACGCATGCATAACCTTAAAAGTTCAGAACCACGGTTTAACTGGTTCGCTAGGTCTGTAGCATAAAGCTAGGTGTTTCACGTGTAGCTAGCTAGTGAAATGTGTCTTGTATCTTATCTTAGCTGTGGATCTTAGGAGGCTAAGATGTATGTGGTTCCGAGAGTATTTCCTGGAAGGAGCATAGCCGAGATGAAATAAATGACTTAAGATGGTTCTTATGACTAAATTATTTCTCTGGACTGAACTAGTGGTTCACCACGGCTTGACGAAGTGAATAATAGGGGGAAAAGGACAGCTTTCCTATTTGAATTATGCTTATTATCAATCCTCTGGACCATAGTTGTGCCCTAGTAAATTGTTGAAATTACTTGTGTTGCAGGGTCACAAAATGAGTACACTGGTTGAAACTACGCCAAAATAACAAATAAGGGTGTCTCTGTTTCCTTTCTGGGCCCTATGGGGAATGGAACCACATTTGAACAAGAGAGGAAATGAAATTACATCATATAGATGACTGAATAGCCAAGGGAATAGCTGACTGCTATTATTATCAAAGTCAAAGAAATGAAAGAGTTAACAAAGAACAAAAACAAATTAAAATTAAAAGCAAAAGGGAATAAAATGATCAAAACAACGGGAATGATCTGAAGGCGAGAATAATCAGTGGCATTAGTGATGAAAATTCCTATTGCTATATGAATTCTTCTCTAGCTACACAGTTTACATGTAGTCAAACTTATGTTTAATTAACAGGGCATCTGCAAAGTTAGCCTTCGACGGTTAGCAAGGACTATGCCTAAACTAGTGAAGGTGAACTTTAGCTAAGAAGAGTTGCAAACACGGAAAGTGAATTAGAAATCCTAACTGGTGTTAAGGAAAGTATTCTAGAATACTTTGCACTGTGAAAACACAACGGTGATTAAGGGTTCAAGTAAATGATGCTAACTTCTAACTGTGGAAGTTATTATTTAGCTTAGCTTACGCTGGATGGATGCTATGTTAGGTTAGCTTAGCTTAAGTTGGATGGATGCTAGGTTAGGCTAACTTAGCTTAAGGCTGGAAGGATGCTAGGTTAAGTTAGCTTAGCCTAAGGTAGATGGATACTAGGTTAGGGTAGCTTAGCCACCTAGGCTGGTTTGTTTACAAAGTGACGTCACAAGTTAGCACTTCCTGTGACAAGCTGTTGTCATGGGAACTAGAGTATGTCAGAACAATTCAACAGTCCCTGAAAAGTGTCTGCACCTTTTAACGGGTTAAAAGGGGGCGCCTATACTTGAAGTCTTTCGAGAACTTGATGTTACATTAAGTAAAATGCGACTGTGTTTTGGCATTTGCTGATTTTACTCATGTAACTCTTCTCTTTACTTTACACAACTTATTCTATTTGTTTACCGAGTAAGGAAATAGATTTGCTGTAAGTCAAAGGTTGTCTAAGCATCTATAGTTACGTCCCTCTCATGCATAAATGCTGACTTTTCAGCGAGTAAACAGTTTTGATCGCTAGGTAGCTCTCTGCTTGTAGATGCAGCTAAAATTTAGGTGAATTACATCAATCTAACAATAATTTGTAAGGCCTTTACATTGTAGAAAGGGGAGCATCACCCAGGTCTACATATATATATATAACTCTGTCCTGAGCTTTCTTTGTCAGACACAGGTTTAGTCATACTGCAATTTGGATTTCTTTTTAACCAAAGCAAAATAGATATCGGTACAGATTAGAGGCTGCTGAAATGAGATTCCTTTGTCACACAGACTTACGCTTTACGGCTGAACTTACTGATATCAGTTGGAAATCTAAGACTCTTTCACTTAAGGTAGAGATGTCAATTCCAGCTATCGTTTTATCTGCATTTAGACAAGCCAGCGATCAAAAATGCGTATTGCACGTTGTGTTCTAGTTGGATCGCAAAGATCCAATGCACGCCTGTAGGTTAACAGTAGTTTAAGGCTGAGGTGGTTTTCCTACACTCTGGCGGTAAGGTGACGTATGCCCTATTTGGAGCTAGTGTTTCTTGTAACCCTTCATTGTCAGGAAACCTAATGTTTAGCAGTGCCAATTCAACCAGCATCTAGAAACTGTTTGTTTCAAAAGAGTTGTGCATAGTCTGTTGGCCGTTGAGATTTACATGTCCATTTAAGATTCTTTTAACTCAGTAAAATTCTAATTTTACGAATGCAGAGTCTTGCAACTCTTTGAACACACATTTTCATCTACTTTTAAAAGTTCTATGTCCTATGCTGATCAGGGACCCTTTTAGCAGAGTCTTGCAATGTGTTATTGCAGTGTCTTTTGGTTTTGCAGTTCAAAATCAGTGGGGTTTTAGGACTTCTTTCAGAAGAGGCCTTCTGCATTAGGTCACGCATCGTTGAGTGGGCATTGCGTGGTCTTTGGCGAGCTGGAAGGTGCAGGGTAGCGGACTTGAACGTTGACTTGGTGCTGAGGCTGTGTCTTCATGGATGGCTGCTGGAGTTCCAGGGAACTCTGTGATTTTGGAGTCTGGCTTTGTTGTAGTTCTCGTGACCTCTGTGACCGGAGGGGGCGGGGGTTCTTGAACTTGGGCCCAGACGGTCAAGTGTTTATAAGTCTAATAAAAGCCCAGAGCAGTCTAGCAGGTCTTTGCCAATCAGAAAGGGGTACGTGTCCATTTGTGAGATGTACACCAGGTGAATCAGACTCATAGAACCAATTGTCAGGTGAATGGGAGCTACCTGTTCGAGCCGGATGTCGTTCTGGCTGTACGACTGCACATTCAGCTCACACGATTGGGATGTAAGAGTTCGATCTTGTCTCATAGCTTTAGCTCTGAGTTTTCCTAAAAGTTCAGCTGATATCAAAGTAAAGTCTGCGCCGGTGTCTACCAGTGCTTCAAGTCTCACGTCGTTTTCCAAAGTGATGGCTAGGTAGGGTTTCCGGGCCACCCCCTTTTCGATCAGGTTCCCCAGGACCTTTGGCGTCCGGGTTGGTGTGGTGATCGATGGGCGGTTAGGGCCGGTCTAGTGTTGTTCGCTGTGGAGGCAGGTAGACAAAGCAGCATTTCCTGGGTCTTTGTGATGTTGGACCCAGTCGTGGGAAACTGTGCTGTCATGCTTAGGGTGTGCAGCTGTCAGCTGTGGTGGCTGGGTGATGCTGTCACTTTGTGGTGTGACAGTAAGCTCTGTGGTCTGATGCTGATGAACAGTGTTCTGGGTGCCTGTTTCAGACTTTACGCTTAGACATAGGATGTCTGGGTCGTCCCTCTTGTGTCTCTTGTGAGATCTCATGTGAAGAAGCTCTTTCAGCACCTTCAGGATCTTTGCCGTCTCTGACGTGGCTGCACTGTCTTAATCTGATGTGTGCTCAGACTTGTGCTTACCAGTGGCATGTTGAGAGGGATACCGCTCCGGGCTGTCTGGGCTTGAGTCTCTTGGTGATGGGGGTTGGCTATTTCTGGGTCGCCGGCTGGCTTCCCAGAATCTTTCAGAGCGCTCGCTCTGGTGCCTTGGATGAGCACCGTCACGGCCGTGCTGCCTTCTGCTGGCCTGGAACGGTCTTGACTCTCTGTAAAAAGGGCTGTGGTGTTGTGGGGCGCCCTCTAGAGGCAGCTCTGAGTAGTGTTCAGAGACAGAGTAGATTGTGGTGTCTTTAAAAGTCTTTTCGTACACAGTCTTTTGCTTAATGTGAGCTTTGTGGGCCAAGTCTCGTAGCTGCTGGGTAGACATGCTACGGGGACAGGCCAGGATGCCTAAGTAATGACTCACTGTGGGATGCAGATTTCGAAGGAACAGAGTTCTGAAATTGACATCCTCTTCCATACCTGGCTGGTTCCGTGCTCCGAAGTAGGCTTGTCGGAGTCGGCTGTAGTAGGTCTGTGGGGTTTCAAGTCGGGCCTGCTTGAGGTCCATGGCGGTGAATAACCCTTGGTCTGATTCTGGATCAGAGAATTCACGGATCAAAGCTTGTTGCAGCTGCTGGTAGTCCGTTTTGATAGTCTCTGGTTGACGGTCAAGGAAGCTGCGCACCTCACGACTGGAAGTAATTCTTAGCAGGTACAATCTGTTCCATGCGGTCGCGTTGGTAACAGTTTGTAAGTGAAAGTCAATGTCTTGCAGGTATGCGTGCACATTGTGGCCTCCTGCAGGGTTCGGAGTGAACGTCGGGATGTTTCTGGCCAGCTTGTCAAGTTCTTTGGGAGCCATGCCGTGGTTAGTGGCAGGGGTTCTTTGGAAAGGCTCTCCCCCCCCTCGCTGCTGACGGGGATTCTTGTGGGCTGGCTGGTGGTGTTTTGAACAGCGGGCTTTCGCCCTTCTTTTCAGCTCTGGGTTGTTGGCTGAAAGGTGCGGACTGGTTGGTCAGGAGAAACTTTGTGGTGTGTGTTTCCCCTTCCCGGTCACTCTGCAGTCTATATGAGTGTTTCAGCTCTCTGTGAACAATGTCAAGTTCGTCTTTGAGATCATGTCTCTGCTGAACAAGCTCATGGATTTTAGCTTGGGCCGCTTGCAAGTGTTTTTCGCAGGCCTTGGCTTTAGTGTCTCTTTCTTTTAGTTCAGTCTCTGCTCTTGCAAGGAGAGCTTCACCTTTTCGGAGTTTCTTTTTGAGTTCCTCTCTGGTTCCTTTCTCTGACTGCTCTTTTCGGTCTGTGTGTATACGAAGATCAGACAGGGCAGTTTGAAGTCTTTCCACTTCCTTCTGTAGCTCGGGGTCGGTGTCATCCTCTTCCTTGGTTTCGAGGAGTAGTTGTTCTAGACGACTGTGGATCTGGGCCTCCTCCGCTTGCATCTTTAGCGTTGCTACTTCATGCTCCAGGGCGATGCGGCTCCTTTCGTGGAGGCGTGCTTGTGCAATGAGCTTGTGAGCGAGGTTTCCGACGTGTCGGGCCCAGTCTTTGTCGTTGTAGCTTTGACTCGGTTCGTGAGCCGTCAGCTTGTCCAGCTGCTTTTGGCTGGGGGGCTCTGAGTCACTGGCGACCTTGGGCAGGAAGGTAGTCGTCATGGCTTTCAGCCATGTCTCGAGGTTGTCCCAGTGGACTGCGGGGCTGGAAGATCGGAACATACTGGCTCACTGTGGGCGAGAGGAACACAGCACACACAAAGAGACCAATGCAAGTTCGTTTACAAGCTATAATACTAATACGGGCGATGCCGTCTACAAGAATTTCGGCTAACTGATGCAGGCAGTTAGAGTTATGTGGGGACAATTTGCATAGGTCAGCGTGGGGCCTAAATAAAGATTTTGACAGGGCGGTAGCCTAGTTGGTCATCTGTTGATGCTAACGGCTTGGTTGTCAACCTGTTATTTAGCTTTCCTTGGTGTCTCTCGTAGGTTCAGTCTCTAGGTGAACTGAAAGGAACAGATCACAACAGAACAGAAAAATAGCAAGATGGGAAAGATTGAAGTAAAATGAAACAATAAAAGTGAATAGGTCTGTAATGAAATGGAGTGAATAATAACACCGGAAGTGTTACAGGGGATAAGGAGGCCTGAGCCTGCTATGTGTGGCTTGGAGAAAAGGGGATGGGCCAAACACTTAAATGACCAGGGGAATATCTAATATTCTGTGGCCTATACTAAGTGGATGGGTTTTACCTTATGTTAGCTTGCCTGGGATGATTTGAGGTCCTCCCTGGTCTGAGCCAGCGTCGCGGTCGATCTTTCCGTCGTCCCTAAACACTCGACCGCAGTGTCCCCGGGCCCTTCCGTTCATCTGTACCATGGTGCGCCCTCTCAAACAACTTGACTTTAAACACAACCGGCAATACCAAGGTGTCAACCTGCCAGACGGCACAGCAAAGTGGATTTTCCCCAGAACCCTCAAAAAGAGTGGCCCCTCTTTCGGCCTTGGTTTGAGTAATTATTCCAAAATTGCCTTGTGTGTCGACTAGTGTGGTTGACTTCCCTTTGGAGTGCCAAATTGCTGAGTCTTATTGCGTGCCGCACCAATGGAAAGAAACAGAATAGGTCCGAGACTCACGCACGGCAGGCGTCGGTAACGCCGGTAAGACGACCCCGCTCGCTGGAAACCAACCAGGGATGACTGTCAAACCACCACAGCATAAGAGAGTGTTCTACCTATGAATACAAAACAGGATGAAGAACAAGTGGAACTTAAAGTGAATTAAGGCTTTCTTTGTCTAAACCAAATTGAGTACTTATGTAGAAAATAAAAAGAAAAGGCTTTACTAAATAATGGTAAAAACAAAAGGGAATTATGACAATGTTAATTATCAGAATCACCTAATCCCTAAAAGAAGAGATATCAATAAGTAACGCAGGATGACACAGGAGGAGGCAAGCTGTAGTAGCGGGTTTGTGCCACAAGGGGGCGTACTTCCTCTCAGTGGTCAACCTGGTTGAAAAGACAGCTTAATTTAAATTGCAATTCAAACTGGTTTAAACTCAATTTAAATAAGTGTATAAAGAGATGTTAAGTAACATCTAATCTAGTAAGGATACAGTTGTGATGAAGTATCAATACGAAGAATAAATTAAAAAAAAAAAATTGAACTGAGAAACTTAATTCAAATTTAAATTCGAAATTTGTTTGTTTCAAACCAAATTTGAATAAGTGTAAGAAAAGTAAAGATCAAAATTATATCTGATGATGATCACGATTACTGTAAGGTATCAGTGATAAATAAAATAAAGCCAATGAAAAACTGGAAATATACCACTTCAAAACAGAATGAAAGGAGGAAAAAGTGATACACCGTCTTAGCAGGGGATGCCACAAGGGTGCGTGTCCCTCTAAGTGGGTATCAGTGACTGACAGGCAAACACGATGTAAATTTAAATTCAAACTGGTTTCAAACCAAATTTAATTAAGCGTGTAAGGGAATTCAAAAATCAGGATAATATTTTATAATAATTAACGATAACAGCAAAGTATCATCAATAACTATA
Organism: Meda fulgida; assembly: GCA_030578275.1. NCBI lineage: Eukaryota > Metazoa > Chordata > Actinopteri > Cypriniformes > Leuciscidae > Meda > Meda fulgida. Next base: position 23,914,359 of record CM060631.1, on the reverse strand, counting down.
AAACAATCAAAAGAGAAAAGTAGAGATAGGCAATTCAAAACAGAATTTGAAAAGAGAGAAAAGGAGAGTTGAGTGAGCCGACTTAGAAGGCGGCCACTAGGTGGTGGACTTTTAGCAGTAAGAGAGCATTATCTGAAACGGCCCTCGCGTAATAGCACTCATGCATGCCGAAGTTAGAAGGCGGGGCGTAATTTGAGACTTCTAAACTCCCTCTAGTGTTTAGTCAGCGGAATTACAACCACTTTTTAATGTGATTCAAAAGCTAAGAGCTTTCAGCTCGCGTCACGCACTGATTTTCTGGAATAAATCACAAGTATACAATTAAGATCTCTGCGGATCTTTTGGTGCTATACTGCACAAGAGTATATGGCGGGATTTCTTCGCCGCACATACACAAATGTGGACAACAGGAATTTTCGTCTGTTGGTTCGAACTCCAATAAACATTTTTCACAATAGCACTTATGATTTAAATGTATTAGATCTTCAATTGGGTAGCTACGCCAATTTTTGACCAGGAGTTTATCGTTTTTGTTGAATATCACTGGGTCAACCCCGAATTCAATAACGATATTTGCATGCAAGGCCTATGTTTAAAAGGAGTCTCGCTTAAAAACATATTTATTCAAACCGGTAATACGCACGTGAGAATTCTTCATTCACAGCGATTTAAAACAAATATTAGAAATGTATCAACTGCAGAGGTATTTGTTCATCTCTTAACAGGACATTTGTAATATTAAAGTACTGCAGTCTTAGCATTTAACAGTGCTAACAATTGTCTAGGCATATTTTTAGCAACTTGTTAAAAATGTAACGTTACTGACTTCGGCTTTTTGCCTCGGTCGGTTAGGAGTGAGTTCGCGTTGCGACTTATCTCACAATTTCATAATTTCATAGCGCGCACAAAAAAAAAAAAAAAAAAAAATACAAAAAAAAAAAAAAATATTAATAACCATATACACAGATTGAAACTGGATTGCTCATAAAACAAAGTTTGAAATTGCCAGCGTCCTCCACCAAAACTGTAACAACATTTAGTTTTACATTAAATTAGCTCAAATTATATATAGGGAATTTTAATAATTAATCATGAATATGATTAATATATTGCATATTACAGTTAAATTATCGAAGTTGAAAATAGATTGATTGTACACACGAATGATCAATCACAACGAATTATAATTCCTCATTCATATGTCAATGGTCCATTTTCAGATCGATTATATGAGATAACCTTTAATGGAGTTAATTTAGCTATCGAACTGTTTGTCCAGCAAACGGCCGTAAGATTAACTTATCACTTCTCAACAAAGTTATCCCTTCTTATAAACTCCAAGAAATATCAATTTTCTGGCCGTGAACATTAATTTTCCTGTGTTTATAAAATTAGACTACGCAACGTAGTCAATAATGAAAGCTTTGTAGCTATGATCGAAATTTCATTGACTCTGTAAAATGAGCATTTTAGACAGAAGGCAATCAAGAATATAATGGTTTTAATAGTTGGACTAATAATACATCGAACTACAATTCACACAGAATATATGTATATACACCCGAAACAAACAAAACGAAAAACATTACAAACACGAATTAAAATAGGATGAGAGAGAAAGATAAAAATGAGAGGGAGAGAGAGTTGGGAAGAGAGAGAGAGATCCGTAGGATCACAGCTTGGCAAAATTCACCTGGACATTTAAACCTTTAAGAGACAACACGGAAAAACAGTCTTAATGCTCTAAAATCTTGGTAACTCAAATATACTTGCATATAGTTCTCATGTGTCTGAGCCCTGTGGCGTGTGTGAGCTGCTGGTCTTTGTGTGTTCCGTTGGAGCGTCACGTGGTTTGCTGCGGTCTGGAGCGCGCAGTTTCAAAGAAGGCTTAAAGGTCTTTGACGTAAATTACCAAATAAATAATTCAGACTAAGTTCATTTCTGGTGAAATGAACAAAGGAAAAACAAACTTAAACAAAAGAAAAGAAGAGGAAAGATCCCCCAGGGCGGGGATCACGAGTATGATGGTTACATCGGATCGAAGGAGAGGGAAGAGTCCAGACCGAAGTCGAAGTTCCCTCGAAGAAGGGAGTTCCCCCAAAGATGCAGTTCTTTCTCCCCCCTCCTTACTTCTCACTACTCCTCAAAGATTCCAAAACTAAAACTAAACTAAAGATGAGGTGCTTGGTGGTCTTCTTTAAAGACACTTCTGTTTACGCCTCCTCTGGCGTGAATGCACCAATCAGCTGGGAGGAAAGTGTGCGGATAAGTGTTCCTTTGTTCCCTCGAGATCGACTTTGCATGTTTCATGACCGTGATGTAAAAATGCGTTCAATTTTACTCCAGAGATGATAAAACATAGTAACATACATTTTACGGTTTGCACCCATATATATATGGTTTGGTCAGATCAAGAGGATTCTAAAGGTGTGAAGAACGACATACAAACATTATAGGAAAACACAGTTACATTAAAAATGCATCTAAAAGCACCTCTGTTCATTTAGAATTATAATACGATCACATCTAACCCCAGTGGAACATGGGCAAACATAAAAACATATCGAATATATCATAGTACAAGTCTCTCAATTGAGGAGATTGGAGAAAAAGTCCTTGTGTGTGTGTGTGTGTGTGTGTGGTGAACGTGGCTGGGTCATTCGTTGGTGAAGATGTGGTGAACTTTTGCTCACCCCCCTCCCGGGCAATGATATGTGTGTGCGTATTCTTTGAATTGATGAGTTTTAAGTCTGGTTACAATGACCAGTGTGGTTCATCACACAAGGTTGTCTGTGTTTGTGAGGTGTCCTGAAGAGGGGACACCACGGGATCTCCGGCCAGAGAGGCGCTCCTGTTGGGTCACATGTGGTAAAACAGAGGACCCTGTGATTACTTATCAGCGAAAAACGCCGCGGGGGCACTTCGGGCATCGGTCATTTAATTAAGTCCCATCGCCATTTGCTTGTGTGTGAATCAGTAACTTAAAAAGTCTCATGACATCTCCATTCTTCAGATTGTGAAAGAAACAGGAGTGTTTACTTAATTGGAGACCTAGTTGATTAAAACCACATGATTGCGCTGATCATCTGATTATTGCTACAACGTAGCTGCTCTATGGGAATTAGTGGTTACTTGTGACTTTGCAGCTACTTTGGACGAAATGGTGTGTGATCAGTTGGTGAAGAATGTGTCCATCGGATTTGTGAGAGACTGCTTTTGGAATCTGAATTGACTCTGGAAAAAGCCATTACTATTGCCACCCAAACAGAAGCTGCTGGTGAACAAGCCAAATTATTATTGAATACTCGTTCAGTTCCTGTGCAAGTGATACATGCAAAGCCTCCACCTGAAGTTGGACGTTTCCATCGTATTCAATTCAATTCAATCAACTTTATTAACCCCACAAGGGGCAATTAGTTTTAGAGCAGCATGTTTGCAACAGTACATAACACAAATCAAACACATTATTCACAACATACAGTACAGTTATGTGCACATTAAAAAAAAAACTCAAAAAACCCTACATAGAGTTTAAAGTTTGACCGCAGAAGGGATGAAAGATATGGAGCAGCGGTTTGTCTTACACATAGGAAGCGCATAACGACGCCCAGAAGGCAACAGAGAAAATTCACTTGCCACAGCATATCCCGGAGCGGCTAGGATACTCGCTGCCTTCCGAACTATTTGTTGGTTGCAGAAAACATTAAGGTCTCTCTGTTTCACACCAATGATTTTAGAACAGATATTCACAAGATATCGTAGACCACCTTTAAAGCCACTGTCTACAATGCGTTCTTCAAAGCCTTCGTCAACTACTGCACCTGCTTTGTCCTCCAGTGAATGCTATCGTTGTGGATCTCAGAAACACCTCGCGAATGATCGTAGTTGTCCTGCTGCATCGGCACAGTGTAATAACATTCAAAAGATGGCACATTATTCTCGGGTGTGTCATTCGGGACAAGCTTGCTCAGTGCGTGACATTGATTTTCAGTTCAGATCCTTTATATGCATGACTCACTAACTGATCAAATTCGGTGCACTGCTCTCATTGCGACCGCAACTACGTTTGTACCTATCAAGCTTACCATAGATTCTGGGTCATCTGTTTCTATCTTGCTGAAAATTGTGCATGATACACACTTCAAGGGAGACGCTTTGCTGCCTCCTTCATTGAAACTAGAGACATATTCTCGTGCTCCGATTCCTGTATTTGGCTGCTTACCTGTCACTGTCTCTAAGGATGACATCACCTGCTCCACATCATTCTTCGTGGTGGAATCTGGAACAGCTCTACTTGGGATGGATCTTATTAATTGGTTACATCTCCGTTTTGAAGGCAATTCAATTTTGCCAGCACAGTCATCAACTCCTGTGCTGTGATTGTCTGCGTTGACGCCTTCAGATGCTTTGGGATGTGCAAAAGGCTTTGTTCACAGAGTTAAGACTTCTCCAGCAGTTGCTCCTGTCCGCCAGAAACTCCGCCGCTTACCGTTGTCTGTTAGAGCCGCAGTCAGTGAGGAAATTCATCACCTTCTCGAGTCTGACATTATCGAGAGAGTGGACGCTTAACCGTGGGTCTCCCCGATAGTAGTAGTACAGAAAAAGTCGGGTGCCATTTGAATGTGCTAAAATGTGATGCTTTTGAAATCAAGCTGAGCGCTCGTTTCCGCTGCTATCAGTTGCATGGATAGTTGTTCTCTTGTGGCTCGCGCTGTCGCGCACAGTCTTCACTCGGATGTGCGCTGCAATCTATCGCTGTTGTGGAGACTCTCTATTCGTTCCGGTGAAATCACAAAATAAAATGCACACAAACGTGTCCCTGCTTGATATAGACTGTAACCACTGATGAACATATTCAGTTTTGATTCAGTTTTGAAACAACTATACAAGTGCGGATTAGAACCCGTCACCTCTGACACGCTTGGCGAAAGATCTACCGCTAGACCATTTAAGAAGAGAGGCTGCACAGTTTGACAAGTTTGTACCAGCATTTCTGAAAATGCACTTCCGAATGCGTCTCTGTCCCCAGCACATTTCAAACCAAACTGACGCCCGTTGTAACGCACCGCATTTAACGTCCAGTAACGTTAATGCCGTTGTAACAACGGGAAAAGTAATTAGTTAGATTACCCCGTTACTGAAAAAATAACGTTGTTACCTAACGCCATTCTTTTAAACGCCGTTATTCCCAACACTGCTACTCACAATGTTATCACCTTCTTGTCATCGGTTTTTAGTAGATACGGCGATCCATGTACTATCATGTCTGATAACGGAACCCAATTCACGTCAGCAGAATTTGCTGCATTCCTAAAAGAGAGAAACATTCAGCACATACATACTTCTTTGTACCACCCTGCCCCGAATGGAGCTGTAGAATGCTTTCATCGCGTGTTGTTCTGGAGACGAAGCCGTGGAAACCTACAGTCACGGTATTTCTCCAAGTGTATCGTGCTACACCACATTCTGCCACAGGACTATCCCCGTTTGAGTTGCTTCATGGCAGAAGGATGCAAACACGTCTTAATGTTCTTCCTCCTCTCACCACGCGTCAGGATGCTCCTGCGCTTCTTCACCGAGTTTCTTTGAAACACTGACTCCAGACGTGTAGCCCGCACTTCCTGATTTCAAAGTGGGAGATTGGGTGCGTGTGCGCAGTCCAACTCATGTTCCGAAAGCGCATCCAAGATTTACCAACCCACGTCAAATTGTGCGTAAACTGGGTGCGTGTACTTACCTGTTATCAGACGGGAAGAACTGGCATGCTTCTCACCTGGCTCGTTCTGTTGCACCTGTTTCGGAGACTACTGACGTGGATGCTGTGGACTTGTCATTTCAGTTTCATCCTCCTCCTCCGGCGCCTCAAGTTCCTGAAGTTCTTCAAAGGGTTTCTACCCATGTGAGACTACCTCCTCGTTGGCTGGAAGACTGTGTTACTTAGTCACCTTGCATTGCGTGACTATAAAGGATGAGTAATTCATTAAGTCACCTTGTTGTTGATTTTAATATGAATACTTCATTCTTAAAATTCTCATGAAACTTATTTTTGTTCTTTAGTCTGATTGATACAAGTAATTATGTTACATAACCAAGTGAATGCTTTGGTAATTTTGTAACTTTGTTATTCTATATTCTTTTGTTATTCTTTTGTAAACTTTGTATTTCCCTTTTGTTCTTAAATATCTGTGTAGACAGTTTGCTTTAAGTGATGGGGGAATATGTTGTGTTCTTCTGTGCATATTGGCGGTAGAGGTTTGTGATATGTGTATATTGAGAATAGAAGAATCAGAGAGTCTGAAGCGTTGCACCAACTGCTATCTGCACTGTACTATTTTGTACATAAGAAGGCCCTTTATTCCTTCTCACTAAGGATATACCAGAAATACAGTGGAATGCACCGCATTATATCAGATATAAATCTATTAGCCTACTCAATAACAAACCAAAATATGGTACAACTAATTGGAATACGTCAACACAGGTTGGAACACGGTAGTGGCTAAGGTACAAGAGAAATAAAAGCATATTAACAAAGCCACTTTACTAGTGTTTCACATATTACCACGCAGTACCAGAAATATACATTAAACTATACAGTTATACTGTATAATCACAGAACATAACTTAAAACCATCAACAGAGATTTATCAAATAAACATGGCACATTGAAGCATTTACGCCATAAATCATGAAACTTACATACCCAATCCTTTACCAATCACCACAAGATTCACTCGTCACACATGTGATCCAAATACATCGAAGAAATTTACACATCAAATGTTCTTTTAGACTCCGCTTAACAACATATTTGTGTATAGTGGAGTAATATTTACCAAGAAAAACGATAGTATAAAGCAGTAAATCAGATCGATGCACGCACAACAGCATGGAGCTCTACTGTTCAGTGAAAATAGCGTAAGTTCTCTGGTCGCGTGCACGCATCCAAAACCAGTGAATAGTATTGCGAGAAGAGAAATTTCTTAAAGGGGCCACGAACATTTGTAATACAAAATAGAAACAATGTAGATTTATACTACTTGGTCACATTAGGAATTTAAACAAATGTACACAGGAAGAACAAAATAGCTGTCTATGAAAGAGGGCAATTAAAAGAAAAAGTCTTGCTATATCAGTGCAAGTAAAAGTTGTTAAGTTAATTTATACAGTTGATAAAGGTATAAAGAGAATTGAACATTTAAGCTCACATGTAGTCATTGTATAGTTTTATCTATTGATTCTAAAGTCTATTTATATTACCTTTATATATTCATTTACATGTTAATAAGTTAATATGATCATAATAATAATTGATAAATTATAATTGTACATGTGTGATCAATTAGGGGTACAATAATTGCATAAATAATATCTATATCATGCAAAATTATTTATTCTAAATAAGCATTACTAAAAGTCAGACGATTTTGTCTTTAAAAATCATTTGCTATGCAGTGACCTTTAATTTTGAGTAGAAAGATGTGGAGTGACTTTATGACTTTATGCATTCACAGCTGATTGGTCCAAGTTCGGTTTGCAACCTACCTGGAACAAAACCTGCCCCGGACCAGTTTAGCGTGGAGCGTAAGTTACAATGGCGATGAACACTGCTAAAAGCCAAACCACTTTCATGGTATATAGGCCCCAGGTTTGAGAACCATTGGACTAAAAGACTCAAGACTCAACCTGAACATCAACTGCATGACTCAACAATGACTTTATAAACTCTTTTTTTTTTCTTCAAAATGATAAACAAAATGTAAGCCATGGAACAATAACTGATTAATTTTTTATTGATTGTATGATGCTGCACAAGGACCGAAGGTAGAGGAGAATCTGCCAAGATTTTTTATTGGACCTAGAAACTGCTAAATTGACCATATTCATAAAAGGAGATTTGCTGTAGGCCTGAATGCACAATTTGCAAATAATATCAGACACGACTATCACAACCTCGAACTTCATTCACCACTTCAAAAAAGAAAGGTATAAGCTAATCTGTTTGTAATATCTCTGCAGAACAAAACTGCGTGTTTCTAAATTTGTGGGTGTTTGCAAACTAGTGGGTGTTTGTATTCATTGAAAAAGGATGCCTTTCATCTGACCCCACCCCTAAACCCCACCCACCTGTGACATGGGCAAATCAGGTAGCATGGTCGAAAACACCCCTCTGTTTATGGCCTCGCCCACTGATCTGGTAACGTACTCGGTTACTAACGTAACCTCGGTTCCCTGAGAGTAAGGGAACAAGTATTGCGTAGCTATACGCTATGGGAAAACTCCTTTTCTCAAAAATATTGAAGCCTTTATTTTAAAACAAGCAAGCACAGTGCAAGCTGTTTAAGCACACTGATTGGCTGGACTGCGGCAACTGCACGAACCTATGGCGAAGCAGCGAGGACGCGAGAACCTTTCAACCTATCTTATAATAGAACTAAGTCAGAGTCCAACAGGGACCAGACATTGTCGGAGCCCGCGAAGGGAAACCTAGAGGTTTGGCCCCCAAGACCTCTCAGATAGAAATAACTCGTGCCTGTAGTAATGGCACTTCCAAGTTGTAAAATCTTACAAATGTGGACTGCGAATACCAGCCGGCCACCACATTCTGACTGTCTGAATAGGGCAGAACGCTCTATATAAATTATGAGAGCCCTAACAAGGCAGAGAAGACTTAATTCCCTGTCGTCTTCCAGTAAGGGAAGTGCAGACAGCGAAATTACCTGGACTCCAAATGGAGTTGAGAGCATCTTGGATACATAACCATGTCTTGGTCTGAGGATGACCTTAGAGTCGGTGGGCCCAAACTCGAGACAGGAAGCGTTTACAGAGAGCGATTGTAAGTCGTCCACTCGCTTGACCGATGCTAGGGCTAGCAGGAGTACGGTCTTAAGCGAAAGAGGCTTTAGGTCAGCCGACTGAAGTGGCTAAAACGGGGCTCCCTTAAGGACCCTGAGGACTGTAGATAGGTCCCAGGCAGGTATAGAGCGAGGTCAAGGCAGGTTAAGCCTCCTGGCCCCTTTAAGGAAGTGCACGACCAGGTCGTTCCTTCCCGGGAACTGGCCGGCCACAGGAGCATGGAAAGCTGCTATGGCAGCCAAGTATACTTTGAGCGTGGAGGGGGTCCGACACGTGTCCAGGAGCCCTTGAAGAAAAGAAAGTACCAGTAGTAGTCCTGGACACCCGTTGAGGGGCCATACATGAAGGGCCCTCAAGTCGAGGCGGGGGTGCCAGACTGTCTCTTTCGCCTATGTGAGGAGGTTTTTCCTCAGCGGTATCGGTCAGGGAGCTGCCTCGAGCAGCTGCATCAACTTGGGGAACCATGTCTGGGTCTGCCAGAGAGGAGCTATTAGGAGGACTTCACGCTTGTTCTCCCTGATCTGCTCGATGACTTGAGGTCCCTGCTCTTTGAGAAGAATTTTGGGCAATGAGAGATGTTTTCTGAGGTGAATAGGTATACCTCTGCCCTGCCGAAAACACTCCAGATTAGATGAGGGTGGAGAGACCATTCCCCGGGGGGGAAAGTTGTCTCGAGATAGCATGTCTGCACCCTGGTTCAGTATGCCCGGTATATGCACTGCCCTTAGCGAGCACAGGTTGGTGTCAGCCTTTAAAAGGAGCTTTTTGGCCATGATGTACAGGTTGTGCGACCTGAGGTCACCCTGACGATTTAGGTATGACAAGGCATTTTAGATGTCTGAGGAGCCAGGATCTGTGGGCTTGTAACTCTGCCTCCGATTGGGCCAGAACGAGCCAATCATCGAGTTAATTCTGAATGCGCATTCCCCTGCTGTCTCAGGGGGTAGAGTGCTGCGTCTATGCATTTTGTAAACGTACGAGGTGCCAGTGACAGCCAGAATTGTAGGACTGTGTACTGATAAGTCTGCACCTCAAAGGCGAATCTCAAGAATGGCCTGTGATGGGGAGCTATCTGGATATGAAAGTAGTCATCTTTCAGATCCACTGACAAAAAACAATCCTCTGGGCGAATTTGCGCAAGGATTTGTTTGGTTTTTAGCATCCTGAATCGCCGTCCCATGAAGGCCTTATTCTGGTGTCTGAGATCTAGAATGGGCCTGAGGCCGCCATCCTTTTTCAGGACGAGGAAGTAACGGCTGTAAAAGCCTGACTTGCTTAATGACGGGGGAACTGTCTCGACAGCTTCCTTCGCTAGAAGATTTGACACTTTGGTTCGGAGGACGTGAGCCATGCTGCTCCTTTCCAATGTCTCGACCAAGGCATGAAGCACGGAGGTCTGTGAGCGAATTGGAGCAAGTAACCTCGTTTTATTATATTCAGCACCCATTTTCACACATCGGGGATGGTTTCCCAGGCCTTGGCCCGAGTGGCTAGGAGTTGAATACAGCCTGGGGGCGGGCCAATGTGTGACGGGGACCCGGCCATCCAGGTGTTGTGAGTTAGAAAGCGTTTGTTTGCAGGAGTACGTGTATTATAACTGGCCCATTGACTGCAGTTTTAACATTTCCAGCCACCTGAACTAAAGAGGGGGCTGGGGAAGGTGCACGAGTTCTTTTCGAGGGTGATCCGGCCACAGCGGGACTTAATCCCTCTCTTTTCCTTCCTGTCGTCCAACTAGGAAGGCTTCCGAGGCTCAGGTTCCAACACAATTTTGGGTGGGGGGCCCTGGGGTTCTGGGAATGGGTAGCGCTTGGCTGGTTGAGAGCGCTGATGGGTTTCAGCCGCTGGGCGGGGCTGAGAAACCGGCGGCGTAGGCCTAGCTGGCTTTTCTTGGGGCGGCCTGAAGCCGAACTAGAACGCTTTGGCGAGAAGTGTTGCATGGCCTGCAAAGACTTCTGTGCTTTAGTGAAGCGTTCAGAGAAGCCCTTTACTGCTGGACCGAAGAGCCCGGTGTTGGAGATTGGAGAGTCCAGGAAAGTAATCCTGTCTGCATCCTTAATCTCTGTCAAGTTGAGTCAGAGATGGCGCTCTAACACGACTATACTGCCCATACTCCTTCCAAATCGCCTGGGCGGTGGTCTTAGTGGCGCGCAGAGCTAGATTGGTGGCGCTGCGCAGGTCCCTAAAGGCCTCGGAGTCCGGTCCAGACTCGTCCATGGAGTGGAGGAGTTTGGCCTGGAACACCTGGAGGGTGTGCAGAGCCGATGCAGCTTGGCCAGCGGAGGTGTAAGCTCGGCCGGCGATAGCTGAGGTGGTTCTGTAGGGTTTAGATGGGTGAGCCGCCTTGGATCTCCATCCAATAGTCATGGGCGGGCACAGGTGCGTGGCCACCGCTTCTTCCAGGGGGGGCAGCTTCTCGTACCCTTTCTACTCAGCGCCATCAATGGTAGAGAGCGATGTGCTTCCAAAACTTACACACTAATCATAATCGGTCTCTAACCCTGATCCCCCATATGCCAGGCAAGTGCACTAACAATGACACTAAACACTGGATTCACTACCAGTCGCCAAGGAGACTCTGACTAACTGGCCTCCATTACGCACACAATCCAAGAGTGGATTTCTGTTTATCATAGCAGAAGTGCAACAAAATAATGCTTCACGAAAAATAAAGTGCAGATGATGAACGAATGACAAGGAACTAGCATAAAAAATAACGCACAGTACACAATAGTAATTACAAACAAGAGTACGTTGTTAGTTGGCAACAGCAAAGCAGCTCCAGACAAAAAATGGCAGTGTTACTCACGTGTAGAGTGAATCAAAATACCCCCCGTTACTGTTTTCATGCCTTCCCGCTTAGCTCTCTCCAGTGCTGGAAAGCTTTTATAATATTAACTCGAGTCCTAAAGCTCTTGCCCAGACATAACCCTTTATTTTCCAGTGATTTCTTCTGATCTTTTCCCTTTTTTATTGTGTGTTTCATCTCTATTTCTGCAGTCTTCAAATCTCCCTCTTGTTCGTTCTCTCTCCCCCACCGTCATACGCCCCCTAATGCTGATTGGCTACACACGTTTGTTGTTGTTCTTGTGTAGGTCCGACTAACTTCCAAACAGCCTTTTTCAAACCTGCTAACCCCACCTTTAAGACAGTGACTTGCAAGTTTATTTGATTTTATCACACCGTTTTAATATTATGTTCTACATTAATTTATATCTCAGCATCGGAAACTTGTGGGTTTGCTTCCACCCCAAAATTGTAGACCAGACCCTGTGCTTTGGCCATACTCACTTAAAGCCCTTAATGGGAAGGTTATTTCCTGTCACTGCTCTGTGTGATGAATCATTGAAACATGAAATTCACTCTAAACATAATTGGATTTTTTATTCATAACACTTTTTGCACCTCACCTGTTTCTTAAATTTGTATTAGCATGTCAGAACTATAATAATTACATTTTAATTAAAATTATTATTATTGTAAATGTATAATGTAAAAAGTTCATTTCTGAGAAAAATATAAACAAGTTGGTTGTGGAAAATATGAACTATATTTGTTATTCGGTAGTGTGACTTGACATGATCCTTGGCAGGACTCAATTGTATATTTTGAAATTGTATATAACAAAACATATTCTAAAATTCAGATTTTGCGTTCAACAACATTTTTACTCGTTATAATATAACCATTACATGCAGACGTTTCTCTTAAAAAATTATGAAAATGTAGTAAACTACACGGCGGTCAGTGTTTAATAAATGTTACTGTAACACTCACCACTAGATGTCAGTAAATTCGTAGATTTAAGAATATTTTCCCCATGACGCTTGATTCTTGTTATTTGGGTAAAATATAGGCTATAATTATACGAAACATGCATGAGGTAAAATCAGACGCTTTCGTATTACAAACTGCAAATGTAATCCTTGTTATTGTAGCTATTTAATATTACCAATAGTATAAATTAATATAAAAGAAGTAAAAATCCAACACGTGGATTTGATGACTTAATAAGACTGTTATGGGAAGTCTAAAATCGTAGCCTATTTGAAAACAAAAGGTCGGCGAAGATGCACCCAGATTCCTTAATTTATATAACAAAAACGATATCAATAATGTCTAAGAATAAAAGCATCAAGCTTGTTGATGCAGCATGAGGAAGGCGTGCCGCGCGGATGACGTCATCAAACAGCCACATTCCCCAAACGGCACGAGTGCAAAACCGTTTTCGGTTTATTTTCTCTACAGATCTCGTTTTGTTCTCTGCTGTTGCATTGGACCCTACAGCTGCTTTTGGTTCTAGGCTTCCTCCAGCCGTCTGCAGAAAGTTTTTTACCGTGAGTTTATTTGTTCTTCTTTTCCTAAACTTTTCTTCAAGTTTCCCGATGTTTGTCGTCATTGCTTTGAGCTCTGCGTTTTTGTTGTTCAACTCAGCGTTCTGTTCGTCGCCTATGATAAACAACATAAAGCAGCTCAAGAGTCTGACTAACAACAAACAGATTTTCTTGTCATTAATAATGTCGTGTGTATTTTTTAACGCAATTCGTGCGCTGATACAACGTGTGCTTTTAGCCAGTTAGCTTAGAGTAGGAAGTCTCCTCAAAACTAATTTTGTTTAATTATGGTTCATTGACACTAAATAAAAGGGAAACTCGTTACACTCAGTTAACCTGGTCTTCCAAGCTCGTGGCAAAATATTCTGACTGGCTTCTGAAGAATATTTTGTCGTAATGTTACCGTTAGACATTAACATAAACAGATGATCCCTCAGTGTTCTGATGACGCATGTTATCTTTACAGTACACGAACTCTGGTGTTTCCTAATTTCAATATCCTTGTTATAGATGTTGGAACGTTATGAGTGAAGGTTCTCATGATTGCGTGTTGGATTTCTTTATCATTGAAGACTTCCAGATCTCAAGTGGATGTCATGCTGTACACTGTCATCCTTCAGAACGAGTGAGGATTGACATTGTAGAGTCAATGTTTTTGTCTTGGTGTGAGATTGTCACGGATGCTAACTAAAGCATGTTTGATTATGATAACCCTATCTATATATTACCATTTCAGTCATATCAGTCTCTTGGTGACTCTATGACCATCTCTTGCTATATGCGAGAGACTGTCCATGAATTTTCTTAGCAATGATTTTTTTTCCGGGTAGGTTGCCAGGTGTTCCCCCAACCCTCCCCATTACATTACAATTTACCTATACTACATGTTTTTCTATAGTGGTGGAAACCCATGCAGACACAGGGAGTACATGCAAACTCCACACAGAAAGGCCTCCTGGCTCAGCAGGGACTCGAACCGGGGACCTTCTTGCTATGAGGCACTTAATGTGATCATATTTAATGTTAAATAGGCTATTTGTTAGATTCATTGTGATACTGAAGAAATCCTCTTGAAATAGCCACATATCTGGTTTTTGAATGGCTGCTTGTTTTTGAACTCATGCACATGCTTTTCTAGTCATGTTTGAAGAGTCATCCATCCATGCCCATTACTTTTCACAAAAAAGATGAAGTCCTTTGGTCTGTGTACTTTCATGACTGCAGTTGAGGAGCCCAGATCTGCCTCCTCCCTCATTCTCCCACTAATGCAGACCAGATGGAAATTAGAGCCACTGATGCAAGCCAAGTGATAACACTCACAACCGTGTGTTCCCATGCCAAATCCAACCCCCCCAAACAAACACGCGCACGTCTGTGCTATCTGTTGGCCAATTTCACTTAAGCATATAATTTACTGTGATAGAGGGAGTTTGCATACAGCGGCCAAAGGCGGCTGATCATTCTGCTGTCACTTGCATGAAGAAGAGGCACTTAGAACATGCATAACATGTTGTGGAGGTGTCAACCTCGCAGGCATGCACCCCAGCAGCACTATGGGTAGCCACCTGACACTAACAGGTTGGCTTGCGTGACAGTGCCGATTGTGGTCAAGGACATGTAAATATACGGTCTCATGAATTGACAGGGCTTGATGCTTAGGTTTTTCCCAAGGTGCATATGCTCTCCTAAGTTTAGGTTTAGGAGAGCATGAAAATTTATAGTGGGAACCAAAATGACTTCCACTGTGGGAGATGTTTTAAATCTTTTGTCTTGTTATCCTTTTTATCCCTGAAATCCAGCCGCAAATTTCATTGATTAAGATTGAAGTGATGTGTAGGTTTAGGTGTAGGCAATCAGTACTCTGATTGACATGACCAATCAAATCTTAAAGGGTCATGAAACCCAAAACCAAATTTTCTGAGATTTTAACAGAGGAATGTGTGTTGAACACCATTGAAGACAATGTTAGCATCTGTTAGATTTAATAGTAGAGTGAAAATTGTTACCTTTTATTCTGCTTTTTCCGTCTTCTGGGTTTAAAATCTTCATCGTGTCCACATCACAGGTTGTGACGTGGCAGAGCACTGTAAGTGCATTGATGACTCGTCTGTGTCTCATAATTATTGAGACTGAGTTTTCATATCCTATATGAGAAGACACTGTATCTTAATTGTTCATGACACCACGTGGATTTTTCCAATGACAGACATGTCAAACTGTGATATCACGTTGTAGATGAGAGAGACAATCATAGGACACAAGTGTTTGTTTTCGTGGTGCAAAAGTCCAAGTGGATTGAATACTTTTGAAAGGACAATAATAAAGTGTCATTGTATTTCATTAGACTTTAACTTTGCCAGCTATAGGGATCTCCCAGTCAATACTAAGTGCAATTCCAAAGTGCAATACTATCTCAAAATATCTCGATACTGAACAGAATAGATCTATTATTAGCGCAACGGCCGTCCGCTAACTCTTCACGTCATGTCACCGCACTTATTATTAGCATCACAAAAAGAAATATACAAGAGAGAGATAAAGGAATTATATAAGAAGTGTCAAATAAAATACAAGATCAGCTTTTGGTCGCGTTTTGCCTGTTTATTGCCACCAACCACTTGTTTCTCCGTTTTGTTTCTTTTGGGATACGGTATAAAGATATTCCTTTTGTATGATCACGTATCTGATCGCATCCAACTGCACAGCATCGCTCGGGCATGATAGGAATATTTCTCGATGAGCTGTATTATCCTGGTATTATCACCGGCGGTTTAGCATTTTCTATTCCGTCAAGATGGCTGCTCCAAATGGCATGACGTCACGCGGGACGTCCCTATAAAAAAAAAATCTAGCATTTCCTCACGTTTTACCACTGATTTTTAATGACAGTCGATATGCATGGGCCACTGGCGATGACAGTGATGGCCATACCACACCCACTCCCATCCATGCCCATTTAAGTTGTATTTTTCAAAAAGATTGTGAGCTAGACTTGAGCTGAAAGAGGGGGGTTTCATGACCCTTTAATAATCGGAGTTTCCGCTGAAGCCACTGCTACGAATCTTTGATCTAAACAAATATGTAAACATTGATATTGTTTTTGAGAATCGATACAGTATCGCCAAACATACTTTCTTACACCCCATTTAAAATGTCTATGCTTTTCTATCCGCTCGTTAAGTCTAATGTTATGCATCACCGTTGCCTGGGTCCAAACCATAGACTGTAAAGAAATATGGACGTAGTGTTCATGAAGTCACCCGTAGGTTTCTGGAGATAATTTTTTGAAGGCCAAAGTTGATCCACCTGTTACTCAAGTGGCCACGCCCTTAATTATGCATAACTTTAAGGCTTAATAATATAATTTTTTGTCAATATTGCACACCCCTAATGTACAGTATTCATTTTTATTTCCTCTGGTCTTAAAAAGCCTTAAATTTGACTTTAAAAAGTGTGCAGCAACCCTGTAAGACATGAGGCTGCACAATTCCTGGTTTTCCATTCCCAAATTTAAATCATCATAAAATGACAATTAAAGCAGAACTCGGCAACTTCTAGACTTCTTTGCTGATTTTCACTTTTGTTGTCGCATTTTTTCCCCACGTGCTCCCCCTACAGCTGTGGGGCGTATATTTCCCAACACTGTCGTAAAAAACTCACTTGCGGCACCCTCCTCCCCCGTTCTACCGCTGCTCACGTGCATTTGTTATTGTCGGAGCCGGCCAACTTTACTTGCGGAGCTATGTCTACCGAGGTGGGTAATACATCATACACATTATCAGCTACCACAGATGGTCATGGATTAAACACATTTATAAACACAAACAAGAATAAGGAATAAAGAAAACAAAGACATACTTACAATTGCATTAGCAGAAACGCAAGGTCAGCATCTGTTATGCATTCTTTATTTTCTTTTAGCTCTCGCCACTCAGTGAATGCACGACCAATGTTGACTCTTGTGCGGTTCCTGGCACGGTCAAAAAGTTTTTTCCTCTCTTTCACCTCCTCCGCCGATAACCGTCTCTTCTGTCTTTTCGCTGGAACCATGTGCATTATCCATCGTCGCTTGTATTACTCAGGTTATTACTTCTAGCTAGTATTGAGGTGGGCGTGTGTGTGTTGAATTGCCGTAAAGCAGTTCGTGTTTTGCGCTCGTTCTCGTTCTGCTTCTCACGAGACTTCCGATTTTTATTTTGCCGGGACGGTAGTCACCATGTTGCAAGGTTGGTTTTACGCCTGGGAACGCTGGGGGGAGCTGGTAAAGTCACCAATATCACCAGAACAGGTTGTTTAACCATCCAAATGATTTCTAGACAGCTTTATTAAGTTAAAGTTACCAAGTTCTGCTTTAAGATGCGTTTTAAAATATTTGACTTTAAGTCCTTAAATTTCATTAAAAAAAATGTAAGGGCCTGTGGGGACTTTTGCACATACAGGTGCTTCTAAAAAAATTAGCATATTGTGATAGTTCATATTTTCCATAATGTAATGATAAAAATTAAACTTTCATATATTTTAGATTCATTGCACACCAACCGAATTATTTCAGGTAAAAAATTAGCATATTTCATCCGACCAATAAAAGAAGTGTTTTTAATACAAAAAAAGTCAACCTTCAAATAATTATGTTCAGCTATGCACTCAATACTTGGTCGGGAATCCTTTTGCAGAAATGCCTGCTTCAGTGCGGCGTGGCATGGAGGCAATCAGCCTGTGGCACTGCTGAGGTGTTTTGGAGGACCAGGATGCTTCGAGAGCGGCCTTAAGCTCATCCAGAGTGTTGGGTCTTGCGTCTCTCAACTTTTTCTTCACAATATCCCACAGATTCTCTATGGGGTTCAGGTCAGGAGAGTTGGCAGGCCAATTGAGCACAGTAATACCATGGTACGTAAACCATTTACCAGTGGTTTTGGCACTGTGAGCAGGTGCCAGGTCGTGCTGTAAAATGAAATCGTCATCTCCATAAAGCTTTTCAGTAGGTGGAAGCATGAAGTGCTCCCAAATCTCCTGATAGCTAGCTGCATTGACCCTGCCCTTGATAAAACACAGTGGACCAACACCAGCAGCTGACATGGCACCCCAGACCATCACTGACTGTGGGTACTTGACACTGGACTTCAGGCATTTTGGCATTTCCTTCTCTCCAGTCTTCCTCCAGACTCTGGCAACTTGATTTCCGAATGACATGCAACCACTGAGCAACAGTCCAGTGCTTCTTCTCTGTAGCCCAGGTCAGGCGCTTCTGCCGCTGTTTCTGGTTCAAAAGTGTCTTGACCTGGGGAATGCGGCACCTGTAGCCCATTTCCTGTGCCCGTGCACGCCTTTGCACGGCGGCTCTGGATGTTTCTACTCCAGACTCAGTCCACTGCTTCCGCAGGTCCCCCAAGGTCTGGAATCTGTCCTTCTCCACAATCTTCCTCAGGGTCCGGTCACCTCTTCTCGTATTTTTTGCCACACTTTTTCCTTCCCACAGACTTCCCACTGAGGTGCCTTGATACAGCACTCTGGGAACAGCCTATTTGTTCAGAAATGTCTTTCTGTGTCTTACCCTCTTGCTTGAGGGTGTCAATGATGGCCTTCTGGACAGCAGTCAGGTCGGCAGTCTTACCCATGATTGCGGTTTTGAGTAATGAAACAGGTTTGGAGTTTTTAAAAGCCTCAGAAATCTTTTGCAGGTGTTTAGAGTTAATTAGTTGATTCAGATGATTAGGTGAATAGCTCGTTTAGAGAACCTTTTCATGATATGCTAATTTTTTGAGGAATTTGGGGTTTTCATGAGCTGTATGCCAAAATCACCAGTATTAAAACAGTAAAAGACCTGAAATATTTCAGTTGGTGTGCAATGAATCTAAAATATATGAAATTTGAATTTTTATCATTACATTATGGAAAATAATGAACTTTATCACAATATGCTAATTTTTTGAGAAGGACCTATATATTCTGCTAAACACATTTTGCAGTTCACGGACATCTATTTTAGTATCAAATTCGAGTGAAGCGACTGCTCTGTCGAGCGCTGCCTATTTTAATATCAAATCAGCCCTAATATATTGTATTTCATAGCTTGTGTTTTTGACAAGTTTATTAAATCAGGTTCAGTAAACATCAAAGGGCTGATGAAGAATTGATGGCAGATGTAAAGTCGGAGCAGTAGATTCTGTTTTATTTTTTTGTAGCTGTTGAACAACATAAGAACAATGAGGGGATGAGTCAAGGTTTCTGTTGCTTAGAAACAAGATCACCCACCCAGAAGACAATAACTTTTTAAAATAAATAATTTTTTTTTCAGCATCAACCCATTCTTCCAATAAATATTTTTTTGCCCTCATTTTCGTAATTCAACCCCTGATTGAGATATCTTGTTTAATACAAATTACTTCTCTAATGGGATTTTTTTCTGTTGACTTTCAGGTGAAGAGTTCCCTGGTCGGCAGCTAAAGAAAGCAGCCTGGTCAGTTGGTCAAGCCTGTGGATTTCTTCTGGCACTTGGTGAGGATCTGTGTTTCTTTAAGAATAACTTTCACTGTAAGTCTGTTACAGAACATTTGGTGGGATTTGTTTTAACCAGAAAAGGTTAAACCTTGAGGTTTATGGTGTTGAATTACTTAATCGGTTGCATTTGTTTTTAGGTAGTAATGACTAATGACTCTTTCAAGAACATAACTTAGAACTTTCTTTGAGCTGCTGTTGCCTAGTTACAGCCCACCTGTGTCACTCAAATCAGTACATTTCTAGTATGGTGACTCTCTATTGAGAGCATTGAAATTACAGTTTTACGTAGTGATGTGTAGCAGTATTCATTTAATATAATGAGAGTTTTTCTTGTCAACACCAAGAACTCAGTACCATCCAAACAAATTTACGCTGACAGACATTCGTTGTCATGGTGAGGTATATAACTGGACATCCCTGACTGAGTCTTATTGCGTAATCTCAAAACTGGTGAGGATCAGCTGACTTTCACAGGAATTTTCTTCTGAAAACCACTGTAGTGTCGCTGCCCAAATCATGGTGCTATGCCTGAATGATTACGCCTACTGGCTCTCATATCCGTGATCATGAATTGCCTGCAGAGCTTGAAGTCTAACGTCTGCTGTATTTTCACTGGCTGCAAGGCTGTACTCTCGTTTACGTTCTTCTTTTTTCCCAAAACGTTGAATTAGAGTCTCAGAATATGTTGAATATGTTCTATACTATTAACATAAAAGCCATACTGTTGGTTAGAGCTAGATGATTCTGGATGAATTGACACTTCGCAAGGAGTTTGATTGACAGGCGATTTGACCAATCATAATCCGCCATTTTTGCCCGACAAAGCAGTCAGGAGAGTTAGATTACCGTTGGAGGATTTGAACAAGAAAAAACGGATTGTACTGACGTCTTTCCGCGGTTAAAACAACATTCCTTCTTATGTTCATTGATATTTATTTTATGCTATAAATTAACTAGAAGGAAGAGATGATCGGTTCACGAGCAGCTTTAAGAGGCTCTACATTGATCTGTCACAACACAGTAAAGAGCCACAAAACTGTATTTACATTTCTTTAAAAAATGACCAAATTTGAAAGTTGAGACTTATTTCAAATCAAAAGTAACCTGGTCTGTCCTTTCTGGCAGCGCATTGTGAGTGTCCTTTTTGCTCCACGATGTATTTTTCACTGCGTGAGAACATGGTGGGGCTTGAGAGCGGCGTGGCTTGTCGGACATAGCAACAGTAACTAAAGGGGGCGGGTCTTTGCGAACGGTCAATTGAGAATCACAATATTTTTTTTGTTTCAAATGGAGATCACAATTCTCCCACGAACAGACAACTAAATAAAATAACGCAATTTACTAGAGGTTCTGTTAAAATATTAATTGCTGCAGTCTATTTAAAAGGGTTTACTTAATTGGAATAAAAATAAAAAAATATATATGACACACTTATAAGACTTCATGTGTTTCATTACTTTATGAATCACCATTTTTTGACCGAACCTCTTGAATGAATGATGCAACGACAAATAGGATAAAAATATTTAAGTCACTTGTTGCCACCTACTCGTGTAACAATGTTTTCGACACAATCATTGTTTGAAGCGCCAAGTTGCTTTCAAAAGGGAGCGTGCTCTATTTTGATTGCTGCTGTAGACATTAGTGTTAATCTGAACTGTGAACTTTTATCCCTGTACTTCTGTAAAAACTTGAATTATTGTAAGACAGAAATAACAAGTGTGGTTGAAAAGACTGTTTGTGAAGCTGTTTCATACCTATACACATAGGTGGTGGGTGAATCAACTCCAGGGTAAGTCTGAGGAGATGCATTTCCTCTTTAAAAACACATTTAAATAGAAAGTTACATGTCGCCTAGCAACAACCTACACATCCGCGGATAAATGATTTGTTAATGAAGCGGCTATGTTCACAAACCACTATAATTTGAACAGAAAAGCAAGCATATTGTATGTGTTATTTGGCAGGGCAGCCAATTTGAATAATAAATAACTAATGCAACAAAACAAGATTATGAGGCACCTTAATCGAACCAGGAAAAAAACAAACTCTGCACTCGATTAGATAGACCTACAACCGATCAGAGCAAAGCAGTAAGTGACGTATGTTGAGCGACAGTTGTCAACAGAACTGAACGGCACTCACTCTGGAAAAATTTTCTTTTTAGCGACCATCGGAGCCAGCTGATAAATTAAACTTTTGCCGAATCCTGTAGGAAGGACGGCAAACGCATCTTGACGATCAACAAATGCCTTTATTGCTGTTCTCTGTTCGTCTTTTAAAATTAATGCGCATGTCTATGCATCTCAGTTCTCCAGCTGCAGTCATCTTCGCTGTAAACCAGTTCAAACCAAGCGCTCTTTGATGACGTGAGGATTACGTTACTGCAGATCATCTGTCCATCATCGTATAAAGCCCGCCCTGGCAAATTGATTGGTCCAAACTTTTTTTGACTGATCATAATTACTCCTCAATGGATCAGTCCAGACCGAACTTGTGGGTGGGGTTCGGGCTGGCATCCAGGCTACCATAATCAATGAAGCTCAAAGAGTCTCTTATTTAGCCTGTTGGTAAAACTGTGTGAAATTTCTTCTTTTCCCTAAAAGTGTTATGTAAATAGGCTCTCAAAAACAGTTTGGCTGGGTGATAAGATGTAATGAGATAATGACAAGTGTAATATTATACCAGGGTTAACCATATCTGTGAAACCAGAACGTAACATTATACTATATATTTTTGACTACTAATTTGACTTCTATGCTTAATCAGTTATCTTTGAAAAAATAAAGCTCAAACAAAACAAATCCAAACAAAATCCATGTGTGTAAAACTCCCATCATTATAATGAGATACATTAAACGTAAATGTTATGTTAATATTAGGGATGCACCGAATCCACGATTCGGCTTCGGCTGAATATTGGGCTTTTTAACGGGGTTCGGTTTCTGCCGAACCTTAGAATTTTTTTCCACCGAACCGAACCCTAGGCTTGCACTACGCGCGCTACATCGACGTCACGCCGGCGTTGATTACGGGCGCTGCCCAGATCGATCAGTGAATGACATCAGAGTACCGTGAGGCCGAATAGAGAGCAGACGGCTCCTTTTGAATTGCTCTCTCGGTAACGTTACTTTGATGTCATAAACTGTTCGGTCTGTGCAGCGCCGGTTCAAGTCGAACAAGCCTGTAGTGTAACGCGTTTTGTCAAGAAGAAAAATAGGGATAGCTCACAGCTAAAGTTATTGCAGAGGCCAGACAGACTCACGGAGGCGTCTCACAACTCGCACTTTATTCCCCAATCGAACTCGTGCAACTGTCTGTCACACGTTCTACCGTCCACAGCTTTACTTAATAAACAAAGAAATTAAGATAAAAATTAGAATCAAACAGAAATAACGCGCATACATGTGGTGTTCGAGGCGCACGGCACACACAATACAGCCTGCAGACAGTTCAACCGGGAGCGCGCACCTCTTAAAGGGGCCACACCTTATTTCCACTCGTTACAGTAGGTGGACCGTTCGAATGCAGTAGGCTGTGAGAAAGTGAAAATGGAACTCATGAGAAGAAAAGGTGTTGTTTGGCAGTACTTTCAGTCAAAAGAAGGCAGTTCTAGTCAAGCTATATGTTCAATTTGCAATGCCGATTTGTCTCGTGGTGGCAAGGACCCTAAACAATACACAACATCGCCGCTGTTAAAAAAAAATGAAAAAGTGAAAAATCCACTTTGTTTACTTCATTAATGTGTTTAATGTTAATGGACTGAGGATGAGAGTAGGATTCGGTATTCGGTTTCGGATTCGGCAGAATCTTAACCAGCGGATTCGGTATTCGGCCGAACCCCACAAATCTGGATTCGGTGCATCCCTAGTTAATATACTACATGTTTTTGAAATGTTGAATATCATCCACAAATGCAGTGGTAAATTATATATCAGCAAGAAAATAAGCTAGTGTTTCGAAATTCAAAAATCATTCTTGACTTGATAAATGTCTCTTTTGTGTTGCTGACATGTTGCTTGTGGTAAAACTGCAGTGAAAATAGTTGTTTATTAGAGGTATTTAGTTCAAGTTAAATTTTGTAATCTAAGATGAGAAACAGCTTGCAGCGTTCTATAAATAATCTTAAACCCAATCTTTTTTCACTTTATGTTAGAGCAGAGCCATTCAAAACCTGGCTTAACGCCATAGCTGATCTCATTTAACCCAGTGGTCGTGTTATCGCGTTCCTGATTTAGCCCACACAACACTATCTGCCTAGTGGGTTGGTTCAAAAGGTGGTTTCAATGAGGCAGTGAAACATTGTTTTTCTGTCCATGTTTAAAAGACTTGGCTCAGTCGAAAAGCCTTGGGTTATTTTAAACTGAAAAAGCAACACCTTTTGCTGCTGCGGGTACTTTATTGTCATGAGTTTTTCATTGTCTGCTGTTGGCTGAATCCCAGAATTCCACTGATGCCCAGACTAGTGCTAGATGCACTCTCTTTGCTTTATATGGTTGGAAGAAGTTCATGAAGAACTTGTAAGTAGTACTCTATAATAAATATTTATGTAATAATTAATACATTTTTAGTTCACATTTAATATGATATTCAAAAATAATTTAATACTTGTTTTAGTTGTTTATTATAAGTCTTGACATTAGCATTACAAAAATTAGCATTAATATTGAGACTATTATATAAATATGGGCTAAATGCTACCATGCAAAGTACCATCATAAAGAATGAATCAAACAGAAATAAAGAGTCTATTTTTGTATTTGCCTCAAATTTGTAGAAACATTGATGAACACCTGTTCTTTTGTATGTAGGTCAGATTTAATAGGCATGACAATACCCTGTGGCAACCTGATGTTTTGTTTGTGGAAATATTTGTAGATTAATTTTTGCATGTTGTTTTACTTCGTCTATGTCTGTGACCACCAATGTTTACTGGGCTTAAATGAGACTCTGGATTGATGTCATGAACTCAGGCCTCAGTGATGGTAACCTGTATTTATGTGACTGATTCTTACTCGATGTTGAGCTGTCAAACCAAAAGTTATCATTTTACTAACACCTGCTGACTTAAAAACCTTATACCTTTAATACTTCTAAATCACTGGTGGCTAGAAAGAGCAGAATGATGAAGTCAGGAAAATGTGTGCTTTTACATCTGCAGTCAGTTTTAAGTGTGAGAAAACCGTTCTGCTTAGCTATGTTTTGCGTCATGGCTCATTTTCTATTTGTAGTGTGTTTTTTTTTTTTTTTTTTTGTGGACAGAAATATTACTAATCACTGGAATCTGGCTGTGTCGTGCCTGGTTAGGATATGGTTATTAGTCCTTGATAGGCATACAGTTTCCATTGGTCCAGTCATCTCCGTTATTACATAATCAGGGTATTTGAAAAAATCTGTGGTCATCGATGCAGACGTTCTGTCTTGACAGAAGGATGTTGACATGAATCAAGCTCACAGCCACATCCCCATTCTCGCATTCAAATGTCATCTTGCACCAACTCTGTGGAATCAATGAAAACTCAAATACAACATGACAACAAGGTGTTATTGGCGATGGAAAAAATTAATTGCCATTCTGTGAGGAATTGGTAAAGGATTTAAGGGTAGAAGAGAGAGGTATTTCTTAATGTTCTGATTCACTTTAAGAAAGCACTCTTCTGCTCCTCTAGAACAGAAGACAATGAATCAAGAGTGAAACTGCAGAATAGCTCTGTGGGAGGCATACAGACAGCCATCCGTCGATAATGTTTTATCAAAGGCTGAGCTGATGCCGTCAATGCTTGAATAATGATGTCTGTAAATGTCATTATTCTCCACGTGGTCTGCTGAAAGGAAGTCAATAACAGATCATTCAGACTAAGCACAAACTGTCAGCAGACACATGCCACCAGAGCACTACCTTCACACTGAAACCGTTCACTGCAGCACATGGTGTTGACTATTGGCAAAACCTGGGTTTGATGTCTCTGGATATTATGTGGATAGAACGTTTTCAGCACTGACACTTTTTCATTCAACATTGAGAATGTTTGACATCTGTGATTAAATACATGGTCATAAAGTTTTAGATTTCTTAAATGGTTTTAAGAGGTCTTAAATTTGAGGAAAGAAAAAAAGGAATTGAGATATGGTTTAATGTAAGTCAGTAGTCGTGTTTCCATTACCCTTCAAATTGTGCGAATTGAAATTGCGAATTGAAAATACGCCCAATGGAAACACATCAATTTCGCAAAAACTTTTTTGCGTTAAATGGGAGGTTTTAAGCTCGCATGAGGTGGTTTTTCAGGCAATTCGAAAATATGTCACACAATGTCACTAGACTCAATCCAAGTCATTAGAATCAATGCATCCATGTAATTAGACGAAACGTGCACATGTGCAGGCATTTTTTTTTCTTTTTTTTTGCGATAATGACGGTGACGAGCTCAGACCCGCGGTAGGGGTCACGTGACCGCGGTAATGCGGTAACCGTCCCAGCCGTAGCCGCGCACATCCTGAAAAGTGAAACAACACATTTTGATCACCCCCTGGTGGCTGGCTGCAGTATAAGTCAGTTTTACAGTCTGTACAAGTAGTTTTTGCTTTAATCACTACAGCATAATTGCGATTTGATGGTGCGGTCCTAGTAAAGACTTCGTCTGAGGGACAAACAATAGAGTTGTGTAGACATGGTACTTTGCGTTAGAACACTTTCCAGTTTCATTATTTTTTGTAATTCATTATGCAGCATTTACTTGCGTGATGTGGGTTGGTTTGTGAAACTGGGCTGTTTTGAAACAGTCTGTGGTAAGAAATGTTAATGGCTTTGGCAACTTTCCTTGAAAATTTTTGAAATGTTTTAAATTTTTTGGACCGTTTCAACAGGAAAAGTTTTGAGTTACCTAATATGTTCATGAAAAGTTTAAGAGTGTAATTTCAAATTGATTTCAGCTGTGTTGTTTAAAGTTGGCCTTTTCACTGTTACTCTGGGATGGGTGAAACCAGCAGTGTGGTGACCGCTAGCGAGAGACTCTGTTGAGAGAAGTAACTAAGTGGTGCTGACAGCTCTGACTTACACCACATAAGACAGATTCTGGCCTTACCCTCCTAAGCTGGCGAAACCGTCCTGATGCATAACAGAAGCAAGTTTTTTTGGCAAAGGTCTTTACACTCAGAGGGGAGTGTGCTACTTTGCCGCAAAAAACAACGTTGTTTTTTTTTTTTTAAGTAAATTTTTGATTCTTTTATTGGGTGGCAGCAGACCACTGTTTCCTGAATGCATAAAACAAAACGTCAGCTTACTGTGTGAAATCAACCTGTTAAACCAGTTTGGTATACTATCAAATATCTATAAAATAGGGCTTGTTTTAAGAATTGTTTAGGAAAGTTAAAACTCCAGAGCTGTTCAATAAAACCTGACAAAGAAACAGAGACCAGCAATGACGGTGTAAAACCGCCAACCTTGTCCATTATGTTAAACCACCACAGCTTCTCTTTCCTCCCACATACTGGATGCGTTTCCTCCATTAATGCCAAATACATTGGCTCAAATATTCGCACCCCCATTACACTCATGCTTCATTATTAATTCATCACGAGTTTAGTCCATTCCATCATTTTTTTCCCCCCAAGGTTGAAAAATCTCATCTCTAGCACCTCTCCATTTTTCCAGACACTCTCCAGACATCAATGGCTTATTGATCATTATAGGTGTTATCAATCATTTAGTTGTTGTTGCTAGTTTGAGTTGAGAAATACACATTTCAGCATTATCACTAATCGGTGTGTGCATTTTCCTTGATAACCAAGTAAGTTGACTCATGAAACCATTTGTTTTATTATATCGCAATATAGACCTCAATAATAGAAATATGACATTTTCCCCAAATCGTGCTGCCCTAATACATAACTTTTTTTTTTTTTTTATTGCACCAGTGGTCAGTCTGCTCAGACATTCACATATCCATGTAATCTACTGCTGAGAAGGCTGGTTGGAAGAGACTTTCATTTGGTTTTTACTGCCTGTCAGGTTAATCTTATCTATAATGATATCTGCACTCCTGGACTTAGTAGGCGTCTGATATAAAGATTCCTATCGTCTCAGAACTGCAGTGCTGCACTTATAGAGACAAATACCATTTGAGGATATTCTCTCAATGGTTTGCCACATGTGGGCATAGTAGTGTGGTTAAAATTATCAATATTTCAGTACGTATAGGTACTGATATATCCGAAACATTTCAAATAATCTTTTTCTGCAGTATCGATGCATTGATACTAGCTGCGCGTTCTCGCTCTCTCTTTTCTCAGACTGTAAATTGACAGTTTAACACACCCGCTTCTCATTCACTTCGGTTGAATAGTGTTGGTGTTACAGGTCCTGAATTTTAGAGTGAGGTTGCAGGTATTGTGCATAATTGTACTCATTCATGCAGGTTTCACGCTCACACCAAAACTATGCGCACCACTGATCTATACAAGTGCCGCGCACGTGAAGCCGCCTCTCAAACCGCTTGCGAGTACCAAATTATTTTACTTTTTAGTGGCTTATTGCACTCAAAAGGGCAAATACACACAATTATGTTAATGACCGTCTTGGCAAGTATTCAGGAAACCTTTCATTTTTTTAATATAAATAATAAGATAGAAAACAAATGTTGGGTAACAGTAAATAGGATCCGTGCATAAACTCTTAAAGTGATAGCAGCCTAATACACCTGCTGCTGTCTGTCATGTTAATCAGAGAACAAGAGACAAAGAAAACGTCACACTTTGCTCTTGACTGAATAACTTTTGTAACTTACCTTGTATTTGTAAGCATTAATCTGTATTTCATTTTTGCAATGAAGACTTTCCAGTACATTTGATTACTTTTTTAAATTTCTTACCTGAATACTACTGTTAGACCCACCAGTAAAGTGTGTTTATTTCATTTGCCTCGTGAGTACCTATTGTATTTTATTCTTTTGTATTATTTTGTATTTATTTGTGCTATCTTTGCAATTAGTTTATTTGTTCTTATTTTATTACTGACTGATTACTTGTTTGTTTTGTTTTTATGTAAATTTAGTTAAAAGTTTCAAAAAGCATCCCTGTACTGTAAATCTATTGCAACAAAAGTATTAAAATGATCAAAAAAATTATTTGATATAAAGTCTGTTTTCCTCATGGTATCGAATATCGATATTTTTCAAGTTATTGTATTGAAGTTAGAAATGCCAGTATCGTGACAACACTAGAGCAGGTACCCAAGAGGTTCAAATCCAGAAATCATTAGCCGTGTTTAACATGCTTGTCCATGTGCGTTAATCTAAATTGAATCGTAAAAGGCATCACCCACGCAGCTCTGTTGACAGAATAGAACCACTGCAGAGGGATGAATCACTCATTCTTTCATTGTTTCGTGACCATCTGCACTCTGGGTAAGGTGTGGTGGTGGGGGGGTTGGTTAGGCGCCACATGATGAACAGCAACACTGTTACAAATACATCCATTGCATCTCCGCTTCCATCCCTGCCTGCTTATATGAAATAGGAGGTTCTGCTGTGTGAGTGGGCAAAGTCGTGACAGTCGTCTCTGCCGTGAGGAAGAGAACTGAAACACTTGTAGGAGTGCAGCTGCCCACGCACTTTCATATAAACCTATGTGCGTCCACGACTGTACAACCTGCAAACCTCAACAGTCTAACACATCTCCATAACAGGTGTCCAAGAAGATGGGCACAGTGGTTCATTCTTAAACGCTGTATGCCCATTGTGGGAATGATTGTGTTTCTGTGCAATACTCCATATTTTGTATTTTACTCTATAATAACGGAAATGGATGCAGCTCAAATAGTTTGCATAAAAATAATTTAGACAAATATAGTTACATAAAATCAAAATGTAATAAATTGTGGCATTTTGATTGGTCCTGCACCTTCTGTTTCACTCATTGTTTGAATGGAGAATGGTGGCTAAACTACCAGCAGTGCAAGCCAGACACTCACTTCTTAAATATTCCTTGTGTCTCTTTGTGGTCTTATTCTTAAAGATAAATAGTCTATTAAGTCTAATACCTCACTCTAAAACTCAACTATCAAGTTAGCAAAATTACTCATTTTAAACAATGAATCATGATTTACTTATTGTATAGTTACCGAAAGTTATCATGAGCATTGTTTGAAGTAGATGTCATAACAAATTTCAGTAGACCGGGAAGATTTTAAAACAAGCTGTTATAAAAAGCCCCTGATATACTTCTAGAGAAATCGAAGAACTAACTGATGTGACATCATTTCGAACAAAATCAGGCCGAAACGAAGTTCGTTTAGAGTTTTGTTTTGGGAGTTCGAAACAGCTTGCTAAAGCAAACTTTGCGGAAAAGTTTGCTTTGGCTGGTAAACACCTTTCTACTGCCATTGGTCTTTGGCAAATGTGTAATAGGTAGGTGTACGCAGGGGATCCACCTTCTTTCACATGAAAATCTTTTCTGGTTTATTTCTTCTGTTCAGTCCATTGAGGTCAGACGTCCATGAATGAAAACATGAACAAACTGGAGAGCTGCTTTATAGTAGAAAATTTTGTACTTCTGATGAAACGAGACACTGACACTGTTTTTCGTGTTTAATACAGTAAAGCTACTTAATTTTAAGCAATATATTGTGTGAAGTGCTATATAAATAAACGTGACATGACTTTAGAGTGCCGAATTGCAGCAGAGCTCGTGTAAACAAACAAATCAACTTTGCTATGATCGGATGCTTTTCTTATGCTTTATTGAAATGCTTGCTGTTCGCTTAGGAAAGTTTTGAGTATTGCGAGTAAACTAATTGGTATCCTTTAAGAGGTCTTGAACAAATTTATCAAACCAGATGCCTTAGTAAAGCAACAAATCATCAAACCAGATGCCTTAGTAAAGCAACAAAAATCATATCAGACAATAGGCATCCTCTGTTTGATAAGTTTGAGAGATTACCCTCGGTGCGAAGATTTAGGATGCAAGCAATTTTTTAAAATAGGGGGGAAAATTCATTCTTGCCACAGGCAGTAAAATTGTTAGGCAGTGTTGGTGTTTACTGAGTGGGTCTCAGTGAAGATTAGGGTTTTTTTGGTGTGTTTTTTGTATATTTGTTGGTCTTGTATGTACGTATGCTGAAACACAAGCAACAAAAATGTCCCCAAGGGGATAATAAATAAAGCAATCAATCAATGACTGGTGACTTGAGAAAATTGACCAAATTTACAAGGATGCTGTGACGCCAATCCCCCTAATGGAAGAAGAATGGTGTCATGTTTACAACTGTGACAATGAGCGCTCAGGATCAACTAAGCGCTGGGTTTTCAAAAGCTTAGCTATTAATAGAAATTGTAATGGGTCACACAAAATGATTACTTTGTATTTTAATCTTGGCCATAAAAACATGACCATGCAGTCTGAAGAAACAGAAGAGATTCAAAAGCGGTTCGCAAACTTCAACATATTAGCCTTAAAACTTGTTTTTCCATTGCAGTGATGTATTTTCAAGGTTAGTTCAGTGAGTGTAAAGAGCATTTGTGTGGAAATTCCATATAGTGCATAAAATACAAGGAAAAACTTGGGTAACTGCTCCAGTGGAAAACTAGATTACGGATGGTAAATTGATGACTGAATGAGAATGTTGTGGTGTGAGGACCAGTAAAGTCAAACGTATGGGTGTCACCTGATGAACCTTCTGCTCTCTTCTCATTTTTGAGTGACGCATGTCAAAGTTTCTGGCTGGAGCATGTGGCCTTTTCAGGGGTGTGTAAATGGATCACTGAGCAAATTTCGGACATGCGTGTTTTGTCCGTCAACAGCTGTATCTGTGGCAGTAAGTGCATCACCCTTCGTCAACTTAAGATGTTATAAAGTTTACTTTAGCAATGTGGGTGCTCACTCTTTTCTGCCATGTTGGCCAAAATCTCATGTTATTAAAGTGCTATGCACAGTAAAGCTGCACGATTCTGGATAAATTGAGAATCACGATTTTATTTTATTTTTTTAATCGAGAACACGATTCTCCCATGATTCTGAACAAACAACTAAACAAAATAACGTAATTTATTCAAGGTTCTGACCACATGTAAATTGCTAGTCTATTTAAAATGTTTAATTAATCTGAATTATTTCAATAACTTGGTTTGAATTAATTATTCAATGACTCATAAATACTTTTATTACTGAATGAATCCGTGTTTTCGAGTCAGTGTTTTTTTTTTCTGAATCTCTTGAGTGAATGATTCAATGACAAATACATTTTTTAACAGTCAGTTGTCACCACCTGTTGGCTTAGAAGATGTAATCGATACAACCATTAATTGAAGCGCCATCTTTCAATTGGTGATTTAATCTATTTTGTCCAGTGTTTATATCTGAACCAGAGCCGTCGCAAGGTCTGTGCGAACTGTGCAACCGCACAGGGCCTCGCAGCATTAGGGGGCCTCGCAATCCTGCTGTTTTTTTCTTTTTTCTCCCCCCAAAAAATTAAGGGGGTTTTTCATAGGGCTGTAATCTCCCAGTCGATTTATTGGTCGATACGTTCTGGATTTTTTTATTTTTTGACGTGTTAATTTCATCAGGTGGAAAGCACTACTTGCTAATGGGGGTGTTTTCAGAGCACCCCTGTTTCACAGGTAACAGCCTGTCTTCAGAACATCCCCCTTGTTTTCACTTTTTTGGATTAGCCCAACCCACTGGAGACCGATCGAAGAAAGTACTAGAAGGCATTGGTATGGAGCTTTGCTGAATATTAATTTAATTGCGAGCGTTTAATTTATTGTCAGTCCTCCTTTACCATGTCAAAGACATCGACAGCGTGGCAGCATTTTACGAAAATGGATAACGGAAAAAAAGTCGAATGCAAAGTTTGCAAGCAACAGTTTGCATATCACAGCTCGACTACAAACATGGCATATCACCTAAAAACGGTGAGCTAACTTGTCTGCGTTAGGTTGTCCCGTTTGTTTTGAGTAGGCTATATGAATGAACATATAAGAATTAGCATTGAAATATGCCAATTAGTAATAATCATGTTTATAACTGCAGGCGCACCCAACGACGGTATTGCGTAATTGTGCTGTATTTGTTTTTAGCCAGTAAAAAAAAAATTACGTTAATGATCTCCATAAGGGTGATTATCCGCTTATCATTATTTAATCTACCCACAAACTAAATTTACACTCTATTCAACAGATTTCAATGTAATACCTTTTAAACATTTGAAAAATATATTCGTGTCTCAGCCGCGAAGCTGAGCTTCAGCCTCGCTCTGTGCAAGGACATGCACAGAGCCGCTGAAATTATAGTGTCTGTCAGTTATTATAACATTATGACAAAAACAATTGTCTAAATTATGTTGCATATTCCTCAACAGTTCTTGTGCTGAAATCACTAGTTTACATACCGGTAGTACTATTTTCGGAAATCATAGGCTTTATTGCGCAGGTGGACGTGATGCAACGCCGTCAGAGCCGATAGAGTGTGTAATTTCAGTACCAAATAATTAGGTAAAAAACTATTTAATATACTGCAAATAGCCTATGAGTTTTTTATGTTTATTTATAAATCATTAGAGCGGACAAGGCTAACAAGTAGGCTGCGCAGCCAATTATTCTAACGTTCAGAGCCTGGGAGGGCCCTCGCACCCCACCTGCGACGGCACTGATCTGAACTATAAACTTATCCCAGTACTTCTGTGATAAGAATATTTGTAACAGAAATTTTGATACTGGGTGGTTGAAAAGACTGTTTGTGAAGCTGTTTTATACATGATAGCTGCCTCATGGCTCAGCGGCAGCGCCAAAGCAGATCTGAATATCCCGGAGTGATTGTGTTAAAGGTTTTATACGGCTATTTAAGGCAGTTCTGGAAATGTTTTGATGACACATGTTAGTTTGCCATCAGTTGACAGAAGATGAATGTCGATATCTTTGTCATTGTATTCTTTAAACGTTTAAAACGTTTGAATCTCTTCAGTTATTCAGCGTTACCCAGGGTATGCATTGCTCATCGATTGAGCCTTGTAATGTTGGCTCTGTTAAATCAATTTCAACAACTTTACATTCATGACTGAATCACCATTTTTAAGCTTATTAGTATGAATGGTTAAATGATGGCTCACTCATGGAGACAGTCCCTTGTGCCCCCTTCTGTCATAAAAATGTAACTGCACTGATTGACAGCCTGCAATTGTTCAGTTTTAGTCTTGTAGGCTCTTTAATAAGCCAAAGTATCCTAACATAAATAGTTTTTTGTGTGTAGCTCTTTTTTTTAAAGGCCTATTAAAATGTTCATTGTAAAATGAATATTTGTTGTGCTTATTTGAATCTTAATTAAAACAACAATTGCAGCATTACTTTAAATAATATAACCAAGGCAACATCTATGTGATATTACTTTATCTGAAATAATAAGTTAACAATGACAGTCAACAGAGAGCTTGCATATCACTTATATAAAGCTTGAATGATCGTGATCAGTATCAGCCTATCATGATGACAAGAAATCTGAAATCGGCTGCAAAAATCCTGATCGTAGGATCGCTAATTGGCAACTATCACTGAGCCACCAACTCTGTGTCAGTGAAGGGCTCTAACAAGTGTTCCTTAATAATGTCATAGTCCATTTCCTTCAATAAAGGACCAACCCCTCATCCTCCTGTGTCCAGATTAAAATAATCCTGCAGTAGTCCTTACATTTTTGGCAAGGTTGTCACATTGACAAGTGTGAGAAATTTCGTCCTGGCCTATAGGGTCGTCATTTTTCTATCACTTTGAAGAATAAGGTCATGTTTAACAACCAAATGTTGGTGCGTCATTGAGGAAGCATTCTTGGTTTTCCAGTAATATTATATGCCTTGGTAGGGGATGTAATAGTTTGTTGCATTTATATAGCGCTTTTACCGGTGCTCAAAGCCTGTGTAATCAGATGTAATCTGGACCAGGTGCTCAGGAAGTGAAGGAAATGAAGGTAAAATAAGATCTGAGCTTAAAGGGTTAGTTCACCCAAAAATGAAAATTCTGTCAGTAATTACTCACCCTCATGTTGTTCCAACCCCATAAGACTTTCGTTCATCTTCGGAACACAAATTAAGATATTTTTGATGAAATCTGAGAGCTGGATCACTCCTTCATACTAGTCCATAGGCTTCTTCAGGAATTGAAACTTGCCGGCCTCAAAGTTATTACAAACATCGTTAAAATAGTCTGAGTGACTACAGTGGCTCAATCTTAAGTTTATCAAGCGACGAGAATACTTTTTGTGCACAAAAAACAAACAAAAATAACGACTTTATTCAACTACTCATTTCCTTCCCTGTGGGCCTTGAGATTTCACGTAGTGGAACTGCGCAAAGCTTCTGTGTTGTACGCCACATGCATCACACACATGACCAGCGTTGGCCAATAGTGAGCCTACGTGTGACGTACAACACAGAAGCTTTGCGACCCCACCCGAAACAAGTCTCTCTTATTCTGCTCGCCTCAAGCATTTTAATCCATGTTCTGATTTATTTGACGTCTTATTTTTCCTTGTATGGTCTTGTACAAACATCCGTGTTTCTCAAGCATCCTCTCCCCCTACTCTACCCATCAACTCTTTGGGGGAAGCTCCCCCTTTCTCTCAGTGCCAAATCTCTCCCCTGTGGTGCTCTTATTTCCTGACCTTGCCCTTTTTCTGTTGTCATCCTTTCTTGCCTCATTTTAGAGGCTTGGTTACCTCTATTCAACTATCCACCAGATGGTATTCAAATTAGACCCCTTGCATGAAAGCCGGTTTTTCCACGCTCTTGGGCTGGAGAGTGGGCGGGTTCACCCTGGAATAGTGACCCAGAGCCCCCTGTACTTCTCTTTCCGCTGTCTGTAAGGGAATGCACAGACCAGGACTCACTCCCTTGGCTGCTAGGCCAGTGCAGCTAGCAGAATCTTTTGTTTCTGGATGACACAAATAGAAAAATGTGCTGCCTATTTTTCAAAGTTGTTGATAGGGAAACCACACATATGCTGACAACCTAATGCTAGAGTTTAATCCCTGAATGTTGATTAGAGTGAAATAAGTGTTTTATGACTAGAGCACATTATTTTTACACTACTCTCATCTAAAAAGCAATTTCAGTTTCTAAATCCTGCAAATCTTCCCCTAATTCAAGTTTGGGAGAACTTCTTAGCTCCAGCACACTTTAACAATGTTTAAATTCTTTCTCCTATCCGTATTTAATATGCAGAGAGAACTTTATGCAAGTAGTTTGTAGGTTCATTTAAACACTCTGGCTCTGTTTACTTAAAGTATTGCTCATTGTTTGCATGGTCTAATATTGGATCAGTCAATGACATGAGTTTGGAGCAGCATCTAAACTCATCTTTTTGTCCAAGCAGTGGAAGAGGTCATTATCAGAGCCGGACCGATATGGCTGATGCAGATACCGATAAAAAAAAGCCAGATACCGATATATCGGCCGATATTATTTGTGTATATTATAATACAGTAGCAATATTATGTATGTGTGTTATAGTACAGTACCAGTCAAAAGTTTGGACACACATTTCTATTGGTGTGTACAAACTTTTGATGGGTACTGTATATAGAATACACTGTATAAACAGAATAAATATATAAACGTTTGCAATGATCACTCAAATGTGGTGATCAAACACTTGTGTGACAAATATATGTAATGGAGACAGGGTGAATGATTGAATGAGAATGATACATTTGAGCTGTAACTAGTTTGCATTGCATGTTATAGTATATTATATTATAAATACTGTTGCATAATCTTCACTAACGACTTTATCTTTTAATTTATTCACGTTATATAAAACATAACTTGTATCAATAAATATATCAAAAGTGTCACTGACAAAACCTTATTATCTTCTATTTTTAGTCTTAATTCCTCTAATCTCTACCAGTGCAGAAAGAACTCAGATTTTTCTACTAAAGTAAAATTAATAATATCATAATGAAAACGTTTTTAATTACATATGTACAGTACTTTTATACTATTTTTAAATTAGTAAGCTAAATGTACTAAACGTGAAACTTAGTGCTATAATTATATAAATGATTGCTTGTGTACGTAGCGTTATAGGCAGAATGAGCTTTAACACTGTCTACACCGGACACGGCCGTTATTGCTCGCATCGCTACAGCTGTTTACCCGAGACACGAAAAAGCGCCCGTTACAAAGCAGAATGGGGCATCGGTTTACTGTCGGAGATTTGTCGCTCGCGCAACGCATTTTAATCAAACTTTCATCAACCAATTGCCTGGATTTAATAAATAAGAAGTAAATATAGCAGGCAATATAATCAGGACTTCTCAGCTGCGCGCTTTCCCTAGTCATCACAAGCTCACACAATAGCCTACGTGACAGAGGCTGCAGAAGAGAAATCAATTCTGTGAATTACAACTGCGCAAATCAAAAGTAATAGGCTACTACCAACTGGATGAAGAAGGGTTGGCTTCCAACAGAACATAAAATATTCATTTTATTTTATTTTTCGTGTTCACATTTATGAGGAAAAAAAAGTTACTGATGTGAAAAGCTCTGAAAGTGGCACTAAAGTGCTTTAAAACTTTCACAGAGACCTCCGACAGAAAGCACAAAGCCTTTCAATAAAGTGAATTTCGTTTTGTATTAATTGTATCTTAATTTTAATCAATGTTAAGTGATTAGTGTTAAGTCAATCAATGTTAAGCTCAGTAAATGAACCGAAACTCAGCGTATACACCTGAGAAATATATCTATATTGAAATGTCTACTTTTAAACAGAACAATTCAAAACGAAAGACAGACTGCTCTCTGCTGTAATCCGTATGAAATGTGCATTTCTCTCTGGCGTGTTCACTGAAGATCGCGAGTCAGCGTTGTCAACTTTGCAGCGACACTGACTGAAAACACTTGTTTATTAATAAACAATTAAAATGTCTCCTTGCTATATTTGATGCCAGTTCTTTGTGACAGCTTTTAGGTGCTTTATTGGCATCGCCATCCTTACATGAATCACCGCACCCGCATTTTTTTAAAATATTCATTTATCGGCCATTATAAATGCCGATAACGATAGTCAGGAAAATGCCTAATATCGGCCCGCCGATATATCGTCGGGCTCTAGTCATTATTTTGCGCAATTTTGTTTGGTGCCACTCAAGGCAAAGAAATGACACACCCAGAAAGGCCTGGCCAATGGGTTTGTGTGTGGCCCTTGGAGAGATCATTCAAAGGAGCCTATAATGTTAAAACCTCTGCAAACATATGGTGTTTTTTTTGTTTTTTTACTTTTTTCCCCATCATTTATGAGACATGCTTCCCCGCCATTGACATAGTAGTTCATGACGCATCTTCTGAAAGAGTACAGAATCTCTGAAAAAAAACACATGCGAAAAAGAAACCGAAACAAGTGATAGCATATGTAAGCATATGCATATGTAAAATAACGCGACCATCAACATTAAACCGCATATAAATCAAAACTGCCTAACGTTACCGAATGAAATGTCGACCCAGGATGTGCTATAGGACTCTGAAGCTTTGAGGGTTTTGATGGACTCTATCTACTCCATCTATGTTTTGATCATCGTTCTGAATCCGATCTGGATGTAGTTTTTGGGGGAAAAAAACACAAAATGTTGCTTTTTATGAAACTGGACCAGATTCAAGTGTTGATAAAAAAAATAAGTTGAGGTGCTGGCTCTCAACTAAAAAAAAAAAAGAAGAAGAAAAAAAACCTGCCGGTAAAATAGTTAAAAGAAAGCTCTGAAATGTAATTCAAATGAATTATATCACTTGTGTGTTATCTAAATCCTTCCTTGTATTTGAGCCTTAAATACTGTTATGTCATTCAAAAGGGCTGTAAACTCCCTATTGTTGTGACCAGCCTGGCCTGCACTCGATTGATCAGTTTTATCAAGTTACAACTATTGTTTCTGAGCTGAACTTTTACCATCAAAGGTTCACTTTCAGTTTAAGGAATTTGATGACAAAACTAAGCGTCATTGCATCACAAAAAAAATAAATTCCATTCAGGCAGTTTGAACACACTGGGATTGTAATGTTGACATCATGGAGTCTGTTTATGTTCTGCCTTCCTCTGAGGTTCTGATTACCAAAGAATGTTTATAATCTGGATTCAAAGACTCATGGGAACCATTGACTCAGCACCAGCCACGGTTCATGTCATGACTGAGAAAAGCATGTTTGAAACGGCTGGGAACTCTGCATAGAGAAGCGTTGAGGTATGAAAAGCAGTGCCACACTGCAACGGTCTGAGGATTTTTTGCGTATTCTCGTTTCGCAAATTGTTGCACACTTCATGCGGTTTGATGCAGCTTCCTGTCCACACTGAAGCTTTTCTTCTACAACACTCGCTTATTATAACTGCAGGATTAGACTGTGGTTTTGTGAGGGTCTCTTTCACTGCAGCTCTGACAGATGACCTATTGAAATCACTACAGAACTGTCTGCCTGTTGCCAGGGCAACACTAGCTCGCTTCTGCTTTTTATGCGCTCACGTGACTGACTAGCTGTTGACGTCACCGGGGGAGGGACGCTGCCAGAGTTTGGTCCACTCTTGACTGCATAGGGCTTCGAAGAATCTTGAGGACTTGTTGAATTGACACGGTTTGTCTTAATCTTGGTTGTCTCTTTTCACTGTCTGTTACCTCTATCATCATCATCATCATCATCGTCGGCAGGTGTAAATAGCCGGGTTATGGACTGTTGAAGGCAGTGGATTGCAGGGGAAAAATAGAAATAGAAAAAGAGGTAAGTCGTACTCCTTATTTTTCTTTTGTAGCAATGGCCAATGGTTTTAAGGATTATTTGAGAATGTGATGTCACAGAAATAGCGAGATTTTTCTTAGTTGAGTTAGCAAGATGTCAGTGTGATTAGTCCTGCACAGCTGTTGCATGCCGGCTCACTCCTTCACACGCTAACGGCGCATTGGGGATCTATGAATAGGAGAAAGATGTAGTCATTCACTCGATAAACTCCCCACACACACAGATCATCTCCTCCAATGTTTCCCTGCCATTTCATATCCTATCCATCTCTTCATATTATAGGTTTGTTTGTGGATGGGTTAAATAAATTGGAGGGAGATGGTCCACTTACCGTTCCACCACCAGCTCTGAATATTGTCATAGCAGAAACAGCTACATTAGAGAGCCTCGTGGGAAAGGAGGAGAGATGAGGAAGCTTGCATAATGTTTCCTAATTCTTCCCCAACTTTTCATTTTCACCTTCCCCCACACTTTCACTGCTCGCTTAACTCATGCATGTGGGTGAGCGCGTGTGTAAAGAATGCTCTCTCTGAGGAGACGCACTTGCACTGAATACCAGAATAGCCCCATCCCCCCTGTCGCATTGAACGTGGGTGGAGGGTGATCTATGGCAGGAAGAAAACGGTTATTGCAAATTGCTGATGTTTGCTGTAGTCTCAACGGTTGGCTTTATTCGAAAATAGTGTTATCACTTTATACCCCAAGAAATGAGCTTTCTAGCAGACACTGCTTTTCGCACTTTCATTAAAGTGAAAGATTCCTTCTATTCCTAATGGAAGAATCATCATATACATCACTAGCTAATTTACCAAGAGCTAATTTAACTTAACGACCCACCTGAGGGACAGACTCGAAGCGGCTCAATGCTCGTCTCGACTTCTGCTGCCAAGACATATTGGTTATTAGATGTTATCGGGTCCCTGTAGTGATGTGACAGTATTTCCTTTACACACACACTCGTGCACACGGCCTACTGGTAGTTCAGAAACACATGGCACCAAAGACAAACACACTGCTGCGTTGGAGGCCTGCTGGCAGTAGGCATGAGAGACGCTGCTGGCAGCTTGTTCAACACAGCCCACGTGTGTGGGAGGAGATTATCCTCGCTGCAACCACTGCTATTGTGTGTTATCAGCCCTGTCTGTTATTACAGCGTTTGTCTGTGTGTGTATGAGCAGTGTGTAGGTGCTGCTTGTGTGTTGTGTGTATCTATTAAATACTTAAATACACAGAGTGCCAAGTGAACATGATTCTTTTTCCATTATCAAGCCTCTAAGTGCAGTTTTAATAGCATTCTCACCATCAGTATCAGTCTGATGAGCACTTAACGCCATAATGTATGTATCTCAAACCTACGCTACTGTTTACTGAAGCACTCTTTAATTTTCGAGATGAAAACGAAGTAACACAAATTTTCCCATTTCAGGAGCCTCTGAAATAACTGAATTTTTCTGTTGCAAATGCTCAAAAAACATTTACCGTCTTTTCACACCAAGACGAATGTTTGACACAAAACTAAATGTCGCATGCAATCTGGATTCTTCCTCTCTATTTATAAAGCCGGTAAATTCCAATAAAATTGCAAGATTGATTTTCCAGTAAATACTCAAATGTGCTGTACACACAAGCAGCGTTCCATCTTTTTCCACCTGGATGAGAAGCGCTTTAGTTTCACTCAAGGTTATTTTCGTAAACGAAAACTGAAACTAAGACTAAAACTATTGGTCAAAAAACATTTTCGTAAACTGAAATAAAATTAAAAATTCATAATAAATGAAAAACTAAAACGAAACGAAACTAACAACAGTTACTGAAAAAGTAACTGAAATAAAATAATAATGAGCAAAAATAAATAATCGTTTTCGTAATTAATAAGCTCTTTACTTTGGCGGAAAATCGGACCTGGCTGTTTAGGGAAATGCCTGGCGCTTCACCCGTGTGCAGTTGCTGAGGCGATTAACCGCGTGTCGTGACGTGCTCAATGAAGGACCATAACGTAGAACACATCGGCTGTTCATAAAGGATGCGTTTGTGGCAGTGGAATGGGAAATAACACAAGGTAATGAGACGCAAGTTGAACTTCTTTTAACTTGAGCGCAGCATTTTTAGAATGCCGTTTGCAATATACGGGTACAACAGCAAACAAGTCCGTCAAGCACAAAAAAACCTTTAATGTAGGCTACTTCTGTATGTTTGAGATATCATGTTTTCATTAACGTTGACAATGTAGGGATTCTAGGAAATACCAGGACACGACACGACACACCAACAAACACGCGCATACACACACACACACACACACACACACACAGAGAAAGTCTGGTCCACTATATTTGTGGGGACTCTCCATAGACGTAATGTTTTTTTTATACTGGACAAACAGTATATTCTGTCTCCTTACACTAACCCGACACATCACACACACACACACACACACACACACACACTCACTAGACAGACCCCTAAACTTACCCATCTCACACAACTTTCTCCATTTTTACATTTTCAAAAAAAATAACTCATTCTTTATGATTTATAAGCTTGTGTACCTATAGGTCCCAAAGTGACACGAGTCCCCATGCGTCTGTGTGCATTCAGGTTTAAGTCCCCACCAGGATATAAAGACATGTACACAGTGCACACTCACACACTGCATAGATACTTATTATTTAATTACACTGGCTTCACAGCAGGTTGTGTTGGCTGTAGTCAGATGAATTGAGCTGTTTTTTTGTTATGTTCCAGTGGCCACTCTGCTACATGTACAGCTGAAAAAAAGTAAACTATGTTTAACAAGATTTAATCTTTAATATGAATTAGTTTGTCTGAATTTTTCATATTTTTTTTCTTGTCTACTTTTAAGTTCTATTTATTTGGTGCTTTGTTCAATCTCAAACCATTATTTTATTTGTATTATTAAGATGTCTGCACAAGAGTTAACTGTAATCTGGGCAAACATTAAACTTTGCTGAAATTAATCGTCTCGCTTTGGTCTACACTGGAAGTGTTCTGTTAGCTCTGCTAAACTATAATTACTAAAACTAAAACATGAAACTAACTTAAAAACTAAACTTAAATTAAAAGCAAAATTGAAAACGATATTAAATAAAAACTAATTTAAAAAAGCAAAACTATAATAACCTTGGTTTCACTATCTGTCAAACTTTTTTATTTTACTTCTTTAATTGCATTTTATTTAAAAAAATAAATAAAAAAAAGTCCTATTCGCACATGATCTTTCAACTGAAATTTACAGGTAATTTGCCAGTGACTTTGTGTGAAAGGGGCTAATATCACTTTGGCCAACCATTAACATAAAAACTTTGACTTGGTGTTGCTCACAAACAGTTTTATTTGCAGTGCAATGGAACACCTCTCAGGAAAAAAAAGAAAAACTGTAACAGCATGTGAATATTTGTCATTCTGAACAGGCGCATTAACAGCCGTTTATTTAAATTAAATTATCGCACCAAATGTTTGCACTGAACATTTGCCTTGGTGTGAACAGGCCTTTTTACTTTGCTTTTCATCCAAAGTAGGGATGGAACGACGCAAGTTAGTCGATTTGTGTGAAATGCATTGATTCATTGTGCTGTTTATGTTCCCCAATGATGGCGGCTCCTGGGCTTAATTTACTTAATCACTTAAGTTTTTTAATCACACCTTTGACTTTCTCTAAAGTGAAAGATCATATTAGTGTTATGAAGTGTAATGAATAGAATGGACATATTGTACTTGCATAGTATACAAATACCCTTCTTCCACCAGAATGGTTTGCGCTTTAGAGCCAGAGCCTGTTTTCGACCTGGCGAACTGGAGCGTGTCGCGAACCGCCCACGTTTCCACACAAATTACTCACTCTTTCACACACTGGTGGCCCTATTTTAATGATCTAAGCGCATGGTCTAAAGCCCACGGCGCAAGTGCACTTTGGGTGTGTCCGAATCCTCTTTTGCTAGTTTTTAACGATGGGAAAAACTAGTTTATTCTCTTAATGAGTAATGGGTGTGTTTTGGGCGTAACGTGCAATAAACCAATCAGTTGCGCTCGCGACATGGCGGATTCGCTATTTACATGTCGGAATTCTCCAGCGGAAAGACAACGCTTCTCCAGAGAGGAAACGGATCTGCTCGTGCGCAAGCTACGGTACAAGCCAGATCCACCATATCTTTATGTACACAATAATAATCTTTTACATTGTAATCCTTTTATTTTTAATATTTGGCTTGTTTGTGTGCCGCTGTGCGTCCGTGTGTGCAATAAGCAGAATGTACACTCGCTGTGCACCCGTCTATAGGTTTATATTACTAATGAGCCCTTTAAATAGCAAAAAAAAAAAATACCTGCGCCATTGACTAATGGTTTCAGTTGTCTTTTTCAGTTGCCTCAAAATAGCAATGCGCCAACAATGCGGCGGAACACACCTCGTATCCAGACCAGCACGCCCATGTGCTCACAAATGGGCGCAAATGCATTTGCTATTTTAAACAACGTGACGCAGGACGTGAAAATGATAACTGCGTCAGGCTGAAACTAGTCGCATTGCGCCGGTTGTATGATAGGGCCCTGGGTCTCTCTTGCGCTCATAGTTTTATATATTTAGATTAAAGAGCAATA
The DNA here is from genome assembly GCA_030578275.1 of Meda fulgida. Lineage (NCBI taxonomy): Eukaryota > Metazoa > Chordata > Actinopteri > Cypriniformes > Leuciscidae > Meda > Meda fulgida. The sequence continues at coordinate 23,870,295 of CM060631.1, read as the reverse complement.
TAGTACAGTTATTACATTTCTCAAAGGTTCGCCAGCATTTCTCCCCACCCCCCTTCTTCCCGGCTCCGTTCAAGACCAGCAGGTTTTTAGTGCCAGAGTTGAACCAATCTTTCCAGCCCGGAACCCCCTTTTCTGCAATGGAAATGCGCAGAACGGTTCAAGAACGGACAGGAACCCGCACCGGAACAGTGTCAGTGGTAATGGTAAAGTGGTAGTGGTCTTTAAGTCTTATCACAAATAATAAAAATAAAGGTTTTTGCACTTGGTTTTGTCGATTTCTTTCTACTTGTCTTTGAGTAGATATGATGAACTTTTTTCAGTATGTCTGCTGTATCCATTTCAATTCCCTTTCTGTTGCTGAAAGTGTCTCAGGACAAAAAACTACATTATGAAAGAGGCTTGGATTTCCTCTCAGTTTGAAATAAATAGGAGTAATTTTTTTGCCCTGTTTGTGTCCAGCTCATTCTCTGCAGGGCTCCGCATGTCAGAAAATATCCTCCACCACGCTGAGAGCTGGACACAGCTGTTCTTGTTTTGTTACACTCGTGAGTGTTGCGCACTGCTTTTTCCCCCCATACATTTTGTACATTTCTGGAAAGATGCTGAAGTTCATATGAATGTAATTTTATAGCTTTAAGTCTGTCGCTAGATGTGCACTTTTTTTCTTTTTCTTCAAAGTTAGTGGCCTAAACTAGAAAAAACTGAAATGATTAAATTGCATCTTTATTAGCACCATATTTCTGGTACTTTTCACATCAAATGCATTGCCATTTGCTAAAAATATGGTTCTCAGAAAACCTGGAAATGGATACTGTTGCGTTCCACTTTTATTTGCACTATTTATAATGTGTTACTTGGAAGTGTTAATAGTCATTCTGTTTGTTTCCTTGGTTCTCAATCTCTGTGGGAAACTTTATTCTCCTGTGCTATTGTTTAATTTATTGTCAACATGAAATGCCTGTAGTAATTCTTTAGGCCGGTTTCTTGGTGTCAGTTTCCTTTTCTCAAATGTGGTCTCGCAGTCTTTATTTTTTTAACTTAAAAAAAAAAAAACACAAAAGTGACTGAGCAATTATATAAATACTCATGGAAGGAAATGCAGCCAGACTCCTTGTTTAGACTGGTTGTATGTCGAGTGCCATGGATAATGAGGGCAAGGCATGCACTACTGGACAGAACTGTGACTGAATAGGACAGTCCTTGTTACAATATTCATCCACAGAATTAGGTGGTTCTTCTGCAAAAGATCTTGAGATTATACCTGTATATGTTGTCTTACGGGTTGTCTTGTTATGATTTTGCAGATAATGCTAATAAAGAGAGAGATCATTTAGCCGAATGATTAGGACTGCTAAAACCTTAATTGCAATGTCATTCATATTGCATGTAGGATTCCATCAAGTAATTTCAGGTACTGACTGTCATCCTTTTTATGCTGTTCAATCTATAAATGTTATCGGAATATGCGTAAACTCTTACGAGACATATGAGTGGCACTGGACATAAGTGAAATAAACCATGCACAAGATATTGAAATGGTTGAACCATGTTCCTTTACCGTCTATGTCTCTGAGTCTGTGCAGTGACGGTGGATCAGTGTGAACACAGTGAATGATTTGAAAAGCTAGAATAGTTGGTGACTACACCATTAAGGTTGCCATCACAACAGATCATCACTCTTGCCCTGGATTATGTCGTCCAGACAATTCAGGAGGAAAACAAAATATTCTGTGGAACAAGAAATTGTTTCCTTTTAGGAGAGGGCGGTTTCCTCTTTTACCTCTAGAGCATTTTAGTTTCCTTGTGATCACACAAATCAGACATCACTGTTTTTAGGCTTAAAGTTCTCTTCATATCAGCAGATAAGATATTTGGAAAAATTACTAATATCTGCCACAAAGAGGTAGTTATTTGTCAGTTCTCTGTAGTTCAAGGTTCTCCCGATCATTGCAGGGCTGTTAACACTCACGCTATTCAGTGAGACCCTCACGCAATTGACACACATCCATTTTCTTGTGCAGTGAAAAATTGCGAAGCAAAGAAGACACTGACACAGACAGTCAAGACAGAGCAGGTTATTTTTATATGAAACCAAGCTTCGCTTTCAAGTTCTGTCAATTTTATTTATTTATTTTATTTTATTTATTTACAATACCGCTTTTAAATGTGATGTGACAGATCACTGTAGCGCCTCAGATCGTTGTTCAAGTTGTTCATTTTAAACTTCAATAATAATTAGGGATGCACCTATACCACTTTTTCCAGAACGAGACCGATACTTTAATTTTTTGTACTTGCTGATTCCGAGTACGATACCTGTATTTTCATTGCATATTCATTGCAAATATTGTGCAGAGAAACCAATATTCTCTCTCTCTCTCTCTCTCTCTCTCTCTCTCTCTCTCTCTCTCTCTCTCTCTCTCTCTCTCTCTCTCTCTCTCTCTCTCTCTCTCTCTCTCTCTCTCTCTCTCTCTCTCTCTCTCTCTCTCTCTCTCTCTCTCTCTCGTGTCAGATAACGTTAGTAATATGCTCCTCATTTGAATTTCTTTGCTATTGCCATAACTGACCGAACTACAAACTTTCCAGTGATGTCTGAAAAGGGATGTGTGCTCAACAAGCTTGTACAAATGTGCCGCTGTGTGCTCAATCCACCCCCCATTTCACTTATCAGGTCGCGCACAACAGCTACTATATAATGACTATAGGCGTAAATATTTACTTTGTTTATTAACATTCTATTACTGTGATACATTTACTTCATAGAAATTATTCTTTGATATATCCATTCTGCTTTCTGTTTGCTCTGTTGTATGAGCAATACTGTAACGAGGTATGTTCTGTTCAGAGAAGGAAGCGGGAACCGGTAAATATTTAAAGACTTTAATTATAAAATAAAAAAAAACACAAAACAAAAGTAAAAGCACACACATTTACAAAATAACGTAAATTAGTCCAGGCCTGGTCCACTGTCGTCGCTCCTCCTTTTATGCTTCCGAAGCTCCTCCGTGAGATTTCCTCGTCCTGCTCGCTACAAATACTGTATCATTACCACAGTATCAAATGTCTATCGTTAGAGATTTTACTATACTGTGTATATCGCAGTATGTAAATATTGGCACTATTGACACTTCAGAGTGATTAAATGCATGAATGAGAATATAAAAATTTGATGTTAAAAAGAGTTAAGCACAATAACAGGTGCACAGAAAGCCATTCAGTTGTCTTTCACATCTTATTGCGCTTAAATGGTTTAATACAACATGGCAATAGGCTGAAAGCAGCAACAGTGTGGACATCAAAGATCAACCTCTTAGACACCGCTCAGTTAGAGCTTAAAGGGTTAGTTCACCCAAGTAATTGGGTGTAATTACTCAGTAATTACTCTCTCATGTTGTTCCAACCCTGTAAGACTTTCGTTCATCTTCGGAACACAAATTAAGATATTTTTGATTAAATCTGAGAGCTGGATCACTCCTCCATAAGCTTCTTAAGGGATCGAAACAGGCCGGCCCAAAATTTATGAAAGACATTGTTAAAATAGTCCGAGTGACTACAGTGGCTCAATCTTAAGTTTATCAAGCGACGAGAATACTTTTTGTGCGCAAAAAACAAACAAAAATAATGACTTTATTCAACTTCACAGATTTCACATAGTGAAACTTCTACGTGTTTAGAAGATGTTTGCTGGATGATTGCGTAACAATTAAGTGAGGTACTGCGGCTAGATGAGGAGGTGGGAAAACAATCATAGAAACTAGGTCCTTAACGTTGAAAACGTTTATTCATTCACCGAAGAGTGAGGACGTTACAAAATATATAATAAATGTAAAAGAAAAGAAAACATGAATAATCAGAAAAACAAGAGGGTCGTCAAATTAACGAAATAATCAAAACATAACCCCCATATCTATTTAACCCAAAACCTCTAGAACTAACTACCAAAAAGAAAATGCAGAAAACAACCCGCAATCTTCGACGTAGTCGATGCCTTACCTAAACTATACTAACTAAACAAACAAAACAACAATGAATGACGACCACTCTCCGAATAAACTAACAATTAGAATGCTATCTAACGTGGTCTTTCTTAATTTTAGACAGAATGAAGATTAGACAACTCACAATTCAATCTTCTCTCTAAATGGTCTACAGTTGGGCCACTGCGTACAACGCTATTTTAGAATAAGGTAAACTGCGCTCAATTCCAGTCATTAGTCGTACTCACAAATGCTTAACCAAGTTTAACGATCTCTGAACCAACAAGTAGGTATCAACATAATAATAATAATCACAAGACGTACACGTAAACTTAATTCCACCAACAATCAACGCATGGATGTGTGCTGAGATCTGGCGCTGAATACTCTTCAATGGGGCTTTTAAATCAGCGGAAACCTCCAGGGATTGGTGGACGTCACAGGTGATGCATAACACCATGACGTCACGCCTGACAAGCAGCCAATGAGTCACGTCCCAGGAGCGCAAATAGAAAAAGAGCACAGAAGAAAAGAGAAAGCAAAACACAAACACACGTGGAACGTAACAATGTGCTTTTGTCATTTTTATTATTTTCTTGTTTTATAAATATTTCTTTTTAGTTTTAATACATTTTTTCGGTGTTGGTAATTTTAGTACTTCAACTTACTACAGTACTTCAAGGCTTGGTTTCACATACAGCGCTTAGATGCCAGGATTAGGCCTTAGTTCAATTGGGACATTTAAGTAGCTTTCATAAACATGCCTTAGAAAAAAAATTACATAAACAGTGGCACTGACATATTTTAAGGTATGTCAGTGTAAGTTGCTTTCAATTAAAACAGCTCAAACATGCATTTTAGTCTGTGACTAGCTTAAAAGTCGGTGAAAAAAGTCTAAGTTTAAGGATTTAAGTTTTTCATCCATTATTTTATTTTTTTCAGCTTTATTTCAATTACCAAACACCCACCGCTTTCAATAGTTTTGAAATTTTAGTTAACAATGAAACACGGGTGTCCTGCTAGATATCACTAAAGCCTAACACACTCTTGTCCACTAAGATCCAGCTAAGATGTTGTTCTGCTCTGCTGTGGAAGTTGTAGGTTGAAGTGTGACTAAGGTAAAGCAACAAGCTGCCTGAAATGTTTTTTCCTTATACATATTCTTGGCTAATGATTTGAAGATTACGTTTGCTTGCACTAGATCACAAACAAACTGAACTATGGGTAGGAATGGTCAGAAATGTTATAGTTATCTTGTGCAACACTAGCACTTTACCCATACCATTAGTCTCCTCTCTCCAAATGGCTCGAAATCCCAATTTTATGAGGAAATCCTCTTGGAGCAGCAGTGTTGCGTCTAGAGACGCAAACATCTGTAGTCTCATTGATTTATTGTTTTCTCTCTGCTAACCAATGCTGCATGGAGTGTCTGTTTCCATAGCAACATGGCAAGAGGTCACAGAGATTCGTTATTGTACATGATGACAGCATTGCTAACTGCTTTGTAATTAAGCCCCAGTCTGTCCTCTTTGTTTAAATTTGATGTTCAGTTTAATCAGGAGCATTGATGCTGGATACTTAATAAATGCCTGTCAGCCATGACACCTCTTAGCTGAAAACTATTTCTCAGCACATGACATGTTAAATATAAAAAGAACATTGATGAATGTAGCTCATAGCTAATGCAGTGTGACCTCAGCATCTGCTTTCCTTATCAGTTGGCAAAGATGGCTTAAACGCGTATAGCACTATAAATATGAATTTGGAGGAATACAATCAACCGTTTCAGTCTTCAACTCAAGGGCTTCTTGTTTGGACTCTCTCATGTGACTGTTGTTCTGCGTTTACTGCTAACTAGTTTACTACTGCCTCCATCATTAGACTGAATGGCCAGGTTCCTGGGCAGACACGCAGTGATTCGATAGGGAATTTGGTTCCTGTCTGCTTTTATAAGTAGTTAAAGAACAAATTGTTTGTTCTGATTCTGGTGGTCCTCTGATTCCAGTCTTTCCATTTGCTTTTAATGTTGTTCTTTGTTCAATGTTGAAATAGCATGAAGTACAAATATTATTAGTCAAACAAAAAAAGGTGTGTCTGGTTGCCTGAAGGGATTCATGTATTTTAGGTTCCTTTGTTCCATGAGACAAACGTCAGTAACAAACCTTTATTTCTAGTTAAACATTAATTTTGAACTGTAGACCTACATAAAAGGTCATGATGAACTGTTTTACAGTCAGTAGCTTTGTGTCAATCAGTCCAAGCTCTATTTCTCCTTCCACCAGTCACTCAGGCAGACCAGCTTGTTCACATTTTCTGGTGACAAACTAGATCTCCTCTTCTGCACAATATGGCCTGCTAAAGAAAAAAGTCTCTCGCATGGGACAATTGTGGCAGGAGTCCCCAAGTATTTATGGGCAATGTGGGCCATCTTACCATAGACAGCAGTGTGCTCCGACCACGGTTGCCTCGGTTGCACTCAAATAGTAGTCTGACGACGACTCTTCCCCTACATCAGTGCTTGGCCCGGCATCTTCCGCATAATCTAAGGGATGACTTGCGTTTAGGTGGTACTTGAGACTGGAAGAACTCCTACAGTAAACTAATTCCACATTGCACAAGGTGCAAACAACCTTAGTCTTGCCGAGGTTTCCATTGGGAAGCTTCTTAAAAAATAATTTTCCCTGAAGCAAACCCGGCAGCTTCATAACTGCATCCATGTTAGCACGCCACGTTTGTTGTGGTAATTTCACAGTAGGCATACACACAGGTTCGAAGACTCGTTCTCGCCCCCTACAGTGCAATTCGGCTAGGTATACATCCGTGCTAAAATATCAAGGTGAAAGTCATCATAGCATGCGTAGTATAGACCCAGCTCCCAACCCAACTTTGAGAATAGATTAACGACGATATTTTTTTTTTATCGCCCGATAAGAGTCTCACATTAACGCAGCACGTTAACGCCGATAACTGCCCACCATATATATATATATATATATATAAAATATAAAATACAATGAATATATAGGCTATTTTATGGAAATACAGTAAAAACAGTAATATTTTGAATTTATGAAACATTGTAATATGCGTATTTGGTTTTCCAGTCACATTTCTTATAACAGTTGAAAATGGTTGTGCTGTTTTTTTGGAAATGTTGATACGGTTTTTTTTATGTATATAAAAGTTCAAAAGAATTTATTTTAAATTTGTAATTTTATTCTTAATTTTGTGTAAATGTCTGTACTGTCCATTGAATGTATCCTTGCTGAATAAAAGGTTAATTTGACTTATGTATTATGTATTAGTTTATGTATTTGAAAGGTTTAAAGGCAGAATGCTTCAGTCCCAAGTGTTTGAAACCTTGACAAAATTTTAAAGATCTCTGGCTGATATTTTTAAAGCATTGTCATCAGCAGATACATTTTCCAGTTTAGTCGATTAGTTTTACAAGCCTGACTTTTGACCGTGTCAAGAACTGCCAACTTGGATATGCAGGAGCCATACTACTGGCATGCAAAATAATAAAGCAATGTTTGTTTTTACATGTCATTGTCGCACGCAAAGTTTCATTTAGGTAGAATTCACTGCACAGCAGACACATGAAAGCTTGTGATGTGCAGTACAGTGCTCCTTTTTTTATTTTGTTTTTCTAGTTTCCTTTCACTAACTATTTTGTCTAATGTTAAAAAGGCTAACATTAATGTTGCATACTAAGGTTCGGATGGCAGCGTTCACTCTTGTTCCAGTGAACTGCATTAACAGAGCATTCCCACCAGAGTTTATTTAAATTAAATCAAACCTGCCAAGTGTGAACCCTCTGTGATCCAAATATATTAGCATTATATCCCAAATCCTTTTCAATTCATACTTGGAATAGCTATGATTTATGTTCAGAATAGTTTTCCAAAAAATGTAGGCCTATTTGTCTGAAATTGGCCTAGAGAATCTAAAGCAACTGATGGATGACTCAAATGGATGACTCAAAATGGTTCCAATGGTTGACAACACAGCTGTTTCAGCACTACTAGCTTATATAGCAGTAGCCTGATGCCTCTAAACGAGGGAATTTATAAAGCCTAATCAGACACTTCAGAACACTTCAGAAAACTTCCAATGCTAAGTCTTGCATTCATACAGAGGCTGTCTGGTAATTTGATGGCAATTTTTTCCAGAATCAAAGCCCAGTATGAATGTGGACCTTTTTTACACGGCACCTGTTTCATGGTGTAATTGCTACGACATTCTTTGGTCTGTTTTTGTGTGCTTTTAGGGTTTTGTTGTTGTTGTTTTTTTTTCAGTTTCGGTTTGAAGTTTTATGAAAGCGCTACAGCAAAAAGGTCTTACCCTACATTATACCAAACAGCAAAGACAGGATGTAGTGTACTTGTGTGGGTCATTTAAGAAAAGCAGTTTCAGGTCTACAAATGTTAAGTTTGAAGAGCTAGACTACACTTTTAATTAGAGCTGCACGATTAATCGTTAAAAGATCGCGATCTCGATTCAACCCCCCCCACGCGATCTTAATCCTGCATTTCTACGATTCTGCCAATGATATTCACCGAAATAACGCGCTAGGGGTGGAACAGGTCGCACTAGATTCGGTTCTGCGGCTCGGCATGCATGTGATTCGCGGATTAACTGCTGAATATAACCATTATAGAGTGAAAGTTTATCATTTGGACATGCATTGTCTTGTCAATTTACACATTCAAACAATTTTAATCTCGGAAGAAGAGCCAAAAACCGGGACTCGCGCGTTATCTGTGCGCACAGCCTCCAGCCACACACACTCACGCACAGAGAGAGAGAGGCACGTCTCAGACAGCGCTGGAATACAGAATTGAATCCTCTTTCGCTTTTCCTTGCCCTTGAACGGACACATAAACACAAACTTGTCAAAATACCCGTCTAAATGGCCGTCTCGACAAATATTCTCTCGTTTATGTCAAATGTGAACAGTCGAAAAAGAAACAGATGTTTGTCAGTTTTTTGGTCTGTGCTGTCGGTCTTAAAGTGACAGCACACACTTAATGTAATATACTATTTTCTGTGTCATTGATATTAATAAAACAACAAAATACAGCTTTAACAAAGATGAAACTATATTTAATTTATACAGTGAACAAATAGTGTTATTTTACATTTAAGCTTAATTATTCATTTCTGTACCTGAATACTACTGTTAGACTTTGTAAACTTGATTTAGTATTCATCTCTGCTTGTAATCTGTGTATTTGTTCTTATTTTATTAATTTATTTTATTAATGACTGTTTTAAATAATGTGTGAACTTTATCAGTTAGGCTAGTAGTTTTTTTAATGTAGTAGATATCGAAAAACTTAAAGTGAGCTTTAAGTAATAAATGAAAAGCAAAGTTATTGTAAAACTTAAATCTCAATTAAAAACTTATCTTACACTACAGTATGAGATGGTTAAAAACAAAACCGCTCAATCACAAAGTACCAGTGGCCAGAGGAAACAAACGTCTATAAAAGCAACGCTATTCAATGCAACTCCATACCCAAAAATGTTGATAGGCTAGTGTTTCCTGCTAAGAATCTTTAATAGGTCTAGCCTGGCATGACACCTTTGAATGTTGTCAGTTTAATTGTCATTTTTTTTATTTATTTAAATATTACATTCTTTTTGTTTACTGCATTTGTTTAAATTTAACTGAAGCAGAGAGTATTATGTCAGTCTTATTTTGTTTCTATCTTGTTTGGTAACCTAATGTTCTGGGTTTCTAGATCTTTAAAACAATAAAGCTTTTCAGCTTGATCTTTATTCCAAGCAAAGAAATCGTGATTCTCATTTTAGCCAGAGTCGTGCAGCTCTACTTCTAATCACAAGTGATACCCTCAGCTCTAGTGCACGATTCATTCAGCTCATTTAAAAGTATTTACATTTTACACTGTACTGTGTATTGTGCTTCAGTAAAACAGTTTTCTGATTAGTCCAAAGATCCATGACCCACATGAGAAACGGGAGTCACTTCCTGCATATGGAGAAGTCACGTAACAGCTGATGCTCTCCAGATCTTCCGGCCTGAATGGAGGCTCTACAGCTGGGGACTGTGAATGGCCTGTCTCGTGGACACATTTTTCATTTTTGTTTTGCCGTTTTTATTGAGTGCTAGACATTTATGTATAGATATGTTTTGTCCTTTTTTGATTTATCAATGTCTTTGTTGGTTTTGTTTTGGCATGTTTTTATTTATGTTCTGGCTCATTTGTCTGATACTAAATCCTGAAATGTGTAGTTAGCTATTGCACCTTTATAAAGAAAAAAAAACCTCGAAGTACTTTGAGATATGGAGGTGGAAGTCTTGTATATTATTATTATTATTAATATTATTATAATGTCTCCCAAATGACCAGATCTTAACATCGAGCCTTTAGAGGCAGTTTGAATACAGAGGAAAGCGTCGTAGTGTTGATGATTTTTCTTAACTTTAGTTTTTGTATATTATCATAATATTATCGTTCTGCAGAAAGAGCATCTCTAGGGCTCTGTTTGCATGATAAAAGGTGTCTTGTCTTGTAAAATCAGCTTATATTCCTAGGAGTATATGTAATACAGTATGTTCTCTGGTATCATTATGGAGCCCCGCAACATAATCTTTAGATGATGATGCAGCTGCTTTGCAAAATGGATTACTGAGCAGAGAAATGTGTGTATGGCTTTATAGTTATAGTTCATAGTGTGTCTTCTGTTGTTGGACTGTAATTGGTCTTTATGTTTTGAAAAGTTTTCATTGTCAAAAGTTCTGCAGTGTTGAATTGCAGCTAAGATTTTGTCATATGTACTTTTAGATCTGTGTTTTTCAACCCTGCTCCTGAAGGAACCCCAACACTACTTTTGTCTCCCTCATCAAACACACCTGATTAAACTCGTCAGCTCATTAGAAGAAACTCCAGGACTTGAAATTGGTGTCAGAAAGAGGAGACTTTTAAAACAAATTCAATGTTGGGGTCCTCCAGGACCAGGACTGAGAAACGCTGCTTTAGATCATGAGGAATAGGGAGGTGCTCAAAGCCTAAATCTGAATCTGGAAAGGCACAGAAAATGGAAAAAAAAAAACATCATACAGAGCCCCTAAAGGCACATTGTTAAGCTTGCTGTGGTAGTCGGTTGCATTACAGAACATCAGATTTCACTTATCATGTGAAGATGGTAAGGAGAGATGACTGACAGGACGATGTCGGAGGATTTGGTGCACATTATATACAGTTTATTTACCCGATTATATCATTTCTAGGGAACACAAACATTGAAATATATTTTTTCCTCCCATCTCAATTTTTTTTACCATCACCGTGTCCTTTCAGGGGCTCCATAGAGTGCATAATTTCCTTTCCGAACATTTCTGGTTCGGGCACATCCCTGATGAGGAAGTCAGAGGCAGAACACATTTCTCTGAATTCGAACATTTCAAGCTTTTGATGGCCTGAAACTTTAACTATTTCGGTGACTGATTTGATTGGGTATTGTGGAAAAATTAGGCCTCATTCACACATACAGGTCTAGTTTCACAAACAGGGCATAGATTAACCCAGGATTAGGCCTTAGTTCAATTAGGATATTTAAGTACCTTTTATAAACATGCCTTAGCAAAAAACATTACAGGTGTGCATCTTGAGACAAAACAATTGCACTTTCATTTAAAACCGCTCAAACTGCATTTTAGTGTGGGACTAGTTTAAGCCTCGTCTGTGAAGCCAGGGGACAGTGATTTTACTGCTGCTGGTCACCAAGTGGCTGAATTTTTGGTGTTCAATATAATGAGTTATCTGACCATACAATAAATACATTATTTATTTTTGTTTTAATCTTTTTTTAATCTTCATAATTTCCTGAATAGTACAGTAACCTGTGTAGGGTACTGTATGAACAATATTGAAATGTGTATGATGGCACTTCTTCAAAATAGGGCTGGTATTGCATTCTTGACTGTGCCACAAATAAATTGGGATGATTGGCAGAATAGGGTACCAAAATAATAACACTAAGTAGACTTGTATATATAGAGCTTTCCATCTTTGCTCATGTTCTCTCTTCCCTTTCTTTCGCCAGCTCTGTCTTGTGAAACTAAAACATGGGGAAGCAGAACAGCAAGCTCCGCCCTGAGGTGATGCAGGACCTGCTGGAGAGCACGGACTTTACGGAGCATGAAATCCAGGAATGGTACAAAGGCTTTCTACGGGACTGTCCCAGTGGCAACCTCTCCATGGAGGAATTTAAGAAAATCTACGGAAACTTCTTCCCTTATGGAGACGCCTCAAAGTTTGCAGAGCACGTGTTCCGTACTTTTGACGCGAATGGCGACGGCACAATAGACTTCCGGGAGTTCATAATTGCATTGAGTGTCACGTCACGAGGGAAGCTGGAACAAAAGCTCAAGTGGGCGTTTAGCATGTATGATTTGGATGGAAACGGATACATCAGCAAGTCGGAGATGCTTGAGATTGTGCAGGTATGTCAAGCTACCTAAAGCTTTCAAGATTTTACCTAAATGTCGGCACTCTTTAAAAGCTTTTTTCATCATCCAGGGTTTGTACGGGTGCTTGAAACCCTTGAAAATGCTTGAATTTTGATGTTGTGTTTTCAAGGTATGAAAAGTGCTTACATTTTGGATAAAATGCTTGAAACTGTAACTATTTCTTTCACAACAAATGCCTATCTGACTAAATAGTTTGTTTATTAAATGGAGAAATAAAATGTAGCCAGAGCAAGCCATTGAAATAAATGGGTTTCATAGCGCAGCGCATTCCGCGTCCTGTCTGAAAGGGCCATTAGTGACTGAAAGTACTTGGTGTGATAATGTAATGTTAGTGTTGCATGTCGGTTATGGCACGTTCATTTGTGGAATATGCAGTGAACATAGCCAAAGTTACAGCACAGTAACTGTAAGTTTAACTACCCGCAAAATAAAACCTGCAAACGTTAGCCCAGTGCTTAACAACAATCGTTGATTGCTGAACAGAAATCGTGTGAGATGGAGTGTCATACAAGTAGCCTACTGTAAGGTTGAGGATGGCCTTATGCAATTTTTACACTGCTCTATTCCAGTAGATAAATGTTTGTCTTGGCAATGAAATGAATAAAAAAATCCCAATTAATATAGGCTATTTATCAGGCAGGTGCCTGTGCCAGAGTCTTCTGGGTTAGAATTTAATTACAGGTTGTTGTTGCACTATCTCAGATTTAGTTCAAACCTTGTCTATATCAAGAATGTGTCCCAAAACCAAGGCCTGTAAAATATATTTCTGTTCAAATCCTACGTCTTCATATTTTCCACCCTTGAAATTTCTTCAGTTTTACAGCCTGGAAATCATGTTATCTGGAAAGCTAAATTTGGACATTAGTATAATGAAAAGTATTATTCATAGGCATTATCTACTTAGACAGTGATACATTTAGAATAATCAAACTTGTGATTTGCTTAAATATCTGATCCTTCTGCTATTACGAAACACAATTCTGCCTGTTTATAGCATTATCTCTTTTAATGTGATAAAACACTAAATAATAATTTTGACTATGTATTGGTATGTAATTTACGGTGGTGTAAAGTGCTGGAAAAAGCTTTAAAATGGACCTTGAAAGTGCTTGAAAAGTGCTTGAATTGTACCATGGAAAAGGTGTACGAACCCTGACGCCTTGACTGCTTAAGTCTGAAATAGAATCTGATATCGCTTAAGGAGAGACAAAAGAGAACCCAACAGAGTCCTGCTATACCCAGTTTTCACATCGCATATGTTGTTGTTTCTCACTTGCAGAATGTAGTGCGTTAACAGCAAGGATAGCCGTGGTGTTAGACTGTCAGGAAGCTCCATACTGTAAAGAGCCTGAGTCTTATTTCGGTCTCTGATAAACAAGCTTTCATTAAACTGCACTCCTTCACATGGTTATCTTTGCTGTTAATGCAATTGACCTGATTTATCTTTGCTTTCTGCAAGTTATTGCTCAGACCTTGAGGCCCTGTTGAGGTACGTTACATTTGTACCATGACATTTTACTATAACTAGAAAAAAAGGAAAAATGTTGCACCCAAATGATATTAAAATAACATTATTAAAGGTTTAGTTGACACATTTCATATAACTTACAACATGGAAAAAATGTGTTTACTTCTGTTTTGGTGGTGATAAAGGATGCGATATAAGAACATCTCTCATATCTTGATGGCATTTTTATTTTGATGCATGGATCACTTCCTCGCCTGGAAGGCTGATGTGAATCTAATGATATGCTGAATGTCTTGTCCTCTTTTAATGATGTATATCCAGGTAGTGTGTTAAAGAGGAGCACACAGGCTGCTGATCTGTAGCGGAGCCCATCTGTAGACTGAAGACTCAACTTCACAAGAGAGCTGCGCTTTACAGCACACACTTTTTTCCCCCTCAGATGTTAAGGTTATTAATAAAAGTATATATTGCAGAAGGAAAAGGCCTTTAATAATTCATTAATCTCTCGTTCTGCTCAGCAACTATCGATTTGAGGTAGGACTGTAGAGAAAACACAAAAGATGAGGAAAAAACACAAGATGATACGGAGTGATGATAGTGACCATTCGTACTAGGGATGTGCTATACTGCATTTTTTTTTTTTTTTTTTTACATAAACTAGTCCTTGCATTCAAAAACCACAATCAACATTAACCTTATGGGGTCCTAGGTGTTTTCTGGGTTTTGTTTTGACATGCCCTATTTTTGTACAGGATTTTTCCTGCTGGGCCAGTTTGCTTGCTTGATTTAGTATTTTCATTGGCTTAATCATAATTATATTTTTCATAAAGGATTATTTCTACAAGTAAAGTCTACACGAAGATTTCCAAAACGCTAAAAGTTCCTAGGGAGACAGTTTGACAGCCTTATTCATGAGTTTAAAATTTGTTGTACCAAAAACCATTGAGGGTTTTGAAGAAAAAGCAGAGACTTGCAAGATGACCCGATGAAAATAGGAAAAAAAATAACATTTCAATGGGATAAAAGAAATCAATACTTTTATTCAGCAAGGATGCATTAAATTGATCAAAAGTTATAGTATAGATTTATAATGTTACAAATGATTATATTTCAAATAAATGAAAGAACTTTCTATTCATCAAAGAATCCTGGTTAAAAAAAAGGCACACAACTGTTTTCAAGATTCATAATAGTGAATGTTTTTTGAGCATCATATTAGAATGAATTCTGAAGGATCATGGGACTGAAGACTGGAGTAATGATGCTGAAAATTCAGCTTTGCATCACAGGAATAAATTACATTTTAAAATATATTCAAATAGAAAAAAGTTATTTTAATTGTAATATTTAACAATATTACTGGGGGTTGTATTTTTAATCAAATAAATGCAGCCTTGGTGAGCATAAGAGACTTGTGTGTGTGTGTGTGTGTATATATATACAGTATATATAATATAATATTATTTTATTTAGTTTATTTTAGATTGCAACAAATGCTAAACTTTACAATGAAAATTTAACATTTAAATTTGCAATGCATAAAAATGGATGTTTCTTTGCGGCTAATGGGATTTGTAAGGTTCTATTTCCTATAAAGCTACTTTGGTGCTGGATGTATTTTGAAAAGTTCTATATAATATATATAATTATATTGGACTTGAACATTTTCAGTTGAGTACCTGTTGCCTTCCTAAAGATCATCATACTGGATATGTTTCTAAATTATCTTTATGCATGCCACATTAGTTGTCTGTAGATTGTGTTCGCTGCAGTCAGTCATGTGCTGATAATTCTCAGTCTCATCTCTCTGAGTGTGTAGTCAGTACTGTTAGTGTACTAGGTCTTGTTCTAACTTTCATACTCTTATTCCTCCTTTGATAGTGAAGTCTGTTTAGTGTTAATTTGAACAGGAGCTATTATAGGGGGGTAACATCTGTTAAAGGGTTAGTTCACCCAAAAATTATCCCATTAATTGGTTCCTTGAATGGTACCTTAGAATTTGAAGCCCAAAAAAGTGCATCAATCCATCATAAAAGTAATCCTTACGGCTCCAGGGGTTTAATAAAGGAATAGTGACCTCAGACCCGACGTATCGATGAGGATAGAGCAAAACAAAACACCGGTCATGAATTAGAAGTCTAAAACGAACATTTTAAAGAGAATGTCGGAGGAGCTTGAGTTTGGTTTCCTACCCCTATTTTTTTGAACCACTAGAGCCGTCTACTCTCACCTAAGCTTACGCTGCGCCTACATCCTACGTCATGCGTCGGCTCAGAGGTCACTCTTCCACCAGAACTAGACTCGCTTACGGCCTTTACCGGAAGCTAGTGAATATAGTTTATGAAGTTATAAATATGGATATTTTTACAAAAACACATCGCTTGGCTTCATTAACCGTCTGGGGTCGTATGGATTACTTTTATGATAGATAGATGCACGTTTTTGGGCTTCAAAATCTAAGGTACCATTCACTGACATTATAAAGCTTGGAAGAGCCAGGATATTCTTTAATATAACTCTGATTGTGTTTGGCTGAAAGATGAAAGTCATATACCTAGGATAGCTTGAGGGTGAGAAAATTATGGGATAATTTTTCATTTTTGGGTGAACTAACCCTTGAAGGCTTTCCTCCTTGTTATAGTGATTCTGCTAGATTCATTGTGGTGTCTGACTTGCATCATTGAAATTTCACTTTTTATTCATTTGGGGTATCATAATGCTGATGATTGTAGCATTATCACATCACAAAATACAGTAATCTCATATATTAATGTTTTTTTTGATAGAGGGAATCTCTTGTGTATTGTGTCTCCCACAGGCGATTTATAAGATGGTGTCATCCGTGATGAAGATGCCAGAGGATGAGTCCACACCTGAGAAGAGAACAGAGAAGATCTTCAGACAAATGGACACCAACCGAGATGGTAAACCCTTTCTTTCCCTTTTTTCATTAAGCTTATTTGGCAGTGGTATATGAATTTTTTAGGCAACAGAGGGTTAGGGTTAATAAGGCGTTATCAGATATTGTAAATATCTCCACAGGTACCCCTCAAGGATGTGTGCTCTCTCCTGTCTTATTTATATTATACACAAATGACTGTCTGAGTTTACAAGATAATAGTCATTTGGTT
This sequence comes from Meda fulgida, assembly GCA_030578275.1. NCBI lineage: Eukaryota > Metazoa > Chordata > Actinopteri > Cypriniformes > Leuciscidae > Meda > Meda fulgida. The sequence continues at coordinate 23,853,219 of CM060631.1, read as the reverse complement.
AAATATGCGGATGATACTGTGTTGCTTTCCTTGCTTTCACATTCAGATCAGGAATATGGTCCTGTTTTGTACAATTTCATTTCTTGGTGTAGTAGTATGAAATTAGATCTGAATGTCTCAAAAACTAAAGAGATGATAATTAATTTTAGTAGGAGAACATTGGCACTTCAACCTATTGTCATTAATGGTACACATGTGGAGGAAGTAGAGCAATATAAGAACCTGGGAACGGTCTTTGATAAGTTAAAGTTTGACCAAAATTCGGATGCAATTGTCAAAAAGTCACACCAAAGACTGTTTGTGCTGAGAAAGCTTAATTCCTTTAATGTACAGAGAGTTGTTCTTAAGTCATTTTGTAATTTATTTGTTGAAAGTATCCTGTCTTTTTCTTTTATTTGTTGGTTTTCATCATCTACAAAGAACAAAAATTGGTTGCAGGGTATTGTTAACAAGTGCTCTAAAATTATGGGTGTTCCCTTACGGAGCCTTACATCTTATTATGAACAGCAGGTGCTGAGAATGGCTCATAAAATAATAGGAGATAGTCCACACCCGCTGCATTTGGACTTTGAGTGGATGCCCCTAGGACGACGTGGGCAGTTAAATGCTCTACAAATCGCTACAAATTTACTTTCGTGCCTGAAGCAGTACGGTTATGTAACAAACCTAGGTGATTTTTTTAAATGTTTTTTAATTTATTTATTTTATTTATTTATGTATCTGAATGTATGTGCTAAGTGTTTTATGTGAGGCAAATTAATTACCCCACGGGGATTAATAAAGCTCTAAACAAAACAAAAAATGAAAAATGACAATACATGGGTGGTCTTTGAGGGATGAAATCATTAATCAAAAATTATTTTTAGTTAGTACTTCTTCGGTGGAGTGTTTTGACTGTCAACATACTGAAACGTCACTTTCTGTTTGTTTCAATCTTAAAAAATTATGTTTAACCGATAGTATTAATTAAGAAATTAATTAATTAAAAAGTTGATATAAAAGCGGCCTCGTGTGCTATTGAAATGCTTGTATACAGTGTTGAGTGTTGATTAAATTTGATTTCTGTTTTTCGGTTTTAGTAAAAAATAAATTTTGGTGCATCACTATGTGAAATGTTACAAATTAACTTTTTTTTTTTCTTCTTTTTTTACAAAACAAATTTTGACACTGCTTTCTTTGTGTAGTCTCTAACTTTAGAGAAAGTTTCTAAGTCTCCAACTAAATGCATCATGATTGAGTGATTTGAAGAGCCCCATTAGCTGTTAAAAAAGTGTTAGGACTGTCTATGTGCGTGTGCATAAAATTGCTGATCAACAACAAAACAGATTAGATGGGAGTATACAGAAAAGAGAGTGGAAAGAGTGGTCTGATTCTGTGGTCAGATGATCTTTAGTGTTTCCTGCTCTCTCCTAACCAGTCACATATCACTGTGCGTATATTTGTGTATCTGTGGGCAGTTGTCTGCGGAAGCAGGATAAGTGTGGTGTCACTCGGACAGACACTTTATTGATCACAGGGAGGAAATTGAAGAACATAGGACCATTGTAGTGGTGTTTTTATCTAAATAAACCATGCAGTCCATGTATTAACTACAACGACATGAGCGATGAATGCTAATGTTATCACATACGTGTTTGAGAGGACCTGTTCTGTACCATTTCATCACTCCTCACTGGGGTAACAGTGTCTGTTTGCGTCCTTTGATTCTTAGCATTCCTTCGCCACCTCTCACTTTTGAACGCTGAGAGTCTGCAGTGCCCCCGCTGGCCAATGCTGCAAACGGCACTTTTGGGGAACTTCAATCACTACATGTTTTTAGGGATGCCCCTATATTTAAAATCTGTCCATAGCAAATAACCCATCATAGTATATCCAATATTACAATTTTACTATTTTTCTTGAAATAAAATTAAAACTAAAATATATATTTTTTGTTATATAAATTTTAAATCCTACAAGTCAAATTATAATAAACAGTTTGACATAGATATTGATTTTGAGATTAAGATTAAAGATTGCATAACCTTATTAGATTTAATAGAAAAGCTCAAATCTCTTCCAGTGTTTCCATTACGCATTTTTCTCTAGCCATATTTTTACAGGTTGATTCAGATTCTAACGCAACGAGCCGGATATCAGAAAGTTAGCCGTAATTTTTCCATTGTAAATAATATGATTTTCTAAGAGCCTGTGTCCTCTCCTGTTTTATTCTAGGAAAACTGTCTCTGGAGGAGTTCATCAAAGGGGCGAAGAGTGACCCATCCATCGTGCGTCTGCTACAGTGTGACCCCAGCAGTGCAGGACAGTTCTGAGGGCAGCCTCGTGCTTCAACCTTTTATTTATTTATGGGTTTTAATTTAGTTTTTGATATAGTCGCAGGGAAATGATGGCGGGTCAGGTGTTTTTCCAGAGTAGGTCATCTGGGTCTCATCAGACTGAGCTTGGCCAGATCTAGTAACACACACACACACACACACACACACACACCGAGTTATTGGCTGTGCTATCTCTGCAAGAGGCCTGTGATGGAGTGAATCAGGGGAACTAGAGCGTTCATCTGAGCTCCAGTCACTTCCTGAGCGTTCAATGTCATGTAAAATACATAGTTTTATTCTTATTTTCTCTGGGTATTAGATGCAACAGTTTAGGCTTGACCAAGACAGGGATTTACTATAGGAAATAATTCATGCACCCAGTAGAAGAGTATGTTTTGTTCCTAATTCGTTTTTTATTTTTTATGAATAAATCTGATGCCTGAATCATTGTTCAAACAGATGACAGCAGTGGCATCACTAGTTTTTGTTTAAGCACCTCAGCCTTAGTGATCTAAATAATTGGGGGAGTTTTTAATTTTATTTAGATTAGATAATATAGTTTAGTTTCTCTCAACTCATTGTTTGGCCAACTTTATTATTGGCAGATCACAGTATTATTATCCCATGGGACCAATAAATCAGGCATGTAGATTTTGTAATTGTACACGGAAGTTTCCCCACGTTATGCTTCCGATCTTAAGGGCCTTATTAGTGCTGGAAGCACACATTCAATTTAGTGTGGATTAGTTTGGTTTTGGTCGTACAGTCTACTGTTCAAATGACATGAACTGCGTTCTCTTTTTCCAGTTTTCTAATGTTTGTACTCTAGTAACTGTAGGCCTGTATATAAATCTGAAGTATCAGACACGCATGCAAAACTGTACTCAAGAGTTCCATCTTATGATGCAGTGAAGGGTTTTATTGACGTTTTTAGCGAAAGCATGTAACATCAAGTTTATCTGCATTTGTGGACTGGAGAGTATTTGTGTGATTTGTATGCATGTGTTGTGGTTAATATCAGTTACAGCCCTGTTCGCTCACACTGGTTATAGGTGTCGTGATGCATCGTTTGCATTATCGCAGAACGTTTTTGTTATTGAACAAGAACTAAAGCTTTATTGATTCAAAGCTTCTTTGATTTTTAGAATCACTTTATCTTTATATCTGGATTGTACACATGAGCATCAAGTTACTGAATTGCCTTAAACGCACTCAAGTGTTTCTGTGGGTGAGGTTTTTTTTTGTTTGTTTTTTTTAATCAAGCTTAAGTTGCAGTAAATTTGCTTGCATCTGGAATGATATCCTTCACATGTTGGAGAGTTTAACTCTATGCTCTTCCCATTCACCCCTTGAACAGATGTAATTGTTGACGGCCTCTTACTGAATCATTCTGAGACACTTGTTTAAAATTACATGAAGTGTGTAAATGGAAGTAGGACCCATTGCTTTTCAAATGCCCCTTGCACTCATGTGGTACCTACGTGTCCATTTCACTTGAATTCAACAGTAGGTAGAAAGCATTTCTTCAGAACTCCTAATAGTTCTCATATCACCCTCTGTCGTGCTTTTAGTAATCCTGCGGAAGCCACAGAGATCCACACTCCTCCTGCTGATGTTCAGTGTTCTTGATGTCCCTGTGAACGTCAAATGCCTCACCGCAGTGCATTTGGTTCTGCTATACTGTTAATGAACATAATTGAATGTTTTTATCGTTTTATTTACTCATTGAACAACTGCTGTTTTGTAAAAATATTGAAAAAAGAAAAGTTAAAGTGGCAGGTCAAAACTGCTCTATTTCATGTTCGATGCATATTTTATGTAGTTTTACGTTCTTTTTTTTTTTTTTCATCTGACGTAACATTTCTGTATCACAATTATATCGTGGGCAGGTGCCAAAAATATGAATGCAGTATTGTATACATTTATACTGTACACTTATTTGTTAAACAAATTGTTTGTAATTGTTGCATTTTGTAGATTTTTGTATGGTAATCTGTATTTTGTGACTGTAGATTTGAGACATAGACATTTGTTTTGGTTATATTGAGCAGAAATTAAATCTGGAGAGAACGGAGTGCGTTGTTGTATTTATTTGCTTTTAGGAAAGAAAAAAAAACGTCTTCAATGGCAGCTACTAATAAAAGCTCCCCAAAAGTGGTTGAAATGTTGCAGTACCCACTTTGGCCACAAGATGTCATAAAAGATAAAAGAAAAGGCTCCAAATATAAACTTATAGGGGTCTGTCAGGTGCTTAATTGATAGAACCTTTTAGGGCTTTTATGGATTAAGTTTATTAATTTGTTTAATTAGTTTTTATTTTGATTCAGTGTTATTAATTAAACTGCTCGTACACATTCTTTATCACTAGAAAAAAATGTAAACCAGTTAAACGTGAAAGCATTATGCAATACTTTATTTCTCCTTATAGAAAGGTTCTATGAAGAAACAACGGTTTCATGGATTCATTTATTTATTACTTTTTCTTTTTTTTCTTTTTCAAACTGGTTGATTCTTACATTATTACATTTGATTCACCCTAATCCTTCTGTGGTTGCATTCTTGGGTTCAGTTAATAAAATCTAAACGTAAATGGATGAAAAGCAAATAAACGCTACAAATAATTTGATTTTGTATAGTTATGCATTCTAAAATATTATTTTAAGTGACTAGATATTGGTATTCCGTTTGTTTCCACAAAATTGTCCTCTCCTAAAATAGCATTGACTTAATACTGTTTGACGCGCATGTCAAAGTCCATCACTTTTGAAAGTCTTTTATTCTTCTCGATGTTGTGAGTGCTGTTGAGACGTCCTGCCCAGCCCAGGGGCTTCAGTGAGGAAACATTGCTCTCGCTGCTACTCTATCACTGTCTTTGTAGAGCTGGAAGATTAGATGGGTGATGAATCAAATCTGAAATTTCCGCTTCTTCCCACCACCATATATTAAGGTGAAAGGGAGTTGTTCTTTATGCGAAGGTATTCAAAGGTATTCGTTTTTTTTTTTTTTGTTGTTTTTGTTGTTTGCTGCATTATGTTATTCTGCTCATACACTATAATTACAAAATAAAAATAAAAAACGATTTGTTATAACTTTGCACATTTATTAAAAATCAAAAACAGAAATATTTCCGTTGCATTATTATCGGGAGCATTCCAATTTCACTGGATCATCATTACGATGTTTCTACTCTTCGAGTGGAGTTAACCTGTGGAAAATTCAATTAAGGGACATTATTTGGAAAGGCACACAACTCTCAATAAAAGGTCTAACAGCTAAAAATGCATTTCAGAGCAGAGCACGAACAAAGCCATTCAGCGGCAGGCACTTTGGGAAAGAAAAATATAGAGATGTCCTTAATCAAAACCTGGTCCAGAGCATTCAGAACCTCGGACAGGGCAGAAGGTCCACCTTCCCACAGGACAATGACCCCAAGCACACAGATAAGACAATGCACAGGCTTATGGACAACTCTGTGAATGTCCCAGTCGAACATCTCTGGAGAAACCTGAAAATGAGAGCTTGAGAGGATCTGAGGAGAAGATTTCAGATGTGCAAAGCTTGTCGCATCATACCCGAAAAGACTTGAGGCTGTAAAGTTGCTTCAACCAAGTACTGAGATGAGGCTATGAATACGTATGTAATATAATTATTTCAGGTTCTTCTTTTTAATAATGTTGCAAAGTTAAAATAAGTGTTTTTACATTAACAATTATTTTTTGTTTCTTTCTTTTTTGCCTTTTCATGGGGCGAGGAGTGTACATTTATGTGAAAAAAAAAGTAATTTAAAGCTGTCACAAAACAAATGGGGGGGGGGGGGGGTTATGAATACTTTCACAAGGCAAATCCAGAAGAACTGTGACTACGACTTTTGATGAAATCATTCTGCAAAGCTTCAGTACTGTGAAGAGTTTAGGCAGTTGTGTAAAAAGGCTGTAAAGTGGGGATGTTTTAAAAAAAATGTCTTCTATAGATTTAATTTATTAACTAACTTCTATTAACTAAATTAAATCAATATTTGGTTGCACAGCTTTGAAGGTCGGTTTCTTCAAACATCTTGGAGACGTTGCCGCAGTTCTTCTGGATTTAGTCTGTCTCAGTTTTTTCTGTTTCTTCGTGTAATCACAGACAGACTCAATGATGGTGAGATCAGATCTCCGAGTGGAGCTGACCGACTGTTCTCAGACTCCTTGTGACTCCATACAAAAACCTCACTGGATTATTAAAATGAATGGCCAAAGGAATGTTTGGAAATGTAAACTATTTCCTACTGACACACTACAGCAAAAGATATGAATAACTGGCATTTTATTGGTGAAAATATTAACATGCCTAAGCCTTTTGCACTGTATACAGTGAAAAATATAAAAAGCTTTCTTCCACATCGAGTGAGAGATTGAAAGAGAACAATACCATATTAAATAGTTTTGTATTTTCAGAAGGCACGAGTGTGCTGTTGTAAACTAGGCCTATCTGGTTTCTTTAGATTGGGGCGGGCCTTGTTCCCAAGCTCAGGCTAGAGATGACATCATGTGAATCATGTGAGTCAGCAGGGTTAGTCCTGAATTGCTCAAAAATTGATATTTTCCCATCAAATTGAAATTAATATGTTGTATATGCGAGTGACATAAAGCATGTACACCTTAAAAAGGTGGTGCGTGGGAAAGATTTTCTTCATTTGAATTATCTAACAGACACACAATACGGGGATACTGCATATAAAGTTTTTAGAAGACAACTCTCTCCAGAAGTCTCTGTCCTTTATTGACCTGGTGCAACTGGTAAAATGTGTCGATTCAGTGTGTGTGTTTGTGATGTAAACTACTGTCACATTTTGCTAACAAAGCAGAATCGTTACCTGTCAGACAGGTAGAAGCTGAAGCGTTTCTCCAGGTCAAAACAGGTTATTTTTCTTTTCAGGCATGCCACACCTCCTGTGCAATGTCCCATGAAGTGTAATAAGGATGTTTTAATTTTATCGTTGTAAAAATGAAACGGAAAAAAAACAATGAAAAACAGACTTATAATAAATGTATTTGTATATGCCTCCCTCTCTAAATGTCATCATGTTTTTGAAACCTCTTCAAAATGATGAACTGTTCTGTATTGAGGTGTCAGTTTCGGTTCCCATGACTGACAGTGGGTCATTGGAAGATTTCACCTAGTTTCTAGTCTTGTTGAAGCCTGCTCATCTGTGATCTGTCACATACACAATAGCACTTAAATTATGAGACTGAGTTTCTTTAAATAATAAATAAAAAAAAGGGTTTTTTTTTTTTTTTTTTTTTTTTTTTTTTACTGGTCCCAGTAAAGCCCAGGCCAGCCAAAATCCTAGATCCCCCCCCACCCCCCCCCCCCCCCCCCCCCCCCCCCCCCCCCCCCCCCCCCCCCCCCCAAGCAAAGAAAGAGCACATTTGACGACTTTAAAACGGAGCCACACCTGTTAGTCTAACAGACACTTTTATTTGCAGCCCTAACAAACAAATATCAGTTTGCTGGTCAACAATAGCTGTATTTGGATAAGCTCAGACAGAGAGCCAATCGTGAACAAACATTCCCCTTTCCCAACAACAACAGCTCAATGGAAACAGAAGTAATATTTCATTTTACCCAGTTGGTTAAATATAGACAACTCTGCCATGTGTCAATGTAAAGTACAGGCCTAAAAATCTCTCTCCTTGCTGAGCTTCTCCAATCATTCACCTTTTTTACCCTATAAACAAAGCGTATTGTATATAGGTTATTTTCTAGAGGTTTTGCCAACATTTAGAAATGTTCCATAAAAACGCCTATCGAGTGATTTGTCATTGCGCAATTAATGAAAAATTCCCACGAACAGAATGATTCTTTATTTCAGATGCATGTTTTTAACAGTGTAACGTGCAGGTAGCGGCTACGCCTTCTTTCTACTTTTCAGCCAATCCCCGTGTCCGAATCAAAGCCGCTGCGTGGGGAAGGAACGAGAGCGCACCTTTGGTTGCTCACAGTAACAGTCACCTTGAGACTGGCTAGATTAACACAATTTACCGCTTGATCCTGAATGTTTGGCTGTTCACCTTTGTGCGGAACAGACGGAGGATGCTGTAATGAGAGTCGGATGCGAGAAGTTGTTTGACCTGTAGTCCGAGTTTTCTTTCAGCCGTTCCCTGCGACTCACCTGCCGCATCTTCACCGACCTGAAAGTCCAGTTTCACTGTGGAAGCCCCGCACTGCACATGGCTCAGGAGGAGAAGTAAGTCGCCAATGTAAACACTAATGCTATCTATAAGAAATTGCTAACTTAATTAAATTATATAGCAACAAGTTTTTAGACTAGGGAATTTCACGACTGTGACGTTACGTTATCTTGGCAGGTTGTTTTGTTTGATAAAATGCTAAGTAAATTTGTCTAAGCTTGCTTTGATCAAGTGGTTATTTCATTACATGATCTAAAGGTAACCTAAAACGAAAAAGGAAGAAGCCCACGAATAGAACCCTGAGGAACTCCCACTATATTTTATTATTATTATATATGATAACAGATCACTTTAAATGTTCTGTAAAGCTGCTTTGAAACAATATGTATTGTAAAACGTGCTATACAAATAAATGTGAACTGAATTATTATTATTATTATTATTTATGTTTAATTAATTATATAAATATTTGTTTTTATATATGTATTTAGATGATTACCAGTGTAAGGGGTTCCCAACTATATACACTGCAACAAGAAAGAACAAGTGTGACAGATTGATGGTTTTTCTTTTCCTTCTCCTGTTCTGTTTGTGTTTGTTTGCTGTTGAACATCTATAACGGTGGGCCCGGGCAGGTGGCTTATACTATCTTACATCCTTGTACAGCCCCTCCCATGCAACCCTTCCTCACTGTAGTATCAATATCCAGCAGGATATAGTCCATTGTCCAACAGAAAAAAAAGCAGTTGTGTAGAAAATGTAAAAGGATAGTTCTGGGAATTTCTGTTGGATGCTCCAGCCCTTTGTAAAATGAATGAACCCTAAGGTATAGAGAGAAGGTGGTATTATTGGGATCAATCCTGTTGTCTATGCTTCAGATTATTTGATGTACTGTATGTATATGTATATATTCAATCTTGTATGTGTATGTACCTAGACGCTTTTATGTGCCCTCTTTTTAAAATAGTGTGCCTGTATTTTACAGTAAGCGTCTAGTGGTGGTGGTCCCTAATGAGATGACCATTCCATCACGCCGTGCCTTCACGAGTGAAGATGAGGCATGGAAATCTTACTTGGAGAATCCACTGACCGCTGCCACCAAGGCCATGATGAGCATTAATGGAGATGAGGATAGTGTGGCCGCCCTGGGAATCCTTTATGATTACTATAAGGTCAGAGGTCATCTGTAACACACTACAGTAAAGAAGGAAATTAATGTGCCGGTTAGGGGTGTAAATATTTGAAGACATTGTGTCAGGAAGTTGTTATACCCATCTCTTTTCCCTTTAGGTTCCTAAAGAGAAGAGGCTCTTACCAGTACCCAGACTTCCAGAAGATCATGAAAAGAGGTCAGTCCATCACACAATTTGTTAAAGCTTGCTTTGATCAAGTGGTTCTTTTATCACATTACCTAAAAGCAACTTAAAAGGAAAAAGGATGAGGCCCATGAATAGAACCCTGATGAACTCCCATTTATAAAAATAAATGTGAATTTAATTATTATTAACATTTTTAACAATCTGAATGAAAGATTGATCCTTGTTTTCCAGCATGAGTTGGGCTTTGATAGTAGCAAGTAAATCATTTATTGCATTTTGTTTTTAGAATCTTAAATATTTCTTCATTTTAGGCCTTTAATTTAATTCTTTATTTTAAAAAAGTCCATGTTCCGACTGGAATAATTTTAACTAACCCCTTTGATTTCTGACCTCTTTCTTTCAGTCGGATTGGTCAAGATGGTTTTGAGTCCACAGATAATCGTATTCATGTCCTGAAGTCACTTCCAGTCAACCTGTCCTTGAATACGGACATGCACAGTGCAGAAAGTAAACAAGACCTGTTCGATACCATGCCGGTTGAGGAGGGTGTTGTGGCCACTGTGAAGGCTGAGGTTTATGCTCAGTCATTCTCCAACCAGCAGCAGGGCCTTCAGTATCAGCGCATGCACTACCATTCTTTACAGGACTCCGCGAGCGCCAGCCACGACGGATACGCGAAGGATGAACAGTGTAGTACACCAGATAGTAGCACCTATGAGGACTCCTACCCTGAAGAGACTATGGTGAGCTTTCTGCCAATTTATGACTATCACTGGTAATGGTAGCTTCAGGCCATTGCACATCTCAGCGATAATATGTAATGCAGTTTAGAACAATTTGTTTCTTCAGTACGTTCACACATCTGTCATATACTGTTTTACAGAAGTACAGAGCGCCCACCACTGTAGGGGCTGAACATTTCGGCCAGGCACATCCAGGGGTGTAAGTACAGCAACCCTTCATCTTTATTTACACTACCATTCAAAAATTGGGGGTCTGTAAGATTTTTTTAAAGATTTTTCTTATGCTCATCAAGGAAGCATTTATTGAATTAAAGTAAAGTAAAAACAGTAATATTGTGAAATATTAATATATAAATTAACTGTTTCTATTTTAATATACTTTAAAATATAATGTATTCCTGTGATGCAAAGCTGAATTTTCGCCATTATTACTCCAGTTATTACTGTTATTACTTTTAACATAAAAGTTTGTTTACATAATATATGTGTGTATATGTATTATGTTTATTTTTATATATATATATATATATATATATAAATTCTTGATGAAGAATGTAAACCATATAGCATATGAACTTGTGCCAAAATCTTAGACTTGCTTACAAATATAGACTTCTATTAGAAAAATTCTATTCACACAAAAGTGTTCCCATCCTCTCCTATAGAGACATGTTCCAGTACAATATAGAAGCGAGTCGTTCGGCCCGTGAGAAGGCAGGCGAGGGACCCATGATCTACCTGAACAAAGGCCAGTTCTATGGCATCACTCTCAGTGAGACCGGGGCCAACAAGGGCCATCGTCACCCCATCAGTAAAGTGCGGGTGAGTTCTGCTGTTACCATGACAAGCGCTCTTAACCCTGCAGCACATTTGATATGAAGGACCAGAAACATTGTAATGCAACTCTTGTCTCTCTCAGAGTGTAGTGATGGTGGTGTTTGGACAGGAGAAGTGTCGAGATGAGCAGCTCAAACACTGGAACTACTGGCACAGCCGTCAGCACACGGCCAAACAGAGAGTCCTTGACATAGGTGAGATTCTGCTTGGTGTAAATCTTTTACTTGTGTCTTAAAGTGCCCCTTATGCTATTTTTAAGGTTCCTAATTTTGTTTTGGAGGACAATATGTTTACATTTGGGTGTTGAATCTTGCTCCTGGAGGGTCACTGTCCTGCAGAGTTCAGCTCCAACCCCAATTAAACAGTTGAGGGTAAGTTGGAGCTAAACTCTGCAGGACAGTGGCCCTCAGGACTGAGTTTGGACACCCCTGGTTTACATGCATCCAAGATCAGAAAACACAAATTTTCTCATAATATACATTGCAGCATCAGCTCTTTGCTCACAGTGTGTAAAACAGTTCATTAAAGGATTCAGTCTCTCTAAACTCCTCTTTTCTGTGAGCCTACTCTGCTCTGATTGGTCAGATGGCCCAGTCTTGTGATTGGTTCTACCATATCAATTCCAGCCCGAGTCCTCATCCTTTGGAAGTGCATGCAAAGTGGATTTGCTTGCATCATTTTGGCATGTCAAAAACACTAACCAAACTCTTCCAGTCGCAGCTGCAACTACAATGTTTGAGGCTCAAAGTAGAAGCTGATCGCAGGCAGCCAATGAAGACCATAGGCTGGCAGTATGCAAATTAGCTACAGTACAATCCTACTGTATGTAGGTTCATGCAAGAAGTAAGATTGGAATTACTGACGACTTGTTTCAGGCAGTTCAGTTCAGTTCAGGCAGTTCAGTATTCTTTTGGGAGACAATAACTTAATTTGTCGTGTACTTTGATCATTAAAACTCTGACCAAACTAACCCTAACCCTAACTTTGCAGACCTTTTACATTTATAAACATACATGAACTTGCACATTTTTGGCAAATTTCACGGGCAAAAATGTCCATTGCCCATTGTCAATAGTGCAGTGTGTGAAGCACAGCTCACACAGAAGTCACTTTCAAACCAAGAATCACGATTAATCTGCGAGACCAACTTGAACCCAGTGCGAAATCTTTTACCCTCATGCCCTGCAAAAAATGATTTTCTGCCTCGCGTCATATTTTTGTCCAGTACAAATATCTAAACATTCTTAAATCAAGATACAATAACTTGAGGAAAAAATAACTGAAGATAATAGTCTTGTTGTATGAAAAATGTATCAAAATTAAGTGACTTTATGCTTTATGAAAAAATTCTGCCAAGGGGGTAAGAAAAATAGTTATTTTCCCTTTAAATTGAGTTTATTTTTCTTACAGATATTTTTTCTTGTTTTAAACATAAAGTCACTCAAGTTTGAACTATTTGGAAAACAAGACTTAATACCTTAAAGGGATAGTAGACAGTTGACTGTTACCATTGACTCTTTTTTCCTACTATGGAAGTGAATGGCTGCCGTCAACAGTCTGTTTACCAACATTCTTCAAAATATCTTCAGTAGAAAGAAACTCATACAGTTTAGAACAATGTGAGGGTGAGTAAATTATGACAAAATGTTCATTTTTTGGGTGAACTGTCCCTTTAAGTAATTTTGCTTCTCAGCTTGATTTAAGTATGTTCAGATATTTGTACTGAAACAAGAAAGAAATACTGAGGAAGAAAATATTATTTTGCAGTATGCAAAATTCCCAATAGTGTGGATTCCTATTAAAATGACTGGATTCACATTCAATAATTGGCAGAACAATGGTAAATTTGACCGTACCTTAAGAATGACACCTACCCAGTGTTTCGGGGTGTGTCTTTGTATGTGTGACTCTACGTGTGCATCATTATAGGCTATTCTCTTTTATTCTCTGTCTGTATCACTGGGATACCAGATAACTGGAGTCCCCTCCTTTTGTTCATCTTTTTTTTTCTTCCCAGTTCTTCATCCACTTTATTTAAGGTGTATCCTAAAAAAGGGTCTACAACTTTAGCACAATGCTTAGGGCAAAGTATTCCATCATAACTCCCAGTTGGGAAGCATAAGGACAATGGGGGTCAGGTTAAAGGAAGTTTTTTGACACCTGGGGGGCACTGTGATGGTCTTCTCTGTGACAGCTGGCAACCTGACGTGGTTTGGGCATGATTTTGGAAGAAAGAAACCCGATCTGCTGATCCTGATGTTGTGCTGATTTGAATAACAGTATCTAAGGATTTTTCATAGTGCCTGAGGCTGAAGATCCGGATTTGAATAGGAGCGTTAACCGCTTAGAAGGGGGGAGTCGAATCCTCAGACAAACGGGAGCTTGGGAAAGGGTCCTGCTCTTTTGTAAACGGAAGGTTTGAGTAACATCTGCCATACATTTAAGCGGAGTTATATTTACACAGCAGGCAGGGTAGGCTACTATGTCATAGTCGTGAAGCGTGTAATAGAACCCCCATGTCTGAGGTCAAAATTCATCTCGCTGTTTGTTTTTTTTCTTTTGAATCTATGAATCTGAATTTAACCTGAAGTGCTCAAATTTGTTTGCAGCTTTGCATATTATATTCATATTTTACTCAGGGCAAAACATGAAAATGCTTTCCCACATTTATCTGGTCTTCATGTTGTTTGAAAATACAGTGGGGTGCAAAAGTCTTTGTGAAAATGTATTAATATTTTCAGCATAACTATTAGACAAGTGACAAGTTGAACTTGATAATTGGCATGAATTTGAGAATGTCTTTTATATAGGATTTGGTACTGTCCACCTTTAGTTTTAAACTCAAGCACTCAAGCTGGTAAAACCTGATGATCATGTTCTCCTGCTTGATTTGAGCTTGTGCTTCAAGGAACTGGACTTTTGCACAAAGGAGTTCAAATGTTCACGACCTTGGTTAGAGGTTTAATGTTGTAGAATAACACTTGTTAATAATATAAATAATGAAAAATAATATGAATTATTTCTTATTCATTTACATCATGTAATTTCTACATATTCTATATCTAATTATATTCTTCAAATATAATTAGATACATCTCTATTATACTATACTTATTTTAGTCATTTTAATGTATTTGTACAAATAAGATTTTGAATCCCAGATTTACCATGTAGCCTCAGACATTTCAAAATAAAAGTTTTTATATTATTTATCTAAATTGAATTAGTTGCATTCATTAGGTTCAATTTGTTTTGTTCATTGAAATAAGACCCTTTTTTTTTTTAAAAATTACATTTTTTAAGTATTCTGTTACATTTATTGTATTTATCTAAATAAGATATTTTATCCCAGATTTAAAAAAAAAGTAGGAAGTAGGAAGATAATGCAACAAAGTTTGTTTCAGCTGACCAGCAGATCTAGAAAAAAATAGTGTCATTGTTCAGATTAAGTAAAAATGTAAAAAAACATTAGTTATTAATTTAGTTAATTTATCTATACAGCAGCTCTGGAGAAAACAGTGATGTCATCGTCCAGCTCAGTTCAGATCTCATATAATGGTGTTAATGCAAGGCAGATCAATAATATTGTTGAATATTAAGTGTCCCCCATACTGTATATAGTGTTGAACCCCACTGTACACTGTTAAGGTCTTAAAGAAATGATATTAAAGAAATATCACAAATTAGAATGAAAAAAATATAACTAATATTATCTTTTCACTCCTCATTTCACCCTTCAGCTGACTATAAAGAGAGCTTTAACACCATTGGCAACATTGAGGAGATCGCATACAATGCTGTGTCCTTTACCTGGGATGTCAATGAAGAGGCAAAGGTGAGTCTTCAGTTCTGATTCTCAGTTGTTACCTGGATGTTAAGTTTGCTGTGTGTGGGTTTGTTTGCTAACAGCCGCTCAGCCTTCTCCTCTTCCCTGCAGCATATTCACTGTCTCGAGGCTTTTTCCTTTTTAGTTCCAGTGCTTAATAAGCTCACTTTAAGTGCACTCTTAAGGGTGGAGGTCCACCCAGTGCCCATGGTCAATATTTGTCTTTTAAAATTGGCCTTTTGAAGTAGCCTTATAATGTAATTGTAATAGCCAGTGGAAGACTTAATAGAAGAAGCCCTATAATCTTTGGGAAAATGGTTTCTGGAAGTTTCCTAATTCAGATAATGTTAAGATGGCATTTTCTGAAAATGTAAACATTTACATGCTTTAAATGTTTAGAGCCAACTGATGGTGATTTGATAGTAGGGTGTTAAGATTTCAGTGATATTTGCTCGCATGCTCCCACACGCACATTCACACAGAAAGACAGAGCCCACACTAGAGAGATTTATCCTTGTAAGCGTTTGCTAACGGATTCCTGTCAGAATTGATCACGTGGCCCTGAGAAAGCAAGTGGTTCTCATAACATTGAACAACAAGCTCTTCTATGAAACAACAGCTACAGGCACAGACATGAAAGAACGGGAGACTGTCAGTGGGAAACTATTTTCACCTCGGGCTGAAAGATTCGCTATAGCTTTCATCATTCAACAGTCGTTTTTCCAGTGTCTCTTGATGTATTGGCATAAAACAGGTTACAGTTAGGAATATTTCAAATCGATTTTGTTTTGCTTACTATTTGAATAAACCACTGACAGCCACACAATGAGTGAGTGGTTATGAGGTTTTGTATTTACATTGAAATGTAAAATTTAGTCGCAATTTAGAGATTTTACATTCAACGCAGAAGATTGATTATTCCATAATAAAGGTCACAACTGATAGAAGGTTTCTGAAAAAAAGCTAGATTTTATAGATTAAAGATAGACTAAAAAAAATCTAAAGTCTGGGAAGCAATCCCAAAATAGCTTTTTATTCAGGACGAGTCTATTAATCAGACAGTCTGTAAAGTGTGAATTTGAGGTGTGTCATTTGACCACGTCTAACATGTTTCCCAGAGCCTATGTCTGCCATTGGCCAAACCGATAGTGCCGCCCCCTAAAATGATGCCATTGGTTGAACCAATGGCGCTAGTCCTGGACCGTTGCAGCTCGTCTTTACAGCTTTTATAAGTACTAAAGACGCTGTGTTAAGTTACAAAGTTAAAAATGCATTTATTTTTTTTTTTTTGCAAATATGTGCAACGTGGACATATTGACTAGCCCTTTAAAAGAAGTTTTAAAAACATGCAGTGAAACACAAAAATGGGGGAAAACGCAATGTCTCGAGACACTTTTCTGCTGCATTTTTAAACACAAGACGGGAACATAACTGTCCATCTAGCATATTTACATAGAAAAAGAATGTAAAAGAAGCACATTGGAATGGCCCCTCACTGTGCTGTTTTCTTTACCCCTACAGTTGAGCAGCTTGGTGTGGAGAAACTTCCCCCTGGCTCTCCTCTCATAAGATAATAAGACATGATTGCCTGACCATACTTCACATTTCCCAAGCTCAGGAATGCATGTTTTGTCAAGCTGATTTTTGCATGTATCTCATCTTCTTCTTTTTCAGGTTTTCATTACAGTGAACTGTCTGAGCACGGATTTCTCCTCACAGAAGGGAGTCAAAGGTCTTCCGCTTATGATCCAGATTGACACCTACAGTTATAATAACAGGAGCAACAGACCCATCCACAGAGCCTACTCGCAGATCAAGGTCTTCTGTGACAAGGTTGGTGCTGCGTCGTTGTGACTGTTGTCCTGCATTTGAGTCACAGACCTCAATCGTTTTATTTGCACAAGTTACACAAAAGTACCTGCAGTTACAGTGGCCATTTCCTGTAGTGGCTGTAATTACTTGACTAACATCTACTGTGTAGTGGAGTATTATTAAGTAGATTTCATTTCTATTCGTACATTTTTTTTTTCATTCTCTTTCTACTGTCTTTTCCTAAAGTGGTGGGAGTCGCTTCTTCAAAAGTGGTGGGTTTTTGAGTGTATAATGAGGAATTATGACTTTGTCTTTCCAAACGCTTTATTGTAAACATCATTTACACAGTTTTAACATGTACTACATTCTCACTTAGGTTTCATGAATTAATATACTTTTCATGGATTTGTTCATCTTGGTTAATTTTATTTTATTTATAAATATACTTTTGTACATTGTAACCTCATGGTAGTTTTTTAGTGATACTACATCACTTAATTGAGTAGAAATTTACAGAACCCAAGAATTAAAAATGCTTTAAATTAACGTTAACTTTTATGTAATGTTATTGTATACGCAGTCTTGATATATTCCCAGCCAATCCTAAACTAACTCCTGTTCACTTAATACTAAATATTGGTGTCTTCATTTGTGAAATTTCAGGATATTATTTTTATTATTACATTATAAACTAATATATATTAAAGTTGAACAAAGACCCTTGTGATATGCAGAGTTGTGTTATAAAATTAATGTTCCGTACAGTTTGTTTAATTTTTTTTAACTTTCTACCAGCCAAAGATGATTCTGAAAGGAAATGTGCAGAGAGTCTACTGTTATGCTGTAACAAACGCTACATTCACACGCATCTGACTGACAGATAAACCACACTCATGTTGTTAATGTTGTGGTTATTTCATGCAAACAGTTTGCTTCACACATTCAGTTTAAAAACAACACAAGTTAAAGAGGGCAAACTTGATCATATATTCACTGATCTGTGAACATTAATTTTAGACACTTCGTCTATTGCTTGGTCCATGCAATAAATGCATGTCTCTGAATGAGTGGGGTTTCTAGCATATTTACTTCAACTGCTCAGGTCATGTCTATGGTATGACCCATTTCAGGGGTGGCCAAAATTACAATTTAAAATCAGAATATGAGCATTGCTCACTTACATAATCAAAACTTTGGAGATACTGATTTAACACACTAGTATTAAGCTCCATTGAGTGACAAAGTGCGTTTAACCCTTTAACACAATGATGGGGGCTGCCCTGGTAGTTTGAAAAGTACCAGGTAAAAAGCCAGCTCACCCCTGTAGCTCTGATGGCCCTCAACAACAGTATGATCACACAAACTCGTCTCCTCTGTACAGGGAGCTGAGCGAAAAATTCGGGACGAGGAGAAAAAGCAGCTCCGGAAGAAGGTCAAAGGTCAGACTTTCGGCCAGGGCCATGATGGTGAGAGCTCAGTCAATCTACCAAACATTCATTTATACAATGTGGTGCCATTATCCTTAGATGCTGTACCCATGAATCATACATTTTGTTTGGATAATGGATAAAATGCACTTCAGTCACATCAACTCTTGGGATAGTTCATAAAGCATTTTATCAATGTAAATGGAATGTACGTAGGTTTGGTCTTGGCTGACTAGATCTGCTACGTTGGCGCTATGTTTGCTGAGCTGCTCAGGAACATAAAATTAATGGAAAAATACTACTGTTGTTAGAGAGAGGGAGACGCCGTAACAGATTTAGGCAGGTGGTGCTGGGGAGGTGGAGGGATAGACTAATAATTTGCATATAGCGCACAGAGTTAATTCAATTCAATTCATATTTATTTGTATAGCGCTTTTCACAATACATATCGTTTCAAAGCAGCTTTACAGAAAGTGCATATCAGAAATGTACATAGAAAAAATACAGTTAGTTAATCATGTATTAATTTAGGGCATAACATATCGCCGGCGTTGAGTCGTCTCTTCACAGGCGTCGAGTCGTATCTTCACAGGCGTCGAGTCATCTCATCGCAAGTTAGTGTTTTTGTTTGCATGCGTCATGGTTATAAAGTTCCCTAGTCATGGAAATGTGAAATGGATTGGCTGTGGAAGTTACACTGAAACAACCATTCAGAAGACAAGAACTATTAATTCATATTCAACTAATTCGTGGCTGAACTATTCATATAGTCGTCACATATTAGGTGAAAACCTGTAGTGCGATATTTTGTGATGAATAAGAAAATGACCTTTTTTGTCCGTGGTGTCTCAATATGTTTCATCTTGCTGGTTTTGACTTGAGTCACTGGTTTTCATTCACCCTGTTAGGTAAGAGAGGAAGTTTCGCCTCTTTATCTCAAAAGAGGCCAGATATTACACTTTTCAAAACTTTGACGGACCTGGAGTCCCAGCCTGTCCTCTTCATCCCCGATGTCCATTTGAACAACCTCCAGAGAGCCGGTCAGGTGAGGAGGCATGACCAATGCAGATCTTAAAGTAACACTAAAGTTGTTTCAGTACTGAATTATTGGGAATTGATGTGGAATACTCAGAAGTAATTATTAAGGTTATCATAGTGACTTATAGGATATTTTGAAAGCACTGTCATTATTATGTAGAGCATGCGCAGTTTTAAGTCTCTATAATGTTTTCTCTTTGTTTATAGGTGTTCAGTTTTGGTGTTGAAAAAATGGAGAGTGATGGGTCAGTGTGATTACTGTGGATGTCCTCTTTTAATCTAATTGTATTGGTATTTAGGGATGTAAGATATGGCTTTACCATACTGGTTATCTGTAGAATTGTTTTTAAATATGGTTTAATTAATATATATGTTTTTAAGTATGGTTGTGGAGGAAATTAATTTTCCCATTTTTAACTGTACATGATTAATTTGCCTGTTTTTAGATGTACCTTTGCTGTCATCTAACTCTCACTTAAATTTATTTTTAAAAACACTAATAGCAATGTAAAATGTCATCTTTAGCAACTCTCTGAATGAGTGTCTGTTTTTCATTCTGTACATTATAATGCTGTGATGCCTAAGTTTGCTTAATCGCATATTTTAGTTTAACTGTTTCATTTTTAATTTATTTAGGCGAAATATTTTAGAATTATTAACCAGTTATTAGTTTTTGATGGTAACATGAAAATAATTATCACCTTTTAATAAAATTTTATGATGCATCACTATTTGCGCTATTAAGCTCAGCCATCATCAGACCAGTAGAATCAATCCAGTGTGTTTCAAATTTATCTTCATTTATTTCTTGCAGTAATAATTGTGACATTGAAAGGATTCATCACAGAAGTATAAGAATTATAGATTCATCTGTTTCTCATGCAGGCTGACCATGAAAAGATCGATCGCTCATCAGTCAGATGATGATGTTTCTCCACCCGCCAAATACAGCAGAGAGGACAAGAGAGGTATGAATTACTGCATGTGAGATTTACATGTCAAGGCAACAGAATATGTCCCATTCTTCTATATTATTGCTTTTTGATATTCATTTATATACATACCTGCACATTATGTTTCTGCAGTCCTACTGTACGTACGGAGAGAAGCTGATGAGGTTTTTGATGCGCTGATGCTGAGGTCTCCAACACTGAGAAGTTTACTTGAGGCAGTAAGTACAGTGTCATGGCATTTACACTTTGTTTCTTAAAGGGACAGTTCACCAAAAAATGAAAATTCTGTCATCATTTACTCAGCCTCATGTCTTTCCAAACTTGTAAGACGTTTGTTCATCTTCAGAACACGAATGAACACACTGTGTAACACACGAAAATGAAGCTCATTGGTTCTTACAGAAGCTCAAACGTGCTGCGTAACACGAGAATTAACCATTGGTTCTTGCAGAAGCTTTACCACAACTAATTTGTGCGTTGATACATCTTTATATGTGAATAAAAGCCTAAATTCAATCTGTTCATCATATAAAGTGACCTTGTCTGTTTAGACAATTTTGGACTAAACTGCTCAATTCATATGGATTAGTTTTACGATCTCTTTATAAACATTTTTAAGCTTCAAAGTGTTAGTTGTGTAGACTATTAGTGGAGGAAGAGAAAGCTCTCAGATTTCATCAAAAAGATCTTCATTTGTGTTCCGAAGACGAACAAAACTTACGGGTTTGGAACGACATGAGGGTGATTAATGACAGAATTTTCATTTTTGGCCCTTTAAGAGGAAGAAGTAATTGGGTATTACACTGCATTTGGTACCGGATCAGATTACTTTTCCATTGAATACAGCAAAGTTGGAAATAAGCTGCCATTCACAGAGGTTTTTTTGTTTAAGCTGCTGATTTTAAGGTATTTTTCCCTCCCAAGATATCAAGCAAATATTCTCTTCCTCTGGAGAAGATGATTAAAATCTATAAGAAAAGCAAGAAAGGGTGAGTAAACATTTACCTGTACAAAACCCATTCCCTCAACTTTTATCAGTGCTAAAAAGCAAAAATATATGTTTTGGTTTTGTTTTGAATTGTTTTAATGTTCACTCTCATTCAACCACTAGTATCCTGGTCAACATGGACGACAACATCATTCAGCACTACTGCAACGAGGACACGTTTATCCTGGCCATTGACAATCAGGCCGACTGTTTCCGGGTCACTCTCACTGAAATATAAGTGTTAGTGCCACAGTAACATGGTTCTACTGGGAGAACTTGATTGGGACCCTGAAGCAGCAGCACACAATTCATTCTGTGCATCACAGCACTCCTGTTGGTTCTTATGACATCTGTATTAGAGGATGAAAGTCTGAAAGAAGTCAGAAGTCAAGTCATTGACTTGGGAATGCACTTCAGTGGACCTGCTGGTACAGATTACATTGTTAAATAAACATTATGATGGACAGTCTGAACAGCACATAAAAATGCTCTTCCAAAGCACTATAATATGCCAGTCAAGTTTAATGCCTTTTCTTCTCTTTGCGCTGTCTCCCCCTTGTGGCCAACAATCTGCAGCCTTGACTTCCTTAATCAATATACTTCGATGATATTTAAACATTAAAGAGATCTTTATAATTCAAGGAAGTCATATGTGTTGAACATTATGTCCACAACAATGCCATGAATACACTACTCTTCACCTTATGTGTTGCATTGAATGCATTTTATCCATATTCCTCATTGTGTTATGTTTTTTTAAAACAACATATCTTGTACATATTTTTTATGGTTGTATTTTATCTGTTGAATAAACAAGTCTCAAGAGTATCTTCACTGTTGTACATTCACGTGTATTCATTTGGTAAACTGTTGACTGACCAATTTAAATTTCTGGGCCTTGAAAGTGGTTGTTGCGTAGCTGTCAACGGAGGATGAACGAAAGTCTTATGGTTTTTTTGGAATGACATGATGGTGATTAATGACAGAATTTTCATTTTTCGGTGAACTAATAACCCTTTAAAATTAAAAGTATTATCAAAGATTAATCATGTTTTTTTGTTATAATGTTGCAATATTTGTTTATTATTATTCTATGAAATTTGCATAAAATATGTAGACTACGTGTCCTTGCTTTTGCTAAATATGAGTTAATTGTTTGTTTTGGTATAGTCTGTGCTTGTTCAGGAAAAAGAAGAGAACTGAATTTAAAACCACCAATCATATCACATTTTAATATGCAAACACACCCTTTGGCTTTAGGTGTGTAATTATGCAGGAACAGGTGTCTCCATCCCAGTCTATAAGGAGGTTCGGTCTAACCTGGGGGGGATTTGCTTGCTTTGAGTCTGATAACTGCTGATTCCTGTTGCAGTGTTTTCCAATCGCAAACAATATGAATATTAAAACCAAGCATCTGACAAGTTCCCAAACTTGTTTCTGGTATTTTCTGAGAAATATGATGCAGGTCATATAGGCCTAACCCAGAGCTTGAGAAGTACTAGAGGTGGCAAAACAACCGAGACTAATTTCTGTGCTTTAAAAATGTGTTTTATTTTAGTTTATCATTTATTTTAGCCAATATGTTGATATTTTGTACATTAGATAGCTATCTATCACCTACTACACCTTTGTAGCTTGTACTTTTGTACTTGTATCTTCCTGCATTTGTGCAAACCTATATGCCATATTATTCGGGACTATATATAATAGCCTATCTGTAATATCTTATAATTTACATTGTGACTAAAGTAAACTGAAAAGTTCACTCTTAATGTGAAGCTGCCTACGAGGAAGAGCTCTGATCAAAAGTGAAAGTAGTATCACCTATTGGATGCATCGTGGTTCGGGTTTCATTAGCCTCGCAGAGTTCATGTCTTTGAATAAAATGCGCTTTTGCTCACTTAATGTAAATATATGCATATAATAAACGACATCTAGCAAAACTATTAGTTATATTGTCAGGAGCTGCTCGGTCATGCTAACACTCCTCGTCTTCCTTTCGTTGGTTTATGGTGAGTTTTCGACATTTATTCGTAGGCATATATCCTTTATATAGCAGAACTGCTTCCATAGATTTGCATCTATAGATTGTATATTAATTAATGAAATATAAACGTAATGTTTTACGACGTTAAATAATCTATTAATGGATTTCGCTTTCGGTTTTATTTTCAATAGTCTGATTTTGTAAGATTTGGCTCCCCTGCTGTTGAATAGAATGTACTGTCCTAACTAATGTTAAAGGGATAGTTCACCCAAAAATGAATAATAGCCCATGATTTACATCACCCTCAAGTCATCCTAGGCGTATATGAAAATCTTCTTTAAGACGAATACAATCAGAATTGTATAAAAAATGTTCTGGTCACATTACTCGTGTATAGGGCTTTAGTCTAAATGGAATCTGTATGTTCGATTGTCAGGAAGCTAGTTATTTTACTTTATAAAGTTTTAAATATGAATATTTTTCTTAAACCCCCCGCAGCCGTGTGGAGCACTTTTATGATGGATAGATGCACTTTTATGATGGACAGATGCACTTTTATGATGTAAAGATGCACTTTTATGATGGATAGATGCACTTTTATGATGGATAGATGCACTTTTATGGACTTCAAAACAGAAACAACAATTCACTGCCATTATAAAGCTTGGAAGAGCCAGGATTTTTTTTAATATAACTATTGATTGTATTCGTCTGAAAGAAGAATGTCATATACACCTAGGATGACTAGAGGGTGGGTAAATCATGAGGCTAATTTTCATTTTTGGGCGAACTAACCCTTACTGTTGTGTCGTAGGGCTGGAGGGAGCTGATGTGGTTCTGTCCTGCTCGCTGATCGAGGAGGGGGGGGTGATGGGAGGAATGATGGGCGGGTCGATGTTCAAGCGCACTCCCTCCACGCTGGTGTTCCGGGATCTGGTTGGGAATGCTGATCTGTCACCAGAGCTTGTGACCCCATATAACCCCCCCGAGACCCCTAATGTTGACGATCTGATCTTCGAGTTGATGTGTAAGTTCAGTGAACCTAAAGTCAGCAAGTGACTATGTCTAAATTAAAAATATATAGAACATCTTTCTGTGTTGTTTCTCACCCCCTCAGTACCATCCATTCAGATTCCTAATGCAGACTTGCTTCTTCACGCTGATTGTAATGAACAGAAAGTGGTTTGTGAGATCAGCCGTTATGTTCCTCGTGATGCTGATTTGGATTCCCTGCCTGCTCATTTCATTGGCTCAGTTCAGCTGGATGGAGGCGGGATCAGCCTAGCACTGGTCCTGCAGACCCTTCACAGTGAGACCACACAATCCCACACCCAACCACTTGTGCAGAGTACACTGAACCTGACTCTCAGCCAAGCAGGAACGTTGCTGACAGAGGGTAATGTTGAAATATGTTATTATTATTATTGGTATATGTTCATATATACAAAGGCTGCATCCGAAATCTCATACTTCCCTACTATATAGTAGGCGAAAAACAGTAAGTGGCAAAAGAAGTATGTCCGAATATACAGTACTCATAAAAGAGTAGGCAAAAAGTACCCAGATGACCTACTTCTTCCGGTGAGATTCTGAAGTGTGTATACGATGGACACTGTGATGTTCTTGTTCAGTGTTTGAATAATGACCAGACGTAGATTGAGCATTTAGTACACTTTACTGTGACGATACGTTCCGACAGTTATCACTCATACAGGTCTCATACATGCAGCTGTCTACTGATAGCTCACGCGGGCTAAGAATGTCAACATCCTGTACTACGTATGACGGCAGTCGTAACACAATACGTCACTGTCGTAAACATCATACTAATGATGCAAACTGAACATTACAACACTCTCTTTTTTTCTTTTTTTTTTTAACCAGACCCATTGCCTTGGATACACGTAACTGATTTACTTGTTAACCGCAATAACCATGTTATTCGTATACATAACTAAGCAGTACAAAGTATAAGCATATGATTCAGGTCTGTGTTGAAACAACTCACATTAGGGTAATTTATCATTATGCTTAGAATTAACATTATCACATAGGATAGCACCTCCAATCGTTGAAATACATTCATATGTGTTGTGTAAACAGTTTTGAATACAGAACAGTACTTAGAAACATTTAGACTAGTCTATTAGACAAACAACTGGATTAAATGTGGACATTCTTTAAACAGGCTGATAGTCATTGAGGTAGGATGGGCGCTGACGATTGACTCAAGAGGGATACCTCGGTGCAGCAACGACAGTGTCCTCATTCTCCTCATCAGGATCTGTGAGCGCATCCTCTGTCTCAGAAATTATCTTTTTAAAGAAGGAAGAATTCCTTGTTATGAAATGGCCATCTCTGGTCGCTGTGATCATGGAGCCTTTGACCTCTGACACAGCGTATGGCTTGCTGTTGAATGGGGTAGTGAATTTGTTGTGCTTGGGTTGTTTGTAAATTATGTTGTCACCAGGAGTGAATGTGCTTGGCTTAGCCCTCCGGTGCGCATCTGAGTTGGACTTCATTTTTGCAGGCGACGCTTCTCTGGTGCTGTGCGGTACTCACAGAGAAACGTGTTGAGTCTCTGTTTCCATGGGGTGCTCTGTGTTTCTGCCACACGGATTGCTTTTCCAAGTGTACGCATGAAGCGTTCTGCTGTTGCATTTGCTTGAGGCCAGAGAGGTGTTATTTTCCGATGGTGAAATCCTAGATGGCCTGCGAATTTGGAAAACTGTTCGCTATTAAAAGGGGGTCCGTTGTCTGTTTTCAAGACTCTGGGAATTCCAAACATTGAGAACACTTTATCAAGGATTGGGATGACTGTGTTGGCTGAGACGGATCTCACAGCTTCAACAACTGGGTAGCGGGAGTGTTCATCTATAATGACTAATAGATACTCTCCCGTCAGAAGTGGGCCGTAGAAATCTGCACTAATGTTATGCCAGGGGGCTTCTGGAGGTTCTGACTGTGTAAAAGGTGTGATGGCCTGACATGCTAAACAGTTCTTAACAGTCAGTTCTGCTTTCTGGTCTATGTTGGGAAACCAGACTTTGATCTGAGCAATGTTTTAGTCTTTACAATGCCCTGGTGTCCTTCATGGGCTAGCTGTAGCACTCTGTGCTCGAGGGATGCAGGGATGACAATTCTTGTAGCTCGCAGGATGATGACATGGTGAGCTCCTCCTTAATCTGTCTGTACTTTTTCAGTGTTACAGCATGTTGTGTGTCGTCTGTGATTCTGTGTCATGTGTTGTCTCTGATGTGGGTACTAACCTTTTGCAGGATATGGTCTTTTAATGTTTCCTCTTTTATCTCGTTGAGAGTCATGGCTTTGGGTGTGGCATACTCAGCCACAAAGTTGACATACTCCTCTGCAACTTTCACCGCTCTTGTGTTTTCACTCGTCTGCATTAAGATGGGGTGCCGGGAAATGTAATCAGCAGGGTTCTCTGCGCCTTTTCCTGTATTCTACCTTGAAGTTGTAGGGTTGTAGTCTCAGTCCCCATCTCTCAATCCTTGCAGGCGGTTTTGAACGCGGGTTGTTCCATATGACCTCTAGGGCTTTGTTGTCAGTGACCAGGATGAAAGGGTTGCCATACAGGTACAGGTGGAAGTGTTCACAACTCCACACAATGGCCAATAATTCCTTCTCAGTTTGTGAGTAGCGTTTTCTACGTCACTGAGAGCATGGCTGGCGTATGCTATCGTGTGCCTCTCTCCTTTTAGATTCTTTTGGTAGAGAATAGCGCCTAAGCCGACTGGGCTAGCATCTACCACAAGCTCTGTGTCTTTGGGTGGATCAAAGTATGACATTACCGTGTTGCTGGTCAGGCTGTCTTTGATCGTCTGTAGCACTGTGGCATGCTCAGGGTTCCAGTGCCACAGTGTGTCTTTCCTGGTCAACTCACGCAGTGGTGCAGAGATTGAAGCAAAGTCCTTGATAGAACGAGCACAGTAATTCGCCATACCAAGCAGACTCCTGACTTCAGTCGGGTCTTGTGGATCGCTAGCCTGTTGAATGGCAGCAATTTTTTGGGGGTCAGCTGAGATTCCACCAGCTGAGAAAATGAACCCAAAGAATTCTAGTTTAGCTTTGTTGAACTCACATTTCTTTCTGTTGAGTGTGAGCCCTCTGTCTTTCAGTCTCTGGAACACAGCTCTGAGGCTGTCGTCATGGTCTTTCTGTGTTCTACTATACACAATGATGTCATCACTCAGATTTTTTACTCCTGTGATGCCTTGCAGAGTCTGGCAGATCGCATTCTGGAACACCTCTGCCGCTGAAGATATCCCAAAGTTCAGGCGCTTGTATCGTCTCAAACCAAGGTGTGTGGTGAATGTTGTGATGTACCTGCTGTCTGGGTGGAGTTCTAGCTGATGGTAACCGGCAGTCAAGTCGAGCTTGGAGAAAACGGTAGCTCCATTCAACTCGTGGATTACGTTGTCCATGGTGGGAGTGATGTGGCGTTCACGTCGAATGGCAGTGTTGGCTTGTCTCATGTTGACACAGATTCTAACCTTGTCCGGATCCTTCGGCTTGGGTGGTGTCACAATGGGGGAGACCCATGGCGCAGGGCCTGTGACTGTCTCTATGACGTCGTCATTCTCAAGCCGTTTCAGCTCCTCTTCGACCTTCTGTCGGATGTGAAAAGGTACACGCCTGTGAGGCTGACAGGTTGGCTGGATGTCAGTGTTAATGTGCAGCTTTACTTGAAATTTTTTTAGCATGCCGATGCCTTCAAACAGCTCTGAGTATTTCTGTACGAGCTCATCTGCTACTGTTTGGCTGGTTGGAGCAGATACAGTGTTGATGATCTTGATGAGGCCTAGCTCTTTAGCTGTGTCGTAGCCTAGCAGAGAGCACCCTTCATTACAAAGAATTTTGCCATGGTTTTTCTCTTGTGCTACATGTGAATGCACCAGTTATGGGCAATGGTTTAGTTTTGCCATATGGAAATATCTTTATATCAGCTGGGCTAACCTGTGGGCATGGTCTCAGTGTACTGAGGACCGATTCACTAATAATGTTCACTGCGGCCCCAGAATCGATCATTCTGCAATTTACACCATTGAGCCTGATGTGTGTGCGTGGTTGGATATGGTATTCTTGTTGCTACTGGCAGCAAATAAATAAGCTTCGTCACTACTAGACGAGTCATGTGTGGTACTATGTGTTGTGCTGGTGATGTTATACACCTTCTTATGCATTCTGTGTCGCTTACTGTTGTCTCTTTGTTTTGTGTCATACTCTTTTCCAGGTGTTATCTGCTTTGACATGCATTGCTTGGCGAAGTGGTTTAGCTTCCCGCATGCTTTACAGTCCTTCCCTTTTGCTGGGCAGTCTCCGTCGTGTGGATACTTTCCTCCGCAATTCCTGCACTGGACGTTGGGCTTTGCTTTCCCGGCGCGTCGGCTGGTAACTGTTCGCCCGGTCTGATGCACTGCATTTACTGACGCAGCTACACTCTGTTCTATGCCGGCTGCTTGTTGCTCTGACAGTTCCAGCGTTCTACCGTATTCGAGATGGTCATCCAGGCTGTCGTCAGGCTCTCTGAGCGCTCTTCTGCGCAGCCTGGTTAAACTGCAGCTCTAGATCAACTATGCTTTAATTTCGTGGCTTACGTCTGTAAATTCACAGCTCTTTGCTAGCATGCGTAGTCTGGTACAGTATGTGTCTAGATTTTCGCCCAGCTGTTGCACTGCTTTTCGGGAACACATATACTTGATACTGTACGTTCTTTTTAGGCGCGAAGTATGTGCCTAGCTTTTGCTTAACATCTGCAAACTTATCTTGTTCAGCTGTTAGCGTGTCATAGATATCATGCACACGCTCTCCTGCTAAATGCAGTAACAATGCTTTTTGCCTACCATCTCCGGTAATATTCACTGCTGTAACATAGTTCTCAAACCTTTGTGTCCATTTTGTCCAGCGTGGCCCTACGGAGCTCGGATCCGTTTCGGTAACAAAAGCTGGCAGAGCAACCGTGTTTCCAAGTGACATTTTTCCTTCTCTGTCTGAACTGCAAACAGCCTGGGTTTTTTCGTTTTGTCTTTATCCTCGTCGCCAATGTGATGTTCTTGTTCAGTGTTTGAATAATGACCAGACGTAGATTGAGCATTTAGTACACTTTACTGTGACGATACGTTCCGACAGTTATCACTCATACAGGTCTCATACATGCAGCTGTCTACTGATAGCTCACACGGGCTAAGAATGTCAACATCCTGTACTACGTATGACGGCAGTCGTACCACAATACGTCACTGACGTAAACATCATACTAATGTTGAAAACTGAACATTGCAGACACTTTACTATCCCATGAGGCAACGGGAGAATTTGTGAATGGCAGTGAAGCGACGTAACTGACGCTGGTAGGTCACATGATAATGACAGCATGGCAAATGTAGTACGTCCGTATTACATTCATACTACACACACTCATACTATATAGAAGATAAATTTTTAGCGGCCGTGGAGTAATTACTTATTCAAAATAAGTATTCAAGAGTATGCGTGTAGCAATGTTCAGGGAAGAAGGAGGCGGGAACCGGCGAAGAATCAAAATATAATTTATTTTAAATAAAACAAACAAACAAAAATACCGCCAGCAGCCCCTCGCGGACGACTGCTGGCTACCGAAAATAAATATAACTAAAGTAAAATACAAAAACAAAACACAACTAAAACACAGGCCTGTTCCTCTCTCGATCATCAACGTCGTCGCTCCTCCTTTATGCTTCCGCTCCTCCGTGAGAGATGCGAGACCGGTGTGCTTCACAGGTGTTGCTCATTAGCAATCGCACCACCGGCCTCGCGCCGTTCTCTCACGTCCCTCGGCCGTCCTGTTCGCCACATACCCCCATCGCCCCTCACAGGCCGGGGGGTACCCACGAGCCTGTGCCTACTCCCCCCCCGGCGGCGGCGATCCCTGGGGAGTATGGACAGACAAACCGAGGGAAACAGAGACGGAAGCATGAGGAGCGACAGATCGAGAGAGGGGAGAGAGGAAAAAAAAAAATTGGTCCGGTTCCCACAACGCGCTGCCATCTGGTCCCCCACCAGCTAGGCGATCTCCTCCGCGGTGCCTGGCGGTGACGCTGGTTAGCCCTCGGTGGACGGCTCGACGCTCCTCCGCCGCCCGGTGGACGGCGACGGCTCCTCGGGTGCCTTGGGCAGACGGCAGGAGTCCCCCACTCCCTGCTCCTCCCCTTCACTGGTGGACGGCAGCAGGCTCCGGCCCACGGCGAGCGGCGGCGACTCCTCCTCTCCCTCCCGGATGGCAGCCGCCCCTCCAATACCCAGGCGGCCGGCAGCGAGCTCGACCGTCCCACCGGCAACTCACTCCAGCGCCCCGCCTCGAGCGTCCGTGGCCGCGAGTCCCCCGCTCCCTGCTCCTCCCCTCGCTCGGCGGATGGCAGCAGGCTCCGGCCCACGGCGAGCGGCGGCGACTCGCGCACCATGCTCGATGGCACCGCGGATTCCCCACACCGGCGAGGACTCTCTGACAGCGCGTTCCTCCCTCTTCCCGGGTTTCGGCACCAGTGTAGCAATGTTCAGGGAAGAAGGAGGCGGGAACCGGCGAAGAATCAAAATATAATTTATTTTAAATAAAACAAACAAACAAAAATACCGCCAGCAGCCCCTCGCGGACGACTGCTGGCTACCGAAAATAAATATAACTAAAGTAAAATACAAAAACAAAACACAACTAAAACACAGGCCTGTTCCTCTCTCGATCATCAACGTCGTCGCTCCTCCTTTATGCTTCCGCTCCTCCGTGAGAGATGCGAGACCGGTGTGCTTCACAGGTGTTGCTCATTAGCAATCGCACCACCGGCCTCGCGCCGTTCTCTCACGTCCCTCGGCCGTCCTGTTCGCCACAATGCGATTTCGGATGCAACCACAGTCTCGCGTATAGCTATATGCTAAATAGTCAAACACGTTGATGGGAAAAAAATATGAGAAAATGATATTCCAGTGCTTTTACGTTCGCTCACAAAACTTTGAGGACTTTCACAAAGTTTTGCGTTCCCCTGAGAAACTTTGCATTCAGTTGCCAAAAATGTTGCGCTCCCCTTATAAAGTTAGTGTTTCCACGAGAAACTTTGAGTTCCCTTTCGTTTTCACTCCGAGTTACGTCGGATGACGACGAATGGGGTTTCGCTTAGAACACCTATCGACTTCGAGTATACAAAAACGAGCCAATGGCAAAGAAATGCCATGGGTCTGCGGAATTTGCATGACGTAACTCCGCCCCACCTCGTGGGTATATAAGGAGGACGCCGGCAACATGCAGTTATGTTTTCGCTTCGGAGCCAAGAGTATCTCTTCACTCCACAGCCATTTATGACTTCACTCTACGAGACGAGCCATTCTCTCCGGTGTTGGTGTGACGGCGATCTGCAGCGAGTTCACATTGCCTGCTGATCTGTGCAGTGATCTGCCAGTGAGTGTGTTCTCCCCGCTCGCTTCAACATCGCAGAGTTTTTTTCTCCTCTCACAAAAGAGCTCGCACGCGGCACGTCTTTTTAAAGACGGCTCGCCCGTGCATTTAAAAAAAAAAAAAAAAGTGGCGGCAGATTGGTATCGGACTCTGATGGGCACGAGCGCTGTCTAGTGTGTAGGGCTTTTATCATGCTTGTACAGCGCTCGTGGGTGATTCATGTTCTCTCTGGGAACATGATCATCGCGTCATTTAGGTCGAGACTCAATGAACTCGCAAGAGTGAGAGTCCCCTCATCCACACCCCGATCTAGCGCTCCCCCGAGGGGTACTACTTCGGCTGGTGGCCAGGGTGACCTGAGGGTTATAGTCTGGAACAAGGCGCCGACTATCTGTCCGCGACCCCAGCCCCCTCCTGTGTGACGGTGCCCGCTAGTGAACCTCCGATTCCCGCGAGTCGACCTTCGGGTGGCCCGCGAGTTTCGGTTAAAGCTACAGAGGAAGATGCTATGTCTGTAGCAGCATCACAAGGTGGGCTTGGTTCTTTTGGAAGTGACGACTCGTCACAGCTGCCACCTTCTGGAGTGTTATGCTGTGCCTGAGTCTGATCCGGAGATGACGGCCATGCTTTCCTGGGACTATTGGTTTTTGGGTAAGGCCGCCGACCCGCGTCCACGGCAAACCCCAATATCTTTCTTCCCGGACGTGCATGATGAGATCTCGATGTCCTGAAAGACCCCCGTGTCTTCTCAGGACCACTCGTTGGTCTCATCCGCCTTTCCCCCCTCACGGGGCCGCTGCCCATGGGTACACTGGGGTCCCCCTGGTTGAACGCTCTGTTACGATGCTACTGTGTCCTCAGAGTGCTTGCTGGCGCAATCCTAAGCACCCGTCCGAAGCCTGTAGTTCTTTTCGTCTACACTAATCTGTGGCGAAATCCTATAGTGCCACAGGACTATGCCTCACTGCATCCCATGACCGTTCTGTGGTCTACCTGGCCCAGATGCTCATGGTTATGCATGAGGGCGGGACTGACTCAAGGCTCTTTAATGAGCTACCAAAAAGCGCGCCGCCACTGACCTTGCTCTCCGAGCGACGAAGGTGGCCGTGCGCTCTCCGAGTCAGGTGATGTTTACCACTCTGACCGGGGCTGAGCGGTCTGATGTGCTGGATGTCGGCAGACTCGTCTGCTCGACACCCCCACATCCCAGGTCAGCCTCTTCGGCGGTGCGGTTGAGTTCTTCTGCCCAATAGTTCTTAACCGCCCGGGAGCAGATTGAGGTTATTCTGCCGACGGCCCCGCCGTCCGCTCAGGTCCCTCAGTCTGCCAACCGCCGAAGGCGCCCTCCCACGGTTCTATACCCGCCCGTTCACCCGGGCTGGCTTGGAAGACCGTGGGGGGATGCCTCAGCCCTCTCCAGCCCCGCCCCCCGCTAAACGCCGGGTTAAGCGGCGCTTTTGAGATGGGCTGCTCAGAGATGGGACTCAGTTCTTTCCAGGAGTTGGTAGCAGGGCCACTCCTTTCCCCGGTGGAGGGCTGGGGAAGAATCCTTATTCAGAAAGAACTGACTCTCTCGTCTCTGAGCACACAGAGTTCTCGGCCGACACAGATCGCCGCCCACAAGCCGTGCTCTCCTCGTCCCCCTCTTTCCCAGAGTTGGTTGACACGGCGTGCCGTCCACGGACCGTTTCGTCCCTGTCCCACTCTGTCGCCAGACCCCTGGCAGAGCAGGCCCCCGTGGAACGCTGGTCCTTCCCTGGCCTCCTCTGTCAGGGCGCGGATGTTAACTGCGCCCCCACACCGGATCGCTATGCCGTCCACGTCCGGGCCAGTTACTCCGCTTCGCTGCCCCTCCGGGGGGACGCCTGTGGTCCGCATGACCCCGCTGGTACAGTTCTTGGGAGCCTGGCTAGAGCTTCCCCATCTGTCCCGCTGGGTCGACCGCACCATCAGGTTCGGCTATGCGATTCAGTTCGCACGGTTTCCTCCCCGCTACTGGGGAGTCCGCTCCACTTTGGTCGGTGGCAATGCCCCCATCATGAGAGCAGAGATTGCCACCCTGCTGGCGAAGGGTGCAATCGAAACTGTCCCTCCAGCTGAGATGAGGTCTGGCTTCTACAGCCCTTACTTCATTGTCCCCAAGAAAACCGGTGGGTTAAGACCATTCCTGGAGCTGCGCATACTGAATCGCTCCCTTCACAGGATGCCGTTCAAGATGCTCACCGCCAAACGCATTTTCGAATGTGTTCGGCCCCAGGATTGGTTTGCAGCGATCGACCTGAAGGACGCCTACTTTCATGTCTCCATTCTTCCTCGACACAGACGGTTCCTCCGGTTTGCTTTCGAGGGGCAGGCATACCAGTACGCGGTTCTCCCTTTCGGGCTAGCCCTGTCTCCTCGCGTCTTCACGAAGGTCGTCGAGGCAGCCCTTATTCCCCTTCGGGTTCATGGGGTTCGCATCCTGAACTATCTCGACGACTGGCTGATCCTAGCTCACTCTCGAGATCAGGTTTGCGAACACAGGGACCTTGTGCTCCGGCACCTAGCTCGTCTGGGCCTTCGGGTCAACTGGGAGAAGAGCAAACTTTGCCCCGTGCAGAGGATCTCTTTTCTCGGTATGGACATCGACTCGGTCGCCATGTCCGCGCAGCTTACAAGCGAGTGCGCGCAGTCACTGCTGACTTGTCTGAGACAAATTCAGGGCAAGAGTGCGGTTCCACTGAAACATTTTCAGAGGCTCCTGGGGCATATGGCATCTGCAGCCGCGGTGACGCCGCTCGGATTGCTTTATATGAGACCGCTTCAGCTTTGGCTTCGCGACCGAGTCCCGAGGTGGGCATGGCAACAAGGCACGCTCCGAGTACCAGTTACTCCGACCTGCCGTCAGACCTTCACCCCGTGGTTGAACCTCAGTTTTCTCAGGGCTGGTGTCCCCCTGGAACGAGTTTACAGGCATGTTGTTGTCTCAACAGATGCCTCCACCACGGGCTGGGGCGCCATGTGCAATGGACATGCTGCCGCGGGCTCCTGGACAGGACCCCAGCGCCTATGGCATGTCAATTGCCTCGAGTTGCTAGCAGTACCCCATTGCGCCCAGTATTATTCTCTGACCGAGGGCACGCTCGGCACGGATGCTCTGGCGCACAGCTGGCCGCGGGGCCGCAAATATGCGTTTCCCCCAGTGAGCCTTCTTGCGCAGGTCTTGCGCAAGGTCAGGGAGGACGAGGAGCAGGTCCTTCTGGTTGCGCCGTACTGGCCCACCCGGACTTGGTTCTCCGAACTAGTGCTCCTCGCGACAGCACCTCCTTGGCCAATTCCTCTGAGGAAGGACCTCCTTTCTCAGGTACGGGGCACCCTGTGGCACCCTCGTCCCGATCTCTGGAACCTCCACGTGTGGCTCCTGGACGGGACGAGGCAGGTGTGAGTACCCTACCACCTACGGTGGTGGCTACCATCACTTCCGCTAGAGCGTCGTCCACTAGGCACGCCTACGCGTTGAAGTGGAACCTCT
Source organism: Meda fulgida (assembly GCA_030578275.1). Lineage (NCBI taxonomy): Eukaryota > Metazoa > Chordata > Actinopteri > Cypriniformes > Leuciscidae > Meda > Meda fulgida. The sequence goes on along the minus strand of CM060631.1, from coordinate 23,817,847 downwards.
TCGTCAACTGGTGCTCTTCTCGCCGAGAAGACCCCCGGAGGTGTTCGATCAGTTTCGTGCTTTCCTTCCTTCAAGATGGGTTGGAGCGAAGGCTGTCTCCCTCCACCCTCAAAGTTTATGTTGCCGCTATTGCCGCACACCACGACTTAGTGGAAGGTAAGTCCATAGGGAAGCACGACCTGATCGTCAGGTTCCTGAGTGGGGCGAGGAGGCTGAATCCTCCTCGTTCTCCTCTCGTTCCCTCTTGGGACCTCTCAGTGGTCTTAAGTGCCCTGCAGAGTGCTCCCTTTGAGCCTCTGCAATCAGTGGAGCTTAAGTTCCTGTCAATGAAGACAGCGCTCCTGGTTGCATTGGCCTCTCTCAAGAGGGTCGGGGACCTGCACGCATTCTCTGTTGACGAAGCGTGCCTGGAATTCGGGCCGGTTTAGTCTCACGTGATCCTGAAAACCTGGCTTTGATATGTGCCCAAGGTTCCTACCACTCCCTTCCGGGCCCAGGTGGTGAACCTGCAAGCGCTGCCCTTGGAGGAGGCAGACCCAGCCTTGGCACTGCTCTGTCCAGTACGCGCTCTCCACGCCTATGTAGTCAGGACGCAGTGTTTCAGGACCTCAGACCAGCTCTTTGTCTGTTATGGTGGGAAGCTGAAGGGAAAGGCTCTCTCAAAGCAGAGGTTGTCTCACTGGATAGTGGACACCATTGCTTTGGCATACCAGCAGCAATGTCGACCGTGCCCCCTTGGTGTGACTGCCCACTCCACCCGGAGTGTGGCATCCTCTTGGGCTCTAGCGCATGGCGCCTCGCTAACGACGCTAACGACATCTGCAGAGCTGCAGGCTGGGCGACACCGAACACATTCGCCAGATTCTACAATCTCCGAGTGGAGCCAGTGTCCTCTCATGTACTCGCTTCAACTAGCTAGTACCGGACCCGCTCAGGTGTCTTCGCTTGCTCGCAATTCCACTCCACGGACTGGATACGTGCGATATTCTGCTCAGGTGAGCTTCTCCGCAAGCCCTGAGTTCCTCCAGCACCCCTGATGCTAGCGCCAGTGTCTATTGCCTGGGCGTCGGCTAGGTGCCTCCCGTGTGCATGGTCCCTCCCCGGAGCTACCCCCACATGTGTTTTTCCACTGTAAGCCTCTCTGAGCATGTGTCTTTCCCTTGCCCCTGAGGTTGAAATATTCCACCTGCGGCTGGACACCTCAGAGTTTCTCCATATGTTTCCTTCGGGTTATATGTGTATTTCCAAATGCCCCCCCCCCCCTGTGGGTTGGTGTTAATTGCATATTTCCTCTAAAGCTATGGGATATGCTTCCCAGTGTACCTTGGTATTCCTGTGATAAATAGGAGTCCTTCGTCCAAAGTCTCTCGAGGGCTCAGATTTACGCAGGGCACTGGAAGACAGCTGTGAAGGTGGCGTGATTACACTGGTAACCCCATTCGTCGTCATCCGACGTAACTCGGAGTGACAACGAAAGGGAACGTCTCGGTTACGTATGTAACCCTCGTTCCCTGAGTAGGGAACGGAGACGTTACGTCTTCCTGCCACTTCCGCTGTGCCGCGGGGATCGCCTGAGTTCAGTCTTGGCTCCTCAGCGAAGAAACATAACTGCATGTTGCCGGCGTCCTCCTTATATACCCACGAGGTGGGGCGGAGTTACGTCATGCAAATTCCGCAGACCCATGGCATTTCTTTGCCATTGGCTCGTTTTTGTATACTCGAAGTCGATAGGTGTTCTAAGCGAAACCCCATTCGTCGTCATCCGACGTAACAGGAAAAAGAGGTGGGAGGGGAAACGTCTCGGTTACGTATGTAACCCTCGTTCCATGAGTAGGGAACGGAGACGTTTCCCCTCCCACCTCTTTTTCCATCATCACAAAGGTTTTGTGAGCAAACGCAAAAGTTTTATGGGCGAACACTTGGGGGAACATAAACGTTTTCTGATTTTTTATAATGTAGGTTTAGTTTTAATGAATTCATTTTAATACTTGATTTTAATGCATGTGTAACACAAATGAGAATGATAGTTGTTTCTAATTGGCCTAGATTGCCAAACCCTGCCTATAACACACAAAACAAACACTACACTCATAATAAAAGATCAAACATTTAAAATAAACTTTATATTCAATGATTTGTTTTTTATTTTTAATAGATGAAACTTTCATGAAAACATTTGCAATTAGTTTGTGAAAGGTGTCATTACACATTTCAGCTTTATTTTCATTGCATTGACAGCATATTGTCGCCAGTGTGTGTTTTGAGCACTTAGAGAAATTCTGCTAGGCGTTGCCAGATTCTTATGGAGTTGCTCTCTATATGATTTGCTTTAACTTATCTTACTTTTTGCATTGTTTGTAATTACATTTTTAACATTTCTCCTCCTCTCTCTCTCTCTCTCTCTCTCTCTCTCTCGCTCTCTCTCTCTCTCTCTCTCTCTCTCTCTCTCTCTCTCTCTCTCTCTCTCTCTCTCTCTCTCCACCCAGTTGTGTTTGTGGTGTTCTCGCGTGTCCCATCTATTGTAGCTCCAATAGGAGGTGATGTACTGTTAGACTGTGGCTTTAGACAGAAGGACTCCATCCCGGGGCAGGAAGTGGCACTTGAGTGGCGCATACAACATAGAGGAAATGGCCGTAAAATTCTTGATATGAAAGCGAGGGAGGAGACGGACATGGCTCCAGAACGTAAGTGAGAAGTAATGAGATAATTAAAAGAAAATGACATGTTTGTTTGCTAAATGTCACATTGTACACTACAGTATTTGTGGACCGGGAAGGCACAAGCGCTGAAGCAGATCTTCTGGTGAGGGACGGGAATGCGTCTCTGACTTTGCAGAGGTTAAAGGTCACAGATGAGGGCACATACATCTGCACCGTCGGCTCTGGGGAGTTTCAGACTCAACAGATCGTGCAGCTGCACATTACACGTGAGTCTTGAATATCCCAGATGTGTCCTGACATTCTATAAAGGTGTTCCTTCTGCTGTGCATAGAAGCTTGTTTCTGCCACGGAATAAAGAACAAAACTAAAGAAATCTCAAAATTGCGTAGAATAAACTTGCGAGTTGTAAAGTCAGAATTGCGAGTTTATTTATTAGCACAATACTGAGAAAAAAAGTCATCTCACAATTGTGAAAATATATCACAATTCTAAGAGAGATATAAACTCTCAGTTGAGAGAAAAAAGTCAGAATTACACATTTATATCTATCTTTATTTCTCAGAATTGCAAATAGGCAGATATCTCGCAGTTTAGACTTATACTGTAACTCGCTATTATGAATTTATATCACTAATCTGTGGGGGAAAAAAGACAGATTTGCAAGATATAGTTGCAATTCTGAGAAATAGTCAGATCTGCGAGACAATTTTTTTTTCTCGCAATTGCAAGTTTAAATGTCTCTTAGAATTGTGAGATATAAAGTCACAATTGCGAGTTATAATGTCAGAATTGGAGGAGATAAACACAGAATTGTGGGGAAAAAATAATTATGATATATAAAGCAATTACCTTTTTTGAAAAAAGATTCCATGGCGGAAACAAGCTTCCATAACTATGTGCATGGACATAAACTGTTAAAGGGATAGTTCACCCAAAAAGGAAAATTATTAACATCCCAAATACTTACAATTAATATTTTAATATATTTTGCATAATATCTTCACTCAAATATATAATAAAATATACTTTTTTTCATTCTTTGTTTAGATTATCATTTTTTAAGTATAATATTTTTATAAAATTTTTCCTATTTTTATAATGTAATTGCATTGTTTAAAATTGAAAGTCTAAAAGAGTAAAAAAAATCAAATTTATACATGAAATGGATATGAAAAGTAGCAAAAAATAAATGCATAATAGGCATGATTAAAATTTTAATAAAAATCCTAACATTGGATTTACAGTAAGTGCTCAAAGTTGAAGAAACCCGTAAAATTGTTCACATCCATAAATACTAGATTTTATGTGAATGTAATTAGTCAAAGATACCATGCCATATCACACTTTTCCCATCTTTTTCCCAAACATCTTTTCCCAGAACCTCCTCATGTCACACTGTCTGAGGAGAAACTGATATTTCAGGATTCGACACCTCAGAAACTGAGCTGTCATTGTCAGCATTACTATCCTCTGGATGTGCAGGTCAGCTCACTTTCAGAACAGCCACAGTACAAACCTACATTCTGATCTTGTGCAGTTGCCTTGTTTAGTTTAGTGTCCTGACGGCCTGTGCTCCTGTAGGTGGAGTGGTTTTCCCAAGGACCCTCTGCAGAAGAGCCAGTCTCTTTGACAAAAGAATCCTCTCTCTCCAGCCATCGGCAGCACAGTGATGGGACATATTCCCTCTCCTCTTACCTCACCCTTCGGCCCGACGAGCACCCACCGGGGACCGTTGTCACCTGTAGGGTCTCTCACTCCGCCCTAGAAACACCGAGTGATGTCAGTCTGACTGCGGACAAAACTGAGCCAAGTAAGGGCTTTCATATATATATATATATTTTTAAATATGAATATTTTAAATGTAAATTTAATGTTTATCACAGAGCAAACTAGTCATGGAAAAACTGAGCAATTTTAAAGTGCCCCTATTATACTTTTTCGAATATTACCTTTCATGCAGTGTTATATAGCTGTTTGTGAGTGTAAAAGGTATTGCAAGGTTTTAAAGTTATTGTTTCCTAAAAGAAAGGATTGATTCTGAACTGCTGAAACAAGACGTCAACAAATCCAGTCTCATTTCCTGTTACATACACGTAACACATTTGCTTAATGCTAGCCCTGTATTCTTCATTGGCTGCCCGTGAACAACGTCTATTTTGATCCGCCCTCAAATACTGTAGTTCTAGCTGAGACTGCAAGAGTTTCGGCTGGTCGAGAAAACGCAGTTTTCTGTGCTGCAAATTCACTTGGCATGCACTTCAAAAGGATGAGGATTTGGGCTGGAATTGATATGGTAAAACCGATGCCATCATCAAGTTTGTATCTGTGTGTATCGAGCTGAGGACTGAGGAAGCCTCTGGAGCCAAAATTTAAATATGGTGATAGGCATTTTTTAAGCGGTCGACCAATCACAACAGACTGGGCAATCTGACCAATCAGAGCAGAGTAGGTTTGCAGAAAGGAAGGGTTTAGAGAGATTGAATCTTCGAACTAACCGGTTTAAGACTCTTTGAGAAATTAGAAAATATTATGAGAAAATGAAAGTGTTTTTTTTTTTTTTTTACTTGGATGCATGTAAACCTAAAGTCCAAAATAAAATTAGGAACCTTTAAAATAGCATAATAGGGGCACTTTAATATGCAACATATGTTAGTGATTACTTCAAATGTAGTCATGTCTTAATTTAAATATTCATGAAATCTGTTGCATATAAAAGCTGAAGAACTTTTTGAATTTAACAGGAAAAGCCTTATGGACAGTTATCTTAATGTTGGCGATTTCAGTGGTGTTTTTGTATCAAGCATTTAGAGGTGCAGGTGAGTTTCGTTTTTTAACACATCAACAAACTACATATATATATATATAATATTAACTATATATACTACTGTTCAAAAGTGTGGGGTCAGTAAGAGGTTTTTTATTTAATAAATTAAAACTTTTATTCAGCAAGGATGCATAAACCTTGACTGTAAATAGTGAAAGTAAAGACTCTTTTACATTATTGTTACAAAAAAAACTATTTTAAATAAATGTTATTTTTAACTTTTTATTCATCAAAGAAGAAAAAAAACAATGTCTCCACCAAAATATTAAGCAGCATTGTTTTCAACATTGACAATAATAAGAAATGTTCCTTGAGCATCAAATCAGCATATTAGAATGATTTCTGAAGGATCATGCGACTCTGAAGACTGGAAATTCAGCTTTTGTCACAGAGGAATAAAACAGTGAGGGGACTTAAATGTTCAATTTATTTGTATAATCATTTTTAATGTTGTTATTATTGTCTTTTAAGAGAACTGAGGACCCGGCTTCTTGAAATCTCGGAAGGAACCAATTTAGTTTTTTTCTTGATCCATCTGTCCCCAACTGTCTTCCAGTGGATTTATTTTCATTCAATCATGGTACATTTGTTTAATAGAAGTTAAAAAAAGTAAAAAAAAAAAAAAAAGGTTTCCTGCGTAACTTATTCTGTAAATGTCAAATGAATTCCATTTATCTTCTGATCTACTGGATGTTTATTTGTTGTACATTTTCCTTGTGTTTGACAAATAAAAACAGAAACAGATCAGGTTTTGTTGATGGTTTTACTGGGATCATTACAGTATCAGGGACATACAAGCATGCTGTTAATACCATTACAGTCTAATCCTGGCATCAGGGCTGATGGCATTACCCCTCTGTTATGGTATATGCTTTCATTCATTCGTATTTATACAGATGATAATGTATCATCATATTTAATTTGTCTCAATTGATCTTACAAGAGAAATATAAGACATGTCTACAGGCTCCAACAGACAAAATATAAAAGTCTGTGCTGACGAAGGAATGTGAACCAACAGCTGTATTTTGCATGGCAGTATAGATTATAGTTTTTGCTCTTTTTTGCATTGATTATCGGTTATTTTCTGTACACTTCAGTACATTTTGGCAGGGTTGTAGCATTCACAACTTGTTCCCCGTTGAGGCTTTTCCACAGTACAAGAAAATGAGGCTTATTTAGTACAGGCAGTTAATAGTAATAAATAAACACATTACTAGTAAGAGTCTAACAGTGGGATTATTCTGCCATGCAAGTCAAATGACAACAAATGAACTACTAACACTGTAAGTTTTCTATGTGCACATGCTCTCATTTTTCCCATTTAACACAGTTATAGATTTTTTTTTTTTTTTTTACTGTTTGTTTTCATCAACTTGTGCACCTCCAGGTAAACACACACACAAAAAAAGTACAAAAGCTGTCACTGGGGCGGTACCTTTTCAAAAAATTCTGTGTAGGGATGGGGAAATAAAGCGTCATAAAGCACTGAGGCTTTCCCCTGACTGTACCGGCCGGGAAATAATTCAAAGCTTCACACTCCATAGTTTTAAAGGGGACCTATTATGCCAAATTCACTTTTACATGGTTTTTGAACATAAATGTGTGTCGGCAGTGTGCCTATAATGGTGTGCCTTTTTTAATCCCCATAAATCATAAGCAGTGTCTCAGAACAAGCCGCTTGCAGATTCTAGCTTTTGTGATGTCACAAATGCCCACGACTGCTGGTGGACTCCGCCGTATTAGCAGAAACCCGCACTGAATGAGCTGTACACACTCCGCCATGTTTATCTCCTCGCCAGAGCATTTAACACCAGCATTCGAGTAAGAAATCTATTCTTATTAAAGCTACTAAAGCAGTGAGTGATTTTCTGTTTTTCTTTTGTGGTTTGATTCATATTAACAACAATATATGACTTATGACAACAACATATTACATCTTGTAATAAGAGGCATAATAGGTCTCCTTTAATGATGTGTATAAACAAATAAAAGCCTAACACATAGTGTGTGTTTTGAATTTCTCTCTGATAAATTCATTTACCATTAGAACGTGGCAATAAATGCCAGTATGAACATTGATATGATGTAATAGAAGAATAATGTACAAATGTATGACTAACAGTTACATATGGAAAGTATTTTATTTTCCTGAAATAATTTTTATTCTTCATATTACTTTTATGACAGGGTATTTAGAAATATAATTAAAAGGTTTGACCTAAATCAAAATTTGTACTGTGCAATCTGGTGTTCGGGCATTCTGACACGCAAAGTGAATTGTGCACGTGATTGGACAGAAAGTGAGGCTTCGCTTGTCGTCGTTTACGTGACTCAGTGAGATTAGCAAAGTATAAAGTTTTTGCCAAGTCACCCCCGATACAGGGCTTCACTGGAATTTTTTATTTTTATTTTAAATCTGTATCTTAAAGGTGCAGTAAGCAATTTCTGAGAAACACTGTTGAAAGTGGATCGGACGGAGCACCACAACACACTTGTAGCCAATCAGCATTAGGAGGCGTGTCCACTGATGATGGGGGAGGAGGTGAGAGGGAGATTTGAAGAAAGACAGAGATGGCTGAGAGACATTTCAAAAGAGAAAAGGTCAGATGATTATCACTGGAGAAATAAGGGTTATGATCAGGGTTGAGTTTTAAGACCCGCGTTAATATTAGAAAAGCTTTCCAGAGCCAAGACAGAAGTGGGAAGATCTGAAACAGACGGAGAGTTTGAGTTGTTTCTGCTCAATACATGAGTTACATTTTTTTTTTGCTATGTTTCATGGAACCAAGATATGCTGTTGTTGTAATGTTAGCTACAACAACAAACTCTTGCTTGTATATACACTTGTGTACTGTGTTAATTTTTTGTTCTTCCTTGTCGTTCGTTCATCATTTTCGCTTTATTTTGCTTCGCTTCAGCTATGATAAAGAGACATCCACTCTTGCTTTGCGTATTCGTTCATTTTGGGGGCGGAGCAATGAAGAGAGGTGTGTTTATTTGGGTTGATTTCAAATATCAACAGTGCTTTTCTCAGAATCGCTTACTGCACCTTTAAGTACACATACACATTTAGAATAAAAGTCAAAGGATGACAGCTTATGAATCTTCTCCAAGTAACAGTGTAATGGCAACAGCAGTAGTGATAGTAGGATGGGGCGTATCTGCAGGGACAGATTATGTCAGTATCAATTTATAAAATTTCTCGGAAAGGTCAGATGAGAAAGCTTACCCGACTTTACTATCATCTATTCCCCCACCAACACACACACACACACACACACACACACACACACACACACACACACACACACACGCACACACGCACACACGCACACACGCACACACGCACACACACGCACACACGCACACACGCACGCACGCACACACGCACACACGCACACACACACACACACGCACACACGCACGCACACACGCACATGCATACAGACTCTCTTTGTCTATCTCTCTCTCTACATACACTACCGTTCAAAGGTCTGTTGAAAATGGTTTTGAAAGAAGTCTCTTCTGCTCACCAAACCTGCATGCATTTGATCAAAAATACAATAAAAACAGTAATAATGTGAACGTTTATTACAATTTAAAAAATGTTTTTTGTTCTTTCAAACCCCAAACTTTTGAACGGTAGTGTGCTCCTCCCATGAGCACTGGATCTCCTTTTTCATCCTCCTACCTTGTCTTCACAAGTGTCACCAAATTATTTGTTTTCCTTCCTGGCTTCTCCCACTCTGTTTTTTTCTTCTGCTTTCTCTCTCTTTCTTTCTGTGCATTCATGTATGAATGTCTGAAGAAGGTTTAAATAATGCAGGAGATTCCAAGAGGGAGGGAAAAGGAGAGGTAGACAGAAACTGAAAGATATAGAGAGCATGTGACGTGTTCATTCTGATACAGGAGAAAGGAGAGCAGACATCTACATACTACAGTCACACCATGGTGCAAGATGTCTAGATGGAGAGACCTTAGGACTGAAGAAAGGAGTATTTGGGAAATAGGTGGAGCTCATGATTGTGTTTTCTTTGTTCATTTTCTTGTTTGTTGCAGGTGGATCGGCTCAAGAGAAGAAATACACTAGATAAGGAAAGATAAAAAGAAAGTGTGAAAAAAAGGTGCTCAATATTCCATTGCAAAATGTCTCTTGTCGGGTTCAGTAGCCATAGATACGGTACACCCTAAAAGAATGCTGGGTTGTTGGGTCAAATATGGACAAACCCAGCCGTTGGGTTAATTTTTTTAATTACATTTTAACCCAACGTTTGGGTTTGTCAATATTTGACCCAAAATTGGGTTCAAAAATGTTTTAGAGTGTACCATTATGCAGAACTGCCCTCAATGAATAATTCACCGTAATGATGAATTATTGAGCTTATGCTGCGTTGGTCCAGTCTGAGCACTAAACACAGTAAAGGGTACAAATACAGTAAACTCACACAGACGGTTGGTCTGAGAATAAAGCTAAGCATCACTTAGAGAAGCCTGAGCATCCCAGAATGCAAGTGTGTAAGTGTCTGCACATTCAAAACTACCTTCCTTTGCGAAAAAGAAAATGATGTGTAAATAATGGTATTAGATCATGAATAAATAGTAAATAAATTCTTGAATACCATAAAAGTAATGAAATAATTTAAAAACAATAAGTTTTTAAAGCTTTAAAAATGTCCATATGAATACAGAAATATAATCAGAAATCCAGTTAAATAGTAACACATGGTAATAGCAGGTAATTGTGCTATTATAATACATTATAACATATAATTGCCTTTGTAACAATTATAACTAACAGACGTTCTAGATGAATAAGATAATAGGATATAATGGCAAAGTTGTCTGATCATAATGTGTAAAAGCACATGCTTCAATTAACCCATGAAATGATTCGAAACTCACAGAAAATTATTCCAACGAAGAGAACTCCAATGACACCCATAATAATCATCATCTGAGGGAGAAGGAAAAACAGGCTAAAAATGATTACAATTCATCACTGACTCTACATTACAAGGAAGACAGCATCACAAACATCCTGGTTATCAAGAACCATCAGATCAAGAATCTGACAACAAACGCTAACAAATCCTTAAGTCAAGTCAAGTCATCTTCATTTATATAGCACTTTTAACAATGTAGATTGTTTCAAAGCAGCTTTACAGAGATAAACATATAATTTAAGGTAACAGAGATTGTTTTGGCTTTATAGCGGCTCTTCAAAAATGTTATTTTCCAGCTAAAGTTGGTTTTGATTGAATCACTTCCGTCGAAATTATAATTTGTTATTAAATTATGGGCCGCTAAGACGACGCCGTTCTCTCTAAATAGACTTTAAATGCGAACCTTAAGTCTATTTTTCTGCTATGTGAAAAATAACGAGCAAAGCGCGCCGGCGCGTTTGCCGTCCCCAGAGGGTTAAGTTTAAGTGTATGTAAAATAGATTTTTAGGTGCCTGCTCGAGCAACTAAGGGATTATGGGAATTGTTAATTTTATTATCTGCCTAGCGTTGTCAAAGGTACCGACTTCAATACCAAGAAATGTAAAAAATGGGACTATACCAGCATTTCCCTCAAGCATTTTGAGCGCTGTTGAAAGCTTAAACACCTCTGGTTGGCTATTGCATTCACGCACTCAACATATGTCTGTGATTGATTGGCTACAATGATCAACGCTTCAAAAACATGTCGTCTTCACCGAGTGGCGAGCGCTTACACAGATACACGAGGGAGTGTTTGAAAGCAGGCTTCTATCAGCGGATCCGTCTATCAGTGGATATATTAGGGATCCGCTGATAGAAGCCTGCTTTTAGACGCTCCCTTGTGTATCTGTGTAAGCGCTGGGTGAAGACAACATGTTTTTGAAGCGTTGATCATTGTAGCCAATAACAGACATATACATTGAGCTCGTGAACACAATGGCCAATCAGAGACATATATATTGAACGCGTGAACACAATGGCCAATCAGAGACATATATGTTGAACGCGTGAACACAATGGCCAATCAGAGACATATATGTTGAACGCGTGAACACAATGGCCAACCAGAGGTGTTTTAGAACACAATCATTTATGGTGTGGAACAAGGGGTATCCAAAACTGTCCTGCAGAGTTTAGCTCCAAATCGCCTAAACACTCCTGTCTGGAAGTTTCTAGTATGCCTAGTGGGACCTTGATTAGCTGGTTCAGGTGTGTCTAATTGGGGTTGGAGCTGAACTTTTCAGGACAGTGGCCTTCCAGGAGCAGGAAATTGACACTCCTGGAGGGCCTCCTTTTGCAGCCAATACAGCATCAGTTGTTCTTGTATGACAGATACAAGTCAGAGGGATTTTGAGCCATTCCTCTTCCATAACAGTGGCTAGGTCACTATGTGAAGCTGGTGGAGGATAACGTTTTCTGACTCACTCCTCCTAAATACCCAAAAATGGCTAAAATATTTAGATCTGGTGTCTGTGCAGGCCATGGGAGATTCAACTTCACTTTCATGTTCATCAAACCCTTCTGCCACAAGTTTTGCTGTGTGTATTAGTGCATTATCATGCCGATACACGGCACCCCCTTCAGGGTACAATATTTGAACCAGATGTACATGGTCCTCCAGAATGGTTCTGTAGTCCTTGGCACTGACGCCCATCAACCACAGGGATATTTTAGCCCAAACCATCACTGATCCAGCACTTGGATTGACTCAGTGGAGCTCCTGACTAACAGTTTTGGTGGAAACAGGAGAGTCGAGGTGCACATTTAATTCTGCAGTGAGTTGGGCAGCTGTTTTATGTTTGTTGGATACAATCTGGGTTAGTACATGGACATCCCTTTCAGACAGCTTCCTCTTGCATTGACAGTTACTCCTGTTGGATGTGGTTTATTCTACGTGGTAGTATGCCGCAGGGGCGGGGCCACAAAAATGAGCTTTGCCACCCCAAATTTGCCCAGTGTCTCAGCTCGCATATTTATGCAATGCACAAATAATTTAAGGATTTGATTTATGGAAGTGCGTAACTTAGTCAACATCCCCATCGGCTCATAATAAAAGTTTATCTTACCTCGATATAGAATTCGCAATAGTTTGTTTTATGTCTGATGTTAATTAATTCAGATAAAGACGCATTTTTGTCCCTGCAGTACTATGCAGTTTAAAAGATCTGCATGAATCCACAGACTGGAGAATAACTGGAGCGTCGAAAGAAGAACGCACTTGTCTTATCTTCTATTATCAAATCACAGATGGTGCTTCTGAGATTAGTGAGGGTGGTCTAGTGAAGTGCAGTAATGTGTAAGCAACCATAACAACAATAACAATGTACAATGAGATATTTACAAGGTTTACAACTTATTACTTTTACAAATAATTGCACAAGCCTGCTATAGCCTTGAACGTGTGCAAAATGCACTCCCTTTATAATCACTAAAGAGCTGCCATTCATCTCAGTTCATCGCAATCTCACAAGTAATCATATAAAGTAAATATGATTGAAGTAATCATATTATATTCAATGAAGCTATCTAAACTGCACAATGAATCTCTTATTTACATTGTGTCTGCACTTTTTATAATGAGGATACGCGAGCGTTGATTCTGATTAACTTTAACACCTCTGATTGGCCACTGTGTTCAAAAAATCAACTGACATATCTGTGATTGGCTACATTGCTCAACGCTACAAAAACATGTTGTAAATAGAAACCATTGATGCTTTCCTGAGGCTTTCCTCCTCTTTAACTCTTACTTTCCGTAGAACCAGGCCTGCTTGTCCAGAGACGAGTAAGTGAAAATCTCACATACCAAAGCAATCCTTTCTTTTGAGTTGTGTATTCTGGCAGGTGTAATGGTAACAAATAAATTGTTATTCAAATCACAGGGATTTCAGGAGACAAAACTTGCCTTCATGCGGAGAAACAGCCAAATCAACAAAATATGTTGAAGATCTTTGTTGTTGAAATAATTAAAACGTTACTTTTTTTTATAATTGAATTTTTAAATGGTTTACAATTTAGATGTGACGTCTCTGAAATGAATGTCATCTCAATAAAATAGTTCCCCCTCGGTTGAAATTACGAGGCCCCCTACGGCCGGGGGCCCCTAGAATCATCACCAGCATTTGCCCCGCTAGCGACGGCCCTGCATGTAAGCGGTGCAGGATGTGCAGACCATTTTCAATAAGTTTTAATTTGTTCAAATCCCTAAGTGGGAGTATATGAGCAAAAATAGTAATGCATCAATTACAAAAACATGTACATGTTCAGTCATCAATCATTTTTGACAGCAAATTTTTTCCATCTCATAGCAGATTTCAAAAATACCTTCTTAATAAATCCTTAAACAGAAATTTAAAAACATCCTCAACAAGGCAGATTACTTTACATATTAGTCTAGATTTGGATCACTAGTAACAAAAATCCTACTCATAAAGTAGTAGACAGTACACAAAGAGATGGGCGATGTCCAAAGTTTCTCTGCATCAATCGGTAATTAGCAAAACCCAGAAGCTCCAGTTTACACATATTAACTAATTAACACGAGCAGCTGTTCTGAGCAAAATCACTGAGCACAGCATGAGCAATAAGCACTGACCTATTTACTTCTGCATGTTATTTTATTCACACTATATAGAGCTCTGAGTACAGTAAAATTATCTATATAGGCTACTATTATTAATATTTTGAAATCGTTTCTATTTTTTTTATATTTTCATTTTTATTCAAGTTGTAGTAATTTTATGTACTTTTATTATTTTGTTATTATGATTATTTCCTATACAGCTTTATTTAAAAATGTATTTTTATTTATTTTAAGTACTTCAACATTAGTACTTCAAGTATAAGTTTTTCATCTAATATTTATATTTAATTTTATTTCAGCTTTCAGCAGAATGTCCCACCTTGCAGTTCTTCCACCAGTATTTGTTCTTGAGTTTGGCAGCACAGCTTTCGAACTGTGAAGCCCCGGCCTGCAGAGCATCTGCCCTGTCGTCTAGCTCAGACAGCTTCTGGTCTCTCTCCAGAACCTTGTCCACATTCACACGCATGATATCCACCACCTGCAGACCACAACACACAGAAGACATGAGGCAAGAAACATCGGCACTGAACACTTGTGTTGCAAAAGCATTGATTCATAAGGAACGAAAGAAAAGTATACAGAAAGTCTGCAAATCTGCACATCTTGCCCATCCATTGCTAATCCTTATTTTTCTTGCCCATAAACACTCACTCACCTCCTCCACTTGTGCTTGTGTCTGCTGTAGTCTGCGGTTGCTGGTGGTGTTTGGAGGCGGAGGAGGACCGGCTCCTCCAGGGCCACCTGGGGCTCCAGGAGCACCTGCTGGGTTGGCATCATCTGCAGAAGACCTGAACATCCAAAGACAGCCATGACACATAAAACCTGTTGACTGAATTTGCTTAACCCTTACAAAAATTAACCATTTGTATAACCACAGTTTTAATGCAAATTACGATGGTTAAACTATGGTTAGTTTAGCAAAACCATAGTTAATTTATGGTTGCCATGTTTTAATACAATAACCATGTTTTTTTGGGGTTTTTTTATTTGTTGTAAGACCATGGTTAATTTTCATAATATTTCTGATTTGGTGTTCCAGTTATGTCTACATTAATTATGTAAGGCCGTCTAACTCAATCCAATGGCGGTATTCGAATTAGCGGTGAAGGTCTCTGCATGTTACTGTCTTTTCTCGAGGTAAAATATCTCGCAACTCTCAGCCTCACGGGCCGATCTCAAATACAGAAAAGGCCCCGAGCTCTCGCTGCGTTTCAGTATATACCCAGACCTCATTTCAAATCTAAGCATCATCCACAGTGGAAATTTACCTGTAAGTCACCATTTTCTAGCAGTGGAAAATCAGCATTCAGTCAAATGGTCAGAAGGTGTTAACTCAAAGACACACCCTCCAGTGTGGAAGATATTTCTAAACTTCCTAAGAACTTTATTATCTTTTGGTTTACTTCTTTGGGAATGAGACATTTGTACCAGTCACACCGAGACATTTCAAATAATACCAAACATGTATGATAATCATTCACATTAAACCATTTAGATTCTTGTGTGAGTTTGGGAGATCTCTGCTAGGATGAAGAATGGGGGAGAGAAATGTAAATTAGGAGGAGGGAGGTGAGACCTTCGTCTCAATAGTGCATGAGGGGGAGTTCAACTGTCAATTTCCTTTGTTTTCTCAGAGAGTGGTCCTCTCTTACAGTCCTTCTAGTTTTTCCAGTCTTACAATTATTAATTAGCACATTAATTGCTTATATTATTTTAAGGTCTAAATTTCTGGTCGACCAATATGGGTTTTTCAATGTATAGTTCCAAGGTTGATTATGTACTGTACACATGTAGGCAACCCAACAATAAAGGTTCAATGTTTATTATCCATTGAATCCTATCAGTCTTTATAACAGGGAGGTCTAGTTTATATACTGGCCTACCAAAAAATGTAAGGCCTGGTTTCACAGACAGGACTTAGATTAAGCCAGGATTAGGTCTTAGTTAAATTAGCCTAGGACATTTCAGTAGCTTTTATAAACATGCCTACGAAACAAAACATAACTGGTGTGCATCTTGAGACAAAACAATGGCACTGATATTTTAAGATAGATCAATGGAAGTTGAGTTCAGTTAAAACAGTTTAAACATGCATTTTAGTCTGGGACTAGGAATAACCCTTATCTGTGAAACCGGGGGGTAAAAATATAAACATTTAATCGTGACAGTTTAGTTTTAGGCAACTGAGAGATCCATGACTCCAGCATCTCCAACAAATCGATAAAAAAAAATGTAAGTCACTCACACTCAATGGGAAATTAAGCTTGAAAACTGTTCACAAAGTTACATATACTTAACGTTTGGTCTATACGTGTAGCAAACAAATGGTAGAATATAGAGTCTGCGAAAATACTTACATTCTCTTTCAGAGTAATTCACCGAAAGGAAAAGGGTCAAAAGGTGATACAATTCAAATTAAAATAGCGAAGAAGCGGTAGAAATGGTTAAATTAGGAAGGAGAGACTGATGTGCAGGGTTGAAGCCGCTTGCTGCCAATGCAGTATCCCCGCGCGAGTCATCAGTGCCATTGGCGCATTATCGAGGCACGCGCTGGACAATTAAAGCGGTCGCGTGCTCGGACGCACGAGCGAGCGCATAAATAAATGTTCAGTTGCGCCTTGAGTGAAATCCAGTAAAGGCTTTCTCTCTTTTCAGTTTTCTCTCCAAAAAGTTAAATTTTTTTAACGTGAATAAGAGAATCACAATGGTTAGTTATAACACAGAATGCAGTGCGGGCTAATTTTGAGTGCTCTCGCTGGATTGTTAATCAGGCTGGTTAGTAGGTTAGTGCAGTAAATGTGCGCGCGCTGCGCTCCTGCACTGCGTCGCTACTGTACTGTACTCATGAGGATGACGATGATGCGCTGCGTGTTTTTACAGCCCCCATCCTCCCTCTCTCTCTCTGTACTGCGGTACTTCAGAGAGTTCAGAGTGCGGAGTCGGCTTGTTCTTTCTAAGGGGACTTCTCTTCTCTCTGATAACTGGTTTCTCCACATACTCCACATGCTGTGCTTCTCAAGTCCTGCATATAGGCGAGTATGGGTCTCATAGGCCTGGTTTCACAGACAGGGCTAAGATTGAGCCAGGATTAGGCCTTAATTCAATTAGGACATTTAAGTAGCTTTTATAAACATGCCTTAGAAAAAGAAAAAGATTACGTATGTTAATCTTGAGACAAAACAATGGCACGGACATATTTTAAGATCTCAGTGCAAGTTGCTTTCAGTTAAAACAGCTCAAACATGCATTTTAGTCTGGCCCTATCTTAAACCTCATCTGTGAAACCAGGGGACAGTCTATCAAACATCAGGCCAATATTCTGAAGTCATCCCTGCATACATGCACTTAATCCAATCTGGGCTTTATGAGCTGGCGGTTAACTAATTTAATAAAAATGCTGCATAACATATTATATGGCATAATGATCACTTTGGTAGATGAAATGCATACTCAAAAAGTTCAAAAGTAATTTGCCAGTCTCTATTTGGCCACGTTTTAGTCAACAAAGTGTTCAGTTGTGAATCACTACTGGCAACTGGACCTAAAGTCAAAGGATTGTGATATTTTTTGCCTTTTTGCACAGAAAAACAGAGCTTTAGTGGTTTACACCTTCAAAAAAGATCACAATTACTATCTTTAGATTCCCTTAACCATAACAAAGCCCTTTATTAAAAAAGGAACTGAAAATAGTGATACAAAATTGACAAAGAATCCTTAACAAGAAGTTGTCCAAAAACCACAAGAGAAATTATAATAGGGTGACATAAAGTTAACTATCTAGCAAATAAACACTGAAGTGAGCACTACTATTTGAAGTATTGCGTGACACCTTTTCTGCTCCTCTAAATAGGTTCAAGATCAGATGTTACTAAAAGGAACAAATGAAGATGATCATTCACCATTACATGTAAGAAGTGTTTTATGGATATTCTTTTCTGCCAATAAACTTTGTTGTAAGTCTGTTCTGTTGTTCCTCCCTCTAACAATTGTTAAGAAAACTCTTATTAAATCATTATTCTTGTTTTTTGTTTGTTTTTTTAAATCAGTTATATGCATTGTGTTCATCTCTATCCATCATCCAGTTGGAAACCCTTTATATGTCCTTGTCCTCTGTCTGGACCGCTTCTCTATTTCTTCTCATCATCTTTCTTGCCCTCAGGTGGTTTTGTTCTGTTCTGGGACGCCAGAGAGCCCATGGCATTACGGATGGCTTCATTATTGGGGTCGACTCCGGGTAGGTTCTCCAGCACACTCTGCAGAAAGTCTGGATCCTGCATCACATCGTAATCCTCCTCATCCTCCTACAGAACACACACAAAGAGTTTCAGTTGGGCACTTTCATGACATTGTGCCAGGTTGTATGTGATTATGCATTACCATGTGACAAAATAAAGGCATTACCTAATTAATATGCAATTCATTCAATTATCCTATGCACATATGGTATAGATTATCTGCTTCCTCAGACTCGTTATTAACAGTTCCATTTCAAATTTAAGTTTAGTTTCAGGTTCTCTTGGCAGAGAACTGGCATAAACCTAAATCTTCCTTTGACTTCTGTTGTGAGGATTCAAAATATAATCAACGGTGACGTCATCGTAACATCTGCATACTGAATTAGTCTTTTTTTGAATACATTTAATCATAGATTGCAACAGTACCCGCTAGCTAACTTGTTCAATGGATTTTGTTCCAAAGGTATTTTTTCCCCCATTCTTTTATTTTTTAATTTTTAGGAGTTAGCCATGAACCAAACCAACCAGCTAATAGGTGAATTACAACATTACAAACTTTAAAGTGGAGCAAAAAAGTATTTGAAAATCAGTACAATTGCACAAGACTGTACTTAATGGCTTTAACGAGGGAAAAATACTACAGTCCCATGAGACATTGCGAATGAAAATCTAATAATAAAAAAACGACGGAGAAAACTATTGATGTAGACGCTTTCAACAAAAGCATATACCATCACTTAACAACCTTGTGGCTCACAGTAGGTGTCTGTCATTAAAGGTTTATAGGTTATCATGAAAAACCAATTCCCATATGGAGAAAATGACTTCCGGCTTTACGCTGCATATATGGTAGGGCTGTCACAATTCCTCATTTAAAGTCGAGTACGCATCTAGCTTGATTGCAATTCACCCGTGTTGAGTAACCGGCAAAATACCGGAAATGGCACATTCCACGGACAAGAATCCATGAACCGCATTATTACACCGTTTTCTAAGGCTGCACGATATATTAAAACCATTTAAAATCATAATATAGCATAGTGCTATTGTGAAATCACAAAGGCTGCGATTCAGCTAAATAAAGAGCGTGTCTTGGGTTTCTCAAACTCCATCTCTGCATGCTTTGAGTTTGGGTAGCTTTGCTTATAACGTTCATCAAGGAACGCAGTGTGCGCCATCTCACAAGATTTGTAAAGTAAGTAACTCATTTGAAAATCTACGCCAACACAGGAGAATACATAAATATGTTTCTAAATATGAAAATTGTTGTTCATTGCGATTCCAAAATAAAAGTTTAAACCCTCGCTCTAAATTTGCATATTTTGATGTGCACATGTTCTTGTTCAATTTAATTACAGTGGCGGTTGCATTTCTATTGTACATAAGTGACCAAATATTAAAGATGAGGAGGACATTTGAATTAAATGTTGTTTGGCCAATATTAAAGGATTTATATAAGGATTTGATCATACCGTAGCAACAACTATTACCAGCCCGTTGGCGCCCTTTGCAGGCATTTTTTTAATACGTAATGTACATAAGTTATGTTTATATTAGTTTAAATCGTTTATTTCACATGTATTGTACTTTAACAGTGTTGTTTAATAATACCCATATGATTACTTACTTTGATACTTTATTTGAACCAATTATTATCGCTTGTTATTATATTTGTATTTTAAGTCATTTTAAAGGCTGTTGTTCACTTGGATTTATTTTTATTACCACCAATTTTGATCCAATTATTTGATTAATCGATGGAATAACCGGTAAAATACTATATTACTAAATTAATCGATAGCTTCAGCCCTAATATATGGCATTGCATTCTGCGTTCTACACACAAATCTAAGAACGTAATGTTCCCGCGTGATTCTGCTTTGTGTGGTTTTTGACTCGCTTTATCATATTTAGTAATGGCTTTTGAATGATGGGAATGAAGAATTTGCAGCTGCTTTTGATTATTCCCACAACATGACTGTGTTCGATGTAAAATTCTCATCTCCTCTCTATAAGAAAGCAGATCTGGTTAGAGGAAAAGAGCTGTGAAACGCACCTTAGGAGCTTCACTTTCAGCTGCTGCACTTGTTTCTACATCCATGGCCTCTGAACAGCCAAACTCTGTGACCAAAGACAAACATGTGTTTGTATAAAATAAATCATATAAAAGGGGGGGGGGGGGGGGGGGTGACTAAGAAAACCAAAAACAAGAAATTATGAAGAGTAATAAGCCTGACCTCCTCCTTGCATGGACATCTGTAGGGCGTATGCAATCTGTTCATCCTCCGTCATGCGGCTGAAATCGGGCAGAGCAGGAGCCGTCGACATCTTCAGCAGGGCATTTTCAGACTCTAACACAAATACAGACAATCGTATACGGTTAAAATACAAATGGTTTCACTCTTCAGTTTGGAGCATAGAGAAACTTTCCTTATACACAACTCAACAAATATGATATGTTTTTCGGAGCGTGTGTTGAGAAATCGCAGCTTTCAGTAAAGCGCGTATGGAGGCTTGTATCGCTTTAGACCAATGACTTCATTGACGACGTCCGCCTGACTGGTTCAGGAAGCGGTTTGAATCTTGCCGAGACATCTTGACAGATATATAAACCCATGGTTTAAACAGACACTTTCCAGTTTTAGAATAATTATATTGCCCCTCCTGCCTATTATGACCAAATAATTAATTTACACACATTTGATAGCCGCATTCATTTCAAGTCAATACGTTTATAACACAGTTATGTGATACAATCATTATATACCACCAGAAAGTACACATTATATTCATATACATAGATTAGTCTATGTACAGATCACATCAGGTCATATGTAATGGATCTGCTTGTTTTACACTCTTTGACCATCAGGTGGTATTATGAGCAAATGAACTTGAGAATTCCTTATTTTCAATATTGAAAAATTATTGTGCTGCTTATTATTTTGTGGAAACAGCACTACATTTTTTTCAGGATTCTTTTTGTAACAATGCCAACATTTTCACTGTCATTTCTGATCAATTTAATACATCCTTGCTGAATAAAAGTATTTATTCCTTTAAAAAAAAATTTTTTTTTCAAAATTAAAGTACTAAACTTTTGTGTGTTCCTCTAAGAACCTTTGCGTTCGCTCGCAAAGAATTCAAAGGTTTTGCGAGTGAATGCAAAAGCATCGACAACTTTTCTTCCCATCTCTCGATTTTTTTCTATCACCATGTCCTTTTAGGACCTCCACTTAAACCAACAAACCACAGCTACACTTGTCAGGGACCCCGATGTGTCCACAAACCCCATCTGGTTCAATCCTCATTTAAACATGCCCCTCCTTCTCTCACCATCTGCAGTGGGCGATGAGACTCCAACCTCTGCAACTGAAGCCACTGTTACCCTGCGAGCTTCCTCTTCCTGCCTCTGTCTCTGCTCCTCCATCGACACACGCAGAGCCTGGAACAGAGACACAAACAGTTATAATCTGGAGCATTTCTAGCAGAGAAGTTCGTCCTGTGTGCTACTAACCAGAGCGAGCTCAGGGTCTGCGCTCGGGTCCACTCCAAACTCGAAGTCACTGGGACCCAGGCCAATGATGGTGCCACCCTCTCCAGCCATGATAGGAGAGGACAGAAGAGCATCTGCCAGGCTCGGGCCCGGAGGCACCGTCACCAGGTGAGAGCCTACACCCTCCTTTCCATTTAGGGTGTTCACAAACACGGTCAGCTTATCTGTGTTGACCTCCTAAAAGACAACAAAAAGTCATGACATGGAAAAAGTAATTTCTGGAGGACTGTGGTAAAGTACATTCCCTCAGAATAAATGTTCACCTCTTCTCCAAAGTTAACAATGTCAACGCTGACTTTTTCCTTCTTCAAACGTTTTGCCATTTTCACCAACTGAGAGAGAGACAGGTCGGAGGCACAAATGAGATGGTCACTAACACGTTATATTGGCCTTTTTTAATTTCAAACTCATACGGCGCAATGTTTACACCCAAGATGCATGAAGGAGAGAAAAAAAACACATCTTTCTCACATCTTTCTCCAGGTCCTCCACAGGGCTTCCCACAAAAGCAATGATCCTCATCTTATGGTTCTTTCCCTGTCTGTGTTTCAATGCCAGCTGTGAAACAGTGAAGAGCAGAGAGAATCAGAAATATAAGTGTACAGAGGACATTAGGAAAAAGTTATATAATAAAATAAATATCTATACATTTAACATTTTATTTCAAAAGATCAATGAGTATACACACACACACTCACACACACACACACACACACACACACATATAATCTTTTGAAATTAAATAGTAAAGTATATAATAGGAAAATGAGTGTACGTATACACACATTTTGCTATTATTTACTATTTCATTTCAACAGATATATGAAGAGCTCTTTTCCAAAACGCGATAAACGCCATTTTTGTAAAAAATGAGTTTGTCATGTCATTTTGCTGTGTTCTGAACCTATTCACTGCTCCATCAACGTTTCATGCCAAATCGCTATATTTCCTTGTTTAAAATGTACTGCAAGATCCAGTTATTTTCCAAAACGGGACAAGCGCCAAACCTATTTTTAGCCTAAACGCGATACATCCTCTCGACCAATCAGAATTCGGTGAGCGTTCTACGCAATCCAACACGGCGGCGCTCTGAACAGAGGTTTGTTTATGTTCATTCATTCATCAAAATGAGTGATAACACTTTTGATGGCTTTGATGAGCCAGTGAGACCTTTTCCTGGGGGAAGAAAATGCCGACTGGACAAAGAAAATCACCAAAAAGAACAAAAAAAGAAGGCTCGTCACTCGGGTGGCGCGATAATACCAACAGTGGGATGTCAACATAAAGTTGCCACAAAAGGTTTCTGTCAGGCCGAGAGGCTGTCGCCGGACGATCTGATAAAAAACACAATCTACCATAGCAACTTATCATGGTCAATATAAAGGCCAGTTTATCTCGTTTATCTATCTGTAGGCTAGTACGTAGAACTATTCAGTACTTTTCATGTCACATTAGCATGACATTACTTTTTTCACCGAATGACTATTAGCCTAAATGTGTTACTAAATTTAATTTATATTAATTTATACGAGTCCCTGATTATATGTTGCATGTTCTCGTTTTTTTTTTTAAAGACAAACCATACATTTTTGAAAAAAACTTGATGGATTTATAGCGTTTTGGAAAAAAATAAAATTAACTTTGAATTTATCATAAACAATATTGTTGTTTGATTTAATAATCGTTGTTCAACATGTTCAGACTGAGCCAAAAAAACATTTTAACAGGATAAATTGAATATTCACAAAATGTGTGGGTCTAGGTAAAAAAAAAAAAAAAAAAAAAAATTTTAGATAGATAGATAGATAGATAGATAGATAGATAGATAGATAGATAGATAGATAGATATATATATATATAGAGATAGATAGATAGATATAGAGAGAGAGAGAGAGAGAGAAAATTCTTATTGATCTTTTGAAATAAAACTTAAAACTTCACTAGTTCAAAATAAAAAGGCAGTTTATAGCAAACAAGCAGCCAAAACAATAACTCCACATTTCTGTAACCTTCTGAGGTTTGATGTTGTTACTCATTTCACATGCAAATAGTTCATAACAAATTATGTTCCTAAAAGGATGATCATACAAATTTGAAAGTAACAGTAGCAAAAATCAAACAATTTCATTCTAAGGCTCAGACAAAAGGTGTAATCTACAGTAAATGATGACCTTTTTGGTGCAAGAATTCATGGTTACACAATTGTGGAACTAAGTTGTAGAATAAAAACAAACATTTATACAAAATAAACATTGATAAAATAAATCAAATATAATCGTGATGTGATCCGACCCACTCACATGTGCTACTCTGATGCCGGTACAGAAGCAGATGACTCCTATGGGCTGAACGGCATGAAGCTTCGACAGGATCCGGCCCGTGTCAGGGGTCAGTGTGGTCAGGACCTCACAGTTACTGAAACACACACAGTGGATCTCTTCTATAGATTCTCTCATACACAAAAATCCCAAATTATACCTGTTAGTAAAATAAATTAAGTACAAAAAAAACACCACCCTACTTGGCCATAGTGATGAGCCCCACGTTGTTTTCTGGGTTACTCCGAGTTTTTGAATGACAGATGATGTTGACAGCATCTTGCTGGGCCTGAAGTCTGGTAGGTAAGAAGTCTCCATTGCGCATATATTCACTGTTGTCCACACTAGAAATAATAAACACACACACACACACACATATATATATATATATATATATATATACACACTTTTTTTTTTTTAATATAATGTCCACTCAACATACGAAGCATAATTCTTCACATACGCGTGGTTCTACTTAATATGTAAATATAAAATCTTGTTAATAAAAGGCTGAGGACGCCATCCAGACTAAATAGTTTATTATGCTAGCAAATTGAAAGTAAAAGAAGGACTTTAAAACCTATCTGTATAGTTATTTATACAAAAACCTAACGTTGTATGGTTACAAGAAAATGAAACCAACAAACCCATTTACATTCAAAACTAATTGGACAACCTGAAAATCGCAGCTATGAGTTTTCTAACGTTTTTCCCTCATAACATGTCAACACAAGCTGTTTAACAAGCTGGGGTTCCATCATGACTAAGGAAAACCGCACATCTGTCATTCTGTTCAACACAACCGCTCTCTCAACTCCGATTCACAACACTTCACTACACAATTGCGTAATATTTCAAACACATGACGTTTATCAAACTACATCTGATGTTTGAAGAATATAAAGTAATTTTTCTTACCAGACCATAGTACTTTCAAGCACCATCTTGAAAATTTTGTCGCTCTACGTGACGTAAGCACGTAAGTGAACCCTTATTGGTTAAAGTAGCGCTTATAATAAACATGGGAAATGTAGTTCATAATGTGTTTTCTAATAATCCTCATTAACTGTTCAACTGACACCAACTACTTTTCGTAAAATATGTATTAGTTTCTGACATAGGTTTTCATTTCAATTACAAATGCAGCATGTGTGCTGGCTAGCATTCATTGTAATTTTGGTTTTGTAATTAAGTTTATAAAAACTTATAAACACAATAAGGTAGCACAATAATGCTTCATTTAACATTAGTTAACTACATTATAATGAACTAACAATGAAAAATAACATTTATTAATACGTTAAAATGAACTTGAGCTAATATGAACTAACAATAAAGTTGTATTTTTGTACAACTTTATTGTTAGTTAACTTATGTTAAAGATAAATATAAAAAATATATTCCTAATTTTTAATGTTAGTTAATGCATTGGTTTATGCTGATTTGGTGATCAAAAACCATTTCTTACTAACTATCATCAGGATATAAATCAGGTCACATTAAACAAGTAATAATAGTAATACTGTGAAATATTATTACAATTTAAAATGCATGTTTTCCATTTTAATATACATTTTTAAATATAATTTATTACTGTCATGGTAAAGCTACATTTTCAGCACCATAACTCCAGTCTTCAGTGGAGTTTTATACAACTTTATAAGTTAACTAACGTTAAAGATAAATACTGTAACAAATATATTCCTCATTGTTAATGTTAGTTAATGCTTTGGTTTGGAAAAACTATTTCAAAACCACAGCAATGGTTTGGAAAATATTTTATTCTTTTTAAATCAGAAAGACAATGTGAAAACAAAAAAAAAAAAAACAGAATCACCACATCACTGAAAGATGGTAGGAGAAACAGGCTGCAAACACCACACAAGAGAAAGGCATTTCCGTGACTTGCTTATATACATATTATATACATGTTTTATACAGGCCAGGTAAAAATATAGTCCTCAAAGCACTTACGGTTGCCAGTGTTGTTCCTGACACCGCCAGACATTCACAAGTAGAAAAGCTGAGGAAGAGCTTTCACAGATTTAGAATGAATAGGAATATTTACCTTGGACACAAACACATAAAATACAAAAATGGTTTATATTGTCAAGAACTTCCCTCAGACCCAAAATAAAATACATACTAAAGATTATGTAATACATACAATCATCTACGGTACATAGAGAATTCAAAATACATACAGGTCGACAAAGTAAAAAAAGAAAAAACAAGACTTTTCTTAATAAATACAATCACTGAAATACATTGGCAGAAACGTACATACATATGCAGTAGGTTGGTTGGTCTGTTTAGTGTCAGAGTTGCCAGCATTTAATCTGATGTCTGTTGTGCAAATATCTGTTTCACTGTATAAATACAAAGACCGGACAAAGCCCTGCATGAACCAAAGCGTAAAGAATATCGGTCTGTTTACCCGCTCACAATGCGTTTAAGATCTTACTTGCATTCGCATTACGCATTGTCAGGTCAAAAGTGTCACTTTTGGGATATTTAAGTCAAGATGTTTTAGTGTGCTTTCTAGCCAGTAAGAATAGATTGATCAGTATTGAGTGTTGGTCAGAAAAAGGCAGTTATTTTTGCATCTTGAGACCATAAACACTAATTAATAAATAACAGAAACATAAACGAGTGAGGCCTGAATTGTGAAGATCCCCCCCAAATGTTCTGTAACATGATCTGACAAAGACTTGAACAATAGACATTGAAAGGATTCAAACCAAAAGACCGAAAAAGACCCAAACCAAACTTCTCTGCACAAGTATACGTTATCACTTTGATTAAAATACATTAAACATAGAATATGCATAAATACTGCATCCACTGTGAAGCTTTATAGGTTTCTTCAATACAGACGGTCAATGTACTTCCTGTGCATATTCTATCTACGTTTTTTTCAGGTCTGCAAAGACAAATCCTTGGCAAACGATCCCTTCGCTCCAACACTTGTGTGATTTTAAGAGCTGGAGTTCACCGAGTGTTTTATTTGGGACAACACAACACTGTTCAAGCCTACAGTCAGCCCTCCTTCAAGACTGCATTGTCATTGTCAGATCTGTGTGGCAGAGGTATCAGGGCCTGGAATCGGCCAAAGAGAAACTGTAAGTAACGCCTGTCAACCAACGGATCCATTAACAACTACTTCCTCTGTTAAATCGATCCAAGAGGGTGTGATAAAGGCAGATTCATCAGAGAGCTTGTAGTGAGCCGAAGACTCCGCAGTTTTCTTTCCAGCTCCTGTAAAGTGTTCGCATGTGCCCTGGTAAAGTCCATTAGAGTCCACTTTCTTTCTTTGCTCAGTTTAAATTATTATTTATTCTCAGGGTGAGTCTAACTACAACTGTTGAACAGATTTAACATCCCGTCAACTAGAAATCAGCTGTGAATATTCTCAAGACTTCTTATATACCGACAATATGACGTTAGAATGTAAATCAAGTTTACATTCCTGATATTCAAATAGCTGAAAGGCTTTTCAGTCCTGTCTACACATTATAGGACTGTGTGTAATTCTAGAAAACAAATAGGTTTGTATGAAAAGGCCAGAAAGCATGCACTGTGTAACAAAAACATCTGAAATGACTTAAGCAGATCCATGTTGGTCCGAGTGATTTCTGTAACCAGCAGAAATGAGTGTGTTCATACCAACGCGCTGCTTTCAAAAGCTGCATTAAGGCGGATGATTGGAAGACGTCATGGCACATCAATGAATTAGTCAGTCTATTTATTAACATGTTAGTTTAAAGACAAGAGCTGCTGTGCTGGAAGAGCACATTCCTAGCGTTTTATACATGTACAGGAACACAGAATGAATAATTATTTACAGGACTATATCCATGAATACAGTACACTAATATTACGGGGCCCTTGGCAAGGCAGTAATATGTGCATTAAAACTAGAATATGACATGCATGCGGATCCGTCCGTTTTTCAACCTTGACAGTTGATTGGTCCAATGTGGAGGGGCAACTTGCAATGGGCAAATGCAAAAGACAGACGCATAGAGACAATTATATTTGCAAAACAAAATATCTAAATCTACTTAGTGGCACCTCAAAGGCGGCAATTGTAAAGCAACTAACCATGAAATACTAAGCCTGAATGAGGCGTATTTAGAAGATACAAAGCTATTTTATCTGTAACACTCAAACGCATTTATTTTTTAAAAAGTGTGAATCGTTTTTGGTCGTTTTCCCCCCATTTTCTTTTTTTTTGTCGCTCTAAGGGCACATGCTGTCTCGACACAGAAAGAGCTGGAAAAACGATGCTCTCATCAGGTTTACTCAAAAAGAATAGTCATAAAAATGAACCATCATATGTATTCACAGAACGCCACTGAGAAATAGAAGTTGCCTGCTTATCTCCAACATAACACCTTCTGAGATAAACATACTGGAGCGCTAGCAGCCGTTACTCCAAGTCACACCAGTTCAGAGAGAATCAAAAGGTTTACAGACCTATATAAATAAAGATTTATGCAACATAGCCTCCAAGGATAATATAAAGTGGTGCCAACTGTGTAACACGTTTTTTCTCCCAGCACTAGCTAGGCAGAGAAAACTAAAATTGGTTTGTGGATCCTGCTTGCCCGGTTTTAAAAGTTTAAGAGAGAAAGGCAGTAGAGAATGTGAGTGAGATCGTAACATCCCTTTTCTAAATAACTTTGTGTAAAGTTTGTGGTTAAAAACGGTTTTAGCAGCATTTCCTGTGCAAGAGAAAGAGAAAAAGCCATCAAAGTTCCTCGTTCAATGGCTTTTCTTCATTCCCTCTGTTTCTCACTCACTTTTAAAACACACTTCATTGTGCTGAGGACGTTGAGTTGTTTCCCAAGCTCCCATTGAGAGAAAACTGCCATCATAACAGTGCTCATAGCATAGCCCTTAGTCTCTCTTGAGTTTCTGTGTGTCCATCTCTCGCTTAAATGCTCTGCTCCAGTGTCTTCGGTCATCGCTCTGCTCTTACTGGAAACAAGCAATATGGTCTTTAATAAAATCACATTTTTGGCTCAATGAAATTATTTGGAGTTTATATACAACTTACAAAACAAATGTCAGTCTCTGGGATGATGTCTTTGAGCGAAATGGCATCTTCGTTGCTTAACTGCTCATCTAAGCATTCGGCTCCAGAGCTGAAGAAGAGAGCGAAAGATGAAGGAACGGTCTCTCTCTACATATTTACTTCACCCAAATATTAGAATTTTGTCATTATATACCACCCTATTGTTCCAAACACATTCACAAAGTTTGAGGTTGGTAAGATTTTTGAAAGAAGTCTCTTAAGCTCACAAAGGCTTTGATCAAAAATACAGTAGAAACAGTGTGAAATATTATTACAATTTAAAATAACTTTTCTATTTCAATATATTTTAAATGTAATTTATTTTTACTCCATTACTTCAGTCTATGTCCACACTTGTAGTTTCGTTCGGATAATAAAAAAAAACAAAAAACAAAAAAAACATTTAGTTCTGGTCTGCTTAGTGTTCAAACAGGCATTTTAACACCGAACCTAAAAACCTAATATGTTCACAACCTGATTGGTCGGCTTTAATATATCTTGTGACGGAACTTACTGAACATCCAAAACTATGGTGTGTGCTGGGATAAATGTGTTTGTTGTATGTGCGTAGCCTAAATATGATGGTATTTTGACCAGTTGAGAACACGTGTAGAGCTTATAAAACGTGTAAAGGTCAAAACAGCGGCACAAACACAAAAGAAGATCTGCTGCGAAAAGATGCGTTCAGATGCCTGTACCGAACTGTGATGGGCAACATCATAGCTATGATGAGAAAAAACAGGTATTCTTGAGCATTCTGTCCTTTTAAGGATTGCATCTTGTGATATCATGTCCCGTTTCTTGGTTCACGACGTGTGTTTGGTTTGTGTGGCGTTCATATTTCATTCAAATCACACTATAAAATGCACACCGTAAATTTGTTTGAAAACAGTTGTGCTGCTCAATATTTTTGTGAATAATTATTTTAGGATTGATGATTAATAGAAAGTTCAAATGAATAGTATTTATTTGAAATAGAACACTTTTGTAACAATGTAAAAGTCTTAAATACTTAAAAGTCAATAAATATAATAAATAAATAATAAATCAATTTAATTCCTTGATCAATAAAAGTAGTAAAAAAATGAACAGTAGTGTAAGCTGATTTTCCTGAAATATTTACACAGATATCATATGAATTTGGAATTACATTTTTGGATTATCTATCGCTTTAACAGTTTAATCATGAACATGGCCGTAACCAGAATAGACTCCAATAATAAGAACTTTTAAATGAAGAGTGAATTTGTGCACATTTAAAAAAAAAAAAAAAAAAAAAAAATTATTTGCAAATAGTTTAAATGCATTACTTTAAAACTACAATTAGACATAGAACTTATTTTCTTTTATTCACTTAAATCTCCTTTTAATTTTTTAATTCATATAAATAAAACCCTTCTAAAAAATTGGTCCTCCCCAATGTTCCAAGACACGGGTACCCGGCGTGAGAGGTGATGAGATGAGAAATGTGTGTGTGTGTTTGGTTTTACCTGTGGGGGGCGCTGTTGTCAGGCTCAGTGACTGCAGATTTGTGCACCTCCACCCCTACTGACCTGTAAGTGAGCAGCCACAGTTATACAAACCAAGTGAAACCGTGGCAGAGAGATTTAAACGAGAGAGAGGTTCAGAAATATAACAGACAAAAAAAGACTGCAAGAAACTACACAAAAATCAAAAAAGAGAGACAGATTAGAAACAAAAAAAGTTAAAGAGAGGTGGTGTGGAGGTACCTTTGAGGAGGTAATGAGGATGATGATGGTGGAATTCCTGTGCTGCCTTGTGAGGAGTTGGACATATTTGATGCTGCAAACTCACTAGAGCTTCCTGCCAAGGGATCGGTTTGTTGGAGCAGGTCCGGTCTGCCCGACTGCATGCCTGAGAATGACACAGGGAGTTATGATTTGATTTATGCTCCAAAGACTATTGAATGCCTATTCCCACTAAATCTGACCCCACTGAAAAGCACGCACAAAAATATTTTAAAACAATTCACAGAGACACGCCTACTGCTTTGCATTCAATGGCTATGATGATTCACTGCCGTATCCCAACTTTTGTTTAAAGAAAGTAGTATATTCCGTAACAGACTTGATGTGAACAGTTTTGGTTGCGGCACTCACCGCTCTCTCCTTCGGTCTCGGACTGGTTAAGGTGAGAACGGTACACGAGTCTGGCGTCAGCAACTGTCTGTCCGCCAGGGGCGGGAGCAGAGCTTCCCATAGGAAGCCGTCTCACAACACTCGAACAGCCACTTCGACTCTTCTTTGAGGGGGAAGATTTTACTGGGAACAGAGAGAGGCACAGGATGATGACATCACAAACACTAACAGGTCAATGACCAAAATAAATACATAACTTAAAGGTGAAGTATGTAGTTTTTGCAACACTAGTAGTGGCACTTAGCGGAACTTCAAAAATAATACATATTGTCAAACAACCTTGAAAACTCCCCTTCGCATGTCGAGCCTCCCCCAACTCAAATACAGCTTTACATGTGCTTGTGAAGCCAAATCTCAACAGGTAAAAGTAGTCTACTTTCAATAAAAGCTCCAACATTTTAGGAATACTTTTAGCTGTGTTGCTATGTGTCATGAATCAATATGCTAATCAGAAGCAATTGAGTAGACTAACACTGCCTAGAGCGAATGCGAGCATCTCGCTTATAATAAAGTCATCTGCACGGACATGATGTGCCACAACTGTTTGAGCCTCACTGGACACCAAGTAAACATTATTAACTTGTACATTTGTCTTTCTGAATGAGTGCATAATGATGCTGTATGTGTATGGTATTAATGAGTCCAAAGTAGAGTGTTGCATCCCAATGCCCCATTCACTTTGACGTGTTCATGACCGATTTCATATTTGAAAGGTCTAAATGCAGTGAATATTGGCTTGGGACTTTGGTAACCAAAACTGAATGTCTTTTCCCCATGTAACATGTCAGCCATGGTCTCACACCAGCTAAACACCCTCTGGCTCCGCCTGCTACAGTAGCCACACCCCAAACTCACGCTATTGGTCGAGCTGGAAAGTGATTGACAGATCTGAGGGAACTGCTATCAATGTGTTAGATGGTGCTTGGGAGCTTCAATGTTTACACAATAGGGGAGAAAAAGCCACGAAGGGCATACTAATAGTTGTAAATGAACAATAAACTTGGTCAAGAGAATTAATTTTAACATTTTAAAAATCCTACATAATTCACCTTTAAAGTAAATTATCATCAAAAATAAAAATGATCAATTTACTCACCCTCACGTCATTCCAAAACAATTAGACTTATATTCATCTTCGAAAAACAAACCTGAAAGATTTCTGTCCCTCCATTGAAATATAGTCTATTACGCCAAAACTTTCAAGCTTCAAAAAAGTTATAAAGATATCGTACAAGTAATCCATTTGTATTGAGAGGTTTAATCCAAGTCTTATGACGAGAAACAATCACTTTATATGATGAACATTTAAATTTAGGCTTTTGATTTGCTGTTTGAATGTAGGTTGATCAATGTATCACGTAAATAATTCTACCGTGTCTCTTCACAAGACTAAACTGCTCGATTCATATGGATTACTTTTACAATGCATTTATGGACTTTCAATAGAGGGACAGAAATCTTTCAGGTTTCATAAAAAAAAAAAAACACCCACTTACGTGTTTTCTTAAAAACTGTGCTGCACATGAAACGCTGGAATCGCTCAGCGTAGAATCCGGGCCGATGTACAGAGACGGTGTCCTACAATGTGAATGTTTAGAGTGCTATTTATCTCACAATGGTTGCAAACAACTGAGTGCAAAATAACCATGAGCAACAGATGACTTACCCCATCGTGAACTAAGGCCTTCCAGGAATGCTCTATTTTTTTAATAAATCTGACAGAAGAAACAAAGGAGAGATATTAATGGTGGTCACAAACATGTAAACATGCACACACAACTCTTGTCTGTGACTAGTCACCTGTATGACTGTAATATGTCAATGATCCCAATATAAACCAGTATTCTGTCTCCTTTACTGCTGCGAGCTGGAATTCCTCCCCATCTACGGACAAAACAGGAAATTGCATGCATTAAACGACATTCATAATTTCATTTTGTGTAAGAAAAATATTCATAATTAACATGTTTTACAAAAGTAAAATTCTAGCTTCCAGCCATATGCAGTCCACTTACGCCTAAAGCGCAACTTAAGTCAGAAGTAGCGTAATGCGTCATGGCCTACAGTCTATGGTCATGGCGTAGCGTAAATATCAGCAGTCGCATTACTCGCATAAGTTGCGTTTTACACTTAAGTCGGATCCACATGTTCGTTTGGCCAGAAGCTAGTTATTTTGCTTTATAATGTTTTAAATGTGAATATTTTTCTTACACAAACTCATCACTTTGCTTCAGAAAGTCTTTATTAACCCCCTGGAGACGTGTGGATTTCTTATATAATGGATGGATTACATTTTTTGAGCTTCAATCTGATGGTTGCAATCTACTGCCATTATAAAGCTCGTAAGCATCAGGGTGTTTATTAACATAACTCTGATTGTATTCGTCTGAAAGAAGAAAGTCATACTAACCTAGGATGGCTTGATGGTGAGTAAATCATGGGCTAACTTTCATTTTAAAGTGAACTACTCCTTTAAATCAAATGAAGAAAGGGATTATAGTGTGGGAGAAAGATGGAACAATTAGAAAGTTGAAGACGACAGAAGACAGGAAAAAGACTTAGAAAAGCACATTAAATGGGTGGATGGGTGAATCAACTAAATAGATGGGAAGAAAACCAAACAGAGAACATAAGCGAGTAGAATAATAAGATGGTGACTAACTGGTCCTCTGTTTCCAGGGTTCCTTTCCCTTTGGCCTCTCCCTGTATGGACTCCATCGCGGTGCTGTACAGAGCTTTCTGAGTCTGCGGCCTCCTGTGGTCTGGTGTCGCGGCCCCCTCGGACCCCCCACCCTCTACTGCCCCTGCTCGCTCACGACATGCCTGATCCGTGTTGTGGATCCCCACCAACAGACTGTAGTCCATAATCTTAAAGCTCTGTAGCAGCTGTCAAATACAGAGATAGATTAACTAAACAAATCTTGTTTTTGACAAGATTCAACATGTATATCTGGATATTTACATATTTGAACCAAAATGGTGATTCAGTTATGCATTTTTTGACACAGAAAGCGTCTTTTCAACCAAACTATTGTAGCTAAAGAGACTCAAAATGTTTAATGTATGAAATAAAATACAGTGCAAAATCATTTTCATATACAGTATATGCAACAATATACACAGCCCAGCCAAAAAAAAGAATTCGCTGTTTGGATTTAAATAGGCAATTATGCTTAAAAGTCTATGATTGGATCATTATTGCAGTGATTATTATGTTTCTAACATGTTATATGTTTGGCAACAGTTCTTCTAACTCTAATTGATGGGGTGTGTAGCTTTTCATTTCTTAAACAAGCATGTAGGAATGCACATCATGGCCGTATTCCAGGATGACAATGTCAAGATTCATCAAGCTCAAATTGTGAAAGAATGGTTAGGAGGGAGCTTGAAGAGTCATTTTCTGTTTCCACATTTACTTCCACCGAGAGGTGCATACATTTTTGGTCAAGATGTTGTATTGACAATGCAAGAGTCCAGCACTCTGTAAAGTCTCCTCCAGCACATCCCAAAGACTTTCAATGAATTTAAGGTCTGGACTCAGAGGTGCCAAGTGTGAAAATGATTCTTCATTCTCCCTCCCACTGTATTGCAACAAACTATATTTAAATCACTTTAATGATTATGTCATTCTACTGTTCAAAAGTTTTGGTAAAAAGAACGTACCATGATTTGCACAAAATTATTGAGCAGTACAATCTTTTTAAACTGCGATCCCAAACTTATGAATGGTAGTGTATACTGAACATCTTCATAATCCTGGATTCAATGTTTAAACTATGCTCACCAGGCAGTCCCGCTGGATGGTTTTGCAGAGGGCGCTGTAGTTGTCCGGTTCTAGTTGGATGCCCTCAGGCATGTCTTGGATGAAATCCAGGTCTTTGTAAGTAGGGACTCTTTTCTCTCTCTCTTTAGGGGAGGCACGGCGCTTGTATGTGGAGCCCTTCAGGTCATATTTGTGGTGCATAGGCACACTGCAGGGCAACAGGTTATTCATTACGACGATACGGATGTTCTTTCCACCCGCCTGCACGCAATACAAGCCGTAAAACTTCGGGAGCAGCGTTCTCTTGTTCTGATTCAGATTCTGAAGGAGGAGGAGCGGAGAATAGAAAGTTGTGAAAAATGCTGTAATATAACAATTTGGACATAGATGAATGCTGCTATTTGACTTATACCATGTACTATGTATCTAAAGTACAGGAGCACATGTGTGTAATGCTCACCATGAAGTACCCGGGCAGTAGTTTCTGCAGAAACTCTGCTTCCTTATGCTGCACTGTTTTAATAATGAACTCATCATCGCTTGTCACATAAAATATTGATCCACTCGCTCCAGGGTTGGACAGTTCGATCAAAGGATCATTACATAGAGAATACTGCAGACAGGAAGAAATCACATGAGGGATGTTCCTAAGGACAATAACTCTGATGATGACTGTTTATATAAAGGTGTAAATATACAAATACTGTTCAAAAGTTTGGGTCGGGTAAGATTTTTTTTCTTTTTCTGAAAGAAGTCTCTATATCAAAAATAGAGTAAAATAGATATTTTTTGAAGTATTATTACTGTTTTCAATTTTAATACATTTTAAAATGTAGTAGTTTATTCCTGTGATGGCAACGCTGAATTTTCAGCATCATTACTCCTTCAGAAATCAGTCTAATGGTGATTTGGTGTTCAAGAAGCATTTATTATTTTTATTATCAATGTTCAAAATAATTTTGTTGCTTAATATCATGTTAGAACAGCATTAATTTGAAATATAAATATTATGTGACATTATAAATGCGACTTTTGATCTATTTAACGCATCCTTGCTGAATAAAAGTATTAAAGGGTTAGTTTACCCAAAAATAAAAATTCTGTCATTAATTACTCGTCGTTCCAAACCCGTAAGACCTTCGTTCATCTTCGGAACACAAATGAATATATGTTTGATGAAATTTGAGAGCTTGTGTCCAGAAGATGAACGAAGTTTTTAACAACATGAGTACTTAATGAGAAATTTCAATTTTGGGTGAACTAACCTTTTAATTTCTTTTTCTTTTTTTTTTAAATCTTACTGAGTCCAAACTCCTGAACGGAAGACTGTTGTGTGTGTGTGTGTGTGTGTGTGTGTGTGTGTGTGTGTTTTTCTAAAGTGCAAAAAAAAAGGTCAAAGGTTCATCCTTAATGATTAAAGTGGTAAGAGATTTCTGAGAAAAAATGTTAAAAGTGGATCGGACTGAGCACCACAATACACTTCAGCCACACACAGCCAATCAGGGTGTCTGTGTTGCATAGCGTGTTCATGAATTTGCGGGCGGAGCTATCAAGATAGGGGTGTGATCCTTTTTGGAAGGTGCGCATTTGTTTTAGTGATTTCAAATATCAGCAGCGTTTCTCAAAAACCTCTTACTGTACCTTTAATATTAATGTAAACAATAAATAATAAAATAAATATGATTAATATAATATATATAGGTTCAGCCAACCAGGTAGTCATCAGGTCGAATGCCGAAGAGTTCTCTGAAATAACGGAAGGCGATGGGGGCGTAAGTCTTAAACCTGAAGTCACCGTGGTGATGTGCTGGAGTCAAATTACTTCCTTCACTGTAGGAGATAAGACATGGAGAGCAAAGCAGAGACAGGGTTATGGAGTTTCTGTTTTATTACACCTACAGTATAACCTGGCGAGCTGCCCACTGTTCGATTCAGAGGTTTGAACACGCATATGATGCCCAAAGACTATAATGGCACTTCACTTTCATATAGACACACAAACTTAACAACAGTCAGAACCCACAAAACCCATTCAAATCTATTTAAATAGTCATAGATATTTAAATTCCTATAGTGCATGATTGAGTAGTTCTGATTAACATATATAAGTGGTGGTCTTTTTGTACACACACCTGGGGAAGAAGATGCTCTCTACTACATAAAAGTCCTGCATGAGTACATCTCTCTCAGCTTTCTGACTGAGGCTGCCCACCGTGTGCGCGATACCCAGCTGGATGGCACCTTTGAGGGCGGAGGAGGTCGTCTACAGACAAAGATTGAGTGTGAGAAAGAAGTGCAAACAGAAAGGAAACACTATATAAATATCACAATGGTTATTTTAAATAACCTATAAATGAGCTCTTATGTAGGTGGCGTGGGAACATAACGCATTTATAAAAAACAAACGGGAAAAAAACCCCAGTAATTTCCAGTAAAACAAATGCTTGAATGTGTCCTTATTAGGAGTGGGAGATATAGTAAAAAAAAAAAAGTCGTTGATATTTTTTCACTCTTGACAACTCACAAAATGCATTTATAAATTGATGCTTATGTAAAATGCTTAAAATTATGCCTCCCCCATCATTTCAACTAAACAGTCACTGTTAAAACCTGTAGTTTTACAAAAAAAAAGTTGAATGTGTCAAGTGTCTAATAAACCTTGTTCCCTTCATCTATGATATCTTTGGGGAGAACACTGATTTTACTATTCATTACCTAATAAGATAAATATATATATATATATATATATATTTAAAAAAAATGAAGAAAATTAAAATCGGACAACATTGAAGGATGATGCAAATGTATCACTGAATGAGACTTTAGTAGTGATTGACAATTTTTTTGACCAGTATAAGGAATCTTGAAACTACAGTAGTCGACATTTGAAGTGGATCAAAAAAAAATCATCAAAGTTGTCCTAAGACAATAACTGGTATTGTTCAAAATTAATGTATAACGTTGATGAAAGCTTTTGATCCACTTTTTAATTTCACAGTTTAATAACACGCTTTTTAGGAGTCTTAATAGGCAAATAAATTCATATTAAATTCCCTGTGATATTCACAATTCTGCTTAATTTTGCATCATCATAATTTCAGCATGTCTCTCATGATAACCTCTTTTTCCTTTCCAACTCCTCCCTTTGGTCTGTTCCTCTTTTCTAGCCCAGTTTCTCTCTCTTGCCCTTCTTCTGTTATCAGGTGACACATTTTGACTGCCAGCTGACCTTTTTGTAAGTCGTTTCTCCTGTGGGGTCAACTCCTCGGTGACCAATGGTCTTCTTCATACTCTGAGATGATCCTGGCCCCTAGGTTGGAGAGACAGAGACACAAAAGAGTGACAGAGATAGAAGTGGAACTGAAAAAGGCAACTGGTTTCATGTCAATAGATGGGATTCAAGAGCCCTCAAATCTGTTTGACTTCCTGTTTGTCAGGTGTTTCTTCGAGTCAAACACACACACAAATTCCAGTCAGTCTGTTCATCCTCTCACTGTCTTGATACATGTGAATCTTCAATTGACAATGGGAGCAGTGTGTGAGTATCTAACTGTGTCAATATTTGTCCTGTTCAAGATCCTTCTCACATGACTGTTTGATCAACACACAGTAACAGTAAGTCAACCTTACTTCAGGCTACAGGGCTCATGTGTTCACATTCCTCTACCAATGTCCAGCAACTAAAAAAAAAAAAACACTCAGACTTGGATGAAACTGTGGATACTGTTTTGAGATTTTACAAGTACATGGCTGACGGAAGAGAAACTGTGAAAACAAGGGAAGGTGAAAATGTTTGCATGAAGCACTGAGTACAAAAACCAGCGAGGCAGGATCTGACATCTATTTAGCGATAAATCAAGAAGCTGTGCTATATTGGGAATACAGTCATGACTAAAGGGCAAAGTTAAATCCATATTTACCATACTGGCTAGGAATCAGAAAGATGTGAGACTGACTGACTGTCACCGGTCCGGGCTTATCATGTGGAAAATACTCTACTTTCATATCTGACCAGAAACAAACTGAAAACTGTTCTCAGAAAAACATTACGAGTTTAACTGAAAACGATGAAATTGGAGAATTTGTGATAAATTTAATCTGTAGTTTTACTGACTGGCTGTTCATATCACAAACGTAGGCCTAGCTAAAGTTACACATTTACAGTTTAACTCCAACTGTGCTCCAAAACTGTGGCTCTCATGAACCAGGAATAAGGAACCAGCTAGCAAACATGAAATGTTACTTATCCCAACGTTTTTTTATTTAATATATTAAATACATTTTTTACTATTGGCCAATTAATGTATTTATTTGTTTTGTAGGAAAATACCTTATAGCATGACCTCTACTATATTCTGCATTTTGTACTGACCAATCAGCTGTCAGGAATGGAACCATCTGCTTTATAATGATCAAACATTACATATCCCACTACGCACTGGGAAGACTTGTCAACTTAAAGGGTGACTCCACCGATTTTGACATGAATGTGTATTGAAAGTGGGTAATATGTGTAGTAGAATAGTAGCAGAAATTTTTAATTTTGTTCCTTCCTGTCCAATAAAATGCCGAAAATGACTTTTTAGTGCTTGTGGATTATAGACAACAATCTCCATAGTGCATTGCAATGCTCAGCTCCACAGGCCACTCCCACTACTCCGAAAGTAGGTCTCCAGGACGCCGCTATCGATATGTGGTGCGAAACTCGGGTGATCAACCACACACACGTCCGTGTCATCCTCCGAATATATAATTTCATACAGGAGAAATTCGCACCGCTGGAATTCGCGGCAGCAGACTCACTCTTCTTCTGTGTCCATTGGCGCACAGTGAGAGCACAGCCACCACCAATCTATCCCAGCTCGAGGCATTGCGGGCTCCTCGTCCGCGGCAGGCAGATCGGCTGTGGTGGAAGCAGGTTCAGCCGCCTCCTGTTCCTCCATAGCCCTCAGCTGCTCGTCGCTGTACTCAGGGCTCATAAAGGTAGCCACGAACATCTGTTTCTGCCATATTAAAATCCCAATCCTCCATAATGTGTCCGTCTTCGTTTTCAGAACCTTCGGCGTCCATTTTTTCAAAAAGTTTCGCCACTGGCACTGATCTGTGATAGGTCTGTTAGCGCATTAGGTCCATCCCCCAATGGGCGGGTTGGAAAGGGTGGGAACTAGTACTTGTAGTCTTTACAGAAATACCCCATTCTTACACTTCCTCCTACAATGACGCAAATTGACGATTTTTGCGTCATTGTAGGCGGAAGTGAAAAAGGTAAATAGTGGATTTCTCTCGTTTCAGGGGACAATGAAAGATTTTTTCAGGACCATTCAATAGTATTACTGGGTTTCTAACAATGGAAAGCTTAATGCAAATGGGTGGAGTGTCCCTTTAAGGTATGATCCTTGCCCTAATGGTGTATGCATTTGAAGTATGTGCTCAACTTCTAGTTAAATTATTCTGACAAAGAGGTTAAATGTCAGGCAATCTAGAAAGAATGTAAGAAGAATGTAAATTCCCACTAAACAGGAACATGATTTGACTGATGCAAAATTTGAGTGATGAAATTATAAACGAAACTACACAGTCATCAGATTTAGAATTTAGAGAGCACTTAAAGGGATAGTTCACCCAAAAATGTTAATTCTGTCAGTATTTACTCACCCTCATGTTGTTCCAACCCCGTAAGACTTTCGTTCATCTTCGGAACACGAATTAAGATATTTTTGATGAAATCTGAGAGCTGGATCACTCCCCCATACTAGTCCATAGGCTTCTTCAGGAAGTGAAACTTGCCGGCCTCGAAAAGTTATTAAAAACATCGTTAAAATACTGTAGTCCAAGTGACTACAGTGGCTCAATCTTAAGTTTATCAAGCGGCGAGAATACTTTTTGTGCGCAAAAACAAACAAAAATAACGACTTTATTTCAACTATTCATTTCCTTCTCGTGGGCCTCTAGTCAGTTAAACAAGTGTGTTTGCGTAGAGCTACGTCACACGTAGGCTCACTATTGGCCGACGCTGGTCATGTGTGTGATGCGTGTGACGCACAACAACAGAAGCTTACGCTGTTACACTAGTGAACTGACTCAGAAGGAAATGAATAGTTGAAATAAAGTCGTTATTTTTGTTTGTTTTTGCGAACAAAAAGTATTCTCGTCGCTTGATAAACTTAAGATTGAGCCACTGTAGTCACTCGGACTATTTTAACGATGTTTGTAATAACTTTGAGGCCGGCAAGTTTCAATTCCTGAAGAAGCCTATGGACTAGTATGGAGGAGTGATCCAGCTCTCAGATTTCATCAAAAATATCTTAATTCGTGTTCCGAAGATGAACGAAGGTCTTACGGGGTTGGAACAACATGAGGGTGAGTAAATACTGACAGAATTTTCATTTTTGGGTGAACTATCCCTTTAAGAAATAATCTCTCTATGCCTAACACAAAGTGAGTAATCCAACATGAGAACAAGCTTACCTCCGTAATAGTCATCTTTCGAACTCCGCTGGACCCTTTAATAAGAGAAAGAAGCATGACAAAAACATTAATATGTGTTAGAGCGAGGGGGAAAAAAAACAACATGAACTTCAGACCCCTTCCTGTGGTTTCTCTCCTATGAACTAAAACTAAATTGGGGCTGTGTCACAAACGATTATTTTGGTAATCGAGTAATCAGTAGATTGTTTTGTGGTAATAAAAATAGACCTAAGTGAACAATAGCTTTTAAAATGACTTAAAGGGGACCTATTATGACGCTTTTTACAAAATGTAGTATAAGGTGTCCCCAGAATGTGTCTGTAGTTTCAGCTCAAAATACCCCAGCTTCAATAAAAATACATTTCTTCCTTGAATGCTGCTGTTAAATGCTTTGGCGAGGAGATAAACATGGCGGACTGTGCATTAATTCAAATATCCAATTAATCTTTCATATTTGACCACTTGTTTACGATAGAAATGCTACAGCGAAGGTTTAAACTTTTATTTTGAAATTGCGATGAACAACAATTCACATATTTAGAAACATTGATGTTGGTGTAGGTTTATGATTTAAATTACAAATCTGGTGAAATGGCGCAGATTGATGGAGTCTGTTAATCGAGCTGCAGAGACGCACTCCACGGCATTTAAATTATAACAGCAATTCGCTATGAAACACAAAGCGTGTCAGACTTTATATGCGTTCCTAAATGCACTTAATTGGAAACCCAAGTAAACAGCACACGGAGAGACTGAGTTCACGTGAAAAGCCTTTACTGTGAACGGAGCAGCTTTGAACATGTAGCCTGCACACAAGTAAATAATTAAAGTGCCGTGCTTTACTCTGAAACCCCCAATGCATATAGCCTACTAATTTAATTGAATCGCAGACTTAATGATTTCAAAATAGCACAATGCTATAGTAGTATATCTTTTTTTTTTTTTTTTTTTTTTATTATATTTATTGTAGATTTTCAGGTTTTCAGACAGATAGACAATACAATCACAGGACAGAACCATACACACAAAAAAAAAAATCAGTTGGGATTCAAGTGTGCAGAAAACTACACAGGCAAGGGAGGTCAAAACAGATGTTTGCCTAGTGAGACATTATAAACCAGGTGAGATTGTACAAATTGACCACATGAGATA
The DNA here is from genome assembly GCA_030578275.1 of Meda fulgida. NCBI lineage: Eukaryota > Metazoa > Chordata > Actinopteri > Cypriniformes > Leuciscidae > Meda > Meda fulgida. The sequence continues at coordinate 23,775,064 of CM060631.1, read as the reverse complement.
TACATAGGTATCTTTACATTGAAGACAGAGGTCAACGGAGATAACAATAAAATCCTAATAAAAACGATTAAAAAATGAATAGAAAAACATCTTTATTGATTTTTAACAAGTGATTGAAAAGAGGCCTCCAAGAGGCTTCAAATTTCTTTATATTTCCAGAAATACTATATCTGAGTCTTTCCACGTGCAGAGTGGAGGAAAGTTCTCACAACCAAAACTTGAATAGTGGCTTTGAATTTTTCTTCCACATGCATAGTATAGATTTTTTGCCAATCATCAAACCATACTGTACAGGTCCTTCTCAAAAAAATTGCATATTGTGATAAAGTTCATTATTTTCCATAATGTAATGATAAAAATTAAACTTTCATATGTTTTAGATTCATTGCACACCAACTGAAATATTTCAGGTGTTTTATTGTTTTAATACTGATGATTTTGGCATACAGCTCATGAAAACCCAAAATTCCTGTCTCAAAAAATTAGCATATCATGAAAAGGTTCTCTAAACGAGCTATTAACCTAATCATCTGAATCAACTAATTAACTCTAAACACCTGCAAAAGATTCCTGAGGCTTTTAAAAACTCCCAGCCAGTTTCATTACTCAAAACCGCAATCATGGGTAAGACTGCCGACCTGACTGCTGTCCAGAAGGCCATCATTGACACCCTCAAGCAAGAGGGTAAGACATAGAAAGACATTTCTGAACAAATAGGCTGTTCCCAGAGTGCTGTATCAAGGCACCTCAGTGGGAAGTCTGTGGGAAGGAAAAAGTGTGGCAAAAAACGCTGCACAACGAGAGGAGGTGACCGGACCCTGAGGAAGATTGTGGAGAAGGACCGATTGGACCGATCGGAAGCAGTGGACTGAGTCTGGGGTAGAAACATCCAGAGCCACCGTGCACAGGCATGTGCAGGAAATGGGCTACAGGTGCCGCATTCCCCAGGTCAAGCCACTTTTGAACCAGAAACAGCGGCAGAAGCGCCTGACCTGGGCTACAGAGAAGCAGCACTGGACTGTTGCTCAGTGGTTGCATGTCATTCGCAAATCAAGGTGCCAGAGTCTGGAGGAAGACTGGGGAGAAGGAAATGCCAAAATGCCTGAAGTCCAGTGTCAAGTACCCACAGTCAGTGATGGTCTGGGGTGCCATGTCAGCTGCTGGTGCTGGTCCACTGTGTTTTATCAAGGGCAGGGTCAATGCAGCTAGCTATCAGGAGATTTTGGAGCACTTCATGCTTCCACCTGCTGAAAAGCTTTATGGAGATGAAGATTTCATTTTTCAGCACGACCTGGCACCTGCTCCCAGTGCCAAAACCACTGGTAAATGGTTTACTGACCATGGTATTACTGTGCTCAATTGGCCTGCCAACTCTCCTGACCTGAACCCCATAGAGAATCTGTGGGATATTGTGAAGAGAAAGTTGAGAGACGCAAGACCCAACACTCTGGATGAGCTTAAGGCCGCTCTCGAAGCATCCTGGGCCTCCATAACACCTCAGCAGTGCCACAGGCTGATTGCCTCCATGCCACGCCGCATTGAAGCAGTCATTTCTGCAAAAGGATTCCCGACCAAGTATTGAGTGCATAACTGAACATAATTATTTGAAGGTTGGCTTTTTTTTTTTATTAAAAACACTTATTTTATTGGTCGGATGAAATATGCTAATTTTTTGAGACAGAAATTTTGGGTTTTCATGAGCTGTATACCAAAATCATCAGTATTAAAACAATAAAAGACCTGAAATATTTCAGTTGGTGTGCAATGAATCTAAAATATATGAAAGTTTAATTTTTATCATTATATTATGGAAAATAATGAACTTTATCACAATATGCAAATTTTTTGAGAAGGACCTGTATATGCAGTCGGGTAGCATTATTAAAGCGCAGCAAAGAGGCCGACCAGCCAAGAATGGCAGTCGCAGGATCCAAGGGAAGCTCACAAGTGTAAGCTTCAGAAAGAAACTGAAAAACTTTAGACCAGAATTCACCCAGTTTTGGGCATGACCAGAAAAGATGACCAAGATAGTAGGAGATAGTGGGATAGAAAGTTAAGTTTAACCCTTGAGTAATGTAATCTGTGCAACACTTTATACTGAATAAGTTGGTGCCTGGCATTAATAGAACAAGTGTATATATTTTTAAGACATTTTTCCCAGAGAGCTGAACATCTAGTTACTTTTCCCAAACGTTTTTAAGATGAAGAGTGGAAAAATCTAACTGACTTGTGAAGAAGTCAACTAATTTTGTAACCAACTTTGGAGTGTAGGGAACGCAAGTAAGCAATTTATGTAGTTCACTATCGGCTGATAATATTTCAAAATTTGGCACAGTGGAAAGAACATAATTTCTAATTTGTAGGTATCTAAAGAAATGTGAAGCAGGAAGGTAATATTTCTCTGTTAGTTGAGTGAATGTGGCAAAGTTATTGTCAATATATAAATCTCTCAAGGTAAGGATTCCTTTTCTAGCCCAACCTGTGAACACTGGGTCTAATAGTGAAGGTTTAAAGGCATGGTTACGACAGACAGGAGCAAGAAAAGAGGTACTTCGAAATTTAAATACCTTACCAATCTGAAGCCATATCCTAAGAGAATTATTAATCATAAAATGGAACTTACTGTGGCTTTTAGTATATCATTTTTAAATGGTTTAAATATATCATGCAGCCTCATAAAACGGTCTAATAATGTGGTCCATGGATTCTCGTTCTTTGAAGGCAACGCTTCCAGTATTTTGCTGGTTAATCGACACCGGTAAATTGCAATAGAGGATTTTTCAAATAGAGTACTCAAATTTAATAGAAGAATCTTGACAGCCCTATCCTAAATATTCCACAATATTTCTTCTTAGTAGTAAAATAAATGCAGCCTTGGTGAGCATAAGAGGCTTCTTTGCCAAAACATTTCTTATCAATCACTTCAAATCTTACCAACCCCAAACATTTGGATAGGGGTGTATGTAATTTTGTATATCCCTTAGAATAGAAAACATCTCAATTACAAAATTTGTTTGTCATCTCTAATCCACCCGAAAAACAAGCTAAAGTCCTTTCAACTATCCTCCACCTGGCAATGTCACTGGGGCAAAATCTGTCATGACACCAGGGGTGCCAGACATTCAGCAGACTCACAGCAGATGCTTAGCGGATGTTCACTCAATAAACAACATAGGATCTAAAATACTCTAAGGTTTCAAATTCATATTTTATAATAGCAAAGCATGCTATGTGATGGGTCTTGCTTGTTTGCATGGATTCAGAATGATCGCATGTCTTCAGGCGAGACAGAAGTTATAAAACAAGGCTTGTCTGCTCGTAGTCAAAACAAACAGAATGATATGCAATAGCCTAGCAACTTCAATCCTGCCAAGAGCTTGATATTATTACACACAATCAAGATTAGAATCCAATCTACAGAAATAGTTTTCTCTGTGAGCACACACCAGATCTGATATATCACATTCAGTAGGCTATACATGGAGCAATGACAAAGAGAAAGATGTTATTTATGTTGGTTTCATGTGGTTTTGAAAAACCTTTGTAATATTTTCAGCAGAAAATAAAATGTCATGGTCCAGATATCATTTTCATTAAATGATGGATAATTTCCATAATGACCAACGCAATCTACCAAGAGCAGCGCAAATTAGCGTCTGGTTTAAGACATTCTTTTTTGAGCCGTTATAATGGTGCAAATACCAGTAAATTGACAAGAGCTAACCTTAATAAATCACCTTGCATGATTCATTTAAACACTCTCCGCCCATAAATGTTGCGTCTGAAAGGGAAACTCCTAAAAATGCATCCATTAAGGTCAGATGCAAAAATAACCTTGTTGACGCCTTTTAGCCCTAATTTTCACTGTGTGTCTTAGGCAAATCCTGACAGTAGTTTTTTTAACACTAAAAGTAGGTTTGCGCTGGTGCAAGCTGTTAGTGATTCTGACCCAAGTGGTCGACCAATATATCACCAAGGCCGATATAGCCTATCGGCTGATATTTGCCATTTTTTAAACGTTTTTCTGTTTGGCCGATGTGTTGGAAAAGAAGATTTTATTTTGACAGTGCTGAGAACACTGAAACTATGCTGCGCTTTGTTCAGTTGCCCACTATGTCAAATTCATGTAATTTTCACTGTGCTGCAAGTAAAATTATTGTTACCTTGTCTTTATTTTTAAAAATAAAAGTCCCAGTCCGCACAAACTTACCAAACTAGCCTTGTAAGTGCCCTGTTGGTTACAGTGTTTGCTTCCTTTTATACAGATTTTTTCCAACAATTTCTTTATTTGTGAAAAATACTGTAATACCATTACAAAATCAAGAAGTTGCCATCTAAACTTTCTAAAGTAAGTCTTTAATTTAGAGATTTTTTTTATTATTAATTTTCAAGTTATTTACTTCTAATTTATTAAATATTAATCAAAATAAATATATATCGGCCACCCTGCTACTTTTATTTATTTTTTTAAAGGCATTTTTATTATGTTATCAAGACAGGTCACCCTGATATTTTTTATTTTACCCAAATTAATATCTTAAATTAATAGGTAGGACAAAAAGTTAGCGGTTTCATTGACCCATTATTAAAATTAAGATTACAACAAACAGGTTGCACCATGAAACAAGTTATACATTTTAAATGTAATAGATGTTTTACATTAACAGTCAAACTCTTAGAGCACATGTGCTTTACCTCTTGAATACCCACACTCCTTTTCATCATGGAAGAAAAAACCTTGTGATATTGATCTCTTTGGTGCAAATTACATATTTGGCATGGCTGATAACCAAGTCTACGTAAAAAGAACTCATGGAAAGTAACTCAACCATTCTCACACGATTCCCCAGACAACTACTGAAAATTCTTGCAGTAACTAATAGCAACGGATGTTTTAAGTGAGGACAGATACCGGATATTTCAATGGCCAGCAGATATGTGAAAGGACTTGTGTAGTCACTATATAGGAATATGTGTAGTCACACAAGTCTGAGAACAACCAACAATTTTGAACAATGGAGTTTGAACAATATGTCTGATGATGAAAAGAGACAGCATTCAACTGCCCATCTCACCAAAACGCACAAACACTAGTATCAACGAAATGTAAAGCTTGACCTAATGGCACAATTTCTAGGAACTGTGATATGTTCCCACAGATTTCTGAGCCCTTTCATCATCAGTCTGACATATCAATTCCTTTTCCCATCTGCCATAATTGCACAAACAGACAAGTCAGTTACAGCATCCACTTTCATTTCATTCCACCCATCCCCCAGTCATCAAGCTTAAATCACCACTGCAAACGAGACCATGCAAGAGACAAGCCATTTTAGTTAATTGGCATTCAGAGTCTCTAAATCACACAGCACATCTGAGCCATGCATGTACCTCTCCGAGAGGCCAACAGCCTCCAAAATGGAGTCCTTAGATCTGTAAAGGGTAAAACAAAATTGTCAGCACTTGAAGGTGGGGTAAACAATATTTAAACAACGCTGTTGGACATTGTTGATATTTGAAATCAACCCAAACAAACACACCCCTCTCTTCATTGCTCCGCCTCCAAAACTCAATCCTAACAGCCCTGCTCCTAGTCGGTCTCGAACCCTGATTGCCAGCATGCGAGGCGAGTGCACTAACAATGACGCTAAATTCTGCATTCTTCACTGACTTCGTTACGCACGCAATTCAAAGTGGATGTCTGTTTATCATAGCAGAAGCGCAACAAAATAATGCTTCACGAAAAATAAAGCGCAGATGATGAATGAATGACAAGGAAGCTCAAAAAATGGACATAAAGTACACAATAGTACAAACAAGAGTGCGTTGTTAGTTGCCAACAGCACGGCAGTGTTACTCGTGTGTGGAGCGAATCAAAGCATCCTCAGTGTCTGTTTTCAGGCCTTCCCGCTTGGCTCTCTCCAGCGCTGGAAAGCTTTTATAATATTAACGCGGGTCCTAAAGCTCTTTCCTGAACATAGCCTAACCCTTTATTTTACAGTGATATTCTTATGAGCTTTACTCTTTTCTTTCTCTTTCTTCAAATCTCCCTCTTGCTCGTTCTCTCTCCTCCACCGTCATACGCCCCCTAATGCTGATCGGCTACACACGTGTTGTTGTTGTTTGTTCGTGTGTCGGTTTTTCAACAAACAGTTTTTCCAAATATAGCTTACCCCACCTTTAAACCAGTGTGTCCTAAAATTATCTCTCAGAGTGGTTGAGAAACTGGGTCTTTGTTTGTTTGGAAGTGTGATTGTTTGTTTGGATGAGTGTGTGGTTGTTTATTTGTTTGGATGTTTGTGTGTGTGTGTGTTTGTTTGTTTATCTGTTTAGACAGGTGGGTGTTGATTTCCTTTTTTGAATGGATGGGTGAGTTTCCTATTGTTTGGATTGATGGGTATTTGTTTGGTTGGGTGGTTGTTAGTTTGTTTGTCTGTTTGGATGGGTGAGTTTTGTTGTTTGTTTGGATGGATGAATGGGTATTTGTTTGAATAGACAGCCATTTGTTTGGGTGGGTGGGTGTTGGTTTGTTTGAATGTGAGGGTATTTGCTTCTTTGTCTGTTTGGACTTTGGACGGGTGGGTGTTTGTTGCTTGTTTGGATGGGTGGGAAACTGATTTCGCAGGGCTGCCAACTAACGAATTCACAGTGAGACTCACACAAAACTGTCAATTTTTTATACGCTCTCATGCCACACATTCCATGAATCGACATTGAATCAAGATCAGAATAAAATCACAAGAATTTAATTGTGAAATTTGTGTCAAGCAATAATAAAAACAGTAGCATACCAGACATTGCAGCCTACCATGTAAACATTGTGTTGTCACTAAACTTAATAAAATTCTGTTAAGTTATCAAATGTTTTGACAATCACAATACACTAATTGTGATGTAAGGGTTTTTTTTTTCTTTTTTTTCAAATCCCAGAAGGGAAAATCAAAACAAAATAAAGCAAAAACTTGTTTTCTCGTAGAAAAGGTAAAAATTAAATGACCAACAGCAAATAACAGACACACTATTAAACACCAACCAATGATTAAAACATATTACAAATGTATAATTTATCACTAAAACATATTTATCTTAACAAATTCCAGTTTTGTTTGCGCCACATCCTTAAACCGCTGAGCAAGTGAAATGACCACTACGAGAACACATGACTCGTCTATTGAGCTAGCCTATGTTTAGTCCAAGCTTAAGACATGCACTCTCTTTTAAGAGTGGTAGGGAACAAATCGTTTAGGCTACCTCATGCACACAGAAACAATCAAGCATATGAGATCATGAATTGTGGCAAGATGTCCTGTCTGTGAGATGGGACTTGAGGTTTAGATGTTCAGCAGTCTGTCCCATTTTATCTGGGCGAGTGAGCTGGTTTCTGTCCCATTTTCACATTTATATTTAGAGCAAGAGAGCAGCCTCTGCAATCATCAAGACTGTGTGCGTGTGTCTGAGAGCACTAAAAATACTTCTGCTAACTATGTCCTAATGTGGGTTACCCACACAAAATGCCATTATGGTTTGAGCTAACTGACAAAACCACCCAAGTAATGAACACCTGATTAACTTCAGTATCTCAGACTACTGAGGTCAATCTCCACTTCATTTCCCAGGGGATGCTATTTTTACTCAGAAGTCAATAAAGACAGACAGGGAGTTAAAGAGAATAAACACTCACAGGACATGTCCAGTTAATTCCATTTACATCCCAATAACCAATTAGCTAATTAGTGTCAATGTGAAGAATGGATTATGACAATTTTGTTACAAACTAATAGTTGAATATAGCATTCTACACACTCAGTGAAATAAATATTAGGATAGAATTTCATGTTTGCCATGGTTTAATCAGCACTGAGAGACGAAATAAGTGTAAACTCCAACACAAGTCTAAATTCCTGCAAACCTTCATGAAGGACAAAGTCAAATTAAACACCTTTAATCATAACTGAGGAAACTAACAACTCTTGGTGTGGCTCCTCATAAAATGTTACTCAACGCCACAATTAAAAAAAAACCTGTTAATCTAAATTTAATTTGTCTTATTAAGTGCACAACATATTATGACTTTAAATGAGAAAACTATTTTACTTGTTACTACAATTGATTTGGTAAATATGGGTGTGCCAGTGGAAAGAACCAGAACACCACCCGTTTTTAACATAATAGCATTGAGCTAGTTTTACATATTAACAAGTCGTTGTGTCAATGTCTTATTGGAAAAAAATAATTTCTCGTGATTTACAATACACTACAAAAAAAACTGAATGTTACCAAAGGAAGTGTAGGCTACTAACTAATTTTAAAAAGTAATATCTTTAGGGAATGTGCATATTTGACAAAGCTCTAACATCTCTTCTTTAAACCGAAATTAATATTTTTTTTCTCTCTCTCAAAGAAAAAAAGGGAAATAAAGAAACGTGTGTTGTTTTGTTGTTAACGCTCGGCAACATTTAGCTAAGCTTTAAAAAGACATTCATAGGGGGTGGCTCGTTCATTAGCAAAAAATCCAAACACCCCAATTTAATAGATCAATAACCAAAAAGATAATCGTAACAGAACTGCATTCATCCATGTAACGTTAGGTTATTTATTTTAATATTAGTTTTGTTATATGTTTGTTATAACAAGGCTAATTAGCATAGCATGTTAGCCACAGATCCAAATCATCGATCTGGATGATTTCAGGAAAACCTTCAGATCATAGATCAACTAAACTCAATAAATCCCACATACACAAATCTGATAAATTGCTGATATATTATAATTACTCACTAGCGACTTTAATAGATTACATGTATTTTGTTGTTGTTGAACAAAAGGCTTGATTGAAGCCAGTAAACACAGTGAATCTATCCAGTGCTGGTAAACAATAGTTGATCCATGGCAACATACAACATAAAAACACAAAACGCACATATGCCAAAATAAATATAAAAAAACATAATGATTTAATTTACCTGGAGGGGCAGCTAAGCCCGTGTCGGGTGGACCGGCGGACGCCATTTTGATTCGGGTTTACTGGACCCGCTCCATGACCGGAATCAGACAGACAAATGTCCGGTTCCGCCGGGACTGACTGACTCTCTCTGGCACCCTTTACTGTCACTGACCTACTTGAAACTCTAATACAACAAACAGAGATTCGGACCACTACCTATATAGAAATTATATATTTTAGGCTACATATAATCCAAACAATATAATTTAGGCTAATGTCCACAATATACAATATAGCTAGGCTACTGCCGACGACAATCTTGCCTTGTCAACCGTCCCAAGTTTGTGAAACAAACGAGTCAAGGCTTTATGTATAGTGCTAAAAATAACAAAACCGGTCAGAGAGTATATAACATCTTTGACAGGCTGAGCATGACATTTTAAAAGTCATTTCACATTTGGAAATAAATAATAGTTTAAATGTGAATTAAATATAAAAACACATGTTAAGATTTATATAAAATTAAATAGGCCTATACAACCTTATGTGCCTTAAAATCATGCTTAAAAGTTAAGAACGCCCTTCAGTTAAAAGTTTTTATTTGACCCTTGCCTGAATGTGTCTTTACGTACGTCAGTGTACATTTACCCTTCCAAAAATACAATAACACACAGGCCTATAAACAAACAAAGATATGAACCATACTGTTGTGTTTTATTTGCCTGTGCTCATGCTGAAACATCGGCTCAATTATTTATGTTACTTGAGAATAACATATACAATCACAGAAGATTATAATATAACAACATGTTGCCATTTTGTTAATGTATACATATAATTTGTAATATTATTGGAACAGAGAGGAAACAACAGTTTCAAAATGTTATAGGCTACCCAAACAGTTCTTCTTTTATGATAACGACTGAAAAATGTCTCTAATCAAAACTTTCTGCAAGAAAACTGCATTAGAAATAGAATATGCATATTAAAAGAAATAAACAAAAAGTGGAACAGATGGTTCAACTTTACATAGTGAAATGTGTGCACTCTGTATTAAACTGATCCACTTTCACAGTATCAGGGATTCTCTGACTCAGGGTTTTTCACACAACTGAAACTGTATGATGAGGGGGCATTTCTTCCTCCCACCATATTTGACTTGATTTGCCTTGCCAATATATCGCAGGAGAAGTTTTGTGGCACATTTGGCACGGTGTTTGATCGTGGCTTCACAACAACGAGGCTTCAGCAGCTCCTTCGTTTTACACATATCATTCATTTGGCTGTCAAGCTGCAAGAGAAGAATATACAGTTTTAAAGGCAGCGAGCCAAGGACAAGATAAGGAATATAGCATTATTGCTGAGATTACTCTTTTAACCATTCGTTTGCGTCAAAATTGACTGTTTACAAATTATTATTATTATTTTTTTTATCTCACACGAATGGTTGCCCTTACCTCGGCCTCTATGCATGCAGGTCTCTCCTCTAACACTAGAGGGCAGCACCGTTCAACCATTTCATCTACTGAGAACGGGAAACCCTTCCTGTGGGTGATCAATTAGATTGAGTTATTCATTCTTGAAATATTTTCCAATGCCAACAGTTTGCTGCATGTTGGTAAAACCAAAATTGAGCTGTATTAGCACGAAATCGAAAACTTTCTACATTTAAATCCAGACTTTTAGTTGGATATATCTTTGGATTTGGATTTTCTTTGTCCTTGAACCATTGTTTTGCTGTGGTTAACAGTGTAATCACTAATCACATGCTGATATTATTTTTCAGCTGTCCTTGTTTTGACTTGCATTCATGGTCACAGATGTATGAAAGGAAATAGATAAACATAAACATAGATGATAAAAGCACAAAAACAACAGTAGGCTATATCATCTCATATCGTCTATGTTAAGAAAACAAAGGCATGTTACTTAACAAAACCTAAATGTATAACTGTTTTCACAGTATAAAACACTATTTAAGTATACAAAGAGAATTTCAGAGTTTATCCAGTTTATTATTATTATTATTATTAAATTAATTCTTTTATTTAGCCAGGCTGCATTAAATTGACCAAATGTAATCGTAAAAATACTCTTTTTTCCCCCCACAATTTTTTCCCCCACAAAAATATTAAGCAGCACAACTGTTTTCAACACTGATAATAATAATAATAAATATTTATTGAGCAGCAAATCAGTATATTATACTGACTCCTGAAGGATCATGTGACACTGAAGACTGGAGTAATGATGCTGGAAATTCAGCTTTACCATCACAGGAATAAACTGCTTTTTAAATAGTTTACTGTATTTTTGATCAAATGAATGCAGCCTTGGTGAACATAAAATTCTTCTTTGAAAAACATTCTACAAACAGTGTTACCGACCTCATACGTTTTGTGAAGTTTATTTGTCAAAAATAGTTATGGGTCTTACGTGCTCTTGATGACTGTATGTGTATCACATAAGTCATGGAGAGTTGCTGGAGCCACAGCAGTGTTGAGGTCTCGATCGGTGGAGTTATATCCCGGATCTGGAGCAGCAGATGCAAAACAGCTGTACTGCTCTTCTCCCTTCTTCCCTCCACAACACTCAAACTTTGGTCCTTTGGTTTTTTTCTCATCTTTACAAAACTTGTCCACCATCTTCTTCCACTGAAAAAAGAGCTCATTAATAATGTTACCAAGTTATAAGCGACAAAAATCAACTGTTTAATAAAAAAGTACTGGTTATATTTACTGCTTATAGTTCTTGATAAATACAGTTTAGATACAGTGCATGGGAAAAGTTCTGTTTTTTTTATGGATATATTTGTACATTAATTCCATTACACACTCAATGATATACACACTCAATATATAGGCTATATGTATATATATATATATATATATATATATATATATATATATATATATATACATATATATATATGCTCATAAAATCACAAAATCAAGGCCTGATTGTTTCTGGGGCTTTGTCATTTTGTCAGTCCATTCTTTTTGAGTTTATGGGTCAAGTCTTCTTACAATTCTCTCATATGTAGCTCCTGTCAGCATAAAATCTGCGAGCGATTCAATGGGCTATATAGAACTTTCCGTTGTCGAAAGAAATTAAATGTCTTTGTCATCTGTTGATCAAAAATTGCCTTTAACTTGCACTACAAACGTTTTATTGAGTTTTATTTTGAAACTTTCAGGAGGGTGTACTCATTTTTGCAACACAACATTTGATCACTTTGATTAGAAAATCTTATTTTCCTGATAAATATTGACATGCTTCTTTTGGTAATTGATAGAGCAAACATGCTGGAACATTCTGTCTTCAAGGAACCCTAATATGTCTTCTTATAAAGAGTAAATGCTGAATTGTACTGGGTGTACTTATTTATGCTGAGTATCACACCATGAAAATTTGGGTTTGCAAATGAGGAAAAGGGAAAATTCACATAAAAAGTATTATATAAATATATATATATATATATAATCGAACAATTATTGTTCTTGAGTTCAAAATAGATCTTAAATTGAGAATAAACTGCTATTTTTGAATTATTTATTTTCTTCACCTTCTTTTCAGCACATTGTCGTTCACCCTTTTTCTCCTCACAGCATTGGTTATATTCTCTCTCCAGGACATTGATGGCCTTCGACTGACGGACCAGCCAGCCATAGCCAGTGCAAGGGAGACACTTGGTGAAGAATCGCGGTCGGATCTTGCGATGAGTGCACATTTGTTCTATGTTGGAGGAATCGGGACGGCCAGGGGGAAAGTTGAAGTCTGGAACTTTAGGCTGCTTCCTAGGCGCTCTTGGAGAAGCCACCAATGAACTGGATGATTAAAGACAGTGGAATTATTAATACTTTCTATATTCATTTTCCATCTCATTTGCAAACCTAAGTTTTCATGGTGGGACGAATGTGTTGTTACATCACCACCACCTACTAGCAAACTAGTTGTAGGTGGTGGCTAATTGTCGCTGAGAATGACTCATTTCTTTTTTTAAGGGTTGAGAAACTTTTTTCTGTCCAAATAAAAAAAATATAAAAAAAACTCCCATGTATTTATCTTCTTCCTTTTGTTCAAATATATTATATATATCATTTTATATTATAGTTTTGTTTATTTTTTCTTATTTAAGGTGTCAAAATATAATTTGGTGCAATGGCCTCGTTATAACCAATACAGTATTTGACAAACTTGTAGAAACTATTTTGAATATAAATACAATACATTTGAAAATTAGTAAAAGTGTTTTGTATTTTGCAAATTACTTGCACAATATGAATGAATCTCATTTTAAGATTATGAAACCTGGACCTGAAGTAAGTAGCATCATATAGTATATCATTGGAAATCTAAAAGGTTTGTAAGACTCTTATATTTTATATTTGTAAATAACATTTTAATTTTGTTAAATGTGAGCTTTGTGGCACTTTCGCCTCATTTGAATGTCACGTAGATGGACTATAAAAATAACATTGTATATTCCAAACAGTTTATAAATGAGAGAGAACTTTATTGAATTGCATCGAATTATTATTGTAAGTATATTGAAATGTTTTTTGACCCATTAAGTGTTTTGTTGTCATTTGAAAGCAAATAAAAAAAAAAACAATGTGTAAAATCTGACCAGAAAGAACTGACTCTTTCTGTTTAGAAAGAAATATAATCCATATATATACACAACCTTTTTATTTCTAAATCCAACATTTACTGTGTGCCACCTTACATTTTGTCATTATAGATAGAGCAGAAGAGAAAGAATACTATTTCTACACTAATAGAAAAAAAAGTTTATTCTCAATATTGCATAGAATTTATAATGTCTTTTCATCATTTGATGTGACCATATATCATGTGGTGTAACCAATGTTGTGTCATCAGGATTTGCAGAATGACTAGTCAGGAGTCAAGAGGTGTAATACTGAGGATTTACTAAAATATAGTTCATTTACATAGGGTGATCGAGAAGGGAGAAAAGAGAAGTCATCTTTCAGTCATCTTTCATACGCTTCACTAGGAGTTTGTGCAATACATTATCTGTGTTACATAATCTGTAACCATACTTTCCCAGTCGATATGCAAGAATATCCATGGACATTACCATATACGGCCTCTAAAGGCCCTATCCATCCCAGAGGTCTGGGGTTCCAAGTACGACATAAACATCAAGCAAACTTGGGCTATACCATGTTACATTGACCATTGTGTTATAGAGAAAGCAAGCACAGAATAGAATGGAACACATCACACAAACATTCCAGGTTTTTCCATAACTGTATTAAATTTAAAATACATTTTTAAAAACATCATGGCTTACCAAAATCTGCCAGAACACAAACGCCAGAAATGTCTTATAAACATCTTTCTGTAATACTGACACTAAAACCTCAAAATAAAATAAAAGAAATACAGAAAAAAGTAACTAATAAAAATCACTGTTGTACCTGGTTTATCTAATCTTGATTGAAATACTGATTCACTCAGGTAACATTACAATCATGTGAACAATTACCAAAGATTTTTGATTTATTTTTTAAAACCCTCATCTGCCCCTTAAACCAAAAGCATTCTCTATATACTCCAGTAGAAACCTACCCTTTGCAAGCGCGGGAGTTAAATTTGAAGCCTTGGATCTTTTGAGGAGTTTTGACATTTGAGACCTCGGAGGAGACGTGATATGAAGAATCTGACGCCTCTTTATCAAAACAGCTCCATCTGGCCTTCCCGTCCTTCTTGCAGCAGAAGTAGTGACTGGTCTTAATGGAGAATTCCTGAGTACAGTAGGCAGACAGACTCTTCTTCCACTGTAGTCAGAGATAAAGAAACAGCTTTAGTTTAAACACAATTAGTCACATTTACAATAACACAGAGGAAAAGAGTCATGAGAGTATCAAACTCAAAGAAAAAACTTCTTTGGCATTGGCCCATTTCATGGCTGCCAGATGTTTTGGATACTTTCTCACCAAATACTGAGTGAATGAGTGACTAAATAATGAGAGGAAAACAAGGAGAGATTGTATCTTAAGACACACTAACTCGTACATGAGAGCACAGATATTTCCCTGATGGTGCACAATGTTCATATAAACATTTTTAGTAGATAAGAGAACAAACTGAGTCACATCAACAACAAAAAAAATCCCTTTAAAGGGATAGTTCATCCAAAAATAAAAAAATGTTACCATAATTTACTTACCCTCATGTTGTTCCAAACCTGTATGAACACAAATGAAGATATTTTAAAGAATCTTGGTAACCAGACAGTTGACGGTAGCCATTGACTTTCATAGAAAAAGATACTATGGAAGTGAATGGCTACCGTCTGTCTGGTTACCAAGATTCTTTAAAATATCTTCATTTGTGTTCAACAGAAAAAAGAAACTCATACAGGTTTGGAACATCATGAGGGTGAGTAAATTAGGACAGAATTTTCATTTTTTGGATGAACTGTCCCTTTAATATGAATTCTGTAAGAAATGATCGTCTCCCTCGATCGGGAGCCTCTACTTTAGTAATGTGAGGAATCTGAAAGCTGTGAGTGTAAACAAACGCTGTGACTCTGTGGCACTAAAACATTGCTGTTTGTTTTGTTTGTTCGAGATGGGGCGATTCAGGAACATCAAGCCTCAACCAATGGCAGAAGTTTGATGCTGGATCAACGACAACGAAGTTACATCAATAATCACAATCTTGCAAACTATTCTAACTAAAACTGAGAGGGAAAATGTTATTCAAAGTCTGAAAGAGTTTGTTTATACCAAAATAGTCCAAAAAGACGAATTGCATTGTCATTAATAACTCACCTCATGTCGTTCCAAACCCTTCATACTTTTGTTGATCTTCAGAACAAATGAAGATCTTTTTAATGAAATCTGAGAGCTTTCTCTTCCTCCATTGACAGCTACACATCTACCACTTTGACGCTTCAAAACGTTTATAAAGAGATCGTAAAACGAATCCTTATCAAATGAGCGGTTTAGTCCAAATTTTCTAAAGAGACACGATCGCTTTATATGATGAACAGTTTGAATTTAGACTTTTATTCACATATAAACATTCATCAACACACACATCAGTTGTGGTAAACAGAAGCTCAAGCATTTTCGCTTGACCAATGAGTTTCATTCTCGTGTTACGCGGCACGTTTGAGCTTCTGCAAGAACCAATGAGCTTCAGTTTATGTTGGCTGATCAGTCTCTTCAGAAAATTTGGACTATAATACCACTCAATTCATATGGATTAGTTTTACAATCTCTTCATGAACGTTTTGAAGTGTCAAAGTGTTAGTAGCGTTGCTGTCAATGGAGGGACAGAATTTCGGTCAGATTTCTTTATAAAGATCTTCATTTGCTATTATGCGCAGCAGAGTGAACAACACTTGTCTTTACTGTATGTGCGTCGCATGAAGGCGTCTTTCTAATGCTTGCAAACAGACTCTGCACGATTACACTACACACTCATTTTCGCTTGTATCCAAGGTAAATCATCATCACTGTCATCCCTGACATGTGTTTTGTTGTCAAGTGACGTTGTCAACAGCTAAAATACATGCGCACCCAAGTTCCAGTGCAACAGAACTCAGACCAACGCCCACAAGTAATCGTGGGTTCGGTATCCCGGTGCACTTCCAGGTCCGTGACAGCTTTCACATTACCAATTTTTCATGCGTGCCCCCAATTCGAACTAAACTGCCAGTGTGAAAGCACCCTTATTGTCTCAGTGCCTTTATTGACAGCTACAGCAATCATTAGAAGGTATAATAATGTTGAGACTCTCACCGCTTGTTGAGCACAACAGATTTTCTCTTCCTGTGATCCATTAATGCCACAGCAGACGCTGTACCAGGACTGGAGTTGATTTACAGCTTCAGCCTGTCGAACCGCATAGCCAAAGCCAGTTGAAGGAAGCATGTCCTTTTCGTACCTGACCGGAGCTTTACTAAACTGACAGATATCTTTCAGGTTGCTTGGATTTGGAAAGGATGGGGGGAAATCAACCTCTGGTCCATCCAAGGGACCCATGGAGCGAGGGCGAAACACGTGTCGACCTGAAGAGGCAGATGAAAGATTTTGACAGGCAAAACACATGCTATTCAACAAGAGCTATATTGATCCAGTTTAGAGCTTCTTTAAAATTAAACACGGTCGAACAGCACTTTATATAAACATGCTCAACTTAAGAACTAAACCGAAACACATAATAAGTTGCATGCAACTGTACCTATTGGGACATTCTCAGGGTGAAAGTTTGTGGCTTCTCTCTGGGTCACGTCTAAAGAGTCTCCAACTAAACACATACAAAGGAACACATGAAAGGATGTGGAAAACACCATAAAGTACAAATTAATTGAGTTTCCATTCAAGAAAATGGAAATAGGCCAGCAATCACACACCCATCACTTTGGAAAGGTCAGGGATGTTCGGTCTCTGCATCATCAAAAAATCCAGTTCTGAAATAGAAACAGAACGTTTTTAAAATTGATAGATGACTCAGTATTGAAATTAAACATAACCATAAGAAAAACAAAACAATCAATCGACAACATGACAAGATAATCACTGATCAAGGCCTTACCCTCAGGGGAAAGCGGCAACTCTTTCTGAAGGACATCTGCGAACAAACGGGGAAAAAATAACATAAATTCCCAATTGTGTGGATTCCTATGCAGAGCAGAACAATTGAGCAAACTTTGTCTGATTTTTGTCTGGTAAGTTACTGTATATCACCATGTATCAATTCACAATCACATTATTACAATGAGTTAATTACTTCTATAATTTACTCAATATTAACTGTGATTTTGCTGTTTACAGTTGTATAAAACCATAATATACAATCACTGCTAAAAATAGAAAAAAATGGTACAAAAGCTGTCACTGGGACAGTACCCTTTAAAAAGGTTCAACCATTAGGTATTAATATGTACACTTTTGGTACAAAAGTACCACCCCAGTGACAGCTTTGGTACCATTTATTTCTGAGATATATATATATATATATAAACTCTCAGAAATAAAATGGTACAAAAGCTAATGGTAGACTGTACATTTTAAAAAGTTTCTACCATTATTAATATGTACACTTTTGGTACAAAAGTACCACCCCAGTGGCAGCTTTTGTACCTAATATGGTGGTCTAAAGTCAAAAATATCATCCAAACAGACCTTCATCAACCACAATATCAGTAACTTCGCTTTGGACAGACAGGGTAGGGTCTGGAAAAGTAGGACACATTGGCATTAGACAAAAAAAAAAAAACTTGCACAAGAAGCAACATGTGCACGCTTTAGGCAAAATGTTATATAACGCTGGTATCCATGACAGACCTAGTCAAAAACAAACATTGCCTTACAAAACATGATATAAACACCTAAATGTTTACTATCGTGAACGCCCCACACATTAAAATTCCTTCTCTTAAATCCTGGTCATATTATAAGGCTAGTTTAATATGCAAGAGTGATCAATGTCTGAGCTTTATATTAAATGCAAACGACATAAAAACATTGGCGTGACGTAATCCTAAAAAGTTACATTTACCTTCCGATGCTTCGCACAGAAGAGCGAGTATAAGCGTCAAGTAAAGTCCCACGCCGCGTGAAGAGCTCATGTTTGGTGAAGTCGTGAATCCCGCTGCGCTGACTCCGTGTTGTCCCGTTCCGCTCCTGCGCTTTTAAAGGCAAACTTCCTTACAGGAGCCGAAACGCGTCAAGGTCAGGAGGAGATCAGGAGGAGGTGGCGGAGGAGAATTATCTTCTGCTTTCACTGACTTGCTGACACACTCCAGCTTCTTACGTTCGTCAGCTTACGTGCCCGTCTCTACCAGCCTAACCCAGAAAAATAAATCACATGAGGACGGGAGGGATGACAGTGTTTACCCTTTACCGGCCTTCATAATACACTCATATCCTTTCCCAAACTCTGAAAATGTACTTCTGCTTAGAGAACAACACATTAAAACACGAGTTGACTTTCTAGAAAGCATGAAGCCTAAAATGCTTAGGCTATTGCTCACAAGAGCTACTTCAATTTATTTTTTATTTATAGACCGATAAATCGGCAGCTATTTTTAAGATAGCAATAGTTTTTAAGATAGCGATAAGATAGTAGGCTACGTGCTTCGTTAAAATACCAAAAGTCTCTGTGTGTGTAGGCCTATTATTGTTAATTGCTTATCCAGCAGCTTTAGGGGGAAAACAAGTAAAAAATAATGGAATTGTATATGGATAACAGAATTGGCCAAAAGTAGCCTATAGGCCTATTCACACATTTTAAGTAGCTGTTTTAAACAAATGTCAAAACTAAAACGCATCTGTTTAATTGGACTTTTGACTCATAACTTTAGTTGGAAGCCCTTGAGAATAAATGTTCAGGGAAGGAGTTAAGAGCAGTGAAGTTAACAGTGTTTTTATTAACAAAAGTTGATTCTTCCAAAAATAAAGCAAAGTAAACAACAGCACTCTTCAGCTTGGACCTTTTCACATCTGCCACAGCTTGTGTGATCTCCTCTCTCGCCAACAGGTTCTGGAGTCGGCTTTATAACCTCTCTCCCCGATCTGTTACTCACTAACCACAGACACTCTCCTTAAACACACCGCCAACAGTCCAGCTGCGTCCGAAAGATGTAAAATGCATAGCCTAGAGGTAAGAAGACAACAAGGCACATCTAGTATTGGGAGTAATGTGAGTATATGTAATCAGATTACTTTTTCCAAGTAATTCAAGTAACACATTACTTCTCTTACTATCTTAAATAAGTAACGCAAGTTACTTTGTTTTCCCATGTATTGACACCTCTCCTGTCCACATGAGATAATACATACAATCTCATTTTATTAACCAATGACTTTACTGCTGACTTTCGATGATCCAATTCAACCATATAATAAGAAAAAATGATAAATTTGTGTTTTTTATTGCTTATTATAGTAAGAGTGTTGAACTTCCTTCGCCTGCATCATATTCTGCAATCCAGAATGACAGCACAGCTGAAAGGTTTGTTGCCCTTTACTGTACAGGTGTGAATTTCATTCTGAGGCTTATTCATTTCACTTTTGGTGCAAGGGCCTTTACATTTGGCAGAAATATAACTTTTGTTTTTTTTTGTGTGTTGAAAAACAAACAAGCAAGCCCAGCCAAAGTGAGAAAAAGTAACACAAAAGTAACACAACACATTACTTTCCATAAAAAGTAACTCAATGCAATAAGTTACTTTTTTAAGGAGTTACACAATATTGTAACACATTACATTTTAAAGTAACTTTCCAATGTTTGTGTCACATCCTGTCTACCGAGATAACTTCATATGATTTATTTATCCTTTGCTGCCAATGATATCCCACAATCCTGTGCGTTCCATGCCGTGACAGTTGAGTTTAAAAGCAAAAATGGCATCTGAAAGTTGGGTTGGTGGTCAGTTTGTGTGTAAATGTAAACTTTTGTATCAACTTTTTCCACTTTTAATGTCATTTCTAGCGATTGTTGTAATAATGAAATACTCGCTTAGTTTTCACAAAAATGTGTTCTCTGTTTTCTTAGGTCATTAAACCGTCACACTGCCTCAGAAGTCCTTCTGAAATCAGTTTCATGAGGAACCTTTGTGTGCAAACGCTGGCTGCAAAGTCGTTACTAGTGAGGCTGCAAGTTTCGGACGCACTCGCCCCCCTACACCCCCAACCCAACATAGACAACTACCCTGTGTACATCCAGCCCGGCTATTGGTCATCATCCACCTCACATTTATTGTATCACAATCAGCAGGTAAAAAAAAAAATCCATCTGGTGACTATATTCAGAGACAAGCCTTTTCCAGTATACCAGGGTTGGGTTGACATGCATTCATGCAAATTAATCTTGAATGCATTCTGGGTGGTGTGAGATCAGTCTCTAATTCCGTTGAAATCCTGTCTGACAAGTCCGTCATTCTTATTTTAACCGAACTTCTGCACGTTGTGAAATCATTTTTTATTGTATATATTAATACAGTATATTTGTATAGATACGTTATAACTGCACTTTTGCGGTATAATTCACACATACATTTTTTTTCCCTGAATACACAGAGCAATAATACTTGCAGTTACAAATATTTGCAGTTATTTGTTTTTGTTTGTATTCTGTTTTAAAATTCACACTTTGAAGAGATTTGCTAACAGTATAAACAATCAAAATCAATCAACCCTAAGGTCTATCATGTTTGATACACATTTATAAGGCCTTTAAATTATCAACATGAAAAAAAACATTGCTGAAAAACCTGTTGTACACAATCTTCCATCTGATTGACAGTTTATGATATATATATATATATATATATATACAGTATATATATTAAATGAAATATATATATATATATACTCACCTAAAGGATTATTAGGAACACCATACTAATACTGTGTTTGACCCTCTTTCGCCTTCTCAACTGCCTTAATTCTGCGTGGCATTGATTCAACAAGGTGCTGAAAGCATTCTTTAGAAATGTTGGCCCATATTGATAGGATAGCATCTTGCAGTTGATGGATTTGTGGGATGCACATCCAGGGCACAAAGCTCCCGTTCCGCCACATCCCAAAGATGCTCTATTGGGTTGAGATCTGGTGACTGTGGGGGCATTTTAGTACAGTGAACTCATTATGTTCAAGAAACCAATTTGAAATGATTTGAGCGTTGTGACATGGTACATTATCGTGCTGGAAGTAGCCATCAGAGGATGGGTACATGGTGGCCATAAAGGGATGGACATGGTCAGAAACAATGCTCAGGTAGGCCGTGGCATTTAAACGATGCCCAATTGGCACTAAGGGGCCTGAAGTGTGCCAAGAAAACATCCCCCACACCATTACACCACCACCACCAGCCTGCACAGTGGTAACAAGGCATGATGGATCCATGTTCTCATTCTGTTTATGCCAAATTCTGACTCTACCATCTGAATGTCTCAACAGAAATCGAGACTCATCAGACTAGGCAACATTTTTCCAGTCTTCAACTGTCCAAGCTATTGCAAATTGTAGCCTCTTTTTCCTATTTGTAGTGGAGATGAGCGGTACCCGGTGGGGTCTTCTGCTGTTGTAGCCCATCCGCCTCAAGGTTGTGCGTGTTGTGCCTTCAGAAATGTTTTGCTGCTTACCTCGGTTGTAACGAGTGGTTATTTCAGTCAAAGTTGCTCTTCTTTCAGCTTGAATCAGTCGGCCCATTCTCCTCTGACCTCTAGCATCAACAAGGCATTTTCACCCAGAGAACTGCCGCATACTGGATGTTTTTCCCTTTTCACACCATTCTTTGTAAACCCTAGAAATGGTTGTGCGTGAAAATCCCAGTAACTGAGGAGATTGTGAAATACTCAGACCGGCCAGTCTGGCACCAACAACCATGCCACGCTCAAAATTGCTTAAATCACCTTTCTTTCCCATTCTGACATTCAGTTTGGAGTTCAGGAGATTGTCTTGACCAGGACCACACCCCTACATGCATTGAAGCAACTGCCATGTGATTGGTTGATTAGATAATTGCATTAATGAGAAATTGAACAGGTGTTCCTAATAATACTTTAGGTGAGTATATATATATATATGCCTTTTAGTATAATTCTAAAACTGTCCACTTTCAGGTCTTGGTAAATGTGAATATAGTAAATGTGAGAATAACATTTTATTGTTAGTAATATTTTAAGATAAACATGTACTGCATTGATGATTGATTATCCATACTTAATTTATTTTTATTATAAAAAAATAATGTTACATTGTATCAAATATGATACATCAGGCTTAAGTTTTGAGGAATGTTAAATATCATCTTACTAAGCTAGTATTATTTTCACTGAATACTTTGTTACTTACTCATAAGTAATTATGTTATTTAACATTTTTTTTAACATTTACTCTTTAATGAGGTCTGAATAAGAAATAATAATAATAATAAAAAGTCATTTTATTATCTTTTGGGCTGACAGGGATGTCTCAGATGTGGAAATGTGCAAAAGAAACATTGGATCCTCATAAACCTCAGAGCTGGCCCAGATTCAGGCTTACATTACCTAACACGACATTGCTGATGGTAACAGCCTTGTTACAGCAGTGATTGCCAGTCTGTGCTGGTATTTCTTATGTTGTTGTGTCTTTCTGTGAGTCAGCCACTGCTTTGTTTCCCTTGGACACATAGTATCAATATAAAAACAGCCATGAGAATTATGTGCAACACTGAGGGCCTGGGAAATACATCCAGTTTGGGTCTGCTCCATATTTGATGCATTTTACATGCGGTATATATAACATATTTTATTAGATCAACAAACAGACAGACAGACAGACAGACAGCTAGATAGACGAAGCGACACAATAGATTTGGCAATTGAATGTTTCCCCAAATTACCTTATTGAACAGTTCTTAATATACCAATTTCTTAACATGAATAATATTTGATTAATCTGAAGAACAGACAGACAGACAGACAGACAGACAGACAGACAGACAGACAGACAGAAAGATCGATCGATAGAAAGATAGATAGATAGATAGAAAGATGGATAGAAAGATAGACAGATAGAAAGATAGATAGTCATACAGATAGAAAGATAGATAGATAGATAGACAGACAGATAGATAGTCATACAGACAGATAGTCAGACATATAGATAGATAGATAGATAGAAAGATAGATAGATAGTCATACAGACAGATAGTCAGACATATAGATAGATAGATAGAAAGATAGATAGATAGTCATACAGACAGACAGACAGACAGACAGACAGATAGATAGATAGATAGATAGATAGATAGATAGATAGATAGATAGATAGATAGATAGATAGATAGATAGATAGATAGATAGATAGATAGATAGATAGATAGATAGATAGATAGATAGATAGATAGATAGATAGATAGATAGATAGATAGAAAGATAGATCTAGTCTAGGGAAATGCACAGTACTTTTGGTAAATACAGTTATTAATGTACAGTAAAATTAATTTGCAAATTAAAATGTCAAATGAACATCATAAAAAATGTTGAAGGTTACAAATATTAGAAACTATAGAAAATCTAAAAACTACCAAAACTCAACTGATTTTAATCAACTTTTGTGATTAAATTCACAGTGCAATTCATCCGTGACTCACGACTGAATAAGACAGTGTTTATATGACAAATATTTTACCCTGACCCTAATCTGTCTACATGTATGGGAGTTCAGTGTTATATTACACAGTCAGGTAGCAACACATTCTAGTCAAATCCAGGTTGACATTAACAACAGTCAAGAAGGATTGCATGTGCCTAGACAAGCTTTAATGGGATTGAAGGGAAAATAAAGTAGAAACACACAATATATTACTAGTTACTGTTTAGCTTTTAGACAAGAATTCTCTCTCTCTCTCTCTCTCTCTCTCTCTCTCTCTCTCTCTCTCTCTCTCTCTATATATATATATATATATATATTCTGCATCCCCCGGCTGAGTCATTGTTAGAAAGAGGAAGAAAACTTGAGAGGAAGATTGTAGGGAGTTTTTCTTTAATACAGGGAAAACTGAAGGATGCTAATGTTTTAAAGGAAGTTGAAAATCATCTAAAGTTAAGTTAATGCCTGATGATGTCATTTCAAGGATGCCATTTCCCCCTTCTGAACACACTCTGGTAGGAAAATATGCTTTGAGATTTGCAATCTGCTATTTGCTATAATCTCAGGTATTCTCAGATAATCCATTAATAAGGAATCCGATTTGTGCCGATAAAAAATGACCATAACTTTTCCAGAAACTGTCCCCTGAGGTCATTGTAGGTAGAAATAATTTCCCCCAGTGTGTTTTTGTGTATGACAAAGCCTTTCTGCTCTGCTGTGATTCAGATGATCCTGCATGTAAACCCTATGAAAACCAGATGAACTTAATTTCCTTTTTATGAGAATTGTTGCAACATTTGTACTTGTTGGCCAGGCTGGTGCTGGTTTCATGGGCTCTATAAACATGCAAAAGAAATAACAAAAAAAAAGGGTTGTATGACATCTATGCCAGTCAGATAAGTAAGAAGATTTCAGAGAAACGTTTTCCAGATTGTTTATTTGAGGCCTTTTCCACAAAGCAGAACAACACAATAGAAACCAAGCAAGGATTTATGCTTCAAACAGAACAAACCCCAAACAATGCAGCTTTCATAAACTGTGAGTGTTAAGTTAAGTTAAAGCTGACATAAAAATAAAACAAGAACAGAAACTGTGCAATTGAAACAGAATTGTGTTCAATATATTTTCTACACAAGCATAATGAATAAGCGCATTATATTTTATTTATTTCATAGAAGTACTCTATACATCTTTAGACCCTTGAGCATAAATACTGTCAAATCTACCAGTACTGTATAATAATTAATCAGCTGACTGAATAAACAGAGAAAATCATCTGTGACCAAAGACTGAATAACACAACTTAAGATGGTCTATTTGAAGGGAATGGTGAGTTCAAGAACAAAATCAACAAGTTCTTCTCAAATCCATGTGAAATGAATGAAAGATGAGAATTACAAGCACTAAAACAAGCTTTAACAGGAAGTACAAAAAAAGCAAACACATAATAGATGATCATATTTAAATTAATGCAATAATGTAATAGGCTATTTTCTAAGTGGCATGTCTCTGTACTGCCCGAGAAATCAAAAGAGAGGACATAATGGGATTCTAATGTTGTAGATGAAGCTTGAAAATCCTCCACAGTTTCTAAATGAACGCCTGATGCCATCAGTTCAGATATCAGTCAGCTCATGGAAAGTATGTTGACAAAGAACATATTGCTCAACATTTGTAATCTGGCATTTGCTAGTATCAAAATCTCTATAAAAAATTACATTCTAATGATCAGAGCTAATGCTCCTTAATACCAGCTAGGATCAAGACCATCGAGGTCATCAAAAACTTCAAAAACATTAAAATATATCCTCAGACAAAAACGAGTTCAACTGAATAGCATTCGTAGAAATATTTTGCTTCGGCCTACAGAATAGAATTTGCACAAAATACTGCATACTTCTGTTAAAATTATTTTCTGTTACAAAAATAGATTTAACCTCTTTAGCTGGTAAATATATTTAGATCTTGATTGCATACAATTGCATACTTTTATAAGTAACTTTGTTCATGTGTAATGTGTGCAATGTCATTTCATGTCTGCATCTGCAATTGAAATGTGTGTCAGTGTGTGTTTAGTGAGTAGTCAGGGACTGTATATCCGTGTCAGAGCCGAACAGCTCTTTGTATAGCGGAGGGAAGAGGGAATGCACCGTGAGAGGGTAAAGCTGCCGAAACCATCGCAGTTTCTCAATATGCAGCACACACAGAGACTTCAACACCGGCACTCTTTGATACAGCTGGAATCATACAAAAACACAACATTACCCCGTTAAAATCCATTCCAGCTAATATAATTCCTCACTTTCTGCCTTGAAACCCTGTCTTTTTCTCCATCTCTTTTACCTTATGCAGCAGACTCTCCTGATTGTCTCTGTGCATGATGTGACTAAGGGCAAGCTCCACATCTCTCCTTACTTTCTGCACTCTTTCTCTGTCTTCCAGACATGGTCGATCTACTCAAAAATGTAGAGAAAGAACGAGAAATGAAGCCGGTCCTACTTTAAAGTCAGAATTTCTGCAGTTTTACTGTGCTCACCTGCATTGATGAGGACCAGTGCAGTGAACACCGCCATCTGCTGTTCAGTCAGTCTCAGCGCACACAGATTGTGAGCAAAGTCAAATACAGCAGCTATTAGATCGCTACACGCTGAAGAACAAACGGATACAAAAGCAAAGTTGTAAAATGAGTGATAATAGATTAAGAAACTGAATAATATCCTTTTTGTAAGAGAAATGCACTCAATTGTATTGAATGTGCACTTGTAGTGTATAACATCTTAAAAGTATATTTTTAAAAAGCCATCTTGCATATAATATAATATGAATGAAATAAAAGGCCAAATAAGTGTATTTAAACAGAGCACACTTTCATGGCACACTTTACTCTTAATTATCTTTTGTCGTGCTTTAATGAAGTACACTTATTCCAAGTGATTTACATACTAAAGAACCTAAATTACAAATTGCATAAATTACAATTTCACCTTTATTTGATATTACTGTAAAGGTCATGTTCTGTTTTATGGACCTTTAGTATGCATTTCATTGTTTCCCTGTGTTTTGTTCCTACTTCCTTTGCTCCCCATTTTTCCGTTTCCAAGGCTGTGTCCAAAATCACCCTCTATACCCCTAAATAGGCCACTATTTGAGAATACTGTGTATCCTAAACCATAGTGGACGTTATTGAGTGCTCTCATTCAATCCCATAATGCACCGCGATAACGAGTGTACAACCGATGAACACTCAATAGCTAGAGAATACCCATAATGCACTGTGAGAGTTGCGTGCTGAATGAATTCCGGCATCTCACCAGAAGATGGCGCCAGCAGCTGAATCATCCATCCATTTTACAAACTGCTGGTCCAATATGGGTAATATAATACAGGTAAAAATTACTTTTTAATTGATTATCAAATTGTTTAATTAATGTTTAAATACATTCCATGACAGAGTTCAAGATAAATCTATTCATTACTACTGGAGCTGCCAGTTTGCTAAGTTTCAAATGATTATTAAACAGCAAGCACAAACTATGCATTAGTGGCAGCCCACTAAGGGGCTAATAAATAAGGGGACTATATTATTGGAGGAATGTCCGGAATAGTGAATGAGTATTTAGAGGGTGATTTCAAACACAGCTCATGGTTTGATTGTGCCCTTGTTTGTTGCTATGGTTACTGATTTCCTCATGCACCTGTTTCTTGTTCAGTTTGTTTTCCCCTGTGTATTTAAGGTGCAGTTTACATGACACTGTTTTCAGCTTGTAAAAAAGCGTTTTGGTTGTTCTTTTACACGACAACAGTGTTTTGGGGGCCTGAAAACTTCTGTTATTTTGGGTTACTCCTTTGTTATTTGTTTGTTCTCAGTCATTTGCTTCATGTATTAGTTTAGTTTGGGGATTTATGTTCGCAGGCCTGTATGTATGTTTTTAATATTGTGTGCTTTTGTAAATTACGTAGCTTATTCTTTATTTACGTTATATGTTTGTAATATGCTTTTGTTGTTACCTCCCTCATTTGTCGCGACTCTGAGCCGGCCGTGACACGTGTAAACTACAAAAATGCATATTTGTGTTAACGGTGACATCATGCGCATACTTATTACGTGTTCATCCTATTTTTCTTAACAAAGTGACATTGCCAACTACTGGCCCGGCAGCATAATACAATGTCTTTGGTCGTTTTCGCGAATCCATGTGAACTGGCATCGTTTTTGACAACGTTGTCATCTGCAAACGAAAAACGCAAAGGATAAACGTTTCCGTTTTTAGTACATCACTGTTGTGTAAACGTACCCTAAGCCCTCAGTTTAGTTCTCTATGATCGTTGGAACGCTAGTTCTACTGTAATTGTGATCCTCTACTCGTACTTCCTTGCCTGCACCATGACAATTACATTTAAAGTTAATAGATTTTAAATGTACTAAATTGCAAATCCATCATTAAAAATGTGTAATTTCAAATATATTTAAATACATTAAAGTATATTTTATCCATCTATTCTCCAAACTGCTTTATCCTCTGTAAGGTTGCTGAAAGTTTACCATAAATCTTTGTCAGTAGATTTGCTGGTACCATATATTTAATCATATCTCAAAGACAATAGAATTATGAAATGACAAAGAGATTAACTTAAGTCCTTAATTGGGTCAAAATAGCACTCTAAAGTTAAGGTAGTTGCATTTAATATAAATGTAAACTTATAAATGTATATATTAAAACAAATCATGCTTTTACACTGGAAGTAACGGTGATCACTGTAGACCAAAATATTCCTTAAACTCACCGAGAGATTTGAAAAGTTCTGTTCCTGCAAATTTTCCATCAAAAAATACTGTGTTGTTTTCGGTATTAAACATCCGACTCATCCGAACCAGAACCACTTCCATTGACCCTAATAAGAAAGAGAGAGGAGAGAGCAAAATGCGCAGAATTATAGAACGAGGAATGAGAATGGAAGAGAAAGAGACAAAGCCAGAAATGTGAGATGAAAACAGGAGAGAGAGAGATGAGAATTGAGCTGCTGTAAACCTTACCAGTATTAATCAATTAATTATAATGATTTAAAGAAAGATTTCTCACCACTCTTGAGGAGAGCAATTTGATCATTCTGACAAAGCTGACGGAATCCTGGGATACGTTTAGCAAATTCCACCACATACTGAACGGCATCGGTCAACCTCACCGCACAGTGCTGCCACATCTCATCCACCGACTACAGACAGAGGACAGAGAGAGAGAGAGAGAGAGCGAGAGAGAGAGAGAGAGAGAGAGAGAGAGAGTGAGAAGGGAGGGACTGTGTTGCACACACTTCAAGTCAAAAGTTTGGCTAATGTTTTTGAATGAAGTCTTAAGGCCTAATATTCTCACTTCATTCTTTACCCAGGGGTAAAAAGAAGTTTTAAAATGTTACAATGTTTGAAAACATCCCGATGTCAATGCTGTTGGTATTAGTATTTAAATATGTGATGCATGCTATTTTTTTATTAAAACAAAAAAACACACAACAAAATGGCAGAAATTTCCAGGAATTCCAGGCCATCTCCAAATCTGTAAAGGCTGTACATGAGTGATCATAGAGATGTGGATTTGTTTGCAAT
This sequence comes from Meda fulgida, assembly GCA_030578275.1. Taxonomy (NCBI): domain Eukaryota; kingdom Metazoa; phylum Chordata; class Actinopteri; order Cypriniformes; family Leuciscidae; genus Meda; species Meda fulgida. Next base: position 23,745,393 of record CM060631.1, on the reverse strand, counting down.
ACTGCAGTCCAGTGTATTCATGTTTTTACTCTTGTCTGATCTGGACAAACTGAGCGAAATTAAATGAAAAACATTTCAATGCCCCAGACCATACCCACATATTGCATAATCATCATAGACCAATGGCAGTTCATAAGTGTTCAACAGTCGGCTTGAAGTTTAATAAAAAGTTTGCAAGTTTCGGAACAAACTCATTCTTCGATTTAGTTTGAAGTATATCGGGGCCTTAATGGTAAAAAAGATGTGCAACCATTTTTCACAATTGTGAAATTATTTATCTTCATTGTAACTTTTTTCTTGTTATTGTGAATTAATATTTTACAACTGCCATTTATTTCTCGTAATTGCGAGATTGATAATATTTCACAATTGATACATTTTTCGTCTATCTTAGATCAGAAAGAGGAATGTGTGACTAATGCTACAGTGTTTCACATGGTCATCATCACAGTAAAATCATCACAGTAAAGCCCAAAGTACAATTCGGTTTTATGTGTTTGTTAGTTGTCCGTGTACGCAGCCCATTGTTCCACAGCTGAAAAAGAAACTGATGAGACAGCAACAACGATGGACAGTCGCGTTTAGCTGGGGTTAAGAGATACAACTCAATTTTAAATGAGTACAAAGATATTTGATTGGTCATGACTTCTGGAGAGAAATAGCACAGATACTGGACGCTTGAGTCCAATTCACACTGCACTGACAGACGCCAACCAATGTGGACAATCACCAGATTACAGTACTTCACTTCTCAGACATTCCCCAAGCCAAAAAACACAGACTCAACGTGTTCAATGGGCGAAAACAAGCGCTGACCACCGGCAACAGATACCGACCGGGGTAACACACTGATCCGACAAAACCCGATGAAGTGTCTGTTGGTGCGAATTGGCATTTAGCATACATGTAAAAAAAAAAAAAAACAGATGTATACTTTGGGATTTACAGTTTTCTAGTTATAGAAGAGTAGAGGACATGTACTTTGCTCTGGTAAGCATGGATCTCCTCCCTGCTGAAAACCTTCCATCTGAGAGCCTGCAGTTCCTCCGGTCGATACTGAGTCGTCTCTCTGTGAGAACGTACGATACTTGCAGAGAGCTCCTCTGTCAAAAATCACACAAAAAGAGACACGTTAATCTGAATGCACGACATTCCGACACAACATAGTTCAACTCCTAACCCTATTAAACCACTTCATTCCACCACATAGCACACGTGACATTTTAAAAATGTGCTAAACTGCTTGCGGTTCTCACCTATGTGCAGAGAGGTCGGATAGGAAAAGAACGAGCTCTCAGGGTCAAAATGACGAAACCCTGTTTCACTGCCGCTCATGTTCAGAATAGTCTCTGGTGTGGACTTTGTAGAGTCAAATCCTGAAAGATAGAAAAGAGAAAATGATAAATCACAATATCTGATGAGATTTCTAGATGAAAAGGTGGTCACAATTGAAATTAGGGTAGCCTTAACTACTATGTACCTAAAAGACTATGTACTGTATATATACATTTTTCCTTGGCAAATTCACACAATTATTGCTAGTGAGTTTGAGGTATGGTTGCATTTAGAAACAAGGATGCGAGCGCAACGGTCAAACATGTCCGTCTATCTCGTGTTTGCATAAAAAAACTATGGACAAGTAGCGCAGTGGAATGGAAAAAACGCGTTCTGTGTGAACGGCCCCTAAGGGTAGGGTCAAGGCCCGGGTCTACAGTACTTTCCATGTTCTGTTTCGTTGCCTTTTTAGCAGTGAGTGTGGAAACGTGTTTGGGGCGTATGCACTATCTAGTGGACTTTGTTTTCAAGCGCTCAAGTCACTCGCACATGCACTGTTGTACACACACCATCAGTGCAGACACAAAATACGCAGACAATGTGCGTGGATGTCTGTGGACCCTCATGATGACAAGCTGTTGCTTTTAGCTTATAGTGATTCTTCTGTTTTAAACTGTTTAGTATAACTTGTGTTACTAATATAGCACTTTGATCGGCCACTGTGCTCTAAAAAAAGAAAAAAAGAAAGAAAGAAAGAAAGAAAGAAAGAAAGAAAGAAAGAAAGAAAGAAAGAAAGAAAGAAAGAAAGAAAGAAAGAAAGAAAGAAAGAAAGAAAGAAAGAAAGACGAAAACTTCTGCTGACCATCCTGCCCAGCTAACAATTTTACTTTCTGGGAACGTTAGTTTTTGGTTCCAAGAACGTTCCCTATTGGTGATCCAGGAAAGTTTTCTTAACGTAAATAGAACGTTCCCTTAAGGTTAGGGGAACGTTCTGGAAACTTTATGGGAACATTCCCTTTAGGTTATAAAAATAGAACCTAAAAAGAACCTACAGGGAACATTCCCAGAACGTTCTCCTTAGGTTATAAAATTAAACCTAAGAATAACCTACAGGGAACGCTCCTAGAACGTTCTTGTTTGGTTCCCAAAAAAATAACCAAATGGGAACCATACGGGAACGTTAGGGGGAACGTTCTGTGTTTGCTGGGTGATGACAGTGAGCGGACCGTCACAGGCTTTAGGGTTAGGAATAGTGGATTAGGCAATTCACACTGCACCAACAAACTCCGACCAATGGGAACAGACACTTGTGTTACCCCTGTTGGTGTCTGTTGCCGTTTGTCAGCTCAGGGAATGTCTGTGAAGTGACATACTGTTATCTGGTGATTGTCGCCGTTGGTTGGCGTCTGTCGGTGTAATGTGCCTTTAGTGTTAGATTTTGGAGTAAGGGTTTGAGTTACAGTTAGGGTAAAATGAACAAATGTTAATTAAATGCAAGTACTTTAAATGTAATTACGATGCAACGGTATCATATCGTTCATATTTAAGTATATTGTATGAAATGGTTAAATACAGTAGTTAAGGCCACCTAATATAAAGTGTGACCTTAATTCCATCAGTGTTTAATACAATTATTTTGGGTGAATTTCTCACCTCTACCTGCTGACAAGCTGTTGCTCTCTCCTCTCCTGTGGGAAACCCTGTAGGCCAGACTCTGAGCCTGGGCCTCGCCTATGCGACACTCCAGGTATGGATGTACCTCTGGTGGGCAGCCTGGCAGTTCAGGCTCAACAGAATAAGGGTAGGCTTGAGGTAGAGGCGGGATGAGATGTGATGTCTGTTCTCTGGGCTCTTTGCCGGATCTGTAGGCTGGGAGAGACTGAGGCTCTTGGACTGAGTTGGCCTGAAGACGCTGCTGTTGTCGATGTCTCTCGACTTCTGCGAACAGCGAGTCTCTCTGACGCTTGGACATGCGGCCAAACTTCACCGCTGAGGGAGACGAGAAAACATCACTACAATTAATTATTGCATTCATGCATAAAATGAGTATCAAAATTGTATTTCTATATCATTCCAATAAATCATCCATCCATCCATCCTTTCTGACCATCGCGGCTCATCCCCTGAGCGACACATTTTTTGAGGCGGCAGCTCTGGCAGCGGTTACGGCTGGCGCGGTCGATGGGGCAGTTGCTCTGCCTGGAGCACGAGTACTGCACGCTGGAGGACTGACTTCTGCGGAAGAAGCCCTGTAGAGGCAAAGAGAGAGAGAGAGAGAGGTGGGTGAGGTGTGGAACAATTAGGCGGAATGTGCTAAAGAAATATTTGACATTAGTAAAGTCATTTTCTTTTTCTTACCTTGCAACCCTCACAAGTGATGACTCCATAATGAACCCCTGAAGACTTGTCTCCACAGATCTTACATGGGATCACCTCAATCTGAGCTAAAGACACAAGCAACACAATATCAAAACTGAGATTAAAGTCGTGATCATGTGCTTTAACACAAATGTGTAGAATTATCACAGTTGATTTAACTCATTCCTGATGCTGTTCATCAGATTACAATCCTAGCCAGCAGAGGGCTATAAAGCACACTAAAAAAATCTGTTCAAAAGGTCCAGTTTGGGGTACGTTTTTTTTATTAAATTTTTTATAATTAATACTTTTTATTCAGCAAGGATGCATTAAACAGTGACAGTAAATAAATTTATAAATGTTGCAAAATATTTATATTTCAAATACATGCTGCTCTTTATATTCATTAAAGAATTCTAAAAATTGTATCATGGTTTTTAAAAATGTTGACTGTTTTCAACATTAACATCATTACAATAAAAATTGTTGAGTCATGTGAAAGATCATGTGACATTGAAAACTGGAGTAATACAAAAATGCAGCTATGCCATCACAGGAATAAATTACAAATTACAGTATATTAAAATAAAAAAAGTTGATATATTACATTTTTATATTCTTATGTTATTTGACAATATTATTAATATATTTATGTTTTTCTGTATTTTTGATCAAATAAATATTGCCTTGGTGAACATAAGACACACACATGTTTGGTTTTCATGATTTATGTGGACTTACCATAGACACAATTATTTTTTTTACCTTTACAAACTGTATATTCTATGCCCTACCCATCACAGAAAACTTTCTGCATCCTTACATTTTCAAAAAAATATCACTGATTTATGATTTATAAGCAGTTTTCCTCATGAGGACCAAAAAATGTCCCCACAAGGAAAAGGATTTCAACATTTTGCCCCCATAACACAGGGTTTACCAGGACCACACACACACTTTTTTGAGTGGTTGAAGACGTGCGTTGAAGCTTTCAGATGTTAAAATGGCCAGAAAATAAGTGGCAGAATTTCTGAATCGTTATTCTGTGATGAATGGACAGACTGATTAAAATGAACTAACGAAACAGTGGATGATTGGTTCTTTTGTAGTTGATGCCCTTGAGTGTATTTGCAGTTAAATGTACACATTCACAGTATACAAGGGTATAAATACACTGGGGTATAAATACACAAACCTTCTGAAACACAAACACACACTGGTTTTGTAATAGACTAAAGATAATCCCTGAAAGCCACATTAAGAAATCCTAATCTAATGAAGAGAGAGAGAGAGAGAGAGAGAGAGAGAGAGAGAGAGAGAGAGAGAGAGAGAGAGAGAGAGAGAGAGAGAGAGACATCAATGAATGAGAGGAAAGGGAGAAGAATGAATGAATTGCTCTACTGTGATACAATGTACTCTCTTAAAAATAAAGAATCCAAAAAGGATGATTTTGCAGGGGTTTTGGACCATCCTGGGTTCCCCAAATAACCTTTCAGTGAACAGTTCTTAAAATAACCATTTTCTTCTTTTTGTGGAATGGAAAGGTTCCATGAAGGTTAAAAGTTCTTCTTGATGCCAATAAAGAACCTTTATTTTTAAGAGCGGTACACACACATGCACATGTAGCCTACACATTTGTTTAATGTTGAGAAATGGTGTATATTGGTGTCTTTAGTTAGCATAAGCTAGTGATATTTTCTTTCCCCAAGATTTAATAAAAACACTATTTAGTATGTTTATTACATTGTTTTCCTCACAATGAATGTTGGCCGGTCCCTGTTATGTACTGTAGGTGATTTTAGGTTTTACTATCCTAGTCTGGTCCCCAAAATGTAGGAAAACCCTGACACACAGATACACACCTGCATTTGCGCAAGGAAAGTGAGATTATTGTGTATTTAACAATATTATCAGAAACACAAAATGCAAAGGCATGCATCTTAAAATCCATTAGAGCTTTAAGTTGCAATGCAGCGGAAGTAGTAACAATCTTTTCTTTCCTATTGTGACATACATTCGAGTGAAACAGATTATAGGGGGGAAAAAAAGTAGGATTTTAAAAAGTAGGTCCATTTTGATGAATAACATATGCATTGATGAATCGTTCACAATAAGATCAATAATATTCATGTAGAAAATAGATTTCTTTCAGATGTTCCTATTTTTATTTCATGCCATCTCTACTGTTCTGCTCTGGAGTTTTGTTTCAGAAGACAGATTTTGTTGCATGTTTGCAGGTTCTTAAGCTGTAAGTAAAAAAGTATTCTGTACGTGTGTACGTGTGTGTGTGTGTGTGTGTGTGTGTTTTCAGTCGAAATGAAAGTAAATCTAACCACTTATTTCTTGGAATCCAGCAATGTGTGTGGCTAAGTAATGTGGTCACATCGTCCAGTACCAAGGAACATGAGTCCCCTCCATCAAAAAGCACACACACACACACACACACACACACACACACACACACACACACACACACACACACACATGGGAGAAAGTGTACAGGAGGAAGTGAGTGGGAGAATGATACAAGGTTAAAGTTCATAGCGGATACACTCCACTGAGGCATATTGAAACATTAAAAAACAAATAATAAAAAGTAATAAAAGGGTTTTAACTAATAGGCTTATACTAGAAATTATTAACCAAGGGGCATTTTTAATCCTAGCTTAATGTAAAGCTGCGAGTAAATTTTGTGCAGTAGTGAGTAACTGTGCGTTCACACCGCCGCTGGCGAGAGCGGCAAAATTCGCTCTCGCCGCCCTGCCAACGACGCCGTGGAAAGATTCGTGGACGCTCTGACGTAGATCGAATGCTTCTTTTTTAAAACTGTATTTAAAGGGGTCGCAAAGCAAACATGCATGTCGATCGTTATTTATTGCAGACTGACAAAGTAGGGTATAAGTTAACCTCATGGAATCTTTTAAATGTGAAAGTAATACATTGATCGATGGAAAGAGCTTAACAATTATAGTGGCATGTTTGCTAACTAAATAAACCAATTAAATGCCATTTGGCCACCCTCGCCGGAGCTTGCCGCCAGCTCTTATTGAAAATGAATGGCTTCCGGCCACTTTGACGCTCTCGCCGGCGGCGGTGTGAACGCACGGTAATTTAATTTTGCTCAAATACCAACCACTCTGGTGAGCAACCTGTATCTCGAATTACATTTGTTGACAAGATATAGAAGCAACAACACACTTCGATACATTAACATCTTGATGAAAGGAACATGCCAGTGCAGGTCAGATTGTGCTCTGTCGTTCCTGTGCACATTCATTGTGTCAGCGGTGTCTTAAAGCAGCAATAATTCTCTCTTATGTGAATTGAGTCTGGTTCACTGTGTATTTTGTGCATTGCTTATAATGTAATTATGAACACAAATTCTTCTAGATTTACTTTGATATTGCGCAATTTCAAATAGTTGTCAATGTAGCACAACAACGTTGTGGTTATAGGTGTCAAGTGAATTGTCAGTCAACATTTGGTGCAGCTCCGAAAAAAACAACGTCAGCCCAAAAAACAAAAGTGTGAATGGAAAGTTCACTGAAACCATAATGGAAATTGACCCAAAGTTCACTTTCAGTGCCAGGAAGCGTGCAAATGAGTGGTTCTCAACCAAGGGGTAGGGGACTTCAGCAATATTCCAAAGGGGCCTCAAGATGGCTTCAAATTATTTAACCATTAAATGCATTCAATTTTCGGCAATCATTATTACATATTTAGGTCTTTAGCAACCCGGATCTATTTCTAAAAAATCATCTATAAATACATATCACGATACTGAACTCACAATACAATATTATTGTGATACTCCAAGACATTTGGTAAAAGGTTAACAAAAAATTTAGTGTTGATTAAAAAACTAAATTTTTATATTACATTGTGTGTAAATGAATAGGCTTGGACTTGGTGCTGAATGAATGAATGAATGAATGAATGAATGAATGAATGAATGAATGAATGAATGAATGAATGAATGAATGAATGAATGAGGCATTTGCATAGCGCTTTCATATGTGCTACTGTACACCCAAAGCGCTTTACAATCATATCAGGGAATCTCTCCTCAATCACCAGCAGTGTTCAGCATCCACTTGGATGATGCGACGGCAGCCACAGAACAACGGTTATTACGCTCACCACACACCAGCTATAGGTGGAGAGGAGAGTGATAGAGCCAATTCAGTGATTCAGATTATAAGGAGGCCATGATTGGCAAGGGCCATTGGAGGGAATATGGCCAGGACACCAGGGTTACACCCCTACTCTTTACGAGAGGGATTTTTGGGATTTTTAATGACCTCAGGTCAGTCAGACCTCAGTCAGGACCTAGGTTTTAAGCCTCATCCGAAGGACGGTGCTCTTTGACAGTTTTGTGTCCCCGTCACTATATTGGGGCGTTAGGACCCACACAGACCGCAGGGTGAGCACCCCCTACTGGCCTCACTAACAACTCTTCCAGCAGCAACCTGGTTTTCCCAGGAGTCTCCCATCCAGGTACTAACAGGCTCAGCCCTGCTTAGCTTCAGTGGGCAACCAGTCTTGGGCTCGGTCACTCGGTCACTCACTAGATATATTTAAAATCATGTAAGCCACTTTTCACTGGTAACATAAGACATTTGGCATTATCAGGACCCACAAATATTCCCCCATTGCATTTGTTATACATTATATTCAACATTATTTATAGTAGTTTAATGTACTAAAACTCTGAAAACGTGAATTTTTTCTCACACAGTAATTTTTATTTTGGGTGAACTATCCACGTTACATATTGTCACTATCCATGATACATGATGCATTTTTGTATTGCGATATATTGTGATATGATATATTGTTACACCCCTAGTCGCAATAATATAAAATAAGGAATAAAGTCATTCAGTCCAAAAAAATCTACCCACTTTCCACCCTGGTTATCTCTTTCCGGGTTTCACACCATTCATACTTTACCCTGCATTACTAATTCACACGGTAGTACCTTGGCTAATGCCCTTTAAAGCCCCCCCATGTCAACCGTTGCTAAACCCAGTTAAAAGTGGCCTTAACATGGTGCTAAAGAAGACGTTAATTGGTTAAGTATAGTGTGAACAGTCTATAACAATAGTTCTCTTCTATCTTATAATGCTAGAATGATCATATTTAAAATCATAAAAAAGGTGATTCGAGGTGAAGTGTCATGTCAGTCTGACCTTTTCCTGACCATGTTAGAAATGTGAGCTTCATTTGATGAGTTTTCCCACCTGGTCCATCAAAGCTCTTACAGTGGGTGAATCAAAGAAGGGCATTTTTTCACAAAAACAAAAAAATCTAATAACACGTCATGAAAAAACAGGGAGATTCACCGAGACTGACTGAGACTGGGGGTATATTGAGTATGAAGAGGTGGACGTGAATGTGTCAACCTCAGAGTCTTTTTAAGTGGTTTACTGGCTTCTCTTTCGCTCTGACTTTCCCTCTTTCATGCATTATCTTGCTCTTTATTTCCCTCTCTCTGTCTCGCTCACAAAGGATGTGACTGCCAGTAATACGCTCTTTCATCTGTGTTTTTACTGCCAGGAATGCACCTCCCCCCCCCCTCCCCTTTCATTCTCATCCTCTCTTCTCCCAATCCTACCATCTCCCAAAGAAACTTTGGTGGAAATATTAATCTGATACAGCACTCATAAACTATATCAGAGATCAAAACATCTCATATTTATTGTCTTATTGGTGCATTGAGAGTGCAACTGAATGCAAAATTTTTCATGCAATGTCATGCAACTAGATTTAATTAATACTGTTTAAGGTTTATTGAATATTTTTGGGGTATCATATTTGATACATCAGGCTTTTAAGACTCATATAGTATGATAAAATGAGATTATGGCACTTATACTCAGAGGAGAAAAATGCTAAACTTTACTCAGAGGCCCAAGCTGAGCAAGAAAATGCAATTTGCTGCAGTTGCTGATTTTTATATGGCCTTAATCTGATAGTTTGTAATGTAAATAATTGAGATCTTTATTACAGTATAGCAGACTACTTCCATAAACACATATAAATATCAGTTATTATTATTACTATTTGTAATAATATGTCTTAAGATATTTAAATGCTTAGATTTATGATCAAAACTCTGTGGTTTTTATTGTGGGAGCAAAACATACAGTTGTGGTCAGAATTAATGGCACCCCTAGATTATCAAAAACGTCTGTAAAAAAGGAAACCTGCATTGTTTATCCTTTTGATCTTTCATTTAAAAAAGTCACACAAATCTAACCTTTCATTGAAGTAAAAGAATTGAAAGTGGGGGGTAAATGACATTATAAAATAAATAAATTTTCTCCAAAACACGTTGGCCACAATTATTGGCACCCCTAGAATTTTTTACGAGTCAAATATCTCTGAAGCATATTCCCATTAATATTTACCTTTTTTTTAGCACACTAGGGTGACTAGGAACATGAAATTGTCCAGTCATGACTTCTTGTTTCACAGGAGTTTAAATATGAGGAAACACAAAGGCCAAATTCCCTTAATCATCCATTACAATGAGTAAAACCAAAGAATATAGTTCTGATGTGCATCAAAGATTGTTGAGCATCACAAAATAGAAAGTGGCTGTAAGAAAATACCTAAAGAATTGAAAATCCACATTTTGACCATCAGGGCAATAATTAAGAAGTTCCAATCAACTAAAGATGTTCTAAATCTGTCAGGAAGAGGATATGTGTCTATATTGTCTTCATGCACGGTGAGGAGGAAAGTTTGAGTGGCCAAAGACTCTTCAAGGATCACAGATGGAGAATTTCAGAGATTACTTGAATCTTGGGGGTCAGAAAGCCTAAAAAATATATATCAAATAACCCCTACATCACCACATGTTGTTTGGGAGGGTTTCAAGAAAAATCCTCCTCGCTCCTGCAAAAATAAACTCCAGCATTGTCAGACATGACTGGGTCTTCAAAAGGGACCGGATTCTATGGTCTGATGAAACAAAAAAAGGGCTTTTTGGTAGCAAACCCACCAGATGTGGGTGGAGGAATGGTTTCTGATCTCTAGTCAGTTGTTCTCCAAACTCACCAGGCATTATAGAAGAAAACTAAGAGCTGTTATCTTGGCAAAAGGAGGTTGCAACAAAGTATTTAATAACAGGGAGCAAATAATTATGGCAAGCGTGTTTTGGAGAAAAGCATTTATTTCATTATGTGATTTCCCCCCACTTTCAATTATTTTACTTCAATGAAAGGTTAGATTGGAAGGATAAACAATGCAGATGTATTTTTTTACAGCCATTTTTTATCATATTTACCAGGGGTGCCATTAATTCTGACCCCAACAATAATGCAATATGCAATACAATGATGATTGAGAGATGCAAATAAACCTTCCTCAAAAGCCTGATGTATTATATTTGATGGTTACATTTTAAAGCAACACCAAGTAGGATTTTTTACCTTCAAATAATGTTTCCAAAATCGTTTCAGTGGTTCATCAAGTCGTGACATGGTGAAATGCAATTATGCCTTTATCTGGTATATCCACAATATGTAAGATTGCCAGATTGGGTCGCGTTTCAGTAGTTCTAATGAGATATAAGAAAATGACTAAATTGACTTGCTTTACGGCAAGCGTTACAATAGCCGATAGGTGGATGGTACTCGACATAAGCAGCGAGCGTGCGCGTGCGACAGTAGGATGCGGTAGGCAAAATTATTAAGACAGCGGTAATGGACAATTCCGCTTCCAACCTGTAGGGGAACAGCAGAGGAAAAGTTCCTTGGTGTAGCTTTAACATGATTTTCGAACGATGTATAGATAATCAAGAATGTGTGTGCATACAGTAATTAGAATGTGCATGTTTCTGTGTCAGTGTGTGTTTATGTCACTGTGTCAAGGTATGTCATGATTTGGGGCACAGAAGGAAACTCCTTGCAACTGTTTTTGCAAAAGTGTGGGTCTCGTGTCAGAGTGTGTGTCTATGAGGGAAGGTGTGAATGTGGGTTGACGTCCTGTGCATCGTATGCAAACGTTCCTGGATGCAATTTTAAAATAGCCAGGTTTTTGAGCCACTCACTTTAACTTAAATGCCATTTGCCTAATAAATCTGAAGCCAGTTTAATGACATAATCGCAATGCAGATTGGCTGATGGCACCACGGAAACAACACGCATACACAGTCCTTTTCACTATTGATTAACCTGAGCTGTGACGTGAAAGGCAGCAGACAATTTTTGATTTCCAATGTTCCAATAGTACACTTCAGGCTTTTATAAGCCATAAAAACTGATACTTTATAAAATATAAAGACTTACACAATCAGTGCTATATAAGGATCATTTGGATACTATTATGTTTTTTATTAATATCTTGAAATGTTTTTTATTTTTATATTTTCTGTTATCATTTTAATTTCTTTGTGTTTTTGTAATTTTATTAGTTTTTTATGTCTATACACTGTAAAAAATCTATGATCAATAAGTTGACAACATATGTTTTTACATTGCTTTAACTCATCAAAATAAGTTAAGCAATTTTCAACTTTTTTAATAAGTTAAAAAGATTGAACTAATTGATATTAAGTCAGTTTCATGTAATTTAAGTTGAATTGACTTAAACAACAAAGTGGATTGTACTTAAAAATTTAAGGCAGCAACTTTTTTATACAGTGTATAGATTTATAAATTTAGGGTTAGGGTTAGATTTATTTATTTTAGGACAACAAACTTTAAATGAGAAACGTTGCCTTGGCAAGTTGAAATATAAATAAATGTAAAGAGTTTTTTTTTTTACATTTTACATTTTATTTTATTTCAGTTCAAATGTATTTTATTTCAAGTGATGTTTTGTGTGGGTTTAGTTTTGGTTAACTATTATTCTGTACTTACAATGTTACTTCCTTGAATGTTTCTTGCAAAAAAAGTGTTAGAATATGAAGCTACTTTTGAATGGCCATTGTTGGAAAAAGATTAGATGCAGGCGGGCCGTGTTAATTTGGTATTAATGGACTAAGGGAATATCCTGTTACTATGTATTGAAATAAAGCCAATAACAATAGACTTATATCTCCTGCCCTTCTTTCTTTCTTTCTTTCTTTCTTTCTTTCTTTCTTTTACAGTCTGAGAAAAGTCCATAAAAATGGGAACAATGTACTGTTAATATGAAGTTTTTTCAAAAGGTGTTTTAACTGTATTTTAAATTGCACATCGCATTCTCAAACTCAAGGCCTGTAATCTAAAAAATAACCTCTTTCTGGGTTCCTTGCATGTTTTCTATCCTTTTGTGTTTAAAATTACTCTAATACATAAATGTTCACTTGCACACACAATATCCGAATAAAGAGAAATATCTACATATAGACAAAAAGCTTCTCATTCTCTCTGAAACAAACCACATGCTGATAAAGAGAAAATTTCTCCTTTTCTCTTCTGCGCTATCTGTTCACCTAAACCACATGCTGATACAAACAAAAAAGCCTTCATGTTTCTCATCTCAGAGAACTGCTGAAACATATAATACAAATTAATTATGTATGAGAATGATTATATCTGCAGTAAAATCGAACTCCCAATGAGTTAAACATTATTAAGACTCTAAAAACACTTACACATTTCAGATAGAAATCATATATTTCATAAAGTGAATTCAAATCAGAAATAGTCCACATTACAAACTATTAGCAGTCATAAACCCCACTGGTACTTACCACAGCTGAAGATCAGCATAAGCATTACTTTATCCATACATATTCAACTCATTTCAAAACAGCAGAACTAAAACTGAACAAAGTAAATTTACCTGTTGAAATGTACCTATTACACAATGCCTGTGAGAGACTTGCATTTGTGATTGCATCTCTCAGATCATACATCTTTCCAGAAATGAAGATACTATCTCACCTATATATATATATATATGACTGTGAGCAAGATGTAAGCTGTGATATGTCGTAAATGATCTTTGATGTACCACAGATAGAGGAACATTACATAAAACTATACCACAACTTCAGCATTTAGGTCTGAAATGCCACTGGAAATGGTGCAGGGCTACTGCAGTTATATGATTTTTTTTTTTTACTTTAATTACTATAATTTAGGCCTGTCACAATAACTACTTTTTGTTGTGCGATACAATGTCACAGAAATAATTGCGATAAACGATATTATTGCCATTTTAAGATCATTTTCAAATAATAAATAAACATTTTCTACAAAAAAGAAAAGTACAAAGTAACTATAAAAACATACTTGCAAATGCACAAAAAGGCACTTATGGAGATTTTTCCCTGTCTTTCTTTTCTCTGTAAAGTAAGGGTGCACACTATAGCTGAAAACACAAACCCTAAGCAGTCAGATGTCTGTATGAACAGAGGCACCGATGCCTCAACAGGCCATATCTGCTGCTAGAACTATTGTTTATTAATGCACACCATTTTGCGCTGTAAAGTTAATATTTGCACCAGAACAGGATTGCGGATTTGAAATCAAGTGTATTTGGACTTATTCTTCCAAACTGTCTGTAGTTGTCTGGAAAACACTATAACGCCCCAAAGACTCCTTTTTCCCACCTGTCGATGACCGCTCTGTGTCTGAAGGAAACTGGATGCTCCATTTTATAGCAACAAATTATGATGGCACATGTTATTTTACTGTTACTATAAATGTATGCAAACAAAGGTTTAACGAAATAACTAATGAGGAGAAGAAACGTATCCCCAAAATCACATCTTAAAGATATTCGGTCAATTTAAGTCCCCCTAGTTTATGTAGCGGTTCAGTCTGTGCTTCTCTTGAAACCTCCATCACAGCATTCTGCACTGTAAACTATGAAAAACCTCAAGGTTCCACTAACGGAAATCCTCGAGTTGAACACAAGAGTGCTGTGACAGGACAAAAAAAGAGTCACCAAGAGAAAGAAAGAGAATGAAAGAGAGAGAACCTGGAAACATCAAGAGCCTATAGCTTTCAAAGAAACAATATACAGACATTCATGAGACAAACTGAGGAGTTTTGAAGAGCTAATTGAATAATATCTATGTTAGTGCTTGCTAACAGAGTGACGTAACAAACAAAAAATTGTTGACGTTTTATATTTTTATTTTAATTAGTAGTTTTCCACTATGCATTATATATGTATTATTTATATAAAAGATGTCCACAATTAAGGTAATATAAAAAAATATCGTTTTTGTTTCTAAAATAAAACATGAATTAGTAATGAAAGAATTAGCTGTATAAAACAAATTCACAAAGCAGCACAGCAACAAAAACATTCTGTCACAGGAAAGTGCCAAAAGATAAGATGCTATAAGCAGAGTAAGATAAGACACTTTTGTGCTTATCATGGTGATTTAATCACACACACACACACTCACACACACCTACACACACATATACACACACATCCTCACACAAATTTATATTTTCTTTTCATTGTATAAATTAATAATACGTCTTCTCTATTAGATCTTAGGACCCGAAGGCACTGGATTATTTTTTTTAATCAGTCTGAATGGAAAAGCTTTGTGAATTCAGGGGGAGAGAATATCTCTTTGATTTTCAAGTTGTTGGTACCTGTTTTCATTGTCATGATTTCAGTGTCTTTGATGATTTAAAGACATTTAAGATCAAGAGTGAAAAAAGGTGTGAAACTCCCCACACACACAGACACATTAAAAGCGGTAAATTTTTCGTATATCAATGTGCGCATGTGCTCATATATCGACTTTCATTTTATAACATTCAGTTTCATAAGCGTTTCTATATGAAAACCGATCACAATAGATTTTTATTTTTAATTTATGATTTCTAAGAGAAACAAGTCAACTCTTAAATGTTTTAATTGATTTGATTGATGCACCGTTTAACTTGGTAGCAAAGGGGAAAAACAACACCCAAAATGTAGGTGATGGAAAATAGCATTCAAACAAAAGCTCTGCACGCACACCTGTGCACACACACACCAATGTGTGTGCCGATACACACACATACACACACACACACAAGGACTAAACGGGTGACCACAGCGCAGAAAAGTCTTGCAGCTGGTGAAGCGTTCATTGGTAGTATATTCAAAAAGTGTGCGTGTATGCAGAGAAAATCTAGTGCAATTTTGCAAAATGCCTCACAGTGCATGTTTTTCTAATGTGTGTATAAAACCATAAAGTGCATTCGATAAATCCACAAATTTTCTTTCCGTTCCTTATATCGGATGTAGAGCAGAATAGCTATCCCGGAAGATCTTTCTGCTCATACCTTCCTTTCTGACTCAATGTGACTGAAGCGCTGCCTCTCTCTGTCTATACGGAATAAAAACCAGGAACTTTTAGGCCTTTTTATGCAGCAGAACAACAGTAAACTGTCCGCATTAAGTACAGATAACCTCTGATTCTGTTCTTAAATAATGCTAATTTGACATTGAAATCTTTTAACTATAGTTTTTAATAAAATAAAAATAAAGTATAATAAATGGATAAAAATTACTACTAAGGACAGTCTTCACAATACAAAAAACGAGGATATTTTAAAGAATATGGGCAACCAAACAGTTGATGGACCCCATTGATTTTTTTCCACACTATGGAAGTCATAGTCAAAGTTTGGTTACCAATATTCTTCAAAATATCTTCTTTTGTGTTCAGCAGACGAAAGAGTGAGTAAATGATGACCGAATTTTAATTTTAGGGTGAACTATCCCTTTAAGGACAAGAATTCACACTGCACCGACAGATGCAGACCAACACAGACAATCACCAGTTTACAGTACGTCACTTCTCAGACATTCCCTGACCCGACATGCGGCGATTCAACAATTCAATCAGCAAAAAATAAGCTCCGACAGATGCCAACAGACAACGACAGGGGTGACACACTGATCCGACAAAACCCTATGAAATGTGTTGCCGTCGCTCAGTGCAGTTTTAACTGACCTTTAAGATGTTTTACTGTATCGGAAGGACATTTTTGGTACACAAGAAAGAAAAAAGAAAAAACACATGCGCTAGCAGTTTGGACAAGCAGACTCATTCCTTAGAGTTACTACTTTCCACATTTTAAAATAATAGTAAAGTCATTCAAATTCTGATATAATATATGGAAATGATGCAGTTACTAAAATATTAAACAAACAAAACTATCTTTTATTTTAGTTTCATGCCTAGATTACAGCTGTACGTAAATAAACGTTGTTAACTTTATGAGGTGCATCCTGGGAGGTTTTTACAAACAGGATGTTTTATTTGCTCTGCTATTAAAATGAGAAGTTACTATTTTAAAGAAATTGATGAGCATTTTAATCTGTCTATACACTCTCAGAAAAAAAGCTGGGAAGCACTTTATTTTTCAGTCCTGTTCCCCATGTAATACCTAGGTACTAATCCTGAACCTTCCCCTAAACCTAACCCTAACCCATGTAGTTACCTTTTTAGTAACCACTACTTTCTTAGGCAAGTACTGTAAGTGCATACAAGTGCACGTACTGTAAAATAAAGTGCAACCAACAGCTGTCACTGGGGCAGTACCGTTTCAAATGGTACTCTTTTGGATCTTATTTACCCCTAAAAAGTTAATATTAGTACCTTAGAGAGACATAGCATTTTACGGTGTCTTAACAACATTGTCAATCACACAAAAACATCTTTCAGCAGGGTTCTGGACAACAGCGAGCGCTTCGGTGCAGTCCTGCGCCAGATAATGCAAGTTGATAAGATACAGCGCAGCTGACTTCAGCATGTGCTCCTTAAATTGTAGCAATTTTTATGAGCAGATATTTAACCACATTCGTGATGTGGACTGCTACGGAAAATTCAGTTTTAGGGGACTGTACAAAAAATGTTAGCTTGAGAGTCATTTCTGAACAATGTCCACAACCACAAGCCTCACAGACGAACGTCATCTGATACTTTTGGGGTCCTCCATTTTGTCCGTTTGGGTTTCAGGATAAAGTAAACAAAAATAGAGGCAACAATCGTCTTTATTCTTTTAGCTGTTAATTCTCGTTTATTTTGAGGGGCTTGTAACAAAGACGACTGAGAGAGGATGTTGTATTCAGACCGTTTCTGAAAGCAAGATCTTATCTTGCAGTGTTCATTTCATTAAGGAGATAATCTGCACATTAAACCCTTTATCTGTAGGCTAGGCTGTATCTACAGCTGTGGTTCTAATCATAACAGCCACAAAGCACAAGATAAACTAATAACCAAATGATCTGGCCATTAATCTATATTGTGGTTTCTTCAGATAGGTCCTTAACTGATTACCTATCAAGAATAAGTAACTGCCACTACAATCAATTTCTTGGATCTATCTAGATAAATCTAAAGTTCATATTTGTCCAAAATAATTAAAAAGGAATTTTTATCTTTGTTGAAAAGCACTGTACAAAAGAATTGATAAATTCATGATTAATTCACGACAGTTTCTCTCAATTCAGCGAACTGCAAGAGTTACGAACATTAGTCGGTTTCATATGCTTGAGCATGAGTACATTGAAAGGTTCTGTTGTTTCAAATGCCACAATCATTTAGGACTTCGTTCACATTACAACAGAATTAAATCTGTTTAAAAAAGGGTACTACATCAATTTCCAATATGATAATTTAGTTTTCGTGTCAAACCAGAATTAACAATAAACTGAATTTAGACTAAAATGTTGTGCTTGATGTGGAATGTGTGAAAGTCCCCATTACTAAACTCAGTGAGAAAATGTAGTCACACACCCACGCTGGACTACTTCACACACACACACACACACACACACACACACACACACACACACACACACACACTTAAAAAAAAAAGCACTGATTATTATATCATTAATTTTATCAGGTCCTACTTCAACCCCAAAGACATTTTGAATTACAAATCAAAATCCTGGTCTCAAAATCAAAGCACATCAGACCTACACTGCTTTCTCTATTCCAGCTAAATCCTACATATCATCCCACTCCATCCTTCAAGATGGAGCATCCATCTCCAACTCAAGTGGTTCAAGAGCAAACCAAAGTCTTGGACTTTTCATCTACATGCTAATATGGCAGAGCGAGTCTCGTACAACTACAAACAACAGAGCGAAACTCCTAAAAAGGTCAATCTCAGCTGAAAGGGAAGGATATATAATCACTTTGCCCTATACTAGTTTATGATGAGCGAAACGAAAGAGCAATATGAACACAAAGCGTTTCGAAACTTGTCCTATGCAATATAAGCTGCAGAAACAAAAATGAAAACCATTGCGCACAAATACATGAGGATGAGTCCAATGTGATGTAAACAAGCAATTGTCACACACCCACACAAACATTAGCAAAAATACATACTTACTAGGCCAGACACAAAACACAAATGCCTACCTCGCATCATCTTCACAGCATGTGTGAACTGCTGTCTTTTTCTCGTGAAGATGCGTCTAAATCACTCAATATGGTTGACAGCTCTGTCTCACACTGTTAATCAAACTTCTGAACAGGTGATTCTGTCGCGGTGTGGGAGATGACAGAGAGATTAGGTGGTTTTCTATCGGTGACAGAGAGGGAGATCATTTGTGTGTGTTTCTGAGAGTGACAAAGAGAGAGAGGGCCTGTCCCTTTCAAACTGTAGATAGGTACACCTCTCTCTCTCTCTCTCTCTGTGCTGTTTCTCTGTCCGTCTATAGGTGGACTCTACTTTCTCTTTCTCTTTCTAATTCAGCGTTGAGCAGTTCACCTCTAAGCTTTTATGCAGAACATCATTCTTCCTGAAATCCTGAATTCCTCTCACCTTCCACGCCACACTGTAAAAACACTCAACTCATTATATTCTGTTTCTTTTTTGCATTGTTTTTTTAGTTTTACTTATTTCCCAAAAGTTGAGATAACTTTTGTTTTTAGTGACCATGAAATCAAAATGGACCATTGTTTTTTTTTTTGTTTTTTTTTTGTTTTTTTTTATGGAATATTGCAGTATTTGTTATAAATGATTTATCGGTGCACAAATTATTTTAATTCATGTGCCCTCCTAATCCTTCTTGCAGTGACATCTCTTCTCTGATGATGTGTTTACTGGCGTGAGGGCGGGGCAACCTGTCACTCACATGAGTTCACCAATAGCTAACCACAACCATCCAATCAATTCCCGACGGACAAAATCAAGTCCTGCTCTACAGTTTTTCTTGTTTCACTAGGATATACATAACAATAGGGAGGAAAAGACTATCACAACTTCCGTTTCATGCCGACTTCAATTTTGTCAACTCAAATACACTGGAAAAATCCATTGGACAAATACAATAAATTAAGTTTAGTTTACTAAAATCCAAAAATATTTTTTGGAGACACACAACTACAAACTCCCAGTTATTATCAAACCGTCCTAAATACATTTTTTTTGTGTTTGTGTTTCATTCTTTAGAAAAAAGGTACAAAAGCTTCCACTGGGATAGTACCCTTTAAAAACTTACACTTCGGTCCCTTATTTGCCCCTAAAGGGTGCATATTAGTATCTTTTGAAAGAGAGTTAAAATGCATATGCAGAATTTGAATTTGAAGTGTTGACTTTTCTTTTGCTATTATATTTGGTGGGGAACTGTTCAGAGAGGATGTGAGGCTGGTTTGGTAGGTGGTGGATGGTATTGGTGTAAACAACCTGGTTAAGATCGTCATGTGATATTATTAACGCAACGTACGGCAGAGTGTTGTTATTGCTTGTCATTATGAATCATAGTCCAACCACGCTAAAAGTGTTTTCTAATCCTCCTACAGTCATGCTCTAATAATCCCAGTAAACTAATATGATATGAAACGCACTCAGTTTTTCGTTTTAGGGTTTTCAAACATTTTTATACAGTCAAATTAACTAGTAAACAATCAAAAAAGACTTTGATAAAATGTTATGGAAGTTCCATAAAGGTCATATTTGAATGTAAAAACAAAACTTTCAAGGACAGAGGGAAGGAAAAAAAGAGCGAAAGACAAAAAGATGAGATACTTACACAAAGGCGGGAAGAGTTTTAAACAGCATCTTTTCACCGAAATACTCTTGAGATCTTATCTCGATTCAGATGGTGCACACGCCCATAGCTGCGCCACACACCTGTGCGTGTGTGTCTAGCTTTGCTCATGTTTAAACATACAGCTTTTGTGGCTGAAGTAAAAATATATGTGGATACAGGTGCATTGTGTGTTTTTTTAACAGGTGTAATTATGCACCGCTTTGCTACACTGATACACGGCCCCTTACTATAACCACAATGGAGGGGTTCTCTGATATTCAAAAAACAACATGCATAGGGGGTGAAACATGCCACTTCTTGAAGCACGCACACACACATAAAAATAAACTACTATTGTGTTGTACTTAACAACATACTAGCAGAGTGAACCGAGATACAGAGTGAACAGACAGTGAAAGACTGATGAATGCTTGAGATTCTTGTACTTACTCAGATGGGATTTCTTGTGCACTGGATTTCCTAAAGAGGTGACACAAATAATAACTAGTTAGTGGTCCCTTTCCACAAACAGGGAACACTTTTTTAAACAGAGGCAATAAATATGTATGTTGATGTAAATATGTTAAATATAAAATCCAACATAATAGTAAAGTAGCCTGAAAAGTGACTAGTTGCAAACACATCAAATGTCTGTGCTCCCTCAGACAACTTGAAATTATACCACAATGTAAACATTTTAGCCACCTGTTTAATTGATTTGTTGTAAATTCAATTAATTGGTTTAAACAATTTCTATTGACCTGTGTCCTTATTTTTTAAGTTGTTGCATTAGTCAAGATCGGAGTTCAACCCTGTAAAAGTTATTGAAAGAAAAATGATCAAGTAAATATTTTTATTTAATTTAAACAAAATAAAAGTTTATCAATAACTACCTACATTTAATCACAAACAAGCTAGACTGAGTGACAGCTTAATTTATTGTACAAATATATTTTTTTCCTTTTAATTCAATTTAGTATAATTTATTTAGCTTAAATTGTCTAACATTTATTTGTTTATTTGATGTTTATAGCAAGAAAATAACAAATAACACAAATCAGGGTTTTAAACTGTTAACAGGATTGCAATAATTGAAAACCCAATTGAAAAATGAATAGTAAATAAAACAGATGTGCATGGTTTAATTAATTTTTAGCTTGAAGTTAAAGAAGTTAATCAGCATTTTAAGCACATCTTTTCACTAAACATTTGCTGAGTGTTAAGGCCTAAGACCCTATTCATGAAAAATGCTGTGTTATTCCCACACCTACACACACTAAACAGCTAAAACATTAACACCTGTGTGTGTATACACACTAACACATGCACACATACACAAATGTATGCTTTTATTGGAATAAAAAGCACAAGCACACGTTAATTCACATGAAAAGCCCCCTCAACCCCCATCTCTGCCCACACACGAGCACAAACAGCAATCTCCGTTGTCTGACGTTTGACCACACTTTGAGAAAGTTCAGATTTGATGCTGTGTTGGCCGTTTCCGATGGGTATTTTTAGCAGTGTGTCTGTCTGAAGACACAGGGCAGGTACGATAAGCATCGCAGGGAAGAACACTTGGCCTCTCTCTCTCTCTTACTTTCTCTGTCTGTCTCTTACTCCGACTGTCTCTCTCACTCTCTCTCCCTCTTTGAAGGGCTTTGTGGGTTTTTGAAAAAGTCACTTTTGCTTATGTAGCGGAACACACACAAATAGGTGCGTGGCGACTTGCAGACGTACTCGGAAACAAAGACTCTCAAAGCAAGTATTTCACAACTCCGTCTCACGGTTTGCCTAATAGCAAAAAATGACCAGTGCTGTTTTTGAGTTTTTGGTCAATATAGGGTGCTCGATTTTGTTGATTTTCTCAAATTCAATAAGAATGTGTGTTTTTAAGTGTGTACGTACGTTTAAAGGCACAAAAGAGCAGCAAGGTTAATCGTTTGATCATAGATTAAAGGAGTCTCTTTAGTACCTGAATCATCAGTGTGATATAAGGCATCAAGGTAACAGATCTAAATTCAGTTGGATAACACAGCCAAGTCCTGATTACACTGCTTATCGCTCAATTCTGGCAAACTAGCACAGCTACTTATTCACACCCCTATTCCGGGACCAGAGAGAAAAGAAAGAGAGATATTATGATGGCTTGAAGTAATGGCCTTTGAGACTGTTTGCCACAGTTAAAAATAATTAAAAACAATTGTTTAAAATCACACTTATTTAGAACTATCACTATGTACAGTAAAATCTATTTACCATGATCAATTAAATTGCATATTAAAATGTAAGCACATGTATCTACAAATTATCAAATGTCAATTAAACAAGTCATTATAACAAAAAATAACAAGTTTGGACACACTGAAAAACATACAAATAGAGAAAACTGACATTTGGGCCTCTGTTATTAGTGCCTGATATAAACGTATAATCACACCAGTCATGCTTGCACTGAACAACACTTGTCAGGTGACAGCTATACGTATAAGTATCTCCTCTTCAACACATTTAATGAGACTACAAAATGGAACAACCCTTTTTTTCGCAGCCCATGGTTTGACCAACTATCCTCAAGTCACATTTTATAATTGCAGTCCAGCATTTTTCATGTGATTTCACCAAGAAGCTATGAAGACACTGAAGTTTTAAAGCACTGAGTGAGCAGAACTCATGAGATTGCGCTGAACAAAAACTGCATCGTATGGATGGATTCGGACTTAAACGTGGATGATTGGCCATTGTGTTCATGCTGTCAACAGACATGTCTGTGATTGGCTATTACCAAAACATGTTGTAAATATACTTATAATATTGTTGTAAATATACTTATGGTTCACAGAGCGCATGATGACAATACGCACAGGAGCATTTGAAAGCAGCACCTATCAGCGGGTACCGAACCGACTTGGTTCTCTGCATTTGGTATTTTGTTCAGTATCGACTTGGTGCCGAAGTACCGGTACTTTTAACAACACTAGCCCAGGCAAAAGCTCCCCATACAGCTTTAAAATGGCTAAGAAATTTCTGTGTCAGCATCCAGTGTGAGCCTTTCAAGACTTGCCTATAGAGTTATGGGCTGGAAACAAAGAAATAAAGTAAATGGTCAGTCACTCTTGGCTACATTGTGCATGTGATGTATGTCTTTGCATTTATAATTAGCTTGTCTTCTATTTTCACTCAAAGCGCAAGTTGTGGGAATCTCTTCAACCACCTGGATGATGTAATGGCACCCATAATGTCCAGGAACAGCCACAGTGTCCCCATCACTGGGGCATTAGGATCGAAGGACGCAGATTTAAAATAAATTTAGTCATTAGCAAGTGCCTTGATCATCACAATATGTCACCACAGCTGATCATCATTAGTTTTGTTTATTGTGCATTTTCCTTGAAGTTGTTAGAAAAAGTACAGCAGTGCTGACCTATGCACTTGTTCTACATTACTGATTACTTTATAGATTGAAAAAGACATGAAATGTTTCTGAGGAAGGAGCACTGTTGACATTTTATTGCACTAAAATTTTGACAAAGGGGCAGCCCTAGAAACAGCTTAACCCTGCTTAGCTTCAATGGGTAACCAGTCAAGACCTGCAGGGTGTTAAGCTTCTGGAAACATTACCTGTGAGGTGGCAGTTGTCCTCTATTGTTCCCTAACAAGAAGTCACCGAGGACCCCTGCTGCTATACAAGAGAAATCAACAAACAACAACATCCTATGAAAAGGAAAACTTAACCCTTCCTGAGAAATCGCTTCTAAAAAGTACTTTAAACTCAACTAGCTGCGAATGAAAATGAATGTACATGGATAACTGTAAAGAAACATCACAGGCCATCGAAGTCATTTCAGTTTTCAGTTGACAACTGTGGCGAACAGGACGGCCGAGGGACGTGCGAGAACGGCGCGAGGCCGGTGGTGCGATTGCTAATGAGCAACACCTGTGAGGCACACCGGTCTCGCATCTCTCACGGAGGAGCGGAAGCATAAAGGAGGAGCGACGACGTTGATGATCGAGAGAGGAACAGGCCTGTATTTTAGTTGTGTTTTGTTTGTTTTATTTAAATAAATTATATTTTGATTGTTCGCCGGTTCCCGCCTCCTTCTTCCCTGAACATTGCTACAACAACCCTTGACATTATCATGAGTCTCAAAATTTGCCTCATTTGTAAATTCATAAACCCCTATAAGGTAACACATGCCATATTGCCGTTGAGTGTCATTACTTTGTGGTTTCCTTTTGTCTCGCACCCATCTCTTCCTCTCTTCAGTCTTTAAAGTTCTTTCTCACTCCCACCTGTATAAAATCTCCCCCATGTTTAGTCAAATGTCACACTCTGCCTACGTAATCGTTGTATTCAAATATTTGCTCGGGAAGAAACTGCGAAAGAGTGTTGCAATGAATGTGAAAGCAGGTAATCTGTGTTGTGGGGTAGTGGATGTAAGCTTCTGGATCTCAAATTAGCCAATCGGCTTCTGGAAATAGATCAGGAATCCAAAGACACTCACTAAACACTAATCTTTACTTTAATCCAGATTATGTCCATTCTTACCACACACAGAGGTATTTACAGCATTTCTGGCAAGGTTATGTGAGGGAAAGTTAGAGAAAAAGAGACAGAAAGAGGGACTGAAAGAGATAAACTGTGAAAACATTGAATGAGAAATGAGTCTCAGGGTTAGTATCACAGAACCATCTAAGTGGTAAACATCAGAAGAGTTTGAATGAGATTTTTGCAATCAGGAGCGGAAAATTGTGGACATGAACATTCACATTAAGATGAGGACTCTGGGTGGTTAAACCCTCAGTAATAACGTTTACACACATGGCCTAATTCTTCTGATGAAAGCGGAGAGTTTTTTTCTCATCAGACTTGGCAGTTATTAAAACATTCACAAAGAAAATGTCAGAGGATCAATAAATTAACTATTTGAAGACTGTGTATAGAGGATAGATTCAAAAATCATGAAGGTCAACGAGATAAACAGTTATCAGTAGGGTCTACAATCTCAAATATATAGAAATTTAAATTAGAACCAAAAACCATTTACATCTGTTGCTGTAGAACATATAAAAGCCATTTAGAACTATTTATTCACTTGTTCTTTAGAAAATCATGTACAGGTCGAGTACTAAAGGAATGTTTGGAGTAGTGATGCACCGATTTTTTTGGTCGATACCAATACCGATTTTAATGAACAACCTCTCTTATATGAGCTTTTGTCATTAAAATAGATTACACTACAGGGCTTCTGAATGCTTGAATCTGATTGGTTGATGAACACACACACTTACAGTATGGACACACACACAGAAACATGTTGTCAGCGCTGCTCTGACTATTTTATCAGTAAAAATGTTTAGCAACATAAAAGCTACATGACATTTCTCACTAGCGATGTAATAACGGCACTGTTCTTGAAAAAGATAAACTTAGAATTTCGGTTATAGAGATGCAGCTGCCAAAGACTCTTGAGAGACGCACAAATTCAGGTAATTCACACACACTTAATCTCTCTCTCTTTCCCTCTACTCTCTCTCTCTCTCTCTAATAACTGCGTTAGTCTGCTATCAGTGGCTAAAGCCTCCATTACTAGTTCTAAAATTACGTTTTGGAAATGGCGACGGAGGCTTGAGATTAGATGCATAAGAAATTAGTCCTAGACACAAGAGTGTTTTAAGCAGTAGCGTTTTTGGCATGGGCAAACTGGGCAGTCGCCCGGGGCGGCATTTTTTCATGTCACATGGGGGCGGCACGAGCAGTAAAAAAAAAAAAAAATCCTCTGCACCGTGAAGCGGTTTTCTATTTTCTATAATTTCAATTCAATGATTGGCAATGGCGCCCCTGCTTGCTGAGAAGGTGCCGTTCACAGAAGCTATGTCAAGGGGGGGTCTCCTGATTGGAGGTAGCTCACCAAGCTACCAAGCAAGGTAGTTCACATATCGCGTCTTTTGCGCGCTCAAGTTCGTTATTTCAAATGAAGGCGCACGGGAAGCGGGCTCATAATTTAAGCGATTTATGCATGTTTTCCAGGGGCAGCGAGATGGTTTAAGAAAATGGTTTAACTTTTCAGTATGGGGGTGCACCCAAACACGTGGGTGTTTTTCTTTTCTCCATAAACTAATCTTGTAGCAGAGCTACAGCAAGCGTTTTTTCTGTGGTGGAAATTCATTAGCTACTAAAACTTCTTTGTTGTTGTCGAGAGCACAGTGCATGGTTGCATAGCAACAACAGACGTCATGGGAAAACCGGACCGAATTTTACTATTAAAAATAAAATATAAGCTAATGTGCATTGTAAATGTCAGTAATTTATCTTTTTTGACTCATTCTTTTTATAAAAATGATTTAAAGGCTGAAATATGTGGTTTATCTTTTTATAAAACCTTTTTTTGTCAAAACTTTATTTCAACGTGTCCATGTTAGTAGATAACATAAAAGACACTCCTTTCAAATCTGGCCATCATCTTTAATGTTATTATTTTAATGTTTATGTAAACAAAAAGTGCATATTGATGCTAATTTATATGTTATTTGCTGGTGTAAAATTGGTGAATTGATTTCATTGTTTATTAGTAGGCCTACTTTTTGAATAAAATTCTATGATAACCGTTATCATTTTGGTCACTATATTCATGAAATGAAGGGGGTCTCGCTCAGGATGTAATTCAATGTAGAACCGCCACTGGTTTTAAGAACAAAAACCTGACAAATGCCTTGAAACACATCTGAACAATGTCTTGAGGTGTGGTAACCGTAGTATAAGCGGAATAATTGAGCCAAGGTGGTAATGCGGCCACAACGCGAAGCAAAATTAAAATGATTATTTTCTAATAATTCAACAGATCGCCGTCAATTATTCTTCTTTACTCAGTGTTTTCATCATGTTTTAAATCAGCAAAGTTAAAAAATTCATTTAAGTAATACCAGCTAGTTTATTGCTGCATCATAAAATAATTTCTATTGAACAAGGATTGGATCCATTTAACATTCAACAGGCCAACATAAATACATCAATACAACAGAACAGAGGTGCATATGAAGTAAACAGTGCTTTTCAGGTAACTAAGGGTTGGATACCGTTCACATCACCCAACGGTACCTTTTTTCAGTAATTTAGGCATGTTTACCTCAATAACTGTAAAGTAACTAAGTCATTTGTAGAGGTGTTATTGACATTATGCCAGAACTGTGAATTTTCTAGTTTCTTTTATATGAAATTAAACTTTTTTGTCAAACAACATAGGGCACAAGTGAGCTTTATACTGTTAAAATTACAACATAGAAGAAAAAGTGTGATTATTATTCAAAAATTAAGTTTTGATAATTTATTATTATTAGTGTTAGTTATTAAATTTAGATATATAAATTCTACTGTACAACAGTAATATATTATCAAGTTAAACCAAACGTTTATTTTGACGGGTTGTGGTGAAGACATTTGAGTTTCCGTGTGTTAATGATATAGCTAACATTAGTTTTTCTTAAATTAAACTGTAAAATGTGTAATGATTTGACGACGATGGTTCAATTGCAAGTAAAACAGTTTATTGATAGTGAGAGCAGGTAAATGACCAGGAGCATGATGAATAAATGTCCAAAGGGATAAAGCACTTGGCAGCACAGGGACGCTGAGGACAGCCAGTCTTCAGGAGAAGACTGAAGGTCGGGTGGTCATGAGATGATCCAGGAAGAACGGAGATGAAACGGGAACCGGAGACCAGGAAGTGAACAGCGTGGTAGACTGCAGTGCTTGACGACAATGAACAAAACCGAAACTGAAGACAGACGGGAACACAGCGAGAGACAGGCGGGAACACAGCAAGGGACAGGCAGGAACACACAGGAACATCCACAACGCTCTGACAAAGACAAAGGGTGAAAACAGAGAGACTAAATAGTGATCGCTGATCAGCTGCAGCTGGCACGACTGGTGGGGATCAGCAGCAGTGATCAGCGACACCGCCCACACGTAACACACACACGACGAGAAAAGAGACCAATTCATGAACCGTGAGAGTACCCCTCCCCCTAGGGAGAACTTACCTGCTGATTGTAATCATCAATAAGGGAGTGATCCAGAATGTCCCTAGCCGGAACCCAACTTCTCTCCTCCGGACCGTAACCCTCCCAGTCCAAAAAATACTGGAATCCGTGTCCCCTCCGTCTCGAGTCAAGAATACAATTAACCGAATACGTAGGCTCCCCGTCTACGAGTCGCGGCGGTGGGGGAACCGGGGCCTGCGGATTAAGGTTAGAAGGAAAGACAGGTTTCAATTTGGAGACATGAAAGGCGGGGTGAATTCTCCTGTACGCTGGAGGAAGTTTGAGGCAGACTGTCACCGGACTAATGATCTTGGTGACAGTGAACGGGCCGATAAATTTAGGAGCTAGCTTATTAGACACGGAACGGAGCGGAATGTTCTTAGTAGAAAGCCACACTTTTTGACCCACGACGTATACGGGAGGCCTTGACCGGTGGCGATCGGCCTTAGCCTTAGTGCGCGCCCCCACCTGGAGCAGAGTCTCACAGGCTCTGGTCCATGTGCGGTGTTACCTCTGGACGAAGGCGTGAGCAGAGGGGACTGCGACTTCGGATCCCAGACTCGGAAAAATTGGTGGCCGGTACCCTAGACTACACTCAAACAGAGAGAGGCCCGTGGATGACACTGGTAACGATTTATGTGTGTACTCAACCATAGAAAGTTGTTGGCTCCAGGATGAAGGATTCTTGGACACCAAACATCGCAACACTCTCTCCAAATCTTGGTTGGCTCGCTCGGTCTGACCATTACTCTGGGGATGGTAACCCGAAATCAGACCAATTTGGCTCCAGGTAATTTACAGAACTCTTGCCAGAATTTGGACACAAATTGAGACCCCCTGTCAGAGACCACATCCATTGGGAGGCCATGTAAACGAAAGACGTGGTCAACAACAGTCACCCCTGTCTCCTTGGCAGAGGGTAATTGGGGCAAGGGGATGAAATGTGCCACCTTCGAGAACCGGTCCACTATGGTTAAAACAACCGTCAAGCCATTAGAGGGAGGGAGGGCGGTGACAAAATCTAGCGCTTTGTGGGACCAGGGTCTCGAAGGGAGAGACAGCGGCTGGAGTAAACCATCAGGAGGACAGTTTGACGTCTTACCAATGGCGCAGACTGAGCAAGCCAAAATAAAACTGAATTTCGCGAGCCATTAATGGCCACCAGAATCGTTGCTTTATTAAACAGTAGTCCGGTTAACTCCTGGATGACAAGCGATGCTGGAGCAGTGACCCCATCGTATGACTTCGGACCGTAACTCTTCCGGAACAAATAATTTACTCGGTGGGCATCCGGGCGGAGGCGATACCCCCTTCTAAGGCCGATATGACCCTCGATTCGACCTCCCACCTGAGTGTGGAGATAACTACTTTCTTGGGTAAAATACACTCTGGAGTAACCGGGTGTTCGGATGGATCAAAAATGCGAGATAAAGAATCAGGTTTTTTATGTTCTTGGACCCGGGGTGATACGAGAGAGAAAAGTCAAAACGTCCGAAAAAAAGTTCCCATCGAGCCTGGCTGGAGTTGAGTCTTTTAGCAGATCTAATATATTCAAGGTTCTTATAATCGGTCGAAACGATAAAGGGTACCCCCGACCCTTCTAATCAATGACGCCACTCCTCCAACGCTAGCTTGACGGCCAACAGCTCCCTGTTACCAATGTAATAATTACATTCGGCAGGTGACAAACGGTGGGACAAAAACACGCAAGGGTGCATCTTATCGTCTGAGGAAGAACGTTGGGATAGAACTGCACCTACCCCCACCTCTGACGCATTGACCTCTACTACGAACTGACGTGAGCAATCAGGGGCGACTAAGATGGGAGCTGAAACAAAGCGACTTTTGAGGTTAAAGAATACAGCCTCGGTTGTATCGGACCACCTGAACGTTATTCTGGGAGAGGTCAAGGCCGTCAGAGGTGCGGCTAGTTGGCTGTAGTTGCGAATGAAACGCCGATAGAAGTTGGCGAACCCCAGAAACCTCTGTAGGGCCTTACGGGAATCTGGACTTGGCCACTCTACCACAGCCTTAACCTTGTCAGGATCCATACGCACTCCCTCAGCAGAGACAATGTAACCTAGGAAAGGAACAGACTGTGCATGAAAAGCGCATTTCTCCGCCTTGACAAAAAGCCCCTGGAGCACTCGTCTGACGTGTTGAACGTGTTCCTGGAGAGATGAAGAAAAAATCAGTATGCCATTCAGGTAGACATAAATGAACTGATCTACCATGTCTCTCAACACGTCATTGATGAGTGCTTGGAAAACCGCTGGGGAGTTGGATAGCCCGAATGGCATAACCAAGTATTCAAAATGGCCCCTGGGGGTATTAAACACACAAAATCCAATTTTGTGAAAATGGATGCTCCCTGCAACCTTTTGAAAGCTGAAGACATCAACGGCAAAGGGTAAGTATTCTTTATCGTGATGTTGTTCAGCTCTCGGTAATCAATACAAGGTCGCAGAGAAATCATCCTTCTTCCCCACAAAAAAGAACCCCGCAAATATAATATATTTGAAATATATTTCTCCATGGCCTCCCTTTCCGGGATGGAAAGTGAGTAAAGTTTGCCCTTAGGCGGAGTCTTACCTGGGAGTAAATCTATAGCACAGTCATAGGGACGATTTGGAGGGAGAGAAGCAGCGCGGGACTTACTGAACACCTCCCTCAGGTCGAGGTACTCTGAGGGCACGTTAGATAAATTCACTGCCTCCTTCTGAAAAACAGAACAAGACACAGAAGAACAGGCAGACACAAGACAAGACTCATGACATTGAGTGCTCCAGGAAGAAACGGAATTGTATCCCCAGTCAATCCTCGGGCTATGCTGGATCAGCCAGGGGTGACCGAGGACAATGGGAGCCAGGGGTGAGTCCAGGAGGAGAAATTATATTTGTTCGGAGTAATTGACAGATGTAATGAGTGTCAGTGGATTAGTGGTAAGAGTTATGACAGGGAGTTCTTGGTCGTTGAGTGTACTGACAGAAATGGTGTTCTTAAGTGGAGTGATGGGAATACAGAGTGTCTGAGCCAGTGACAAGTCCAAGAAGTTACCTTCCGCTCCAGAATCCAGTAGTGCTTGACAGGCATGGGAGCGGGCTGCCCACAGCAGTCTTACCGGGAGGAGAGTAGAGGATGAGGTCTTATCCACGGAGATCCCGTCCGACAGTAGCCTCCTGTTTACTGCCTGGCCTGGTCTTTTACTGGGCAGTCGTTCAGGAAGTGTCCAGCCCGCCACAGTACAGGCAAAGACCTCGGGATCTCTGTCTCTCTCTCTCCTCTCGGGAAAGCCGAGCTCGACCCACCTGCATGGACTCGGAATCGAAGATGGGACTGACCGCATCACCGCCGCTGGCCTGAGGGCATTCGACGCTCACGGGACAAGGGACCGTCCTGGAGTGTTGTTCCAGGCGGCTAAGGCGAGCGTCCATCCTCAAAGCCAGTTCAATAAGTCCATCGAGGTTCTCGGGCAGGTCCAGGGTAAAAATCTCCTTTTGGATGCGGTCAGCCAACCCATGCAGGAACATGTCCCACTGCGCCTCCTCGTTCCAGTGGCACTCGGCGGCCAGGGTTCTAAAGTCAATAGAGTAATCAGAGACTGAGCGGTTACCTTGGCGGAGGTCGGCAAGTTGACGAGCTGCCTCCCTTCCTGCCACCGCTCAGTCGAACACACGTCTCATCTCCTCCGAGAGTGCCTGGAACGAGGAGCAGCAAGGATGTTGGTTTTCCCACACCGCCGTCCCCCATAGAGCTGCCCGTCCAGAGAGAAGCGTCAGGACGAAGGCCACCTTCGACTCCTCCGTACTGAAAGTCAGTGGTTGGAGGGCAAAAAACATGGTACATTTCGTCAGAAAAGCTCTACAATAATTAGTCTCACCAGAGTAAAACTCAGGGGTAGGGAGGCGCGGCTTGGGCTGCCGACTGGGTGCTGGTGGAGTGGGGGGAATCGGTGGTGGTCTTGGCGCAGTGGAACAAGCGAGTTGTTGAATCTGTTGGGTCAGCTCGGACACCTCTGCTACCAAGGCTTTTACTGCCCGCCCCATGACAGCCAGATTCTCTTCCTCTTGGTCAATTCTTGAATTGCTGCGTGAAAGAAACTCAGTAAGATCCATGGTACTTGCTGAATCCATCCTTTAGGGTCAGAACGTTCTGTAATGATTTGACGACGATTGTTCAATTGCAAGTAAAACAGTTTATTGATAGTGAGAGCAGGTAAATGACCGGGAACGTAATGAATAAATGTCCAAAGGGACTAGACTGAAGGTCGGGTGGTGATGAGATGATCCAGGAAGAACGGAGATGAAACGGGAACTGGAGACCAGGAAGTGAACAGCGTGGTAGACTGCAGTGCTGGACGACAATGAACTGAACTGAAGACAGGCGGGAACACAGCGAGAGACAGGCGGGAACACAGCGAAGGACAGGCAGGAACACACGGGAACATCCACAACACTCTGACAAAGACAGGGTGAACTAAACAGAGAGACTAAATAGTGATCACTGATCAGCTGCAGCTGGCGCGCAGATCAGACGCGGTTGGTGGGGATCAGCGGCAGTGATCAGCGACACCGCCCACGCGTAACACACACACACACGACGATAAAAGAGACAGCGAATTCATGAACTGTGACAAAATGATGATGAACTTCAGTGACTCTCAGAGCGGGTCTGGAAATGCATTCACGTTCTCATATGGGGATGTCCAGATCCGCTCACGTGATTGGAAATCGGGCCCGATCACGTGGTTTCATACACGATCGGAATCGGACGTTACCTCCCGATCAGGACTCGGATATATATTTATATATATATTCTCATTATTTTTTAACACATCTATATGCGGTGGCACAGAGTTAGACCCTTTTGACTTCACACAGAAACAGCAACGCGTGCGGCATGACATCACTTTGTTGCAGAGACGCTAAAGTGAAAAGTGAAGAATTTATGTTATTTATTACTTGATTGTTCAAGCTACCTCACATAAGTGCTCTGTTTGTTAACAGAGTTGTTGAATGTTAAAATAAGGTGAATTAACTAAAAAATAAGGAACATCCTGAATCTGTTTTTTTCGCTCTTCTTTATTTTTTTAAAATGTATTATAGAAGAATCAGATTGGGACTCGGTATCGATAGATACTCAAAATCAAATGACTCGGACTTGAGGTAAAAAAAACCCTGATCAGGACATCCCTATTCTCATATAGTGAGACTGCAGAGGCTGTGTGGTAAATGAAACCCTGCTTCTGCGCCACTCATTCACACAGAGACATGCAGAACATCCAGGAATCGTATTTAAATAGTCTTACTCTAGCGCCCAGATGCGTTCTCGGGTACCGAGACTTGGCACCGATTGATTTAATGTTAATCAGTACTCGGTAGTACCGACATAATTCCCTGGTGCCCTGGGAAGTACAGAGTTCGGTACCCAACCCTATTTTCAGGTAGGTCTAACAGTAGTTTTCAGGTACAGAAATAAAGTAATCATTGCAAGATATATTCTTCATTTTATAAATTAAATATACAATAATCCTTATTAAAGTTAATTTATCTTTTAACTTATTAAAAGTTATTTAGTCAAGAGTAATAAGTGATTTGTATTGTTGTTTGATTAACATTAAAAGACAGAGGGCAGCGCAGCAGAAATATTAGGCTGCTGTCACTTTAAGAGCTGCACGGATCCAATGCAAGCTAAGTCTTAATTCAAAGGCTGCATTCTTCGACGAACTCAGACTATAATGGCCAAGCCTTCGAAGTCCGCAATGGTTGGACTGAGAGTTGTTCGATGGGACAGTCTGGCCTACAGAGGCTGGACTTTTTATATTCAACTGCCTAAAAACACAACAGGGTTCAAAACCTGTCTAAATATGAGCTTCGGAAGCATATAAGGAAAAAATCAACATTATGTCCCAGGCCTGGTCAGTGCTGTCACGCTGCCACCGGGCAGTGTCCTTATTGTCAAGCCCTGCTGTATTTTGTTCAGATTTAATTTATTTTGTTTTAGCACGCATTTAATTATTTTTTCTCTATTTTACAGAAAACCGTTGGATTATGCAAGAGATAATATCTAACACAGTGTATTCGTCTATTAATGTAGACGTAGCCTAAATTCTTGACTTTGTAGCATCTTCAGACCAATTTACTGATTCTATGCATCATCCATTAACAGGGGAAAAGTTAAACCCTCTTGGGTTTTTAAAAGGAATGTCTGTGATATGAAGTTAACACAGACAATCATTTCAACAATAAATTAAAAAAAAAAATGTTTAGCAGGGAGGCTAGACGTTCTAGACGGATGAATTATTGGTTATATATTAAAGATAGAATTCCTGTGGGTGGGTTTTCCCTTTCATGCATTTTAGAGCACATTGTGGGAAAGTTATTGTGCTTACTGCTTTAAAGCATGGAGTTTAAAAGCTGGGTATAATTCAGCACAGAAAAGGTGGATAAGTGATTCTATCATAATAGTCTCATGTTAAAACATTATGTAAACATACCTTTGAATCAGTGTATTAATGTTGATCCAAAAAACTTTCCCCATACTTCCATTGTAAGAGCATTACATGGGTTATTCCAACTGAGGAAAGAGTTTAAAATATTGTCTTACCACAGACGCAGATCTTAACTTATTCTCTGTTAATGGACAATATCGATTGGTCTGAAAATGCCTTTTATTTTTTAAGTGCCCTATTATGCTTTTTTAATTGTTCCTAATTTTGTTTTGGGGGTCTCCTACATATATATGCGTCCAAGGTCAAAAATCACTATAATTGGTTTTATTTCTATAATATACATTGCACATTAGATCTTTTCTCACAGTGTCTGAAAAATCTTGATATATGATTCAGTACAACATGATACTTCTCAGCTACAACTACAGTGTTTGGGGGCGGGTCAAAGTAGACGTTGCTCACGTTGCCAATGAAGAACATAGGCTGGCATTATGCATAATGTTACAAACCTACGTAGAAATGTTATGGAACTGAGACTAGAATTACTGATGACTCGTTTCAGCAGTTCAGAATCGATTCTTTCTTTTAGGAGACAACTTAGTCATGCACTTTGATCTTTAAAAATTTGCAGAACTTTTACATTCAGAAACAGCTATATTGCTGCATGAAAGTTATATTCGAAAAAGCAAAACAGGGGAACTTTAAGTGTAAAGGTTTTTGACTGAAAATGTAAAGACGTTGAGAAGCACTAGTGTGTGCACAGGTGAACATAGGGATGAGATGTTGACTCAGAATAGGAAAGTTAGGCTTATATGATGTACGAGAGAGATATGAGGCGCAAGTACACCGGAGCAAGTGGGAGCACATCAAAGAAGAGAAGCAGACAGAACAGAATAGAAAGTGAATGTGGAGGAGTTCAAAATAGAGGGAAAGTGTGTTCAGATGATACAGTGAGAGGAGCAGAAAAGGAGTGTACGATAAGAGAAGTGTGAGAACATGTGGATGAATAGCATGTTTTAGATAGCGCTACATGAAGAGAGAGGGGCGCTGACAGGATAAGAACAGAGGTATGACACAGGGTTTATGTATTCTCAAAATATGGAATATATATATTTGTGTTTGTTATAAAATGTACAACAAGTCCTGTTTATGTATAAGCAAGCAATGTCCGAGAAGTCATCATCAGTGATGAAAAAATAGCCAATTGTCAAACCATTCAAAATTTCTAAAAAAAATTATTTAAGATTTAAAAAAAGAAAAGAAAAATATTGCCATGTGAAACACAATGCTGAGCAAACCTATCTTGCATTATATATTAAAGGTGCGCAAAAACCTTTCATACCATTTAGATAGAATAATACACAAACAACTGAAACTGTCCCAAATTGATTATTTGATAATAATTTAAATTAAATTGAATGAAATAATCCACCTCCCACGTAATGTTTTGCATGAACTCATATTGCATGAAAGGGTTTAATGGTTAACACACCACACTGCTGTGTTAACTTCCAGTTCAAACAGAATAAGGTCACTGAACAAACTGATCTAGGCAAAAGAATGTCGTAAGAGTGACATAGCCAGAAGTTCAACTTCTGATAACCCAATACACCAGTTTCCAATTAAAGCAATACTCTTTCAGTTGAATAAGGCCCTAAAGAGACCTATTGGGTTGCAAGTTCCAAGTAAGACACCCTTGAGGGAATTTCATTTCAGTAACTAAAGTATAGTCTTATCTCTGTGCTACTTGGTCAATAGGTATCGCTTTCCCTTCCTTTCCTTTATTCCTCTTTTATTTCCCTGACTTTTTGTTCCATCCCTCAGTTCTCTGGAAAAATAAGTGAATCTCCTGCCACACAACTGGTAATATGTCATATTTATCATTACAAAAATGTGCTCACTTTTACATACTATTAAAACCCCTTTTACAGTTTATACATATGTGTTTGAATTTCAGGTTCTCCACAAATTAAATCTACAACCAATTGGCTATTGCTTTCTTTACAATTGTGAAATATTCTCACTTTCACTGTTATTTGTACTTGAGTGACATGTCAAGCAGTGACAGCAGTTATATTCCATCTAAAAATATTTCAAACTTTTTTATTATTATTTTACTCAATCAGAAAGGCTACACAAAATTGTTAAAAAATGGGGGGGGGGGGGGGGTGCAGCAATGCCAAATAACTATTTTGGGTTTCCTTTTGGGCAATGCAAAATTACCATTGACATTATAGAACCTTCATTTTTAAGAATGTACATATATTTTTTGTATACTTACAACAGTTAATTTGTCAAACCCATTGTTTAACTCCCAAAGTTAAAGTCCCCTCAATAATCATATCCTTTAAAACTCATCTTTGATCACCAAAATTATATATTTAAAAGTTTTTTTCCTCTGAAAAAATTTCTTCTTGCCTTAAAGGGGCCATCGGATGCCCATTTTCCACAAATTGGTATGATTCTTTAGGGTCTTCGTAAAGTTTGTAACATACTTTGGTTAAAATTCATCAATGGTTGTGTAAAACAACACTCTTTTTACCTCCTCAAAAACAGCTCTGTTCACAGCGACCTGTTTCGGTGCATGTCTCTTTAAATGATAATAAGCAACTGCTCACCTCACACCTCTTTTCCATGGGGGGTGTCACACAAGACACGTAAAGAGCTGTCTTGGCAGACAGTATACAAATGGCTGAGGGCGGAAATAAGCTAATACGAGACAGTCCGTCAGCGGTCGTGGGCGGAGCATGAGCAATATGACATCATAACAGCTTGATTATTGAGAGTGTTAGACTTTTTGAGGATTTAAAAAAAAAGGAGTGAATGGATTTTTCTCATTGCATGGTGGTTGTGTCCACACACGGCAAAGACACATTTATATGCAAACACCATATAAAAGTTAATTTTGCATCCGATGACCCCTTTAAAATAGCTTAAATGTAACTACTACACCCTTTCTTCATTAAGTATATGTAGATTAATGAATGTGCAAATTAGCCCCACCTCCACTCACACCAGCCCAGAGATCCACTAGATCAACTATAGGCTAATGTAATAAACGCTGCAAAATGGCAAGTGGAAATACTGGTTTAATTCAGCCATATATGTTTGAACCAGAAACTGATTCAGAAGTAGCCTAGAAATCTAGATGCACCCTAGCAGCAGCAGATGTAATTTGCAGCCAGGGTCGTCTAGCAACTCTTCATTGGCTTGCGTGCTGGAAAAACCAAACTCTAGTCAGGCCAATCACATTGTGTATAGAGTCGGTGGGCGGGCTTAACATTATGACGGCAGAATTGCGATGGTTCCGCGTGAATTCCCTGCTACTTGAAAACAAAGAAGATGGCTGCTGCTGCTGGCGAACAGCGGTCTTTCAAATCGGCTTTGGCCACGACTCTGGAAGACTTGGAATTAAGCTTTTCTTTGAGAGAAGAACAAAGAACTGCCCTGAAGTCCGTTGCGCTGACTACGTCACCTTCTTCGTTGCTCTGGTTGGTTGTAGCGCTATCCTATTGCGTGCAGAGGGAATTTGAAAGACAACCAGCGTTTTATGTATCATTTTTAAAACTTTGGACACATGACGGTGATTAATATGATTTCTGCTTGACTGCGTTATCAAACAGCTAATAATGTGTTGCTAATGTTCCCGTTCACCATCTTAAGAGTCAGACAGCTGCTGCCTTCTAACAGTCAGCATCCATACAGACGCTTTGAACAACCCAGAACGTCAGTGGAGAAAGGCATTATAACATCGTAATATACATCATATACATAATTCACAAGCCACATTGCTAAATGTAGGCCTACACGATTTTTCATAACAACATAAAAAATATACCGGGATAACCTGGCTTCTCTTGAGACTGCCCTGCTTTGCAGCATAGTTAATGATATGCTAAAGCCCGCCCACCATTGACGTGATTGGATACAATGTAGTTTGTGACGTCAGAAACACCAGTGATTTCAAACCACGTTTTTGCAGTTTTTAAGGAGAAAATGGTTTGCACATGGTTTGTCTTAAAGCATAATAAAAACACCACATAGACATAAACAACATTGAAAACTGGATTTTCACCACAGGGGATCTTTAAAAGAAATATGACAACAAAAGTAAAACGCACCCTGCACTATGAATGACCAAAAATCAGTCAAATTGACACTGCACGTTTAACAAGAATTGATAAGGCAGCATAACACTATTTTGAATGCACACTGGATCAGAGGGAGAAGTGACAGAAGTCAGAGAGTTGTGGTTTAGCTGGCTCGCTGTGGGTTAGTGTAGGACTGCTGCTGGCACACAGACAGGCACTTCTGTCACATAAGGGGTGTGTATTTTTAGTGTCACTGGTCTCATATCTAACATTGCATGTGTGTGCGAGTTTGTTCCACGTTTCACAAGTGTTTGACACTCATACACACACACGTGCAAACTGAGATCATTGCCTACCAATGCATTAGGTAGCTGTTATTGTTTAATGAAATACACGCTTACCTCTCTGAGTGTTGTCGT
Organism: Meda fulgida; assembly: GCA_030578275.1. NCBI lineage: Eukaryota > Metazoa > Chordata > Actinopteri > Cypriniformes > Leuciscidae > Meda > Meda fulgida. Next base: position 23,705,803 of record CM060631.1, on the reverse strand, counting down.
TGTTCAGGTCCGGCGATGCGGGCTCATCATTTTCCATTACTTTCCTGTGTAAACTCTCCGTGCCAACACCTTAGTTTAGTTGTGATTAGTGTTTATTATTATTACTAAACTAATTACATAAACTATAAATCCACTTAAAGGAAAAGAAGACAACTGGGGACACTTTAACGACCGGGACGCCGCAAACGTTTTAACAAGCACATCGCCATTTTCAATAATCCCCTAAAAGTTGGCTCGTCTGGTTAATAAACAAATGGTTTAAGTCAAAATGCTCCTCCGCTTCGCTGTTGTTTGAATATAACTAACATGCGTAAATGACATTTCAAAAGGAAAGAAAAATAGTTGACCAGCCCCGGAGAGAGAGAGAGAAAGAGGAAAAAAGAGAAACGGACGGGCACTTGTTGGATAAATAATCGACCGAGTGGCCTCTGGCGCGCGCAATGACTGTCTGTCCAGGCTCGCGCAGCGCTCGAGCTGTCCCGAGCCAGTACGGTGTTATGTCATCAATCATTATGTAATAGGCGCGGGAAGCGAGAGAGTAATGCTTTTAACGAGAGACTGAAGGGTAGTTTATGAGCATTTTTGTCTGGTCCACTATAATTGTGTTTAATTGTATGCTAACATCACACCACACTATAAGACACTTTTTGGTCCCACTTTATATTAAGTGGCTTTAAGTACTATGTAGCCAACTTATTGTTCTCATGTTGCATTGTAAAACACTTTTGCTGCTATTGAGGTGTGATACGGGTAAGGTTAGGGACAGGTGTGGTGGTATGGGTAGGTATAAGGGTGGGTTAAGGTGTAAGGCAAGGGTCAACTGTGTAATTACAAATGTAATTACATTAATTAATTACAGCTGTAATTACATGATGGCATTTTTAAAATATAAGTACAGTGTAAAAACATGTATTTACACAATAAGTCCATTGTATCAAATTATTAATTTCAATGTAAGTAGGCTACATAGTACTTAAAGCCACTTAATATAAAGTGGGACCCACTTTTTTTAATTACAGAAATTCTGTTCTATTTCATTCATATTCTAGCTATACCAAACTTAGCTACATAAACTGGATTCAATATTTGTTACATATTTTAATAATTATTTAATATATCTCTCAGACGTTTCAATTGTATTTTTTATAAAGAGAGCAGTTTCATTTGTTCTGGACACATGGTCAATAATCCTTCAGTGATGTGTTATGTAATGTGAATTCAGCACTGAACTATCACTGGATAACATGAGTATGTCAGTGTGTTAAAGCACTCATTTATTCAACTGTTAACCAGGAAATACATATTAGTAACTTACTAATCCTTTCCCACAATCCCTAAACCTTATTTTATCATCTTAGGTCTTATGCCCGGTACACATAGAAGGCTACAATTTTAGGCTGTCCCAGACGAAAGATGGCCAATCGTGGTGATATCTGTGGTCGTGGCTCCTAAATTGTGTTCAAAGACTAAATTGACTAGCCAATAAAAATGCAGCATGAAACGGTATTGATCAACGCGACATGGAGCTTAAACTACTTACCTCAAGCTCCATTTACAAAATTGGCACGCCAAGTTGGCCTCTTTTCCCTAGCTCCTTTGTTTCAGCACAAAAAAATGCCACATTGTAATTCCTCTTGCTCTAGCTATTTGTTTGCCACTAGTGCATGCTGATGATGTTTTATTCTTCTATAACTTGCGTCGTAATCTTTGATTCAATATTATTGTACAATCTACATACATGTCATAATGACCCCTTTTAAAAAAAGCTTAGTTGTCCATTATTAATAGTGTAGTGATTTATGAAGCACAGCTCACACAGAAATCACTTTAAAAGCTTTGTTTTGGTTAACACAGCGAATTTGTGAGTCCAACTTGAAGCCGCATAGGGAAATCTTTCGTCTTCATGCATGCGAAACTCCAGATCGAGTGGATCCCAATTGAAATGACTGGGTTTCAACTGAGAAAATTTGCCAAACAATAAATGTGACCACACATTAAGGGGTCCTCCGCTAGGACAGAAGGGAGTTGGGGGACATTCAAAAACATGTGCAGAAGAATGATACAGCTCTCATTATTTGTAATAAACAAATTGCTGCTGATATAAGTTGTACTTTCCTTTCAGTTAATTAATTAATTACTGCTCTATTAGGATTGGGAGGAGAGGAGAGCGGGGGGACGAGAGAAAGGGCAAAGGATGTTAAATTACTGAATACCTTAAAACACTCAACACCCCCAAAGGATATATGTTTCTTTTCTTTTTTCTTTTCTTTTCTTTTCTCTCTCTCCTCGTCTGTTCTTATATTGTTGTTTATTTGTGTTTTGTTTTTTGGTCGATGTGTGTATTTTGTAGAGTTTTTGTATGCATTTCTGCAATGATAATTAAAAATAATAATAATAATTACTGCTATATTACTTTTATAATTATTAACAGTGTAAAACCCAACACGTCCCGACAAAATCAATGAAAAGGTTAGTTTTTGACTAAAATGATTGAACTGCCTGTAAAATGGATCTCAGCGAAGGCAATGAGACGATTGAAATGGCATTTTGGTCAGACCCAGGTTTGACTGTTAACACCACGCATGGAAAATGTCTCCCCGAGAGTTTCGCTGCAGTGTTCCCACAGAAGCCATCACGCAAAGCCCACTTGACCAAACACTCGACACCTCTCCATAGATAGAAACCCACCTCAGACTGCGTCCTACATACATCAGGGGCCTGTGGGAGACTACAGGGGCCACCACAGAGATGCAGGTTTAAATATTTCTTTCTATCACTTTAAGTGTGATGCACATGAGGCTAACAAGGCTAGGAAGGTGTGTGTGTGTAAAGCTCCAGCTTTACATGAGAGGTAGTCAACATATGAAGTCACACTGCACCGCATAACAGTATTAACACAGATGAGTTTAAAATCTCCACATATGAATGTACACTCCTCTGATGTGGACAATGTGTCATTCATTACCGTAACACTGCGGTGTCAGTCAGTTCTCTTTACTGGAATATATGCAGCAATGTGGAACTTAGATCAAATGGATTTCATGCACATGCAATATGGATCTGGTGGATACATCCTCCCTCCTTTCCTGCAACAGGAAAAACAAGATTCATTGCATATAGAGATTACTGGTGCAATCCCAAACTTAACAGGATTAAATTGCTTCATTTTTAAATGTCAATGTTAACATTTCATTGCAAATGTATTTAAATATTGAGGCTAATAGTGATTAATTAATTGGTTGATTGACTTATTGATTGGTTGATGGATGGATGGATGAACAAAAAATGAACAATTTGAGAGTGAATAAATAAGTTTTTGCATTATATTTAAATATAATTTGATCTATATTATATTTAAATATAATGCAAAAACTTATTTTTTTATATTGTTAATAGTACAGAAACCATTTTCCATGTTTAACCTCAGAAACCTCATAGATTTTTGAGAAGTGGTAGTATTTAGCAAATATTTATTTAGCTTAAAATGGAAAATGATTTCTGTACTATTAACAGTATTAAAAAGAAGTCTTTGCCATGTTTATTTTCAGCTGCATTTGTAAAAAAAAAAAGAAAAATGTATTTAATTACATTTTTTCACTGTCAAATGTTTCATTTTTTCAATATATATATAATAACTGGCTGTCTATATATATATACATATATATAAAGCCAGTTATTCGTAATATAAGTGAGCGATGGGACAGAGAGGATTTAGTGTGTTGTGCTTAGATGTGCATAGGTTGAATATCAGCACGATCAGTTGGTCATTGCGTTCACACGCACGCACACACACACACACACACACACACACACACACACACACACACACACACACACCTCAGACACACACCTGCAATCTCACTCACGTGTATAGAGATGTGCACACATGCACATGGCCCTGTGGTGGATTTTGGGCTGCTTTCTGCTTCGTGCTCCAAATAAATAACCCAGTTTTATTGACACAAATAGAATCTGCCAGGAGCGAAACAGGCGTAAAGAGTGTGAGAAAAAAAGAGAGATAGGTAGCTAGATAAAGTACAAGTTCAGTTTACTAGGTAAACTTTGCAATGCATCCGCTAATGGGGTGTATGGTGTAAACATGTCTAGAATAAGCATATGTTCAGATTGACGAGCACAGAAAAAATAGATTAGCGTTTGTTTGGCAGAAATCTGTCATGGGAATAGGTGTGTGAGTCTACATGGGTGTGTTACGTATTTTTCTATCGGTTTCATTCTCTCTTACAAAATATGAACACAAATATATATTTTTTTGTACATGTCTACCTGCTACCTCAGTGTAGAGTTTGGACTTATCAGTACTGGTCACTTTACAAGTGATGAAGGTTTTTCTATCCTCCATTTAATACTAAGTACAGAATTCCTCCCTATGTAAATAATTGCCACACAGGAAGATTGTCTGACATCACTTCCTGTTTTAAAACATAACATGGGACTCCCCCATCCTTCACAAATTAGATAGAGTTCACTGTGCCTTTAAAACTGTGGCATTTTTAGCTCTAGCTTTGATGGAAAGTCCTCAACCAAGTCCTTGACCAAACATTTCAATTGACACAATCGTGATTTTTTATTTTTTATTTTAATTCTAATAGTAAGTGTGCAAAGCTTTTTTGGCTGCCTGGCTGAAAGTTACAGATGGCCCCTCTCATTTTCATGCCATTTCCGTTGACACTCTTAGACGGTACATAATAGTGGTCAGACAGAGAGCTGCAGACAGTCATGATGAATGTTTAGGCCACCTCAGAAGTTAGCATCATCACTCTGGTTTCCTCAACAAAATCCAATAAAATGGGATTATTGAAGAAAATAAGCTCTCTGACCAACAATAAGTTTATGATTATTGGGCCTACACGTGGTAATCTCCATAAGAACACAAACTTTTATGAATTTTGAAACCTAATGCAATCGCCAGAAGCAAAAAGCTAAATGTAGACTAAAACTACACCACAGTTGCATGACTTCAACATCACTAGTCTACCTTAGAGTTTAGGACAGCTCTTTGCAGTCTATTGTAAAAGATTTTCTCAAAAAGTTCAAGTTGTAATAGTTTGCAAGCATAGGCGTAGCCACGGGTGTGCCAGGGTGTGCTGGTGCCACCCACAGTGGCAGCTGGCACACCTAAAAATAGATGCAGAATAATTTAAGTCTTGATAAAAAATGTTTTTCTAAACTTGACCTATTGTTGTTTACTTACAATTTGTTCATTTAAAATTGAATACATTTTTTAAATTATTATCGTTAAAAAAAAAAAAATCTCCCGACATTCGGACTAACAACCAATCCGCAAACAGCCTCTGACTGTCTGACGGTGACACGGTTGTGCTGTTGAGGCTCGCGCTTCTTGAGAAATGGAAATATTTATAACATATGATATGATGAAAGCTACAGTTAGGCAACATCACACGACCACGAGTGCTGAATACCATCACGATTGAAAATGTGTCACTGATTTCATATGGCAGTTTAATAAACAAGTGATTAATATTGAGTCACTTACATTTTAGACACAATATTGACTGTTTTTGTTGTATTTGAGCAGCGAAAATAGTTCCAAACAAAGATCACAGGAGAACCACAGCGCATCTCACCAGATCTGTCATAACCGCATTACTGAATCATGATTCAGCCTTTTGAACGAATCGTTTGAATAAATGGTTCAACGACTCACTCAGTAAGACGGCGATCTGCCGCCACCTATTGGTGGTTTAGTTTCGTGTTTAAAAGTATCATTCTTTCCAATATTTCATATTTGTATATTCGAAAAATATTTAAAACAATCTCATAACATTATTTAATACCATTGTAATTTTTCACTGTAAATTATTTAATTTGATTGGTAGCAGACATAGTGTATTGTTCTAATTTAATTTATTGATCAAATTTAAGAATTTAAAATGAAAGCTGAAGTTAAAACGATTAAGGAAAAATGCTCTTTATAAAGGTTAAATATCATAAATATGTTATATGAGAATATTATAGAATATGTTTCTGGACAAGCCATTTTTTTTACTTGGACAAGTGACCGATTTTGTTCGAAGGACAAGAACATGAAAATGCTTTATGTCGGGGCTCGAGCCCTGAGTTATATTTTATATTGTATTATGGTTATGTGGCGAGCCCGAGTATAGTTTTACACATCAGCCCAGTCTATTCTGTAAAGTTAGAGATACGCAGAGTCGGGGTTTATTGCACATTAATCTGACAATAAATGTGGCACACCCAGTTTTTCTTATGCACACCCATGACTCTTTTCTGGCTGGCTACGCTAGTGTTTGCAAGAGTTGTGAGTAGATGAGTTTACCTGTTCAGCGTGTTGATGTTTCATGTCCCCCTAGAACCTCTGTAGTCCCATTATGACACTTGTTAGCAACCGCCTTTTTAAGACAAGTAAAACCTTTTTTCCCTTTTTTTTATTAAATCACAATGGGAAATTACTGATGTATATGTCGTAGAATAAAAGATGAAAATGTATTGAGCTTGTGTTTACCACAGACCAGCAGGCATTTAACCAAAACCCAAGTGCTAATATGCTAACTCGTTTCCTATGCTCGTTTTGGCCTACACATACGTCATCCCTACAGACTTCACAGCAGAAGTCCCGACTCCCGCGACTTAATAGGCTTTATGCACAGCTTCACCACTTCCTGAACTTCAGCCAGCCCTTTGTTTCCTGTCTGCCATTATTGGACAAACTGATTAATCTAGGTGTGCCTGATTATTGTTACTGAGGCCAGGCACACCTAGATTAATCAGTTTGTCCAATAATGGCAGAAAGGAAACAAAGGGCTGGCTGAAGTTCAGGAAGTAGTGAAGCTGTGCATAAAGCCAATTGGGAACGGAAACAGCGACACCTTCTGGATAAAAAGCGACATTGAAGATAGGTTATCTTAATTAGTTCACCCAAAAATGAAATTCTGTCATCATTTACTCATCCTCAGTTTGTTCCAAACCTGTATGAGTTTCTTTCTTCTGAACACAAAAGAAGATATTTTAAAGAATGTTGGCAATCAAACGGTAGCCATTGACTTCCATAATAGAGAAATAAAAAATACTATAAGCCAGTGGCTTCCATTAACTGTCTGGTTACCAACATTCTTCAAAATATCTTCTTTTGTGGTCAAACTCATACAGGTTTGGAACAACCTGAGGGAGAGTAAATGACAATTTTAGTTTTTGAGTTAACTATCCCTTTAATGTTTAAATGCATTTGAAGGACCCTCTTTCAGAAATCAGAAACACTCAGTTTGTTTGAGGCGGTCAGATGCAAATATTTAGGCTACAACAGTGTGACATTACAGTCAGTTTGAAAGCTTGGTTTCATCAAATGCACTTTTTGTAGTTTTGATGAGGCCGATTTTTTTTAGATCTGAAACAACATTTTCTATTGTACAATGACCTTTTATGTTATTTGATTCTTCATAACCCCTTGAAGGACTGAATGAAAGTCTGGCGTTTTTAATCAGCATATATGTTCATTGTGTGGGTTACATCCCTCACATTTACACTACAGACATTATTTACAGTGTCCTATAAGTGTGGGCTAAAAATCGTTTTAATCTATTCTGTGTCTTAATGATGCTCATAAATGACAAAATATTTATTCATCCAAACAGAGAAGGAATTAATCCTGTGTTTTGCTCATAAAACTTCAGGAATCACCTTTTCTGCTCTTTCTGAAAGCGCACTTGCCAGGCAGCCCCACCCACAAAGAGAAATGGACCAATGGGAGCTTTGTGTCCCTCATGAGAATTGACCATTAGCGTATATATTTTATCCATTTGCTTATTTTTTACCAATTTGATGGAAGCTCATCCATATCCAGTTGGTGCTGGGGGGGGGGGGGAGAAAAAAAAAGAAAAGAAAAAGAGGTTCGGGTTGTGGAGATACAGATGGAGCTCTTGTTGGAGAGCTGGTACAAAACCCCCTCAGGATGAGGAAGAGGCTCAGGGCACTGATTTAAAGTCCCCATGAAATAATAAAACTTCTAAAAAAAAGTTTTTTGGCTTTTAGTATAAAGCGGTTAGCCTTACTGTTATCTATAGTTTTAGACAGTGTACATTTGCTTTCCATTGGGGAGAATGAAGTCTGGTTTCAGGTTAGCCACGAGAACCGCCTCAGCGCGCATACAGTCTGCTCCGGTTACCTAGCGTAACCTCAGTTCCCTGAGAGAAGGGAATGAGAGTGTTGAGAGACCGAGTTGAAAGGAAAGTCCAAGTGAGAGGTGAAATAGGGCGGACCTCTTTTTTTTGTCTAACAATGTAGTAATGAAGGCATGTTATAACTTCCCTAGCAATAATAATAATAAGGTAACTGCACACATTTCTAATTTTAACAATTTCCAATTTCCAACCACTGATTGGTTGATGGCTTGGTCCACAGTGTATGTTCTCTGCCTTTTAGAGCTGCCAGTATCCAAGAATGGCTCAATTTCAGAGCTCCCTTTCTCAAGCTGCACCGGTTGCAGAGCTTCTTAGAAGCCCAGTGATGTTCCTGTCACGGCCCAGAGGTTCCTCATGGACCTAATCAAAGTCAGTGAACCTCATGGCCTTTCCAGTCCCGGTCCCTGCCAAGGTTACTGTCATAGCTCAAAGTCAGCAGCCAAAAATGTCTCAGTCCAGGGCTGGTGTCAAGGCCCCTTCAGTCCCAGAGATCCCTTTCTTGGTCCACTCACAGACATGCTTTAGGCAGAGTGGTTGGAACCTCAAATGATCCAAAAAGGATTGCTTCAATTTTCAAAGGAAATTTCAAAACACAACCAGACATTTTTTGAATAGTGGCTTTAATGGGAAAAATAAAGGCAGTTATGAATGGGTTAGGATTCTACTTTTTGAAAGTAAGACCAATGTAACAAATTTTCATAGAGCTAATTTGTGACACCAAAATAAGAATTTTCACTGGAAAATATCATTTGAACCTGTAACATTTACTTTTGTTCTGACCAGCTAAGAGGAAAAAAGCATTGTAGTAAATCGCACTGATTAAATTTAACGATCGCTTATCATATCACATCAAACCGTGCAAATTATACTTTGTCCTCAAATTGTAAATGTTAACAACATCAGCATTGCGTGACTACATTTAATGTGTATTAGGGCTACCTGTAGTTCAGTACTCCATAATAACTGTATGAATTAAGCGAACAAGTGCGCTACAACCATTGAAATGCCTTACCTGTCCAGCAGAAAAAATAGCCGTCTCTGCATTTGTTTTGAACCCCGAGTTCACGCCACCTTTCGATATCCTTGTTTTCGCAGCTTTGTTTTTTTTCTGTAGCCACTATGAAGTCTTTTGCATTTTACAACGGGTGAATCTCCAATTGTCACTGGTCATTGTCGTTTGAACCTCTGGATCCGCCATCAAATTGAAAAGTTCAATTATATCGAGTGCTGTGAGAAAAGGCTATAAATCTCCACCTCCAACATCCTCACACGCAATATAGCCTACTAGCCAAGACTCCTTCTTTATGTGTACACATGTGACATAATGACGCAAACACATGCTCGAATTTCCCGTGGAAATCCACCAGTACCACTGGAATTAAAAACATTATTACAAGCTTACCGTTTAGAATCGAGCTACGGCAAGCAGATAGTTTTGAACACTGGCTAGTTATGCACTTGCTCAATTTTATTTTGGATAATTTTTAACCCCAAAATGTTACAGACTGCAGCTTTAACACAATATACAATATAGCACTGCTAAAATATATATATTACAGAGTTTTTCATTTTATAATCCTTCTAATGCTAAAGAACCTAATTGTCACCATGATGAATAAAACGTTAGTAACAAAACTTTTGTTATGCAAAAAAACTTTAAATACTGTATCAATACATGGTTAATAGCATTTAGTTTTTACAATAAAAATGAGGTAGCCATATGTAACCGTTACATGCATACCCTTCTGAATACCTCATTCAGAAAGCTGAAGTAAAACATCAACTTGATTAATTGTTCATTGCACGCACACACATTTGCATACAGATAAGCAAACAGATGTGCATGGCTCCGGATTCCGGTCTGCTGTCAATTTCAAGATCCAAATAAATGGCCCACACTTATTGAAACAAATAGAGCTGTAAGGCAAGAAAGAGGGAGAAAAAGAGAATGTTAAAAAACAAAGGGGTAAAGATAGCACATACTATAAGTTTGCAGGGCTTGACAGAAAGGACTGTCTCTCAGGGCCAGCGTGAAAGACGCTTGGGACAGTTGATGGAATTGTCACTGGCTAGATCAGTCATAACATTCATCAACTCACACATCAGTTGTGGTAAACGGAAGCTAAAGCATGTTCGCTTGACGTGCAAGAACCAATGAGGTTCATACTCGTGTTACGCAGCACGTTTGAGCTTCCGCAAGAGTTTTTTTTGCGAGTCAAGCAGGTTCAGATGAGCTTTTGTTTATGTTCACTGATCAATGTTTATATGTGAATAAAAGCCTAAATTCAATCTGTTCATCGTTTAAAGTGAGTCTCTTCAGAAAATTTGGACTAAACCGCTCAATTAATATGGATTAATTTTACGATCTCTTTGTGAACTTTTTGAAGCGTCAAAGTGGTATTTATTTAGCTGTCTGTTAAGGATCAGAAAGCTCTCAGATTTCATCAAAAAGATCTTTATTTGTGTTCCGAAGATTAACAAAAGTCTTCTGGGTTTGGAACGACATGAGGGTGAGTAAATAATGACAGAATTTTAATTTTTGAACTATCCATTTTACATCTATTTAACAGAAGCATTCAAGTAAGAAATACAGAAATTGAATCAAATGTAAAAATGAATCATTACATAGACAAATGTATTAATTACAAATTGATTATTATTAAACTTTTTAGAGTAGCGTATGCCCTGAGGAATTTAACATCCTTCAGCATGCCCCCTCTGTCCACTTAGACTAGAATAAAATGAACAGCAAAACTCAGCATTTTTTTCCACGTACCCCCTTCTGTAACCTCGCGTATCCCCAGGGCTCGCATACCTCAGTTTGGGTTCTTAATGTTACGCAACCATTTTTTTCCCCCAATGGTTAATGTTGACATCAGACAGGGGTCTCTCTACCTTAACCTCCCTACCTGCAAAGGTCAGATCCAACACACCTTATCAAGTGCTCCTGAAGATCTTAATAAGCTGCCTCAGTTGAGTTTGATCAGGGTTGGAGCTGAACTTTACAGGAAGGTAGAGCTCCAGGAACAGGATTGGGCACCCCTTACTTAAGACATAACCGACTATGTTTACGTGAATACTCAAGGCAGATATTTTGAAATAAGTATCTGACCGTTCAAGCGCAATACGCTGCGAAAAAGAATTGAATTCGGGATCACATTGTGTAGTGAGGCCTCTTTCTGTGTGCGCTTGGGGTGTGTATCAGTCAGAGCAAGTTATGCATCGAGATCTTTTGGGGCTTATTGCGCTTAACTCTTTTTAATATCAAGTATGTGCCGCACTTTATTTTCTCATTCATGCATGTTCTTTTCACGAAAAACTAAATGTGTCCAAATATCTGCTTTCAAGAGGTTAGGTGCATTATCTGGGAATGTCAGATGCAAATGCTTTGCTTTCGATAATAGACTGTGACATGTGAAAAGGGAACGATTGTGTGACTGCAGACACACATGATACATGTCTAACTATTATATGAGCTGTGTTGTATTGCCATGCAAAAGGTAGGTAAAATGTGTGAAGTCAGTCTAACAAGGATGTGTTTTTGATGTGGTTTAAATGAACACTCCACTTTTTTTAGGAAATAGGCTAATTTTCCAACTCCCCTAGAGTTAAACAGTTGAGTTTTACCGTTTTCAAATCCATTCAGCCGATATACGGGTCTGGGTCAGCACTTTTAGAAATAGCTTAGCATAGATCATTGAATCTGATTAGACCATTAGCATCTCTCTCTAAAAAAAAAAAAAAAATGACCAAAGAGTTAGGATGTTTGTCCTATTTAAATCTTGACTCTTCTGTAGTTACATAGTGTACTAAGACCGACAGAAAATGAAAAGTTGTGATTTTCTAGGCCGATATGGCTAGGAACTATACTCTCATTCCTGCGTAATAATCAAGGAACCAAGAAACATGGGTGCAGCAGCCACAATGATATTACGCAGCGCCTGAAAATAGTCCCCGGCTAGGTAACTTCCAATGTGACCGGCACTAGGTTTGTGTGCAATCCCTGTTCATGCAGGTTGTCACATTGGTTATGTTGACAGAAGTTAGCCTATTTTCCTAGCCATATCGGCCTAGAAAATCACAACTTTTCATTTTCTGTCGGCTTAGTACAGGATGTAACTAAAGAAGAGTCAAGTCTTAAATAGGAAAAATATCAAAACTCTTTGGTAATTTTTTTGAGAGATGCTAACAGTCTAATCAGATTCAATGATCTATGCTAAGCAATACTAAAAGTGCTACCACCAGACCCGGAGATCGGCTGAATGGTTTCGAAAACGGTAAAACTCAACTGTTTAACTCTAGGGGAGTTGAAAAATGAGCCTATTTCATTAAAAAAGTGGAGTGTTCCTTTAAAGATTTGATTGGTGTTTATGCATATTTTCACAGTTGATGGCTCATTGAAATCATACATACATAAGTGCAAAAGTGTGTGTGATTGTGCACTCTACCTGTGGCCTCCGTGTAGAGTTTGGACTCATCAGTGCTGGTCACTTTGCAAGTGATGAATGTTTTCCTCCCCTCAATACGATCCAGAGCGCTGTGGATTAAAACCACACTGCCCAGAGGCATTGGACTGTACAGGAGAACACAGTTCAACAGGTGAGATCACAGATAATCAATCCCTAAAGCCAGTGTAAACTGGGTACAACATAAAGACTGAAGGACTGAAACATTAGCTTACCTGCGGTAGTCAATGTTGAGATTGGCAGTCATAATGGGTCCTGACAGGTAACCAGCAAGAGAACCTGTCACTGTGTCAATCATAGTGGCTATGGCTCCACCGTGGACATGCCTGACACACAGAAAAAAGGTGTAACAATTTCCTGTTCTCCCATTCACACAAATAAAAGGGTGGAATTCATTTTCAGGCAATAAACGTAGAAGAGAGCACTTTCTTACCCAGGTGCGCCCTCTAGTAAACGTCCTGCCTGAAACACACAAACGCAGCTCTTCTCCTCCTTATTGACAAACACCACATATTCAAACGTAGCTCCTTGCTCTTTAACATTTCTTGTGAAAAGTCGAGCTTTGGCCTGGATGAGTTTGCTGAGGTGGATGCCGCCTTCCAGACAGAAACAATGTGACATTTGTATTATCCTCAATAGCATTATCATGTCATTTTATTTGACTGATTACAGTGACTTAGAAGTAACTACGCAAATACATTTTACAAATACAAATACATACATATCACTTACCAGTAGCATATTTAATGGAGCGGTTGTAGCTGGGCAACTTCTTCCAAGGACCCCTTTTTTTCTCCTCACCATTTTCAGTGTCACACAGTGCATTATAGTGATCGTAAGCCTTGCACATCTCTGGACTCCATGACGAGTTGGGCAGGCTGAAGTCCCGCGGCTGAAATGAGAACGGCCACAGCGACATCGTCTGGACAAAGAGTGACATTAAAGTTAGTTTTCAATAAAGTAAATCAGAGCAGTGTTCATTCTGTAGTCATGTTTATGGGCAGGTCTTTTAGTGTTTGGTGTGCTGCCATCAATGAATGACTACATTTATCCACATATCCACATACACCAACACAGTAATAAAAAATACAGCTTTGCATCACAGGAATAACTTGTATTTTAAAGTATATTCAAATAGAAAAGCATTATTTTAAATTGTAACATTTCAAAAATTGTTACAAAAGCTTTCTATTTTAAATAAATTGTTTTATTTATTTATTATATTAATCAAAGAATCCTGAAAAAAGTATCACAAGTCATAAAAAAATTAAGTAGCAATTGTTTCAATTGTTGATAATAAATAAGCATATTAGAATTATTTCTGAAGGATCATGTGACACTGAAGACGTGATGGCTGATGAAAATTCAGCTTTGCATCACAGAAATAAATTATATTTTAATGTATATTCAAATAGATACCCATTATTTTAAATAGTAATAATATTTCACAATATTACTTTTTTCTGTATTTTTGATCAAAATAAAATGTTCTGTAATTTTAATCAGGTTTGATGAGCATAAGAGTGACCGATTCTAGTGTGTGTATATATAACAGGAAATGTGTTAGTTAAGGTGGTGGGGTTTGCCGTCAGCCGGGGTGGACTGATAAAGTCTCCATGATGACGACGAGGACGTATCAGCAAAGGATTAATTGATTTCTAGTTCTTGCATTAGCTTTACTACTAGGCTACTAGATATATTTATGGAGATGAGAAATAAAAACCCGCCCTGTTCATCTATGTTCGCCGAGGCGCGCACCTGCAAACTTTTTTATGATGACGTAGTTTAGGCGGCAGGTGTTGCTTACGCCATATGTGTATGTGTGTGTGTGTGTATATATATGGGTGATTTTATATATATAAAAATGTGGCCATCCATGATGGCTGCACAACAAACACTACAAGACCCGCCCATAAACATTACTACAGAATTAATATGAATTATCAGCAGTTTAAGACAAATGGGAAAATGAAGACTTTACCGAGATAGCACTGCTGGTGTTGAATGAGGACTGCATGTGCCTGTGTGTCTCTTTAGAGAGCAGCTGATTAAATGAGACAACGTTCAGTCCATTAGAGACCCGATGCTGTCCGTGGAGGAGAAGGCCAAGTCTTCTCGCTATCTGTCCCAACATGCCGACTGTAAAGCAGTCTGTTTTCAGAGGAAGTGGCAGTCAATCCAGAACAAACACAGCAGATGTGTTATTCTTCTAGACAGGATAAACGCCTAAATATCTAACGTAATATACAAATGAATAAGACTTTCTTTCACATGATGTAACGTTAATTAACTGAAGGCATTTCCACACACGCTTTGTCAACAGAACCCGCTAACAAACAAGAACCGCTTAGTCCTTTTAAGGCAATGAACTAGAAAACGAAAGAAAGTCTTTATCGATTAGTTAGCGATAGAAAATTGTATAAAAACGACAGGCAACTTTAAGTTGGAAATACCTGCCGGTCAACTGTGACTTTCATGTTCACGGACGTCATCGGTGATTGGCTAATTCACGCACGCGGAGTGAAAACGCGTGTCATTGTAACACGTGACAGTAATACATACGTCTGATTGGTGGGCTGAAGTGTTACAACATCCTGTGTGTCTGTTGCCACAACAATCCGTGGTTCCCGTACTTTCAGCGCACTGCTGGAATTTACTGTTTTTGAAATTTTACATTTAGTAGTTGTTTGCCTGCATCTGATGCACAATGTTTGGTCGAGAGGCGCGTTCAACAAACACATTTGTGCAGAGAGAGAGGGACAGAATAAGGGTACAGAAATGCTGTTTGTCTTTTGTAACTTTACAGTCAAACGGTCCGCAGAACAAGAAAAGATTAATAGGCTAATAATAATAATAATAATAACATGAACTAAAATTACTATATTATAAAAGTATTAACATACACTATCGTTCAAAAGTTTGGTGTAAATATTAATACTTTTATTCATCAAGGAAGGATGCGTTAAACTTATCAAAAGTGACAGTAAAGACATTTATAATGCTGTACTTTTGAACTGTCTTTTCATCGAATACATTTTCCACAAAAATATTAAACAGCACAACTGTTTTCAACTGTGATGAAGACAATAAATGTTTATTGAGTATCAAATCAGCATATCAGAATGATTTCTGAAGGATCATGTGACACTGTCCAGTTATGATGCTGAAAATTTCACAGGAATAAATTACATTTTAAAATAGAAAACAGGTAGGCTATTTTAAATTGCAGCAGAATTTCAAATTCAAATTTATCCTATTATTAATTAAATGTTTAAACATGTCGTGTTTTATATATCTTCTCTACAGACCCTCAGTATAGGCCTATGCACATATATAGTTTTATACTTAGCCAATGTTTAACAGCTTTCTTTCTTTTCTTTTTTTACAGAAAGCTGAAGAGATCGGGGACAGGACTGCTGAGCTAGACACGTGTGTTTAAGTTGATTTAAAAATCGCAAAGTTTTAAGATTTAGTCTTTTAGAAATTTAAAAGAAAGAAACATGACATAGCCTACAATGAATAAGAAAGTAGGCTATTTTTATGTGTCTAATCCCATATGGATCATTTAAATGACTCTTATACATTAAGAGTTGAATACATCCGTAAATGTATAGCCTACTGATACACTATGTACTTGTTCCAGAATCAATAGTGTGATGTTGAAAGCTGAATTTGAGTGTCTCGGGCTTGCTGTTTCTGAAAAAGCCCTGTAACGCAGAGAGAGAACCAAACAGAGAGAGATGGAGTTGTGGAATACCTCTCTCACTCTGGTCAGTAGATATCTGTGACTTTCTTGAAAAATCTACTGTTAGAGTGAGAAATTGATGACAATATTACCATGTTTGGGAAAACTAACCCTTTCAAAGAGTATTTACAATAACAGTATATCATCAGTAGGGGGTGGTATAAAGACAGCGTAAGTAGGCCATAGATCTTTGAGATAAGGTTGTCTTCCTACGGAGGCTAAAGTTAGTCAAACATTGTTCAGCTTAAGGTTTCTCAGGTTAATTTTTAGTTAGCAGGTTTATTTGGCCCAGCTACTGAGAAAGACATAACTGCTAGACAACGCGTAGAAACAGAAAACCATGCAGTTCTGTCACAGATACCCACCGTTGTATTCAACAAACAGCAGGAATCAAATGGAAACGACTCAAATGATTAGTTTTACTTTGTTTGTCCAGTCTGTAACAAGATTGAGAGTGTATAAACAAAGTAGAGTTATCTTGAGTGCTCATCCTGTATGATAGCAAACTGACAATAGGCTATAACAGAGGAGTGTGTTGTAACAAATTAACCAATACCAAGGAACTGGAATTGTGCCAAAGTTCATTGTTTGTTGCAAAAAAAAAAAGTCAGTCTGTTTTTAAGATGTAGGCATACGCATTTCAAATATATGACAAATTTCCATTACAGTGAACTGAATACATGTGATGTATAGTTCTAATAAATAAAAGTAGCCTATAAACATTTAAAGCAAAATACGTTTTAAGGAATACTATATGTATTACAATACTATTATGTCAACTATAATAATATTAAAAAATGTGCTTGGCATATAAAATAAATGTAAAATAATTTGTAAAAATTTTAAGTAGCTATGTCTATTGCCTATAATATAAGGGATTTTTTTCCCGGTGTTTCCCAACATCCAACTGCCAACTCGAGAATGTCGGAAATGTTGACAGATGTTTGTGAATCAGACAGACAGTTTGTGAATGTTTGTTGACAGAATATTTGTCAATCAGCTCTTTAAAAATTGAGACAATAGTGAAAATGTGTGCAATATAATAGATATTCCACACATTTTCAGAATTGTCTCAATTTTTGTGTGGTATTTGCATTAAAGGAAGATTCAAATATAGCTTTGACTTGTAAATGGTCAAATGACTTTCTACAGGTAAGGAGAGAAGCGTTATGCAGATTGCTGGAACAGGAGAGACAGCTGCACATAAGAGAGCTGAGCAAGATTGACCTGGCCATTTATCAACAAAGAACATAAACCATTAAAAACATATGCCCATGTTCAGTCTTCACATTCACAGCTTTCTAACGGTTTGTATATGACAGTTCAAATTAGTTTTTCTACAATTGTTTTATTCTGAAGTTCCCTTTAAACTGAACCACTCCTGTGACCACTTAAAATCTTATATCAAGCTCTTATATCAAGCATTTTGGTCTGGACAGTGAGATTATATCATGTTTTTATAAGAAGTCTCTTATTTTCACAATATCTGCATTTATTCAACTGAGGTTGATATGGGATTTAGAAAGTAATTAGTAATAAGTAGGCTAATACTTTTGAGAGGGAGTAATTACAGTAATCTAATGACACTGTTGAATATGTAATTAATTACATACTTTTTAGAGTAACTTCTCTAACAGAAATTGTTATCCTTCTATTTATGCTGATTTACGAGCTGATTTATTCACTGCATTATTTATACAAAGTGAAAACATTCACTGAAAAATTAAACAAAAACATTGGAAATATAAGCCTTTTAAAAAAGCCTAAGTTGTGAGCAAACAGGAACAACTCTTTAATAATAACCATTAAAGAGACCCCGAATGAACTATTTCTAGGAATTAATTTATGGTGAACTTATGAAATAAAATATGGTCATCTGAAAATAGTCCTGTTTTTGATATTCAGGAATTACAGGTTCCTGTTTTGGCTGTTGGAAGATCTATTATTTTGAAAGAATGGGAGGGTAAACACTGTTGACGTTAGAGCAGGACAGTGTCCTTTTCTAACAACACATTTAAATTAGCTACCATGAAGAAAAATAATAGCATTGGTAAATATGTACGTTCCCACCCTGAAGATCCTGCATTAAGGAACTTCTCCAATAATAGTAAATGGTGACTTTCAAAAACCTTAAAGAGTGACTCGAACAAGAGACTGAGTAAAATGCCATGAATGTGGAAAAACAGGTTAACAGAACTGGAAGAATGGGACTATTTGTCTAATACACCTTTGTTCGCAAAGTGCTGTCATATGATAAAGCTCACAATGCAAGTCGCTTATAAATTAAAACCGCCAAATACGTTTCTAAGACTAAATCTTTTTTATATACTTGTAAAGTTGTGCTCAAAAGTTTACATACGCCTTGATTCTTAATACTGTTTTTTTAAAAGAGTATATTGTAATAAAAAATAAAAAAAAGTTGCTGGGGGGTGAAAACTTTTGAACAGGATGAAGACGTCCAAATTTTCTTTTCTTTTTTCATTTAATGCCCTTCGGAAGCAACAGAAGATACTTATATGTTTCCCAGAAGACAAATTAAGTACAATTTTTGTGTATGTAAACTTTTGAACACAACTGTATAGATAACCTTTAACTTGACAATAAAACTTGTCCATCCTCCCCCATCTGTTTGTTTTTTTTGATGGCCAGAATAGACACACCCCATCCTCCAACCCTCACGGATCCAGTTTAGCTATAACAGTGTGCTGAAAAGAAGACTACACGCCTAATTTTCCAAAGAATCTTTCGGCTGAATCTTTCAATCAGCCGCTGCTGATTGCTCAAGTGAAATGATGCAATGCAAAAAAAAACTTCATAAGCATACAGGGTTGAGCAACACTGTATGATGTGCAAACAGACAATACCAGAGAGTAATATGTTGTTTAAGCATACATTTGAGATGCAAAATGAATAATGAATGTAAATGAAGCAATGTTCGGAGCAGTGTTGGTTGTGTTAGAAATTTCATAGCGAAGACCAGAGATGGATGTATCTTCAGCAGGATTCTTCTGAGAACACGTGCTGTTGGTAACTCCAGTCATCAATTCTAACTGTGGAAGCTATACACTTTAGTTCTATACACATTTTAGGGGGCAGTCCTTAAATGTGAAGACAAAGCACTTAGGTGATGACCTTAAGAGCATGAAAATCAAGTATTCGTGTATAGGAACCCAACCCAGCTTCTAAGGTGTCACCAGTCCTAATCCATCTGTTTTATTTGACTTGCAATAAAGAGAACAGAACTGGCAGGAATCTCTTGCTGGAAACTTTGCTTACCAGAATTATTAATCTGATATCATCATCATAAACTTAAATGCTAAATTAAACGTACTTCACTTTAGTTTTTCATTTGATGTTATGTCCAGACGTAGGATCAGCAGATTTCAAACAGATTCTTAAATATATAACGCATTACAAGTAAGTTACACAAGATAAGTAATCAGATTACTTTTCCAAGTAACTAGTAAAGTAACACATTACTAACTAAATATCTGAGTTACAATTTACTTTGTTTTCACATGTATTGACTGACACCTCTCCTGTCCACGTGTTGAGAGAACTCGATAGTGAAGTGCAGAGGCGTTGTGTGTGAACCATGATGGTTATTGTAGTTCTAGACTAACTGTAAGCTGGCATTTACTCATCTCACTTGCAAAAACAGATTCAGTTTTCATCAAAATTATTAAAAACAGTGAAATCCAAACTCAGAATATTACACAAACCTGCAATGTACAAATGTACTTATGTATTTAGTCTCACTTTCAGGGCCATAGGCAGGGTATCAGGGGTCCCGGTGTAGGCTGTAGCTGTGGGCCCCCCTCACCTGTTCCTAGTCCCACTCGGTTGAAATCACAGGCACCTTCATGCAGTACTTTATATAAAAAGTAAGTAACACCATTGGTATAATTTTTTTAAGGAGTACCGTAATATTGTAAGGCATTGCTTTTAAAAATAACTTTCCGCAACACTGAACATAAATAATTAACAAAAGGAAATATGCAAAGCTTGACATTCTTAAAAAAATATATCATATTTTTTTGCAACTGCCAAGTTTTTACAAAAACCAATTAGTCTTTTTTTCACATCAGTCTTTATGATACATTTATTTAGTGCACTGTTCATAAAGAACCACATCCATACCTTATTTTATGAAACAACATATTAAACAAAGTAAAAAAGGGTGTGAAGAAGAAAAAATATACACAATCCCATCCGGAACATTTTTCCTGAGCACTCCCATTAGACTTCTGAAATCCCTTCACAGTGCAATTGCGCACAACTTCCTGTGAACAGACAAGCAAAAGGACTCGTTGTAAAACACATTCTGATTCGTGATCTTTGAAATCATAAACAACAATTACAGTTCATAAATGGAAGGAATTCAGATCAACCACTCTTACTTTGTCTCTTCCATTGTAATATCCACAAATTTGCAGATCTTTACATCTCTCTCTAGAATGCTCTTTTTGAGACCCTGAATCTCTTCCTCAGCTTTCCTTTTTTCAGCTTCTTGGTCTCCTGCAGAGTAACATGTGAGATTAAATTATATTATCCACATAGTTCTAATAAACCCCAGAAATAAGAGTAACTCATACTTACCCTTTAGTTTGTTAAGTGCATCTTTTGCTTCATTTCTCTTCTTCTCTAATGTATCCTGAAACAGAGAGAGAGACAGACAGAGAAAGACTGTGTGAGAGCACGTATAAGCTTATGGTTTATACATTATGATCAGACAAAACAAGATCACAGGGCTCAGTTTAGACCTGTCAACAAACTTGATTTGCATAAATGCTGTAAAACATCCATCGTGATGTAATACAATACTGTAAAGAATCCTAAAACATTCGCACATTCCAACTATCACGAGACGCATATTTTAGGAACCATTCAAATTAGAGCAAATAGACGCCTAAAAGACAACACTTTACTGTTCAGGTTTGTCAGATCTATGGAAATATAAAAGAAGTATCTTCTGCTCACCAAGGCTGCATTTATTTGTCAAACATTACAGTAAAAACATTAATATTGTGAAGTATTTATGCAATTTAAAATTACTGTTTTCTATTTTATTATATTTTAAAATGTAATTTATTCCTGTGATGCAAAGCTGAATTTTCAGCATCATTACTGAGTCATTACAGTCTTCAGTGTCACATGATCCTTCAGAAATCAATCCAATATGCTTGTTTGATGCTTACAACTTTTTTTATTATTATTATCAATGTTAAGAACAGTTTAATGGGGGGTTTTTTTGTGGGAATTGTGATAGTGTTTTCTTTGATAAATAGCAAGAATAGAATTGAATACATCCTTGCTAAATACAAGTATTAATTAAAAATATATATTACTGACCCCAACCTTTTGACAGCTATTATAGTGTATGTGTGTGATCAAACTAACATACTGAAATTTCCAATCGTACTTTGTGCTTATATTATTATAGAACAGGATGTATGTATGTATGTATATATGTAATATATTCATCAATAAATAAAAACGGTGAAATGCAAACTTAGAATATTATGCAGCCTGCAATAATAACTAAAGTCTTCAGCAATCCAGAATGGCAGCAAAACTGAAAGGTTTGTTTGAGCTGCACCCTTTAATGTGAATTTGGTGTGAATTTGCATTTCAGCCTGAGGCTTATTCAGTTCACTGTTGGTGTGAAAGGGCCTTTACATTTGCCAAAAATATTGTAAAAAATTATAAAAAAAATAAAAAAAACAAGCAATCCCAGACCAGGTGAAAAAAAGTAACGTAGTGACTAAGAAATGCAAATAGGGAGTAACACGTAATGCAATACTTTTAAAAGTAACTTTCCCCCGACACTGACTTGTATTCAGCGAGGACACGTAAAATTGATCAAAAGTGAAACTAAAGGCATGTGTAATGTTACAAACGATTTCGGTTTCAAATGAGTGCGGTTCTTTTGAACTTTCTATTCATCAAAGAATCCTGAAAAAAAGTATTACAGTTTACAAAAATATTACAAGCGGCACAACTGTTTTCAATATTGAGTATAATACGAAAAGTATCTTGAGCTACAAATCAGCACGTTAAAATGATTTCTGAAGGATCATGTGACGCTAAACACTGGAGTAATAATTCTGAAAATTCAGCTTTGCATCACTGGAATAAATTACATTTTAAAACATATTAAAATAGAAAACAGTTTTTTTTAAACTGCAATAACATTTCACAATATTACAGATTTTCCTGTTATTCTTTAAAAGGATTTAATGTCACCTAGCCTCAAATCACAGACAAGAGCAAAGGGGAGTTGATGTGTGCAAAGGCAGAGAAGATTTCAGCACAAATGAATTAGATCAAACTAATCCAAGTTTGTGATTGATCTAAAGTGAATGAATCAAATTCCATCAACTCTTGCCTTCAATCAGAAAATCACTGTAAAGCTCAACTGCTTCAAGATCATTTACAATACCTTCTCAGTTTTGCAGGTGTCGAGTTCCTTTTCAGATGCAGCAGTGCCTTTCTTAAAGTCATCCCTCTGTTTTTTGAGCTGATCCCTCTGTGTGGTCAGAGCACTAAGCTTTTTAGTGATGCCGTCCACATTCGTCTTGGCTGACATGATTCCATCCTCCTTAAACTTCACCTGTTCACTGGAAACAACGATGCGTGTTTGCAGGTTGCGGATATTGAGCTCCTGCCGCACGGCCTGGTAGGTTATAATCAGCAGGGCACATAAGGCCAGAAAAACCATTGCTGTCATGCCTCTCATCCTGAGGGAATAAAGGTAGAAAGAGAGAGGAGGAGAAGACCAAGAGAGTTCCTCAGGGGATCGTTGATTTTGTTTTCTCTCTCTTTCTCTCTCTGTGGACAGTCACTCGATTCTAATGGCAGCGGCACCTATGCTGTCGAACGAAACTGACACAACTACCTGTCTTGTCTCCCGGAAAGCATTCAATCTGAGCCGTAGACAGGTAAGCCTGTCTTACCTGTAAAACTGGATGTCTGGGTTTAAGTAAACAAATGTGTGTGTGAGAGATAGAGTGAGAGTGAGCGAGAGAGAGAGCGAGAGAGAGAGAGAGAGACACTTCCTTGTTGCTGTTGCTGTAATCCCTGACCAACTTTTCCTTATTCTCCACCCACCTTCGTGTCATAAAAAAAAGGAAACCAATATAGCATCAACTCTCAGGAATTTGTTTTCTTGCTCCCATCAAATAATATATAGCCCTATATATATATATATATATATATATATATATATATATATGTATGTGTATATATATATATATATATATATGTATATGTATATATATATGTATATGTATATATATATATGTATATGTATATGTATATATATATATATGTATATGTATATATATATATATATATATATATATATATATATATATATATATATATATATATATATATATACAGTCCTCCTTATCTCTCACACATCAACCCAATGTTTGGACTTAAGGGTTTAAGGTGTGGCATTGTAAAACTACGCAACTTTGGAAAATCTTTAAGGTGGTTAAACAGGATGAACCGGTTTTGTCTTGGTTGCATGACTTAACCAACATGTCAAACTGATCTGTGTATGAAATTCGAAACCCCCTTTTTCCCCCCAGCGAGGATTCACAGGTGCTCACCTGGTTCGTTGAGGTTTCAATACTCTACTGTGAAGGTTTGGCTCGACTGAAGTAAAAATTATTTTGTCCATCATTGTACTTGGATTCCGATTCAAGTGGCAAGCTGCAGGCGTGATTAAATAGAATTCCTTTGATGTGTGAAAAATACTTATTTATTTCACAAGCGACTTGGACGTGTGACGTGGTCGTACCAGAACCCCTAGGAACAAAGCGTCATCGCGTCAACAACTAGATGAACCGATTCATTGAACGGAGAATCATTTCTGTCGGACACGAACATGTACAATTCATAATAAGCTGCGAACTGATGAGCCAGTGATAGGACTTGACTAAAGTTAGGCCTACTTAACAAAATGTTAAATGAACGTATTGAAATGATACCTAACTTAAATGAGAGATTTGTAAACACATGTGAAAACTATTAGTTTTTTCATACACTGGTCAGTTGGAGATTTTAGGTTATTTTCATAAATTGTCTTCTGTCAGATGGAAGGAAAACATTCAAGGCCATTTTCTCAAAATTAGTTATTTTTTTCCTCATGAAATGAGCTTGAAATAATCTCAGTTACACTTTATAGCCTGTGCAAAACGTCCATTATTTCATAATTTATTATTCTAGGCTATGTTCTGAAGGTTTTTACAGATGGATTTGTTCAAAAAAATGTAGGCTATTTTTTCTGGCTATTGACAGTAGGCCTAGCCTGATTTATTAAGTGATAAAAGGTATCCATACTCCCCTAACAACCTATTGGCTAAATATGTCAACAAAATAAAACAAGAGTTTTGATCACTGTCTTTATCCAATGATCAGATTTCTTTGACACGTTTCTGGACACATGAAATACAACATAAACATCCAAATGTGGCTGCCTACATTTGTCTTCTGTGGTCATGACGTAGTCTATAGCTACATTAATTGCTGAATCAGTTTAACCGGTCCTTGAAACGAACTGTTTGAAAGAACCGATTCGGGGAGATGAGTTGGACTTTCCATCAAGCGTAACGTCTTACGTCTTAATTGCTCGACATCACCGTGAACGTAGGCTACGCCAATGCGTTCGGAGGGTGGGCGTGGTTTTTCACAGGTGGGCTGTGTTTCCTATATCGTCATCAGCACTCCTTTCAAGCACCAGCCAGCTGTGAACAGGTATTTACCGAGCGTTAAAATAAAACCTCCAACCAGGACGGAAGCTATTTGAGGATTTATTGATTTTTCATTTGCATATTTTATTATCGATCTCGGTTATCACCGAGAATACACAGCGTCAGCTCTTCAAAATAATGCAATAGCCGTCGTCTTCTGGGAGGAGTTAGTATCTGCGACAGGTAGCCTAACTCGATCCTCTGTACACCTGCACACGAGAGACAGGATCTGAAATTAGCTCCGGCTTCTTGAGTCCTCCATCATGAAGCTTCCCGCATTGCTGTTGGGGTTTTTCTTGGTGTGCAGTTTGGGAATCGCTGGCTACATCCATACCAGACGGAAGCATGAACTGCAATTGAATAAACAGGCTTCATTTCTAGATATTAAATTCAGAGTTACCAGGGATGTTCTGGGGGAATACGAAGATCAGTTGATCCAGTTCAACACAGAAATAGAAAATACTAACAAAGAGGTGGATACTCTAACCAAAGAAGTGTCCCAAGTTAAGACCTTATTGGCTCAGAAAAAGAGTGACTCTGATAACTGTAAAGGAGACCAGGTGAGTTGAATATGGAGGGATTTTTTAATGTTATATTTTTATATGCGCTCAACAATTAATATCCATCTCTTAGACCTTATTTAAATGCTTCATTGTATCACTATTATAACTGCCTGTTTGCCTTCAAAGACAATTTCTCAATTGTAGGCCTGTGGTTTATTAAAACCCCTTTAATTTTTTCTTTTCCTCCAGAAACGACTCACAGATGAAATTGCTGTTTCAGAGTCAGAGAAGAAACATACCCAGGGTGATTTTTATTTTTATTTTTTAGAAAACCATAGGCTATAGAAATGTCTTAAATATTGAACAAAAGTAGTATGGAGTAGAAAAACCGCTATTTATTTTTTACATTGCATTGTATCTCAGATTAACTAGATTTGTCATTTGTTAATCCTATGGCAATACTGCCTCCCTGCGGCAACAAATGCAAGTCAGTCGTGCCTGGATAAATGCCAGCTAAATAATGATGTATAGTTAGTCATTGAGTATTGAAATTGTGCAATTGTTTTTTTTTTTTGCGTTTTAAAGATCTTGACAATAGCCTACATAATTGCTCATTTTGTCATTGTTTGTTTTTGCTTTGACCTGCTATTGGAAATATCCTCGAAGACATTTTTCTGTTTTCTGTCCCTAGATGAGTTTGTCAAGGAGAAGTCTTCTTGGGAAACGGAGGTTGCTTCTCTAAAAAAACAACTGGAGCAGGAGAGCACACTCTGCAAGTACATCGACAAGACCTCTCACGAGGGAAGGTGAGTGGATTTGTATAAGAGAATCATTTGTTATGGATCTCATTTAACTATCAGGAAACATGTGAAGTTAGTTGTGGTTAAATATGTGCAGAACTTGTTTGGTCATTGACAGCCGTTCTGTGCTCTGTTCAGAAAGTACATATTAACCTGAAGCCTTTAATTGGGGATTTTACATTGTTACATATTTAAACTTAAAATTGAAAGATTTTTTTTTTAATGTAATTTAAATAGAAAATCGATAAATAGCCTTCTATTAACATTGTTTAACAATACTCCTTTACTTCTTAAAGGAAACTGTGTAACATAATTGAAGAGCCACAAAAGTCAGATGCAAAGGAACCGGCCGCAGACAACCCCAAACCTGAGGAAAAAAAAGTTGAAGCGCCAGAAGCTGAACAGCCAAAAGCAAAGGCGGAGTGAGCAAACCAAAGTGGATTGAGTACGTGTGTGTTAAGGAGACAGAAAGCAACACTATGTCAGTATCCGCTGGAGAATTGAATTGGAAGATTAGCTAAAGCTGAATATCTTGCTTGGGTTGTTCTCCAACATTCAACAAGCGCCTCTCAAATGACAGACACACACTTTCTCAACCATGCACACAACAAACCTGGATTTGAAGTTAGACTGATAACATCATGTGTTCTGTCATATTCCTGTCTGTTTTGGTTTATAAGAAATATGGGATGACACAGATATATTGACCATTTTAGCTGCATATCTGCTATTGATTTTGTTGTCCACTTTATCCACATGTTATTCAATTTTCTTTGATAATTTTTTTCCCTTTCCTTTTTTATACAGAGACCTGTTGCTTTGCTTTCTTGGGTGCGTTTGTCCTTTTAATATTTCTTATTTATTTTTTGCCCCTGTTACAGTGTCATTATGACCCTCCCTCAGGCTCATGCATACATGCCCGTTTGTATCGACCAATGGGAAAGCTCTGACCCTCTTACTGTCACTCCTAATTATCCTCACCCTGTTTCCCCAGTTACTATTGTCATATAGTCCTTACAACAACGAGCTTAACCCATCAGACCCAGTGGAGCAGTTATGTAGTTCAAAGGGTTGCTCTTCAGTGTCATTTGTTCTAAGTTTTGGTTTTATTCTGAAATATTGTGATGCTTAATGTAAAAATAAAGGCAGAGTTTGGTTAGACCTTTTATGTATTCTTCAAGTAAATGGATTGTTACTGGTATTTAATATGTTTGCTTATTGTAATCTAATCTTTGACAGCGTAATATGTTGTTCTAGGTTGTTTAACCAGTTTGATGGGTATGTAAAAGCAATGTCACAATAGGTTTTTCTTGTGACATCCAATTTGAGACAAAATATGACAGAAGTTTTAATATACAGCACCACCTTCTGACAAATCCTTGGCAGTATTTATACAGCTGTGTTAAACGGAACTGGAATATTCAAGGTTCAATAGAAGTTAAGCTCAATAAAAAGCATGTATGGCATAGTTACAGACTTTTTTTAGATTAATTTAGCATTTTCTTTAAAAAAAAGGACTTAATAGCGGAAATGTGCAGCTTATTATTGTATAAATTCACTTGCATAAATCAGTTTAAAAGGTTAGTTCACTCAAAAATAAAAAATCATGTCATTTTGATCTAAACAATGGAAGTCAATGGTAACTTGCGGTGGGGTTGTCAAGGGTGTGGGAGATCAGCACAAGAACAGAAAACAGCTGTTTCAATGACTTTTAAGTGCGTGAATAACTGTTGGTGCTCTACCTTTATAAGGCAGCAGCAAACGCCAATTCCACAGACTTTGTTCTTCAGACCGTTGACTTCTGACTGTCTGAACAAACCTGACATAGAAGTTCCTCGCCATAGAAAAGCACCTCTTCAGCGGACAGCATCACAAGCTGCTATTGTGAATGCGGCCGTAAATGATATATTGTTAATAGGAAGCATCACTAAAATAATTACTTTTTTGTTTATTTAAATGTAAGAAGTTATGTTCTGATCTATCATTCTCTCATACTGATCTTTTTCTACCGTCACCACTGTCTTACCTTGAATAAAAAGTTAAATCTCTTTGCTTTTCAAAGAGTGTCAGCCATCTTTAGGCTGTGGGTATAAGTATCCTACCATACCTGGAAAATTGATTGATCTGTGCACCATGAAGGGTAATAGGTTATCTATACCCTGGCACAATCTTACTGCTTAGGCAAGCATTGGCGCAGGTCCAAAAATTAATGGGGATGATATAGGCAGGAATAACGGTAGTGCCTCTGGGACTGCTCAATGCATGATCACTGCAGTGGTGGATCAACACATGTCCACTCTACCCCAAATTACACAGGTGAGTGAAGTTGAAGGTCACATGGAAATGTGTTCAGGCTCTGCGTCAGTGGATAAAGGAGAGATTGAAGGAAAAGGAGATTGAACCAAGGGGTTCCTCTGGGGAATATACAAGCAAGGAGAATGATGGTGACAATGGATGCTTCTCTGACTGTTTGGGGGTGATAGTCTGTCTTTGAGACATTTGATTCAATTCTACAGGAGAAGCAAGAGACTTCTGTTTTGGGCCTATGCAAAAGTGACCTCACATAGTCTACATACCTGAAGAAGTTAACCGGGCAGCCAACCGGGGGAATGGCGATTACACCAAGAGGTGGTGGTGTCTCTGATATGGGCCCGGTTTGGAGGAGCCCACACTGATCTGTTTGCATCAGCCGAGGCAACCCATTGCAAGATGTCTTTTTCTCTGAGCGGCCATGGTGGGCCTTTGGAAATGGATGCACTGTCTCACGAGTGGCCGGGACGATTGTTATACGCTTTGTTGGGACATTGCAGGATCTTACTAATCACCCCGAAGTGGCCAAGTAAACATTGGTTCTCACTTCTCCAACGTCTGGTTCTAGACCTTCCATTGCTGCTACCAATCAGAGCAGACCTTCTCTCTCAAGTGGGGAGTCAGATCTGACAACCGAAAGCAGCCACGCTAAAACTCTGGGTTTGGCCCCTGCTTTGCAGAGTTAGAGGAGGCAGTAGTGAAAACCATAAAGACATTAATTGTGGTCTTGATTCTATTTTATGCTTTCTTCAGTCACTTTTAGATTCAGGAAAACAAGTCAACACAGTGAAAGTGTATGTCGCGGCTATTTCTCATTTACACAGTATTGTAGAAGGCTTATTAATTGGTAAACGCATGTTGGTGTCTCAATTTCTTAAAGGAGCATGTCACCACTATCCTGAAAAAAGTTAAGATCACCACCCTGGGATATTCCCATGGCTCTAAAGTCATTGACTAAATCCCTGTTTGAACCATTGGCGCAGGTGGATCTTAAATCAGTAATGTGGAAAACATTTTTCCTTCTTGCTATCTGTTCAACAAAAAGAATGGGCGAAATACATTCTTTAACAGTAAGTGAGGACTGTCTGAGGTGGAAAGCAGATTATTCAGGGGTCTCTCTTTGGCTGAACCCGGCTTTCTTGCCCAAGGTTCTTAATCCTCACATGATCAATTAATTATCTTTTAAGTAATTTTTTTTAGCTCTTATAAGTACAGGGCTTGATATCTCCTCGTGTCCAGTTCGAGCACTTCACACTTACATTGAGCGCACACAGTCGTTGCAACATTCACACACTTAGCTGTTTGTGTGTTTTGATTTGAATATAATGTTGGACAACCTCCCTTGAAACAGCGCCTATCACGTTGGATAGTAGACAGTATTGCACAAGTGTATTCCAGCCAGAGCTTACCAGTTCCAGGGGAGTTGGTGGCTCATTCTACCAGCAGTCTGGCCACTCGGCACTGAAGGAAGTGGCACTTATGGACATGTGTGCAGCGGCCTCATGGAGCTCACCTTGTACCATTGCCAAGTATTACAGGGTCAATGTGGCAGTATAAAGGAAGTATTCAATACACCCGAATGTTATAAAGGGAACCACTCACTTATGGTCAGTCATTTGAATAGGCTTGCATTAGGTCTAGAGGAAAGCCCAAGAAAAATGCATACAGTTTTGGAGCAACATGAGGGTGAATTAATTTCTGGTTAAATATCCTTTACATTGTAAAGGATATTTATAGTCGTTATTTATGTTTGCGTTAAATCATGTAACAGTTGCTAGTTAATAACAGTTAATAACTTAATAACTTGACAGAAAAAAGGGTTACACTTTATTTTACAGCATACTTACAGTGTACTCACCCAAGAAAGTATTGGTTATTATAAGGTACATGGGTTAGGTTTAGGGTTAGGTTCAGGGTTAGTACCTAACCCAGTTATTGTTATTGGTAATAAGTACATAGTACATGCGGAACAGGACTGTAAAATAAAGTGCTACTGAAAAAAGTTAGTAAGATAAATCATGTTGTATATCTCTTGTTACTATACTATCGAAACAGTGAGTATTGTAATTTTTACCAATTGGCCCCATTCACTTCAATTGTAAATGCATCACTAAGCTGTATTTTAAAAAAGAAAAGGAGGGACAAGTAGCAATTAAGTGAATATGGAATACTCTAACGATGCTATTTTATTAACTTTTAATTTTCAGTTGATAGGTTTTGAAATATTAAAAGTAATGAGTAAGCCTTCCTCTTTATTCATGGTTTTCTTTGGTGAATCACAGAACTGACCATATGTGAACTTAATTGGCTTAGTATCTGCTCCCATTGTGTGCGTACCTCCCATCCCCTCTCTTTTTTGTTTCTCTTTCTCTCTCCCCGTTTTCTTTTTTTATTACCCCGCAGGCTCACAATTAGGGGATGCAATTAGTGTCTCTCTTCCGCCCCATCTCGTTCAGAAGGTCATTGTGTACAGCGGGACTCAGAGGGAGGGGCAGAAAGCGGATAACATCTGCTTCATTTCTGACTCTCTGATGAAATAGAGATAATAAATATATATTGTTTTGGGTTTGTCTTATGTAACCTTTTAATGTGTTTAATGTAAATTTAAGGATGTAGAAAACAACTGTTCTAGCTGCTTCAGCTACAGGAACACGATATGCTTCCAGATATCAGTCCAGACATATTAATCAAACAAAGTAGAACATAGTAACAGTTTTTTATGTAGACAGAGGTATTTTTGTTCATGAATGTTACATTTCAGACAAGATAGATGACATGGAAAAACAAAAAGGACATGATAGTATACAGTATTTTGTATAATGATTTTTGTTGGGGTGTCAAAGAGTGTGCTGTGCCTGTAGTGGTCTATTACAATTGTTCTTGTAAATACAAATAATTAAATAATAAGACATAGTACCTATGGAGATTATCAACAAAGGAGGGAAAATCTATCATTTAAATTTGTATAACTTGTATAAATTCATAAATGCACTTTTTCTGTCCTTTACCAAAGTGTATTCCAAACAAGTGTTATATTTAAATGACTTATATTGTAAAGATGTTGTCTGAGTCTTATCTGTAATTTGTGTTATTACATTAAACACTTAATGATGCATTTTCTTGGTATGAAATACAAAAGAAGATACATTGTTCAATGGTAAACAGGTGATTTTAAAATTGAAAATGAAAAAGAATATATTTAAAATTTCAGTTTTTCTTCATTTCCAAGATATTACCCAGAATGTATGAAAAAGTGTACAGAAATATGAATCATATATCTGCTTAAAGAAAGAATGTGAAAATTTGTTAACAAATCAATAAAAATATATAATCTTAGAAGTCTAAATGCAAATAAACAGTAAAATGTAATTCCAACTACCCGCTCTTTATCAAACACATTAACAACAGAATCATTTATTCATGGCTTTTGCATCAGCTGATCATGAGAACTAAACAGATGGACTCTTGAGGTTTGTAGTGAGCAGCGGATTCCCGGGTCATGACCCTCAGAAGTTCTGTCAGCCACAATGCAAATGGATGTCACATTATAGGGTGGAAAGAACATTTAATACTCAATGTTGAAGATCATGTCAGCAAAAGTGGCTTTGGTGACCATTGAATTGAGCTTTTATAGTTATTTTGGGGATATTAAATTATAACAAGCCAAACCCAAATAGACTGGAAACTAAATGAAGTCTTAAACACCTCTTGTTTTGCTGCATATTTTCTCTGTGACAAGAGTGCAAAAAGACAAACAGGTTTTTTTTAGGGTTATCCCTAAATGTAACCCCACCCATAAGTTATCCCTAAAATCAGAGAGAAATGATATGTGAATAACACTGATGTTGAAGCACCTAACCCTATAAGCCTAAACTGGACATAAACAGTAAACTTGTCCCTCAAATCTGATTGGTTGATTAGAATGTTGTTCCAGGATCAACAGAGATGTTGATCCAGGAACACGTTGGACTTGTTACTGTAAGGAAGCCTTGTAAAAGACTTCCCTACAGTAACCTGTGGATTTTTGTTCTCCATGGTTCTTATAGGAATCTCGGAATTGAGATCCGATTTGCTATAAGTATAAGATACTTACTATAAGTATCTAAGTATAAAATCTGTTCGTTTTATAAGGACATTTTGATACATTTGATTACATTTAGTATATGGGTTTCTACAAATTTATTTAAATGCACCGTTCAATGCTTTGGGGTCTGTAAGACTTTTTAAAGTCTCTTCTGCTCACCAAGGCCACATTTATTTGATCAAAAATGCAGTATAGAAACAGTGAAATATTATTACAATTTAAAATAACTGTTTTCTGTTTTAATATTTTTAAAAATGCAGTGTATTTCTGTGATGGCAAAGCTGAATTTTCAGCATCATTACTCCAGTCTTCAGTCTTCAGTGTCACATGATCCTTCAGAAATAATTCTAATATGCTGATTCAATAAGCATGTCCAATTATTATCGTATTTACCATTATTACTTTATATTTTTTGTGTTAAACATGATACATTTTTCAGGATTATTTGATAAATAAAAGAACAGCGTTTATTTGAAAGAGAAATCTACAATGCAACTGTCTGGAATTAAACTTTGGACACAGTTTGTTTGCAGATGTTATACGGGGTTGTCTGATTGACCTCCCTGTTGCCCTCTATGTGAGTGAACGTGTGAAATCACATGTATTGATCAGCCTAATGCAAGAGGAAGAGCCTGCGGCAAGGTGATCAATGCGCTCTTAATTAACCCCTGTGACTGAGTGTGTGAGTGTGTGTCTGTATGCTGGGGTTTAGGAAGGGTGCTAAACTTTGGTCAGGGGTGTATAAATACACCCATCCCAGCTGAAACTTGTGACATTCATGCACACCATCTAGATTACAGACAGCACTACATGACAGGCTAACACACACACAGTAGATACTAACACACACTCCATATGATAACAGAACACGCTTTCAAGCGAAATGTACCTAAAAATGACTACAACATTTCGGATCGGAACGATTTGATGGATGGAGCTTCAGAACAGTGAGTATATTGTGTGAGTCTGTGTGTGCTATGCTCAATCTTTGTGTTAATGCATATGAAAATGTTGTGTGTGTGTTTGTTACATCAACAACCTGAATGACTTCATCTTAGTCATTTTATTCTTTAGAACCTTTCATTTATAAATTTCACAGTGTCCTTTGTTACACGTTACATGTACTTAGTATAGTAATAACAGAAAATTACAGTTACATACATACTTTACTGTATAATTTGTATAAAACTGTAACAAGGATACCTTAAAATAAACGTAACCTTTAGAAAAAGGGAATCAACCTTACAGCCGATTTGGCACGTTTTACGCCGGATGCCCTTCCTAAAGTTATTATATAAATGAACATATTAAATGTAAATGTAAAAAGTGCTTGTTTAGTGGCAGGGTTTAGAGAGATCATTAGCTCAGTATATAAAAAGAATAAGCAGTTAGAGTTGCGTTTCATTTCTTTCCTATCTAGTCTCATGTTTTCTAACTTAATTGCTGTTTCAAAGCTTCTCTGTTCTCTTTCAGACGCTGTAGAAGTTGATGATGAGGTTCTGATAAGTCAGGGACTGTGTGATATGTTTGATATTCGGTTGCTTTCCTTATATCACGTCAACTAAATATCAGACATATTCCTACAGACTCTGGCACAAATCTTCACATTCGTGGCCTCTCTTCATTCATCATCTTGGGTTCATCAAATATTTTGATTTGATCCCTTTCTTGATTGTTTCTTGAGCATGATTTCTAGCGTTTGAGTTATAAAACTTATATAATGTTGAGAAGGACATGCAATAACAGACTCATTTAGTGAAGACTACAGGTTTTCATGTCTTTCATTGCTTTCATTTCTTAGTTAGTTATTTTGTAATAAATAAAAAAATTAGTACATCTTATAAAGTTTAGAACGGCATGTCTTTAACAACTGTATCCCTGAGCAATTAAGCCAAAATGTAAAAAATAAAGGTTCCAAATGAGGGGTTTCAGCAATGCCATAAAATAACCATTTTGGGTTCCCCGTACAACCTTCAAGTGAACTTTTTATTCTTTTTTTTTTTTTTTTTTTAAGAACCTTTTTTTTTTTGTGAAGAACAATTTAATAATCCAAAGACCCCTTTTTCCACAACAAAGACCCTTTCGGGGAATAAACGGTAAGGTTTCATGAATGTTAACTATTTTTCATGGATAAGCCAAGAACCTTTATTTTTGACCCTCTGGTGCTCTTTGGTCATTTTTGACCTACAAATTTTACGTTTTTAATTTTTTTACCTCATCGGAAAAGTACGAAACTTGGTAAAGGTTTTGACACTTGCTGGTTAAATGGTCTTGAAAAAAAATAGTCACACTTGTATAGTTTGGAGTCAGAAATGACCGCATTGGAAATTAATGGGAGAATACATTGGAAAGGAATGGGAGAATACATTGGAAATGAATGTCATCTACTGGAAATGTTTGGTACAGCGCACAAACAAATTCTTACTGAAAGATAACTTTTGAGATATCAACCTCAAGTTTGGATCACAGATTTATGGCTTTGATTTTCTCACAGTTTTAGAGTAAAACATGTTTTGGAAAATATTTTTGAGATGTTATAATTTTATATTACTTTTTTTCAAGTTAACTTTTTTAAACTCTTTTCACTTCAGCAATAATCTGCCAACTGTCGTCTATAAAAAGAGACCAAACTTGCAAAGGATTCAAGATTTATGACAGTTTAAGTTGGAAATTTCATTTTCAGGTCCATGCTCAAAAAGTGAATAAATGGATTTTAACTACTGCATACATATAATTTAGTACCGTAAAATCCTCTAAAAACAGAAAATATTGCTGAACACAAAAGAAGATATTATGAAGAACGTGGGTAACCAAACAGTTGATGGACCCCCTTGACTACATTAAATACTATAGAAGTCAATGGGGTCCATCAACTGTTTGGTTACTGGCATTCTTCAAAATTTCTTCTTTTGTGTTCAGCAGAAGAAAGAAATTCATACAGGTTTGAAACAACTTGAGGGCGAGTAAATGATGACAGAATTTTCATTTTTGAGTGAACAATCCCTTTAATACTTTTAAATTCTTTCTGACAACATACTACAACTAAAACCACATTTTAATAACTTGCATTTACTCATAAGTAGACTAACCGTTATTGGTGTTCTCATATGCGCAAATCAAACATTAAAGATATAATTGTTTAATACAAAAATATCAGGCTATATTTTCATTAAAATAGTTCAGGGCTATTCAACCTGGACCAAGTAATCAAAATGGGTTAGGTTGAGTTCTGTGACTTTTAGCATATTTGTTCACTATAAGTAAATTACCAGTGTTTATAGATTTAATTTTTAACTTCATCTAGCAGGAAAACAGCCCACTGGCCGTCCATTTAATAATCTTGGACTAATTTAACAATGCTACATTCTCACATCATTAGCATCGACAATCTAACAGGAGCATTGGGTTGTACCAACTAATAAAAGTTTATGATAGAATGACTCTAGTTCAATTGCCATGACTGTCTTTATTCATTTTTTCTTTGGTTCTTAGCCAGTAGTGTTTGTGTGTGTGTGTGTGTGTGTGTGTCTGTGTGTGTGTGTGTGAAAGTAGCGATGCTTAATGATTTAACCTTTAAATCATGACTCAGTAAGCAAAGTCTCATAACTAAGCCAGAGTTTATGTGCTCAATTTACGTCAGCTAAACATATTAACAGGAAACTGCGTGCATGCTATTTCAGTCTAAATAATGTTTTACATGACGCAGAGAAAGAACTGTATATGCCTCAAGCAACTGAACTTGGTCTTTTTATTAGACATTATTACTGATAATTGGTAAACATGAATTAACATAATCTTTTAACATGTTTGCCACATGGAAAAAACAGCATATTTTTATATATTATATATTCATATATTTAGCATCGGATGTAGCCTATAGGAGCAGTATATCAATAATTTGTTTAAAAGCACACTTTATTAAATGTGTAAAAAATTTAATAAATCTACCAATTCTCCATTGCAAAAATGCCGGGCAGCTGCATTGCACTCCATATCACAAACAGATAATGTCATAACATTTCATTTCAATATTTTCATATTCCTAAGGATCTGTATACTTGTGCAATGTACAACTTCTAGCACAATATTTGTAAAAGTTATGTTACCATAAAATGTTGTCGATGTTTAATATTGAGAATATTCAATATTTTTTTGGATTATGAAAAATATATTTTAACCCTGAATATGTGAGTGTATGAAAGGTGAACACAAAAATGGACAAGATTGTTAGAAAAGTATCTTTGCAAGTATTTGTTATGAATACACACAAAGATGAATTTATTATGTTCTAATTCACTGCTCACTTATGAGTATGGCTTGAAGGGCCAAAATCATGCGATAGACATTTTCACCAGTTACATATTAAATAACACCCAGATCAGAGTAATTACATTACATACATGATTACATCGATAAGATGAAGCCATAATATTGATTTTGACCCCAAGTAACTACTTGCCATGCCATATTTGACAAGCTTTTTTTCCTTCTAAATGTGTTCATGCACAGTTTTACCTGACAGCTTGAAACTTGTTTGACTAATTAAAAAGGCCTTTTTACTCTTATACCCTTTATTGTTGGAACCTCTAATGTTATCGGTGCATGAAAACACAAGAATAATGTGTATTGTCTCTTGAGACAATATGTAATTGAATTCATTTCTATTTAAAGAAATAACGGTGTGTTGAAGAAATCGTGCTGTGTGTGTGTGTGTGTGTCCATGTTTTTCTATCCCGGTGGGGACTTCAACCTGAATGCACACAGCCTCATGGGGACTCGTGTCACTGTGGGGACCTAAGTTGAGGTCCCCATGAGGAAACAAGCTTATAAATCATACAGAATGAGTTTGTTTGAAAATGTAAAAATACAGAAAGTGTTCTATGATGGGTAGGGGTAGTGTAGGGGATAGAATATACAGTTTGTACAAAACCATTACGTCTATGGAGAGTCCCCACAAAGATATAGTGAACCTGACACGCGCATGTGTGTGTGTGTGTGTGTGTGTGTGTGTAGGAGGGT
Organism: Meda fulgida; assembly: GCA_030578275.1. Taxonomy (NCBI): domain Eukaryota; kingdom Metazoa; phylum Chordata; class Actinopteri; order Cypriniformes; family Leuciscidae; genus Meda; species Meda fulgida. The sequence goes on along the minus strand of CM060631.1, from coordinate 23,667,937 downwards.
CACAGAAGTATAAATATCAGAGATCATAGAGCATCTTCACAATTAAACTGAAAAGACTCTGAAGGAATCCAGAGAGCAAAACAGAAAACATCTATTAAAACAAGATTCACAGGGTAAGGTAAGAACTTTATTTCCTCTTATCAAGTCTCACATTTCTTTTTACATCTGAATCTGTTTTGGGTCCATTTCTTAGTGTGTCAGGGAAAAAAAGATAAAAAATAAAGATATATAATGATACAAGATGTAAGTAATACTGTATAAAGGATCTAAAGCAAAATAACTACAGTAATAATAATAATAATAATAATATAGTTTTACAGTACATTTTTAAATAAAAATTTATCAATCCACAATAAAATGTAACTGTAAATGTAATATAATACTATTTTTGAGAGAGATGAAAGACCCAGTCAGTTATGATTGTAAAATATATTGTTTTTCATCAAGCAAAAGTATCGTGAGGCTCAGAACAGTTAGATTTACAGTTCATGAATGTAAAACAAACAAACAAAAACAGAAAAGGTTCTCTATAGAACCTAAAAAGGATTCTGTCAGGTGCTTCATGCCTTTTAGAGGTTTCCATCATGGAATCATTTTATGGATATAGTTTTAATGAATTAATTTAGTTGTAATGCATGTTTTGTTTTAATTACATTTTATGAAGCAGCTTGTAAATCCTACTAACCTGTTAATCATGAAAGTATTATGTAATAATTGAAGACATTTCTCCTTAGAAACTTTGTGTTCTTTAAACCTGAGCCAAGAGCCCTAGGGTTCTATATAAAACCCCACTGAACTTTTTTTCTGTACAAACATACTGTTTACATCTATTATTCGTAATAAACACTGAATAATAATAATAATAAGTATTATTATTTGTATAGATGGGTTCAAATGTCCCCACCGGCCATTTATTGCTGATTGCAGCCTTTCTGCTGAGCGCATTTGCTCCAACTCTGTGTGTGAACCGAGGTGGAGAGTGCACATTCAACACCAGAGGTACTTCACCCTGCATTAGTGAGTTTGTGTTTAATGCACCACACGTAGAGAGATCATAGTCTTTGTGTTATTTTTAGGCACCTGTGAATATCAAGGACAGGTCTTCGGCATTGGTGAGAGTTGGATTACTAAAGACTGCTACCAGTGTGTGTGTATGGAGCCCATTGGAGTGGGCTGCTGCGATTAGTAAGCACTGCTAACTTCTCTTTTTTTTTTTTTATCTATAATTAATTCTTTAAATCTATACCTTATACTGTAAAACAAAAAAAAAACCTGTACAATTTACAGTAAAAAATTACAGCTGTGGTTCCCAGAACTTTACCGTAAAAATTTGGTAGCAACATTTTAGGTTTTAAGGATGAAAATTAAATCTACAGTAAACATTTCTTTTTTTAACTTTAAACCAACCTACTGAAGTACAGTGCTGTTTTGCACATTTGTAATATAATAACAACCACCAAAGAACACATCAGTTCATCACAAGTACCTTTTCCAGAAGCTGAGGTACATATTATGCAATAAACATTAATTCAATGCTTAACATGAAACCCTAATGCATATAACTGATATTAAAAAAAACAAGAAACATAATTAGTTAAATGAAAAACTATCAGATTTTAAATGCCACACTGGGAATGTCAATTTTTCCACTGTAAATTTGTTTTTCACTTCCAAAACTGTATTTTACTGTAAAATTACATGTCCTGTAAGATTACATTTTTTCACCGTATATAATGAAACATACTTCTAACAGTTTTTATTTTTATCATAACATTTGTTGTCTTTTACTGTTAAAAGATGGAGCATATCTGCCTGCACATACTCAGTGTGTGTTCATTCTCACCCTGACAGCAACTACCAACCAGCAGATTATCCCGACTGGTGTGAGGTCATCAGAAAGCCAGACTCCTGCACCAGTGTGACTGTGATGAGAGCCAATCACAAACTCCCTTGTCTTTATGGGAAGTGGGGCAGGATGCGACCTGATACATGGAAGTCTGACAATGAATTAATGTTCTAGAAAGAATTTTAACCAATTCACGTTTGCAATAATTGTTCATTTTATTTTTTGGTGAATTTAAAAGGATGTGCTATTATACAATTTTTACCATTCTTTTTCAGAGAATTATTGGTTCTCTGCATCAACAAATTATTTAGGTTTAATGTTCCGACCTGAATTATATGTTGATATAGAGAAACAATAACGTTACTATAACTTTATGTTTAAAATCGGCATTAAACCAGAAGTTAAAAAATTGTAGGACGGGACTTTGTCTATCAGGATTTGTTTGGATGGTTGTGGTTTGTTATTGCTGTGATGTCATGTGAGTGACAGGTTGCCTCGCACCAGTAAACATCATCAGAGAAGAGAAGAGAAGAGAAGAGAAGAGAAGAGAAGAGAAGAGAAGAGAAGAGAAGAGAAGAGAAGAGAAGAGAAGAGGGAGGGGAAGTTTTTTTGATTAAAGATTATGAGGGAACATGCATTTAAAAAAATAATGTGCACAGATAAACAATTTAGAATAAATACTGCAATATTCCATAAAAAACAAGTTTCAATTTTGATTTCATGTAACTGTAGATAAGGATGTGATGCACAGTGATATCATTCTCAGCCATTTTAAAACTGAAAAGGTTTGTTCATCAATAAAACATGCCACTTTATAAAATTGCATTTAATATATCTATAATATAATCTTGATATTCTCAATATTGATATTGGGAACGGCAGGTTTTTTTTCATGTGTGATATACATATTGGCAGCTGCAGCACTGAGTACAAATAGAATGGATCTATAATTGCACTAATTATCCAAATTATAGATAAATATTACTGGGTTGATTCCATAATTGTCCAAAACTAAACAACTGTTGATTTCATGTGTCACATTAGTATTGTTTTTCTTTTGGGTGTTTTATTTTCTAATCATTTTCCATGTGGTTTGCAATTTTTTATATCTTGTTGTTATTAAATATGGGGTAGGTCTAAATACAGTTTGTGTGGCCTTACAATATTTAACACTAAACAAACATTTAAATTAAATGTATTTAAACATTATTTAAACATTTAAATTGAGCCAAAATGGGTTACAGCCAGGGTGATAAAGTCACAAAATATTAGTTTGTTTACTGATCAACTTAGATTTCCAAAAATATTTAAGCATCAAAATTGATTAAGGCTTAACTTGACAAAAGCAGCCAGCATTAAAATTAAAAAAAATATTAACTAAAAAATAGTAAATATAGGCTAAATAAAAAATAGTTAAATAAAAACGAAATATTGCATTATTTTACATTATTTAACATCTTACTACAATTAATTTAATATCAATTCAATAGATAATTTCAGAATTATTATATTGCTGTAAGATTTTAATTGTTATTGATCTAATATGTAATGGGCCAACAAAGTACCGTATTCGTCGAATGTGCCAATTCATATTTTTGTCTTGAGTAGATATGCCAGTAGCAGAAGATCTCTTTCGGTTTCCTCTCCTCTGTCATGCATGTGTGTTGAAGTCTGATAGGGTGTCGATGCACGCTCACGCTGCCGGTGATGAAGCGTTGCAATAAACATGAACGTAAACCTAAAAGCTGAAGGTGGTAAACTCGGTCAGAATAAAAACGTTCGATCTTTGATTATCTAAAACCTCTCGGACACACACTGGAATGCGAAATATTTAGCCAGGTGTATTTTCTGCCCAGAAGTCACATGATAAGCCTGAGCCATCACATGTCAACGTTCAAGTTTCAGGAAAGTTTTCATTTCTTGGGGGAGAAAACACCTCCTATGTCCCGCCCTTACTGCATCATTATTGGTTCTTACTCAGCGCTGTTCTTTTTGATAGGTCCAAACTCACGTCAATCAAGTGGCTGACGTTCTGACCACGCCCACTTCTTTAACCTGGTTTAGTGTAATTGATATCGTTTCTGAAGCGAAAGACTTGTAATTTCATCCGCATGAACTCATAGACATGGTGTCCAAGCCACAGTAATATGTAAAGGTGAGTTGATACATTTGCTATTACCATAATAAACGATCGTTTGGTGCTGAAATATCCCGTTAAAAAGCCAAGTGTCAATGAACAGGCACAGCGTTCAAGGTGTTTGCCGACGTTACGCAAAGTTTATTTGACTTTCTGTTGAATATAGACGATTATGTTTGCATTTAATATTTATTTAGTAATATTTCTTTGAGTCTGAGAGATGTGTTTGTCTTTCTGGGACTTCAAATGTGTGTTATGCATGTGTGTACTGTATGTGTCTTGTGCTCGTCATGACAGACAGTTCTTGCTACAAGAAGTCAATAAACATGATGTTCTTGACAGATGTTTTTATATTGGCCGCTTTAATGACTTTTTTACTAGCTTATTCACCGTTTACTGTGAACCACAGACACTAAGAGTGACAACAGAAATCTGCATAAAACTTATTTACTATTTACCCATATAAAGCATTTGGGTGAGTTACAGAAAATATGATAGTTCGTTTTTAAACTTTAAAACTGCTATTTGACTTTGTTGAGCTTTATAATTAACACGTTTTGGGGTAGTTTACTAAGAAGATGGACCAGATTTATGCTTACATTTATATACATGTATTGGAGAAACATATTTGAGATTTTTCAGTTCAATTAAATAGCCCTCTATTGGGACAAATGAATGAGTACAAGTACAAATGTAGCTGCAAGTAGCAATTAAGGGGCTAAAAAATCAAGGCCGCAGGCATCAGACCAACTGAAAAAAATGAGTAAAGACATTTTGAGATGTTTTTTAAAGCAAAATGGTTGAAAGCACACAAATACAATCACTTGTAATGTGACATAATTGCTTATTATTATTTGAATTGGTATCTATGTTCTCACATTTACCCAAGGAATCCATTAAGATCCATTACAGTATGAAAAATTAATCAAAAACTATTAGCATTTTTTAAAATCTCATTATAATTCTTGACCACTAGGTGGAAAAGTCCTGAAACTGTTTGAGTAATTTCAAGGCATGGTGCCGATGACACTGAGTTTCGTAATGATACGCCAATGCGTTTGTAAAATATAGTATTTTATACACCATTTTAAGGTAGTGAAAACAGTGTGATAAAAAAGAAAGAGGTTTGGGTACAACAGCAAGGCTGAGTGTAGATTCAAAACATAGTAATATTTAAAAAGCCAATCAGAGCTTAAACCGATTTGGTTTACTGCGATTGTGAAATCGCAAAGGCTGCGCCGGTGTGATTATTTGTTATGCGCAGCTTGTCGGTGACGTGTGGCTCTGTGATCAGTAGTAAACGCTGCTCCATCTGGAAGCACTGCGAGTTTGAGTCGCTTATAACGTGCATTTGAAAAAGCAACATGCTTCAAACATCTTTCCAAACATGAGAAGCATTTACGAACCTCTTGACCAGACAACATTTAATAAATCAATCAAAGCGTTTCAATCTTGTGTTTAGTATGATGCCCATAAGGATTTCCTGGAATGACGTGCTTGTCTACTTCTGCTGCGGGGCATATTTGGAGTGTCTCTGCGAAATCGTCTTTTGTTTCTAGCCTTTACGGTTCAAAAGTTATTAGCATAAATGTAAGTGAAACTTTTGTACAGTTGGTGGCACTAGAGGGATTGAGTGAGAGACTCCAAAATTGCTATGGTTAATGCTCGGACTGTTCTATATTTGTGTGCCCAATTTCACAACTTTTTACCATACGATTCTATGGGCTGCCATAAACTTCAAGAGTGGAAGGAAAGAAGAAGGTGCTTTGCCCCTAAAGATTCAATGTAATTGTGTGGTCAATCTGGGGTTTTATTGCATGCATAACAAGTTTCTGTTTAAAATGGTTTAGATGTACTAACACACATTACACTTCAACTTCTCTTTTCTCTCTTTTTTAACCAGAATGGACACCAAAATACCTCCAGACATGAACAGCGCCAACTTACACCAATGAATTTAGTCAATTTAGTTTTTGAGAATGAATGTGAGACAGAAAACGAGAAGCATGGAAGAGGAGGAATTAACTGAAAATACCATGCGGCTTAAGAACATAGTTCTGTTTCTCAGGTAGCTATTTATAATAGGAGGAAGATATGTTTTTTTGGTAGATGTACACGCCGTCACTAACAAACTACCACTATTTTCATGCTTGATTTGGTACACACTGAAACCATTGTAAGGTAGTGAAAACAGTGTGATAAAAAAGAAAGAGGTTTGGGTACAACATCAAGGCTGAGTGTAGATTCAAAACATAGTAATATTTTAAAAGCCAATCAGAGAACAAGGAGCTGTGAAAAATGGATTTTGGTGAAAGTACTCTTTGTGGAAGTGGAGACCTGGAACTGGATCCAGATATCGTGAGTGAGGAAGCAGGGAAACTCTACTCTGAGCTACAGGTAACCAATCAAGAGTGTCCACTTTAAAACGCTCACCAATCAAAATAACTTTAAAGTCAGTATGAAACGGAAGTTGCAATAGTCTTTTCTTCCATACTGTGATGTATATCTGAGTGAAACGGCTTCTTGAATAAGAAAAAATGTAGGGCGGGACTTAATGTAGGGGGGGAATTAATCAGGAATTGATCGTATGGTTGTGGTTTGCTATTGGCCGATCTCATGTGAGTGACAGATTGTCCCGCCCTCAAGCTGAAAAACACGTCATCAGGGAAGAGATGTCACTGCAAGTGGAGGAGAAGCCATTTTAGAGGGTACATGAATTTGTAAAAAAATAATAATGTGCACAGATAAATCCTTTATAACAAATACTGGAATATACTATAAATACTCGATTTCTTGAAGACTTTAAAGCTTTAGAGGCATTTTAAGCATTTGCCCCTCACTCAAGCATATAAAACAGAAGCTCAGAGCAGATGTTTTGCTGAGTTTTCATAAGGGAAGTCAACCATCGCATAAGTCATAAGTACTGCTCTTCCTGTGAGTGCAACTGCTCACTAAGATAAGAGAATTAAATGTGATCGGGAGGAAAAAAACATCACAAGCAAACAAATACAATTCAACATGTATTTTTCTTTGTAGTCAGTGGTGGAGACTCATGGAGCTGGAGTGGTGGAGTCTCTGCTGCCCATCCTCGTCTGGGTTCTGGAAGGGCTGGCGAGCTGCAGGGCTCAGCTGAGAGAGAGAGAGGACGAGGCAGAGAAGGAGAAAGGAGAGAGTGAAGAACTGCTGCAGAGATATCAACGCGAGAAAACACTGAGGAGAGAGAGCCAGGAGGTGAGAGACAATCTTTGTGATGAATTGAAATGATAAATTTTGTGATGAATTGCCTTTTTAGATTTTCAGAAATTTTAAAGTCCCCCTGTAGTCAATAATTTTATACCTTATTACAATATTACCATCATTATTACATTCATACATTCCCTACTCACAATTCTAAATAGTGCATTCTCAGATGGTACCTGAAAGAGACTTTGCCATTCATTTTACGTATATTCAATTGACAATTATTCCAATGATTAATGGCACGATAAATAACTGTTCTCTTTAAAGCATTTGAATTTGGACGTGGCAACATCATCTGACCATCATCAGCTGACCTAGTCAAATGAGAATGAACCTGATCACACCTAACAATTTGGTTATATAAAAAAACTGGTTGAGAAGAAAGAACAGTTTTACTGAAAAATTTAGTTATATGAAAAACCAGTCTTTTCTCCACCATTAACCATGATAGTTGACGGTGCATACTGATAATATTTGTTCTTATAGGACAATGTAATACTAACCTGGCAGCTCTATTTTGGACAGTTTGTAATTTTTTTAGTTGACCTTTAGATGTAGATGACCATACAGGGCCACAATAATCCAGGTGACATAAGATTAAAGATTTAACCACCTGTCCCACAATGTGTGTAGGGACATAAGAAAGACATTTCCTCACCATAGAGATACCACAACCCATCTTCTTAACTATGATATCAATATGTTCTGCCCATGACAGCTGACTATCTATTATTGTGCCCAGTAATTTTACTTTATCTATCTGTTCTATAGGTTCCCTAGACAAGTTCAAACTCATATTTGGTGTTGATGACAGTTTATGACACGATCCAAAGATAATTGATTTGGTTTTCAAGATGTTCAGCACAAACTTATTTCTTTTTATCCAATCAAAAACCATATTTAACTCAGCTGATAAAACATTGTCCAGTTCACTGACAGTTTTTGCAGCATAATACAATGTGGAATCATCAGCATACATATGTACAGTAGCTTTACACAAAACTAATGGTAAATCGTTTGTTAAAATGGCATATAAAAGTGGTCCAAGGCAGCTCCCTTGCGGGACCCCACAGTCCAAAACCTTAGAGCGAGACCAACTGCCAGTGTAATAAACCCATTGCGTCCTACTTGTGAGATAACTCCTCATAAATCTGATGGCAATTGGACTAAATCCATAACATTCTAGTTTACCAATGAGTAGATTGTGATCTATGAGAATAGTGATAGGTCTACTGTTCTTCCCAGTGAATGCTAGTCTGCCATCTTTAGATAAGGGAATAATTTTACCTTCTTTCCAGATAGTGGGAAAAACACCCTTCATTAAGCATGCATTTAATATTTGACATAACGGACCGCAAACATAGTCAGCTGCCAGACCAAGTAATTTTCTGTCCATTTTGTCAGTACCACAGAACTGTGTTCGGGCAGGGACTTCAACATCTTCCTTACTTCCCGTTCCTCTACACTATTAAACTGGAAAGTGCAACTCTTATCTAACATCACATTATTTTTTATGAGCTTTATGTAATTAGAATCAGTTTTGTCCATATTCTGCCTTAGTGCTTGGACCTTATTTATGAAGAAATCATTAAAATAATTTGCTATATCAGCTGGTTTGGTCAGAAATTTTCCTTCTGATTCCACAAAGGAATCCGCTCCAGTTGTCCGTCTCCCCATTATTTCATTAAGGGTTTTCCAGAGCGATTTGCATTTTTGAGACTGTCTTTGGTTCACTGCAGCAAGTTTTTAATGTTATTTATGTGTCTGTGTGGGGTTTTTAATATGCTTTAAGACAAATCATGTGTAAATTCATAAGTCAGCACCATTGCTGAGTATTTTTTCCCTAAAACTGCAGTGAACCAAAGACAGTCTGAAAAACGCAGGTATAAATTGGCATAGCTGACACCTGTCGGTCAAAAATATGCTAAATATATTTATGTAATTTTAAAGAAAAATCCTATTTGCATAGGATTAAATATAATTATTTTTCAATTTCTTTAAATAAAACTTTTTGTAATGAGGAAAAACTGGACCTTTTAAATTTAAACACCTTTAAAACATTAAACCTTTCTGTATACTGTCAGCGCTATCTGGAATTGGATGACCAGTTTGAGCAAGAGAGGAGAACAATGCGTGCGAGAGAAAAGGAGAGAGAAAAGAGAGAAAGAGAACTGGAGAAGAAAGCCAGGGAACAAGCTGACCAATGTGAGTCTCTCCTAATTAAACCTTGCACCTTTCTGCCCTCCCTCTCTCTCTCTGTCTGTCCCAGATTGTTTATACACATGATGTATATAAATGTTTTAAATATATGACCGAAGTCTTCTCCGTGTAGTGATGGCTTTGGAGGAGCAGAAAGCAAATCTGACTCGAGAACTAAACTCGATCAAACACACACATAACAAGGTCCGTCACCACTTAAGTTTGCTTTTTGATTAGTTTACATTTCTATTTTTTTAAATAATTTTTTGAATCCTCTCTTTTAAAATCCAGTTAGTACAACTGACACATCGAGATCTACTGGAAAAGAAAAAGGAGTGGGAGAGTGAGGCCTCCACTTTCAGGTAACACTTCCCCTTTTTTGACAGGTCATGGAATTCCACAATTTGGTACATGTTTCTTGTAAAAAAAAATGTTGCTGCATTTGAGTAGTTGGAAATGATCACTGTGTTGGCATGTCAGCAGGAATCATGTGCACAGCAAACATTCAGAAGCTGTTTCTACACAAGGCCAAACAGAAACCACCTACACTGAAGAGGTGATTTTATTTTAAACTTAGTGGATAGACGCTTTACAATCCAGAATAATTCTATTATATTTACATTAATTGCTAGTATAAAACAATAAATATCTTGATTTTCACAAAGCATCTCTTTTATACCACTCTTTCAGCAACATGGTCCTAAAGCTGGCTTTGGCCCTGATTCCACTGTGTCAGAAACTAGCATTACCAATGACAGCATCACGACTGATGCTGAGGTCAACCATAACAATGAACAATCCTTTGTCAGTGACATCATAAGCTCCACCCCTGAGCTGGCCCATTTGGAGGGCTTTATTAAAGCAAGGTACAGTAATTTATAAGGAGAGACTGTATTATACTGTATCTACCAGATTTGAGGATATTGAATATATTCTCTATACTTATAAATATATATATATATATATATATTTATATTTGTAATATTTGTGAATTCCATAGAAGTTTTTCATACTGTAAAGCTCGTTAAAGGCTTGGGTGTCTCAGTCAAGTCAAAAGCTTTCTGTTTTTCTTATCTTTCTTTTTTGTCATGCACTTGTCTTTTTGTCTTGCTGAATTCAGGAAGTGAGTGGGAGTTTGTTTATCTGTTAATGCGTGTAACATCCTGTGGATGTTCTTTTATTTTATTCATTTTTAAGTCAAGTTAGATGATTTTTTATTTGTCATTTGTCTCCTGCATGGCAGAGAAAAATAAATAAATACAGTCTTATCAGTTTGGTTAATATTAATATTTTATTGCATTTCTCATATACCCATAATTAATCAATTTCCCCGTTAACATCTGTTCTCTTTCTGTCCTCTTTTCTGTTCGTCTGTCTCTCTTTGCTCTTTCCAGCTCCCCTGTTTGTTCGAAGACCGTGACCTCTGGACTAAACTCTGGTTTGTTTGAGGAGGTGAAACATGCCCAGGAGGATAAGAGAGAGGTAGATGAAAACCAGAAGGTTAAAGATGGAGAAAAATCACAGGAGGAGGAAGAGATGGACAGCGACTCTGATTGCTTGGAGTGGGACTTGAGGAATACAGAGTCTGTGTTTTCAGAGTTATCTGAACTCAGCAGGGAATATGTGGAAAACGTCGACCAAGGGGCCAGCGTCAGAGGTACGTGTGTGTGTGTGTGTGTGTGTGTGTGTGTGTGTGTGTGTGTGTGTGTGTGTGTGTGTGTGTGTGTGTGTGTGTGTGTGTGTGTGTGTGTGTGTGTGTGTGTGTGTGTGTGTGTGTGTGTTAGAAAAAATTTGCATTTGAAAGAAGGAACAGGCAAAAGCATAATATTCCTATCAAATGCAAAACATATTTGGCTGGTGTGTACAATAATTGAGCAGTTGTGCATGTGTGTGGTTAAATCTTTTTGCACTTTTGTTTCGTTTGCAGATAGCACAGACCAGTTTGAGCAGATTCTTTCTCAGTATGAGGAACTAAAGCACACTCAGTAAGTTTATATATATATATATATATATATTTTTTTTTTTTTGTCAAAGTTGAGGTTTTAATAAATCTCTTATTGTGATCCATACAGTATGCGTTAACCATAACCACAAACGTTTTTTTTCCATCCATCCATCCCTGTGCCTGTCTTTGTGTCTGTCTCAGTGAAATGGTGGATACTGCTCGTAAGGCCCTTATATCCCGTGTTGAGGAGTTGACCAATGAAAGATCTGCCCTCAATTTGGAACTCGCTTCTTGCCTTGAAACCATCATTCGGCTGGAAGGGAAAACCAAGGAGATGGAGGAGGAAAACAAGCGGTAAAACGAAATATTGATACTCACGTAAAAGCTGAAATTTATCATAACTTAACTTAGAATTAGCAGTTTACCGAACACTTAACCAAGCGGTTCTTTAAAACGGTGGGAATGATACAGCTTAAAGTCATATACATTAAATGGCACTGCTCAGTATTTTCAGGAACAAACCATGATAAACATTTCATATAGGATTGCAATTAGGAAAAAAATATATACGGTCATTTAAAAGTTTAAGGTCAGAAAGATTTTATGTTTTTGAAAGTCTTTTATGCTCACCAAGGTTGCATTTATTTGATCAAAAATACAGTAAAAGCTGTAAAATATTATTGCAATCTCAAATAACTGTTTTCTATTTGAATATTTGTTGATGTAATTTATTCCTGTAGAGTCACATGATCTGTCAGAACAATATATAATTTAAAACGAAATCTTCTGAAACATTATAAATGTCATGACTCACTTTCGATCAATTTAATGCATAAGAGTGTTAGTTTCTTTATATATATATATATATATATATATATATATATATATATATATATATATATATATATATTTATATAAATATATATATATATATATATATATTTATATAAATATATAAAAAAAAAAACATACTGACCTCTGGGGTCAGAGTTTTTGTAGTGTGTTTTGCTTTTTTGGATATTTATTTATGAAATAGCCTTTTATATCTCACAACAGGTTACGAAAAGAGCTAGAGACAATCCAGTCAGAGGACCCTGATGTAAGTCTTTATCAAAGTTTTCAGGTGCAAGGCACAGAATGTTTATGGATATTACTATTGTGAAAACTCCACTAACTAACTAACTCTACTTCCACTTAATCCTAAAACATTGCCTAACTCGTGCCTCATTCTCTTTTGTTCGCCCCAGGCCTCGCTACCTACCTCCCTCCGTCGCTTCTCTCGCTCTGAAATGGCCCGGGTCGTCATGGAGAAAAACCAGTACAAAGAGCGACTGTTTGAACTGCAGGAATCTCTGCGGCGCTCTCAGACTCTAAGGTGTGTTAAACTTCCTCTCCCAGGATGCACATCTTCATCTTTAACAGAAACGTTCACCTGTCATTCAGAACTGTAAAGTGAGGAACAGGTCTGTTAACCCTCATCCCAAGTGGTGCGTTGTGAGCATTAATAATGCAATAAATCACGTGGCTTGTCTACTGTATATCTATATTAGCTTTTTTGAATAAATCCATTAAATAAATACCCAGAGCTGCTAAGAAATTACATGGCAATGCTCTAAAAATCGGTCAAGTCAGAGCACCTTAAAAATCATGTGAAATCACCCTATCATTGTGGCAGTGACTTCTGCACAGGCAAACACCACGTTTAACACAGAACATGTGAAAATGTACTTAAACTAATTTGTTGTCCTCTAGAGTTACCAAAGAAGATCGCCCTCCTGTGGAAGGGAAGGGTAGTGTCTGGAGCAGGTGAGGATAGTACCTAACAGTCAGTTTGTGCATGGTACTTCCTTCTCTGAGCCCTTTATTTTCTTGCAGGTTTAATCGTTTTCTAGGTTTGACAAAGGGTCAGTTAGCACCAGCCACAGCATTAGCATTAGCCAACTCTCCCACGCCAGCGCCTGCACAAACACCAGTGGGGTCTCCACAGCATCTCTCCTCGAGACCGCCCCAAACAGAGTGAGTCCTCTCCTGCTAGTCTACCTATTATAAGTGATACATGATAGCGTGAATTTCAGGTATCTAAGACATTCAAGGTACATGAATAGATCATTAACATTTTAAGAGTGTCCAGAATAAGGATACGTTTTTTTGTGTGTTTTTTAAAATCTAGATCTAGAAGTTCCAAAGTAATATAATTATGTTTTGGAGAGGCACAATTACACATTAACTATTTTACAACCTGAGCTAACCTTCTCTTCTTATAAAACCTTGCCTTCTTATACACTGTCTGCATTTCCTGTTTTATACATTTTCTTTCTGCATGTTGGTTACACCATATGACTTTGATGATCACTCTGCCTGACTTGATATTTTTCAAATATCAATAGTCAGCGAAGCATTGTTTTTTAAACACTGCTTTTTTCTCAAACATACATTACCATTCAAAAGTTTTGGTTGGTAAAATGTGTTACTGTTTTTGTAAGAAGTCTCTTATACTCACAGAGGCTGCATTTATTTGATCATAATACAGCAAAAACAGTAATATAATGAAATATTGTTACAATTTAAAACAACTGTTTTCTATTTTAACATATTTTAAAATGTAATTTATTCCTGTAATGTCAACGCTGAATTTTCAGCATCATTACTCCAGTCTTGAGAGTTATATAATCAATCAAAAATCATTCTAATATTGTTTCATATTTTTGTGGAACCTGTGATAATAAAAAGTCAGGAATCTGTGATGAATAGAAAGTTCAAAAGAACAGCATTTATTTTAAATATCAAGAGTTAAATGTCATTATATTATAAATGGACACGTTTGGTCAATTTAATGCATCATTACCAAATAAAGTTATATATTTCTTTATTAAAAGAAAATATAATTGACAGTTGTGTGTATGTACTTAATAAAAAAAACAACAACACACTAAGTAATCGAAGTTATATTATTATTAATTTTTGCACAGGACTTCTCCTTCTCCCAGGTTAAGGAAAAGAGAGTTGTACAGGGAGATCCGTTCTCATGTGTGGGGTAACCTGGGTAAAAAACAGCTCCATGGATGGAGCATGCCTCTCGCTGTTACAAACATAAAGGTAAACACACACACACACACATTATTCTTAAATTCAGTTGGTATCTCTAGAAACAGACGGACTAGCTGCCCCCACCCCAAAGTGTGACTTCAGTCTACTAATTTGGTATATGTCTACAAATTTTCATGATGACATACATCATGAAAATGGCACTCTCAACAATACTCCTTAACTAAACTCTTAGTGGGTTTATGAATCTGTTTGTTGTGTGTGTTTATGTGGAGCAGGACTCTGAAGCCCCTCCTGAGCCCAAAGACGTGCCCGTCCTCATCCAGCTGAGACTGCTGGACCAGAGAGATGCTACAGCCAAGGTGAGGCTCACTCTTCACTCATTCAGTCTTAGTTTAGTGTTATTCCTATAATAGGATTGTATTTATTTTTATTTTGTAAGCATATTGCATAGTTGTGCTTGGACTTGGATTCAATTGCTTTATTTGTGAAACATGCAAAAAAAAATGAGAGAGAACCAACGAAATATAAATAATTGATTATTTTGCAGATTATGTCGTCTGCTGTGTGTCTAGTTCTTCACTGATTTCAGCCCGTTGAGAGCAAGGGTCAGGGATTTACAAGATGTGAATTTATACATTTTTCATTTTTTGCAGCTCACATGTGCTGTTGCGGTTCCTCCTGAGATATCAGGAGAGCAGACGGTATGTTCAAAAAAACATCACAATCTTTTACAGCTGATTAACATGTACAGGGTTTCCAACACCTTCGTTTTCATGATTTTTATAGTCATTTGTAATTACTGGATAAGGGTTTGTAAAAATGATTTCATACACATTACACTCATTAAGAGCTTTTTCTCGCTGATTAAATATTTTAGAGACTGAAGTAACTACAATGAAATTGGGTGGAAAAGGTTGGACTGGAAATCCCAGTTTTAAAGTTCCTTCATATTTTCAGGTTTTTATGAATGTGCGAACCTTGTATTACAGAGCAGGTTCTTAAAAATGCATTTAACCACCACCTTCATCTAATTACCATGTTGCATCATGTCAGTCATTGTTGTAAACATTTCACACCCCGCCTGCCATCCTCAGTGTTCTGTGTGGGCCGTCACTGGACCTGCTTCCAGCAGTGATGTCACTGTGATTGACCCGGCTCGCTCCAATACCATTCTGGATCAGTTCAGCCTTCCACCCACGTCCCCTGCATTATGCATCTGTGTTGTGCCCCCTACTGGTCAGTCTGAATTTACATCTGTGTTCACACCTGGACAGTTCTGAAGTCAGGGGTGTAAGGTGCTTTACTTGAGTATTACTGAAACTGAATGCTTAATTTTCGGTAGGGTCGGTAAGATTTAAAAAAAAATGTTTTAAAAGAAGTCTCTTATGCTAACCAAGGCTGTGATTATTTAATCAAAAATACAGTAAAAACAAACAATAAAGTTAAATATTATTACAATTAAAATGAACTGCTTCCTATTTTAAAATTTAATTCATCCCTATGATGCAAAGCTGAATTTTCAAAATCATTACTCCAGTCTTCAGTGTCACCGCATGAAGAGACCACAACATAGTATTTAACCTGAAGTAATACAGTAACTTTATTTAGTGCATTTATGCTGAGTTGAGGACCACTTACCTTTTAAATACTTAAGAACAGTTATTTTGTGGCTTATTTATTTTCAACTTTTTAGCTAGATATTTCTTTGACATTTTTTCTACACTTTACGTAGCATTACTATACTTTTTACATCCCTGTCTGAAGTTAATAGTTTCATATTTTCATGACATTTAGCTGCTTTATTAACCTTTCATGGCATATCGCTTAAAATTGTATTCATATCTACTGCTCTCGCAGTCGGATATTGTCAGAATGACGGCGTGTTGGTGAGTTGTACTGATGAAGTCTTCACTCTTGTGTTAGGAGACACTGCAGGAACTGTGTGGATTGGAACACAGGATGGAGGGTGAGGGCATCTCATTCTGATTCATTTGATCTTATTTTAGTATTGAAGTTTCATACATATCTCATTTTATGGAGTAAATAATAACTCCAATTGTTCGGCTTGTGGAGGGCTTTTACTTTTCAAAGCAACTGGAAATGATTTTCACATGGTCGATAATGACACTAGCAAAAAAACAAAATAAAATAAAAACACCCAGAACATCTAGCATTTTCTTAAAGCTACACTTTGTAACTTTGTAACATAGCATAAACAGCTTACTACCTTTTTTTCTTTTTGTAAATAGCCCAGGCAAGTTATAATAGCTTCCACCATTTTGTGAAATGAGTAACAGTCATTATGTCTAATGTCAGCGTTGCCAATCTTTTGTAAGGTTATTTTAAAATAATTGATTACAAGTCCAAAAAACAAACAACAACTGCATGCTCATAAGACTTATTTTTCAGATATCCGTCTTTCGTTATTGGGAGATTTTGATGTCGTTAATGAGATTTGCACTAATAAGGCAATCACCTGTTAACCATGAGCACAGCGGTGTGTGTCAAGCCGTCAGATTCATCCGTGCCGAATAGCAGATCCAAAGCACAACTCAGTAATGACCAAAACAATGTTCCAGAGCAAGTAACTTGTAGTTTTATGCTTCAACCACTAGAGGCCCAAAAGTATGGAAGCTTGTTTTCTACCATGGAATAATATAATATACAATAATATCTAACAACTCCAACTTTTTTTTTCTCAGAATTGTGAAATAGAAACTCTTACTTCTGAGAAAAAAAGTTGTGAGATATAAACTCACAATTGCGAGTTACAAAGTCAGAATTGCACAATATAATATCGCAATTCAACAAACTTCCATAATAAGGTACATATAGTAGCTTAAAAAAAAAGAGTGAAATCTAGTTGTCATCAGCTGTTGTTTTAGGCAACATAGCATTAAGATGTTTCATCATCTCTTGTTGTCCTCTTGCAGAGTGCTGATTCACTCATCCTCCAGCTCCAGACGCCGCTGTCTGCAGTCTGCCAGTCTGTCTGAGGGGGTGCACTCTCTGACGTCAGCGTCTCCACAATGATTCATTTATTGTTATGATGTAAATGAAATGCTAGAGATTGCTGATTTAATTCCTTCTGTGTATAAAGGTATTCTCAGGGCGAGGTGATCGCTGGCTTGGCCAATGGGACGCTTGCATTCTTCACCCACAATTCAGGTGTGTTTGTGGTTTCATCTGTCCGGGTGTGTTATTTAGATGTGAATTGTACTTATGGCTTGTAATGACTTATAGGCATCTGGAATCTCCAGTCTCAAGAGGTGCTTTCTCTCGGCACACCACCTTTGCAGCCCATTCGCTGTTGCCTGGCAAAGGAGGGGTGTCTTTGGGTGGGATACTGGAATAAAGTTTACATCATCAGTACGAAAAATCGGAAAGTAGAGGTTGGTCACCAATGGAAATGTTCATTGTTCATCTTGTGCTTCTCAACCCTCACCCTCATCCTGACTCTTTCACTTACACTTGTTCTTTCTGTCTATTTAGAAATCGTTCACAGTGTCTGAGCGATGTGAGCAGCAGGTGCGCTTTCTGTGCGCAGCAGGAAGTGGAGTTTGGGCTTCCTGTCGTTTGGATCCCATACTTAGGCTTTTTGATTGGACAACGGGCCGTCCTCTACAGGAAGTAGATTTATCATCTATAGTGACTAAAGCTTTAGGTATTTGAATTTTATTCATTCTTTGATATGGATATTTTATGGAATCTTACATGCATGGGTATCACGTTTTTTAGATATACTGTACGCTACCATTAAAACGTTTGAGGTCAAAAAAGTCTGCATTCTTTTCTTCTTTTTTACCCCTCTTCATTTGACAGGTTCTGCGTTCCTGTCTCTGTCTCCTCTTCAGATCACAGCCTTGTCTGTGGTCAGCGGGCGGCTGTGGGTGGGCACAGGGAGGGGTGCAATCTTCTCAGCTCCCCTGTCACTCAGTAAGTGTTTTTTCACACTAAAACAAACTTTTCTTGAGTGGTTTTGAATTAGAAAACTTCTACATTGTTGCAATTTCCAATTTTTTTTTTTTTTTTTTTTTGTAGGTTCAGAGTCCTGCTCTATACCATATTGCTCTCTTGCATCAGCTCAGCTCTGTTATCATGGCCACCGACAAGCAGTTAAATTCATTATTTCTGCTCCAGGTTCGAAACTTGTTTACTTTCAGTAAAGATGTGTGTCCACTAAAACCTTTTTTTCCCTGAGGCTTGCCTATTTTTCCTAATGCTTTCAATGGGAGCGTTGTGTTTTTCAAAACAGCAGTAGCGTGACAAGGCGCTGAACGTTCAGCGTTTTTTTTGTTACCAGTCGCCTACTGTTGAAGAATGTCCAACTTTGGGTAAAACGCAGCCCTCATCTCTGTCACCTTTTATCCAGCCATCCAATCTCAGTGGAGAAGGAGCGGGACAAATGCATCACCGACCAACCGTCACATTCTGCTTCCAAAACTAGTGGCAGAGAAAGTGCATTACATTCTGTAGACTTTTTTTTAAATTCAGAAACAAACTATTTGCAAAATCAGATACTAGTAACAGTTCATATAGTCTCGACTGAATAAAACACTGCGCCGCCGAAGTGCCCTCAAGCGTCCGCAGAGCGCTGGTGTTTTCAACTGGCTAAAAACGCTTTGGTGGCCTTGCTCTGGCACTAGTTTTGGATGAAGAGATGTGCTTTGTTGTTGTCATTTATTGTCGTTGTACAAGCAGAATGTGACGGTTGGTCTGCATTCGTCCCGCCCATTCTCCTCTGTGATTGGACGGCTGGAAAAGGTGACAGTGATGAGTGCTGCGTTTTACCCATAGTTGAACATTATCAACTCTCAGCGACTGGTAAAAATCAAGTGGCAACCTTCCGGTCTCTCTTGAATCCAACAAAGAAGTGACTTCAACTGCAATTCATCAACTAGCCACTAGAGACAGGCTGCAAAAGAGTCAATCCCATATACTCCCTATGTTAATATGCCCAACTTTACAGCAGAAAAACACATTTACAGCCTGGTACAAAAAGTGCTTTTGGTCTGTAAAGCTAATTTTTCCCTTCATGAAAACTGTGAAGGGGGTGAATTTTTCAGTTTAGATTATATTTAGCCTTAAAGTTCTGCATAATTAAGGGTGTGGCCGTTTTAGTCTATGGTAAAAAAAAACACAGAGCCTATTCACGCTGTTGCCATTTTAAAAACGTGGCGCTCCCATTGAAAACAACTGGAAAAAAACGAAAATATGCTTTGGTGAACGGTGAACACGGCCTAAGAGTAGATGTAGGACCAGTATTGACACCAGTATTAGGTGTAATATTTACAACTGCATATTTTTAACCACTTTGTGGTTCTGGCCTTTTCTAACCAATCCAGGCTGCTGTAGTTCCTCCAGTTCAGCAGATGGCGCTGCTACTACCTCTCTGCTCATTATTAGTGGCGGGGAAGGATATATCAACTTCCGAATTGGTGCGGCTTTTTCTCTTGGCACAATTATTATATCACAGCTTTATGTATTTATTTTATTCTTCCATTGAGAATGTTTTATAAAGATGAGAATATATAATTAAATATTGTTTCCTCTTTAGGAGATGATGGAAGTGATGGGGCCAGTGAGAGTGTCCTACAGAGATCAGAGCGAAGTCACATGATTATTTGGCAGAGCCCCACCCCCTCCATCCCAAGCCCTGCCCTCTAAAAGCACTTCAGCTGTTCACTCAAACTGTCGGGATATGATCAAGAGCACTACACAGAACGATGCATTACTGTTCTTCTGTCCCCCTTCTATAGACGCTCCCAAAGGGAAGCCTGAAGTCAAAGTAAAGCAGTAACATAAAGTATTTTCTAAGATATGTTATAATGTAACACTCATTCTGCACTTTTTATTTTACTTGTTTTGGGGTGAACTGACTTTAATAGGCATTGTCTTTTTTTTAGGTTCCATAACAGCTCAAATGGCTTCTCTCCAGTGTGCCTTATGTTGTTTTCAAATTCTGCCCTGTATTTGGCCAGGTTTTTTTTTTTTTTTTTTACAGTCATCTTAAAATACTGGAACAGAGACTGGTTGTGACTGTGATGCTTGGCCAGATATTATTACTATATTTTTATTTCAAATCAAGGGGAGTGATGTATTTAAACTAATATGCTGTTGGTCATGATATGCAGTACTCTCAAAATTACTCAGTGTTGGTTGCTTGTCATGTGCATTAGATCAATTGGAAAATTTGCACACATGCACACAAAAAGAAACCGACTCTAATTGACACACTACCTACATTTTGACTGTCCATTTTTTTTTTTTTTAACAAATTAGGTTTGGTGTTGAGGGTGAGGTTTTATTTTTCATTTTATTATTATTGGTTGTTGGTTTCTAAGTTATTTGTTGTGAAATGAATGGAGGTTTCTGTATGGCAATTTTTTCAGTATTTTTTGAACAGGAAACATGTGGCTCTTCCCATTTAATGAGAGAGAGAAAGAGACTAAATGTTTAGTTAACTGGAAAACATTTCATATTGTAATATGGAACTTTGTAAATAAATAAATGTTCTCTATAGTTAAAAAGTCTGAAAAGTGTTTGTTAAAATAAAGCACCAAACCTGCATGTATAATTTTAATTTATGAACATTTTTATCAGTGTTTTGAATTTGATCAAATTTCATGTTTTGTTCACAAGAATATATATTAAAGTTTTGCCAAAAAAAAAAATACAGTTGAAATAGAAAACCAGTAGAAACAGTTTTCACTGTCCTAAATAGTGTACAAAAATATAAACCTTTTCATCACTATTTTACATTTTGAGAGTTGCAGTACAGATTCTATAAAATTACTGTAATTTCGTAGTAGTTGCAAACACCACATTGTAACAAATCTGTCAACCTACAGATTCTTTTCCTCCTCTTCCAACTGAGATAGCCTAAATGTTGGTATCCCGCCCAGCCCTGTATATGTGCTCTCTCTGCCATGCCCAGAGGTCAGAGGTCAGGATGTGCGGTTGTCACGACGGGGTCTCCGTATGCGGCGACTGAGGCTGCGAGCGAACCGGTCCACAGCATTGTGTTTGTCTGTCGGCTCCTTCTCTGATATTAAACCATCAATATTCCCACTGTACCACATGACCCAAGCCCCCATAGACATCAACATCAGCAGAGCTCCAGAATACACCAACAGATCACCAAAGTCACGGCCACCGATTTCAAGAGGGACGAAGATGCCGATCAAGAGGATAGAAACACCGAAAAGATCCATGAGGACTGCGAACACCAGGAGAAACTTACAGTGGGTCAGTCCAACATGGTCAGTACTAGACATGGTGACCGTCCCTCTGACATTTAGCCTATATCACAAATGGAAAGAAAAAAGATGGAAGAAATCAGCATGACATATTAAAGAATAATCTTTAAAAAATAATCACTATGGTAGGAACAAATTTAATTTGGCTAAGGTATGCACTTATTACCTGAAGTAACTTATTTTTATTTTACATCAATAATAGGCCTATATATCTTTAAGTAAAGCACTATAGCTAACACAAAAATATATCTTGGTAACACAATAAGGTTAATTAGTTAATGTATAAACATGAAATAAAACTGAGCAATAGGCTACATTTGTTAGAGGCCTATTTATTAATCTTTGTTAATGTTAGAAAATTAAAATACAGGTGTTCATTGTTTGTTCAAGTTAGTTCACAGTGCATTAACTAACGTTAACAAATACAAACTTTGATTTTAACAATGTTTTAGTAAATTTTGAAATGAATAACTAAAGATGAATAGGCTAATGCTGTAGACGTATTGTTCATAATTAGTTCATGTTAACTAAGTAGCCTAGTTAACTAATGAACCTTATTGTAAAGTGTTACCGATATATTTTATGTGAGAAGAAATGGAGTGGAAAACCTGTAGCACCTGAGTTTAACTGTTGAACCACCGACCACTGCTTTCCAAAAAAATAAAACCGTTGTAGTCTACTAAATAACGATTATCATTCTGCTTACCTTTTATCGCGGAAATTATGTTCGTTTACAAAACTGACAAGGAAAACTCATTTAACTTAGATGATAAACATTTTGGTGGTTTGTGTTTTCCCGGGTTTCTTCACCTACGCTCCAAATAGCTTCGACGTCACGTACCGGTGATGTCACATGACAAGCTCGCTCTCTGGTGCTTTAACAGCTAACATTTTATAGACTAGCAGTACGCGTTTCATTATTCAGTTTTATGCTAATTTAGCTTACGAAAATATTTTAATTGTGTTTTGAATTCATTGATAATTATTTAAATGCTATCTATCTATCTGCTTAAATAACGACTCTTTTTGTGTGTGTGTGTGTGTGTGTGTGTGTGTTCCTGCAGTTTGTAGGCAATAGGTTAGTCATTCAGAGTTTAGTCAGCTTCTCAATGGGGGTTTTATCCGGTTTCATTTCAGTGCAAACACCATTCATACCGGTTAAGTCATTTCCCAAAAGCTAACAATTTTCTTAAAAACTAAACCAAAACCACATAACATAACTGTGGGAAGCATATCAGATAAAACACACTTTCACTCATTCAAATGGGTGTGAATCTCAAGTTTTACTTTCAGATTTAGGCTATATGAACACACATTTATAGGCTAGGCTACTACACTCTAAAAAGTTTAACCATGGTTTACTCAATTTTTTTTTGGTGAAACATTTTTACACTTAAAAATATTGATTTAATTTGAAAGTAGTGAAATAAATTACACTGTATGAACTGAGTAAATGTAAGTAAAAAAAATAAGTAGATCTGAGTAACTGCATTTGGTACATTAACAAATAAAATTGAGTATTATTAATTGGGGAACAACATTTTAAAAACAATATTTAACATTTAAACATTCAAGTAATTCAAGTTTAATCAACTGGTCTGTTATCCAATATCCACCGGATCATCGCTTGTTCTCGTGCCGGAGTTGGACTCGCGCTCTGCGGAGAAACTTCTAGCAGTAACTTTATACCGCCGTCCTGCGTTTCACTCAGAGCCGAAAGATGCTGCGACGCGACTCCAAAACCTGCTAATACGCAAACAGTGCACAGTTCTGAGAACATTTTATCATCCAGATTAGTTATATTCATTATCTTTAGGAATATAGTCTTGTTATAGGCGTTACAATAACGCGAAAAGACAGTCGCGACACTCGTTTAACTTAGTCACATATGTATGTTCTCTTGCTTTAAATAAAATGATTTAAACCACAGTAGTGATTTTATAGATAAAATAAAACATACACAAACCTGAATTTCACAGAGGAAATACACCAATTCTGCGACTCCGAGAAGAGAATTCAAACAGCCACTCAACCGTTGAGTCGACGTCACATCAGGGGGTGGGGGAGGGTGCATTGTTTTAATTGAGGAAACTTACTCAATTTCTTATGTATGTGTTAAATATGAATAAAATTGATTTGAAAAAAAGTAATATTTGTGGTTCTTGAAACAGATCAGTTTAATTATCCATTCTCAAAATATTTTGATGGAAATATCACAAATAGATTAAGTATATTTTAAATAAATAATTGGTTGGTAAAATACTAAATTCTTTTATTGAAAAAAAAAATTAAATATAACTGAAAATTTTAGACAAAATTAACTGTTGGATTTTTAGTCAATTATTTTTGTATGTTCAACTCAAACTATCAAGTAAATGATGTTCAGAGTTTTTATTAAGTTAATAAAGTTAACTATTAATGTGATATTTACTAAGCCACTGAATTATTTTTTAGAGTGTATAGGCTATTAAAAATGTGCCCTGTAAAGCTTGACATGAAATAAAGCAGAAAAGCATTTTTCGAAATGAAACAGTTTATTGAACCTTTAGAGAATGTTTTTTGTTTTAAGTTTGCATATGTGTTTCATGTTTTACACCAACGGTCCATAGTGAGAACTTAGGAAAAAAACAAAAACATTTTATTCAGAGGCCCAAACATACAAATATATGAAATAATGCAGTTGTTGTTATTTATATGTTAGTTGAAATTCTGATAACTTGTAATGTATATCAGTTGTCACTCTATATAGCTCCCAATAATGTCTTATAAGATGATCATGTTCAGATTCATGATCAAAGCTTCGCAAGTGCAAAACACACAATACAATGCAATACAATTATGATTGAGAGATGCACAAATAAACATTCTATTTGTTGTAACGATACATACATTTTTCATGAGTTTTCTAAAATAAAATAGCATAGTAATAATAATCTAAAAAAAGAATGTAGGTATAATCAAGCAAACCTAATTCAGTCTAAATGTTATAAATAATATACAGGCTATATGAAGAAAAATAAAATAAAAAAATATAAATGACATTTTATGAAACAGTATAAAATATATCTGTACGTTTACTTTATAAAAACCATTTTAAAAAATTCACAGCACTTCTGTCAGAGGTAATTTTATTGCTTCATGTTAGACAGTGGTTGGAGGTAGACCTGTACTTCAGCAATAACATTCTCACAATGTCACGATTTGAGTCCTAATTAATGGCACACAATCCCATGAAATCATGGTTGATGAATCTGAGAACCCATCTAAGATCCTCATGCGGTATCCAAGCTGACATCCACAAACTGTGTCATTTTGGTAAGTACATGGTGAAATCACAACTGCATGACCTGTCAGAGAAGCAATCAAAGAAAAACAGAAAAAGGTTGAGTGAAGATCTAAAGAAAACCAACACAGCAAGATATGTCATTTTAACATCATTTTAAATGAAGTCATGAAAGGAAAAGAAAACTGCTGTACACTTACGCTTACTGCACTTCTTGCATCTGAAGCAGTTTGGGAAATAGTTCATGTTGTCTTGGTACGTCCCATCTGAACATTTCTCACATTCAGATTGCTCGCCACTGGAGCATTTCTTTATCAACTTATAGCCTAAAGAAAACATGACAGATGAAGAGACTGAACATGTCTGTGTCTCTGAAAACTTTCTGTTTGACTGTATGGATTCAACATCTCAGACACCGTACCTGGAGCACATTTGTCACAGCAGAGCCCGTTCCTCCAGTATTCATTTTTAGAACAATCACTTTTGTTGGTGACACTGCGCTGACCCATCACAACACCCACGATCTGTGGTAAAAGGTTCACAATTCAGGAAGCTCAACTTTCCATCTGATGTTGCTTAACTGAATGATGTCATCACATTGACCTTTGAAATATTGATACAACTGATGCACGATTCTGTTCACAGTGACTCACCAAAAATATCAAAATACATGACAGGGGTTTCCTCATGTTGTCCTTGGATTTGTTATATTGTTCAGTCATAAATAATAATGTGCAATCATTATTTCTTCAGTTTTCTGGGAAAAGAAGAATAGATTTAATATGACATATTTCAGGAGTTAACTGGATGACTGTAATTCTGAAAGAATAAAGACCTGTGAAATTATATATTTGAATCTAATTGTTAAATACAAAATATACATGATTCAGATAGACGAGCACAAATGTTTATAGGCCTACCTGCCACAACATATAAGATATAACTAGGCTACATCTTTCTTTTCATATAGCTATAGAATTAAGACGATAACTACGATAATGATAAAGACAGCTGTAGACTATTTCTAAAAATCGTTCTAAATATAAAATAATAGCAGTCCACACCACAACCAACGATAACAGCACATAGAAGCCTTAGTTAATGTGGACACTAATATAGTTAGCCTATCCTATCGCTATGGTTATCTTTATAGTTATCATTCTTGGAATGATAATGATAGTTCTAAAATCCATATATATATATATATATATATATATATATATATATATATATATATATATATAAAAGTCCATAACTATAAAGATAACCAGGATGATTTTTTCCAGCTGATGAAAGATAAAAACATTGACAGCCAATCAGAATCCATCTTGATCTTGGTGTGAACAGGCCTTATTTGTCAAGTTAAATGCTACATTTTGTTTGAGATAGCCTAGTTGTATATAATTAGCTATGTCTTATATATAATACTACTGTATATGTCTTATATAATATAATATTAATATAATTGTAGAACTATTCTGACTGACAGAGAGAAGAGCAGATGACTTTACCTCTGTTCCACCAGCATCTATTGTAGAGTTGCTCCTGGTTCCATCAAACAGAAAGAATGAAGGAAGGAAGGCTACTACAGGTTTTCTTATATAGAAGACAGATTAGTCATCTTTTCACTACGTAAGTTACGTAACCACAATTCGACCACACATTACTGGGGCTCAAGCAATAATACAGGTCCAGTCACTTTTAGTCATCACTTGCAAGAAACCTTCCCTAAAAAGAAGAATTGACGTGTCTAAGCTTAATTAAAACATAAACGAAACACACCTTATTTGACTTAAATTGTGTAAAAAGGAAAACACAGTGAGGCATCAAAAAAATAATTATTGTAAACCTTGCGAAATATAAAGAAGAATATTGCTTTCCACTGAAAAACATTGGTTCTACTAACCTTGTAAACTTTAAGATTTGTAGTCAGCATGATATATATGGCTTATGAAATATTTAATATCAATTAAATATCAATCATTACATTAATAATGTAAAAGTAAGTTATTCATTTTGACCCCAATATGGTTAGGCATTGTAACTGGAAATAGAAGTTTCTGATGATTAGGTTATTGCGCATTCCCAAAAATCCCATATATTTTCATATATCTTTCAAGCCAAATGGAATGTACAGTAAGCCATAATGTGACTTATTCCGGTAAAGCATTGACCCTAAAGGGAAGTTAATCTCGCCAGTGATACCACACAACTTCCCTGTTTATAAATGCTGATAATGCCAATTTGGGTATTTTGGATCACTGGTCTCATAATTTTCATGACAATTTGAAAATATATAATTATCTTCCCATCATTGTATGAATGATATTTTATGTCGAGGTCTTCAATGATAATGATGGATGAACAACACGTGTTTCATTCAGCTGTGGATAGACCTCAAAAACACTTTATATTTTATCTCTGTTTATTCTATAGTAATTTATCTTATTATTGAACTAAATATATATATATATATATATATATATATTAGGCTATACTATTTATATTATATTATATTATTATACTGTATATCCAGAAGGTAACTGCTCGTGTAACTTTGTTTCTCACAATGATTTCTTTTTATCCAACATAAAAGGAAGTATTACATTTCTTGCCATAGTTGCCTTTAGGGGACAAAAGATAATGGCATGAATTTCAATCAGCTTCAATTTATACACTTTCAGTGTTAATATAAATTTGGTGTTAAATTTCCATTTTTATGTAACAGCGTTGAGTTTTATAAACGTACTCACTCAAAGAAAAAAAAATTCCGAAACAGGTTTGATTATACCATTGACTTATATTGTATGGATCAAAAGAGGGGGGGGGGGGGGGGGGCAGATTTGAACTAATTTGCGCACATCAGGGATCCGCTATTATTATGCGGGAGACTCCCGAAAATATCCCGTAACCCCTTTCCTTATGAGTATACTCATAAATCCAATTGTTATTGTTGTTCTTATTATCATTTAGGGGGGCTAAGGAACATTTTGGGGTAGCTTCAGCCCCCCTAAAATAGGCCTGTCATGAATGAATGAAATGAATTAGGCATGTATAAGGCGAAAGTGAAAGGGACATTTTACCCATTCAAGTTAGGAGAAGTGAATATGAACACACACACAAGCACTGACGCACGCACCCACACACAAACAAACACGTGTGTGTGTGTGTGTGTGTGTGTGTGTGTGTGTGTGTGTGTGTGTGTGTGTGTGTGTGTGTGTGTGTGTGTGTGTACGGTTTATGTACGTGATTATCTGTATGTGTGCATATCTCTTTACACAACTATTCTTGTTTTGAAATAAAAGTTATCACTGTGTGAGTTTGGAGTTTTGAGAAGCGTTATGGAACCCCCGCCCCGATCTGCAGCTGCAGCCAGGTGTAGCCATTCACTGCGGCACCCAGGGAGCGACTGGGGTTGGTGCCTTGCTCAAGGGCACCTCAGTCATTTCCTGCCGGAATTGAGAATCGAACCTGCAACCTTCTGGGATATTAGGCCTGACTGCGCTTTACTATGTGCTACACCCAGAGCGCTTTACAATCATATCAGGGAAACTCCCCTCAGTCACCAGCAGTGTTCAGCATCCACTTGGATGATGCGACGGCAGCCACAGAACAACGGTTATAACGCTCACCACACCAGCTGGAGAGGAGCAAAAGAGTGATAGAGCCAATTCAGTGGATGGGGATTATTTGGAGGACATGATTGATAAGGGCCAATGGAGGGGATTTGACCAGGACAATATTTATGTTTTTAATAGTTTGATAATTATGTCAGAAACCTACTTGAGGACATGACTTTAATAATGCCTTGAACACAATTCCTTTCAGTTAAAACCTGCCTTAGCTAATTGACTCTAGCCTGAATGTATGTTTTATTATGTTCATGTTTTAAAGGTCCCGTTCTTCGCGATTCCATTTTTCAAACTTTAGTTAGTGTTGCTGTTAGAGCATAAATAATAGCCTACCTGTAAAATTATAAAGCTCAAAGTTCAATGCCTAGCAGATATTTTATTTCAAAGCCCTTTAAAAGCCGAACGGCCGGTTTGGACTACATCCCTCTACTTCCTTTTTAAATGACGTAACTAGAACAGTTTTTTGACTAATCTCCGCTCACAGGAATACCTAAAAAGGGGGCGTGGCCTTGTTGCGCTCCCACGGAGAAGAGGAATAGTTGTGTTTGTAGAGTGTGTTTGTAATAATTTAATGTGCAGTCACGTAACATTCAACTTTTAATAAATACATTATTGTAATGCATGGCCACGATTTCTTTTACACAATGTGGCAGATTTTAAGGCTATAGGCTATTCATGGTAAAAATAAAGTGTATTTATATAAAGTTGTTTGGATGATAACAATTTCAAAAGAACTATACACATCAAAAAAAATTAATTAGGAGGTGTTACAGTACCTTTTGTATTTCTTTGCAGCAGATGTTTTCAACCTCCTTTCCTTTGGCATTTTGTCACGGTTACCACATGTACACCTATGAAACATATAGGCCCCTATTACTAATCAAAACTCGTGCACACGTGTAACAAAGGTAGGAATAAACAATGGACTTATTTTAAAAATTCAACAACACCACCGTTAATTCGACAGACGGACAAAACCATATACCACAAGCTTTTATAACGGTTTGTAACATTTAACATTACAATTTAACCAATTAAAAGTTTGACAACTAGGCTACTAAATAAACAGCTTACAACTGCTGTGAAACATCCTGCAAAAGTCGTGTTTGAACAGGTTCTAATCGATTCTCAATCTCTTCATCTATGTTCTCCGGGTCTGATTCCGGATCAAATTGATAAGGTAATATGTTTGACATTTTTACAATAACAATCAGCGCATGGATCTTCAATTTATGGTAAGAGGCGTGACCTTTCCGGGAAACGTGCGATGAGCTGCTGTCGAATCACAACACAGGAACCGCTGGCCCAATCAGAACTCGTTACGTGTTTTTGAAGGAGGGACTTCATAGAACAATGAAGTCATCGGGCCGTTTTTTGGACAGTGAAAACACGTGAAAACAGCGGATAAGTAAATTGTGTCAAAAATACTGTTTTTTTTTACACGCGAAACATGAACACATGTTATATTGCACACTGTAAACACAATCAATGTGTCAAAAAACATGAAGAACGGGACCTTTAACACTTGTTTACCCAGCAAAAAATAAAAAAATAGAATTTTGGTTAGTAGGACAGAATAAAAAAATGTAAAAAATAATTATATATATGTATATATATATATATATATATATATATATATATATATATATATATATATATATATATATATATATATATATATATATATATTTGTCAGTATATTTACTGACTCAACAAAATTTACAGAATTGAGCAAGGTAGCTTGTCAAGGGAGGCTTAGAAAAATAAAGATAATAAAATAGACAAATTAGTGAAGATGACAAATAGAAACGCAACGCAGACAGAGCTGGATTTATCGCATATCATTTGGTCTTGACTCTAGCAGCCAAGTTCATTAACTAAAGTTAACTACTAAAAAATAATACTATCTAATAATGACTAAAGTTAACTAGTGAATTATAATGAAAGAATGCATAATCTGAACCATTAATGTTTGGTCTGCAAACATCCTAAAAATAGTGGATTTATGCTTTTTTTTTTTTTTTTTTTTTTTTTAAAGCATATGTTGAATGTTGGGTTAAAATTTGCCACAGAATGTTTTGGATAGGCTAGTATTTGTCATGTAGTACGTGTCCATTCAGGATGAAAGCACCCTGAAGAAAATCCAGTTTGCCACGAATTTGTGGTGACGTTCATGTGCACGACGTGATATTTCCGATAAAGGCGAAATGGGATCAACTGATCCCTTTTGCAATTTCACCCATATTTTTAATCAGTTAAATATACCTACTATTACTATACTATTATACTACTGTGCATTTTGTGACTTTAAAAAACACTTAATAGGCTTTTATTTTGAACGTGCCGATTTTAAGGTCCCGTAATCGTGACTTCCTTTCCGTTGTTTTTAGTGCTGCTGCTGAGGGTAATTGTTATTGTTCGCAAGCTGGTTCTTTCACAAACACAGACTGATGATAGTGCACTGAGACACGCTTCAAATACGTGACAGGGAAGCGCGCCCACGAGCGAGCAACGGTTTGTATGTTTTGTGTCACCACGTGACAGAAATACTGCGCTTATTGTATTTTCTGTCTGGAACGGTCTAAAGATTAGCCAGTTTGCTAGTCATCATAATGCAGAACAAACGGTGCATTATGCATGCATCACTACACTAACCATGCTTAGTATTTTTAAGAAGAATGCAGCCCATGTCATAACCTGTCTTGTTGTTATACATGTTTTGACTGTGGATGGTTTGTGTTCAAGTGAATGGTAACGTTAGATACTGACTGTTTTACTATGTTGCGTGCGTGCATGTTTAAAAGAGATGACTGATGCTGGTCATCTTACAGTTCGTTAGATATTTCATGTAAGTTACATCATGTATGTGATGTGTAGCCGCATGAGCGTCGGCATTTGATGCTCTGCAGAGAAAACAAAGTAGATGTCATGAGTATTTTGGGCTGACAGAAGCTCTCTGTGTCTCAACTTAGATCATAAACTGAACAGACGGAAATATGAATGATGCGGATTCAGCCACGAGGAAGCACGCGAGTTCCCGAGAGTTACAGAGTGAGTCCACGCGCTCTAATCGCAGTATTTATTGAACGTTAGCTGTGAATTATTTCCCAGAAGAATAATGTGCATCCTACGTGTTTTTAATCATCATTCTTCAGCACCCAAGAATGAGGATGCCTATGAAATCTCCATTCCCTTTGAAGACAACAACTTTGAGCAGCAGGGAGGCTTCTACAACCAAAATGACCAGAACTTCGATGGTCAGTTCAGTTGAGTATCACTTCTTTTCGTTGTAAGCTGTGAGTGACCCACTATATACACTATATACTTGTCATTTGTCCTTGTTCACACCAAGTACGATAATTATACCAATAAATGATTAATAAAAAAAAATGGTTATACATTTAAAAGAAAAGCATATAGTCTACCATAACTATAGTGATAATGACAGATAAACGATATTGACCCTTTTCACATTTCCAGGTTTCTCAGAAGCGGAAGTCGTCATAGTTGGGTAAACTTATATAGTGGTGAATGAGAGAATATATTAAATATATTTTTTGTGTTTCCTTTTGCTCAAAATAGCAAAAGAAAAACTTCACAATAGTGTTTTCACAACTTTCAAAAAGAGGAAGAAAATATAGAGATATTGATAACAGTAGTCAGAAGAGAGAAATATGTTAAGTTTACCGTCACTCCCACAGACGCTGCGTTAAATAGTTTCTTGTAATTTGATGCAAAGGTAATATAATACCGTAAGTATACTGTTATAAATGTACATGCATTAAAAAATAAAATAGAAAAAACTTTGCAAGATTTACGAAGCTGATGATCGTTAAAACGCTTCGTCACTTCAATTTTTTTTCTTCCACCAAACAGAATCCACCTGACTTTAAAGAGATCGAGCATTTAAAGTGGCAGCCATCATAAAGCCTGCGCTTATACTTATTGTCTGTTGGTGTTGACTTTAATATATTTATCTTTATAAGGGCCTTTACTATCCCGAATATCGTTCCAAAACTATGAAGCCCATTCACACCAAGAATGATACCTGTAGGCTATATAACGATAAAACCAATGTCCAAAACCAGTGTCCAAACCAGTACAATAATGTTCTGTCCATCATAATCGCACACTGCAATTGTCATCTGTTGCTGGATTCTGATTGGCTGTCGATATTTTTGTTTATCAGCTGGAAAAAAAAACATTCTGAAAGTGATTCCAATAATATTGTTTCTCTTTGCCATTATTCTTATAACTGTGGTGTAGGCTTCCCTATTGTCCCAGGATTTAAACAATTATTAAAACGTTATTGTTGTAGATATCATTATAGTTTTTGTCCTTGGTGTGAACCGTCCATAAGGCTTTAGTTCATCTTTGGAACACAAATTAAGATATTTTTCAATGTTCTCTCATACTGATTTTTAATATTGAATGTCATATGTTCTGGCACATCAAGCACACACAGTTGAGCTTCTTTGTTAACCATATTTAATATGCTCTATATATGCACGTTAATCAATGTTTATATATGAATATCTTTTCATTATATAACACAATTGTGTCTCTTCTGAAGACTTTGCTTAAATACCTATGGATTACTTTTATGTATTTTTGTACATTATGAAGTATGAAAGCTCTTGTTGCATGATCGGAGAAAATTAAAAATATCTTCATTTGTGTTCTGAAAATTGGTTCGAAACATCATAAGTGTGAATAAATGATGACAGAGTTTTCATTTTTGGGTAACCTTTCCCTTTAAGTGCTGTATGTCAATGTGTGATGACATTTGCCTATGTTGTGATACAGGTAGTGATCCGCCAGCACCGAGCAACTCGTATCTGTTGATCACTAACTTGCGGACACAACTGCAGATCTCGCTGGAGAAAAATTCATGGCTGCAGAAGCGCATTGAGGACCTGGAGGAGGAGCGGGACTTCTTGCGCTGCCAGCTCGATCGGTTCATCTTCTCAACCAAGAGTCAGGAAAGCAACGGTGAGACAAGGAGAAAAGAGACAGAAGCTCTGTCCCAATTCAAAGGCTGCATCCTTAAAAGGACGTAGACATCAAATGCCACGGCTTCGAAGCCCACAAAGGTCAAACCGAGTGTTGTTAAATGGCACGGTCTAGCCTACGGAGGATTATTTTTGTCGCCTAGCAACTTGACAGCTACCGTTGATAAGTGACAGTTACTTTTTGGAAAGTTGAATTCAACTGTCTGAAAAAAACAGGGTTCACAACTTGCCTGAATATGTTCACCTTGGTCTCGTTATTTACAAAAATAAATATATAATCACATCTTAGTAAGCAGCCTCTGAATTTGGACGCAGCTAGGGTGTGAGCCCACACTGTGCTAATAGAGGATATTTAGGGTACGTTTACACTACAACGATGTACTAAAAACTGAAACGTTTTTTCTTTGCGTTTTTCGCGTACCGATGGCAACGTTGTCAATATGATCCCCGTTCACATGGATCCGCGAAAACGCTGAATTCTGCTGCCAGGCCAGTAGTTGGCTATGACACTTTGTAAAGAAACACTATGCGCCTTTAGACTGAACACGTAATACACATACGCATGACGTCAACGTTTTCACACATGGCCGTTTTTGATAAGGGCCCTCAGCGTTTTCAGTTGTAAATGAATGGCCAAAACACATAAAAAGGTTTCCGTTTTTAGTTGAAAACGGTGTTGTGTAAACCGCCCCTTAGAATAAGAAAAAATTGTGAATGGAATGGGGTCAAAGGTCATTTGAGAAATATTGGAATGTTTCTGAGAACAGTATTTTGTTTCCCCTTAGTTTGAGTTCCTGTAAAACAGATGTTCTTGTAGATTTTCTTGTGATCATATGCTGCAGAAATTGGGCTGGGTATTGATACAGATTTAGGGGACTAGAAGAGTAAAACTGAATTTCTTTTTTCCCCTGCAGGTAATGATTCCAGGAGTTTTTCTTGGAGAAGGAAAAGAGAAAATGATCGGGGTAAAGTGTTTTAATATCTTTTAATATTTATTTATATACTATTACAGTTTTTTTAATATTTTGAAATAGTTATTTTTACATTTTGAAATTTTCTTTTTTAATTTGTTTGATTTTTAGTAATTTCATGTGTTTTAATATTATTATTTATGTGTATATATATATATATTAATTTAATATTAATATTTTTTTTTAGTTTTGGTTCAGTTTTAGTTTTTATTTATTTCCAGTTAATAATTTTATTGCTTTGTTCATGTAATATATACAGGTCCTTCTCAAAAAATTAGCATATTGTGATAGTTCATTATTTTCCATAATGTAATGATAAAAATTAAACTTTCATGTATTTTAGATTCATTGCACACCAACTGAAATATTTCAGGTCTTTTATTGTTTTAATACTGATGATTTTGGCATACAGCTCATGAAAACCCAAAATTCCTGTCTCAAAAAATTAGCATATCATGAAAAGGTTCTCTAAACGAGCTATTAACCTAATCATCTGAATCAACTAATTAACTCTAAACACCTGCAAAAGATTCCTGAGGCTTTTAAAAACTCCCAGCCTGTGTCATTACTCAAAACCGCAATCATGGGTAAGACTGCCGACCTGACTGCTGTCCAGAAGGCCATCATTGACACCCTCAAGCAAGAGGGTAAGACACAGAAAGACATTTCTGAACAAATAGGCTGTTCCCAGAGTGCTGTATCAAGGCACCTCAGTGGGAAGTCTGTGGGAAGGAAAAAGTGTGGCAAAAAACGCTGCACAACGAGAGGAGGTGACCGGACCCTGAGGAAGATTGTGGAGAAGGACCGATTCCAGACCTTGGGGGACCTGGGGAAGCAGTGGACTGAGTCTGGAGTAGAAACACCCAGAGCCACCGTGCACAGGCGTGTGCAGGAAATGGGCTACAGGTGCCGCATTCCCCAGGTCAAGACACTTTTGAACCAGAAACAGCGGCAGAAGCGCCTGACCTGGGCTACAGAGAAGCAGCACTGGACTGTTGCTCAGTGGTTGCATGTCATTCGGAAATCAAGGTGCCAGAGTCTGGAGGAAGACTGGAGAGAAGGAAATGCCAAAATGCCTGAAGTCCAGTGTCAAGTACCCACAGTCAGTGATGGTCTGGGGTGCCATGTCAGCTGCTGGTGTTGGTCCACTGTGTTTTATCAAGGGTAGGGTCAATGCAGCTATCAGGAGATTTTGGAGCACTTCATGCTTCCACCTGCTGAAAAGCTTTATGGAGATGACGATTTCATTTTTCAGCACGACCTGGCACCTGC
This sequence comes from Meda fulgida, assembly GCA_030578275.1. Taxonomy (NCBI): domain Eukaryota; kingdom Metazoa; phylum Chordata; class Actinopteri; order Cypriniformes; family Leuciscidae; genus Meda; species Meda fulgida. The sequence continues at coordinate 23,632,093 of CM060631.1, read as the reverse complement.
TCACAGTGCCAAAACCACTGGTAAATGGTTTACTGACCATGGTATTACTGTGCTCAATTGGCCTGCCAACTCTCCTGACCTGAACCCCATAGAGAATCTGTGGGATATTGTGAAGAGAAAGTTGAGAGACGCAAGACCCAACACTCTGGATGAGCTTAAGGCCGCTATCGAAGCATCCTGGGCCTCCAGAACACCTCAGCAGTGCCACAGGCTGATTGCCTCCATGCCACGCCGCATTGAAGCAGGCATTTCTGCAAAAGGATTCCCGACCAAGTATTGAGTGCATAACTGAACAGAATTATTTGAAGGTTGACTTTTTATTTTGTATTGAAAACACTTATTTTATTGGTCGGATGAAATATGCTAATTTTTTGAGACAGGAACTTTGGGTTTTCATGAGCTGTATGCCAAAATCATCAGTATTAAAACAATAAAACACCTGAAATATTTCAGTTGGTGTGCAATGAATCTAAAATATATGAAAGTTTATTTTTTATCATTACATTATGGAAAATAATGAACTTTATCACAATATGCTAATTTTTTGAGAAGGACCTGTATATATATACTTTTATTACATGATGTTCCTTTTCCCTTCTGGTCAAAGTATGTTCTTTGTACGGTAAGAGGAGAGTGTTTACTGTAATATAAAGATCAGAATCAACTATAATCATTAATGTTTCAGATCAACAAGCAGAGAGCCAGCGGTCGGCGAACCGTCAATCATTCCAGCAGAGGCCAACTCAACAGACTTCAGCCAACTCCAAGGCCTTGAGCTCTGTTCCCGGTCCCGTCAGTGCTCAGATGAGTTCCATGTTCGGCCCCCCCCACCCTCAGCCGCTCCTGCAGGGCCACGGTGGTGGCAGCACCAGCAGCAGCTGCAGTAGCAACAACCGGTCCCTCAATGAACTGCAAGGTGTGTCTGAAATGTGTTTATTAAAAAAAGAAAGAAGTTATTTCACATCCTGCCAAATGATGTCCTACAAACAATGTTCATATTGAAGGTTATGAAAACGAATATAGTGAATGTTAGCAGATGTGCTTGGAAACTACTGTATATCAATATAAGCGGCATCGCCTCATTCCATATAGTTTGTAAAAAAAAAACATCGATATATTGTACAAACACGATATATATCGCCCAGCTCCAACGTTTTTGCTCTACATCGTCATTGTGGTTGAAATATTCATGCCTACAATTACCTAAAAGTAATTTACTTTTGTTTTAATTTCAGCAATCAATATGCATAATTTCCCTGGATCTAATGTATTTTTGTAGATAATGTGTTGATTCACTGATGCGTGTCTGATCATCAATGATGAAGAATTTGTGTCTGATAAAATCTTTTGATGTAAGGCTCAAGCTTAAAATATAAATTAAAATATTAACATACATTTTATATAAATTTCTATACACAGCTAACATAATTTTAAACAATGTTTTGAAATGGATGAGTTGAAAAGGAAGGAAATAGTGAAGGCTACTTTGTTATACCTCCATGTATATTATTTAATGTTTAATATTAAGAGATTAACATTTTTAAAAATATTAATATTAAAAAAAAATAATGGGTGTGTCTTAAATTTGCCTTGTAGTGTATGTATGTCACAATAATGGCAACATTTCTGTAATTAACATTTTGGCTACATGATATTAACTTAAAATCAATAATCTGTCAAGTGGACATGGTTATTATTTGGCTTTGTTAATATATGACATTATACAGTACCGTTCAAAAATTGAGGTCTGTAGGATTTTTATAAGTCTTTAATGCTCATTAAGTTGCATTTTTATTTGATCAAAAATACAGTAAAAAATTTTACAATTTAAAATAATAATTTTAAATGTAATTTATTCCTGTGATGGCTAAACTGAATTTTCAGCATCATTACGCCAGTCTTCAGTGTCACATGATCCTTCAGAATTCATTCTAATATGCTGATTTGCTGCTCAAGAAACATTTCTCATTATTATTAATGCTGAAAACAATTATGCTGTTGTTTTTGTAGAAACAATAATGATTTGATTTTGATTTGATGCATAGAGAGCTCAAAAGAACAGAATTTATTTGAAATGAAAATCTTTTGAAACATTATAAATATCTTAACTGTCACTTATTCAAGTGAATGAATTTAATAAAGACATATTACGACGCCTGACTCGAGTACATCTACTTGTGCTGCCGCAGAATCCCTCTCTCTTCTGGGAGATGAAGAGGATGACTATCTCGAGGATAGCTACCTGGAGGAAGAGGAAATGATGTCAGGAGAGGATGTGATAACAGACAGCATGTCCCTCCGGAATATCGGCGCAGCTGGAAGACCCTCCGGCAGTCACCCAGCTCTGAAGAGGAGGAGGGTTTTCAGAATCGCCAGAGGGAGAGAAAGACAGAGAGGTGAGCGTGAGCATTCAGAGTGAGGAAACGTGACCGGCAAGTGATTTTTCTCTTTCTGAAGGCTTGTTCCTCTTTTTCTTTCTCTCCTTGTTGCTGTTGTTCCAGTGAAAGACGCAGCAGGTGTATTGTTCCGCTATAAAAAGATCCTGGTGACATACCAGAGGCTAAAGAATATGTCCAAGGCCTTCCAGATCCACGGTGTCGACCGTAATACGGTGGCCTCGACCACACCCATTGCTGAGCTTCTGCTGGTGGCTCCAGAGAAGGTGGCTGAGGTGGGCGAGTTTGACCCGTCTAAAGAAAAGCTTCTGGACTACGCCCGACGCTGTTACATCGCCCTCGACCCACAGACTCTCGGCAAAGTGCAAGCTCTGAAGAAGAACAACCTTCTCCTACCCATTTCATACAGGTATTAATACAATGCTTAGCAATCATAAGCCCCTTTCACACAGCAAATTACAGCAATATTACCTATGTGCAATATTATAAATGTGCTGTTCACACAAGCAACAGCGTGCTTTTACCAGAAAGATCACACATCAATATTAAGAAACCATTAAACTCTGTTATGTCAATCATCAGAAATCATGTTACATGTACTTACTATAGTAATAACAGCATATTATGCATAATTACACTAAATACATGTTGTTAATTACTATTACTCAGTGTATAATTACACTGTAACGAGCACCTTAAAATAGAATGCAACTGTTTTACTTCTGAGTGACAGGCATGAGGGAATGATCACACAGAATTCAGTTTTGCTTTTAAAAACGTGACACGCATAATAGTTACTATTGTACTGCAGTTACATTAGTACACAATAGTAACTGCAGAGTGGCAGTGCTGATGAATGGAAATGAAGGCAAGGTCTCAAACGCGAGATGCAGCGCTACGGTCAGACGTCTGTCTAGCACATCTTTATATAGATGTACAATTCCGACAGAGCTTTATGATTGGTCCTTACATCAGCATGTTCTGACCCCGTTTCTGCTCATACCGGTAATCTTGTTCTTTGTTTATACACTGCTTTATACCAGGAATTTACTGGTAATGGTATTTTTAAAGGTCCTGCTCACACATGTAATCTAATAGTAAAGACTGCATGTGTGAAAGGGGCTATTTTAACACTTAAAATGTCCTTTTTACACATTTTCTAATATAATCATTGTACATAATTAATAACCTAAGTAGTTAAAATTAAAAATATACCCAGCCGATAGAGATAAACCAAAATCAGTTCTCAGGTTTGAAATTGCAGATATTTTTTTTTAAAATGTATTAAAAATAGCATACTAAAATGTAAAATGATAATTTTAAATGTTACAAATAAACTTGTAATTTACAGTATGACAATTTTTAGATTTGCTAAAGATGTATGTTACTATTAATTTGTGTTTTTAAAGATTACATTTGCTGCCATCCAAACGCTTAAATTTAATCTTAATGTAAATAATGAAAGTAGTGGAAATGAATATGCACAATTTAAAAATCCAGTATTGTATAAATATCCAATATGAACAGGTACTGACAACAAAATAAACTCTTAATATTGATACTAAAATATTAGCATATCACTAGTAATTTTTTCTTAAACTATTTGCTGACTTTTTCTTACTGTTACTATTTCTGCTCTCTGATTTTTAAATAGCTTTATGAAAGATTTATTGTTATCAGTGGGTCTTGAGCAGAATACATTAGGGTAAATCATTCATATAACCATTCTTACAGAAACAGTTACATTTTTAAAGCTTCAGTCCGCAGGAAATTTGAGCATTGAACTTTTCAATTTGATGGTGGATCGAGAGGTTCAAACGACAATCACCAGTGACAACTGGAGATTCACCCGATTATAAAATGCAAAAGTCTGTAGTGGCTACAGAAAAAAAGAGACTCCAACAGGCCCATGTGAAACCAAGGATCGTAAGGGCAGACATTTCAATGGTTCAATAATGTAACAGTGGCGCACTTGTTCGCTTAATTCATACAGTTACGGAGTGCTGAACTACAGGTTGCCCTAATACACATTAAATGTAGTCACGCAATGCTGATGTTGTTAACATTAACAATTTGAGAACAAAGTATAATTTGCACGGTTTGACGTGATGTTAGCCATCGTTAAATTTAATCAGCGCGATTTACTACAATACTTTTTTTCCCCTTAGTTGGTCAGAACAAAAGTAAATGTTACTTACAGGTTCAGATGATATTTTCCAGTGAAAATTCTTATGTTGGTCTTACTTTCAAAAAGTAGAATCTGTGATTCTGAATGCCAGTATCCACACCAGCGCGGTGACTGACAGCACATTCTCCTCAAAACATTGGATTCATCCGCGCTGTGCCGTGCCGAGGCACAACCCACGTAAGGTTGATAACTCCGCCAATAACTGCAATTGCAGATTTCGAACAGAGATGGCGACAAAGAGGAAAAGCTACGGACTGCAGCTTTAAGTTGATGTGACAATTTAGTATTTGTTTACAAGTTTTAAAATGATTCAGAAATACACATTCTTACATATACATAAGGTGCAAAATCCTGTATTTACAAACACTTTCATAAGCACATAAAAACTGACCATTGGATTGTCTTTTTTTATGCTCCTTCAGGTTGAAAGGAACGGATAATCGATAATTGGAAGACTTAGTGGAGTGATTCTCATCCGTCTGTACAGTGAAACCCCTTCACTGTATTTTAATGTACCACAGAACACACATCTACCATCTCAATCTCCACATTGTGCTGTTCAGATCCACTGTGCTCTGAACCAAGTCTACTATTATTACCTCTGTTTCCTCACTCATAGAGCTAGATGCTCACAGCTGCGGTTGGGCTGCACACTTATGCTTTCAGGTTTGATATTTTTGGATGAGAACTTGGTTCTCAAACCCACAAAA